>OX589615.1:1386000-2772000 GCA_951329385.1 Polia nebulosa
ACATGGCTGTAATGTTCACTTCCAAAGAGCCATTTACAGAAAAGCGAAGTCTTTAGGTTTATTGGCACACGAAGAAACAACATTGTATGTGAAACTGTGCACCTGTCTAGCATTTCTTCCTAAAGAAGATATAGAAGATGGTTGGCTTTCCGTAATGGAAAACAGGTAATTTTAATTTTCATTTTATTTTAAAGTTTTAACAGCTCATAGATTGTTTTTATAAGTACGCAAAAATAAAAATAATGCTTAGGTATATACGACATGTCATATATATCATAATTTTTGTTTTCAGTATTCCCGATGAAAAAGTCACCCAATTCAACGATTATTTCGTTGAACAATGGCTTGAGCCTCCGGGGATGATCTCAAAGTGGTGTTGCTATAAAGAACGACATAGAACCACAAATTTAGTGGAGGCCTGGAATCAACGGCTTCAGTGCTATCTGGGCCGAAAACCATCATTATTATCGTTTTTGGAAATTATAACAACTGATATTTCTACGTATAGCACAGGTCAAGTGAGGTAAAATGCTGATTACTTACATAACGCTTAATATATCAGTAATTCATTTTTTTTACTCTTAGTAAATAATCTTTATCTTATACTTTCAGATTACGAAGAAATGACAGTCCTATATGTAAAAGGAAAAAATCTTCAATAATCAATGACAAACTCATTGCTAAGCTGACAGACAAATATGAAAAGAAACAAATTACAATTATGGAGTTTTTGGAACAAATCCGTCCGTATGTGCAAGTCAAGCAAAAATAATCACCTACTTACTTAGCTTAAAAATAATGATTTTGCATGTTTATTGTTACATAATTACTACATTTTAATTTTATATCTATATCAATGTTGTAACCTCCATAGTCACTGCATATAAATGACTTAAATTACATAATTTAATTACAAAGTTCAAATCATCCTAATATTTTTACTATGTTTTTCTTCTTTTGTTACTTTTGTTATCTGTGATTTTAAATGTTAATTGTTTTTATTATATTTTAGTGTTTGAACATTCTGTTACCAATCTTCTAAATATTTAAGTAGATGCCTACCTATATACTTAGTACGTAAATAGTATATAAGTACTTAAAATAATCCTAATTTTAAACTGTGATTTTTAATTTCGTATCTGTGATTTTGCATGTTATTGTTGCTTTATTTTAATGTTTGGTTTTATTTGTTATCAAAGTTGTATTTACGTAGATACCTATTATTATTTATTAGACATTTAATTTAATTTTTATTACATATTAAGTACCTACGTATTACCTATTATTACCCATTAGTACCTATTATTAGATAAGCAAACGTTTGTTACACCGACATTGTTAATAAAGATTTATAATAATAAACTATGATTTTGATTTTAATAATGAACCATGACTTAGACATTTTTTATAATAGGTTACACTTTGCTATCTGACTGTACTTTTGATAAAAATATTTAACTAATAAATATTATAGTACTAAAACGAAATCGGGGGCTTCCACCACGGGGGCAAAACACACTGGGGGCGTAACCCACGGACCCATTAAACCTTCTTCGTCAGAGTCCATTATGATACTGCACGCCGCAAGGGTTAAAAAAAAGTACAACAACAAGCAGCCACCGACCGCAAGTGTCGACCACCGGCCACAAGTGGCTGTCGCGCGCTTCAGCTACCTTTGTAGCCGCTTCTAGCTTCTAGTGGCGGCGTTTGTGGCTGTGGCGAGTGTCGTGTGTGGCGACACTAACATAAAAGCCAGCGCGTGCGGAGGCGTCGCGCCGCCGCCCGCGCCACCGGCGCGCCGTCGGCCGATCGCTTTGACGCGAGAGAACACACGTCGCCGCCCTCCGGCGCGTGTGCGATGTTGCCGCTTTGTTACCTAGGTATCTAAGGTCAGTTAATTTTATTTATAAAGGGTGGTTGCGTTTTACTCTGAATTGTAAGCTATTTAGTTTGTTTGAAAAAAAAAAAACCTCATTTAATATTATTTTTATTTTTATACCGTATCGAATTACTAAACACGTATAGTATACGTAGTTTAATTTAATGCCCCTCTGTCACATCAACGTTGTATATGGCATTTAAATAAATGCCATATATATATTTTTTACAGACTGGACAGAATAGCTGTATATGTCATCCTTGTTGGATTATAGCATTGAATGCATCTGTCAGCATGCAAGGTTCATCATCTGATGCTTCAACGAGCTCAGATCCAGGCCGTCACAGACAGTTATGTGTGAACTGCAGGTGTTCACTATTAAGGATTCGATCTCATGGAATAAGCAATGACACAGAACGAGAGAGACGTATCCGAAGTGTTATTTTGCAATGGAATCAACCACGTGAGGTAATTGTTTTTTAATGTAATGTAGGTACCAAAATAACTTAGCTTTATATGGTCTTTCCTTTCCATATAGTGCACTATCTTTAAGGTAATTTATTTTGTTCTTGTGAGTTATGTGTAAGCAGACTTAAGGATACCTATAAATGTCAGGGAATAGCCAGTAACATTCACATATGTTATGATCAACAATAGCGAGCCTTTACCTAACTGTATGCAAAACAGGGTTTCATGATTATAGGCAGTTGATGCTGATGATGACAAGGTTATTAATTCTTCATATAGTAATGTTCTTTTTTGTTTCAGCCGACAGCATCTAATAGAATCTGCCATCCTTGTTGGCAAAGAGCTGACAGACACAGTACACGCAATGTTGGGAGGGATGCTATTGATGATGTACAGCAAGGTGATAACGCAGAAATACAGCAAGGTAGTGACAGTGGAGTCGAAGCACCAGTAGGCTCCATATTTTTACCTCATATGAGAAGAGCTCCAGATACACAAGCACGTTGTTTCTTTCCTGGTTGCAATGCTGAAGAAAGACTAAGGATTCCTTTGTGGCTTAAGAGTCTACATTTTTAGTGAGTACAATTACTATGTACCACAGCAATGTAGGATATGTGAATTTCATTTAAGAAATGACAATTTTGACATTTTGAGTAATGACTTGCAATCGATACAATATTTTACTGCTAATCACATAGAAGACTTTGCTTCATTCATAAAAGAAAGAGTAATATTAGACTTTTCGAATATACAACAAATGTCTGATGACTCAGTGCATTATTGGACTGGTTTAACCAAGCACCAGTTTTTTCAATTAAAAGCTAACGTGCAACAAATAAATAATATGCGAAATGGCACATTAGCTCTTGCTGCGTATCTTATGAAAATAAGAACTGGCGACAGCAACGAGCGGATATCAACGTTATTAAATACACCCCATACCACATTAGGAAGATTATTAAAAAAGGTCCGGAAAATACTTTTTGATGATTTTGTTCCACAGAACTTAGGGATAAATCATATAACACGAGCTCAAATTGCTACAAGAAATCTAATGATACCCAATGAGCTGTTCGGTGGAGCAAATAATCCTAGACACATACATCACAAAGATAAGAAAAAGGTAAATAATACATACCTAGTTACCTATTCATTAGCTAACTATGTACGACGCTAAAACGTATACTCTTTAGGTTATGTTCCTTGTCGTATTGTTTGTTTTATTCGTACTTTTAAATGTATTGTTTGTTTTATACGTACTTTTAAATGTATTAAATTTATTTATATTTTAGGTGCATGATGCTTGGGTAAGGATCTCTAATGAAATGGAGATTCCAATTCCTGAGCTTAAGAAAAAGAAGGAAGCATTAATGGCTACGTTTAGACAACATTTGAAGAAAAAGAAGGCTTCAAAGACTTCTGGTTGTGGTGAAGAAGATGTATATAAACCCATTTGGGTATTTTATACAATCATGGAATCATTTCTCGGAGATGTATACGAGTGTTCCAGTAAATTAAATACCACAGTAAGTAGGTATTACAATAAAAATACCCGAATAATAATGAATCATTTATTTATAATTATGTACCTAGGTGCTTAGCAATATAACAATTAGATAGAGTACATTATATATAGGCACATTAGACACATTTAACTTATTTAACCCGACTTCAAAAAAAGGAGGGTTATGTATTCAACCCTTTTTATTATATTATTTCTTACTTTTTAGTTGAAGTCGGGTTCAACATTTTTTAAATTACGTTTTTTATTTTGGGGTTTTTATTTTTGTGATGGTCTAAACAAAGTATGCAGGGTTTCCATTCCTGTTTTGAAACAAATAATTCGCAAAATTCGATCTCCCTTCTATTGCATTTCTAGCAGTTCTGCGGGGTACATCTTGTAATGGAAATAACCCATAATAATCTCTTTGTCTCCAAGAGCCAGGTTGGACTAACTTGCCGTTTTCATATTTATCCAGCGCTCCTTGTGGAGTATAGATATTCCGAGATGTGCTGCTAGTTCTCAGAAAGTTGTGCAACAGCACGCACGTCATTGTTACAATAGATGCTTTTTCAACTTCTAGGGCTATTGGTTTTTTGAATACTCTAAATACACTCGCCATAATACCGAACGTGTTTTCAACAAAGACGCGAGAGCTAGACAGTATTTGGTTAAAATTTCTTTCAGGAGTACCTATCTCATGATTTCCAGGGTATGGTTTTAAAATATTCGTATGAAGAGCAAACGCACCATCACCCAATATAACATATGGAAATTCTATATCCGTGTCTGGTAGTGGGCAAGGTGGAGGGAAATTAATACTTTTATCAACAATTTTTTTCCATAATATACTTTGTTTTAAAACACCACCATCACTAATCCAGCCTTGAGCACAAACATCAGCAAATAAAAAACAGTAATTACTGTCAACTAGACCTAATAGAACAATACTAAAGTCTCCTTTGTAATTGTAATATTCTGAACCAGTTTCAGGGGGGCATTGTATTTTAATGTGCTTCCCAATGCAATGCGGAAACCTGAATCCTCTTGCGACAGTAAGCCATTCCTCTGGAGATGTAGGAATCTGAAAAACAAAAATATTTATATTACTCTATTTTTTTCCGACACAAGCAACTGAACAAAGTACTTCAACAGATGAGCAAAATGACACTAGCCTGGGCGACGATGAAGAAGGTCAGCATTCAAGCTCTTCAAATGTTACTTTGCCACCTCCCTTGAATAAAACTGCATCGAAGCGTCGTTCTTCTAACCCTCCCGAGCTTCAAAAAGCAAGTGAACAAATGCAGCACGCATTAAAAACTATCAATACCGTATTGACCAACAAATCGGCTGAAAAGGAAGATATGTGTGATCTCTATGGAAAATTAGTAGCCTCCAAATTGAAGAAATATTTCTCAGATATTGAGCAGCAGGATGTCATGTTTGAATTGGATGAATTGTTGACAAAAAGAATTAGAAATAGCCTCCAACAACGTCCTTCCTCATCCTTTAGTGTAATGAGTTCTGATGGTTGTACATCACCAGCTGATATGCACCGCCCTTCTTTATCTGGAACATTCTATGTTCTTCCAGATTCACCAGTACATATACCACAACGGCCATTTTCATCTCACAGCTATCCCATATTACAAATACCAGAGCAAAATAATATAATTACACAAAACATTACTGTGACCTCACCACAACACGAACATTACGAACAGATACAACAACCAACATTAAAACAACAAAAAAATAACGAAATCCAAATATTATCTGACGAAGTCATTAAGTCAGCAAAATTCAATCCAATCTTACATGACGCATTTTTAAAAGCAATGAGTGATAATACTCCATAAATTGATTTAAGTACCTACCTACATGAATAATAATATTTGTATTTCTTTGTAATAAAAAAATTAATAATATGTGAAGTTTCATTTACCTTAACAGTATCCTTTAAAACATTAATGAGGGCTTGACAAACTTCAGGATTTATACGAGATATTAGTTGACTAGATATTTTAAAGGTGTAATGTAGACTCCTGTAACTGTCTCCAGTTGCTAGATATCTTAGTGTCACAGCAAGTCGAATTTTAGCTGGTACGCTTTCTCTGAAATCGGTATCTTGTTTGCTGATGGCTGGAGAAATTTTCTGAAGTAAATATTCGAAATCGCTATCAGACATTCGAACAAAATTTTGAAATTCATTTGATTCAGGTTCTTGAAGTAGTTCAGATAGCTGATTTTCCATACTATTTCTGTCAAAAGAAAGTTAAAATAAACAAAATTGAAACAAAAAAATGTTAACAAAACAAAAGGTGAATATACCTAGGTACATTACCTTGTTCTATTTCTGTGAATACTCAACATCCACCACCTTCTTTTTTGTCTTTTCTTTTTCACTACCTTCGTGCGGTACACACTGACATAATAATTATAAGCACTCATTAAATATATAGCAGCAGCTGAAATAGCTACTACGTCGTCGTCCATATTCTTTTAGAGCCCCCGCAGACCACAGACTTTTTATCGGCCGATAGTTTGGTCGGGCTCTTAATCAGTACGCAGATGTAAGCAAGTGCGCACACTATGACGATTTGGTATCGGCCGATAAACAAGTTTGATGGGCTTCCCGATTCAATTCAAACTATACTGTCGGCAAACTATCGGCCGACCGTATAATCAGTATTGGCTCCCTACCACACGCGCACACACGACGATTTTTTAGTCGGCCGACTAAGCCGATAGTTCAGTTCGCTCCGAGCTTTGACAGCGAATGGTCGGCCGCGCGTGTTTTGTAAAATGGCGTCGCCCAATTCTCAGTCGCTTATTTCGGAATCTTTGATCGTAAACTTGATCGAGGAAGTCGAAAAACGCCCTGCACTTTATAAGAAAAACTTAAAAGAGTACTCTGACGTAAATGTGAAGAAAAAACTGTGGGAGGAAGTTTGTGAAGCTGTTGTTCCTGATTGGAATGAGCTTAGTGCCCAAGAAAAAACAAATCAAGGTACGATACATTTTTATTTATTTACATTACACTTTATTATATTGACACGGAATTGAGCCTGCAGGAGATATAAAGTATGACGACATGTATTGCCGCACATTATTCATATTATTTCTTCCTCGGTTATTTCCATTTGTATTGAAGTTATTCATGGTACAACTGTAGTGAGTGTCTTTAAAATGTATTCCATCTTTGATTCGTACATAATTGTGTAGGACACAGCAAGCTTTAATAATTTTAACACAAAAATTAATATTTACGTCAATTGGACGGTGAAAAATGCGCCATTTGTTAGCTAGAATCCCGAAAGTACATTCAACCATGCATCGAGCTCTTGTATGTCTATAGTTGAAAATTCGCTTGGTGTAGTTTAAATTTCTTTTTGCATAAGGGCGTAATATATTATTTCCAAGTCCAAACGCTTCATCGCCTACGACAGAGAATGGAATAACATCTCCAACATCATCATTAGGCAATTGCCTTCCAGAAGGAATATTTAGTCGATTCTCGGAAAGCCGTTTACCCATTTCTGATGTTTTAAATATTTCCGAATCACTAGCTGTTCCATAAGAACCAACATCAATGTACACAAATTTATAATCGGCATCTGTCCAAGCCATCAAAACGCAGGAGAAGAACTTTTTGTAGTTAAAATATGATGAACCGGAATGTTCTGGCTGTATCATTCGTATATGTTTGCCATCGATCGCTCCAATGATGTTTGGAAAATTTGTGCGACTGTAGAATTCGTCTGCTATTTCAATCCAGTCATCTTCTTGTTTGGTTGGCATATATAACGGTTGAAGCATATTCCATATTTGCTCACATGTACTTTTTGTAATATCTCGTATTGTAGAAGCTCCCATCAGATAATCAAAAGATAATGAATTGAAACTAGCTCCAGTAGCCAGATACCTGTAATGAATTAATTATATTTTATTATTTTTCAGGCCGCGATATACAAAAAAAATGGGCCAATTTACGGACTTGCTTTCGCCGAGAATTAAATGCACAAAAGAACACAAAGTCGGGGCAGGCTTCGGTCAAGAGGCGTAAATACGTATACTTTGAACAATTATTATTTTTACTTCCATGCATGGAAAATCGTCAAACGGAAGGTAACCTGAACCTGGCCCAGGATACTACAGAAAATGAGGAAGATGATGAAGAAACTGCTCCATCCGCTTCCGCACCTCCTCGCCAGAAGAAAACTCGTGTTTCGAAGAATACGGATTTGGATGAAGCAATATTAAAAGCATTAAATGAGACTAATGTTGATGAAGATGTAAACTTTGCATTGTCTCTTGTCCCATCACTCAAAAATTTAACCGCAGATGAAAAACTCGATGCTAAGATTAGTATTCTTAACGTATTTAAACAGATAAGACTTGGTAGGCGTGTTCAGCCTCATTCTCAACCAACATACACCATACTGCAACAACCCATGAACTCTTTTCCTGTTTACCAACGAGGGACTAACATCTTGCCGCTACAACAACAATCACAGGCTTATACATCCGGTTCTACACCATCCCCCACTTTACCACAAACAACCATTCAAAATGTTTCATCACCAGCTGATTCCAACATGTCAGCCCAGTCATATTATTCAAATTTTTCAGAAGATTCCCAAATATACGACTTGTAAACTTGGCATTCGAATTATAATAAAAAATTTAAAGTATGTTTTGTGGTTTATCTTACCTTATCGTAACGCTCAATCTCTCCTCCACAGGTATAGATAGTCTAAAATTTGTATCCTTCTTCGCTATTCCTGGTCCAATTAATTTAACAAGTTGGTTGAAGCTAGTTATGCTCATTCGATAAAAGGCGAAATTTTTTTTCGGGTAATCGAGTAATTTGGAATGCATAGTGTAAAATTTTCCATTTAATAATCTATCACTAAAGATAGGATGCACCCAATACTCTCGGGCTCTCTTTTTAATTTTCCTCCTCCGGTGTATGAGAGCAATAATAACAATTCTATTCAATGTTTTATTAATTTTCATTGTGCGGTGCGACCACTCTTTTCACCAGTTGGTTAGAAACTAGCAAATAGAGAATAGTCGGCAGACTGTTGGATAGTTTGCGCACTCATCACCGACTGAACTGTTTAGTTGGCTCGGTGTGCGTACTAGCAGGCCAACCCGACTTGTCCCTTGAAATCGGAAGATGTAATTGAGCCATTAGGCTCGTGTTGGTCTACGCTCGGCCAACATGTATAGCAGGCTTTAGATCATACATCTGCACGATTATGTATGTACTTAAATGAAGTACTCGAAAATATAAATGAAGAAGAAATAAGCTCTTTAGAGCTTTTATCAAAATGGGGTTGTGATGGTTCCCAACAACAACAATATAAACAAAAATTCGGTAACAGTACAGACAGTGATTCATCTATATTTCAGAGTTCATTTGTGCCCTTACGATTGATTTGCAATATTGGAGATCAAAATAAGATTATTTGGCAGAACCCAGTACCTTCTTCTGCAAGATACTGCCGACCCATACGTATCCGTTTTGTTCATGAAACAAAAGACATCACAAATGAAGAAATCACCTACATAGAGAATCAGATCAAAAACCTAAAAAAAAGTGAAATATCAAGAACAAATGGAGATTTATTAAAAATTAAGCACACATTGGCCTTTACCATGATCGATGCAAAGGTTTGCAATGCTGCGACAAACACGTTGTCTACCATGAGGTGCTATATATGTGGGCAAACATCAAAGGACTTCAACAGCTTAATTAAAAAAAATATAGAGAATCCCGATACTCTTAAATTTGGGCTGTCGACACTACATGCCAGAATTCGATTTTTCGAATCACTTCTTCACTTATCATATAAAATAGGGGAGACCGGGTACAAAAGTAACGGCGGGTCGAAAGTAACAAATGCTTTCTAGATTTAACCAATGGGCGAACACCGCTTTGCCGCTATCAGGCGATAGCCGGGAGCGCTCCCCTCAATCGCATTTAGTCGCCGCGTACGCCACGCGCTGTTAGGCTGTGTGACAGGACGCTACGTGAATTTACAAACCAAAAGTAAGTTTTTTGACGTTTTCTTATTCAATGTTTTGATAGTCTTAAAAGCATGATAGTAATATAAATATTTGCATATCTATTCTGTATTAAAGTGATTGTACATTGCGTAAATTCATTTTTGTGTAGCGCGTTCCGATTTAAGGTTATATTGCAAGTTTTGACAAAAATGTGGACGGGTACAAAAGTAACATAGCCCTGTGGGTACAAAAGTAACGTGTTACTTTTGTCCCCGTGGTGATGTAATTATTTATAATATTTTTATATGTATTTTTTTTTAACAGAATGCCGCGACAACGCATTAGAACAACTGAACGAGGAACTACCGCCACGGAAGTGTATCAAAAAGCAGCTGAGGAGCATTTTAAAGATGCTGCAACAATTAGAGACCTGGCAAAAAAATATAATGTTTGCCATGTAACATTAAACAGATTTATAAAAAAAATAAAAGCGGGAAATGCTAACGCAGTTGTAGGCTACCGTTGCGTCAACCGTGTTTTTACCAACACCGAAGAAATTATTCTACGCGACTATTTAATCGAGTGCTCTGCAGTTTATTTTTAACCGACTTCCACATCATAACTTCTAACTACGTGAACCAATTTTGAAGATTTTTTTTATTTGAAAGCTGTTGCTTTACATTTGGTCCCATTTTAATTTGGTGAAGATCTGATGAAGGACTTCGGAGATACACAACGGAACTCTTCAATAAATGATAGCAAACCTTCCAGAATTGCTGCAATCGCATGTCTGTATATTGTTTTCACCACTCCACAACATTACATCACGCTGATGCGCTCTGAAGGGGTATACAGATTTGTACAGTTCACCCTGATACACCGTAATTTCACCAACTACGTTCAAATTCCCTATTTTTGGGGCTACCAATTCGGGCATAACTTTACTATTAATTTAGTTTTAGAATGGGGTAAAACAACTAAAAAGTGAAAAATAAAAAACTTTTTACAAAAAAAATACAACCGACTTCCATAAATAATACTAAAAAATGCAAAATAACTTTAATAACCTTGCTGATGTTATGGATAGGTACCAATTTGAGCCAAAAGATATCTGGAACATGGACGAGACAGGGGTGACCACTGTCCAAAAACCTAGCAAAATTGTAGCCCAAAAAGGAATTAAACAAGTAGGTGCAGTAACATCGGCAGAGCGAGGAAGATTAGTAACTGTTGCTGTTGCCATCAATGCTCAAGGCGGACACATCCCGCCTTTTTTCGTATTCCCACTGAAACGATTCCAAGACCATAATTATGATACGTGAGGGTCCTGTTGGCATGCAGGAAGCTGAATTTTTAATGTTTCTACAACATTTTAAAAACCAAGTCAAACCCACAATTAATCAAAAATGCTTGTTACTGCTCGACAACCATGCATCGCATATATCTATCCAAGCTCTAGATTTTTGTAAAGAAAATGGAATAGTGCTGCTGTCGTTTCCACCCCATTGCACACACAAACTTCAGCCTTTGGATAGAGCAGTATTTGGGCCATTTAAGAAAATGATAAACACTGCTACAGACAACTGGATGCGAAATCATCCTGGTCAAACTATGACTATTCATTACATTCCTGGGGTTGTTAGAGAAGCATTCCCTCTGTCTGTTCCTGATAGAAATGCAATTGCTGGATTTACTTGCACTGGTATAAGTCCATTTAATAGGAATATATTTACTGCTATTGACTACGCGCCATCATCTGTGACTGACCGGCCGTTACAAATCAGCAGACAAATTCCACCAAATGATTTGTTGACTAATTCTGACACAACATCATCCGTTCAAGTTGATCCAGGAACTCCAGTAGGTGATCTTCCAACATCAATTGAGGAGTGACTTTTCAAAATGGCTTATTTCAGGTTCCCAATTTTACTTTTTTTTTTTAATGCCAATCGGGACTTTATGTACACTCACATTATATGACGTGAAGTGTCCGGTTCTAAAGTACTTTAATCTCGAAGAAAAATGGCCATAGAAAATGCTTTCCGCAACAAAATAGCTTAATTCACGTTAATTCTCGGCCCTACTAATTGTGATAGGAGTTTTTTCAAAATAGCTCATTATTTCTAATCTGGTATCACAGGTTATTTTGGAGGGTTGAAAGATAGCTTTAATATCTGGAAGTGGATCCGCAAATATATTTTTATACATTGGCAACACTTTTTATTTGACTACGGCCAATTAAAAAAATATTAAACGTCATGTGTCACCTTGCTGTCGACTTCTCAATACTTTCATGTCAAGGCTGAGTGTCAAGGTGAAAAATATTTTCTTGTATCGTTGCTCGTTGGAGTTTTTGTTGCTAATCCGAATAATTCTGAGTAAATAACGGTGCATAATGGCAGATAAGACCGTGGAGGAGTTAAATTCAGGCACCAGAAAAAGGAAATCAGGACAAAACAGCCGAACAAGAAAATCGTAAGTAGTTTTCAGCAATGTATAAACGGCTCTCGTTTCAATTGTAATTTAATCCTACTAGATACCTATTTCTTAACAATTAAATTTATTATTGCTTCAGGTACATTGATAAGGATCCTTTGGGTTTAGAATTCAGGATTCCATTTCGGCACAAAGAGGGCAGTAAATATAAATGTAGTTCTTTCACTACGCGCCAAGTTCTAATAAACCGTAGTGCGTTTTATGCTAACACGTCCAAAATTGATCAGGATACCTATCTTTGTAGATTATTACATTCGTATGAACCACAGGATAAAACCAAACCATCAAAGAATATGAGAAAGAGAACTGTAAGCTGCAGTTACAACTTATTTTGTAAGAAAAATAAAATTAAACCTGTGTGTAAGAAAATGTTCATTGCAGTTTATAATGTCAATGAAAAAAGGCTTAATATAATCAATAGAACTACAGTCAGAGGAAACATTCCTAAAGAAAAGCGTGGTGGGGACCGTAAAGTGGGTGATAGACATGCGAGTAAGTACGCGGACTTGTGGCTCGACGACCTTTTTCGCCTGTGTGTCACCTTAAAAACGCGTACTTTAAAATTGCCGCGCAAGTTTGCCGGCGATCCAACCTGTTTGAAATCTTACTCGTAGCTCGTCTCGGCTCGTACGTGTGGCAGCGCTGCGAGCCGGGAGCCGCCATTTTGTTTTGCCTGTCCGTGGATGCACAACGCTTGTGGTGTTTGACGTTTGTGTAATTTTTGTTAATATTGGTTTACTGCGCAAGTGCCTAATCATTTAGTTTAGAAAATTCTCAAAATGAGTGATTTCCGAACTTATTCGCATGAAATGCTAACAGAATTTATAGAAGGTTTTCGAAATAATCCGTGCCTTTGGAAAATTAGAAGCAATGATTACAGAGACAAAAATATGAAGTTTCAAGCATACAATAATTTATTAGAAATTATACGTAAGGTGGAAAGAGATGCTACCATAGATAACGTCAAGAAAAAAATTAATTCATTGAGGGCTGGGTACCGTAAAGAACATAAAAAAGTACGAGATAGCATGAGAACAGGTTCAGGAGCTGACCAGGTATATGTACCAAAATTATGGTACTATAGTCAGCTTGAATTTCTGAATGATCAAAGCCAAGGTAAGTATAATTATTTATAAATCAATTGCCAGCGCGGTGTCCAGCTTGTAGTAGTGTTGTTACAATACATAATGAAATTGTGATGTTTTAAATTAAAACAAAAAGTACATAATATAATATTAGTCTTTTATTTACAGGTGAACAATCGGCTGACAATTTGGATAGCAGTGAACAAGAGACAGTTAATGATGATGAAAGTACATTTGACGTTGAAAATGATACTCAGGTAAATTATATATTATTATTATAACATTCTGTGTTGCCATGGTACTGCACCACTAGTATTAAAGTAGGTTTCATACTTCTCTCAGGTAATTTTTGCATTTTGAGTGGGATTACGATCATGTGTTTGTCGCAGTGACTGTAATTCTCCATTTCGCGGTCTCAGTCCCAAATCAATAGTTCCATTTTCATGATTTTCACTATCAAATTGCTGACGTGGACTGTAAGTTTGTTTTGCGTTTTTCCTTAAAAAATTGTGCAATACGCAACATGCCAAAACCATTTTGTTAATATTGCGCACACTGGTATTTATAGGCGACCGAAAAATGTGGAATCTTCCCGCCAAAATTCCAAAAACATTTTCTATAATTCTTCTAGCCCTGCACACTCTATAATTATATATCCTCTTACTTGAGTTAGCCAGTGATTGCCTTTGTGGGTATGGTTTTATAAAATCTGTCCTCAAAGCAAAAGCCTCATCGCCAATAAATACATAAGGCAACTCTTCTGAATGTCCGCTTGGTTTTCTCGGGTTAGGAAGATTTAAACTCTTCGAATTCAATCTTTGAAAAAATTTAGTTTTTTGTAATACACCACCATCAGAAATACGTCCATTTGTTCCAATATCCACATAAATAAATTCATAATTTGCATTAGCAATTCCCATTAGAACAATACTATGATACCCTTTATAATTGTAAAAATGTGACCCTGCTCCGGCAGGAGGGATTATAGCAACATGCTTCCCATCAACAGCTCCTAGGCAATTTGGAAATTGCCATCTGCGCTCAAACTCTTCAGCAATTGCTATCCATTCTTGTTCTGAACTCGGGAACTGTAACAAAAAAAAACTACGAGTCAGTATAATGATATTATTTTTATTTACAGAGTACCAACTACAACGTGTATTCACCTGCAACATCTAATGCTTCATCTGCACGTCGTAAACGACAGGCCAATGACGAAATTGCAAATACTATATCATTGATAGGTAAAAAATTAGAAAACCCTGATGATGAATATGATGCTATTGGAAAAAATATTGCAGCTAAACTCCGCAACATGACTGCTACCCAACAAGGCATAGCCGAAAAACTCATCAATGAAGTAATATTTTTGGGACGGTTTGAAAGATTAACTTTTAATACAACTATACATAGTCCAGTCCAGGTACCCCAAAGACCGCTGATAAACCCAATTGTTCCCGTCCAGATGCAAGAAACACAAGTATTTAACTTGTCACAAGACTCGCAAGCTATTACTATCCCGGACACCCTGATTGAATATTTAAACTTTAATAATAATAATAATTCAAAATAAATACAAATAACATAAAGTTACGTTTTTAACATTAATGTGCCATAGATAAATAAAGTTTGATTACTAGATTATTTTGTATTATTTTATTTATAAAATAGATATATACTACGTACCTTCAAATATGTTTTGAGTGCAGAGCAAATTGCGTCGCATGTCTCAGGAATTATGTGCCCCAATGATTGTCTTGATATTGCTGACGAATACATTAAATCTTTGTATGTTCCACCAGTTATCAAAAATCGTAATGTTACACTTAAACGTTCATGCGGTGAAATAGCTTCTCTCATGCAAGTATCTTGTTTGGCTATAATTGGTGAAACTAAACGCAAAAGTTCTTCATACAGCGGTTCAGGCATTCTGAAATAATTCTCTTCACGTAACTCTCTTACTAAATTCACATGCGATAAACGCTCTCTTTTCGTAATCCAGTGCTTTACCCACACTTGTCGATTTCGTCTTTTTTTATTAGTTTTTAAAATGTAGTATGATATAATTCCCAAATAACACAAAGCTTCTTCTCTCGACGACATCGCGATATAGTATGAGCAAGCTTCACGTATGTCACCGACGTCGAGCCGAGTAAGTTCACGATCTTAAAAACCGCGTTCTTTAAGTTCGTACGTCTATCACCCACTTTAGTCATACAAATCTATTGATAAAAAGGAATCACTAAGGAATTTCATAAAATGTCTACCAGCAAGAGAAAGCCACCACAACAGACAAAAATCAAAAAGAATATATCTGTCTAGTGATTTAAACTGTAAGAAACTAATGGAGTTGTATAATTCTTCTGTTGCCTCAAACTTGCAAGTAAAAAAAACCATGTTTTATAAAATATTTTATGAAGAGTTTAATGTAGGATTTTCTGCGCCATCCTCTGATGCTTGCAATGTGTGCGTGCTGTGGGGAAATAGAATCAAAAATGAAAGAGACAGTGAAAAAAAGCAAAAATTAATGGTAGAACTTCGGGTACATAAGATAAGGGCCAAGGCATTTTATACCCACATGAAAGGTAATCCTCCAAACTCCATTTCACTTTGTTTTGATCTTCAACAAGTCCAAGCACTTCCAAAAACGCCTATTCAAGATGCCTTTTATTCTAGGCAAATAAGACTTTATAATTTTTGTGTAGTACCTTTAAATTCAAAAGATCCTTGGTTTTATACTTGGGATGAAACCATTGCCAAGCGCGGGCCAACAGAAATAGGATCAGCTGTATATGATTATCTATCCTCCATGAACAATGACAATCATGTTGATACTATACGTTTATTTTGTGATGGCTGTGGAGGCCAAAATAAAAATAATCATATCATACATTCACTAATGCAATGGCTTTACTCCAAATCACCTGCTCAAGTGAAGGAAATACATATATTTTTTCCAGTGCGGGGTCACAGTTTTTTGCCCGCCGATCGCGTTTTTGGACGACTGGAAAAGGAATTAAGAAAAATACCAGTGATCACCACCAAAGATGGTTACCATGATATCTTCAAAAACCATGGCAATGTAAGGTTATTAGGAAATGATTGGCAACTGCTTGAAATAAAGGATTTAAAGGAAAATTTTAAAAATGTGGAGGGATTACAAAAAATAAAAAGAGTCTGGATAAAAAAAACTGTTAAAAGACAGATGACTATCGGTTGTGAAATAAAAGCTTCCCAATATTATAGATTTGATGGAAATGATCCTTGGCAGACATTATTGAAACGGGGTAAACGTATTCCACTAACTATTGATGTTGCAGAATCTATTCCGCAGCCAGTTTCAGAAAAAAAGAAAAAAGATGTAATAAATTTACTTGAAAAACAATTTGGGGAAGAATGGACTGCCTTGCCTGAACTTCAATGGTACAAAACTATTTTGTTACATGTGACGGAGGAACCAGCTGAGGAACATGAATATGATTGTGTCTGCAATGAAGAGGATGTAGGAGAAGTCCGTGTGTGATTTTCAGATTTTAAATAAAAGTTTTTAGAAAACAATTTTTTTTTGCTAGCCAAAACAAAATGGCTTATTTCTTAGGAGTGCCAAAACAAAATGGCTTATTTCTTAGGAGTGCTGAAACAAAACATCTTATTTCTTGGAGTTTGCGACTAAATGGCTTATTTCCTTAAATCATATGATAATAACTCATAATTTAGAGTATTAAAAAAAATATATACACTGTGAAACGATCTATTAACGTACCTAGATTATGTACATAGAAGTTTGTTACTAAAAATATTCATATATGAAAAGTTTTCGTATTTTTCTTGGTCCTGAAAAAAATGACCATACAGAAATAAGCCATTTTGAAAAGTCACTCCTCAATTGACCAAACTGTTCATCATAAAGATAGCAATGATTTGTCAAACAAATCAAACAACAATGAGCAACCATCGGACGTTCAAAATATACCAGACTCAATCTCTACAGACACTGATCCTATGTTAGGTAACTCAATCTTTGATCAAATATCCAAATCACCAGTGCCAGGTCCTAGCGGCCTGCAACAAGTAAATTTTACCAAGCCGTTTAATTTCTCGCCTAAAGATCTTAGACCTTTACCACAAGCAGGTCCGAGAACTGAAACAAATAGAGGTCGTAAAAAACGTAAGACTGCAATATTGACGGACACTCCAGAAAAAAACTTAATTGAACAAGAACACCAACAACGAAATAAAGTCAAGAAAATAGTACTGCAAGCAAATACTAGAGAAAGTGAGAAAAAATCGTCTGCAAAAGGAAAGGGAAAAGGCAAAAAGACAAAGAAGGCACTAAAAGAAAAGGAAAATGAATCTGACGATGAAGATTACTTCTGTCTTGTCTGTTTAGAAAATAACAGTCGACCAAATGAAAAATGGATACAATGTACCGAATGCAAAATGTGGTCCCATTTGGAATGTGTGGATGATGACAAGGGTTATGTGTGCCATCATTGCGATTCTGATTTAGATTAATGACTGAATTATAAAAGTCTGATTATAAAACTAAATTGATCTCATTACTAATTTTATTGAATTGTTATTATCTTAACATTTATAGTAAAATACAGAAGTTAATTTGTGTTATTAGTATAAAATTTTTAAATGAATAATTTGTTGATTTATCATGTATAACATTGTATTAATTACCAACCCCTTTGTCTTGTTACTTTCGACCCACAACGTGTTACTTTCGACCCACAACGTGTTACTTTCGACCTGCCTACGTGGTCGAAAGTAACAAGTAACGATTTTTTTTAAAAGAACAATGGCGTAAAATTATTTGAACAAAAAAAGCTTGTTACATTGATGAAAAATATTGTAAAATGTTCGTTTGTAATTCCTAAACATAATAAAAAAAGATATTTAAAAAAACCTCCGTGGTTAATAAATATTTAAGAATTTCATTCTTTGTTTTTTTAGCGGTAATTATGAATTTTACAACAACTATTATGGGTAATAACAACAATGTTGCCAACTGAATGCTTTTTGCGCCAGATCTAGCACTTTTTTGCACTACAATGTCTGAGAAATATTTACTGGGTGGTGGTGGTGGTGTGTTTAATAAATAAATTGACCAATTAACATACCTATTTATACTATGTCACTTGAAAGCTGTAACATTTTTTTCCGTCCGAAATAATGTTAAAAATGGGGACTCAGTCTTTTCTTTGTTAGCAACACTGACTCTATAGACAATGACAGATGCTCTCGAGCCAGTGTTATTGTCGTTGTGTTTGAGTTTCGTGTGTTTGAGATAGGTTTTATTTTTCGAGTTATATTTGACCTGGACTGTTTTAAGGACTCTCGATCGATTCTTGCTCTGTGTGTGACCCGTGCGTGCTTTTGGACTGTGATTATCTTCCTTGCGTATAGACATTGTGCTCTTCTTGACGGGACTCTGATTTTGCTCCATCACAATGGGAGACAGCGAGAGACCTTGTCGTCCGCGGATTCTATGCATTAATTGCAATATCTGCGTTAATTATCTACGTCGATATCGAGCATTGGAACTTGATATTAGAGTAACAGCGTTACTCTGCAGCTGGGTATATCCAACAATCGTGAGTATCTATAAAGATAACCTACTAGGTACTAACTAATGTCTACTAGTTTAGTGTCAAAGTCTGATGACGTATACATTATTGATTGTGGAGTTACAATGCAAATAATCACTTAACATTAAAATCTCTGGTATTGTAAAATGCAGCAGCTTTAGTTCAAAGTTCTCGCAGTACAACCACGAATCAAATAATATTGCCTGACTACCGAAGAGCAGCAAATACAAGCAACCATTGTGTTTTTATGAACTGCAGTAGTACCACTCTGCGTACAATATCAGACAAATTGCGTGCTATTGTCCTGAAAAATCATAAATATTACTTGCCAAGTTTAGCTCGAGTGTGTGATGAGCATTTAATGAGCAATTCCTGGGAATCTCTAAATGAACAAAACAATATTAATTTGTTCACTGCTGAACAAATACAACATGTATTTACATTTGTAAATGCCTTCAATCCATCATTAGATTTTGACAATATAGATGAAATGGATGAAGTGATTTTCCAATATTGGATGGGATTAACTAAAGAAAAGTTCAATAATTTAGTAGAAGACGTACCACGAATTGCCCACATAAAAAGAGGGAAGCTAGGCCTAGCAGCATTCCTATTAAAACTGAGGACAGGCGATTCTGATGAAAGAATTTCATCACTAGTACAAGTGCCACGAAGAACCTTGGAAACCTTAATGGGCAAAATAAGAGCAATTTTAATAGAAGATTTTGTACCAAGATATCTGGGAATCAACCATTTATCAAGAGAAGATCTTTTAGAACATAATTTATTGATTCCGGTAGGGCTATACCAAAACAATCCAGATAATGTCATTGTTATATGTGATGGGACATACATTTACATACATAAAAGTGCCAATTATTTATTTCAAAAACAAAGCTATTCCTTGCATAAATACAGGAACCTATTAAAACCTTTTTTAATTGTTGCCTGCGATGGCTATATTTTGGATTGTTTTGGTCCATACCAAGCCACTACCTCAGATGCCGACATTATGAATAGCCTATTCGAAGAAGGTTCTGCTCTAAGATCATATTTTCAACGTGATGATGTATTCATTCTGGACAGAGGTTTTAGGGATAGTATAAGTTTGTTAGAAGGATGTGGATATAAAACATGTATGCCTGAAAGTCTTTTAGAAGGCGAGCACCAACTCACAACAGCCCAAGCTAATCGAAGCCGCTGTGTAACACTTTGTAGATGGGTGGTAGAGGCCGCAAATGGACACTTTAAGAGAGACTTTAAATTATTCAGACAAGAATACTTTCATCGGGCTCTACCACATATGTTTGAAAACTTTAAAATAGCGGCAGCTTTGTTAAATAAGTTTGGTGTTCGCTTTCATGATAATATTTATGCAAGTGAGATTTTAGAAATAATAAGAGAAAGAATGTTTCTTCACAATGAGCTGGCAGATATGGTAGAAGCAATTAATATGAACAGGAGAACATCCATCTTCACAAGTATAACTGCAGATGAAGATAATTTATTATACTTCCCTACCCTGGAATACAGAGACCTCATTTTATTCGCTCTGGGAACATACCAAATACGTCAAGCTCGCTCGTATTACGGTGAGCATATACGTTCCCATGGCGGATATACCATTGAGGTATGTAGTGAACCCATCAACACAGAACAATACAATCTTAGAGGCAGTGGTAATACGACGTTAATAAGGGGTAGAATTAAGTTGCGACACATAACCAGGCGAACTTACTTTGTTTATATTATTATTGAAAATAATATCCCTAGTCGTACTGGTATAATTCAGTACTGCTGTAATTGTTTGGTGGGTCGGCGAACAGTCGGGTGTTGCGCTCATGTAATGACGCTTGTATGGTATCTGGGGTGGGCAAGGCATGAAGAACGTATTTTAGCCCCGGCGCAGTTTTTAGATGACGTTATTGTCAGAGAAGATGATGATGAATAAATGTTGGTATTATTTATCATTTATTACAACAAATAAAAAGTCATACGATAATAAAAAACTTAATACATACGTATATGTTGTTTCAAATTCAAAATTCCCGCCAAAAATACTAAAGTCCGAAATTTTTGTTAAAAATCTTTTCTAATATAAGTCTAGGTACATATTACGAACATTTTACGGCAGTTTTCATTAATGTAACAAGATTTTTTACTTCAAATAAAATGATGTATGGGCACCTGCCATTGTTCTTTCTGTAATTCATATAAAACATACAAAAATGTAATAAATCGAGTTACTAGAGTAAAGAATTTAAACTGAATTTTTATATAGTTATATTATTTTAATGGCAACAGTAACATCCATCCACAAATCAAGGTAAAAGTACAAAGTGTTACTTTTGTACCCGGTCTCCCCTACCATTAAAAAAATGGCAGGCAAGGAATCAAGAGCATAAAAGTATAGTGGCAGAAAGAAAGAAGACAATTCAAGAGGCTTTTAAAGAGGCAATGGGGCTGCTAGTGGATATTCCAAAGGCAGGGTTTGGGAACACCAATGACGGGAACACTTCGAGGAGATTTTTCTCAAATCCCGAAACTTCTTCCCGCATTACTGGGATTGATATTAATTTAATAAAAAAATGCAGTGTCATATTAGAGACTTTGTCAAGTGGGTTAAAAATTGATACGCAGAAATTTGAAAACTTTGCAGAGCAAACTGCTAAGCTTTATGTAAATTTATATGCATGGCATCCCATGTCGCCTACAATGCACAAAATTTTAAGACATGGGGCCACAGTAATTGATCATGCTATTTTGCCTATTGGCCAGTTGTCAGAAGAGGCGGCTGAGGCGAGAAACAAACATTTCCGCATGTATAGGCAGAATTTTTCCAAAAAATTTTCGCGCGAAGACTGTAACAGAGACGTCCTAAACAGACTTCTGCTAACTTCGGATCCTTTTCTGAGCAGTACCAGGCAAAGGCTTCGGAAAAAAAGTAAGCCATTTTCCGTTGAGGCTTTAGAACTCTTGCTCCCGGAGACATCGTACGTCTCGTCTACAGAGTCTGACAATGAGGAGGATGATGAATCTAGTGAAGGTGATTCTGATTAGAAGATTATTGTTTAAAAACTTATTATGGAAAATTGTACGTGTCTATGGTGTTTTAAATACAAAATTATCACCTTAAATTACTTTTTATTTTATATTCAATCGATAATTATCACAAAATAATTTTGATCAACTTTTTAAGAGTCCTATTACATTTTTTACGCAAATTCATGATTTTTGACGCTGTAACTTTCAGTAGTAGTAAGGTATTTTAATTATTTGTTTAATAATAACGATAGTACCATTCTCTTTCTTGTAAGTTGGAGTTACACATATTCATTTTTCTTTTCGTGTAATTTACTATAAATATTTTACGAACACAGTTTGCAAGAAAAACCGTTGACGATGGAACTTTGACGCTCAAATTCACATTGTTACATTCAATTCTTATAAATGCTAAAATGACTAAAAGATACTTTGAATGTTTTACTTGTTTATTGGAGTTCTAGAATTCCTTTAAATTCCTTGAGTTTTTAAGGAAAAAATCGTAAAGAAAGCCTAATTTAAGCCATAAATGTCTTGATTCAGCATCCATTATATTCCAAATTAAAACAATTTTATCAAATAAAATAATATGATATAAAATTTCGATCTACAATGAATACGTTTCATTAGTATTCGTTTATCAATTTAATAAGACAAAATTACAATAAATAAAATTTAAGTGCTATACAATATGTCTGGATTCGGACTGTACAAACTTTAGGGAGTGATATTTTGCTCTATTTTATCACTAAAATCATTCTACAGGTGGGGTCTAAACCCAACGGCCTCTGAATGGCAGCCATTTTTGTATTTAGTTGACTTTTTCGTAGCGTCCATACTAAAAGTAATGTAACTTTGGAATTTAATGTCCGATTATCGTAAAACAAAAACTTCCCATAACGGAAAAGTATTAATGAGATAAATAACTCAAATAATTTTAATAATTGCTGTATCATATTAAAATAAAAGCTAAAAGATCAATTTTACGTCAAAATTAACATTGTTTTTTAGTTTTTCAAGGTTATTACAAAAAACACCCCTGAGAACTACCTCTTTTTACGCACGTGTTTTACAGATGGTAAGTTTACCTAAATAATGACACCAAAAACTTGATTCTATGACCACTGGTTTAAGAGATATTGTTGCTTGAATGCAGCCCTTCCGTGCGTAAGATATGAATGAGCGCACCATTCCATGGGGAAGCAGGTAAAAAAATGGTTTATTGCGTATTATTGAAGTGAGAACGGGACAAAATACGATGTGAATACAAAAGAATTAGTGTTCGTCAGATAAAACTCGACTAGTTTAATTTTTACCAGTCCGTTTCTTCTGGTTATTGTGACTACACATAATTTGCTCCTGTGCGTATTGTTCTTCACTTACAAGTGTCGTGAAGTTCTAATTATTCGTTATGGGAACTCGTGCTCGTGAACACTCTAGTAAACACATTGCTGATATGCATTTCGTTTACGGATTTTGCAATGGAAATGCAAGAGCTGCTGTGCGGGAGTATCAAAGACGATATCCGAATCGATCAATACCGAATCATCAGACATTCAGTGCAATTCACGCTAGATTAGCCGAATATGGAATAAGGAGGCCTCAAGGTGAACGTAACGCATCTGTACCTGTGCATAGTGAAGAAGCGGTGTTGAATTTAATCTTCAGTGATCCAAGACTCAGTATCCGTCGTATTTCAACGCGTTTAGGCATATCACGATGGACAGTCTGGAAGATTTTGAAGAAAGAAGGACTACATCCATATCATTTAAGACGTGTGCAGGATATAAGAGAGCCAGACAATGCTGCACGATCAGTATTCTGCTTGTGGGTAACTCAGAATATGCGACGTACACCAGCATTTTTAAAACGCATAATGTGGACAGATGAGGCATCATTTACAAGAAGAGGAATTACAAATTTTAGAAATCTACACTTGTGGATGGCTGAAAATCCACATGCTGTTAGACCTTCAACGTTTCAGCATGAATTTTCTGTAAATGTGTGGGCCGCTATGATCGATGATCAATTGATTGGCCCTATCGAACTCCCAAGAAATTTAAATGGCCCAAGATTTTTAGAGTTTCTGAACAATGAATTTTTTGAAGCGTTATTAGAATTACCATTGTCATATCGGCGACGCATGTGGCTTCAGTTAGATGGAGCTCCTCCACACTTTGCCCGAGCGGTAAGGGCACACCTAGACCAATATCATCCACAGTGGATTGGCCGCGGCGGTCCTGTAGCCTGGCCACCGCGTTCACCAGACATAACGCCACTGGACTTTTATCTCTGGGGTTGGATGAAACAGAAAGTTTATTTTGAGCCAGTCAACACCAGAGAAGAGTTGCTCGAGCGTATTCGCGTTGCTGCTGCCGAAATTAAGGCTGATCCGAGCCAGTTGAGACGGTCAACACAGCAGGTAGCGATCCGTGCTACTGCGTGCCTTCAAAGTGGCGGGGGACATTTTGAACAATTATTGTAAATCTACTTTTGTTATTAAATAATTAACCTTTGTTATTTTGTTTATCTTTGCTAATCACTGTAAATATCTAAAGAAAAACCAAATCGTTGTGAATTCACTATCTGCACAAGCCTATGTTCCAACATCAATATCTCTTAAACCAATTGTCATAGAATCGAGTTTTTGGTATCATTATTTAGGTAAACTTACCATCTGTAAGACACGTGCGTAAAAAGAGGTAGTTCTCAGGGGTGTTTTTTGTAATAACCTTGAAAAACTAAAAAACAATGTTAATTTTGACGTAAAATTGATCTTTTAGCATTTATTTTGATATGATACAGCAATTATTAAAATTATTTGAGTTATTTATCTCATTGGTAATACTTTTCCGTTATGGGAAGTTTTTGTTTTACGATAATCGGACATTAAATTCCAAAGTTACATTACTTTTAGTATGGACGCTACGAAAAAGTCAACCAAAATACAAAAATGGCTGCCATTTAGAGGGCGTTGGGTTTAGACCCCACCTGTAGAATGATTTTAGTGATAAAATAGAGCAAACTATCACCCCCTAAAGTTTGTACAGTCCGAACCCAGACATATTGTATATTCTGCGTCATTTCGGCGCGCTCCTCAGTCCCGCGCATGCTATGGCAACTTAGAACAAAACTAAAATTCCATTTTTTTATTGAAAACAGCGCCATCTATAAAAAAGTTAAGGGAAACAAAATTGTGGTGTTGCTACAGTTAAATATACTATTTTATGCTGGGAGATCATAGAATTATAAATAGAAGAATAAATAAATTAGTACATAAATAGGTTTTTGTTATCAGCTTAATTCAAGAAGTTATATTTTGGTTTTTAAACGAGCTAAAGTTGGTTTTTGTATAGCCACACTTTAATTGCAAATGGCTGCGTGAGAGTGTACTGTGTAACTACTCGTGCGCATTTATTTTCCTTTTGCAAATTAAGTTCTTGTTGTTTCGCTAGTGCATCTGCATGTTGAGTTGAGGTTTCGTTCCTCCATGTTATTAAGCTGCGTAACAATCCGTTCGTGTTGAATTGTGTATGCTCATCATCGAGATCTTGTGAAGTTACTGTGGACTTGCATAGGCACTCATAGGAGTTTGGACCTTTAATTGCAAACAGTGAACTTAACCATGTCTCAACATTCTTGCTGTGTACCTGGATGTGCTGTGGTTAAGAAAGACGGTAAGTAAAGTGGTTCTTACATTTTTTTATAGGAGCTGGCATAGCACCCCATCACCATTTTGATCACCTAAATCCTCATTCCACCTAACACCCCTATTGTAATAGCTGCAGAATGTATGATGTAGTAAATCGAAGTCATTAGGAATGTTTTTGCACAAGTTTGAAACAGTTTATAATACAAAACAGTTTGTACAATGTACTTAGGAAGACCCACTGACTTGTATTGCACCTAATAGTTTAATCATTGTTTTCAGGTGTGCCTCTACACCGTTTCCCGAATCCAGAGAGGAGTGGAGAGAAATTTACAACTTGGATCTTAAATATCGGTGGTGAAATAGCAATAATGGATCATCAAGATATATATGACAACAGACGGGTCTGTCATAGACATTTTGAAGATAATAAGTATCCAAGTGGTAGACTGTCTAAATTGGCAAGTCCAACAATGCATATCTCGGGTAATACTAATATTTATTAGCAATATAATATTAAAATTTATCAATGAATTTATTTTGTTGAAACAAATAATATATGTACATACAATATTTTATATTATTCTAGATCTGCAAGCACAATCACTTGGTGAAGCAATGGTTACTTCAGAGTCTGATATATCCCAAATAAGTCAGTTACAAAAATGTGGATTTAACACATCAGGTATGTATATTTTATTACAAAAATATATGTGCTTAAATTTTTATAATTGGTCATGGAGACAAACATTCAAGAAACTCCATGATTACTCTATAAATCTTAAAAATGTTATATTGCAATATCAAAGAACTCAAGGATCTGTTGGTTCAGGTTTCTTATTTTTGTTCAATCAATCAATTCAGTCTTCTTTACAAAATTTATTTATTTATTTCCTAGCTTTATCTACATATTGCACAAAATGTAGACAAAGGTGGTGCATGATTACCTTTTCGGCCTTAATTGAATAAAGATATTTTCTCATTTTTCAGAAATAGAACTCATTGACGCTTTAAGCACACCGACCTTAGCTTCAACATCAAATATTGAAACTATAATCAGCAAGCCAGCACTTGCTTCACCAAACGTTGAGGCTATAATCAGCAATCTGCCCCTATCTTCCACATCTAATGTGACACAGTCAAATATTTCAGGTTTGTATTACTTTTACCTGCATATACTTAAATTTATTTATTAAAGCTTTATGCACATGTAAAAAATACTGAACAAAGGCGGACTTAATGCCTTAGGCATTTTCTACCAGTCTAACTTAGGGTGGTGCAGAAACAACATGGCAGGTGCAACTCAAAGGAGAAATAAAAAGAAGAGTTTGTTTGTTTGCTTGAATGTGCTAATCTCAGGAACTACTGGTCAGATTTGAAAAATTCGCTCAGTGTTAGATAACCCGTATATCGAGAAGGCTATATTATCACGCTAAGACCAATAAGACCATGTTAACATAATAAGCAATTAGACAATAACTATGAATATTTAATTTACAGGACCTATTATACAACCTGGCCAAAGTCAATGCAGAGTGCGGAAAATTAAGACAACTAAAACAAAAAGTATGTACCTATGTAGTATTGTTTAACATAAGTAAAACACTGAATTAGTTAATTGTATAATTAAACTATAGACCAGTAGTAATGGAGCTTTGACCTCCATTACTACTGGTCTAAAGTTTAATTCATAATAATCATAACATCTAGATCTCATAAACCAAAAAGATATACATATACTGGAATAACAGAAAAACATATTTTCCAGGTTCTCATGTAACTTTGGCGCAACATAAGGAATTTAAATCGGTCTTAAAGAAATTACAAAAATGCGAGAGCGATAAGAAAAATTTCAAGAGAAAATACATGTTGGCCAAAAAAATTAAAAAAAACAACTGCATTCAATATTGTCTGTAAGAATATGCCACATTCTACAAAGTTATTTTGCCAAATGCAAGCTTCTCAAAGTGGCAAGAAAAGAAAAGGAAGGAGATTCACAATTGATGAAAAAATTTTGCATTGTCCTTATACAAGCCATCTCCTAAGGCATATCGCTTGCTTAGCAAAATATGCGTTTTGCCAAGCAGAAGAACTCTGCAAGATTTACTGCACAAGGTTAATGTTAAAGCTGGAATCAATGAAGTGATATTTGAGAATTTAAAAACTCGAGTGAGCAAAATGCCAGATAATTATAAATACTGCTGTTTAGCATTCGATGAGATGGCCATTGGAGCAGGCATTTCATATGATAGAAAAAATGACAAAATATCAGGCTTTGTAGACAATGGTGATATAAGAGAAAAAGAATTCCGTGATCACGTTTTAGTTTTCATGATAAGAGGTATTGTAAAAAAATACAAGCAGCCTTTGGCTTTTTACTATTGTACTGGAAGCACCAAAACAATTGATTTGAAAAAACAGATAAAGACAGTAATAAAAAAAGTGCAAGAAACGGGACTGAAAGTTGTGGCTACAGTATGCGACCAAGGCACCTCCAATGTGGCAGCTATAAATGCATTGTTAAAAGAAACGAGAGAAAATTTTCTACGCAATGGAAAGGAAATTAAAGATGGTTTTTTCATCATAAACAAGGAGCAGATTTTCCCTATATACGATCCACCTCACTTAATAAAGGGGATTAGAAATAATTTGATAAGTAAAAACCTTAAATTTACCATGAAAGGCAAACAATGCATTGCGAAATGGGACCACATTTTAAAACTATATAACAGGTGCCCTGGTTATAAAGGCGTAAAGCTAGTGCCTAAACTTACAGCACATCATGTGTTGCCTGAACTTATCCCAAAAATGAGGGTTAAACACTGCACCCAGGTGTTCAGTCAATCAGTTGGAGTAGCTCTTGAATTTATGGCAGGTAAGCAGTTTATTATTTATTCAGAAATAATTAATAGGGAATGTGCATGAATTTTTGTTTTTGTTTCTATAGAGTTTATCCGTAAATACACAATAATACAACACTAACAGTGAAAGTAGAATCAAAATTAATCGTAAAACAAGCCAGATATAACTATTTTAAACAAATATATGTGTCCCTCTCGCGAAACCGCTTTTTTCTATGGCAGTTATAATTATGGGCGGCATAGTATTTGACATCACATAACATCATTATCTTCTCTTTCTAATGTGAACTTTGAAGCTTTATAACTTCGTCGCTGATGAATGTATTTTAAAAATTGTCATGATTGTTTACTAGAGCTTATAAATATCTCATTTTGCAAATAAATAAAAAATGCATGCATATTCCCTATTGTTAATTTTAGGGTTTTAAACCTCTGTATGAAAAAATCCCTAATAGGATCACTCAGTTGTCTGTCTGTCATAGCCAATTTTCTCCTAATTTTTACCAAATTAATATTTAATACACATTATGTACTTCATTGACCCAAAAATGAATGGGTCACAAAAATAAATAAATCATAATTACATGGGATTTATTTATTTATTTATTAAAGTACACCAACAGCGTGTACATTAAGCATTGAATTAGGAGTACAATAATAATAATAAGTTTATTTCTCACCACAATATACATAAATTATTTTACATTGATCAGATACATAATTTAGGCAAGTATATATTGTGGGAGACTGGTGCCTAAGCTAGGCTCGAGGCCTGTGTTTCAGGACACCAGGATCCCACCCCTTAACATTATAATTTTATACATTATGTACTAAGCGCGTTGACAGAATGCAGTATGGTAAGTGTAATATCATATGACATTTTATATTTTTACTTATTTTAATTAATAGTAGGTTAAGTATGCGAGACAGTTTTAGTAGATGTGTAGTATAGGTGAATGTGTGGGTGTGTGAGTGTGGGTGTGTATGGAGGGGTGAGGGTGTGTGTTTAGGTTTTATTAAGCAAGTTTTCAGTATCATTATAGTTTAAATTTAGTAGCCAGTCAGTCAGCCTCTTTTTGCATTTACTCTTTGTGAGATTAAAGATATTTAACACCTTATGAGTTTTATTGTATAAATAACCACCTAGATAGCAAAAGAAACGCCTTGCAAAAATATTTTTACGTCGCAGATGATGGCGCTCCACTGGGGCATATCGTCTTTTCCCCCTGGACAGCTTTGGGTTATAAATAAACCAGGCGAGTATGCTGTTTCAACAGAGTGTGCAGTACAAATAGTTGACGCACTGTCAGGACTTTACTATCTTTGTATAGCTGCTCAGTGGGGTAGCGATAGGGTAGAAAAGACAACACTTTCAGTATAGCTCTTTGTGTTCTTTTAATTTCTATTAGGTTAGTTTTCGGAGCTCCACCCCAAGAGGTGATGCAATAGCATATTATAGATTGAGCAAGGGCATAGTACACTGATTTCAATATGTTTTTGTTGAGTACAAGTCTCAGCGTTCTGAACACATATATTAGTTTCCGTAACCTGTTACTGAGAGTGGTAATGTGGTCTTGAAATCTTAGGTTTTTGTCAATGGTTATCCCTAGGTATTTCACATTCTCAACCTTATAATGAAGAGATAAAAAAGTTTTTCAACTGTATCATAAGAACAATCAAATCAAAGGCTCATTTAAAGAATCTCAGAAGTATTTTTTTCATTACAAGAATAGTACAGAAGACATGTAAGAAATTAGACGAAAAATGACTCCATAACAATAGTTAATATATTTTTTCTCATTTGCAGGATGTGGAGTTTTAGAAAAGGATAGTACGGACACAGCTGATCTGCTTATGTTTTTTGACGACTTATTCGACAGCGTCAATGGAAGTTTCAGCGCGATAAGAGGAGGAAAAATTTATAGGACTGCAGTGACCCCTAGCTCACCCCATCACAAATTGTGGAATCATAGCCTACCCATTCTAAAATCAATGAAATTTTGTAATGCCAATAACCAAGGAGTAGTGCCTTCATTGTCTAGTTGGATCAAAACCATACAAGGTTTTAAATTAATTGTATCATATTTAAATTCCAAAGGAGTTAACTCTTTATTGCTGCGCAATTTCAATCAAGACGCATTAGAAAACTTTTTTGGGGCAATAAGAGCTCATGGTTGTAGCAATATCATGCCTACGTCGTATGCATTTGAAGGCGCCTTCAAAACGTTATTAATTAATAATATTTCGTCTTCACATTCAGTTGGGTCAAATTGTGAGAAAGATGATGGGGTTTGTCTCCAATCACTTAAATATTTTTTAATAAATCCAGTAAACACAAACCCAACTGAATGTGAAAATGAAATTGACAGTGATCACTTGAATATAACTATGATAAATACAGACGACCTAATACAGAGCCAAACTCCAATGTTTATTGAAAGAAGCGCAGCAATAGGGTATTGCAGTGGCTGGATAGCACAACTTGCCAAAAAGAATGTCTATAAAAATTGTGTGGCCTGCAGAAACTCAATGGAAGCAGAAGAATCACAAAGTTTCCATGATTATATAAAAAAGAAAGAATTTGGCAACAAGAAGTGGTTGTGCTATCCTACAAGAGCATTATTTGATTTCTTTGCCCAAGTCGAAAATATATGCGTAGAAATTTTAAAAGAGCACTGCACTAAACAAAATATTTCAGAATATATTAAATTAATTATAAATATAAATGTAAATATGACATTTATAAGCTGTGCAGATCACGCAGAGAATTTGCGAAAATATTTAGTAAATAAAAGCACAATGTTTTTTATTAATAACTGGTGCAAAGATGTAAATAATGTTCTCACTGGCAAAATAACCTTTTGGGATGTTAACGATCCAATGAAAGAAAAAGCTAATCGGCACTACCTAAATCATAAAGGAAGAAAAAGGCGAACACAAAATTTTATTATAAATGTGTAATGTGATGTGCTAATAAAAATGTTTTATTAAACAATTCTGTAGTTTTTTTTTTCGTTAATATAGTACGTATGCATGTTGCATACAGCGGACACACTAATCTCTCATACAATTTAATTATCTTACGCTCGTTTTCAATAATCTATCTGCAGATTTGCCTACTAGAAATGGGATTATCACAGTCATGTCAAACTCCTAACTAGTAGGCAAATAAACAGATAGATTATTGAAACTGAACGAAAGGGATCGTATATCCGACTGTACTTACACACCTAGCTATACATCTAGGTATATAAATTAGTTCCCATACCTAAAAACTAGATGGCGCTAAGTTCACCAACTTCATAATACAGTAGAGTTGCCTGTCTATACCCAGTATACTATAGTAGTCTTTGGTCCCGCGCGAGCGCTTAACGAGGTAGGACCTGTCGCCGAATTTTTCGCGCGCAATCGTCCGGAGATCGCTAGTATTATCAACCCGTGTACGCCGATCGAAATAATTTGATCCAGTAAGTAATTTTTTACATCATATTAAATGTATTATTTTTAGTATGAGTAAGCTAAAGGTAATCAATATTAGTACCTACCTACATGTTAGACTTTAATTTTTATCTTTTATTTATAGGTAGGTATGGGTCGAAAAAGCCGCAGACAGCATTACAAGTTAGAATGTCACTAAAAAGGTAGACTAATACACGATGTTATTAATTTAAACCGTATTACAAAACACTTAAGTTCCTACCTAAAATATACATTTTATACTAAAAACAAATATAAATCAGTATTTTCTTTTCTAGGACATCTGAAACATCGGTAGAAAGTAAAAATATGGTAGTAGAACCAACATTGGAGGAATCGTCTACTTTCGAACAGGTAAAGTAGGTACCCAGCTACCCGTCTATTACCAGCTATGCTATTCTATATAAGATAATCGCAACGCTGGACAACAACGAGCACATCAACGAGACAGCCTTGAGACTGACCGATCGACTTTTCGATTTGACAGTTAAAATTGAGGCTGTTTTTTAGAGAATACCAAAATATATGAAGAACTGTCATCTAGTCGTCCACTGAGTACCTACTCGTAGTTACTAATCACGGCCGTCACAGCGGTGACCGCTAGTATCGCTGTCAGTAGTTTATTGAAAACCGTAGTTGCAACGTTACGCGAGCGCTGCGGCCACGCTGGCACAAGGCTATACAGCCTTGTGAATAGAGAATAGCATAGCACTGCTGCGGGCTCACTCTATGCTTAGGGTCAAAAAAAAATATCGTAATTTATTATCGTAATAGAGATTTTCGTAAATTAAATTTTGGTATAATGCTTTCCAGTTCTGTTGAACAATCACATATGGAAATATCTTCAGAACTTGAAGATGTTGAAGATCATTTGCTAATCGTGGAAAAAGAATCATTTACTAATGATGCTGAGCAGGTATATTTTTTATACCTTGTTAACCCTTAAATGCATAAAGTTGTAAAACTGCAACATACCATTCAAACGACCATAAAATTATTAGTATGAGTTCATTGCATGCTGTTGCAGGATTATCACTATCATGGTTATATATTTAATGGAGTGGCAACACACTTTTTTTCTTCACGACTGTCAAATTTAAACTTGACATTGACAAATCAAAGCCGATCGTAATTTTGGAGCGGATGAAAATTGTGTACTTGCTTTGCAGTGTAATTATTTGATTTTCGAAGGTAAGTTCAAACAAAATTAGTTATTTTACGTAATAATTCATCTTCTTTTCAGTACAATTTATAAGTTATAAAAAAAACTTTTGGTGTGTTCGGAAATTTTGTTTATTTTGTTGTTGTAAATCTGCAACAATATGCATTTACTAGAAAATGTCCCTGTTTAGATTCTAACTATCACTTTTATTGGTTTTCAGATGCCAAACTTGAATCAAAAGCAAATAGAAGAGTATTTAGCTCTAATAAATGATGGAGAGAGGTCGGAAGATGATCTTGAGGAGTCGGATACAGAAGGTCATGAGAATTTTTATGAAAATCGAGACGATTTGCTTCACGATCTTGAGAGTCCATTAGAAGAGGAAAATGATGACCCCGATAATGATCCATTCATGGCAGGAGACCCGCCGTTGATAAATGAAGCTATAGCAAATGATCAAGTGCCACAGGTTCCATTCCCCTCAACAAGTCAAGCTAGTCGCCGAGCAACTATGAGAGGACTCGTATGGAAGGTAAAAAAATTTGTTTTAAATTCTGACCAGACAGCTTTTCATGGAGACACTACATACCCACCAGAACTGAAGGATGAGGCTACTACTGGTACTCCCTATAGTATTTTTTCACATTTTATTACATCAGAAATAGTTCAAAGGATTGTGGAAGAGTCTAATTTGTATTCCGTTCAAAAAAATGTGACTAAACCATTAAATTTGTCTGAAACTGAGCTAAGAAAGTTTATGGCGATACTGATATACATGTCTGTTATAAAATATCCCAATGTACGGCTATACTGGTCAAATACTGTAGGTTTTCAACCAATCAAGGACATAATGACTGTCAACAGATTTGAGACTATTCGTAGATTTCTACATTTCAACAATAACGAGAAACATTTACCCAAGGAACACCCACAACATGATAGGCTCCATAAGATAAGGCCTATAATTAGCCATCTAAATGAAAAATTTGCTTTAGTTCCTATGGAACAAAGACTCTCAATTGATGAACAGATGTGTGCCACAAAAGTGGCACACTTCATGAAGCAGTATTTACCTAATAAGCCCCATAAGTGGGGGTTTAAATTATATGTGATGTGCAGCGTGAAAGGTTATGCTCATAAATTTGAAATATATACTGGCCAAGAGAATGAACGGCTTCCAGATGAACCAGATTTTGGGCCAGTGGGAAATGTTGTAGTCCGGCTTGCTAGAGGTGTCCCAAGGCATTATTAGCGATGGGCGTTGAATCAACGAACTAGTTGAATCAACGTTGATGTCTCGTCAACGGAATTAACGTTGACCGTTTACAAATCAACTAGTTGATTTCGTCAACGAGTTACGTGACGTTTATGAATTCAACTCGTTTCATCGTTTGACGCATTCAACGAGTTGATTTGTACTCAGTCAACGTTTTGTTATTTTCAACGTACGTAAATTGTATTTCTTTAGGAATAAAACTCCCGCTACAACGCGATAGTTATGACAAGAATGTGAACTCTAAATAACAATTGCAAGATTTTTTATTTATTTAGTAATTTGATGTCATTATTTTTTAAAGAAAGTAAACGATGACATTATTGATTCTTAAAATGATCACATTCGTGCGCGGAATGAAACGTTTCGGCACCGGCGTGCCTGTGACTGGTCGAAGCAGCTGATTGGCCGGATACCTCGTTTGACTCACGCGCCCTGTGAGTGTGTGCCCCCGTGATAAACAGGTTTGGTTTGTTTGTTTACAAATACGAATGAAAGTTAGTTTGCGTTGTGACAACCTGTGACAAGTCGCGTGAAAGGTCACAGGTAACTTTGCGGATTGTCGAAATTAATATCACTCTTTGTATTGAATGACGTATTAGTACTGTATTAGTGTCAATAGTTTTTTTTTAATATAATTAAGTGTAAATAGTTAAATAGGTTTTATATTTACAGTACAGTTAAATAGGACAAAAATGCCAGGACGTAGTGGTACAAGTGAATTGTGGTTACATTTTGAAAAAGATGATAGTGGGAAAGCTACTTGTAACATATGTAAAGAAAAGATTTCTTATAAATCTACTACGGCCAATTTGAAAAGCCATTTGAAGCGGAAACATATATCAATCTTTACTTCAGTCTTTTCGTCTCAAACTCCGCCTCCGCCTGTATTACTTCAAATAAATCTATCCTTACCAGGACCAAGCAATATACCTGCTACTGTACCTTCTACTCAAGGCCCAGTTGAGAGCACCGGTGAGAGTGGAACCGGCAGAACTAAACGTCAGCGTTTGATGGCTGAATATACTAATAAAAAAATTAGTGCCGAGCAAAAAAAACAAATAAACCTGGATTTATTAGATCTATGCACTGACTCTTTCCATCCATTTTCTATAGTGGAAGAAAGAGCGTTCAAGAAATACAGCCGCTGGATCCCGGGATATGAACTTCCAACCAGGAAAACTTTATCGAACTCAATAATGCAACAGGCCTACACTAAGACCTTTGATTTTATACAAAATCAAATGAAGAATGATGTCAGGTCGATTTGTTTAACTGCAGATATGTGGACCTCTTTAAAAACTGAAAGTTATATAGCCCTCACTGGTCATTATTTAACAGATAATTTAGAATTTAAAACTGTATTGCTAGGATGTTGTCATTTTTCCGGACACCATACATCTGAAAATATTGCCACAGAAATCAGGACACTGGTAGAGAAATTTGGATTGAAGGAAAAAGTAAACTTTATGGTTACTGATAATGCCTCAAACATAGTCAGAGCCGTAAAAGACATTTTAAACTGGAAGAATTTTGGGTGTTACGCTCACACACTGAATTTAATTGTTGACAATGCTCTAAAACTTGTCGAAGATGATATCGCCAAAGTAAAAAGGATTGTGGCACATGTTAAAAAAAGTACGCTTTCATCAGAGAGGTTGCAGAAATATCAAATTCAACAAGGAAATGAACCAAAACGTCTTAGCCAAGCCGTAGATACCAGATGGAATTCAACATATTATATGTTGAAAAGATTTGTTGAGCTTGAAGAAGCTATTCGTGCTACTTTAGCTTTCACAGATAGTCGTTTACCCGTAATCACTACCGAAGATTGGACATTATACTCACAATTGTGTCAAATATTAAGACCATTTGAAGAGATCACCAAATCTATGAGCGGTGAGAAATACGTATCCGGAAGTTCCGTAATCGTTGTTACACGATGCCTTAAAGAAGCATGTGACAAAATTACATGCAGAACGGATTTGCTATCTGCCGTTACAGACGTTGCCTTGACATTAAGGTCCGGATTAATAGACCGTTTCGGAATCATTGAACAAAGTGGCACCTTTTCATTGTGCACTTTTATGGACGGGGGCTTCAAAACACAAGGTTTTTGTGACCAAAATGAAGCAAATAAAACAAAAGAAAGAGTTAGGAAAATGGTTGCTGCATTGATTGCAAAAACAACAGACACCACACCATCTACAGTGTTGACAGCAACGGACGACTTAAACAAAAGTAATGAAGATTTAAACCCGTGGAATATTTTTGACCAAATGATTGCGAGTACTACAACACAAGGAACACCATTGTCAAAGGCAATAAAGGAGGTAGATATGTACCTAGCGGACGAACTATTACCTCGCAAAGACCAACTAGGAAATTTAAACTGCCCTCTCGAATGGTGGAAAAATCATCAATTTGTGTATCCTCACCTAAAACAAATATTTGTTACCCACTGTAACATAGTGGCTACATCTGTTCCTTGTGAACGGATGTTCTCGAAAACTGGTCTTATTATAAATCAAAGACGAACAAGGCTGACCACAAGCAAAGTAGAACAAATCATGTTCTTGAACGTAAATTCGCCTGAGGACCGGTTCAAGGGCTATGAATAAAATGAAAAAAAAAACGAATGTACCTAAAATGATTAAAATCAAGATTAAAAAAAAAACAAAAAAAAAGTATAACAAACCAAAATCATGTAAATAAAAATTATAAATACTAATTGATTTATGTACATAAAAATCAGATGATCTTTTAAATACGCCTGAAATTTGTGTTTTATAGCAAATTAATCAGTCAGTCCTAAGCCTGAAAAAAGTATGAAGGGAAGATCATCTAGAACGCTAGGGTCATCATAAAATGTTATCCAATTTCATTAGGCTTAAACTGCATCAATTTGTTCGTAAATTAACATTACAACAGCATACGTTGACAAAAGCGTTTAGGCGTTTTTCGTTCATGCAAGTTGACGTTCGTTACACGTTAACTCGTTGACGAAATTAACTAGTTGACAAACGCAATTCAACGTTAACGTTTCGTTGACGGAAAAACCTTCAACGACCCATCGCTACAAGGCATATAAATCATATTACTTATTTTGATAATTTTTACACCTCTGTACCTTTAGTTACCTATCTTGCCAAACAAGGAATCTATAGCCTAGGTACTGTCCAATCTAACAGGCTAGTGAACTGCAAACTGCCGGACAAAAAAACAATGATGAAGAAATCTGTTCCTCGTGGAACTTATGAAGAGCAGATGACTGAATTTGACGGTATTGATTTGACAGCAGTTACTTGGAAGGACAATAAAGTTGTAACTTTTCTATCTTCGTATGTTGGAGCTGAACCTGTGGGCCAAGTAGAAAGATTTGACAAGGCAAATAAGACTAGAATTAAAATTTCATGCCCACATATAATAAAGGAATATAATGCCCATATGGGTGGAGTGGACCTAATGGATAGCTTTATTGGGAGGTACCGAATTGTAATGAGAAGCCGAAAGTGGTATCTTCGTATCTTTTACCACTTATTGGACATGACGGTAATAAATTCTTGGCTTGTGTATAAAGATTTAAAAACAACTGAAGCCAATTCATCAGTTCTAAACTTATGTCACTATAGACTGGAACTAGCTGAGGTATTAGCCAAAGTAAAAAACTCATTTGAACTCTGCAACAAAAGAGGAAGGCCAAGAAGTACCAGCAACAGTGTTGAAATGGAAATACAAGCAAAGAAAAGGAGAGGACCAGCTCAACATATTCCTCCTAAGGACATAAGGACTGATAATGTTGGTCACTGGCCTGGTAATTGTGTTCGCAGCAGATGCAAAATGCCTGGATGCAAGGGATACACGCAAACAAGGTGTGAGAAGTGTGGAGTAGCTCTTTGTCTTACCACAACCAAAAATTGTTTTAAAAATTTTCATATGTAGTTATTGCCTAGTGAGTGCATGGTGTTGTAGTTCTGCAACATATGGTTTTTAATAAAAATAGCTATGAAAAAAATATTTACTATTTTTTTTATTATTTTTCCCTGAATCAGCATATTCATGGCTCCAAAATATATTTTTTCTCGGTCTAAAAATAAAATCATGCATTTAAGGGAATTTGAACGACAATAATATTTTTTTTGTTATATTATATGTTTTACGTTTTTGTTTTAGGAATTCAAAGGAAGAAGGATTGTTGATTTTCAATATTTTATGGATCAGTTATTTTTAATAGAAGCTCACGGTGATAAATTCGGCTGCAAGTTGCAAAATTTAAAATTTATTAAAGAAAAACAGACGAAGAATGAGCAAAATGGTACCCGGCTCCAATAGATATGATTGTAGTGTCGTTTAAAAGGTCTTACCAAGAGGAACAATTTTTACTATAGCCGCCACTCTCAAATCTGATTGCGTTTGAAGATAAACGACAGTCTTACTAACTAATAAAAACCCTGTTCCTTCAGTTTCCCTTTGCTTTCCAGGGCCACAGTAACCTGTTTAGACAGTCTCGTGGCCCCGGCGATAAACATACATATACGAGTATATTAGTTACCACTTATTTATGTAAGAAAATGAGTACCAAGGTAATATTTTCGGCATTTCCGTTCATGTTTTCTATTAATAACGTTTTTACGTAAGACTTTGCCATGCACTCCTCATTTTAACTCGAGTCCCGTTGCTCCTGAGCGCGGGGTGTGCGCAAGAGCAGCGGGGGAGGGAGAGGAGGGGATCGACTGACACCAGACGTGTTCGCGTCCTGCGTCAGTCGCTCGTTCGTTTTGCGCTCGTGACGACGTTTAGCTGCTGTTTGAGTTTCTTTTGTGCTTTCATAACTCGGTTTTATTAACTACTGACCCCTGCGCTCCTACTGGACTTGTTACCCGCTCTAATTAACGCTGACCTGTGCTAGTGTTGTGGACTATACTGATTTGCTTTTCGAACTGGAATATCGCAATGGAACGTCTCAACTGTGTAATGTGTCGGCGAGCTTTATATACCAGAAGATACCAACAACATGTTTTGACAACTAATCTGTCAAGAACGCGCCCTGAGTTCGCTGCGTTTATTCATGAACATGCTGTTCTGGAGGTAAGCACTTCCATTATTATAATCAAGGTGTGGTTTTATTTCATCATCCCTTCGTCCGTGCCGTTTATACTCTTAATCTAAGTATAGCACAGGTGCTGCCACTTAAGACGGTCATTACCAATAACAATAGATAATGGTTAGCAGTACAAAGAAAAGGGCTTATCCTTTCTAACTCGATATTAGCTACCTGGACACTGTGCGCACGTGTGGAGTCATCGGACCTTCGAAAGTCACTTTTATTATTCCAATGCCCTATTATTTTGCATTAGCGTTCCATAAGCTTTATAAGTGCAAGCAAGATGGACATAGAGAAATGATTTATGGCCCGACGACTTTGTTGAATCTGCGCTTACTATAACAAAAGTGTTGTTAGGTTACGATCGACACTTTAATATTTTGTATTTACGTGACGTTGTTTTCTCAGTTTTTTAGCTTAGTTCCAAAAAAATATATATTAAATCATATTTTTACTACTTTCAGGTGGTATTCGATGGCACACGACGTGTGTGTCACCGATGTTGGCAGTCCGCTGATAATGCAGTGAGAAGACATGCGAACCCTGCCGTGCCCGTAGCAATGCCTGAAGCAATGCCAGATGCAGTGCCAGAAGCAATGCCGGATGCAATGCCGGAAGCAGTGCCGGATGCAATGCCGGAAGCAGTGCCGGAAGCAGTGCCGGAAGCTGTGCCGGAAGCTGTGCAAAATGTTCAGGAATTTCAAGTTTCAGAGTATACACGTGCTCCAAACACACCACGGCATTGTATATTTAACAACTGTCCAAACGCAACTCGCCATCGAATCCCAATAACAATTAAAACTCACATCTTTTGTGAATATAAGCTTTATATTCCAAATGGTGCAAGAGTGTGTACACAGCACTTAAGCCCGGGTGACACGAGGCTAGTAAATCAAGCTAGTGAGCCAAGCTAGTGCTGCCAAGCTAGTAAGCTAGTGACACTAGCTTCGTGTAGACGGAACTAGCTTCGTTTACAAGCTAGTAAGCTAGTGTGGAAGCTAGCAAGCTAGTGCCTCAAGCCAGGATAGTTTTAATAGCTTGGGGTTCTATTTTTCAAGCTAGTAGGCGCCCCCCACCACCCGTTTTACTATCCTGGCTTCGTTACTAGCTTCGTGTCAACCGCGAAGCTAGCGAACCTAAGCTAGTGTGCAGTCGGAGAGCGTGGTGAGAGTGCGTGCAATTTGTTAAAATGCCGAAATTAGCGGACGAAATTAATTTAAAATTCGTTCAATTGTACAGAGAAGAGGAATGTTTGTGGAATGCAAGTATTCCATCTTACAAGGACAAGCAAATGCGAGACTCGTCACTAGAAAAAATACGCGACATACTAAATAAAGATGGAATAGAAATGTCGATAAAAGAGATTAAAAATAAAATTAAAAATCTAAGAGCTACATATTGTCAAGAATTAACAAAGATAGAAAAATCTGAGAGGTCTGGAGCAGGAACTGCAGAAGTCTATAAGCCAAAAATTATTTGGTTTGAGGAAATGCATAATTTCATAAAAAAGGTGCCAATGAAGAGAAAAACTTCGGTAAGTTATTTTAATATTATTTACTCTTTACAATTATTTACCTTAAAAGTACTTATTGAAATATTAATAATCGTCGGCATTTTTAATTTTTCTTGTAGTTTTGTCTGAATTAACGAATCATTCTTGCTTGCCATGGTACTGCTCCATCATTGTTGAAATATCTCTTAAATTTCTCCCTTTTTTCGATAGCTGACAGAGAAGAGTGGTTACTTCCCTGTCGACTGATACTGGGTAAACATAAATTTTCCATTCTCCATGAACCGGGAATAATGTTTCCCGCTTCAATGTCTTCTTGGTCGACATCACTACTAATGCAATAAGTGCTTTTTTGCTCTTTTCGTAACCAATTATGCAGAGCACATGATGCTAGTACAATTTTGTCTACTGTTTTTACGTCAACTGCGATTGGTCTTTGATAAACACGAAATCGGCTTGCCAATATGCCAAAGGCATTTTCTACAGTTCTTCTGGCTCTACTTAGCCGGTAGTTGTATACTTTTTCTTCATGTGTTAAATTGTCACCTGGGTACGGTTTCATAATATACGATTTTAATGGGAATGCAGCATCCGCCAAAATTACTCCGCCTTGTGGTATAAGGTTATTTTCTAGTTGATTATATATGGAGCAATTCCTAAAACACTTCCATCAGATGCCATTCCACAGGCGCCGACGTCAGTATAAATGAAATTATAATCGTAATCAACAATAGCCATAAGATACTGAATGTTTTTTTGTAATTAAAAAACAAACTTCCACTGTTGCCAGGTGCTATGATTTGAACATGCTTCCCGTCGACGGCGCCATAACACGCTGGAAAGTTCCATTTCACTCTGAAACCATTTTCTATAGCTGCCCATTCTTCAGTTGTAGTTGGAATCTGTAACAATATTTTTAACAAATTTTTTATTTTCAGAACAATCAAGATTCTCCAAACAATAATAAAGATGACAACAGTGCAAGCAACAGTCAGTCATTAGAACCACCCGTAGCAGAAAATCTGTCAGAAAAGACAGTTGAAATGTCTCAACCTGCAAGCGAAATGTCGTCTATTCAAGATAAAACTTCTAAATTTATTTCCCCCGGAAGTAACATTCCGCAATTTAAGAAACGGAAGGTTTCGCAAGTGAGTTCATTGATAAATGAAATTAAGGTGATTAAGGAGGATTTAAACAGTTCACGAGAATTTCAGGAACCAGAGCTGGATGAACATGAGATATTTGCAAAATATGTAGCAAGTCAGTTGAAAAAGCTTTCACCCGGACAGGCCATTTTAGCTAGGGATCAGATCAACGCAACACTATCCCGCTGTCGGATGTATGATTTAAACTTCGGAAATACTACATTTTCGTACCAGTCACCTATCAATTCTTCAGACTCCAATATGTCAACCACATTTTCTTACAATAGTTCTGCAGCAAGTCCACTCTACACTAATCCACCATCACAACTACAACAGACTGAGCAACGTGATGAACCCATCATCCATCCGCCACCACAGCAAGAGTTGGAGCAAGATGAAGATCCCATCTATCAAGCATTTCAAAATGCTTGATACATTTCTCGCCATTTATGTAGCGTAAACGTACATTTTGTCGTCATTTATGATTTCTCATTTTGTAATTTAGAATTTAATCTCGCCATTTATGTAAGCGTAAAAGTACCTACTTTAATTTGAAATAAATAAAATTCTACATACCTGTATATCTTTCTTTAATGCCTTATAAATTTCACTGCAAACTTCTGGTATAAATCTAGATATAGTAGATCTTGAAACACGATACATGTGACTTAACTTCCTGTAATTGACACCAGATGATAGAAAATCTAGAGTTATTTCCAATTTTATTTTAGCCGGTATGGCTTCTCTCATATTAGTATTTAATTTTTGTATTTGTGGTCCCACTAGATTCAGTAAATTGTCAAAAATATTAGGTGTCATTCGCAAAATACTCTTGAATTCGCCGGAATCCTCAGATCGCAGTTCTTTTAAAAGTAATGCAGATGCTCCATGACTATGTCTTCTTAAGATCCAGGGTCTTGTCCAAGTACGCTTTTCTTCTAGCAGAGCTAATATTTCATCTAGCGCATGTTGACACAACTTCCGAATTAACTTTCTTAGTAGAATTGCTTTTCTCTTACGCACACTGTTCATTTTTACGTATACGTGTTATCAGGTTAAGCACAACTCACTACTGACTTGACTAGCTTGAAATTTCCTAGCTTCGTGTAGACAGCACTAGCTTGGTTACAATCCAGGCTAGTAGGTAAGCTAGAAACCAAGCTAGTGACCCCTTACTAGCTTACTATCCTAGCTTCAAAATACTAGCCTCGTGTCACCCGGGCTTTAGAGAACAACGTTTGGGATGAGCTACCTCAAACATGTAATGTCACTCATGATTTTAATACAGAACAGTTTACTGACATTTGTGACATGTTAAGAATGGCCTTACAACGTGGACCTCGGCTAGACTTCAACACGAGAGGCGCTTTAACCAACGAAGAAATGCACTTTTGGACAGGACGCAAGTGCGAAGAGTTTGATAATATATTGGTACAAACACCTGCACTAAATGAAAGATGTAGAGAGCCGAGAACTGCATTAGGTATTTATCTAACAAAACTGCGTTCTGGGGAGCCAAATGAAAGACTTGCGACATTATTTAACATGTCACGACGAAAGCTCGAACGTTTATTGGTTATTGTGAGGGAGTGTCTCAGTAACAATTATGTCGGGCTGCATTTGGGAGTGGATCACATTGACAGACAACAATTATTGGAAAAAAATCTAACTATACCAAAAGCATTATTTGGAAATGAAAATAATGATAAGTTATTATTGATTGGTGATGGTACTTACATTTACATAAATAAAAGCTCGAACTTTTTATTCCAAAGATTATCCTACAGTTTACACAAGTTTCAGAATCTACTGAAACCTTTCCTACTTGTATGTACTGATGGATATATATTGGATGTAATGGGTCCATACGCTGCAACAAAAACAGATGCGCAAATAATGGGCGATATTATGAATGATGGACAACATCCATTACATTGGTTACTCCGAACAAACGATGCTTTTATATTAGATCGAGGTTCAAGCTGGCCCTAAACAGCTTGGACCTCATTGATGAATGTGGGTATGAATCCTATGTCCCACCAACAAAGAACCGCCAAGAGACACAGCTGACCACTGAACAATCCAACGAAGCTCGATCGGTAACGCTATGCCGGTGGGTTGTGGAAGTGGCAAATGGCCGGTTTAAACGTGATTTTAAGCTCTTGCGGCAAAAATATTTTAATAAGTCACTGCCCAATATGTTCACTGATTTTAAGATTGCCGCAGCTATCACGAATCACTTCCACCAACCCATCGTGGATAGCGTACACGCAGACGAATTCGTCCATATAATAAGGCAGAAAATAGATACCCCGAATCTTCTGCATATGTATGTAGAGAGAAAACGGCTTAACCACAGAAGAGTAGATTTTCAGAGGATGGAAGCGAGCCAGATTGAAAACTTCCCTTCAATGACGGAGGAGGATATAATTCTATTAGCGCTAGGTACATACCAACTCAAGCTGGCAAGATCTTACTGTGCCGAGCATTTATCAAATGGTCTATATATAATTGAAACGTACAGAGAGGGAGCACTTGATGATCTGCCAGACTATGGCATACACGAAGATGCCTGGCTTTTGCGTGGACGAATCCAGTCGCGACATGTCCGTGTAAAAACATATTTTTGTTATATATTAATCAGCAGTGCAAATAATATTGTCCAACAGTATTGCACATGTTTAACCGGGCGACGTACGATCGGCACTTGTGCACATATAGTGTCCATCGTATGGTACTTAGGCTATGCGAGGCATACGGGATTTACTGCTCCGGCATCTTTCCTCAATGCTGTTATAGTTGATACCGATATGTAATGTTTTAAATCTACTCACTTATTGATAAAATATATGTTTTGTATTTAAAGAATGCTTGTTTTCTTACTTCTTTTAATAATAGAATCCTAAATGTGTTATATCATGTTATTCTAGCTTTATTTTACTTATATAAGTAGTTTGTAATAAATTCTTCATCATTTATAAAACACAAGCTGTTCTCCGTGGTTTCACCCCTGCTGCTCGGCTCCTTTTAGTCGTAGCGTAGCGATGATATATAGCTTATAGCCTTCCTCAATAAATGGGCTATCTAACACTGAAAGAATTTTTTAAATCGGACTAGCAGTTCCTGAGATTAAAGCTTTATAATAATAAGTATAGATAGTGAGATTACTGCTTTCCAAACGTGAATAGGGACAGGCGCCATGGTAGACGTTTTTCTGCATCAAAATGTCTATTCAATGATATATTAATGAGGACTATTGGAGCGGGTACCACGTTCCATACATTTTTGCCCATTGTCCAATGTAAAATGTGTGAATGCAAATTTGACATAAATACTTCTAAAGAAAATCAACATTTCAATGTGAACGCTGGTGCAATATCAGGGGCCATTGCAATAGGAATAGGACTATCGAACCTTAACGAACTTATCGCTTCTATTGATTTGCCCACAGTGCCATTTCGTATATACAGCAAAACACATGATTCTCTTTCTGAAATGTGGAAATCTGCTGCCGAAAAAACAATGAAAGATGCTGCCAAAGAAGAGAAAGATGCAGCCATATTACGGGGTGATGTCAGCAATGCTGGTATTCCGATGATACCTGTGGAAGCAGATGCCTGTTGGAGTAAGAGGTCGTATAAAAGTAATTATTCGGCTCTTTCTGGGGTTGCGGCAATTATTGGCGAACATACAGGTAAAGTCTTACATGTAGGAGTTCGAAACAAATATTGTATTATTTGCGTACGCGCCAACGCGAAAAAAGAAGAACCTCGAGCACATAAGTGCACTAAAAATCATACTGGTTCGTCGACTTCTATGGAACAGGCTATATTAGTAGAAGGTTTTAAGCAGTCTGTGGAAAAAAGAGGTCTGATATATAACACATTGATTGCTGATGGAGACGCTAGTACTTATAAAAACATTTTAGAGAGTAGGCCGTATCCACCATGCGTTGAAGAAGCAAGACATGCTCAAAATTTAAAACACCTGGCAAAGTCACAACAGTACCAACGTTGCCGCAGAAAACTTACGTTTTGCTAGTACAGACTCAAACTACGGTCAAAACTGTGAACGTCCAGACATGGACAGTGACCAATACGAACAAGCAAAAAAGATATTCTTAGATCATTTGAAACAACAAGCTCTAAACCGGCAAGAAATAGAAAGGAGCACTATATTACAGGCTGAAAGTGCTTTATGGCTAGAATTGCGTAGATGTATTGTAACTGCGTCAATTTTTAGCAAAATTTGCAAAAGACGGCCAAACCAGAACTCTGCACCTCTTGTGAAGAATGTTTTATACAGTTATAGCCTTGATCGTGTACCTGCAGTGAAACATGGAAAAGAAAATGAATCCAAAGCTTTGGCAAAACTTAGCATTGAAAAGAACATTATTATTGACAAGTGCGGATTGTTCATCGACAAGGATTTTTTTTTCTTAGGAGCGACTCCGGATGGATTGTTTAAAAATGGTTTGGTGGAAATAAAGTGCCCCCTCTCCGCGTTTGGATTAGATCCTGAAAAAGCAATTCAACAAAAAAAGTTGAAATGCTTCAAATTGAATGATCGATCTGAAGTTATTTTAGATCGGAATCACGACTGGCACTATCAAGTCCAAGGCCAGCTCCATATTGCTGATAAAGAATTCTGTTTGTTCGCAGTGTGGACTGGGGATGATTACCCGATGAAAGTCGTTAAAGTTTGTAAAGATGATGTATTTTGGCGTGAAAAAATGTTACCGAAGTTGAAAACATTTTACTATAACTGTATACTTCCCGAGTTAATTGATCCTCGTAAAGCACGATCAATGCCATTACGAGAGATATTTTTGTAATTTTTTTTCTTAAACTTTATAATATATTTTTATTTTGTGGACTCTTTTCGAGTGTTTTGATTGATACTCATCCCAGATTACCTGCATCAAAGTGTTCAGACTCTGGATTAAAAAAAAACTCATCCTATTCAGGTTAGTATCAAAATTGTTTCGCGGACTATAGTTATACTCCCAACGCACACCAACCTAACTTCGTGTATTGCACACGAACACCAGCGCGCGGGCGCGGGGTAAGCGAGCGTTTACGATTCGTAACAGGACTCTTAAGTCAAATACTCGTCTGTGCTTCGGTCGGGACACTAGTGATGACGAAGATAATGACTTTCTTTGCGAATTTTGTGCTTAAGATTAATTTGTGTGGATGATTAATTACTTATCAATAAAAAATAATGAATAATTAAGAAACTTTGAGTTCCTTTAACATATTTAATTATTTTATGTGTTCAATTGAAATAAAACTTTAATTAATATAACAAAATATATATTTTATTGAGACTGTGCCACTTTACCCGCTTCGTGGATTTATGTAGGCCACATTACCCAACTTAGGAAGGTAAAGTGGTCAATTTCCCATTTTGACTTAAAGTTAAAAATATTGTTGAATAACTGTTTATAAGTGAAAATAACAATCTGATGTCAAAACTACATTAGTTTATGAGAACAAACTGATAAAGTAACATAAAACATGTTAATATTATATCTAATTGGTAGTCATTCAAAGCTTAGGGTGGCCACTTTGCCCGACCTTCCCCTATATACAATGTGATAGGGGTGAGACTTCTAACCCGTTAAGGCTGAGTACTACATCTAATTTTATCGACAAAAAAAATAATATGGGGGGTTGAACCCCCTCCCCCTAAAAATTATGGCTATTTTAATATTTTTTTTAATGTACTACGGCGCGCTTGATACTTTATGTGATATCAAAGGTTGTATGCGTCGTAGAAACAAAAATAGAACGACAAACGGTAGCTAATAAATAACCTTGGCTAACTAATTCATTACTTTTTTCATATGTTTGATAATGTTTTGGTGAGAAAAAAAAATCATTTCTGAATTATTTTGACCGAAAACATCGCTATTTTTCAATATTTTCACGAATTACTCAAAACTATGTCCCATAAAATTATTAATAATTTGCGCTCACTTAAAAGTATTTGAGTTATTCTTTCTAACGATACCAAAAACATCACCATAACATTACAAATTCAAGTATTAAGAACCATTAACCATATCATAACAAAAGCAGGTAACAAAACGAGGTATGCGAGCGGGTAAGAAAACTTACAACGTAATGTAACAGACAAGGATAGAAGATGACACCACATGCTGTGAGGTGTGCGAGAGGGTAAAAAAACGTACAATGTAATGTAACAGACAAGGATAAAAGATAAATACACCACGTGCGGTAAAGCGGTTCTTGTCACCATTGTCGGGTATTATTAGTCGTTACAAATCTGTGACTGCTAACACACCTTGTTAAATTTCTTCTCGCGCTTTTCGTGGACAAGTTTCGCTATGGCTAATCGTCGTAATTATGACGAATATGTTGCGGATATTCATTTCGTATATGGTTTTTGCAATGGCAATGCCAGTGCAGCAGTGCGCGAGTACCGTAGAAGGTTTCCAAACCGACCCACACCGAGTTATCATACGTTTATTGATATTCACGCAAGATTGTCAAATTATGGTATAAGAAGACCAGCTCCAGAACGTGTTCGCGATCTACCAGTGGCAGCGGAAGAGGACGTGTTAGATCTCATACACAGAGATCCTAGATTAAGTTTGAGACGCCTTTCAAGGATGACGGGCCTGGGGTACTGAACTATTTCAAAAATATTACACCGAGAAGGATTACATCCTTTCCACTTCCGGAGAGCACAGGAAATAACAGGCCAAGATAATTACGCGCGGTGTGTTTTTTCCTCTTGGATAAATCGCAGAGTGCGTCGCAATCCCGATTTCCTTGCTAAGATTATGTGGACAGACGAAGCAAAATTCACAAGGCGAGGAATTACAAATTTTAGAAACCAACATTTTATGGATGGCTGAAAATCCTCATGCTGTACGAACATCGACATTCCAACACGAGTTTTCAATAAATGTATGGGCTCCCATGATTGACGATATTTTAATAGGGCCCATTGAATTGCCAGAGAGATTAAATGGGCCTAGATTTCTGCATTTTCTGCAAAATGAATTTAACGAAGAACTCATGAGTTTGCCACTAAGCTATCGGGACCACATGTGGCTACAATTAGACGGTGCTCCTGCTCATTTTGCCTTGAGTGTTCGCCAATAACTAAACGAAGTCTTCCCGAGATGGATTGGACGCGGCGGAACAGTTGCTTGGCCTCCACGTTCGCCCGATTTGACGCCTTGTGACTATCATCTTTGGAGATGGTTGAAGCAAAAAGTTTATTTCGTCGAGGTAAACACGAGAGAACAGCTCCGGGAAAGAATTAGGATCGCCGCCGACGAACTTCGATCTGATCCCGCGGTATTAAGACGAACCACGCGACAAATGGCTATAAGAGCCACCGCCTGTTTACAAAACAGAGGAGAACACTTCGAACAGTTAATCAATTAATTTTAAGCATTAAAATGTTTTGTTTGATTGTATTTTTCAGTAGGTTTGATTTTAAATAAATGTAAAGTACATATGAGTATTACTGGTTTCATTAACAAATAATGTCAAGTATGAGTATTGAGCTTACACAGGAGAAACTACTTAGAATTGATGATGTTATGGTGATGTTTTTGGTATCGTTAGAAAGATTAACTCAAATACTTTTAAATGAGCGCAAATTATTAATAATTTTATGGGACATAGTTTTGAGTAATTCGTGAAAATATTGAAAAATAGCGATTTTTTCGGTCAAAATAATTCAGAAATGATTCTTTTTTCCTCACCAAAACATTATCAAACATATGAAAAAAGTAATGAATTAGTTAGCCAAGGTTATTAGCTACAGTTTGTCGTTTTTTTTTTTGTTTCTACGACGCAAACAACCTTTGATATCACATAAAGTATCAAGCGCACCGTAGTACATTAAAAAAAATATTAAAATAGCCATAATTTTTAGGGGGAGGGGGTTCAACCCCCCATATTATTTTTTTTGTCGATAAAATTAGATGTAGTACTCAGCCTTAACGGGTTAGAAGTCCCACCTCTATCACATTGTATATATAAATAGTACAGGGCATTCGACCGTCGCGGTAAAACAAGTTTGTTACAGTTCAGTTCCCCACAAAAACTTCCTCATAAATATTTTTGATCTTTTTTATGACAAATTCAACAAAGATATATCCTCATAATACAAACGATGCATAACAGCACCTTCGTTAGTAAGATTATCCTTAAGAATTTCCGTCTGAGAGTGGCGGTTACTACGCCTCCTAGTGAGGGCGGAGGGAGTTCGATAAGATATTACGTCCTCTTTGACGTAATGCCGTCGACAACTGAAAAAACGACAGTTTGGTTATCGGATTGGTCAAAAACGTCTACCCTAAGCATTACATACGCTACGTCTGATGATGGCATGCGTCATGCGGTTAGTCGCAAGATGCATTTGGAAGCATTGATATCAAAACACGCTCACCTGGGATTTGACGAGTCCAGCATACGTGTGATAATACAAATCCTTTTTGATCCTACTCCAGGGGATGGGGAGAGCGAGGTCTACGCAATCATTAAGAAACGAGCACCGATAAATAAACTAATGACTCCGTGTTATGACATTGATTCGCTGATACGTGCAATAAGGATTAATAAATGTACGGTCTCTACTTTCTCCACAGTCGGGTCGTCGTACTAATTAATGAAAATAGACTATCTGTACCACAATAAAAAGAGGAGACAGTCCCTTTAGGAAATTGATGAAGACGCAATACAATGGCTCTCGTACGCTGCACATACATAGATTTTGACGATTTACGCGGCCAAAAGTCATTTTTCCAAAGTCGATATAACGGTAAATCAGCAATTACAATAGGCAGTCTACAGTTCCAGGTATAATATGGCATACGCCTACCCCCCGCTTATGCGCGGGAGTCGACCCCCCTCGGTTAGTCGGAATTCGATAGTCGCCTAGTGTGCGTGTGTCAGTTCACGGCGCTCTAAAATTAGCAACTTTAACAAGCCTATAGTTTTTTTTTAACTAATCATTTTAAAGTGTTTGTGATGGATTACGATAAATCAGGTAAGAATTGATTTTATTCGATATATACTAACCCAATTTACATTTTCTTTCTTTAACTTTTATTCAGTCAAACATCACTCTGCTCAAAATGTATTTTTTTGTAATAATTAATATTCAGTGACTGTTTTAAAGTACTTTTGTGCCCGTCCCTATGATAATTTTAATTACACTTCATATGTAAGGCATCTAACTATGTAATTCCATAACAAGCTGCCGCGCAAATGCGCGCTTTTTTAAATTACGTCCCTTTGAAAGTTATTAGTCAAATGTAGTAAAATTACTTTGTTCGGGGTTTTTTTGTATTAAACTCTTTTTATTTTTGTTTTAGGTTTATCTAGTACCTCTGGTACTAAAGTAGTGACTCGGCAATACATATTTGAGCCGATACAAAGTCAAAACCTACCAACTTTGAATGAAAAACTTGACTACTATGAAAATTTTCTCCTTAATCGTTATGGGCTCAATGAAGAGGTTAAGAAGGCCATAAAACAAAGATTTTCTTATGTGAAATTCGAAATCAAGAAACGATGGGCGAAAGCAAATAAACATCAAGATGTTTTCCTTAAAAAAAACCAATCCTGGTTAGAGGGAACTTTCGAGATTCCCACTGAATCATCCACCCCGTTAGGTCGACCATCCAAGACTTTTGAGGAATTAAGTGAGAGGAGTAAAAGAAGAAAAACCGAAGAAATACGCGCCTCTATAGGTGATGACGTTCTTGTCCACGCTGCTCAATCGGTGTTGCAGACAACAGGTCATAGGACCGCATCGAAAGTGCTAAAAGATATTACTAGCTCACCAACTCGGGCCAGTAAATATCGAAAGGCCTACAGTAAAGTTGCCGACAACGATGAGGTACCTCCATTAACACCTCTGCAAGCACTCCAGATGTTTGTTGAAGCCGATCTTACCAGACGGCAGTATGAGATAGTAAGAGCAACCAATCCAAGACATTACCCTTGCTATGATCTTGTCTTGAAAGCAAAACAAGAATGCTATCCGCCGAAAGAATCTGTTAGAGTTACGGCGACCTGCGCAGAAAGTAATATACAATGCCTAATGGACCTTACTGTGAAACGATTAACATATTATTTAGAAGACGTATTATTGCGGCTTAACGAAGAAGATCGAAAGTCCTTAATGATGATCTGTAAATGGGGTTGTGACGGGTCCCAGCAATCTAAATTCAAACAAAGTTTTAATAATGACACTGATTCAGATGCAAACATTTTTATGAGTTCCTTTGTACCTTTGCGCATTGTTTGTGGAAAGGATATGTACGTCAGGCTGGCCCGGCCCCATGGAATTTAATAATGAGATTGTTATCAATCCAATGTACCCGGGTATACTAATATATGTAACACCTTCATTTTCAATGTAACTCTTTTTAAAAGAAATTACGTGCACTTCTTAGTGGCCGGGCCAGCCTGACGTTTTCAGCCCGGCCACCTTGTTTCCCACTAATCTACAAAAAATACTGGCAATATTGTGCTACAGATGAAATGTACCCTATAATTTATGCATATGTAACACAAAATCGAATCCTAAAATGCAATAGCATACGAAATATTAGCGGTTGCAGGTGGCCGGGCTGAAATTATTTCGTTAATATAAAACAGTAAAACTGCAACACCTACCAAAAACTAATACCAGTACATAATGAGATATAGAGATATAGAATACATGTAACGCTTTCATTTTAAATTATAATACATATTTAGAAAGAATAATCACTTGAAATTATATTTCAGCCCGGCCACCTAAAAGCGGTAATATTCCCTAAAATCTTATGCCAATTTGTACAGTAAAACCTGATACAGCTATGAAATGAAAGTTACATTCGTTTCGTTTTAGTCGTATACCTTTAAGCCTTCTGTTTGACTAGATTATCAAAATCTGAGAAACTTGCCGAAGAGTGACTATCATTTATTAACTAATTTCAGGACATTTGGTTTGTTGAGTGAAACAAAATTGGTAATTGTCATATTTTTTTAATAATCATTTTTGAAATTAGTTAGACAACATTTGTACTTATATTAATTAGGTACTATAACAATTGTTAATTATAAATAATGTAAAAAAAGGTTACACATTGATAATAACACAGTTATCAAAAAATTATAGTAATATCAATATTACCTTAACATCGAACATTCATTCATTCAGAATATTAGAAATGAGTTACCGCACCCCTGGGCAGTCAGGCAGGAAAGGAACAGGGGTGGATTTTAGTCACTAAAAGTCTGACACGCCCTCCCGCTCCACCCAGAGCGGGAGGGCGTCAAAACATGGATCGCGGAAGTGTTCGAAAGAATCACAGTGGCCCTGGAACGTAAAGAATCACAGTGGCCCTGGAACGTAAAGAATCACAGTGGCCCTGGAACGTAAAGAATCACAGTGGCCCTGGAACGTAAAGAATCACAGTGGCCCTGGAACGTAAAGAATCAGTGGCCCTGGAACGTAAAGAATCACAGTGGCCCTGGAACGTAAAGAATCACAGTGGCCCTGGAACGTAAAGAACAACTGATGGGACACGGGTGAGTTTTAGGTCGCGGGCACGAAGTCAGCGGCCGGCGGGGCGGCAGCGGTGGCGGTGCGGGAGCGGCGTACGAGCGATGTGCACTAGTCTAGCGGTGCCCGCGCGTCTGCATTGACGTAGTGTTGTGTATTTTATTTTTTGGCTTTTTAACGACCGATATTTCAAAATGCCCGCCGACGTGGTGGATCAAATTATTTCAATGTTTCTTGTTCGCGAAAAAAGACACTAATTTCTTATAACACAACACAATGCCGCTCTAGGGCCGCACGATCTGCCTGCTGGCTTCGAGATCGGGTCTGCGTTACCGTGCCGCTCCCGGCGCCGCCGGCCGCTGGCTTCATGTCCGCGGCCTTAGTCAGGAAGAGTCTAAAGACATCTGATAATTTTCCAGCCTTAAAAAAAGGTCAAAACATATTAACTTGAATGCGATCGTATTTATCAGCATTACATTAAGGAGATAGGGGTGAATTGAAAATTTGAAATTGAAATAATTATGTAAATTGTCTTTGCGTTAATATGCCTTGAGCCTTACTTTCCGTTTGACACAGATGCTGTCAAGACTTGGGTTTTTCGAAAGTACTACCTACTATGTTCTGTGCCGTATAGGCCGGGAGCCGAGGCCCGATTGCTACCATTGTCATAACTGCCTCATGGAGGCCGGCAAATGTATTGTCCTGGCAGGGTCGTGGCAGATATCGAAAGAGTCACCACGGCTCTGCAGATGTATTCGTTAATTCAGTGGACATCAATTTAATAGGCACTATGCAGTACATTGCTCGGTGGACATCGATTACAATAGGTACCAAGGTTTTGTTATAAGTCAAAGCAGCAATGTACGGCAAAGTGCCTATCAAATTGATGTCAACTGAGTTAGCGAATACGCCTGCTGGTGGTACAGGCAACTGAAGGAACACGGGTAGGTTTTAGTCAGTAAGAGTCTGACACGCCCTCCCACTTCACCCAGAGCGGGAGAAGTGTATTGATGATTTCCCCATTCATCATCATCATCTTCCTGCCCATGTTACTTGGGGTCGGCGCAACACGTTTTTTTCTTCCCTTCTGTCCTGTCAGACATCACGCTATCACTAACTCCCTTTTCTTTCATATCACTCCTCACACAATCCATCCATCTTTTCTTTTGACCTCCCCTCTCCCACTGCATCCATCCACATTTATATTCATTACTCTTTTAGTTACAGGTGTTTCATCCCTCCTCTTTACATGACCATACTAAGATAAGCGGTTCCCTTTAAATTTTTCTGTCACTGGCGCCACTTTTAAACTACCTCGAATGTACTCATTTCTCACTTTACTCCACACATCCATCTCAACATTCTCATCTCCGCCGGATGAAATCTTATTTCATCCATCTTTTTCACAGCCCAACATTCTGATCCATACAGTATACGACAGGTCTAATCACGGACTTATAGATTTTCCCCTTTAACTTGCTTCAACTTGCAACATCCGTGGGTCGCAAGTTGTTTCAGTGACAAGTTGCGAAGCTGGGGCGAGTCCCTAGATGAAAATAAAGGGAAACTGGGAATAAAACCAACCAAATATCATTGTCATCATTTATATATTTATAAAACTTACAAATAATGTTTAATTACTGTGATAATTATTATGCATCTTCTACTTATTTCTGTTCTTATTTTACTTAAAATAAATAATATAATATATTAGTAATTATGTACTAAGTTTAATTTCAAACTACTTTTATTTGTGATATTAATACAGTCCAACGGCTTTTCTTACATAGGTATCGTTACAATAAAAAAGCCGATTTTTTGGAAAAATAAAATACTGAAATCGAGATTCGATCCTAATAAGGCAGTATCAAAAAATAAAAATTTGAGATCATTTATAATCATTATTAGTTTAATTTAAGCTTGATGGCGACTGTGAAGTGAACGTTTCGCTGCGCATCTCGCCTTGTGATCCCGAGTCGCCATTAAGTTTATATCAAACCCCTATTATACAATATGTGATATAAAATTAAAATTATATTCAGATCCTTAATTTAATTAATACTTACATTTAAATTCTAAGCTATAGGTAGGTACATTTTTATTCATAAGTTACGTTTATTCGCTTACATATCACTGTTCGTTTATTGCGTGTTTTGTTTTTAACCCATCTTTAGTAGAGTACAAGAAATACTAACGTTTTTATTTTAGAAGCGTGCATCTCTCGTTCAACTTTCCTGTCGCAGGCCTCCTGGAAGACGCAGGACCTGTGTGCTTTTCTATTTGTATGTGTTCTTTCCTCTTTCAAGTGTTTTGTGTGTACATAAATAAATACACTGACAACAAGGTCAATGCCCTCTGGTACTTATTAATTTAATTCGACCCTGTTTTTCTACTGACTAACTACTTCTTTAGACGTTCGTGAAATCGCGCACTCTACTAAAGGCGGGCACAAGTTAATAACCAATACACAGAGTAGATAGCAAATGGAGTGCAAACCGGGCGGCATTAAGTGTACACGTAGATAGAGACTGAAATATAGATAGATTAGTCACTAAAATAACAATGATAAACAGAATGGGACACATTTATTAAATCATTAGTAAGAGTACCTACGGGTTTTTCTATCCCTATTTGCAACTCACCTTTTTTTTTTGTTTGGAGCCAGTTTAGTTTGACTCCCAAGTTACTCCCAACAAACAACAATAGTACTGTCAATGTCAACTGTCAGTGCCATCGCGATACAATTTCTTTGGCAAACTGTATTTGCATTTGCAACACTTTCTTTTTGTGTGAATGTGTAATTGCAGGTGTGCATTACCTGGGCAAAGTGTTGTGCTTGAGAGAGGTGAGACCATAAAAAATAATTAGTGTGTCATGAGGAGCAATTTGTTTACTAATAGCAAAATTGGTGTGCATTGTAGTTTTAAAGTCACGGTTGGCGCAGTGGTTGAGCGTTCGGCTGCTGCGCTCCGTGTCGCGGGTTCGAACCCCGCACGGAACAAATATTTGTATGGCCTACAGATAGTTAAGTGCTACAGGTAGTAAGCAAAAGTGTCATAAACGGCCGTTTTTGATACTTTTGCTTACCTACTGCGAATTTCATGAATGAACAGGGCTGCCAGATTGTATAATTGGATAAAAAAACTGTATAATTTGGTTACTGATTGTATCCTCTTTGTATCCTGGACCCTCATGTATAATTGGATACGGAAAGCCTAAATTCTATTGTCTGAGTTTAACACAAAGATATTGCTTGAATTTTGGAGTAAAACATGACACATTATTATTTGCCACAATCTGTGGTGATAATTTTTGAGTTCGCTGAGTAACCTAATCTATACATATAATAAGTCTGTAGAAAAGTCATTTTTGTACATTGAAGAAATTGAAACAAAAAATAGCCAGCGTGTGAAAAGATAAGTAACAGAACCCATTTCCATCATTTTTGAAATTTTTGTCTGTTTGTCTGTTTGTTTGTGCGCACATCACGTAAAATCTACGAATTCAATGCTGACAATGTTTATATACAAAAATTATACGCAACTTGAGGATTAACTTAGTTTTTGTTTCATCGAAATCGGTTCACTCTATCAAAAGATATGATTAATTTAGTGAGTTCAAGAAGTAAAATATTACGTTACGCAATTAAGTATAGTACTTGCAACGACATCTTAAGACTAAAAATAGAAGTTGAAATCTAAATCCGATAGATGGCGTTGTGCAAATGACGTCATTTTCTGAATCGCGGTGTTAAGATTTTCCGCGCGAGGATGACGTCCACCGTGTTTACTAGGCAAATTGGGTTTCGTTAGGTGTCTTAAAAGTTCTTGCGTGTGTCGTAAAAGTTCTTTGGTTGCTTGGTTTATCGATTTTCTAAATTGGTCGAAAAAAAAGTATTTGCTTATCTTATTGGTTTCGTTTGGTCAACTTTGGTCATTGGTTTGAAGTACGAAGTAAAGATTGTATTTGATTTACTTCGTAGTTTGAATCCAATAGTGCCAATCGTTATACAGTAAGTTAGTGTTGCCAATTCGTTGAGTCACGACCACGAACAGACGATACGTTGTCACACTAGACTGTTCGACGCACCGATCTTTTAAGTTTGTAGGCTATTCAGTCATAAGTGTTGTTAGTTTTGTTTATTGCTTTAATTTTCCTTGAAAATGCCTCAAAGAAAAAAAACTAACCTTTCGCTGCGTAGCCGAAATGCGAAAAGGATGAGACTTTGTAGGTCTCAGGAATCGGAAGAAGATCGTGAAGCACGGTTATCTGCTAACCGAGAGCACATCGCTCTTTCACGTGAATCGGAAACGTTCACCGAAAGGGAGTCACGTTTAAGTTCACAAAGAACACGGACCGCGACTTTGCGGTCTCAAGAGAGTATCCAGGAACGCGAAGACCGGCTGTCTGCTGATCGAGAGCGCCACTCTCTCTCACGTGAGTCAGAGACATTCACAGAAAGGGAGTCGCGCTTAAGTTCGCAAAGAACTCGGACCGCGACTTTGCGTTCTCAAGAGAATATCCAGGAACGCGAAGTTCGGCTGTCTGCTGATCGGGAGCGCCAGTCTCTCTCACGCGAGTCAGAGACTTTCACAGAAAGGGAGTCGCGCTTAAGTTCGCAAAGAACTCGGACCGCGACTTTGCGTTCTCAAGAGAATATCCAGGAACGCGAAGTTCGGCTGTCTGCTGATCGGGAGCGCCAGTCTCTCTCACGCGAGTCAGAGACTTTCACAGAAAGGGAGTCGCGCTTAAGTTCGCAAAGAACTCGGACCGCGACTTTGCGTTCTCAAGAGAGTATCGAGGAACGCCAAGCACGTCTGTCATCTGACCGAGAGCGACACGCTCTCTCGCGCGAGTCTGAATCTCTCTCCCAAAAAGAAGAACGATTACAAATAGCTAGACATAACTATGTAGGTGTACAAAGAAACAATGAAAGTTATCTTGCATCTGAAAGGGAAAGAATAGATGAACTAAGACGAGCAGAAACAGCAGAACAACGTCAATCTCGCCTAGAAATAGAACGAGCTCGATACCATATGAATAGAAAAACAAATAGCGGAGCTGATGAGTCCATGGAAAATGACGATGCAAATATTTTATTACCTTGGGACAATAGGGAAAAATCAGGGTTCACATATTCGTCTAGAATTAATTATGCTGGCTTTACTTTCGTGGGTGACATGAGAGAAATTTGTAATTTTTGTCATGCTTTGAAATGGAGGAAAGAGACAGATGGAATGTGCTGCTCAAATGGAAAAATTGTTCTTCCAAATTTCCAAGATCCACCACACTTACTTAAAAGTCTCCTGAATGGCGATCATCCCCAGTCGAACCGTTTTTTGGATAATATTCGTTTATATAACAGTGCTTTCCAAATGACTTCCTTTGGGGCAAAACAAATAACGGAAGGACCGTTCATGCCAACCTTCAAAGTACAAGGTCAAGTTTATCACCTTATTGGATCTTTGCTGCCAGAAAATGAACCCAAATTTCTCCAAATTTATTTTGTATCCGATTACACGCAACAGCTCAATGTTAGAAATCACAATTTTCCCCAGCTCAATGCTGAGCTTTTGGGTCAACTTCAAGAATTGCTGCATCACGTTAACCAGTACGTTCGTGAATTCAAAGCTGCATTGGAGTCAATTCCACAAGGCAGCAATGATTTCAAAATTGTTATAAGTGCCGATAGACGTCCTGTGGGTGAACACCGTGGAAGACACAATGCACCCGTCGCAGATGAAGTTGCAGTTGTTTTAGTCGACCAGGAGTGTGAGAGACGTGATATCGTGTTGCGTACACGCGACGATCGCCTTCAACGCATTTTGGAAACCCACCGAGCTTACGACGCCCTGCAATATCCACTAATTTATTGTCATGGTGAAGATGGGTACAATTTTGGGCTGTACCAAGTGAACCCTACTACGAGAGTCACTAATTATCAAAAAAAAATATCTGCTCAACAATACTATTCCTACCTTTTACAAATAAGGCAAAACAGTTTCGTATATTTGCAACGATTTCGTGGTTTGTTCAGCCAATTTATTGTGGACATGTACGCAAAAATAGAAACTGAACGTTTAGTGTATATTCGCACTAACCAGCGACGGTTACGCGCTGAAGAATACGTGCACTTGCGGGACGCCATGCAATCAGATAATAACGTCGAAAACTTGGGTCGATTGGTTATTTTGCCATCCAGTTTCACAGGCGGTCCGCGGTATATGCACGAACGAACGCAAGATGCTTTTTGTTACGTCCGTAAATACGGCCGGCCGGACCTTTTTATAACATTTACAACAAATCCAAAGTGGACGGAGATTTGCCAGGCACTTCTCACAGGACAGGCGTCATACGACAGACATGACATTATTGCTAGGATTTTTCATTTAAAACTCAAAGTCTTGATTAATCTACTTACAAAGGAGAAAGTTTTCGGTTCAACTCTTTGTTTTATGTATAGCGTCGAGTGGCAAAAGCGTGGTTTACCCCACGCGCACATTCTTCTGTGGCTGGAAGAAAAAATTCGTCCCGATGCTATAGACAGTGTCATAAGTGCAGAATTTCCGGACTATAATGCAGATCCGATTTTGCATGACATAGTAAAAACACATATGGTTCACGGGCCATGTGGCCTCTTAAACAGGGAATCACCGTGCATGAAAGATGGTCAATGCTCAAAAAAATACCCCAGAGCACTGAAAGAACTAACTATGGCTGGGGAAAATGGGTATCCGCAATACCGGCGAAGATCACCGTCACAAGGTGGTTTCACAGCTACTGTCAGATTCCGTGGACAAGAAATAATTCTAAATAATAGTTGGGTGGTACCGTATTCTCCAGTTTTGTCAAACGCTTTTCAAGCACACATTAATGTTGAAATTTGTAATAGCGTCGAATCTATAAAATATATATGTAAATATGTTAATAAAGGTAGTGATCAAGCCATGATAGCACTAAGAAATAACAACCAATTTGATGAAGTGACAAGGTATCAATCTGGCCGATACATAAGCTCTTCGGAGGCAGTTTGGCGCATTTTGAGTTTCCCTATTCATGAAAGGTATCCGCCAGTCATCCATCTTGACGTGCACCTGGAAGGCGGGCAGCGAGTTTACTTTCAGCCAGAAAATGTGGCAGAAAGAATGAACAACCCAAGACAAACCACCTTGCTCGCATTCTTTCGCCTTTGCGAAAGAGACAATTTCGCTAAGTCTCTGATGTACAATGAAGTGCCACATTATTATACTTATAACAAGCAGCAAGGTGTTTTTAATCGCAGGAGACGTGGAACTGCTGTAGAAGGCGAGTCCGGCATTTTTAAAGAACACGTGATTGGAAGAGTATACACGGTGCACCCAAATAATGCAGAGTGTTATTATTTACGCCTTCTTCTTCACACAGTGCGAGGACCTACTTCTTTTGCTGAGCTCCGCAAAGTGGACGATATAGAATATCCCACATTTCAAGCTGCTTGCCGCGCACGGCATTTATTAGATGGCGATCAGCATTGGGATGATGCTTTAGCCGAAGCATGCGTCAGTGATAGTCCACATCGTTTGCGCCATTTATTTGCCATTTTGTTGACATTTTGTGGCCTATCGGACGCTGGGCAGTTGTGGCAAAAATATAAAGACGCGTTTGCCGAAGATTTTTTGAGACAGCAAAATATAAATAGTGAAACTTCTGACCAAGTACGTGAAAGCTGCCATAATAGGGCTTTGCTGGCTATACAAGATATAGTTACAAGTATAGGAGGGAACCCCCTCAGTCAATACGGCTTGCCGACACCGACAGTTGGTGGGGAACGAATTAATAGGGAGTATACATCTGAAATAAATTACAACCCCGAAGAGTTAGCAGAAATATTGCGAAATGGCTGTTCAAATTTGACGACAGAACAACGTCAAATCTTTGATAGAGTATGCTGTAGTGTAGAACATTCATTAGGAGAAATGCTGTTTTTAGATGCACCTGGTGGAACAGGTAAAACTTTCCTCACTAAAGTTATCTTGGCTCAAATAAGGAGCCAAAACAAAATTGCCCTTGCCGTCGCTTCCTCAGGAATAGCTGCCACTTTATTACCAGGAGGAAAAACTGCACATACAACATTTAAAATACCAATCGACTTGGACCGCACAGAAAACCCTGTTTGCAACGTGTCTCGCAATAGTGATAAAGCAAGGGTTTTACGCGATTGCGCCCTTATCGTTTGGGACGAGTGTACGATGGCAAATCGTAAAGCTGTGGAAGCTGTAGATAGAACGTTGCGAGATATAAGACAAAATGACCGACCGATGGGAGGCTTAACGGTGCTATTCTGTGGAGACTTCAGGCAGACACTCCCTATAATACCCAGAGGAACGAGGGCCGATGAAATAGGTGCCTGTTTAAAGAGCTCTATTTTATGGCGTAGTGTCATATTAACTAATTTGAGCTTTAATATGCGAGCATATTTGGGAGGTGACGCAAACGCGCAGGTTTTCTCAAATTTACTACTTCAAATTGGTAACGGCACATACCCGACTCAAGAAGGAGGTAAAGTAACTTTAGTCGAAAGCCTGTGTTCTTCTGTTGCCTCACAGCAGGAACTCATTTCCTCTGTATACGGAGATCCATCAGAGATCTCGAACCATGACGCTGCTTGGCTATGCCAACGAGCTATTTTGGCACCTCGCAACGACCAAGCAGCAGCAATAAATTCTCAAATATTGGTACATGTTTCTGGAGAAAGTAGGGAATATTTATCTATTAACACGGTTTTAGAAGAAGGAGATGCCACCCACTATCCAGTAGAGTTTTTAGACTCTCTAAATACACCAGGTCTTCCAGCACACAAAATTTATTTAAAAGTCGGAGTACCAATCATTCTACTCAGAAATTTAAGCCCACCAAAACTATGCAATGGAACTCGGTTGAGAGTAACAAATCTCCAACGAAATGTCATCGAAGCCGAAATCTTAACAGGTTGCGGCTCCGGTGATGTTGTTTTCATTCCCAGGATACCCATTATCCCCAATAATTTTCCGTTTACTTTCAAACGTGTGCAATTTCCTGTAAGCCTCTGTTACGCTATGACTATTAATAAAGCCCAAGGCCAGACGTTATCCGTTGCGGGTGTAGACCTTACTTTTGATTGTTTTTCACACGGCCAACTCTATGTTTCTCTATCACGTGTTAGCAACCCAAACAACCTTTTTGTATATGCTCCGGGTAATTCCACCGCTAACATAGTATATAGAGAAGCATTAACGTAATCAACTATACCAAAGTCAGGACTCTTATCTAAATCATCAAAAAGGTGATATACTCTTATCTAAACGACGTTGTTTTGTTCTCGACAACCACGCGAACGAAGTCGCGGGCACAGCTAGTAAATAAATAAAATAACGTAGGTAAGTTCACGTGATTCATCATTATTGTGTATGTTTAAAAAAATTTAAGCACTGTTTGTATCCTGACATTCAATTTTGTATAATTTCCGAAACATTGTCGAATAATTTAAAAATATCTACTGGCAGCCCTGTGAATGAACAACGAAACGCAAATGTCAACCATAGACTCATATTGATTGAACAACGAAATTTTTCACGGATTTTCACTTCGGTAAACTTCGGTTGAGATCTCGCTCGATTCGAATGTTATTTGAGTTTTGCATGTCATTTTATTATATAAATCACCTGCTGCATATAAATTTATGATTAAATCAGGTATAAAAGAGTAAAGAGTCAAATTGTCTGCCGGGAATTGATTATGAAATATTTGAAAATATTAAAAATAAATTTGCTGATAAACCAATTCAGGAGAGAGAGGCATGTACTGTGTGTTTTGATGAAATGAGTATCATTGTTGATTTAGAGTACACAAATAAATATGATTTAATAGAAGGATTTGAAGATTTTGGTGGTGGTGATCGGGTAATTCTTTACCCGATCCGGAAGCCAAATACACTTTGGTATTTGTTGCCAGGGGGATTTATATTAATTGGAAAATCCCCGTGGCATATTTTCTATCATCAAAAACTGTTGATTCAGGTAAATTACATATAATTGTTAATTCTGTGATTAGTAAATTATTTGAAAGTGGCTTGTTACCAAAAGCGTCCGTTTGTGATCATCAGGCCACAAGAAATGTAAAATTTATTAAAAATCTTGGCGAAACTGTTGATTATCCTTTCTTTTTTGTTAATGAACGTAAGATTTATGCAATTTTTGACGCTCCCCATTTGATTAAAAATATCAGGAATAATTTACTTATTAATGATTTTGAGTGCATCGGTGGCTGGAGCAATTAAAACTGCTATTGACAGCGGTGAGTTGAAAAGCAGCACTACAAACCATACGGCTGATTTTATTCAATTTTGTAATGATTTATTTGATTGTCTCAATTGAAAAAATAAGTTTGACCGTAACCCTTTCAGATGTGCAATTACTAATAATCGTAACACTGTCGTTAATCAAACTTTAATCAAAAGCAGATATATTTTTAGTAAAATAAATAAAATAATCTATAACAAAAAAAATGAACAGCGAATTATCCGCCCCCCATGTTTTGATGGTATGATTCAAACAATTAATGCTGTACTTCTACTCTCGGCTGAAGAACTCGCAACAGGCACTGGCGTTAAATTTATTATCACTTATCGATTAAATCAAGATGTGATTGAAAATTTATTTGGGATTTATAGAATTAAAGGAGGATGCATTAGAAACCCCACAGCAAAATCATTAAGATATGTTTCGATCGAATTTGTTGCATAGCTTAATGAAATTTGATAAAACGAATTGTGAATCAGATCAAGAAACGTTTGTGTCCACCCTCCAAAATAAACAACATTCTGATCCTCAACCATCAACATCATCATCTGTAACAGAACACCCTTGTCCTGGAACGGATGATGATGACATACAGCCAACATCATCGACTGTATTAGGTGATACAGACATTGGGGTTGGCGGTTCATTAAGAGAGCTTCTAGTTCCAATGTAACTGCAAATTCGGAAGGATTAACCGATTCTTCCGATGAAACAGTTCCATTGCAAAACATGATCAGTTGTCTATTTTGCAGGGTGGTTGGGTAAATCGTGCATTGATAAATTTGATTGTACAGATTGCAAGAATATGTTGTTGAAAAATCAAGTTGATCTAACTGATAAAACAATTATTGTTGATTAATAGAACTTATTCAAATATAACAACGCCAACACTCAAATCTCCCAGCGATTTCTTATTAAAATTGGTGAATAAGTCGTTAGATTTTTCTAATGAAAATATTAAATATTTACATAAAAACAATGTTGTAGCTGATTTAATGCAACATTTAAAAATTGAATTACACTTCTCGAGTGAGCATCACGATCTGAAACACTTTGATTATATAATTAAGAAATTATTAGAAGTAAAGATTCATGATTATTGTAAAAATCGTAAAAAATCATTGCAATTAGCATCGAAATTGCGAATTCTTCAAAATAGCTTTTCATTCTTCTTTGGGCCATCCATAAATTACGTCATACAGGGGCTCTACGAACTGTGACTGTATGACATTAGCTTTGTGTCGTCCCGTAGAAAAAGCGCATGGGAAATTCCCACCTAAAAAAGTAATGTGTTAAGAACATACTAATTATGGTTAGGTACTACAGGGAATACTGCAGAAGACTACAGAAATCGAAAAGGTTTCTTCTCATTTAATGTGCAAGCTATGTGCACTAGCGACTTAAAATTTTAAGATATAGTAACAAGATGACCAGATTCAACACATTTTTTTGGAAAATCATCCAATGACATCTCCCGCTCTAGGGTAGAGCGGGAGGGCGTGTCAGACACTTAGTGAATAAAACCCACCCCTGTTGGTTCCCTGCCCTGAATGCCCAGGGGCGCGGTAGAGGTTCAACACATGACAGTTTGACATTCTCAAACTCTGCAGCCAAGTTTCAGTTTGATATTAATAGGTTTCAGAAAGGACTTGTACTAGGTGACAGTGCTTATTTTTAAAATAATTATTTACTGACTCCGTTAAGTGATCCTCGAACAGGAGTGGAAAGACTATAATAATGAGTCTCATATCCGTACTCGAAATGTAATTGAGATATGTTTTGCAGTTTGGAAAAGGAGATTTCCTGTTTTAAGTAAAGGACTGCGGTGCCGAATCCCTCTTGCTCAAGAGATTATTGTAGCAACAGCAATTTTACATAATCTTGCAAGAAGTAGAAATGAGAGCGAACCACCTGTGGATCCTGAAATCCACATAACACAACATCCACAACTTGAAACTGTCATTGGAAAATATGAAAAATAAGTAATTACTAAACTTATCTGTGATTTTACCCTAAAGAGGTAAAGCAATGGATATAATTTGTATGAGACTAATTTTTAAATAAAATTAATAAATCATGACCATTTTATTATTTTTACTAACCTGACCAGCAAACTATTATAAGCAACTGTAATAACAAATCATCCATATTATCCCGTTCACTTAAGGCCCTACTAACGGTCCAGTGGCGCCCTCATTGAATAAAAAATCGTAGCATAGCACAGAAAATAAATATTAAAAAATCCAACTTCACGTTTCTTACAAAGAGGATAAAGCATTTTTACGTAGTTAAAACAGGTCTCAAAATATTTCGTATCCAAAGTAGTGGGCAAAAGTGTCAGAAACGGCCGTTTTTGGTACTTTTGCCAAGTGTAGGTATTGGTTTACTTGCAAATCCGTTTTTTTTTAAAAAAACAAATTTACAGAATTTATGAAAAATTTAACTATGGAAAGCAAACCAACAATTATAACTTCAAATAGAAAATTGGGTTTTCTAGGATTAGTTTGCAATATTGAAGCATTAAAAATGTTGTATGATGAATATATTAATTCGGGTGTGCCCATTGTATAAATTATCGCAAGATCATTTAGAAACCTTTTCTAGTTGTGTAAGAGCTCGAGGGGGTTTTAAAATAACCCGTCTGCAAGAAGTTTTATGTCAGCGTATAAAAGATTGTTATGCCATGTAGAAGTACAAATTAGTGAAAATACCAATTATTTGCCGCTTGAAAATATTACTATTTTAGGTGGTTAAACTTAACAGCCTCAAAAAGAACCGAAGATTCTGTTGATGAAAGAGTCGTGGAATCATCACTTCCTAATCTATGAGGAACACGCCTTTTTAATTTCTTTGCCGTGTGAGGACACACAAACAGAATAAATGATTAAAATTGTAGTGGAAAATATACAGGGTGGGCCAAGAATTCGTTAACATTTAAATGTAACTTACCGCGCAAACTATTGCCGCGCGGAGCGCGGGCGCGGGCGGGGGCACTAGCTCGCTTCTTGGAAATTTAGTCGCAATGGATCGCTTCACGGGGCCGCAACGCGCTTACTGCGTGAAACAGTTTTATTTAAACAACTTTTCGCTCATTACTGTGAGACGCTTATTTCGCGTTGAATATGGTTTACACGACTTAAGTCGTGTCCAAGTGCTCCTTTAATAAAGAAATGGGTGAAGAAGTTCGAAGAGACGGGATCTACACTAAATGTGAAACAAACCGGCGGCCCGCGGACTTCTCGGAGCGAAGAGAACGTGCAGCAAGTTTCCGCTTCTGTTCGACGTGATCCAGATTTATCGACACGCAAACGTTCGGCTGAATTAGGATTATCCCGCACATCATTACGCCGTATTTTGAAATTAGATTTGAAATTACATCCATATAAGATCCAGCTAGTGCAAGAACTAAACCCTAATGATTTAAATTTGCGTAAGTCATATGCCGAAACAATGTTAACTCGATTCAGTAATTTTCACAACATCTTATTCTCTGACGAAGTCCATTTCCACCTAAATGGACATGTAAACAAACAGAATTGCAGGTATTGGAGCAGCGAAAATCCTAAAGCTAAACATGAGAGGCCACTTCACTCTCCCAAGGTAACTGTATGGGCTGCAATTTCAGCAAAACGGAATCATCGGACCTTACTTTTTTGAAGATTCTCGAGGCCGTTCAGTTACTGTTAATTCTGCCGAGTATGTGAAAATGTTACGGGAGTTCTTAGCACCGATGCTACTGGAATTTGCTGGCTATAATCGTAACACATGGTTTCAACAAGATGGAGCCACGTGTCACACATCGAACGAGTCCTTGCCGGTGGTCAAAGACATGTTTCCGGAAAAGCTGATATCCAGACGGGGTGACATCCCATGGCCACCCAGAAGTCCAGATCTATCACCAGCAGACTTCTTTTTATGGGGTTATTTAAAGAGTCGTGTCTACATTGATAAACCGAATACACTGCGTCAACTTAAAGAAAAAATCATCGAAGAGATGTCGGCGATCTCGCGGCCTCTTTGCAGAAGAGTATTCGAAAACTTTAGGACTCGCTTAGATGAGTGCAAAAACCGAAACGGTGGTCATTTAGACGAAATAATTTTTAAAAAATAAATTACAACTAATTAGCTTTCTCGTAAATAAACGATTTCTAAAATATGTTAAATGGTTTTTTTTATACGATTTTTTCAAATGTTAACTAATTCATGGCCCACCCTGTAGATGGATTCCTCGTGAGAACTTTGGTAATGAAGATTAAGTGTGGAGAATGCGTTACAGTTTTGCGTTCTCAACATAAAGATTTGAAGTCTTTAATATTTTTTAACCCTTTATAAGGCTCTGGCCATATATTGGACATCATACATCGGACGAAATATCTTAAAGATAAAGGAGGGTTAATTTATCCTTCAAAAGATGTGAAAGAGATATGTTTGTTTTGTGAAACAGTATTTAGGAACATATATACCATAGGGTCCAAAAATCTTAACAAAAAACAATTAGATTTAATTGTCACCAGGACCATATTTTATGCACATTAATTTTCTGCTAATGACCACTGTTTCCCGTCTCTAAATTATCATATTTATAATCAAGATCCAATAAATAATCATAAATATTTATTAAAAATTGATAATTGATAAGTTTTTTAATATTAAAATTAAATATGAACACAAGTTGCGAAATATTAATAAAGATAGCGTTCGACAATTTTACAACAAACTAGTAATTTTTAGGGTACATCTTTCTTGAGGTTTTCATCCTCATTTTTACCTATGATCATAAATGGACATGACCAGACACATTATAGGCGCGAAAATGTGTGCTAACTGTGAATCGATATATAATATAGTACCGGGTCGACCAGAACACTTTATAGTAGACTTGACTTCTGTGTACAATGTGTGCATATAACCACTATCCGCCGGATGTATGTTAATTTTGCTTCCTGCCGTAAATACTCGGATACCATCTCAGGTAATACTATAACATTACAGTAAGTACCTACTGTAACGTGTGAAAACAAAAATCCACGAGTTTCCCAGTAATTTGGTGTTTCACTGCATTGTGTTTAAAATAATCCGGCTCTATAACGTTACTCCCCGTGGCACATGTTTAATAACAGATTCGCTATTGACAACTGAACCAAGGAAAACCCTCGAGTTGAGGGTCGGGGAGAACAAAAAATTATAGTCGTTTCGAAGGTTTAGAAAAAACTTCATAACACTGTATCTAAAACAGAAATGTCCGTGTGGCTCCGGATTAAGAATGCTGCACCCCATTTCATCCCATGGGTGTCGTAGGAGGCGACTAAGGGAAATTTTGAGACCGTGCACACTATTCCAGCACCTTAGGTCACCTGCGTGTTGGCGGGTAAAACATCAGCAACAGCATTCCCAAGGAGAGTTGGTCTCAGGCAGGCCACCGACTGTAAAACATTTGCCAAATCTGTAGCAATATGTTAGGTCTGAATGGAATGTGCGATAGAGTTAGGGCGCAACCCACAGGCGACGCGCAGGGGCAGCACCCGGCCCCTGTGGGAAATGGACTAGGACTTTTGCACCACCCCGGGCGGGGGCAACGCAAGAAGCTAGCTCGGGAAGTAAGATTGAGGTATGCAAGTTGGAATGTAGGGACTATGACGGAACGGCCAGAGAGTTAGCAGATGTATTAAAAAGAATCCGAATAAATATATCGTGTTTACAGGAAACTAAGTGGAAGGGAACCAAGGCGAGGGAAATTGGTGAAGTATACAAGTTCTTGCACCAAGTAAAATCTTTGAGTTGAGAGTAGGGCAGAACAAAAAAATTTTGTCGTTTCAAAGGTACTTATTGAAAAAACTTCTTTACGAACACTGTTTCTAAAACAAAAATGACAAAAAAAACTGGTACCTCCCCATGGAACATGTTATAGTGTATTCACGGAGACGAGTTAGTAGAGCGCTATCTCACTCTCACAATTTTTTAACTGCAATTGGTCAGTGATAAATGCTAAGGCGGTGTACACAGTACGAGTACTTTTTAGTCTACTCATACTTCCCGTATTGTGCAGACGTGCTCTTACTTGTGACTGTGCGCTCAACTTGTGAACCGGCTGGTGTATTGGATTTTATGATTGATTGCTTTGATTGATTTAATGGCGGATATCGAACAACCTGCTGAGAAAAGAAAACGGCGGGCTTTTTTGTCTACCGAGAAGACTATGATTTTAAATATGTACCACGCAATGAGAAATGCAGACTCTTCGGCCTCCAAGGGTGACATTCTGAAAGCTGTTGCATCTTCCTTAGGTGTTCACTGGGCTTCTGTTCATAGAATTGTAAAAGAGAAGAATGATAGTGGTGAGCTAAAATCTCCGAAGAAATTGAAGCAACGTTTGTCAATTGTTGATACGATTGATAACTTTACAAAATGTGCCATCAGAAATATAGTCCACAATTTCTTCGCGCAGAATGAAATACCTACTCTAGATAAGATTTTAAAGAAAATCAGTGATGATGGCACTTTGGGCATTATAAAGAGAACGACGCTACATAAAATATTGAAAAAAATTGGTTTTAAATTCTGTAAGAGAAGCAGAAATAGCTTATTGCTGGATCGCGATGACATATTTTTTTGGAGAAGAAATTATCTGCGAGCTATCAAAAATGCACGAAATAATCATCAAAAAATCTACTATTTAGATGAAACTTGGGTGAATGAAGGTCACACTACCTCAAAAGCTTGGGTCGATACCACAGTGAAAAGCAGGCGAGACGCTTTTATTAATGGACTAACGACTGGCTTGAAAACACCTTCAGGTGTGTATTTTTATTTATATAATGGTCAATGATAATTTTTAAGCGGCGCAGGTGTGCTAATGACCCGTTTATTGTTCTTTTGTCATAAATGAGCATTATCATAATAAAATACTTTTTCCCAATTTTTGTATAGTAAACTGGCCCAGGTGCGCTACATGCATTGTTATTATTATCATTAAGTTATAGTTATATTCTCATTGTTGAAACACGTGTTTTATTACATGTTTTATATTCTCGTTACAGGAAAAGGCAAAAGACTAATTATTACTCATATCGGGAGTGAGGATGGATTCGTCGAAGGTGGTCTAAATATGTTTGAGTCGAAGAAACAAGGCGATTATCACAAGGAAATGAATGCAGAAGAATTTGAAAATTGGTTTAGAGAAGTTTTAAATAAGCTAGATGATAATTCTGTGATAGTCATGGATAACGCTTCCTATCACTCTAGGAAAATGGAGCGAATCCCAACGGCCCAATCTAAAAAACAGGATATATTTAATTGGTTACGCCAAAAAAATATTAGCTGTAACGCTGAAATGTTGAAACGTGAATTATTAAACATTGTTAAAAACCATAGACAGCGATACGACGCTTGTATTATAGACGAAATGGCAAAATCACAAAAAAAAACTGTACTGAGACTGCCGCCGTATCATTGCGAATTAAATCCAATTGAGCTAGTGTGGGCTCAAGTTAAAGGAAATGTAGCTTCACACATGAAAACACACAAAATGGCAGAATTAAAAATTGTATTGAACGAATCAATTCAAAATATTGACGCAGAGAAATGGAAAAAATGTATAAAGCATGTCATAGAAATTGTTGAGCCCAAAATGGATGCCATGGATAGAAATGTGGAGGCAATGACTGAAAGATTAATAATAAATGTAGGAAACGACAGTAGTGATAGTACGGAGAGTGATGGTGATGATGATATGTTATGAAAATGTTTAGGTAGATATTACAATTTAATAAAGAAAATATAATCATTAACTCTCGATTTTATTTCTTTTGCTTCATATCCATCAGTTAAATAAAAAGTAGGTAACAATAAACAAATTATATCACAATGTCTCTCAATTAATACGACAGACGAAGCCGCAGGAATAAACTAAGCGTACTTTTAAGAAGCGCAGTGTGAACGCACATTTACATTTCTAAGGTATTGTTAACGCCCACTGACCCTAAAAAAGTATTTTTTGTCTTTGTCATTTGTATGATAATGTGCGATAGAGAAGGCGCTATACTAACTCGTCTCCGTGAATACACTATAGTGAACTACAAAATAATGAGGCACCGCCCCTTCAAGAGCGAAAGATTAAAATCAAAAAGAATCGTCAAAAAAGAACACACCAAAAACGGTTATTTCCTCAAGATTCTATTTTCAGTGATATGCCAAGTTTTGTAGAAAATTGGAAAGGACAAGCTGAAGAGCCAGTTACCGTACCGATTTATAAAATGATAAAATTTATAAAAAATGGAAATATTGTAACTGGTTCCACTTTAACAAATACATGTGGTTTTGATGCTGTTACATATTTAATAGCTTATGGTTATATTGCATTTAATAACTTTAAATTAGAAATAGATCAGACTGAAAATAATAATAATATGTTATGTAATTATATACAATTTATAGGTAACAAAAACATATCTGAAGCCGCAGTATACGAACTAAGAAATACCATATGTAAAAAGTACTACAAACTATCCTCGAAAAATACAATAGATATAAATTGTGAATGCAATGTCGCAAATTTGTTTGAACAAATGATTTTAGAATTATTTTATAGCGCTCTATTTACAAAAATATGTACCGAAGAAAAATGTGCATTTCAACTTCAAAGAACAGTACCATTTTTACCCATTAATATGAACGTAATTAAAACATTTGGAATATCAGCCCTAGAAGACTCAATTTGTATAGACGTTATTTCGAAGGATTGTGAACACGATTGCCCGGGCACTGTTTTGTCCAGCTATAATGTAAAGAATATTATATCTTTTGATTTAAATGGAACAGATCAAATAATATTGAACGATATACCTTTATCTATCAAAGTTAGAACTAATATTTATGTGATTGTAGGTGCTATTGAATATGTAGTATTGGGGGAAAATCTAGGACATTATAAATGCCATTTATTTAATCAAGATCTGTGGATGTGTTATGACGATTTACAGTCTAGTGTTAAAAAAAGTAATTTGGATTTAATATTTTTACATTCCTTGACGTACATTTTAGCTTGATTAAATAACATAATCAAGTGATTAGTACGTTTTTATCGATACTAAAAAGCAATATATTTAAATTTGAATTAGTCAAAATACTTATAGTACAAATGCCAGATATAGGCTAGCAATGATTATTATATTAGCATACGTTTAATTATACAAGTTAACATTGTGATTTTTAGCTGTGATTTTAATATTATGTTAAATTATATATACTACATAGCTATATTTCCATTAGCTGCCACTGAAAGAACTATGGTTCTCTCTTTATTTAAGAATTGTTGTAATAATTATATTAGCATAATTTTAATTGAAAGTTTTCAAAACTTTAAATTCAAAGTTGATGTAAAAATCATTATGAAAATCTGTGATTTTTTACCAAGGTATAATAAGTATTTAACCAAAAATTATCTTCTAATATTCTGAATGAATGAATGTTCGATGTTAAGGTAATATTGATATTACTATAATTTTTTGATAACTGTGTTATTATCAATGTGTAACCTTTTTTTACATTATTTATAATTAACAATTGTTATAGTACCTAATTAATATAAGTACAAATGTTGTCTAACTAATTTCAAAAATGATTATTAAAAAAATATGACAATTACCAATTTTGTTTCACTCAACAAACCAAATGTCCTGAAATTAGTTAATAAATGATAGTCACTCTTCGGAAAGTTTCTCAGATTTTGATAATCTAGTCAAACAGAAGGCTTAAAGGTATACGACTAAAACAAAACGAATGTAACTTTCATTTCATAGCTGTATCAGGTTTTACTGTACAAATTAGCATAAGATTTTAGGGAATATTACCGCTTTTAGGTGGCCGGGCTGAAATATAATTTCAAGTGATTATTCTTTCTAAATATGTATTATAATTTAAAATGAAAGCGTTACATGTATTCTATATCTCTATATCTCATTATGTACTGGTATTATTTTTTGGTAGGTGTTGCAGTTTTACTGTTTTATAGTAACGAAATAATTTCAGCCCGGCCACCTGCAACCGCTAATATTTCGTATGCTATTGCATTTTAGGATTCGATTTTGTGTTACATATGCATAAATTATAGGGTATATTTCATCTGTAGCACAATATTGCCAGTATTTTTTGTAGATTAGTGGGAAACAAGGTGGCCGGGCTGAAAACGTCAGGCTGGCCCGGCCACTAAGAAGTGCACGTAATTTCTTTTAAAAAGAGTTACATTGAAAATGAAGGTGTTACATATATTAGTATACCCGGGTACATTGGATTGATAACAATCTCATTATTAAATTCCATGGGGCCGGGCCAGCCTGACGTACATGAAAGGATGGCAGTAAAATTGTTTGGCAAAATCCGACACCTTCATCGCCACGGTTTTGTCGTCCAATTAGATTTCGTTTTGTAAAGGAAACGACAGATATTACTAAAGAAGAGATAAGATATGTGCAAGACTCCATTAAACAATTAAACAATACTATTGTTACTTTAAATGAACAAGAGTTTTCGTTTGGACACCAACTCAAATTGACTATGGTTGATGGAAAGGTGTGCAACGCAGCCATGGACATAAAGTCAACATCTCAATGCTACATTTGCGGAGCTACTTCGAAGACCTTTAATGATTTGTCGAAAAAAAACGTTATAAGCACTCAAGCTTTAGAATTTGGGTTGTCCGTATTACATGCGAGAATTCGAATTTTTGAAAGCATTATACACCTTGCATATAAACTGCCCGTGAAGAAATATAGAGAGAGAAAAAGCGATGAAGAAAAGGCATTAGAAGCCCGAAGGAAATCTGAAATTCAAGACAGATTTCGGAATGAAACCGGTCTTCTCATTGATATGCCAAAGGCTAATTTTGGTAATACCAATGATGGCAATACTAGCCGAAGGTTTTTTGAGAATCCCGAACTGGCCTCAGATATCACAGGGATTAACTTGGAATTGATATGCAGATTCAAGGTGATTTTAGAAACGATTTCGAGTAATCACGAAATTGATATTGAAAAATATGATAAATATGCGTTTGACACGGCAAATTGTACGTGGAACTGTATGGTTGGCATCCTATGACGCCAACCATGCACAAGATTTTGGTACATGGAGGCCAAATTATAAAAAAATCTCTGCTTCCTATTGGACAGCTATCAGAAGAGGCTGCAGAAGCCCGGAATAAGCATTTCCGTTCATACCGCCTTAATTTTGCCAGAAAGTTTTCAAGGGAGGAATGTAATTTAGATATTTATAATAGGCTTTTATTAAGTTCCGACCCTCTGATTAGTTGCATGAGGCAAATTAAAAGACCTTCACGCAAAGCATTCCTCCATGAAACTATTGAACTTTTATTACCTGCTGACCCAAACGCGGAGACAATAGATGAATGCTCTGGGCCCGAGAAGGGTGATAGTTTTTTAGAATCTGAATGATATTTTATACTGTTACTGTTACATGTTATTGTTAAGTTCTTAATGAAAAAAAAAAATGTATTACCGTGTTTGTATTTTTTTTTAAGTAAACCTTAGAATTTTGTCCGTGACTGTACTTTTTATTTTCAAAATAAGTGAAATATACGTTTGTTTTTTAAGAAAAACTATTATTTTTTAATCTTATTGAACATAGAAGAGAATTTAGCTGTAAAATAGTTTTGGCCGCGTAAATCGTCAAAATCTACGTATGTGCGCTGGGTTTGTGATCTTTTTTATGATAATTTCAACGGAAACTTCCTCAAAAATATTTCGAACCTTTTCATGACAACAACAACTACCTACATAATACTCGATAAATAATATCGCACACCTAGATCTAAAGAGAGCTAACTCAAAAATCTCAATTTTTGAGTTATGCATACCATCGAATTCCTTAACTCACTACCTAGCACCCAATAAAACAGATTCAAAAATAGTTCCACTACTCAACGCTAGATGACGTTAAAAGCCCCCTTGTTTTGAACGAGCAAAGCCCGCTCCTTCTCCACCAAAACAGGGACATTGCTAGTTGCAACCAATATTACATGCGGACCGTACGTGCCCGTCGTAAACAAATCGGAGTTATTATAAGTTGATTCCGTGTTGTTGAGATAAACCAACGTTTTAACAACATTATTTTGAGTTGTCGCCATTTTTGTGGTTAATGCTGAGTTAATAAAAGCTACATTTTGAGTTGAATCAGTGCTGATAGCGAGGTGAGTAAAGTTTTTATTTAGAATTGTTACCGTGTTGTTGAATTTTTTTTTAATTAGTAGTTAAGTCTATTTTGTTCAGTCATTCTTTAAACTGTTATATTTCTTTAAAAACCAAATGAAATTGAACTTTTTTGCTAGTGGTGATTGGGGTCTTTTCATCTTAATATATTTTATTTTTATCCTAGTAACTACACAGCTCGTTGCATTTTTACTGAACAGTTTTTAAGTTAGAGCTGTTTAGATGGCTTATTTTTTTTACACTCACTATTTCAGAAAAATAATGAATCGTGGACGGTTTTTAGTAAATATGGTTGAAGAAAACGACAAAAAAAACATCAGCCCTAGCTTACTAACTACATATTAAAATTTGCAACCCGATACTAGACCTAAAGAAGAGTTTGAAAAAATAACAGAAAAGGAGACGGTATTAGTAAACCCACAGCTAGAAGATGGCCTCAAGAAGTCATTAAGTAATGAAGGTTCATCTAAGGAATTTGATGGTGCCTCATCCGTGGTTGATGAATCTATTCAGAGCACGTCTAAACAACAGCAGGCTGGTACCTACAGCAAATTATCATATTTTGCCAATCCAAAGTGACGAAAGTGACTTTGATGACTCAGGTGAGAATCCCAATATCCGATTGATTCATAAAAGTAACACACCATCTAAGGTCGTACCTTCTGGTTCATTACTGTCTTCGTCCAGCACCAACAATAGCAGGTCTAAGAGCTCATCAAGTTCTAGTAGCTCGTCGGACACCGAAGATGATAGTGCACATGTACAACTTGATCCTCAAAATACTATGGGTGCCTGCCCCTAAGACGACCCACTGGCCGAAATTAATTCCCAAGAGCCCGTTATAGAAGAAAAAATGGTAAAAAGACAGTAGGAAAACCAACGATGTGGAAATCGAAAGTTGCAAAAGTGCTGGGAAATTTTGGTAAGATCGATAGGTCTTACCAGAATTTCGACATAGACTGATAAGTCTGTCAGAATCGGAGTTACAAGTGCCAGAGAGAAAAGTCGGTTCCCCCAGGGGAGAAAAATTTCGGCTAAAATATAAAGATAAGATCAATGAAATATCAAGACAACCGCTTTTTGATGCATTTTGGGGAGGACACTGCAATCATGAAAGGCAGAAAGAATCCATAGTATGAAACACAAAAAAAAAACCTGAATATAGATACTCAAGCACAAGATTTTATATCTCGTAGCACCGCCTTTTATTTTGGGGTTGATGGATCCAAAATTCGAGTATATAAACCGTTTTTCAAATCAACTCTTGATTTGAGTTATAAAGCGATACAAACGGCACTTTCCAAGATTTCGGAATTAGGAGTCATACAAGCAGATTTGAGAGGAAAATACGGCCATCAACCAACTATTGATCCACAAATAAATAGAGTGTTACAGGTTTTATGAATTCTATTCCAAGGACGGAATCTCACTACTTGAGAGCTCAAACGACAAGATAGTTTTGTTGTATTACTATTTTATAAGATAGTTTTATTTGAAGTAGGTACTTATATAGCCAATTAAGGAATATAAGAGACAGTTATTAGTTTTTTTTTTTTAAATACTATATTAATAAAAATTGAGTAAGTACCCAATTTATTCAGTGTTTTCTTGCTAATTAATCAGCCAATATATCCCTACTGTTGGTCACAGACCCCTCTATGAGTTGGATTATTAGATTTAAATTTAAATTGACTCTTCAAAAGGGAGCCAACTAAAAACTGAATTCACCAACACAGGTTCAACTCCAAATAACAAAAAAATATACATACATTTGATAAGCAATACGGAAATAACTACAAAAATCCAGTTTTCAGCCCCAATATAATGGTTAAAACACAAGATTCATGTGACATCTTCCTTCTATCTACATTTAAAAAGATTTGATCAATTTAGAAAACTCCTACGGTCCACAGGGACACCGTAATCAGTTTTTCACCTTTTCTGAAAAAACTCCAATAGTTGCATAAAAATCCCATAGATGGCGTTACTTGTTTGTACAGGGTACTAAAACTTTTAAATATTCATTATAAAAGTGAAGTAAGTCACAAGTCACTTTAATAGTGAAGTAAGTCCGGAGTTGATTCACTTTTATTGTGACTAATTTTTGACACGTGGTGATAAGTTGTGTGTTAAAATTGATAAAAAATATTTTTATTAAGTGTTTTAATAGCTTATTTAGATGGATTTAGAGGATTTTAGTGATTCCGGGTCTGAATATCAGCCTAGTTCCGAAGAAAGTTGTTCTGGATCTGGTAAGCTTATTTAAATTCATTGTTTTTCTAACCTTAAAATTGTATTTACATTTTTTTGGTTACTTTTTTCTCATTTAATATTTTGTTTTGAATACTTACATGCAGTATTGCATGTCGCATGAACTAATCTCTTGTGATTTGCACTTGTTCCAGACACATATACGGGCAATGATGAAAATGTTAACGAAGATAATAACCAGCCAAATCTTCAAGCTGAACCTGGACCATCTAGATCTAGGAAACGTTCACTCAACAAAGAAAATTGGGCAGTTAATAAAAGAAAGTTATTTCGTAATAGTGGAAAAGAATATATGACTAAAACGGGAGTAAGGAAAGATGGCAAAAAAATCGAAAATATTGATTGTATGTGTCCAAAAAAATGTATTACGTCATTTACGGAAAGTGAAAGAAAAGAAATATTTGACTCATTTTGGAATTTAGAAGACTTCAATGCGCAGAATTCATATCTGTATGCATTGGTACAAAAAACAACGATTAATAGAAAACGCCCAAAAGAAAAAACGAAAAAAGGAAAAAACGTGTCTTTTAAATATTTAATAAAGTCTAGTATCAAGACCCAATCGGTGTGTAAGAAATATTTTCTGAGGACATTTCAAATAAGTGATGGAAGGTTATATCGGTGTCTATCGAAAGATGATGTCTCTCAATGTAAAGATAAACGTGGCACAACTAGTTCCCGAAAACTTGATGATTCTGATATTGTTGCCCACATTGAAAGTTTTCCTGCATATCAAAGCCATTATACACGAAAGAATAATCCTAACAGAAAATGTTTAAATCCTGGGCTAACTATCCGTAAGATGTACGATCTTTATAGAGAAAAATGTGAGATTGAAATGATTGAACCCAAGAAATTAAAGTATTACATTAAAATATTCAACACAAAGTTTAATCTCCATTTTAAGGCACCGCGGCAAGACACATGCAAAACTTGTGATGACTTAAATTTGAAAATACAAGGAGCTGATGATGAAAATGTCAAGAAGGAGTTTGAGAACCAAAGAGAACTTCATCAACGAAAAGCAGATTCAGCAAGAGAAAACCTTCAGAATGATTCGAAAAAGGTTGATGAAGCATACATACTAACTTTTGATCTGCAGAAAGCTTTAGCTTACCCAAAATTAACTACCTCAGTAGCATACTATAAAAGAAATCTTTATTTATATAATCTGGGAATACATTGCTTTAATAATAACACAGGATACATGAATGTCTGGGAAAGTTGAAGGTGGAAGAGGTTCTCAAGACATAGCAGCATGTCTTATTAAGCACTTAAAAACTCATGCGGCATTACAAAAGCATGTCATTATGTATTCCGATTCATGCACTGGACAAAACCGGAATATCAAGACCACTCTTTCCCTTTTGAAGCTTGTACAAGACCCTGACACTAGTATTGACACCATAGACCATAAGTTCTTAGTATCAGGACATTCTTATCTTCCCAATGATGGGGAATTTGGAATCATAGAGAGCGCTAGTCGCCGCCGTGGACAAATTTATAGCCCAGACCAATGGGTCGATATTATAAAAACAGCCAAACGCAAAGAACCTTATTTTGTTATTACCGAAATGAAAAATGCCGAATTTTTAAGTACCACTGCCTTAGAAAATTCTATTACAAATAGGAAAAAAACAACGTGCGGTTATGATTTTAATTGGCTACATATTAGATGGCTGAGGTTTGAGAGAAATTATCCTTTACAATTTCAATTTAAAGAAACACTAAATCCCGACACACCCTTTTATAAAGTAGATTTATGTAAAAAAAAGCAAGGAAGACCGGCCCACTTATACAATATTCGACAAGACCCACTCTATCCATCAAGAAGACCAGTTACGAATGCAAAGAAGAAAGATATGCTTGATCTTCTACCATACATTCCGCCAATTTACTACCATTACTACAAAAATCTTCCCATAGATATTCCAACTCGGTCAAGCACACGTAATACCGATGAGCGTTCATCTGATGACGAAATTACGTATGATTAAATCACAACATGCCACTATAACAGTGGTGTAACTCCAGAAAAAAAAGTTTAAGTTCAGTTTTATTATATTAGTTTTTATTTTATTTTCTAAGTTACTTCAATTTATTATATCTTTGATTTGTATTAAAAAATATAAAATATAAAACAGTGAGTGAATGCTTATTTCTTTTTTCCTACACTTTAATTCGCAAAAAGCTCGCCATTTCAAAATTCAGTTACAAGGAGATAATTCACTATTACAATGAATGACACATATATAAGACAGATAGATAAAGACACAGATAGTATAAGGCGTTCTTCGGTCGCGGTAAAACAAAAACGAACGGCTAGTTCAGCCCCCACAAAAACTTCTTCATAAATATTTTTGATCTTTTTCATGATTATTTCAACAGAAACTTCCTCATAAATATTTCTAACCTTTTCATGAAATCTAAATCTTCTTCATAAATATTTTTACTTACAATGACAATTTCAAGAACGGAAACTTCCTCCAATATTTTTGCTGAAACCACAAAAAATATTTACGAGGATCTTAGGAGCAAATATTATTTTATTAAAACAATGTTTGCTCCTAAGATCCTCATAAATATTTTTAGACTAAAACAATGTTTGCTCCTACGATCCTCATAAATATTTTTAGACTAAAACAATGTTTGCTCCTACGATCCTCATAAATATTTTTAGACTAAAACAATGTTTGCTCCTACGATCCTCATAAATATTTTTAGACTAAAACAATGTTTGCTCCTACGATCCTCATAAATATTTTTAGACTAAAACAATGTTTGCTCCTACAATCCTCATAAATATTTTTGATCTTTTTCATGCTAATTTCAACACCTTCCAAATAAATATTTCTAACCAATTCTATGACAACTACAACTTCTTAATAAATATGTATACCTACCCTTTTCAAAGAAAATTTTAACAACAAAAACTTCCTCATAAATATTTTTGATCTTTAACATACCCATTTCAACAACAGAAACTTCCTCTTCAACATTTTTCATCTTTTTTATGACAAAATTAAGAACAGACATCCTCAATCTTTCTCATGATAATTTCAACAAACTTCCTCATAAATATTTCTAACCTTTTCATGACAACTACTACTACTTCTTCATAAATATTGTTGACCTTTTTGACAATTTCAACAACAAACTTCCTCAAATATTTTTGGTGAATCCACTGAATAGCGAAAACCTAAGATGACCAACTGAACAACTTTAGATGGGAAACAAAAACTATCCTTAAAGACCAACCAATCAAATCGACCCAGAAGCACTTCAGAGCCTTGTGTGCAAATTTATTTTATGCCATAGTGACAAACAAGAGGTGGCCCACCGATGTTAAGAGGTCACACCTCCGCCGCCACCTGATACATAATTATGCAATACCAGGGATACCACAGGTGCATTGCCTGCCTTTTTGAATTCTTTCGTTTTTGTTTGAAGCTGTCTATAGAGGTATAGGAACCAGGTGGAGTCCCGCAAACCTCCATTGAAAATGGAAGAACCTCCGACCAGACGGGTGTTGTGTCTGGCCCGGGCAATTGCCCAATGGTTGATTTCAGACTGTTGTATATGTTCAAATCGCACAGAGAACTCGGCTTGGGAGATGCTGAATTTTGAGTTTAGTATGTTTCAAAGTCATTCCTTTGCAGAAAAACATCAGGACCCAGCCCATTCCACAACTTTTACTTGTATTCTTTTTCTCTTTATTATGAACCTTCTCTAATTGAAAAACAGCTTGAAAAAGTAAGAAGTTCATTATTTTACATCTGCATTCTTCTTCGTCTAATAGGAATCTTCTCTACTTAAAACACAGCTAGGTAGGTCATTAGTAGTCACAGCTCGGAAAAGTAATAAGTTCTTTGTTTTCTATCTGTAGTCTTCTTCATTTACCATGAATTTTCTCTATTTGTTCCTGAACTTCCACCGCTCCTCTGAAAAAGAAAATCAATATTAATCTCTTTTAAGTAAGTGAAACACAATGTCACATATTTGGTCCAACTGTTACAGAAATTAACCTGAACAAACACACAGAATACAAAAATGTGTAAGTACCATAGAAACATTCTTAATTATTACATAATAATTTAGTTAAGCTGTTATTTATTTTTATGTAACAAAAATACTTAGATTTTATTTGTATATATAGAAAAACCTATTATCTAGAATATGGTCCTTAGATATACAGATGTTATGCCACAAGGCCTTCTCTCTGCTGTAAAGCATGACTAATTCTATCTCTATTCTACCAAGAATAGACAAAGTTCTTTTTATCTAACTTGACATCTTTTCTGCCTGAGCATCATACTTAACAATGTACTTTGGTCAACTGAAGAATAGAAAAATTTCTTCTAGTCATTTTTAACATTGCCATTATCGTGGTTTTTTTGGAGTCTGGTTTCAGTTTTCAAAATTTTTTTAGTGTTAGCTTGTTTCGTTATTTGACACCAACTTCCGAAATTCAAGTTACTTAGCGTTTTTGTTTTATTTTAGAAGTTTGTTGTGTTTTTGTAAAAAAGTCTTTTATTTTTCACTTAAAATTGTATGCCAAAACTAAAACTAAATAGTAAAATTATTCCTGAATTGATAACCCCACTAACATGGTATTTTAACACAATTGGAGAAAACCAAAAAGTTACTTGTACAAGCATCTTTTGTATTTGTAAATTTCTTCAAAAAGTGCTGAATCGATTTCGAAGTTAAAAAATTCTTCATATGACAGACAATGGACAGACACGCGAGTGACAGCAATAGGGCTCTGTTTGGACCCTTTGGGCAAAGAACCCTAAAAACGTCGAATTGAGAACCTCTTCTGTTCTGAAGTCCATTAAAAATAATAAACATCGAATAATAATGACAGAAAACAAATTAACATAAAAATTTCATCGTAACTCATTCTGTGCTCCGGGTGTAATTAAAAACCAAAAAGTATAGGGATGAAATAGGAAGCAAGATGGCCAAGTTCGGTATCAGCTTCCAGCAAAACGAGATGAAGCGGAATACCCATATTGAACATGAAACAACCACCTATCAGAACTCCTTAACCCAGTACTTGCATAACACTATAATCCTTGGCAACTGTCAAATATCTACAATTGACCACATCTTAACATGCATCCTGAGGCAAGGAGGAGTCTCGTAATATTATGGATGGTTAACCATCCATAGACCATTTTCAGCAAGTATAGCTTAACTTTAAAGAATAACCCATGCAGCTGTTAAATATTATCATGTAATGATAATAGTATAAAACAAAGTGGCTATCTGCGTTTGTTTCTCTGCTTTCTTTGTTTAACGCGTCAAGTCCCTCATTAGCAGACACAATTAAAAACCTATTGTTGGTGGCGACGCAGGGGCCTGACACGTTCAACCACACCATGAATTTGGATGTGGTTTTCACAAATAGTAAGTAAGCGATAGACAAAGAAGGTTTTTATACTTTGCATCTGTGTGGAGCCAAAGTGGGTCACTACTTAGGTGTCAAAATTAAGATAGGCAATAGTTCTGCCGCTGCTGTCTTGTTGGATCAAAATGTTCAACCACAAATGATAATTGCATGAAGCAGAGTTGAGAATGCTAAGACAATTGTGTGATCATACTTGAATGGAAAGAAAAATAAATTAGTATACCTACACGAAATCTGAAAGTGGTACCAGTTAACTGAATCATTGAATGGAAATCGGTTGCCATGGTACCGGCAAGGTGATTATGTGACAGTGAACATAGGTATTGTATAATATGATATATGTCTAGAAAGGGGCTGTGTCCAGTGATGAGAGGTATAACAGAAATAAGGAAGAAGAATTAATGCATGATGCACTAGCCCAAAATAAATTATTACTAGAGAAAAAAAGATGATAAGTAGATAACCAGTGTGTTAATGGTAACCTCCACCTGTTGAAACGTTCTTGACATGGTTCGGTCTGCTTCCAATGTAACCTCAGCTTAATATCAGTATTTCACATCAATCCACTGCCTTTTTAACCTACAAAAGTGGATAACCCGATTTCCCATATTATGAGAACTACATTGCATAATTGCAACCTTACTAAAACATCAAGAATATGTTCCTACGAGTGTGGAAAAGAAAAATCAACATAAGATTACACTAACCTGTATTTAATTACACTAAGCTCTGCCAACATATTCAGTTTCCACAACAGCACATCATAACAAAAAAACAATATTTAACGACAGTAGAACCTTGTTAAGCCCATGATACGATAACCTCAACTAAGTACTGATAATTAGAATGAGGTTCTACACTTGCCTTGAACCTCTGCTGCTGAGAATGTTCTTACTGCTTGATAATTTACTTTTTTCTATTGCATATAATGATCTTGTCAGGTTCCGACATGTTTGACTACAAACAAACGAATTCCTCTAGAGGGCTTTGTGAAAATTTCACATGTCTATTATAACCTAGTTATTTGCGAAACTAAATGAAATTCGAACAAACCCGCATTGGGCTCACGTGGTGGATTACGGCCCACACCCTCTCGTAGAGGCCTATGCCTCAGCAGTAGGTACATTAAAGGCTGATAATGATGAAATGGAAATCACTACCTACCATACTCATATCCAGGTTTTCTGGAAATCTCGAACAGGTATTGTAAAGCGAGACCTATCTATTGTACTTATATGTATTGTATGACACGGGACCTAAGTTGACTTCAGAAAATTCGCATTATATGACCGAAGGAAAAAAACGACGACACCGACACTACCACGTCCGTATTTCGTTGCAGTCAATTTTTGTTGACGTGAAGCCTAGATTTGTACGTACTTTTTTCTCATAGCCTGATTCATTAAAAAATTATCGACTTGACTTACAGAATAAAATATGTTTTAGTTTAGCACAGACCACTAATTCAATGTTTCAACATAGATATTGAAAATTATTCTAAAACATGTACTTACAGAGACTTAAAAATATATATGACGAAGTACATAGCAAATACAGTAATTTTCGTACCTGAACATAAGACGACACGAATAACGATACTGGCGGGGCCGGCGGCCGGCAGCTGGTAAGCGACCAAAAATAATAAAAAGTATTTTGTGGTAAGTGGTTAAGGCTCAATTACACCTTCCGATTTCAAGGGACCCAATTTAGGAACTAACTAACTAGGAAGCAGGAAGCGAGCAATTACACTATCCTAAATTGAACTCCTAAGTCGGCAGTGTTGCCAACTCTTACAAATTCGAGTCCCTAAACAGAATATCAAAAGTCGCTCTAAAGTCTCTTAAAGACTGATTCTACCAGGAGCAGACTTAAAAATAAAAAGAGCGGACTCAGATTTTTTTTCTGGGAAAGGGACTTTGTGAAATTTAATTTAATTTTAAACACAAACCAAAATACTACTACCCCATTTGTAGCGACAAAGTCTCTAAATTGGCAACACTTAGCTCTAAATCGGGGTGATGCGATTACACTATCCTAAATCGTACACAATTTAGGAAGTCAAATCGGGACGTCCCAATCTCACTAAATCGTACACTAACTGCTCTAACTGCTATTACACCTTCCTGTTTCCTAAATTGGGTCCCTTGAAATCGGAACGTGTAATTGAGCCATTAGCTGCACTTAGCAGTAGCCAAAGAGAATATAATTTCGCAGTAGCAAAGTTGTTGTAGGTATTGTCTATTGTATTGTTCTTTTTTTTATTATTATCCCCGATTCCCCGAAGGGAAGGCGAAAGTCTTTTGACCATATTGCCTAGTCTTACGTAGTGTATTTATACTTTTTCCATTAGAATGCAGATGTAACACATTCTAATGTTTTTTTGCAGTATATGGCAACAAATGTGTCGGGTCAGCCTTCTCGGCAAACTTCGCTGAGATAGTCGATACTACAATAAAATTCTCAGCCCCATTTTCCCGAGATCGCACCTGTTTCAATGATTCCACATATTGTCTATTTGCGTTAACACTTGAGACACAAAACTACACCAATTTACATCACAATATCGACGAGAAATCAATAAACGAATAATTAAAACAGCCACTGAACTTCACTCGACAAAATCCCGCCAAAAACCTTGTATTGTAATTGTATCAGTGTTGCCAGTACCTGCGTCGACTTTCGGACGATTCGCTACCCGAAATGGGACGATTTTTGGAAAAAGGACGATTTGAGAAATATTAATTTGTTACGATTGAATGAGAAAAAAGTATACCTAAAAGGGCGTGAGTACCTACTGTTATATTTTTATAGCAAACAAATAAAAGTGTAAAATTTTTTAGATGTTCAATATTATTTTGTTTCTTGCATGTCTTTGGTCAACTCAAACTTAACTACACCTTTGATTCCTGAACTCGTTACGGCCAAGGATACTAAGGTATTGGTGTTGAGGCGGGTTCTGCTTTCCGTCATTTTAAAATGTTTTACAAGGAGCTCGCATAACGAAAACCCAATTTCTCGTAATCGTAAAGCTAGATATAAACTGGCCCCACGTACGCAACGTATGCGATGCAACGTGGGAGAATGAGTGTGCACACCTGTACCATGTATGCAACGTAGACGCTGTTGTAATTTCTCAGAAGGTGCACTAGTACAACTGTAGTCATGTTTTCTGATTGTGATAGCGAGTTTGACGAGGATTTATTGAGTTTACTATTTTTAAATGAATATTTCCGCGTCACAAAAACAAACTTTTTCATATAAAATCAAGAGCCCAGATATCATTTAATGCGTTGCATACGTTGCGTACGTAGGATCAATTTCCTATTTAAAAATAATTTGAGATCAATTTGTCTCTTGCCTAACTCGTACGTAATAAAATTCAGATGACTATCCGAATGATTGTGTTTGTTTGTGGGCGTGGAACGTCTGTGCGAGGAAAAAGAAAGGATGCCTGGCGATATTCGCCAGCTGTGGTCTGAAGTAGACACGCCCCGTGTTTTGTTTTTATTTTTGGTATTTTTAAACTGCGTTTTGTTATTTGCATTTTAAACGAATTTTGTAATAAAAAAAGTAAATGATTGTAGTTGGCTATTTGAAAAGGGACGGAAAAAGGACGGAATATATGAACGGACATCGAAAGGACGTATGGATGTCTAAACGGACAAAAATCGTCCCTTTTGGGACGTTCTGACAACTCTGAATTGTATCCATTGTATCGATCATAGATGTATAATTCTATAGATTGGCAATGTCATCAATCGAACGAGACCAAAAACCATTGATCTAAGTGTGCGTAAATTGTGAATGTGTGCATAGATAGTGTTGTACGACTTGTTCTTGCGATATCGATAATTACATCTTTCTAATATTATGTTATGGATAAGAAGTGCATTTCTTCTGTGTAATACAGTATTTAAATTTAGAATAATCAATGTAGCTGCTTTACCTATTAAGCTGAGCAGCGGTACAATTCTTCATGGCCCGGTTGGTATTTAATATTTTTTGGTTATTTAACTGATGGTCTCATTAGATTTTTTTAGTAAACTACCCTATTGGTCAAATTTCAATAGGTCCATGGAGCACTGATGGTTTCCTACGCAATAATGCTGCTGGCATGCCACTAACCCTCATTTAGCAGGAAGATTTGAGTGAGATGACACAGCAAAGTATTTATAAAAAAGAAAAATAACTGCTGGGAATGAAACTGATGCCGTAAATATATGTTTGCAATGTTTCTCTGTCTGAGTAAAACGCAATTTCTATTAGAAAGATTCTAAAATTTACATGAGTATTTTGAGCGTGGCACGCCGTGTCACTAAGTTAGCGGCCATAAAAGTAACATCTACAGGAAAATAGTGAAATAAAAAACACTTAAAAAGAAAATAGCTTTATTAATCACATAATTAATGTACATAATGATAACAATGTTGAAATGTCGATAACAACAAAAAACCAAGCCATCCATCACTCAAAAGTGAGGTTATAATGCCCTCGTATTTCTCTATTTGTTATTTCTGAAATTAGTCGGTTTTAGACATGCTAATTAATCTAAGTAATAAATAACATAATTTTTTCACCCTATTTTGCTTACAGCCGGCTCCTTTGTGAATTCTGATTGCAGAAATAACGATGTAAACAAACAATAAACTTACTTGTGAAACGAGTAATCCTAAGGATTTTTATTTTTGCAAGATTCACATCCTAGTACTGCACAAGAAACCATCGCAATACAGTTCTTAAATCAGATGTTATCACTATATTCACTGAAATAATTGTCGAAACACTTGTATGCACATTTACCAAGGCCCCTACAGGGCCTTATGGCTCAATTACACGTTCCGATTTCAAGGGACCCAATTTAGGAAACAGGAAGGTGTAATAGCAGTTAGAGCAGTTAGGATACGATTTAGTGAGATTGGGACGTCCCAATTTGACTTCCTAAATTGTGTACGATTTAGGATAGTGTAATCGCATCACCCCGATTTAGAGCTAAGTGTTGCCAATTTAGAGACTTTGTCGCTACAAATGGGGTACTAGTATTTTGGTTTGTGTTTAAAATTAAATTAAATTTCACAAAGTCCCTTTCCCAGAAAAAAAATCTGAGTCCGCTCTTTTTATTTTTAAGTCTGCTCCTGGTAGAATCAGTTTTTAAGAGACTTTAGAGCGACTTTTGATATTCAGTTTAGGGACTCGAATTTGTAAGAGTTGGCAACACTGCCGACTTAGGAGTTCAATTTAGGATAGTGTAATTGCTCGCTTCCTGCTTCCTAGTTAGTTAGTTCCTAAATTGGGTCCCTTGAAATCGGAAGGTGTAATTGAGCCTTTAGCAAATACGTGTTTGGTCCTGTTGACAGCGTGTTGCTTTTTCTCTTTCTAACACAGCAAAGTTCCGTTAAGAGCGGGAGCTCTCTTTCACTCTTAAGCCCAATCTACGGAGTATATACTACATCTATGGTATCGATCGTCGCTCTCTGAGTAAAGACTTTTTTTTTTACAGTAGTGGCTATGCCACTGGCTTGGTTACAAGACCTTTAAGCCTAGTCTTGATTTGATCACTATCACTTTTTCCCATTAGAATGCTGATGTAGGTAACACATTCTAATGTATTTTGCAGTATTTGGGAACAAATGTGTCGAGTCAGCCTTCTCGGCAAATTTCGTTGAGGCAGTCTTTACTACAATAAAATTCTCAGCTCCATTTTATCGATATCGCGGATGTTTCAATGATTCCTCCACATATTGTCCAGTTGCATAGACACTTGAGACACAAAACTACACCAATTTTACATCACAATATCCACTAGGAATCAATAAGCGAATAATTAAAACGGCCACTGAACTTCACTCGAGAAAATCCCGCCAAAAACTCCTCTGAGGAAAGAATGAAATTAACAGTGTTGCCAACTAGGCTAATACGAAATATGCTAGATTGTTGTTAAAAAAATGCCAAATATAATTATGCTATTTTTTTTAAAAGTGCAGCCATTTCAAAAAATTTAAACGCTCGAGTTTAGGTAAAAGAGGGCAGCATTGTATATGTGTGCGTAGCTATCTACACATACAAAATGCAAACAGTGTAGCACGAGTGTCGAGACGGACTAAACAATCATGAGCCGTTATATTCAGCCACTGGCCTGTCAAGAGTCAGAATTTCAACACTTTTAAAATGGCTCAGAACCGTCGCTACCGAAATTATTGCATCCGCGGTGTGTTCCCATTAAAATCGGTTTTTGTCTATGGTACTCAGCTTTTAGTCGGTTTTTCTCTATTAGAGACGTTACTCATCTAAATTTTGCGTCAAATAATACTGGGCGCACTGTTATGCAAGCTACGAGAATACCAGAAAAAAAAGTTGAAAGTTGGTTGATGTCATTGACATATAAATTATATGGACTGGGCATACCTACAAGAAAAACGTGCCATACCTACACTTCACTGAGAGGATAAAATGGCGGATAATAGAGTAGCCGATATCGATATCTCTTTATTAACAACATCGATAAAAGATTGTGAGAATGTTTTCATATTGTTACGGTACAATATCAACGGGTATTTTTACCAGTGGCATTGAGGTAATATGTTACTACGTAATAGAGAGGCTATCATAAAAGCAAAGGAAATGCTACATTTTGACAAGAGTAACTAATGTTCGCGCTGAAACAATAATTAGTCTTCTTAACAAAACAGTATAGACACGCAGCGCTAGAACGCTACTAAGGTTTAGTTTTCTCGTGACCAGAAGGTCACAAGCGCCATGATTTTCCAGAACCCCGCAATACGTAGTTTCCTTTTTACCCGACTGCGCGACGCAAGGGAGGGTAATGTGTTTATCAGCCTATGTATGTATTTATGATTAAATGTATGTATATTTGTTCCTTTGAGGTGTTTTAGAGACCGAAAGCGAGGGCCGATTTTGATAATTCTTACGTCAATCGATTTATTTCAATCTTGCGAGTGCTACTTATGACATGACAGTAATCAAAATAAAATATGGCGATCACCAGACGCCATAAAATATAAAAAAGAAAAAAAATTAAAGTCGACTAATTATTATATTAAGTGGGGTATCAAAATAAAGGGTTCGAGGAGGCTATCCCAAAAATCTAACTTACTGAAGTGTATAAAATAAAAATAACAAACATTTTATAAAACCCGACTTAAAAAATCAAATGAAAAGTTCCATACAAGTCACTTTTCAAGCAGTATGATGTAGTTCAAAGAGTATAATAATAATACGGGGCATGTAGTTGGTTGCATGAAATCAATAGTTGAACTAAAATAACTCCCACCAACTTGTTTTTCAGCCAGGTTTTTTTTTTTATTTTTTTTTTATTTGAAGTCAGTTTTGTTTTAATGTCTTGGAATATACGCTTTTAGCTGCAGTAAGTAGGTACATCGAATATTTTGCGTCAATTAAAATGAAATGTAAAAGTAACAGTGTTAGTGTCATTCTAGAGCCTTGCGTTAAGTAGACCTTCGAGACGGAGGCAACAAGTTCAAAGAAAACAAATGACGCTGAATCCGCAGTGGGCTCCCAGGCACGGACATCTCCAACATATACCTTTTCTAACATGCAGATGATTTTTGGGTTTTAATTAAAAGTCAACAATAATTATAATAGTCTTTAAATATTAAACAAATCAATCTCATTCATTTCTGAACAATACAATTTTGTTCTGGTAATTTCTGTGTGATATTCTTTCAGTAGAGTACTAGTAGTTCTTCTCACAGTATTTGTATCTCAAATTCATGTATACGTCTATTACACTTTTAATTAATAAACAAAGCTTGGGGTTTTGAATTTAATAAATTTCTTTCCTTTTTAAATCTATCAAAGATTTAAAAGGGACAGAAATTATTACTGAAGATTTTTTAATTCGTTTGTTTTCTAACTTTTTCATTAAGTCTCTTTTTAGACTTTTCTTCTTGGGCTGCTTTTGACATTTGTCCTTTAATTTCTTAATCATTTTAAATATGTACCTGAAATCAAATAAAATAAAAGTAAGCTTTAATAGATATTGAAGACAAGCGAGGGATATCTCCCACACAGTCTTAATTCAGTCGATTACATATTATCATTGAGATCAAATTCGCAAATAATGATGGCAAGAAAAACTGAAGCTAGTCATACCGATAAATCTGGCAAAGCAGAGGTGCTAGCGGCTAAACCTAGTGCAGTGGAGGTGCTAACAGCTAAATTTGGTGCAGCGGAGACGTTAGCGGCTAAACCTGGCGCAGCGGACGTGCTGGAGACTAAATACCATATTCAGAGCACCATATCCAGATGTTGAGAGTTCGTCTTGATTTTGATCACTTTCAATTAAAATGCCAGACATATTTGATGGAATTGCAGGCTGTAAACAAGCAATAAAACTATTAATATGTTTGATGTTTCTCATCTTTATTATTAGGATTGTTACTTATTATTTTAAATGGCCTCATTTAATTTGCAATTTGTAGGTTGAGAAGAGTTCTCGTTCGGTCGTTGAGTGCACTTCTCACTCACTCGCTCAATAGCTCACTAGTTCAGTAGCTCTCGAGTGAATCGATGTGAATCGTACATAAGCTCACTTAATGTTCACCTCACCCAAGTTTTCACAGGCAGATTTTTACAGAATAACACTGCTAATATACTTACAAGTCCATTGACACAAAAAGCAAACTACTGGTGACATTAAAAAACTCCTTTAAAAGGAGTATGTACTTAGTGCAACCAAATAAACAAGTTTGTCTTATTTTGGCAATTAATCTTAGGACTACACTCAAACACACTCTTTGTGCCCGTTAGGCAAGTGTTGCACTTGAAGTCATCGCCATCATTTATCACCCACTACGCAATCATTTTATAACAAACAATGTTACTTACCATTATGGTTCGTGAACGTAAAGCATCGTCACGCAGTGTTACTTTATTCAGTGTCCGGTTGAAACATGATTCTCTTCAAAGTGAAGGGAACAGAATATTAAGAATTGTTTTTGTTGACAGCTTTTTTACAACACTGATTGTTTCCAGCAAAATTTTCTTTTTTCGTTTATTAGCAGACAGCCTTGAAAGTAAAACGTAAAACCAATAAAGAACCATAATAATATAGCATTATCGATAAACAAAAATGTCATGCATGCACTACTCTATCCCTACAAAAACAAGAAAATGATTTCATGAAATACAACTGTTAAAAAGAAAGGCAAATGGAAAATTATGAATGCTTTTTACATAAACTCTTCAACGAATACAGAATCTTTTGTTTAATAACTAAATATAAAGACATTTTAGCTAAAATTAAGTATACGTACTGGTGCAAAGTTATGTTCGGGTGATTTCCGCTTCTTTTGATGCCAAATCCGATTATATTGCAATTAGGCATCTTGCTATTGACGACTTCCACTATACAACCGAGTTCAAACGCAATAACACAGCAAAATTACTCCAAAATTCACAAAATATATCCATTGTTTACGACCATTTGACAGTTGACGTACCAAACTTTGGTACCAAACACCGAGAGGATAAAATGGCGAACTGGCCGCAAATAGGTATTTCAATGACGATAGGAATGAAGGGTTGACATTATAGTAACTGTCAAAAATACTACTAGCCCTTTTCACTTATGCAAAATTAAGGAAGTTAAAAAGAGATAGCAGTATTTTTATGATTTTGGCGTCGATATGCCACATATTTGTATAACTGTTTTTTCTATAGTCAAACATGTCCAGTCCATATAATTTATACGTCAATGGCTGATGTTCTGTGGTCATTTTCTGTTGTTGCCAAACTGACAGCAGCTCTGTATTTAAAATGTAAATACAATTTGTATTTAAAACCCTGTGTATTAGTGTAATATATCAAAAGAATCTTCAAGATTCAAGCTTAACGAAAAACTAAACATGCTGTAGGTTCAAAGTGTGTTGAAAACGAAAATATTAAACTACAAAATAAGGGGAGAACGCCTCGTCCGGCGTTCGTATTTTGTTGATAATTTTGTATGATTTACTAACTAATCTGTTAGAATATTGCTCGTAATACGGAAATTAGTTCATTATTAGTATTTACACATACTTCGACAGTAAAAATAAGACGAAAATATATAGGATTCCATGTTTTAATGATTTCATTCCACAGGTCGTCAATATTTACCATAATTCTGGTATAAACGCTTTAATTAAATGTCCACAGTAAGGGTTTGTATAAACATAGAAATTATGAGAGTAATGGAGAGCTTGAGCACGATGTTTTTATTAAAGCTTACTAACCTTAATGTGATGGTTTGGATTGAATGATTTTGTATTTTTTTCAACGGTTTAGCCGACTGCAGCAAAAAGAAGTGTTATGATATTTTCGTTGAAGTTTTTTTTTCTTTCTTGTCTTTCAATGGTTTTGGGCATGAGAATAATGTTTTTTTTTAATGCCTAATTGCAGTCATAAATTAAAAATAAATTGGAATCCAAGACAAGTTTCGATTTCAGGTCTCAGGATAATTACAATAGTTACGGTCTGGAAGAAGAGGAGGAGGATGTGTTTATATATCTGAGTTTCGCTAGCTACTTTATTAAAAAGGGTCCTCTTCCTCGTAATCTATGTAAACCTCGTAACACACCTTCCTTTTAATGTGTGTGTAATGTGTTTCGTTAAAGTAAATATGTAAATTAAAAAAAAGATATCACATAAAAAAAGTTTATTTTTAAATAGGTTAGGTTAGGTGGGTTAGGTTAGCTAAATGTCGAAATTAAAATATAGGACGGGCCGTATGCAGCCATACGTATGAGCCCTACGGGCGGCCATCTTGCCGTATTTTGCCTTATTTTTGCTAGCGCAGGCGGCATGAAATTAATGCGGGAAGGGGTGTTTTGTTTTCATCTAGTGTGCTACTTAAAACCGTCCAAGTAATGACTTATGAAAGCTTATATAGTCTAGTTTTATTATACATAGGTTTAAAAGACACAAACTACAAAATTGTTAGTAAAAACTTAGTAAGAACAAAATTTTTACTGTTTTTCAACCCAAAAACTCAAGTTTAACTTTATTTTGAAGTACTTAGAACTAGTTGTTGTGACTAGCTTGCTACTATTATAGTCATCTGTGGTTGTGACTAAGTTATCACATATGCCGATTTTATATAGTATCAGCTATACACAAGTATTTTTTAATTGTGTCTAGCTGCCGGAGCTTACGAGATATATAGCTTTAAATTGGAAACGGGACTCGGCGCTTGCGCGGAAAGATACCAGAGCGAGCGAGCGGACGTAGGCTGTCACTTTTTGACGTCTGGACTGACGTTTGAGTGCACCTTTATGACAAAAGTGACTTCATTTGTTCAGTAGAATTAAGGTTTTTAGACTAATAAAAAAACTGAAATATTTGTTGTCTATAGCTTATAATAAAAAAAAGTTAAATGAATATTTGACGTAAAGGCATTGATCTTGCGTCCCGTATTATTATTATACTCTTTGGATCTTGTCTTTTTATGGTCTATAATTTCAGGTACGCATTTTTGGTAAAATTGTATCAATTTCGGTTACATTTTTTCCTCCCAAAAAGCATCATCTTTTTCAACCCATACGACTTACAATAGAAAATCAGGACCGGTCCACACAGCAAATAAACATATGTTTTTTTTTTTGTAATGTGCAACTGGCCTTGTAAGTACCTGGTAGTACTAGTCATGATTTTGATTCTTTACGACTTGAGACCGACTGTAAAATTTAAAACATTTAAGTTTTTTTCCTTGTATGGCTCCGTGTTGCGCCATTTAATATCTCGAAAATGGTAATTCTAATCCCAAAAATATCCAAAATTTTGGCTGCCTCTGAAAACCCCGCAGAAAGGTCCATAGGATTTAAATTCATAAAAAAAAAACCGCTGCGAATGATACGACTGTCGGTGATGGTGACGTGCGAAATCAATAGTTTCCGTAGAAAGATCCGTCTGAGTTCGCTCGCTTCGCTCGCTCACTAGACCCCGCCATGTCCTTCGAGCCTAACCCATCCAAGTCGGGGTGCCCCATGTCCCGAGCTCGCTACCATTGTGTCAAAAAAGGAAACGGAATAATTCTGCAGCCATAAAGAAAGCAACAGAAGCGAGGTAGTTTTTTTTTGCATTTGAAATATAAAAAGTCGATCAATACGAACCAGAACTACCTATAATTACTTTTTTAAGAAGTGTTATTCTTCAAAATATTGATGAGTTCTTAGTTTGACTAATTTGACTAATAATAACTTATTAGGTACTTAACTAACCACATTTAATAGCTGAGTTTTATCATTTTAGAAAGAGACATCGCGGAAATCTAGTAAAGGCTGACCCTTTTTTTTTTTTTTTTTGATGGGTGGGAAATCATCCTATGACTTCTTCCGCTCTAGGGTGTAGCGGAAGGGCGTGTCAGACTCTTACTGACTAAAACCCACCCCTGTTCCTCCCTGCCTTGAGTGCCCAGGGGCGAGGTAACTCTTTCGAATTTATCCTCCACCCCCGGGCAGGCATCGGCCGTGGCAGGCCCCGTCCTTTGGCTGACCCTTTAGAAGAGACGCCAAGCCGAGTACTAATGAAAAGTTAAATTCGGTAACAGAATGTATGTTTAAGTAATAGTTTTACATTCAAAACATACGTTTACTAAGCAGTTCATAATATATTTTCTCAGCTCAGCCAACCATAAAATCAAAACCTTGGTTCTTCAAATATAAAAAAGTCAAAAGTCAAGTGTAAGTTTTGAATCTGATTAAATATCTAAATTTTATATGTACGTAGAAATGAAGAAGGCTAGATGTAGGTAATTAATCGTTTTATTATTTGGCGCCGACTCAAAATTAGTTTATATAAAATTTGATATTTTATGTAGGTAAATAAGCTCAATACTCAAGACTTAAAAGGTTAATTTATTTTTTGCTTTTTAGTTCTTTTTCGTCGGTTGAATTTTTTGTTAAAAAGTTTTTTATTTTATGATTTTTTGTGACTCGCATCATCCAAATACTCTGAAGCTAATTTCTAATCCTTCATCATTCCTCTTGGCACTGAGCTGATGATGTAACCATCCTTTCATAAGGTTCCCAGGATATTGACCAGTTGAGGTTCCCTCCAATATCCCTTCAGCCGTTTTTGCGTTACCTTCAGCCAAACATACAAACAAACAAACAAACAAACTTTCGCATATATAATATTAGTAGGATTCGTTTATTGATTCCTAGTGGATATTGTGATGTAAAATTGGTGTAGATTTGTGTCGCAACTGGACAATAAGTGGAATCATTGAAACAGGCGCGATCTCGGTAAAATAGAGCTGAGAATTTTATTGTAGTATTGACTACCTCAGTGAAGTTTGCCGAGAAGGCTGAATCGACACATTTGTTGCCAATTACTGCAAAAAAACATTAGAATGTGTTACATCTGCATTTTAATGGAAAAAAAGTAAAAATACACTACTAAAGACGAGGCGGTATGGTTTATGACCTAAGCCTGCCTGAGAAAGGGCGCAGAAAAAAAAAAACAAAAAAAAAAAGAAAAGTTCTAAATGTCAAATGCCATAACCTGTACCTAATGTGTGTAAATAGATCTTAACAAAAAAAAAGACTTAAAATAACGAGTAACCGACGTACATCATAAAAATTATTAGTAGAAGTCTCATCACTTTACTGGCCTGAAAGTTCTCTAATCGGGCACTTGCGTCAAGTTACAGCTGAGAGCTCAGCAACGGGAAACTGAGCCACAAGTTCTCGATATTCCCAGGCAAACTAATCTTTCTTCGCGATCTCTGTAACCTGGATGACAATCTTCATGAATCTTCCCCTCGGACGTCCAACACTTATGTATCCCGAAGTGCTTTCGAGCATTCATAAAAATCTCGTGTATGGGCGTATTCAAGAATTCGGAAAGCTTCAGAGCAGAGCTTCTTATTTCGCCACACCTCGTTCCGTACGATGCGGCTTTCAAATCGAACCAAGAGGGGGCGAGGCTTGCTGGTGTTGCTTCCAATGCGGTGAGAGGCTGTTTTGTCTTTCGGGGCGGTGTGGGCTATTTCCAGACGCTACGACAAAACCTTCTTTGTCCTCAGTCAGGCCATGCAACAGAAGAACCTTAGCATGGGATGCCATATCGTGTGTATCTAGCCCCAACAACCATTCCATCTGGGATTTCAGTGAACTCATTGTTTTCCACATTAGGGTCTTGAACTCCGTTAAGTCTTGGATCTTGGATAGGCTGGCAATTATTGTCTGTGAAGCTTATGCGAAGCTTCACCACTGGTATTCTTCAAGTCTTCCTCGTACTGTGACATTCTTGTTTTTATTATTTCAAATTTAGGATCTTTGGAGTACAGATCCATCTCGGTGAGCAGCAGTGTTGGCAGTGTAGAGAAGTGGTGTCAAGGAGATTTAGTGTACTAGAGGATACAGTAATACTTTATTATGTTTCTTGCATTTAAAAGTTGTTTTTAATAAATTTCTGAATTAAAAATATAAATAACCGGTATTTCGGTTGTATCACTGTTTGTGACAATGTATATCAAACCAGTCTTCTCTCCTCCTTTTTCTATAAATTTCATAGTCTCCTTGATTTCTTCAAAGACAATTTGTCAAAGTCCTGATTGAAAATAGCATGAGCTGCCATTTTTTTATGCTTTGCTATAAAATCTGTTATTTCTTTGTCTAAAACAATTCACAGGTCTTTACTACTTTCTATGAAGTTGCCGTTTTGTATGGAAAAATTATAACATTTTATTTAAAAAAAAATAACTAAAAGTTAATCAAAATATTTTAGACTATCAACATATTCTCGCCATTTTATGGGTAGTTTGTTGATGCCTCTGCAGTCGAAGGTCGCTGCATGGGAATTGATGAAATCTTAAAAGGCATCCTAAACTGCTTCGGAATTAAAGTTTTTCCCATCAAAAAGATATCTTAACTTCCAAAAATGTGTAAATCTGCTTGGACAAGGTCGGTACAATATTGTGGATAAAGAAGAGTCTCTAGCTCTAGCTCTGTTAATTATGACAACATCTGTTGTACGCTATGACGCCTAGCGTGACCATGAGCAATTTATCAATCTGGGTTATTTGAATGCCAGCTTCTTCATTATTGTTTTGTTTGCAAGTCTTGACCAATACCAGCCAGCAGTAGCTGTGGCACCAGATTACAAGAAGCTAAAATGAATAATGCTTACAGAATACCACCAAACTTTTACTATAAGCTTCACCTGGCCTATCTTCGGTTTCGGGCAATGTTAAGCTAACCTGGATCTAACCACTGTGGTGAACGCTTACGATTGTTGTATAGGATCTACTGCTTATCTCAGGATACAACCCGACTCAAAGTTCCCTCGATTTCATGCCGATTCAGCAACATAACGCAGGCTTGGAGGGAAGTGATTAAATCAATATCATACAGAGTGTTAAGTCCGTATGGAGCATTGATATTGCGTGCTTTTTAAAACGCATTGTTTCTACATATTAACTCATATTATGAAAAACAGTGGTGAAAGTGGTCAAGCGCGAGCCTAAAAAAGCAATTTTCTTTTCAGATTTTGTGGATATAAATATGGCAATATTACAGAAAAAACAAAGTCCAAAAAAACAAATGAATAGGTACTTAATTTTGTGAAACTAAATAAAAATGATCATAAAACGGCAACTTTATAGGTAAAGTGTAAAGGGAACGTTTCCGAAGCCAGAATGTAGATTATATACAACCTAAATACAAACAGATACCAGTATCTGCCCGGGGGTTGAGGATAAATTCTAAAGAGTTACCTCGTCCCTGGGCATTCAGGGCAGGAAAAGAACAGGGGTCTTTTAGTCAGTAAGAGTCTGACACGCCCTTCCGCTCCACCCTAGAGCGGGAGATGTCATTGGATGATTTCTCACCCCACAAAATAAAATAAAAAAAAAACGGATACCAGTATCATTTCGCTTTAAGGCCCCTCTCGCGGTCCAGTGGCGCCCTCATTGAATAAAAAATCGTAGCTTATTACAGAAAATAATTAAAAAATCCAACTTCACGTTTGTTACAAAGAGGATAAAGAATTTTTACGTTGTTAAAACAGGTCTCAAAATATTTCGTATCCAAATTAGTAGGCAAAAGTGTCAGAAACGGCCGTTTTTGGCACTTAACAAAAGTGAAGTTGGATTTTTTAATATTTATTTTCTGTGCTATGCTACGATTTTTTATTCAATGAGGGCGCCACTGGACCGCGAGAAGGCCCTTAAATCGGCGTCGCGTGGACATGGGGTCGTTGGCCGCGCGGCTGTCGGCAAGCGCGCCCGCACTTTGAATTCGAAGTAATATGCTCGAGCGTCAGCCGACATTTTACGAATACATTGCATGCTAAAGTTGTAAAGAAAATAAAAAACTTTTTTACAAAAAAAAAAACGGACTTCTAAAAATTGCAAAATAACTTTAATTTCGGAAGTTTTTCCAAAAAAAAAAACAATCCAAATCGGTCCAGCTATCTTCGAGTGATCGGGGAACATACATAAAAAAAAGTATCCGGCAAATTGAGAACCTCCTCCTTTTTGAAGTTGGTTAAAAAGTGTCTTTAATCGCAAATAACGGTTTTATTTAACTGTTTTCATAGCAGTGTACGCAAAATTAAAAAAAAAAAATTAGGTAATTTTGTAATTTTTGCCCAGATTTTTTGATGGTATCATGTCAAGAATCACTAGCCTTATCACCTGTCTCCGTTTTCGGAAGCGTTTCTCTTACACCTGTATAATTTCAGGATTAGAAATGTCCATTTGGTTTTTATCTTAAAAGCGTAAATTTTTGTGTTTGGTTTGCAAGTATTGCTGGTAAGAAGTAAAGGTGTGAACATCTCGATTCCAATTTGGACGTAGTTACACGATAAGGATCAAATCCACATTAAGCTAGTTTTGAGACATTGAAATTTAAAGTTTGCATTGGAATTCTTCTAAGATGCGATGCTGTAAATTTGTTGGTTTTATTGAAATTAGAAGGAAAAATGATAATATTTTGACTTTAAATCAAATTCACTAAGTTCAATTTCTTATTGCAAATATTATCAAGAAGATAAAGGTTTGGATCCATTTTTGATAAATAGTATTCATAATAAAACCAGCCTAAAATGATTCTCAATAAGGATCCACTTTACGAACTGATTAAGTGATGACAAACTCTTCAAAAATAAATAAAACTACTAATAATTAACAAAAAATGTTTTATTCATAGAATTTTAATATATACAATGTGTACAATAAAGAATAATAATAATAATCTTATCTTATCAATATTAAAAAAGTAGTACCAATAATTACCTATATATTAAAAAAATGAGATTCATAATCATTATTGTAGTGTGCTAATGTGTTTCAATGAGATTTATAATCATTATTAAAATGTGCTTATTCTTTCTGACTTTCATATTCTATGTTAAAATCAGGCTGTCCACTAAAACCGTCGAGGTCATCCTCTATATTTTCGTCCCTCTGTAGAGACTTTTAAAATTTTAACCACCTTTTGGGATTAAATGGTACAATCTGCCTAGCCTTTTCCCAACTATCTTGGGGTCGGCTTCCAGTCTAACCAGATGCAACTGAATACCAGTATTTTACATGAAGCGACTGCCTATCTGACCTCCACAACCCAGTTACTGGGTGATACGATACTCCTTGGTAAGACTGGTTGTGAGACTTTCGGGCTCCTGACGACCCGTAACGACTGTCAAAGATCCACGATTGACAGCCGGGACCAACGGCTTAACGTGCTTTCCGAGGCACGGAAGAGTCTCGGTATGTAAAGATGGTCACCCATCCATGGAACCCCGGCAAGCGTAGCTTAACCTGATGGATCGACCCTTGCGGCTATTATTACTTAAACTACGAGCTCCTCTAGGATTAAATGGTACATGGACCTTAAATCATCTAGTTTAGGTTGAGCAATTTTTTTGCCCTCAGACCACAAAATGTTAAAGTCCCTTTTAGAAAAATCAACAGAAAACCTTTAATTTTCTTTTGTATATTAAGTTCATAATACTGGTCTTCGTTTATGTCACGTTTCATGAAAATAATATATTTGTCTTCTTTTTTTAATAAAATTACTTTTGTTTGAAGCCAATTAGATTTCTGCTTGTTTGTAAAAGTTTTTCTGTTGACTATATTGTTTTCAATATTTTGAGAACTCAGGAAATCCTCTTTAACCTTTTTTTTAAACTTTGAGCGGGTTTTTTTCTTTTATAACTCTTAATAACTTGCATATATTCGTCGGCAGTGTAAATTCGTTGATGAAATTTTAATTAGCTCTCAATTTTTGAGAAATCTGTATAATTGGGCAGGAAAGTATGACCTGACTTGAGGTATTTGAAAGTTATTGTCCTCAGAGTATGGTGAGAGTTTAACACTGTCTTAAGCATCATTACTATTTTTATATTGCGGGTTTATCCACCACCCCAGTCAGTCCATAACACTAAGTGTTTTACTTTTGAGTCAAGTTTATTCTTTATAAAATTGATCAAACATGACCCGACTTCCTGGGCACCAGCAATAACATCAATAATTATGAAAAAATGTGACCTCAAAAATAAATGTAAAGGATTTTATCACTGTTTTCTTCGTAGACAGAATTCTCAAAAATATATTCTTTTTCCAGTCTGTAGCAGGTATCATCATATTTTTTAGCTGATGTCCAAATAGAGCGGCATGAGTCTTTAACGACATCATTTATCAAATAGCAGCCTACATTGATGCAAATTTCGTGTAGCGGTATAATCTATCAAGTTCCTCCAGTATCGAATTGGACTTCCATATTTTATTTAAGCTTTGTCTCATACGAAAAGTGTCCTATTTCCTATGGCATACCGAAAGCCTTTTGTAAAATGGAGTTAACTTTAGTATACCTACGACCCGCTTGTGACCCATATCTTATGCTTGTAGGGTGATTGTTGATAGCTTTTGTAAATTTTATGGCCTAATTCATATAATGCGGACAGATTTCGTCAAAGCCATCAAATAGGAATGTAATTTTACCCTCATTGAAAAAATGTAGAAAAAATTTCAAATCTTACTCAGTCAATTGATCGCCAGTACAATCTTTGAGTTACATAACACAGTTTTGATCTTCCAACGCAATTTTTACGTTATTTTCTTTGCTAAGTTTCTTGCGAAGTATAACTTTAAAGTCTCTTATAAGTCGGCGCGGATATTTTATCTGCCTTCTACTTCTCGAGTTCTCTCGAGTATTCTAATAAGTTGACTCTTACAATCCAAGCTTCTGGCAGGTCTTTTTTGGTGCGATTAGTGAGTGAGTAGAGTCGCTTACAAGAACAGAAACTTTTTCTTCACTTGTGTTCGTCAACTCTGGTAATATGTTACGATCGTTCGTTGGAAGGTTTACAATATATTCAAAATCTAACACAACGTGGTCCTTATTCTTCAAATGCTGCATCACTTTAACAACAGTCAGTACGCTATTATCTGAAATGTAGTGTAATTAATATAATGTTTTATTTTGCTTATTTACGTTGTGTTTATTGAGCTGATCAGTGGGTCTTTAACAATATTATTGATGGCGTTCTCAAAATCAGATACGATGGCAGTTTTGGTTGCATCCACCATTTCTGTATTTCATCGTGATACTTAAAAAACATCGCGTCAGTTTTAGCTTGAAAGTAGTTGGGATAATCTAGCTGGTATTCTTCTATTTTCTCTTTTAAAACTTCCTCCACGTGGTTTTCATCAGCTTGTTTACTGTAGAACAGCAGTTGGTCTAAGAAATCTCTCGCTAGATTCTTTTCATGCTCACTGCAGTCGAATAAAAGTTTAGAAAACTTCATCATCTGGCTAGCCTTTGCCCAACGATCTTGGGTCGGCTTGCAGTCTAACCGGAAACATATTCGAGCGAATTGGGGATTTAATTATTCAATCTTTCATACAGATTTTTAGCAAGATTTTCTAGTGTTTCTTTGTTTTCTGTAATCTTCATCAGTTTGGTGTTATTGTCAAGCACAAAGGGTGGCACCAACTATACCTCCATTGAGCTGCTGGAATCCATTTTCTAAAGAGTCATATATAGTTACCAATTTACTGGAATTACACTTGACTAATAAATTTTGTGATTCCCGACGCTAATTCATTTATTTTGCCCTTGATTTTAGCATCTCTTATTGTTAAATCTTTGTTACCGAACGTAACTGGGACTTTATACTCCCGAGATAATAACATTTCTTTTGCAGCTAGTTCGACAGTATTTGTTACAATCGATGGAGTAATTTGCACTTGATTCAATCGGAGCCTGAAGACTTTTGTGGCTGCGTTTTCCTTTAGGTATTCATTGAATTAATACATTGAATTAATGATATTCATTGTGATATGATGAAAATGGATCCATTTTTTAAAATTCTTGTCTTTTCCCGTTCGATGACACTAAGCACATTGTCTCCGTCGTTTTGGGTGTGACCAACTACTAAGTACTCGTGTGTAATTGATTTGACTCCCAAAACTTTTATAGCATAGTGATAAAGAGTCAATAAGTATTTATTTTTGTTTTGGGCTGAACAATTGTCTGTATAGAATATATGACAAGTTTTCCTACACAATTCTGTTTTAAAAATAAATAAATAGACGTACCAACTTCATCGCAACCTTTACCTCCTAACGATTCGTTCCAAAAATAACAATGCGCTGTTTTTTTAGAATGTCATAGACAGTGCAGTTATACACATTTAATCTTCTTTAGAAGAAGAGTCGTCATTTTCACATGCTGCTATGTAAGATTTTTTTTCCAGCCGGCACAAATCCTTTTCTTCTGAATGTCTATCATAAGTACACTTTAATTGTATGTTATCATCGCTATTAGCATTTTGATAAGACAGGCATAAGGAACATTGATCTTTCTTTAGGTTATGAAACGCAATATTGAAATCGTTTCGAAAGTATGTTCGTAAGATCCTTGTATCACTGTGGGTTTACTGTTTTTTTGACACCATTCCTTGTATTGTCAATACATCATAGATACGTTCAAATCTCCATCCAGGTATTGTTTACTTGAAGTTGCTCGATAATAATGCGATTCTTTCCTCGCGTAAGAATTGATGTGTTCCCGGACACCGGCTTTACCAGCATTTGATAAACATCTACCTGTATTACCGTGGTGAGCTCTTCTGTCTTCTGGGACTACACCAGTCGAGTTGGATTTATTTACTGTAGACAAAAACGAGTGTCCTAAGTCTAAAGTTGCTAAAAAGAATCGTTTACATACTCTAATTTGCTCTGAATCTATTGTAAAGTGGTATGACACATTCAAGGATCGGGATCCCTTCTTTTCGCATAATGTTCTTTGTCCTAATATACTTCGGCATAACGATTTTGGCACAATTTGTTTTGGCATAATAATACTTCGGCATAATTTTTTTAGGCATACATTTTATGTTGGCGTAATCATCTTAAAGACTAATTTGTTATGGCATAAATTTGATTCGCATAACGTTAAGGTACCTACTACCTACCTTGTTTGCTAATTAGCATAAATGCAACAATAATGTTAGCGCCGTCTACTGCGAAGGGAATGTAAACAAATGTAACTATGTCTTTATTTCTCCTAATGTAAACAAAAAACAACAGCTTTCAAAGTACTTTGTCATAAAATGCATTTACGTTTACGACAAACGAACACTAAGTATTTAACGCACAACCAACAACAGTAAAAAAAACTTAAGGCGCGGACTGACTACGATTTGAAACGCTACAACTGCACTCACACAACCGCGTCTGCGCGCTATACGGTAATACACACAGGCAAACACGGTTGTTTGTGTGCTAATAGGAAGTTGCATAGTATATGTAAGGAAATCAGATGTTTTCTGTGATATATACATAATGACGTGTGTACCGAAATTAATTTAGCGTACAGTTCAGATAAGTGCAATGATACAATATATATTTATAATAATAATCCGTTTATTTTATTACAGAACATGACAAACAGAGTTGGCATAAAATAAACTAGTTGTTTTAAATACTCAATTTATTCAATCAAATTGAAACAGTAACAATTTTAATTATAAAATAACAAGGTGTCAATAATCATTAATCATTATCAAAACACAGCTGTTTCACACATTTTGGTCGAGTACATTGAACTTTTGTATGAAACAGCTGGTTTTTTTCGTGATTTCAAAGTTGGTCTAATAGTGCAAGTTGTTCATATTCATGGGTGAAAATACAGCCTGTGAAAATTTAGCTAGTCATTTGAAAATTACCCTGTATATTTAATTTTTCAACGAAAACAAGCTATATGAGTAGCATTAATATTCTGAAAAATTTAGACATATTGGCTGTATATTAGCTCGTATCTGCCTGGGTGATAAATTATTTTGCGTTTCTGATATAATACCATCACGTATAGGCATGCCACGTGTATGTCTTGGGTCCACTATTTCTGGGAGAAGACAGTTCATATAAAATCGAACCAATTCTTTTTCCATTTTAAGATTCCAGAAATTTTCATCCCTTTCTATGAGCTCTAGTTTTAAATTTTGGTTTTGTCCACCCCAAATTGCAAAAATACACTTGTTTTTCTGTGTAACATGAAGCTGTCCTTGTACTTGAAAGTACCAATTACTGTTGCGATTGATTGAGTAAGTATCGTCTTTTTTATTATATTTATACGAGTATAACTGGATTTTACCATCTTTAATTGCTTCCTCTATGCCTTTTTTATAAGCTGTCACTGGACATTTAACCTCCACAATTGTATCCTCGCCAATAATTCCATCGGGTGTTGCACCGATAAAAGGGAACTGACTATGTATAAACAATCCACATGGCTCGATTACAACATTTTCCTGTTTTTCGAGTTGTTGCAGGGCTAGTTTCTCGTTTTCAACTCCGTGAACAATTGATGCAATATGTGATATATTTTTCGTATATAATAAGTTTTTCACCATATTTGCGCAACTTATGTTCTTCCGCCTTTTGATAATTTTGCCAAAATTCGATGCTGTTACCATATTTTTCTTAATTCTAGCCAATCACTGCAATCTCTTTGTAATTTTGTTTCGTTTTGGATACGATCGCTGTCCGTTGTTAGACTTTTCAAATTATGGAGAAATTCTTTTTTCGCTGTCTCGAAATCGTCTTGTGTCATGTCGGGGGCAGCACAGTTCACTCCATAATCTATTTTTTTTATGAGGATTTCTTCGATTCCATGACCTTTTATTTTCACGTTTTTGTTCCAGTTTTTTTAAACAACTTGTTGGACTTCTTCCCAGAAACCTTTTTTGTAATGTGTGCTTGGGTAACTTGTTATTTTATGTGACGACAGCTGCAGCGCATCTTCCTTGATATGCTCTTTTCGTGGCAAAATTTACTCTCTTTCCTCCAACAATTTTAGCTATTACACTATTAAAGCGTTCAGCAGCGTTGGTGTCGACATCCTCTATTAAACTTTGTGATTAGGAGGCTACAGCCCCAATTATTACTTTCAATCGAAACCAAAATGTCGAATTTGTCACTTCCATAGCATTCATCAACGATTTCTCTTTATTACAATAATAATCCTTAAATTCGCGGTGGTCTCCGAACGAGTGGTATAAAGAATACTGTGTATCAAAATGCAAATGATGTTTAGCCTGTGCAATTGCATAAGATCCCTCTTCCAGTAACCTACGTTGTTCTTTTATTGAGGAAACTATCACTTTTCTTATGCTCATTACCTTTTGGTCACTTAATAATTTTCTGTATTTTAATGGGTATTTGACCTCTTTTGACACTGCTCGTAATTTATTACATAGATTACGGAGTATGTGATTCCTGCATTCAATTTTAACCACAGTTGTGTTAGGGTATGGATTTTGTGCTACAATTTTTGCATAATATGTTGCTGAATCGCCATCTGCAATAAGCCTCCCGTAAATGATATTATACATCTCAATTGACTGCTTGAAGCCCTCACTGATTATTTCAGCTTCCATTCCCGTGGATGATCCCTCATAATTTTTATAACATACGTGTACTTTCGGTATCATATTTTTTTTCTGTGCACGGGCGCAAATAATGCAATATTTGTTTTTGACGGCCATAAATAACACTTCGCCAAATTTTCTGCCAGTTATGGCAGCAGCTCCAGACAGAGCTTTATAATTATTCCCATAGGATCTTGCACTCCAACAGCCATCAGCGTACACATCTAAAAACGGCCGTTTCTGACACTTTTGCCTACTACTTTGGATACGAAACATTTTGAGACCTGTTTTAACAACGTAAAAATTCTTTATCCTCTTTGTAACAAACGTGAAGTTGGATTTTTTAATATTTATTTTCTGTGATAAGCTACGATTTTTTATTCAATGAGGGCGCCACTGGACCGCGAGAGGGGCCTTAACGTAATTAATGTACTGATGAAAACAAAACATTTAATAACATTAGAAGACCTAGTATGTAACCTAGATTGTATTAAACATTATTATTAAGTACCTGGTATTTGCGCTTGTTTTTTTTTGTGTTTTTGTTAATTTTTTATCACTCAGGACTTGTAAGTAGCTACCTACATTGCGATCCAGTAATGTAGGTATAAATTAATGAACTTACCTCAAGCTCGCTCACCTCTAACCAAATAGGGTTCAAAGTGTCAGCCACCAACTCGCTCGCAAATCTGAGCACGGCGCAAAGTTTCGGCGTGGACACGTGGCAGAAAGGTGGGGTCCTGGATACACTCCTCACGCAGCGTCGTGAACACGTTCTCGATACGATTCCTCATATCTGCTGGTGAATTACACTCGGACACAAACACTTTAAAAAATCTAATGGGGTCAATTCCGGTGACCGAGCTGGCCATGGCTCCGGACCAAATCTTCCGATCCACTGATTTTCAAAAAAATCGGTGAGGCATCGTCTAACAGGAAGAGTCACGTGTGGGGGAGCGCCGTCGTGCTGAAACCATAACACTCGATACTGGCTTAGAGGCATGTCGTTCAGAAGTATGTCCGAGAGAGTTGTTCTCAGGAACTCGTGATATAGGGTCCCATTTAATCGTTCCGGGAGAAAAATGGGTCCAATCACGAGGTTTTTATAAATGCCAGCCCAGACATTCACTGACCATCGAGTTTGGTGTCTCGTCTGCTGCAATGCGAACGGATTGATATGAGCCCAGATATGAGAATTGCGCCTGTTCCACATTCCGTTTCTAGTAAATGTGGACTCATCCGTCCATATCACATTTGCATTAAAGTCGGAGATTTCGTCGTACTGTTGTTGCAGCCACCGGCAGTACCTAACGCGGGATACCCTGTCTGTAGGTAATAACGCTTGCACCTTGCGGATGTGATACGCACGCTGCCGATCTCTGCGTAAAACCCGATGGACAGTCCAGTGCGAGACGCGGGTCCTGTAACGGTTACGAATTACACGAGCTGCCGTGCGTACTCCCAGTCGTGGGTTCTGCCGCACGACAGTCAGGATGCGGTTTGCTACAGCCGGTCTTATGGGCCTTCCAGCTCCCTCGCGCTGAGGCACAATTGGTTGGTTGTCCAAGATACGTTGGTAAGCTCCTGTTATTACGCGAGAATCTCGTGGATGACGAGCGTCTGGATATCTTTGGACATAGATACGCAGTGCTTGACGTGCGTTTCCACGTGCTTCTCCATAACACATAAGCATACTTCCGTATTCTTGGGCACTGTAAATATCGTTAGGTCCAGAAGGCATCTTAAAAATCACACACAAATAAAACAGAAACAATAAACAAATAAAACACAGAACGATTAACACACTTTTTTACATAGAAAGATTAAAACACGAAAACAGAACAACACACAAATAAAACACAGAAAGATTGTTTTGATAAATTTCCGATAACCGTAATTCGCAACGAGTAGCACACGTTCGCGATCAACGTCAACGAGGAACGGACAAAAATCCGTTAAAGTCGGCGAAATGCAAAAGAAATGTACTTTACCTAAGTTTTCATCATTCCTTTGAATTCACCGCACAGTGCCTACAATACCTAGTCTGCTTGGCGCAATGGCCCTTTGTCGGCAATTTGCGGCGCGTTAGAAAGTCCCCGATAGGTATTAGGCACTTACCTCACAAAGGAACTCTAGTGAAACAGCTGACCGGGTACCGATTTCGAGTTTTGCGTTTTGTTGTTGTCATAAAATAAGTCTTATAACAACTAGCAAAAGTTATTATTTTACATTGTCACAATCAATAAATTTCAGCAAACGAGTATTTAGAACGCTAACTTCTTTGAAATAGATGTCATATTCGCATGCGTATGGTCACAATCAATAAATTTATAACGAGTTCAGCTACTCAACGCTAGAGGGAGCTTAAACCAAATTATTATTTTAGAACGCTAACGTCTTTGAAATAGATGTCATATTCGCATGCATATGTTATCTCTTTTGCCACTTAGCTAGAGATGTCGAACAACATCGATATTTCAATTTCAACGTTTATTTTTGTTATGCGTACGAATGTAATAATTATTGTTAGCATCACTCAAATGGTTTGAGTTATGGAAAAAGATGATTGTCTTTAAACAGGTCTAAATGTTAAATAAAACGAATGTAACGTAGTAACGTAGATAGAACTATTAAAATACACATTTATTCACCTTAAAATAACACATACTTGTTTAATAATTGCCGTTTTGATATTTTAATTTTAATATGTGATGAAAATTTCATGAAGTCGGTAATATGATTTGACGTAGGAAATTCTCCTAACAGATGATAGACTATTTTTGGTATATCGACGACCCATTAAATTAGTGCATTATTTTAGTAATGACAATATCTTTATGTGACAGTCTTTTAAAAATACTTCAGACGGGACGTCTGTCATATCTTAATGACATCTTCTGATGTCCATGTAATGATTGATTTTTTTCTGTTACTAAAGCACCAACTCAAATTACCCACTTATTTTTTAAATTAGTTTTCTTGTTATGTAAACAGCCTCCCCTAGCCATATTACTTTTCTATTATCGTTTACGCTAACGCTTAGTACAAAATGTATGGCAATGACATTACCCGCGTAGATGTGTCACGTGACTTATTGCAAGTAGGTAATGTCATCGCATCGCCATACATTTTGTACTAAGCATTAGCATAAACGATAATAGAAAAGTAATATGGCTAGGGGGGCAGTTAAATTAGTTTCCTTGCTAAAATCGAACAGATGAAGATCAATTTCTTCTAAGTCTTCATCCTTCTGTTCATCGTCTTCCTTGCTTAAGTCTTGTCGTACTGTACTTGGAAAATATCGATTCTGATCTAGTTTATCGACGTGTCCCATCCCTAATTGAGTAGCGTCGAACCAAGTAGTTTTTGTCGGTGTCTGTGTGTACTATCGCAATGACCTCCGGTGAATTCAGAAAATCAGCTGAGCGAGGAGCTTCTGTATGTTTTATTTACATTGCGTTTTTTTGTGAAAAAATTGAATTAGTTATTTTTTCATTTAAAGTGTCTTTGGGGTAGATAGGTATAACGACTTTATACAGTTTAAAGTGAAAAAAAAAAATTTTTTTTCAAAATTTGGAAGAAGCCGACGAAAAATTCCAACGCTACAGGGTCCAGAATCATGTACTGAATCACTGGAACACGTATGTGCGTTCATGTACTAATGAAGACAGAACTGCATGGAGAATTCCAAACCAAAATCGTTTGCACAGGGTTTCATCGCCTTAATAATACGGCATGAACGACATAGATGGCGCTAGTATAGTAGTTGGATTGGAAAATATACATCTCTCGTTAAAGAACATTATCTTGTTTTTTGCTAGTTACAATATTACTTAATTTTAACACAAATTCTCCTACGACATTACAAACCTTATAAAGCAAAGCTCGTAATAACTAGGATTCGAACTCGGTGGCATAAAATTTACCGATACCATAGCCACTGGACTATTGCGTCATTACGCAATGAGTTGAAATTATCCTACTCTTTATTATATCGAAGTTGTTTAGCGACTTTAACCTGTATCATAAATCTCAAAAGAATTGAGGGTAGTTTAATATTGACTGTATAAAAATTAAATCTTTTTGTTCAATCATAACGTTCTTTACTATCTTTGAGTGAGTTCAGTTACGATTGCATTTAACAATTTTTTAATATTTATCTTTACCATGAGTTCGCGTTCTAATATTGATATGGCTACGAGGGCCCAAATAATAGCATTGCATAATCAAGGCCTAAATTATTCTGAAATTTCGAGAGAAACTGGCTTAAACGTAAGTAATGTTTTAAAATCACTGTTCGTTATTTATTTTATTATCCATGGTTATCGATACACGAAAATAATAAATAATATATTTCCCTTATAGGTAAAGACTGTTACTTTATGGATAAAGCGGTTTCAAGAAGAGGGTTCCTTGGAACACCGCAGTAGATCTGGCAGAAGACGCCATATTGACTCAGACCAGCGTCAACTTATGGTGCAAGGTTATGAGGAAAATGGCTTTACACCAACAAGATATTACGCAGAGTTGTTTGATACATCTTTGCGGGCCCAGTGAAAAAAAGACGTGATTTTAATACAGTGCCATTTTTTTTTTACTTCTCAAAGCTCAATCAACGCAACCACAGCAAAAAAATCATTTAAAGTGAACAAACCAAGCTGGCAACCGCGTTTGCCATAACGCTCAAGAGCATTGTTTTTCTGGCAAATAGGGTTGCCGGGAAACATAATTATGCAAAACGTAAAATTTTTATAATTTATGAGTAGGTAAAATATTTACAGAACTAAGGTTGCTTATATAGTGAAAGTTATTATAACATAATGTAAATAAAACTAAATAATAGAAGAATAGCACAACACAGTTTTGATTTAGAATACTTATAATATCTATTATACAGTTTTACTTTGTTAAGGTCTTCTATTTTGTAATAGAGTTATTCAGTTATAAATTTTACTTGTATTTCTCCATAACAAGTGAATTAAATCATTGTTAATTGGATGTAAAACTGCTAGGTTAGGTTATACATTCTATAAGAAAGAAAGACATAAATTGTATTCTTCTTTGAGAATTAAATGTCTTAAACTATTATCAATAAAATAGTTTCATTTCTTATCCTTTACGAGAATTAAACTTAGTAAATCTTAAGCTGTAAGAAAAATATATCTAAATCTTCTTACATAAATGTTTTTTACTAATAATACTAATACTTACCACCAATTATGAAAGTAATTTATATAATATATATTTATATAATGTTATATATAGTAGTTTACGTATACTTGTATATTATCCCTATATTCATTTATACATCTTATACCTCATATTTTTTATATTATTTATAACAAAAAATAAAATAAAAACGTTTAAAAATACAAAAAATAGAATATAAATTATATATTATAATAATTAAATTTAAAAAAAGTCGACAGAGAGCTGGGTTGCGAACCGGTGCCCTGTTGAACGATCTATGTTATTCTGCCATGATTATCCACCTGAGCTACTGACTATTTATTCTGGAACGTGAAAATAAGAGCTACTTTGTGAATGTAGGGATTTTTATTATTTGTGATCGACGCCATCTGTAGTCGAATTAACCGATATAGTACCAATTGGCTTATTTAGTTTGGTTTAGATGGCGCTGTATTAAGTACTCGGAAATAAGAAAATATAGTAATTTTTGTTTATTTGAATATAAATATATTATTATTACTTAGTAATTTTTATATTTTAGGTATTAAAAACCTTATTATCTGCCTCTGCATAATAAGGTTTATAAGCTTTGCAGTGTTATTTTCATGATTGAACAGCGCCATCTAGTCGTCTCATGAAAGTCATGATACGTAATGCAAAACCTCACAGTCAAAAGTCGACCTTAGGCTCTCCATGCACCTTTTTCATCAATAGTACCTTACACCCTGTATATGTGCAGTTTTTTCGAAGTCCATTAATATAAATCTGGGTGATAAATGCAAATTAGTTGCATCGCAGTACTCAATAATTGATGTAAATAATATATTATAGGTCGTTTTATCCTTGTTGGTGCATAATGCTAATATACTTACACGGAAATGTTTGTGAGATATCATTCTCAATATTCCCGTGTATGGTATAAAGTTGATAAAAAATCTTAGGAACAACTTTGAATGTTCCATCCATCATTATATACTTAGACAAGCATAATAAAGTAAAGAGTTTTTTTGTAGTAAATATTATTATTCTCTTGTTTGTGTCGTATTTTTTATCAATAGTGATGATCTGGTCGTATTCTTTAAGTAAACATTCTGTATTTAGTTCAAAATCTATGTCTTGTGGTTCTTTTATACTATCCATTTTTTTCTTTTGCTTGTACGAGTATATAATTTGTTTTAGATTAATATTGCCTGGTAATTGACACGATATGGAAGGTGAGGTTATAGCTTCACAATTGGCTATAATTTCAATTGGCTTGATACTCGTATTTAATTTTGCATCATCTTTTATTCTATTGACAGCTATTTGAATCTGAAAAATAAAAAGAAGGAACTATAACAAATAGTACTTTTTTAACGTAGTGTATCAATAGGTTAAGAGGCAGCCTAGCCGCCAATATGTTTAATACATATGTATGAATTAAAAAACTTACTTTTTCTCTAAGTGCATTTGGTTCATGATTGTGATTTTGCATGTGCTTAGATAATATTTCATGTTGTTGGTCGTCGTTTAATTTCGTAATAAGTCGAGAGTTACATTTATAATTGTTATTTCGTCGCATTTCACACACCCAATAATATTTATTCTCCTTTTGTAATTTTTTCTCATAGATGAAACCATCCACATTTAATTTGATGCCGCCTCTTTTGGTTATAAATGTATGCACTGTATTTTCCATTCGTAACTACAATTTACGATATTTAACAAGTAAGTAAGAATCACAACGTACATAAATTTTAACTTTGCAATAATACATTTAGTGACACAATAGTTTTACGACACCACCGTCTACTTAGAAAAATAAAAAATAAAAATTCTATTCTATCTACAATATCAAGTGCCTACAAATTTCATTAGAGCAATATTGTATAAACGTGTGTAGTGTCTAATATTCTAGGTGTTAATAATTATTTAATTGTTATACCTATAAAAATATATTTTAATATCATTATGCGTAAATAAATTTATGCTTTAAGATATTATGCTTAAAAAACTTATGCTTTAGAACTTTACGCTTAATAAATTTATGCTTTAGAATATTATGCTTAATCATTATTATGGTTAGAGAAATTATGCTTAAAAAAATTATGCGTAAGCTGTTATGCGTAATTATATTATGCAAAAATATAATTATCCCAAACAAAATTATGCTAAGTTATATTAGGTCTTAAAATTTTATCCAAATGGATAGGGAACCTCAAAGATCGTGAGCTTTTTTCATTGTGTAATGAATACTTTGGTTTAACAACTCCCATACAATTCTTAACAAAGTAGCGCTGTTTTCCCAGATCACCGATATTCCAAAAATTGTTAAAAATGGTTAACCATTTAACCGCCACGATTTGCTGCCTTTGACTAACCTCCAGCGCCACGGCACTTTTGGTATAAGTTGGAACAGTGTTGGGAATACCTAATATCGATGTATAAATTGTTTATTTATGAACAAAAATAAGAGTGAAACATAATCAATCTTTTATTTAGTCAATAATTTTAGTCAAAATCAGTACTCTGGAGATAGTTCTTCTGATGGTTCTCCTGATGATTCTTGTGATGGTTTTTCACGAGCATGTCTAATTAAATCAATTATCTTCATATAAACTTCTGAGCGCATTTGTGGCCGCACACTTTCCATCTCAAAAGTTATTAATGACGCGAAGTATTCGTTTCTTGGATCGCTAGGTCTCTGATCAAAAAAATTGGCGTCCGGCAGGCTTACCAACGCTGTCACATCACCATCTTTTAACTGAACGTAATGAACATAATTTGGTTTGGTCTGCGTCGATTGATTTGAAGTAGTAGTTAGTCTTCTTTTACACGAAATAATTTTTCTTTTACGTGGACACAAAATTGAAGGCGACGTAGGCTGCGATTCTTCATTACTTGACATGACGTACGTCCACTCCTTCAGAACTGAAGACAACAACTGGTCGTGGACTGTTCGAATTTCGAGGAGCAACTGAAGAGGATCGGTACATAACAATCTTTTTTTTTTTGTGGGGTGGGAAATCATCCAATGACTTCTCCCGCTCTGGGTGGAGCGGAAGGGCGTGTCAGACTCTTACTGACTAAAACCCACCCCTGTTCCTTCCTGTCCTTTCCAAAAGAACCAAATGGCACATTATCAGCAATTAATTCTACAGGATATCCAAAACGTGTGAATGTCTCTTGCATAGCATTTATGACATCTTTAACACACTTCCCAGTCATTGGCAGAAATTCTATCCAATGAGAAAAATAGTCAACTATGACAAGGAATGATTTCCCATGAAAACCCAGAATGTCAGAACCTACTTTTATAAAACGTTCTTTGGGAATTTTATGTGGCAACAATGGTTCATTGTAATTTTGTGAACTAAACTTTTCACATGGCCTACATTTTCTTACATAATCATGGATAATCTACCCGTATATTAGGCCAATAAAATAAGGGTTATACACTTTGATACACCACAGTGACCTTTGTGTAAGATACGAGTATCTAGTATATAAAGTTTTAATGACATTGGAACTACAAGCCTGTTACCGACAAACAATAATCCATCCTGAAGATAAATGGTATCCTTAAATTTTTCGAATATTTTGCATTCTTTAGGAACTGATTTTGGCCACCCATGGTAATAAAATCTAGATATAAGGTTTAAGACTGGGTCATTACTGGTTTCTCTTCTGAAAATATCTTTGCGTTCATTTGACATGGGTAAGTATTTAGATTCAGAGTGCACCATTTGCAACATTTCATTATCTTGTTCAGCTATTTTTAAGCTATTTCTAGACAACATGTCAGCAAAATGAACTTGTTTGCCGGGAACATAATAAATATTTAAATCATAAATTAATCATTTGAGTCGCAGACGTCTTTATCTTGGTGAACCAACATTACTTATATGCTTTGACATGATGGCCATGATTGTCTTATGATCTGACTGGACATCCACACTAGTTCCATATATACAGGGTGTAAGGTACATGAACGCACATACGTGTACTAGTGATTCAGTACATGATTCTGGACCCGGTTTCGTCGGCTTTTTCCTAATTTTTGAAAAAAAAAAAAATTACACTTTAAACTGTATAAAATCGTTATAGGTACCTATCTACCCCAAAGACAATTTAAATGAAAAAAATTAATTAATTATTTTTTCATTTAAATTTTTTTTTGTCACTAAACTGTATAAAATCGTTATACCTATCTACCCCAAAGACATTTTAAATTAAAAAATAATTAATTAATTTTTTTCTAGGTTGTGGATAAATTCGAAACAGAGTTACCTCGCCCTTGGGCACTCGAGGCAGGGAGGAACAGGGGTGGGTTTTAGTCAGTAAGAGTCTGACACGCCCCTCCGCTCCACCCTAGAGCGGAAGAAGTCATAGGATGATTGCCCACCCCCCAAAAAAAAAAAAGGGGGTTCAGAATCATGTACTGAATCACTAGTACACGTATGTGCGTTCATGTACCTTACACCCTGTATGTTTGTGAAACTTTTTACATCCAAAATAAATATCTCAGCTCCTTCTCAGTCTGCCCATAATTCTGTTCACTGCTATTCATATTGCGCGATGCACATGCAACAAGTCTGGGTGTACCCGTGTCATCATTTTGGAACAAGCAGCAACCCAAACCATGACCTGATGCATCACACTGCAGTGTAATTTTCTTTTGAGGGTCAAAAGGACATAGAGCTGGAGCTGAACTAACTTTAAGTTTAAGTTTACTGAAAGCTTCTTCATGAATAGGTAACCATGTAAAATCAACATCTTTTTTTAAAAGTCTACACAATGTATACATTAATTTTCCCTTGTCAGGTACATAACGCCTTATGTAATTAAAAGAACCAATTACACTTTTAAGTTGTTCTTTGTTAGTAGGAGATTTTAAATTGACTAGAGATTCTGCTCTGTCTTTATCAATTGACATACCTTTAGGACTGAAAGTTTGGCTAACATATTTTACCTCAGATTGACAAAATTGAAGTTTATTTTTGTTAAACACAACACCTAACTCTTTGGCTTTTCTCATTACATTATTTACTAGCGACCCGCCCCAGCTTCGCTCGGGTACAAATTATACATATAAACCTTCCTCTTCAATCACTCTATCTATTAAAAAAAACCGCATCAAAATCCGTTGCGTAGTTTTAAAGATTTAAGCATACATAGGGATATAGGGACAGAGAAAGCGACTTTGTTTTATACTATGTAGTGATAGTGAAGGATACATTATGATCCTTAATATTATTTCCCATGACTAAAATATCATCAGCCTACACAACAACATTAGGTAAGTTCCCAAAGTGAGATTCAAGTACTTCCTGGAACAACTCTGGAGCATTCATAAGTCCATAAGGTAAGACTCGGTATCTGTAGACGCCAAAAGGTGTAGCAAAACAGCATTTCCAAGAAGACTCTTCACTCAATTCCAAATGATGGAATCCTTCTGACAAATCTAGCACTGTAAAAACTTTTTTGCCTATTGGTTGCAAGATCATCCAGTGTGGGTAACATTTTGGGTTTCTTTACAATAATTTTGTTTAAGTCAGCTGGGTCTAAACATAATCTTATCTTTTTGTTAGGGCGTTCCACAAGAACAATTTTATTGACACAAGCTTTATTATTTGTATTGTTAACTTTAACTATAGCTTCTCTATTAACAAGTCTTTCAAGTTCAATCTTTAGTGGCTCTAACAAAGAATGAGGGATCCTAGACGAAGGATGACAAATTGGCTCTACTGGTGTAGACGCCGGTACTGAGCTTCACGTGGATAATGACGGGGTGGAAGAATGATGCAAACTTGATTGTTACAATATTGGTTTAATACCAAGAAAAAATTACATAATAAATGAGTGGGTATGCGCATGGCAGTTTCAACGATCTGTGGACGAGTGCCGCGGTATCGTCGCTCGCGGCTGATGTGATCGGTGTCGTACGCGTGTGTGCGTGAGCCGTTGGTGAACGCACACATGCTAGGCGTTAACATGTTGCCGCCTCAGGAACGTGGTTCTGGTCCATGACTGGCAGTGGGCACAGTCGGTTGAAGGCTCGTCGAAGAGTGCCCGAACTGGTCTGCACGTCAGCCACGCGGGTCACGCCGTCGGAGCCGGGGTACAGACGCACCACGCGCCCTAGCAGCCACCGGGTTGGTGGCTGCCGGTCATCTTTCACCAGCACCATTTCTCCGACCTGGGGTTGCTTTCCTTGCTGGCGCCATTTCTGTCGTGTTTGGAGTTCTGTAATATATTCTATGTAATAACGTTTCCAGAAATGGGCTTTTAATTGCTGGATTCTCATATATCGTGAGAGAGTCGGTATCGACGCAGGTTCAGTGTCCTGAGGAGAAGGTAAAGCTGTTAGCGTTCGTCCAATTAAGAAATGTGATGGGGTGAGCGCTGTGAGATCAGAAGGATCCGATGACAACGGAGTAAGAGGCCGAGAATTCAAAACCCCCTCGATCTGTACAAGGACTGTATTCGTCTCTTCGTATGTTAAGTTAGCTAAACCTAAAACCCTCTTTAAATGATATTTTACAGATTTTACGGAACCCTCAACTAATCCATTAAAATGTGGACTGTATGCTGGTGAAAATTTGAAGTTAATGTTTGAGTTAGATGCTTGAGAGCTAATTTCATCGGAATTTGACTTTAAAAATCTAGCCAACTCATTGCATGCACCGACGAAACAGGTACCATTATCAGAGTAGATGGTTTGCGGTCGTCCTCTGCGGGCAATGAACCGGTCTAATGCAGCTAAAAATGTTGTGCTGCTCAAGTCGGTGACAAGTTCTATATGAACTGCTTTAATGGCCAGACAAACAAATATGTATATAGAGATATGACTTTATCAGTCTGCTTCCTCTGCCCTTGCGGTTCAGTATCATGACAGGACCGGCGTAGTCGACTGCCGTGTTGGCAAATACATAGTCTGTATGCGAGCGACTGGAAGGAAGATTCCCCATGATGGGTTGAATGCCCTTTCCTGCAAAACGACAGCATTTAATGCATTTCAGAACAATCTGTCTGGCAAGGTTTCGACCATTAATAAACCAGAATTTATGACGAAGTGTAAAAAGTAAAAATTGCGGTGGTGCATGCAACAGAATCATTGATAATGCCTAAATATTAATGTGGCAAAATGATGCCGTGAATCAAGCAGAATAGGGTGTTTCGTGTCAAAGTCATAAAGTGAATTTTTAAGTCGACCACCTACTCGTAATAACGCGTCATTTTTATTATAAAATGGATTTAATTGAAGTAATTTATTTTTAACTGACAATTGTTTGTTATTTTTAATAAGTTATATTCTAAACTGAAAGCTTCAAGTTGTACAAATCTGCATAATGAGTTTAAAGATGAATTTAATTCATGGATTTTTATGAAGCCATTCCGTTTGTTTTGTGGGTGTAAACAATTGTGAATGAACCGATGCACGTATACAATCACACGTTGTAATTTGCCAAAATTGGAGAATCTTTTTATGAAGTCAGAGTAATAAGCAACGTAATCGGTACAGTCAGCAGTCAAGTGACATTCGACCTTTAATTCTGGTAATTCAGGCTCTTTTAGGTGTGACGGCTGTTTAGGCCATGACTGTTCGTCATGTAGAAGAAAATCTGGCCCTGACCACCATAAGTTTAAATTTTGTAACTGTTTGGCATCTGTCCCACGTGACCCAATATCAGCTGGGTTATTTTTAGTGGGCACATAGCGCCATCTGCATGATTCAGTTTTCTCAGATATTTCACTGACTCTGTTAAACACAAACGGTTTAAGCAGGTGTGCTTTCGATGAATGTATCCAACCAAGCACTATTGTGGAGTCACACCAGTAAGTACATTTGTTTATATTTAATCTAAGTGATGATTTCACTTTATCTGCCAAGCGGACGGCGAGGAGAGCTCCACACAGCTCCAGCCGAGGCACGGTCATGGGCTTCAAGGGAGCCACTCTGCCCTTTGCTGTCACTAAATGAACAGACACACGATTATCGTTATTGACGCATTTTATATATACGCACGCGGCATAGGCGTGTGTGCTTGCATCACTAAATACATGAAGTTCGATTGATGAAGGACAATCGCAGAGAATACATTTAGGAATTCGAATATTATTTATATGTCTAAGTGACGTTATGAATTTAGACCACATGTTTTCAATGTCTGATGGTATAGATTCATCCCACGTTATCTTTGAAGACCATAGCTTTTGTAAGATAACTTTAGCTAGATGTAGACATGGGCTTATTAGACCTAATGGGTCAAATATTTGTGACATAAGCGATAATATCGTACGTTTGGTAAGAATTTTATGTTCATCAAGATTGACTGAAAATAATAAATTATCTTCTTTAGATGACCAAAGTAGTCCTAAAGTTTTAAAATATTCGTTATTACATAAGTTAAGCAATTCGTCGCTACTATTTTCACCGACGATTTCAGTAACAACGTGAGCACTATTTGAATGGAATTTACGTAAATGAAATTTACCACTTTCTAACTGTGCAGTCACACCCTTACATGTGTCTATGAGTTCCGATTCAGTAGCGGCGCCTGTAATCAAATCGTCGACATAGAAGTCATGTAAGATGACTTCCGAGACTGTTTGGTTAGGACATTCGTTACCAAGCTGCGTCAAGCACCTTGTCGCAAGATGAGGAGCCGACGCGGTTCCGTACGTGACCGTGTGCAGCTTGTACTGCCTCAGCTGTTCATGAGGTTCGAATCGCCATAAGATTTGCTGAAGCATTTGCTGTGATGGTTTGACATTCACCATCCTGTACATTTTTTCAACGTCTGCAGTGACGAGAAACCTATGCTGGCGTATTCTAATCAATATACTGATAAGGTCATCTTGAACTGTCGCACCTACCATTTGAATTTGATTGAATGAGACACCAGAGGTCGTCACTGCAGACGCGTCGTATACGACACGTAATTTTGTCGATAAGCTTGAGTCACGTAAGACACCGTGGTGTGGTAAAATAGAAAGTCAAACGAACTTACCTGTAAGTGACGTTCGATGACTATTAAACGATGTGATTCGCCCGAGAGATTACACTTATTTACTTGTAGTAGCACGGACATGTGCTGCCATCTTACACTATTTTAGAGCAACAATTCAAAAAATCATTTCATGCTCCCTAATGTGGGTATCTCATACACGTTTTTCCCTTTAGCCATCGTTAGTCACTATTTCGTGCAAGTCAAGGGAGGATCTAGAAGTATCTTGATCAGGGTCAGGGAGGGAGTGTAATCTCTCGGGCGAATCACATCGTTTAATAGTCATCGAACGTCACTTACAGGTAAGTTCGTTTGACTTTCTATTGAACTTCAGTGATTCGCCCTTCGAGATTACACTTATTTACTTGTAGATGTTTAGAGTCTCACGAAATAGTAAAGAGGAAACTATATTATTTAGGTAAAAAGATAAACTCAAACATATTATACATAGGTATATCGAGTGTGTAGTGTAGTGAGTAATATACGTTACAAATGTAATAAAAAACGCAAGGTTTGAAAATCAAATAGGTTCATAAATAATAACAAAGAGAAAATTATCATTATCATTCATTGATCGACACCATCTTGCAAAGGGACCCGGACCGAGCAAAGACATCTGAGGTATCTGCAGCTACTTTTTTATTATAAAACTTTGCAAATGTTTCTGATCTGCCGGTCCAACCCGCAGTTCTTTTAATATTATCTATGTTAACCCCGAGCCTACTGGCGGCAGACAGCTGCATTTCTCGTACTGTGAGTGCGTCTCAGGTATGTTTATACCGCTTTCACTCAAGGTGGCCTTGATTCAACGGCTTAACGAGCTTCTTATAACTACTTAATAAAGAGATTTAAGTAGGTAATCTAAATCAATAGACGGGTCCCAAGTAAAATTATATCTTGGCAGTGGAGTTTCGCAACTTGAAAACTCCTTTCATAAACCACGTCACCTGTGGGTCATTCAGGATTACTGAGTTTAAAAGAAGCACTATCGCTGTTTTAGTACTATTAATTGAGTAATACTTTTATGCCTCGTTGAAAACTGTAACTAAGAAATCTATTAGCAACTGATGCTTGAAATAAATTTAAGTTTTTATACTGGCTGAAGGTATCGTTTAATACAAGTGTTATCTTGTTTTAAAGTACTACCAGCTAGAGAAGCCAACATTACATCCACAGCATCAAGAGGGGAGCCTTGCATCGGTGCCTGCCTGATAATACTCCGGCAACCAGGGTTAGAGCCTCTTGAAACTTGTGTTCCACACTGTAAGGGGATGACAATAATGTTTTATTAGGTGTAAATTCAATTGGGCTAGTAATTAGCAACTTCCTAAAAATGGATATCAAGACTGTGTTGGCCAGAGAGGGACCACAACAATACCTTCAGCCTTATCAATAATAATTTTCTGTATAACTTTTAAAATTAAACAAAATGAAGTGGATGCATAGAAAAAGTAAGTGGACCATTTCAAGTTGAAAGCATCTACCGTAAATGCTTTTGGATCTTTATGCCAAGAAACAGGAACATTCCTTATTTAATCAACTCACAAACAAATCAATTTCTGGCCGATTGAGTTTTTAGGATATTATAACTTGAAAAGCATCGTCAGCTAGCTCCCACTGAACATCAACATGTATGCGGCGGGATTACGCATCTGCGATATAAATATCCCTAGAACTAATATAGGAAGCGAAGACAAACGGACATCGCTCTTCGCACCACTGCCTAATGTCACAACTTACAGAACTGAGATGGGAGAATTGTATGTCGCCCCACCTATTGATCTAAGAAATTGCAATGGAATTGTCAATTCGTAAAAGTATTTCACAGTTACGATAATCATTGGCGAAGATCTTCAGTTATTTCCTTCCTAGACCATAGTTCACTGGCCGTCTGGCCTGAGCAACTGGCATCCCAACCAGTTCGAGACGCATCTGGGTATATTTCTAGCTTATAATCGCTGGGTTGAATAGGGCTGGCACAATTGTCAATATTACTAAAGCTACCAGTCAAAGTCTTCGCGTAAAGGAACAGGTAAATTAATACATTGATTGTAATCGTCTTTTTGTTTTAAACTAAGAAACTTAGTTCTCTCGAATTTTTCGTGTATAGTCAGCCGTACTGCGTTGCTGGGCAAATTGTTTTTAACAATCCTATCAAATAAATCTGCATAGCCTTTTCCCCAACTATCTTGGGGTCGTCTTCCAGTCTAACCGGATGCAGCTGAATACCAGTATTTTACATGGAGCGACTGCCTATCTGACCTCCACAACCCAGTAACTGGGTAATACGATATCCCTTGGCTGGTTATCAGACTTTCGGGCTTCTGACGAACGGTAACGACTGTCAAATATCCACGATTGACAGCCGTGACCAACGGTTTAACGTGCTTTCCGAGGCACGGAGGAGTCTTGGTATGAATAAATAGTGAATAGGTTACTTCTAGGCAAGCGTGCTCCATCTTCGACCACATCATCGCTTACCATCAGGTGAGATAGTGGTCAAACGCGAACCTATCAAACATAAAAAAAAAAAAAAAAAATGTAAAGATGATCAAACATCCATGGATCAACTCCGGCAGGCGTAGCTTAACCTGATGCATCGACCTGTGGGCTGACGTAAAGTAATATCCTAGCCTAGCTACGAGCTCCTCTTCCACAATTCTATGAAATGAGCAAAATTACGTAACTTACATCTTTTTAAGTTAGAGAAATGTAAAAGTTTATCCTTGATTCTACGTTTATTTTCTACTGGAACGCTAATCGTAAGATTCTTGGAATTGAAAACAAAACCTAAAAATGTTGCAGTTCGCTTAGGTATACTAACACACTTTCTTAGGTTTATTGTAAAACCTAATGATTAACTTTTGTGTAATTTGAAAATTATGTTTACAATCCATAAGTAGGTACCTATTTCCGAATAACAACAAATCATCTAAATAAATAATGGACTGCCTTGATTACGCAGAAATTGCTTTACTGGACGCATAATTTTGTAAAGACATAGTATGGTGCTATATTAATACCGAATGGTAAAACTTGCAATAAAATTCATACAGCTTCCCCAACCAACATAATCTCAGAAAATTTCTAAAGTCATTGTGAACATTGATCGAAACATTATGCATCCTTGAGGTCAGTAGTATGTTTTGGAATGGTCTCCCATCAGTTCTGTAATCTTCAGGTTTAAAATGTGTGTGGCGCAATGATGAATCTATTTAAAGATTTTAAATTTAAAATAAATTTATTTGCCCCATTACATATAATAACAAGGATTTTTTTTTTTTAAATTTACCATCACATGGTTCACACATGCTTATGGCACCAATACTAAGAAGATTATTGATATGTTTAGTCATGAGCAGTTCATATTCCACATCAGACTTAGGGTTATAAGATGAAGGCAGGACATATTGTTGGAAATCTGAATTTTCAAACTGTTAACCCAAGTTAACACCACAGGATTATTTGTGATTTGCGGCCAATTATGATGAAAGAACTTTAATTTACCCGTCTACGTCTATGTGTTGGTATTGCCCACTTCGGCTAACGACGCGGCAACTTGGATTCCGGTTGTATTGCAGCGGCACACGGCGATCAATCGCTCGCCGCTTGCGCCCACCAGCCATCGCGGTCTTTCTCGGTGGCATGTGGCGAGGCTGCGACTGCGGCGGCGGCGGGCCCCCCCAGTTTAAAGCCCTCGACGTTGGTTCTTTTGCTTGAATGTTTTTGGGTTGCAATTTCGGCTTGGCAGCTGTAGGTTTTAACTCGGTGCCTGTTCGGTGTGTGTTCTAGTAATGGCTTTCATAGATTTTAAAGTATTTTGGAGATCCTAACCGAATAGTAAGTGATCAGATTTGAGGTCCTTTATTTCGTTAAGGCAGGACAGTTTAAATTGTGTGTGTCTCACTGTAAATTGGGACATAAAAGTCTGTCGGCATCGCTAAGGGATTTTAATCTCTGACATTTAATCTCCTCGTCGCAAGAGCCAGCAAGACCGCAATGATCTCTTCTACTTTGCTGTGCCCGACAAAGTCCATATTGATATTTTATTATGTTATACCACCTATTTAACACATATGGAATGCAATAAAGTATTGAGTATTGGTTGTGTTGGCTACACATGTTTTGACAGAAGATAATACCTTCTGTTTGTCAGCCAATATGTTGTCTCTCTTCAAGGCAACTTCATTAACCGCCCGCTGTGATTTCAGGATAAGTGTTGGAGATAAATTGTAAGTTTAATTATGAATCTTCAACATATCCTTTTTTGTTTCTTCATTAAAGCCATTAACCAGAATATCAGTCCACCTGTTAGCAATTTGTACAGGCTCTTCGCCAAGTTATCACAAAATAATCTAAGGCTCTAACTCTTACAAACTCACGGTTTGCACTCTAGAATTGAAAATCAGTCTTTAACAGAGAGTATAAATTCATGGCATAATCTCCCGGACTATGTTCTAGAATCTTACGCACAGTTACAAATTCTTGATACAAACTCACGGTTTGTACTCTAGAATTGAAAATAAGTATTTAACAGAGTATAAATTCATGACATAATCTCCCGGACCATGTTCTAGAATCTACTCACGGCATTCTTGATACAAACTCACGGTTTGTACTCTAGAATTGAACATCAGTCTTTATCAGAAATGTAGGTACAAATTCATGACATAATCTCTCGAAATATGTTCTAGAATTTTGGTGCTACCTAATAGGTACAGCGAACAACCTTACAAGTTGAACTGAAGTACAATATTATAGGTCGGTATTAGCCTTACAGACTAAACTCATAAGCACTAGGAATCAAATAAATAAAAATATAAAGATAATTCAAACAAAATGTTCTGTATGAAAAAGTAGGTCAAGGCCGCGAGGTCCGGCCGGCGCCGACGCCGACGGGCCGGCCAGCCGGCGAAGTTTTCATTATTCGAAATTTAAATGTTTACCGACCTTCATTTTGCGAAGCCTCCTGCAATGATTCTGGGTACTGATTACTGTCAGAATATTGATCCAATACTGTCAGAATATTGTTGGTAAGAACTGAGTGATGCGTGGAACGACATAACAGGAGACGCTCTCGCTATAATTGTTGAATAATGACGATATGACAACGCTTCACAACGCTTTGTTAAGCATGATATTTGAGAATTTAACCCTTCAACGACTGTCGAAGTGAAAGAAGTAGGTAAGTTAAGTTTAGCATATAGGCTTTCAGTTATAAAACTTGAGGTACTTCCACTGTCAAGTATAGCACGTATTTTATGGCATTTACCATTGTTGTCTGTCACATGGACTAAGGCCGTGGACAGTAGAACACAATTGTTTTGAATGGATGACAAAGCAATATCCTGAGAAGGACTGGGAAGTTGAACTTGAACGTCAGGCTGTGGCAAAGCGTGTAACATGACGTTACTTATTGAAGGTCCAGGCGCAGACGGTGCAGGCGTTTCATGCTCATGTAACAAGCTGTTGCGCCGCGTGCCGCACGAGCGACATGGCCCTAACTTGCATACCTTGTCAGCATGACCTTGACGTAAACAATTTAAGCACAATTTAAGTACCTTAACTTTGTCAAGTCTGGTTTATAAGGGTAATGATTTGAACTTTTCATAACGATAAAGTGCATGATTACCTTTGCAATATGAACAAGCGTATTTGCGAGCTGGGGGAGAAGATGAGTTGGCCACAAATGTTTTGTGACGAACATGTGTTGTGTCACTTGACCTACGCTTTTTATGAGCACTCTCCATTGTTTCCAAGAAATCAGCACGATCTTTTAGAAAATTATTAAACATTTTGATCGTAGGCAGCTCTTTCACCTTATTACGATAGGATTCCCACTTTTTGCTCGTGTCTGTGTCAAGCTTGTTTGCAATTATCTGAATTAGTAGTGCATCCCAGTGCTCAGTAGGGAGGTTCATTTTTTTTAGTGCTCTGAGGTTCCTATTGACTGTATCGATTAAGTTACGTAATGACTTAGATGATTCCTTCGCTAATTGTTCCAAGTTAAGAATGGATTGAATGTGATTGTTTACTAATGACCTTTCATTATTATAGCGATCGCAAAGAAGTTCCCAAGCTACTTCATAATTATCACTTGAGAAATCTAATGACTGAATTATTACAGCGGCGCTGTCTTTCAACGCGGCACGTAAATAATGAAATTTGTTAATGTTGGGTATCGACTTGTCTAAGTGTATGAGACTACTAAATGTGTCACAGAATTCCAGCCAGTCATGACACTGACCCGAAAAACTAGGCAAGTGGATAGTAGGAAGTGCAAGTTTTGGCCCGCCTTCAAGCGCAGTGCAACAAGAACCTGTCCCCGAGCGGTCGCCGCCCGCAAGGCCGGCTGCTGGAGCCAGCAGAACACGAGCGCGCGCCATCGTCCCGAAGTACTTGGTCTCGAAGGCCTCACGTTCTTTGTACTGCTCATCTAGAATTTCCATGGAATTTTCTATGTCACATTGAATTGAATCAAAATCGGAATAAATTTCTTCGATTTTAGATAAACGGATGTTCAATTCATTTATTTGTAATCTACTCAAACTGTCACAACTCTCGACGGTTTGCAAATAATTTTCAAATAGCGTAAGTTTAGCTTTGTATGATGCACGCCTTTTAATTTAAGTTTTATCTTCCATGGTGAAGTAGGTAGAAGGATATCTTTACGTAAGATTTGAAATCAATGTATAAAGCGACTATTGAATTCAAGTGCAAGCTAAGCTTAAGTCAAATAAGAATGTATTATGTTTATTATACCAAACAACGCGATGAAATGAGTTGCTAGAAAGAATCACAAACAATTATTACAATGCAGTTAATATAAAAATAAGAAAAATGGAACGATTACTTAAATCAGCATAAATGAAGCGAAGTGAGGGTACGCGTAAGATATGCAATAAGCAAGTAGCGGGTGGAGCGCAAAAGCAGCAATCGCGCAGCTTGCCGGTGCGACCCGGGCCCGTTGACAGGGCGGGCGATAGGCAGCGGTCAATCGAATGCACTAGAACATGCGAAATAATAATACTTGAATACGCGATATGATACAGCCCATATACACACCAAAGGAATCTGGAACACCTGGAACCTTTGAAATGGAATAATTGACGTTAGATACGAATGAATGCTTAATGGTTTTATTTCTTTGTGAAATTTAGTTAAGATTTTATTGCTCGTTATAATAAGTAATGCAGGAATAGATAAGAACAGCGTAACCTGTTTTTTATGTAGGTATAGGTTGGAATGTTTGTTGCGCAATGCATTAAATATATGACGGATTTTTAACGTTCGAAATGAATCACAAATTGAAGGATTTGTGAATATTTAATGATCAATTTAGCAGCACTAAATGAAGGATAAGTGACCGTTTTAATGGAGATAAATGTAAGAATCACAAAATAAGGGATTTGTGACTATGATTTATGGCTCACAAAATGAAGGATTTGTGGCGGAAATTTAGAAGATTTACGGGGAAATAAATGGACAAATTGGAACGAACTTACAGTAACGCTACCCTCAGGACTCACGTGTGACCTTCGTTGTAGGTGTAGTTCTCTTTGTCTTTAGCTCCCAAACTCCCAACTCCAAATAACTTGATGTTCACGAAATTCTTCTCTAATGATGAGATTATTTGTAGAAATATCGTATGGTATTGTATGACTCGTTGAATGTTGAACCCGTAGTATGAATCTTATACGTGACGGCCGCCATCCACGTCAGCGCAGTATTTCCTTTGTTCTTCTTGTCTGTTGATGGTTCAATAATCTTGGGTCGCAGGCCGAATCCGGTTCGTAGGGACCACAATGTAGACGCCGTTACTGAGCTTCACGTGGATAATGACGGGGTGGAAGAATGATGCAAACTTGATTGTTACAATATTGGTTTAATATCAAGAAAAAATTACATAATAAATGAGTGGGTATGCGCATGGCAGTTTCAACGATCTGTGGACGAGTGCCGCGGTATCGTCGCTCGCGGCTGATGTGATCGGTGTCGTACGCATGTGTGCGTGAGCCGTTGGTGAACGCACACATGCTAGGTGTTAACAACTGGCCTTCTGGTGGGAATATCAAAAATACCTGGAACTTTACCATCACCTTGAAAAACTTCAATATTATCACTTATAAACTTATCCCTACTTGGATTATTAATATAAGATAGGTTTCTATTCGTGGTAGTGTGGACGACACAGTTAATTAAAACACAACTGAGTTTCTCTGTAAGAAAAGTATTTATTGTATTAATTTACATGTAAGATTCACAAATTAACAGTATGAATTAAATCGCAACAAAAACAAACTTTACCTGTAAGAAAAGAAACGACATTTAATGTTAATAATCACAGTGTCGATTCCTAAATCACAAATTGTTTCTTAGCTTTCTTAATTAGTTTAAATAAAATTGCCTTCTAATGGCTGCTCATACAGGTTATAATTCACCACAGATTATAAACTAAATATCCATCCGCTTATGTCGCGATATGTCACGATGACACTTGGAACTTGATGCGCGGCAATATTTAAACCAAAGAAAATTATATTTTTCTTTACATCTCCCCCTCCCAGGGAAGATATAATGTCGCTACTCACACATCCTCTGCATGGTCTTCAGGCGCAGGGGCAGGAGTTAGTTTCGAAATGTGGAAAAGTTTGACTCTGACTTCCTATGGCTGGTGTTTATCTTGAAAATTGAGTTTAATATTTTTTCTATGATTTTATAGGGTCCGTTTCTCAATTCTTCAAGCTTTTTCCTATTCAGTTTGTTTTCGTTATCCACAAAAACGGTATCACCAACTTTGAAGTCTATACGTCTTCGATTTTTATCATAAATCGTCTTGTTGTAATTATGTGATTTGATTGTATTTTCCAAAGCTATTTTCCTGTCTTAGATCAAATCATACTCAGTCTTTTTAAGTTTCAGCTCATTTGGCAAAATTGTAACATCTGTGCCGTTAAGAAGATACTTTGGAGCATAACCAGTGACAGTGTGCTCTGTTTTGTTATAATTTTCTACACAGTTTTGTGCTATAGTTGTCCATGCTAGTTTTGTGTCATTTTCGTTTATCTTGCATCTGATTTTATTGACTAACGTTTGATTTAGTCTTTCATTTAAGGCGCGGACTGACTACGATTTGAAATACCTTCAAATAAGGTTGAGAATTTAACGTAATAATTATGTTGACGATGCGAATAGGCATTTATTTTACAGGTTTTCTTTAGATTATCCAGAATATACACAATAAAGTAAATAATTGTCCGGTGAAAGAATTACTAAAATGCCAATTCTATTCAATTCTTAAAAAAAATAATGCTGTTATCGCTTAAAATACAGAGATGTTCGACGCCAAAGTTAATTTTTGTGGAGCAATTTCCAAATTTTTTATTGAGAATATCAAACTATTTTTTACTATTCTATTCGGTTAAAATTTTTCTTTAAACCCTTCTCTGTCCACCGTATTTTTTGCAAAGGATATTTTCATTGCATTACGTCATGCTCGACTATCCAAAAAACCATTTTTTTGACTATTGGGGTACTACCGCCCCTTAATCCATTTGAGAAGGGCGAATCCACAGCAGTAAAAATTATTGGAATATTCTTTTCATCCAGAAATCCTTTAAAGTCCCTAGAATTGATACCTGGGTATTGGTCTTAGAGAATCATCCCAATATTGTTATTTTCCGCACAGCTTCTCACTAGTTTTATGAAATCATTTGCATTTTGTGTACTTGACGTCAAAATGTATGCGTACCTTGTGAAATGATCTGATAATAGGTGCAAATATCTCTTGGTTGACCTTGATCCCCCAAATCCTCCAATCGTATCAATGGAACATATCTCAAAAGTTTTTATGGTGGGACCCAAGTGGGACATCAATCCATATTTACTTTGTCCTCTTGATTTGTTCTTTATACATACTATACAACTTTCACAGATTCTTTTTATGTTTTTTGTCATGTTTTCTGCTGTATACCACGAGCTGATCATGCTCTGCATTTGTTTAATTCCTATGTGACCAGGTCTGCCTGTACATTTTTAATGAATTGTATACTAAATTCCTCTGATAAGATTATCTTCTGTTTTTTTTTAACTTGCTTGTAATAAACATTGTTTTTTGTTATTAATTTGTCTTTCCTGCATTGTATCTTTTCATTTTTAATTTGGTCTGTATGATATCTGATATCTAGTGTTATTAAATTAACTACACTTCTGGACACATCTATTGGCCCACCTTGTATTTTCAGTTTCGTTTGGTCCTAGCTAAAATTTTATATTAGGTCGAGCAAAAATTTTTTATGCAGTTTTGAACCTGGCACATTCACAATTTCATTCAATAGTCTTTTTTTGAATTTCGAACACAGAATTTAAAGAAACAAAAGACAATTTGGAGCCTGTTTGTTGATATCAAACAATCGAATACTAAGAAAACTTGGTTTTATTGGTTTACTTGGATTTAATTCTTGAAAAAGTGATTGATATCTTTGCTTTTGCAACAAACATTACCTATTCTTAACATTAAGGTGAGGTTCTATCAATAATCTATGGATACTTCACCTGAAGTCGCCGCCCAAGCTGTGGCACTTATTCAGGCCGGACACAGCCAAAGAAACGTGAGTGCTCAACTTAATTTAAGTCGATCTGCGGTCCGAAATGTTTATCGGAGGTACCTAGAGACTGGCGGCTTTGTTCGTCGCCAAGGAAGGCCACGATCTCGGGTCACAACTGAAAGGCAGGATCGATTCATCGTGACGACCAGCTTGAGAAATCGTCACCTTACCTCCATTGAGATACAAAACCAACTTCGCGACTTCCACGGAGTATCTGTGAGCGCACGAACTGTTCGGAGAAGGTTAAAAGAACGCGATATGGTACCACACAAGCCAGCTAATGTGCCCAAACTATCGCGAGCCCACCGAACAGCGCGCCTTCATTTCGCACGCAGTCATTTAAATTGGACACAGCAAGATTGGAGCCGTGTACTCTTTTCTGATGAGTCTAAAATTGTGTTACATGGCAATGATGGAAGGAAGAAGGTCTACCGACGTAAGGGAGTGCGTTTCGCACAATGCTGCTTTGAAGAGAGGGTTGCTTATGGCGGTGGCTCATGGACTGTCTGGGGCGGTATATCCGCGAGCGGCAAAACTCAACTTGAGGTTGTTACAGGACCACGGCTGCCAACATTAAATGCTGAAAGGTACATTCGTGAGTGCTTAGAAACTCACGTGATACCATACGCGGACTATGTGGGCCCAAATTTCCTTTTTATGCATGTTAATGCAAGAGCCCATGCGACCGGCATCGTCAGGGAATATCTTCGGGATGTGAACATCACAGTTATGGACTGGCCAGCCAGAAGCCCAGACATGAACCCCATTGAGCACATGTGGGACGAGCTAAAAAGACGTGTTAGGGCTCGTCAGCCAGTTGCCCAGACGATGCAGGAGTTGAAAACTGCCATAGAAGAGGAATGGGAGATGATCCCTCAAAATTTCATAGAGCGGTTGATAAACTCTATGCCTAATCGTATGAGAGCTGTGGTAGATGCCCATGGAGGCAACACGCGTTATTAAATTAAACCTTTATTTGATAAAAACATGTTTTTTATTCAAAAATCAATTGCCTTTAACAAGGCGCATATCCGACTTGTTAGGCGTAGCTCCATGTCGTATGGTATTCTGAATTCAAATTTAAAACAATACGATCGAAAAAGATGGTAAAATGTATCAGGTTTAAAACTGCATCAACAGTTTTTGTTCAATCTAGCAATCATATTTTGGTAGGGGCCATCGAAACCTAAACTCTAAGGTGGGCCAATAGATGTGTCCAGAAGTGTATTTTTAATTGTTCATCCAGGTTTTCATTTGCTTCTGAGACTGGGATATAACAATATCTTCCTGGAGAATATTTAATTTGGAAATCATACTGTGATAGATAGTATGTTAGATCTCCCAGTTCGTCATCCGTCCTTGCCTTTATATTCATATTCTCCAAGGGCTTGTGATCTGAAAAGACAGTAAATTTCCTACCTATCAATAGGTGCTGCCAATACTTCACACATTCTTTAATTGCCAGGCTTCTAGATACACAGCTTTCTGCCGTTTTTGAACTTCATTCAATTTTTTTGAAAAGTATGCCACTGGTTTCTCTTCATTGTTCTCTTGTGGCTGTTTTAGTACTGCTCCTACTCCTAGAATACTGGCATCTGTATATATGTGGATAGGTAAGTTTGTATCAAAAATGGTCAATATTGGATGAGAACATAATATTTGTTTCATTTCGTCAAATGACTCCTGGCATGCCTTAGTCCAGTTAAAGGTTTGTCCTTTTCTTAAAAGATTATGTAATGGTTCCAATTTTATTGCTATTTTTGGCACATACTTATGATAAAAAAATATTTTTCCTAAAAATTGTCTCACATTTTTCCTCGTTTTTGGAGTAGGAAAGTTTTTTATTGATATTAAGTTGTCTTTCAGAGGTCTTACTGAATTATTCTGTATTATGTGACCCAAGTACTTAACTGAGTCGGCTGCGAACGTACATTTAGAGAATTTAAGTCTTAAACCTTCACTTTTAATTGCTTGAAATAGCTGTTCCAGATGTCTGACATGATCTGAGAATGATTTTGAAAATAATAATATGTCATCGATGTAACATACTGTGAAATCTGCAAGCTTGTGTTTTCGTATTATATTACACATTATTCACTTAAATATGGCCGGTGAGGTCTTTAAGCCGAATGGCAAGCAGGTCCATTGAAAATGGCCCTCCTGGGTGACGAATGCAGTTTTGTGTCTGTCTGTGACACGCAGAGGTATTGACCAAAATGCTGAATTCAGGTCCAGTGTGGAGAAAAACTTGCAATCTCTAGTTTTTACTATTAGGTCCTCAATAAGTGGGAATGGTTGTGATTGAGGCACAACGATTTTATTTAGGTCTCGAAAATCTGCATAATCTTGACTTTTTATTCTCATCTCTTTTATAAGCTAAAGTAACTGGAGCTGCAAATGGACTATATGATTCTTCTATAATTTTTTTTTTCCAATAATTTTGCAATTTGTAATTCAATCTCCTTTTTGTCTTCAATTGTGCAACGATATGGCTTTTTACTGCAATATTTCTCTATTGACAGATCAATGTGTGCTTCATAATCCGTTACCAATCCAATATCATACTTGTCCTTTGCAAATACACATTTATTGTTCAATATTAAACCATCAATCACTGCCTGTTGTTGATAGTCTAGATAATTTATCCAAATTTTGAAGTTTTTTTCGCTGAAATTCTCATTAAAGTTTAATAAATTATCAGATTTTATTTCCTTAGAAATATCAATACCTGACTTATTCGTTTCCTTAGAAACTACCTCACTTCTATGTACAGGAACTTTCTGAGAGATTTCTAAGTTTTCATTTTGAACTAAGAAAAACTCTTTTATACAATCTAATCCGATCAAAAAATCGTAATCGAAATTTTCTTTGTCAATTACAAAAACATTCATTTTTTTCTCCACATCAAAAATAGTTACATCGAGTGTTATTATACCATTTGCCTTTTTAACGCCATTAATTGTTTTTAAATTAGTATTGCTAGTGTTACTTGATTCTTTATTGTCTACCTTCAGTAACCTTGAATTTATCAATGACACATTGGAGCCAGAGTCATAGATTCTAAATACTTCAATATTTTTATTCAATACTAATCTTACCTTAATTAACGGCGGCACTATTAGTTTTTTGGATCTTCACACTGCAGTTGACATTCCAATTCCGAATTGTTTTTTTTTTTTTTTTTTGGGGGGGTGGGAAATCATCTTATGACTCTTTCCGCTCTGGGGTGGAGCGGAAGGGCGTGTCAGACTCTTACTGACTAAAACCCACCCCTGTTCCTCCCTGCCCTACGCGCCCGGGGGCGAGGTGACTCTTTCGAATTTATCCTACACCCCCGGGCAGGCATTGGCCGTGGCAGGCCCCGTCCTTTGCTGACAACTCTTGTTCGGCGCGCGTGGAACACTACGCGCCGTCGACTCTCGGGCCTGGTGCTGATCGGACGACGAGTTACCCGCTACTCGCCGTCCGCAGGCCCGAGTAATTCCGAATTGTTAATGTGCTTTATTTGTTTATTTCCTTCTTTTCCACCATTTATTTTTGTTTTGAACCAACAGGAATCTTCCGGATGATAGCGCACACCTTTTTGTAGACTTTCACAAATACTACACTTTTCTTTCATTTGCTTAGTATTATCTCTCTTTTTTATAAATTTCTTCTTCCCAACCAAATGTTCTAACTTGCCAAGTTCATTAAATAAGTGTTTTGTTTGTACAATTTCCTCTTTGTTGATTCTATCCGTTATGAAATCTGGTAAGCCAGCAGCAATTGTATCAATTAGGGTCCCTGTATCTATTGTTTTTCTTACTTCCAATAACAGTTTTTCTTTTTTAATAGCATACTCTAATAAAGATCCTGATTGATACTTGAAAAACAAAGCATACTTGCTTGTAGTCCAACCTTTATTAGCGTAGGTTTGCAAAAAGTTAGATTTCCACTCGGACCACTCCGATTGTGCTTGATCATCATGGAGGAGTACCAATCAGCACAGGATTTTTCAAGAAATAATCTGAAAATTTCAATTTTTTCTTCTTCTTTTATTATGTCAAACCTTGCACACTCTTTTTCAAATGTTTCCATCCAGTTATAAGCACTTATATTTTTCCCATCAAATTTCTATAATAAATCTGTTTGCTAACTTCTTTACACTTTGTTTTTCTTTGTTTTGTTGGCTTTCAATAATTTTTCCAAAATACCCGCCAAAGGATCTTCTAACCTCTTTTTACTGCTAATAAATGACCGTTTTTCGGTAATTTCCTCAAGGAATTGATCCTAGAAAATCATGTTTTCATCCTCATCACAGTATGTTTGTAATAGAGCTGCCGTCATTTTTATCCATACGCTTCTGCTTTGATATCTTTTCTTCAATGTATTTTTCACTGTAGCTTTAGAGGCGTGGACTTCTTTGTGGTACTGTGTTACTGCTTGATATTCCTCCGGTATCAGAAAAACTTTGTCATCTTGTGTGGCAATTGAGGTCAAGGCAATATAATTTGACTTTCCGTCTATTGTAGATTTTATTTCAAACGTAAATGGTAACTTTTCCATTTTCTGACAATAAATGTCGTTTTATAAGATAGGTTTCTATTCCTGGTAGTGTGGACGACACAGTTAATTAAAACACAACTGAGTTTCTCTGTAAAAAAAGTATTTATTGTATTAATTTACATGTAAGATTCACAAATTAACAGTATGAATTAAATCGCAACAAAAACAAACTTTACCTGTAAGAAAAGCAACGACATTTAATGTTAATAATCACAGTGTCGATTTCTAAATCACAAATTGTTCCTTAGCTTTCTTAATTACTTTAAATAAAATTGCCTTCTAATGGCTGCTCATACAGGTTATAATTCACCACAGATTATAAACTAAATATCCATCCGCTTATGTCGCGATATGTCATGATGACACTTGGAACTTGATGCGCGGGAATATTTAAACCAAAGAAAATTATATTTTTCTTTACATTAATATTTGTATTAATGGCACTATGCACTCTTTTGATTAAATTTAGATTTATACAACCAGGCAAACCAAGCAATATTGATTTACAATTTACTATTAAGAAATTTTCATAACACTTATTATTTTTATATTGACATTGCAAATTTATCATGCCAACAGGTATAACTTGCTTGCCTTCAAAAGATTCTAACTTAGTATTTGTAGGCAAAAGTTTCAAATTTAAATTTTCATTTATCTTATTAAATAAAATAACTGGCATTATGCTGACATCAGCTCCTGTGTCCAACTTACATTTTACCTTACTATTTTCAATAATAATATTTTCATACTACTCAGACTTCGCACAATTTATACTTCTGGCTTCTCCGCAGTGTACATTTTCAGATTCAATTGTAGAGCTTGATTCCGTAGACTCCGTGTTGACTTCCTGGACCTTTTTACTCACCTTCTTGCAGCTTATAGCAAAATGGTAGAGAGTTCCGCATTACCTACATTTTTTTTCCAAAAGCTGGACACGAACGGGGACCGTGTTCTGTTTGACATCTTCGACAATTAAATGTAGACTTCTTCTGTTCCTGCTGCTTTGAAACTTTGGCTACCTCCACTGCCGCAGGATGCATAGCAGACACTTGCCTCGCCGCTTGCTCCTTCGTTTGACAGTACTGAATTGTTTTGTTCAGAGTGAGGTCATCAACTCTTAATAGAGCCTCTTGTGTGGTTTTGTCAAAGACAGTCTGTACTATGTGGTCTCGCATCATTTCCACCTTTATGGTTTTATAATCACAAGACTGAATAAGATGCCTGCAGTACGTCAGAAAATTCTCAAATGGCTCACCCTCCAGTTGTCTTCTTTTGTTAAACTTAAAGCGCTCGAAAACCACATTTGAGGCTTATAAAATCAAAGGCAGCTAAGTCCAAGTCGGTTAACTTCACAGGAATCTAACAACGAATTCAATATTTTGAAATCAGATTTACAAAGATAGAGAACATTATTCATAATCTGAATTAAAAATAATAAAACTCCTTCCATATTTGAGTACAGAGTGAAAATAAAATTACATATTTCATCCCCACTAATGGACTTAGCTGAATTTGATTCGGAGTAACAGGATATAGCTGAGTTTGATAATGACAGCCGCCATTTTGATTTGCTTCGATTAGTGATGTTTATATCAATTCCATAAAGTAAACACAACAATATTTTGACACATTTTAATAAATTCTTAAAATAATCAGCATAACTACCAACATACTATTATTTTCATTACACTCTTAAATCTGGTGACTCTTCTGCTATTCCTTCGCACAAACTTTCCTCTAAATCTTCATTTTCTTCCGAAGTTGGCCCTTTCGGGTCCAATCCAAAATGCTTTTGTAATAATTTGTCGACGTCGGTTATTTTCGCACGCGTCACAGGCGCTCCCAATGAAATGGTGGTAGGTAGAAGCATGCTTGTTTTTTGACCGGTTTTACAAACATTTGAAGATTTACTTAAATCTGATTGATAAAACAGTTCACCGCGGATAAGTGTATTTCCTGGGGTCTTCGATCTTTTTATAATAAATCTTTTGCATTGGGTTATTTTAAATGGCCATTTCGCTGTCGGTTTAAAAATCTTTTGAGTGGCACTTTTGAAGTCAAATATTTCAATATCCCTTAGATTCGTGACCGTCGCATTACTGGAAATAACGTTGCAATATTCTTCTGGTTGTATGATTACTTCTCGTTTCTTTATGATCTTTTCTAAGTTACCGAAGACTCTGTCTCCGGAGGCATAAAAGTATGTCCGGTTACGGCAAATATAATTTCAATTTTATTGATGGTCGCGTGGTCCAATAACCATTTAGATAGCATACCTAGCATTATGCTATTTTTATTTTGGCCACCACATCCATCGGCAAATAAGCGTATGACGGTGATCTTCTACTATATAAAAATAAGTCGGGTTTTCCTTCCTGACGCTATAACTCCAGAACGCACGAACCGATTTCCACGGTTTTGCATTCGTTGGAAAGGTCTCGGGCTCCGTGAGGTTTATAGCAAAGAAAATTCAGGAAAAATTTCAACAGAAAAGCGGGAAAATCTTTTTTCACATACAGCGCCATCTCTGATACATAGCATGTACTACAAACCAATATTTTAAGTAGATGGCGCCGGTGCGTGATACATTGTTTGACAGCTACTCATTGTTCTCTGCTCAGTTAATTTCATGTGACAAACCGGTATTGTGTTCACTGTGAAATTGTGAAAAAAAAGTAAAAAAAATAAGTTATTCGTTACCTAACATTACAATTGGAAACTATCAAATCAATCACGTGTATTGTGCAAATTTTTATTCAATTTCAACAGCAGGCATTTGTCTTTAAAGTGGTAAGTTGAACTGTGTAAATTATGTGGACGCATTTGAGGTTAAATTCACCATTCTGTCCATAGTCCAAAATGCCTAGAGGACGACGTGCGAACATCGGCCGCCGCACAAGACATGCAAGCCAGCAACAAGTGTATTCACAGAAATTAAGCGAAGAAAGACAAAATATAATAAGAGAAAATGCCCGATTGAGAAAACGCGTGAGCACACGAAGATCATTGGCATCATACAATCGCTTGGCATTCCAATATGATCCCACTGCGAACTACAGTGATGATGAAAATTCAGATATTGGACCAATGACGACTATATGCCGATATTGCAATGCGTTAAAAATCAAAAGAGAAACGGCTGGATTGTGCTGCGCAAGTGGAAAAGTCAAACTGGATCCATTACTTACACCACCATAGCCACTGAAACCATTGTTCGATGGAAGTGATCCCGATTCCAGCCATTTTCTTCAACACATCCTTGAATACAATAACTGCTTTCGCATGACTTCCTTTGGAGCTAATATCATTCGAGAAGGCGGCTTCATACGGACTTGCAAGGTAAAAGATACAACACACATAACCAATCACTCACACCAACACAATGAATTGCAACACATAACAACTACATATACACCACACACTACACCATCACACGATCAGAAGTTACACCGTATTCTTCAACAAATAATGATTGTTTGCAATTACAGGTACAAGGACAAATATATCATTTGCATGGTTCAATGGTGCCAACACCAGATGAACCACATCAATTTCTGCAAATATGTTTCATTTCGTCGATGGTGGATCAGTTGAATGTGCGGTGCAATATACAGGGAACACAACAGTTAAAGAGACGAATTATTGAACAGTTGCAAGCATTTTTTCACGCTAATAATGCTGTGGTTAATATGTTCAAAACAGCATTGGAACGAATGCCATCGGATACGCACAAATTTGTCATAAGAGCGGATTGTACCCCAACAGGTGAACATGTGCGAAGATTCAATGCACCCACCGTTAATGATGTTGCTGCAACTATTGTTGGCGATCCAACTAAATCGCGAGACATTGTCGTTCAGCGAAGAAGCAATATCATGCATCGTGTAAACCAGACACATCGTTTGTACGATGCGTTACAATATCCAATCATTTATTGGCAAGGGCAAGACGGATACAACATCACGTTGAAGATGGTCGATCCAATTACAGGTACAATATTCACACACTAATTATTGCTGTCTACGCCTGAACGCAGCTCTTCTTTAAAAATTTGACGTTATTACGAACGCACCCTAAGAACATCGCTCGCAGCGGACTTCACGGCGGCGGAACGCGACTAACTTAACTTCGCTTTGCACGACGAAAGGAACGAACCGCCATATTTTGTCGCGATCACATTTTACCTGTGTTTTTTACTTTTTACCACTGTAATTTTCAAAAATAAATCTTTGAACCTAAAATCGAGGTCGGTCTTTGTTGTATCGCCCACATCTTGGCGACCGTGCTATTAATAAACAAGCAGTCATCGGATTCGAGGGCCGAGCCATTGAAGGAGCCATACTTGGTCTGCCGGCGCAACACGGCGTTTTGCGTTGGCGCATCGAGCTTCGAGGAGTACAAGCCGATCTAAATCAATCAGTACCTGGAAAACCATCAGGAGCAGCATGCCAGAGGTTCCGAAGGAAGTGATCGTATCCTTTCTTTTCCTTTTTCATTTACAATTTGGATGACTAGTGTGGTCAAAATTTTTTTTTTCTTTCACCCGCCATTTTTTTTTAAATAGGTGGTAATTAATATTTCAAATGTGTTCGGGATAATTTGGTTGGTAATTTAAAACTTTTACATTTCTTAAATGATGTCATGATAATTACTTAATACGTAAATAGGTTTATACCTAAAAACAAAAGTTAGATATAGGTAATATCATAATATGAATATAAAAATAAGTTAGGTATTTTGCTGCCTGAAGCACCTGCTGCCCATTTCCCACATTTTATTTTCATGCCTTTGCGGCTGAGCATTTTTGCTATTTTCTAGTGTGTGTGATACGCGGCGTGGGTTTACCTACTACCTGCAAATAAAGCCTGGTGGGCATGTGGAGCTACCATCCCATTTTATTAACCGACGAAAAAAAGGAGGAGGTTCTCAATTCGACCGTATATATATATATATTTTTTTTTTTTTTTTTTTTTTTTTTTAATATAACCGCCCTTGTTTGCACCATTTCCTTTTTTTTTTTTTGCCTGCTTTGCTTCATATGATTTGCCGAACGTTCCAGGTTTACCTGCTTGGCTTGGTTGTGAACATGTATCCAGCCGTCTTGCATGAAAGAGTTGAGTGCGCCTGAGCTGCATGTGGCAAGTGTCTACGCCGCGCCGGGTTTTTTAAGCATTGCTGGAGCGTTCTGCAAACTACAATTAGGCGGCCTTTTTTTCCTGTGCTACATACTGCGACTGGAGTAAGGAACAAATTGGGTTAGATGCACAATTTATTTGCCTAGTTCATGATTTGATAACATTATTGGTATAAGTAACTGTCTTTAAGGATGTCTACTCCTAAAAGTACTGAATTTGCCAAATTGATTAGGCAGCGTGGGAATATAAGGGGTCGTTTGACAACGCATACACAATATATGAACACTTTAAAGTTGGTTAATTATACTACTTTATCTAGTGCACAAGTTATTGAGATTAAATTATATTTAAAAAAGTGTGAATCCTTGTACAAAGAGTTTGAGGTAGTTCAAGATAAAATTGAGTTAACTTGTGAGGAATCAGAGGTAGAAGAACAAATTAATTTAAGATCTTCAATAGAAGGTCAATTCATAACATTAATTTCCACATTGCAAGATATCATTCAAAAGTTAGAGCCTGTTAGTCATGAAATATCACAATTACCTAATCAAAGTTCTGAAAATTTTGTTAAGTTACTTACTATCAAACTTCCAACATTTGACGGTTCATACTTAAAGTGGCTTGAGTTTAGAGACACTTATCTATCTTTGATACATGACAATACATCAATACAGGATATCAATAAATTTCATTACTTAAGGGCATCTTTAGAGGGCAGTGCTAGTGAGGTAATAAAGTCATTAGAGTTTACTACGATTAATTACAAAATTGCTTGGGATTTACTCTGTGCTAGGTATAATAATAAGACAGTTCTCATTAATAATCATTTAAAAGCATTACATTTCATAAAACCTATCACTACAGGAACACACCAAGCGTTGCATAGCTTATTAGACCAAGTTACTAAAAATATGAGAGCACTCAAAGCTCTTGGTTTACTTACAGAACATTGGGATGTCCACATTATATTTATTATAATTTTGAAGCTAGATGCCACTACAAATTTGAAATGGGATGAATATATTAGTAATTCTTCAGATACTCCTACATTGGAACAGTTCTATACTTTTATCCGTAATTGGGCTAATGTTTTAGAAAGTGCAGCATTACATCCGTCAAACCAGGGTGATGTTGAAAATAATACTATTTCTAATAATAACAACAAAAGGTCTTGGAATAAAAATAACAACAATAATAATTCTACATCAAAAAATTACAATTCAGCTAAAGATTCAAAGATATCAAATTCCCCTACCACTTCAGGTGAGACTGTGTGTGACTTTGTGTGTTTATGTTGCAATAACCAAGGGCATCGTATTTATGATTGCACAAAATTTAAAGATATGGAGGTTTCTGATAGAATAAAAGAAATAAAACGTTTAAAACTTTGTAACAATTGTTTACGTGAAGGTCATAACGTGCAGCATTGTCGGCTGAAGCCCATGTGTCGGCATTGTAAATACACTCATAATACATTATTGCATTTAAATAAAAATGATATAAATACTAATTCCACTGTTGTCTCTCAGTCGCAGTCGGCGCCATCGCCTCCAGTCACGTTGTCAGGCGTTTCTACTAGTCAGGTATTGTTAGGTACTGCTGTTGTCCTAGTAAAAAATATGATAAACAATGAAACTTACCTTGCTCGTGCATTGTTGGACAGTGGTAGCCAATCTTCCTTTTTAACAGACAACCTAAAAACAAAATTAAACTTACCTGTTCAAAATATCGAACCGCTCCGTATTTCGGGCATAAATAATGTTTCATTTAATATAACAGAACGTGTTACTTTGGGGATACAATCAAGAAATAATTCTTATTGTACTATGATAACATGTCTAGTCGTCCCTAAGGTTACAAGTACTTTGCCAGGTGCTCCTGTTGATATGTTAGAGCTAGATTTACCTCACAATATTGAGCTTGCAGATCCTAGCTTTCATCGTCCCTCAGAAATTGATTTGCTGTTGGGAGCTGACATTTTTTGGGATTTAGTAGGGTCCAAGCGTATAATTTTAGGTGTAGGTAGACCAGTTCTTCAAGATTCACAGTTAGGCTGGCTTGTCAGTGGTCCAGTGGGTGATTATAAACCTGGCCACTTGACTTGTAATTTTACTCATCACATAAATCAAAATTTGAAAAAATTTTGGGAAATAGAAGAAGTAAATTCAAAGGTTGATATTTTCACTCCTGAAGAAAATTTGTGCGAGTCACATTTTCAAGAAAATGTTAAACGTCTTACCAACGGTAGATTTACAGTAAAAATGCCTCTGAAGGAAATTCCTGAAGAAGCACTTGGAGATTCTTTTTATTTAGCAAAAAAGCGTTTTCTGTCATTAGAGAATAAGTTAAATAAGAATTCTAAGTTGAAAGAACAATATTTTAATTTTATTAAAGAATACCGTGACTTGGGTCATTTATGTGAAATACAAAAGCCCAGTTTTGGTTATTATTTACCTCATCATGCTGTTTTGAAAGAAAAAAGTGAAACTACTAAGCTCAGAGTGGTTTTTGACGCATCCGCCAAAACCACTTCTGGCAAATCTTTAAATGATATTCAGCTTGTAGGTCCAGTTATACAGGATGATTTGATATCAATACTAATACGTTTTCGTTGTTTTAGATATGTAATTACAGGAGATATTCAAAAAATGTACAGACAAATAGAGATTGATCCCAGTCAGCGCCACCTGCAACTCATTTTGTGGAGGGACGGTGAGGCTGGTTCAGGTTCGGCACAGGGACAACCACAGCCAATTAAGGTACTACAATTAAATACCGTTACATATGGCACAACATCTGCCCCTTACTTGAGTACAAGATGTATTCTTCAATTGGCTCGTGAGTGTTCTGACCCTGTTATTTCTAATATTTTAGAGCATGATGTGTATATCGACGATTTAACCACAGGCGCAGATTCTAGGGAATCAATAAAAAGTATTTACAGTGGTGTCGAAAATTTATTAAATTCTGCTGGTTTCCCATTACATAAGATTCGGACTAATTGTCCTGAAGTATTTCAGGGTGAGACCACAACTTCAGTTTTAGAATTAAATAAGGAATCATCTGTTCTGGGTTTAAATTGGTCACCAGATACAGATCGTTTACATTTTAGCGTAGATATAAGTAGTAATAATAAGATAACTAAGCGTACTATAATTTCACTTACTTGTAAGATATTTGATCCGTTAGGTTTATTATGTGCCTGTATTATAAAGGCTAAAATAATTTTACAATTGTTATGGAATGAGAAATTAGCCTGGGATGATCCAGTGCCATCTCACATAGCTAAAAAATGGTTAAATATAGCAGAAAATATTTCTACATTGTCAAATATCAACATACCTAGATGTGTATTTCGTGATGACATTTTTACAAATGTTGAATTACATTGTTTTGTAGACGCATCGCACGAAGCATACGGGGCGTGCGTCTATCTGCGGTCTACGGATAGCAATAATGATATTATCGTCAGGTTACTGTGCGCAAAGTCAAGGGTTGCGCCCCTCAAGGCCATAACCACACCTCGGTTGGAGTTGTGTGGTGCTTTGCTTGGTGCTCGACTGGTGACAAAGGTACTTAAATCCATTCGTACTTCTATTGCCAGAAAGGTAATGTGGACCGATTCAACTGTGGTTCTAGGCTGGCTTAAAGCTCAGCCTAATGGGGTCCCTAGACGATCAAAATTGCTTGACAAGCATTTACGTGCTTGACAAGCATGCTTGACGAGGTCACGACATCAAAAAACATTCTTGTCAAGCATTCGCATCATTTTGTCGGATAGAGTGACCCAGTGTTGAACTTGCGCTAAAACAGAAACATTTGCAAAGTAGTAGAATGTCTCTAGATGCAGATATGGCTTTTCTTGCTCTCACAATTGCTTTGTTGAAGAAAACAAAAAAAAAAAACGAACAAGACGATTTTTAATTTTTTTTTTTTTTTTTTTTTTTTTTTTTTTCAATTTTGGGCTATAAACTTCACTTGCTCCCATTCCAGACTTAATAGAATTTTTATATTTTGTATGTTCTCGATTAAAATTTGTTCGTAACAAATTAATTTTTTTCTTCAATTCCTCAATGCTGAAATTACTCTTATATCTTTTTAAAATATCCACCATATTCATGAGAGCCATATTCTTTTTATTTTTGTCTTTATAGTCCCGAGCCTTAATGTCCCACAATATCGTCGCATCTTTGTATAATGATATCAACAACAAAGTAAAATCACGATCACTAATTGCGCCGCTGCCGCCATCATCACCGCTGGCGCCGGCGCTGTTCGTGTCGCGTGGTCTCTCCATAACGTTCCGTAGTACACTGAATGTGTTGCTTGACAAGCATGTTCTAAACGATCAAGCATGCTTGACAAGCATTGCAAAAATATAATTTTTCATCAAGCTTCATCAAGCATCGAGTTTGCTTGTCAAGCACATCAAGCTTCGTTCTAGACGGTCAAAATTGCTTGACAAGCACGTTAATTTAACGTGCTTGTCAAGCAATTTTGATCGTCTAGGGACCCCTTAAGCATTTGAAAATCTTTGTTGCCAATCGAGTAGTCGAGATAATTGAATTAACAAAAGGTTGTTCGTGGCGGCATGTTCCTACTGAACTTAATCCAGCTGATTTGGCCTCTAGGGGGGTTATTCCTCAACGCTTACTCGTTGAGCCTTTGTGGTGGGAAGGACCTTCCTTCATGAAGGAAGGCTCTTCGGCCTAGCCGCAACCGCCACATGGTAATGTAGACTTGCCTGAGCTTAAGGCGTTTGTGAACGCTGCTCAAGCGCCTGATGAACCGTTTATTGATTTTTCTATTTTTTCTAATTTTAATAAGTTAAAACGGATTTATGCATACGTTTTAAGATTCATAGGAAACTTACGTAATAAGAATAAAATAATTGGCTCTTTGCAAACTGAGGAAATTAATAATTCACTTAATTTGCTTATAAAATTTAGTCAAAGTGAAAGTTTTATTATAGAGTTAAAGGCTTTGTGTAGTGGTCAACAGTTAAATAAAAAATCTAAATTATTACAATTAAACCCATTTATTGACGCGGACGGCTTGTTGAGAGTAGGCGGTAGATTGGGAAATTCCTCTTTTAGTTATAACAAAAAACATCCTATTATCTTAGATGGGACACATAATTTTACATGTTTGTTATTGCAACATGAACATCGTCGTCTATTTCATGCAGGTCCACAGTTGCTTCTGTCCTCCGTACGTGACGATTATTGGCCTATCGGTGGTAGACAGTTGGCGCGCAAGGTCACAAAATCCTGTGTTATATGTGCTCGCTATCGCGGTAAGACTGTTCAGCCTATTATGGGTAATTTACCAGCAGTTAGAACAGAAGCTACCTTCCCTTTCTATTCGAGTGGCACGGACTTTGCAGGTCCATTTATGATATCGAGTAAAAAGGGGAGGGGTAACCGCAAAACAAAATGTTATCTTTGTTTGTTTGCTTGTTTAAATACTAGAGCTGTGCACTTAGAAGTAGTGAGTGATCTTACTACAGATGCGTTCATTTTGTGCTTGCGTCGTTTTGTCTCGCGCAGGGGTAAACCTAATGTTTTATTTTGCGATAACGGAACCAATTTTGTCGGTGCAAATAATGAACTGGGTAATATTCTTCGCTCCAGTCGTGAGTCTGTCACAGATTTTGCAAGTTCCAACGGCATAAAATTTGTATTCAGTCCAGCTTATTCTCCTCATTTTGGAGGTATATGGGAGGCAGGCGTTAAGGCAGCAAAATATAATTTATTTAGAACTGTCGGTAATCACTCATTTACTTTTGAAGAGTTGACCACATTATTTACTCAAATAGAAGCCATTTTAAACTCCCGTCCTCTTTCTCCTATCTCTTCTGATCCCTTTGACTTGAGTCCCCTCACCCCCGGACACTTCCTCATCGGACGGCCTCTGGTGTCGGTGCCTTCGCGTCCCGCAGACGACGACCGCCCGCAGTATCATCTAATTGAGAAGATTCGTCAGGAGTTCTGGGTACGATGGCAGAAGGAATTCCTGGCTGAACTACAGAATAGAACAAAGTGGAGGACTTCTACTGATGGTCCGAGAATCGGCGAGATGATAATAATAAAAGAAGATAATTCACCACCGCAACGCTGGCGTCTTGGACGTATTACACGTTTGTACTTGGGACCAGACAACGTGTGTCGAGTGGTCGATATTTACACCGCCAGAGGCACTATACGTCGGGCTATTCACAATATTGTTCGTCTGCCAGCTGAACCAGTTGAAAGCTAGTCTTTCAAGGCCCGTAGGATGTCTACGCCTGAACGCAGCTCTTCTTTAAAAATTTGACGTTATTACGAACGCACCCTAAGAACATCGCTCGCAGCGGACTTCACGGCGGCGGAACGCGACTAACTTCGCTTTGCACGACGAAAGGAACGAACCGCCATATTTTGTCGCGATCACATTTTACCTGTGTTTTTTACTTTTTACCACTGTAATTTTCAAAAATAAATCTTTGAACCTAAAATCGAGGTCGGTCTTTGTTGTATCGCCCACAATTGCTATTATTGGTTTCCATTAACAATTCATTTAATTTTGCATTTTCTGGCGTATCAACGAATAAAAATCTAAGCGCAATGAATTACTATGCGTATCGTATGATGATTCGTACACATGAGGAGAATGTCATTCTGAAGTGACGTCGGCTATTCCAGCAATTCGCTGTCGACATGTATGCCAAAGTCGAGACCGAACGTTTAGCGTTCATCCGATTCAATCAGGCAAAGCTGCGATCTGAGGACTATATACACTTGCGTGATGCTATTCATTCGAATGGTGATGTTCAGAATATTGGACGTCTGACGATCAGAAAACGAGGAGTTCTTCGTCCTACCTACTTTTTATTTTCGACAGCCTCGGGCACCATGGTTTGTCCTGCTGCAGGAGTGCAGGCCGCATAGCACGGCACGCCAGCATCAACGATATTATCCGTCGAGCTCTTGTCACCGCCGGCGTACCTGCCGTATTAGAACCAAGTGGCTTGGTTCGTGACGATGGGAAGAGACCAGATGGCATGACGTTGGTGCCGTGGAAGGTGGGTAGGCCTTTGGTGTGGGACGCAACCTGTGTCGACACCCTTGCGCCATCTCATGTTCCAAGTACGGCGGGCTGTGCCGGTGCAGCCGCTGCAGCTGCCGAGGCCCTCAAGCGGCGCAAATACTGTAACCTTATTGGGAATTACAGTTTTGAGCCATTTGGGGTCGAAACGCTCGGGTCATGGGGTCCGAGTGCGCGTCTCCTTTTCAAGGATATTTCTCGCCGACTGATCGACACTTTACGTGACCAGAGGGCTGGCTCATTCTTTGCTCAAAGAATAAGCATTGCCATCCAGCGTGGCAATGCTGCCAGTCTTCTGGGCACGTTTCCAGATGACAGCGATGTGGAGGAGTACTTCGACGCCTGAACGTATTTTGTTTTTGTATATATGTACGTACTTAGGTAAGGTTTTATTTTGGTTTTAGTGTAGTATAGTTAGTTATTTTATAAATATGTACGAGTAAATCTAGTTTCCAAATAAATATAATCTCTTTTTATCATTTCTTATGATTTTTTTAAACTAAACATTGAAAAGTGCTAGAATTCAGCTAAGGCGGCGAGTATATGAGGCGGCGAGTATGTGAGGTGGCGAGTATATGAGGCGGCGAGTTTCTGAGGCGGCGAGCATGTGAGGTTAGGAGTCTATGAGGCGGCGAGTATGTGAGGCGACGAGTATATAAGGCGGCGAGTCTATGGGGCGGTGATTATGTGAGGCGGCGAGTATATGTGAGTTTTTTTTTTTTTTTTTTTTTTTTTCCTGTGGCAACACTACAGCTAACAGCTGATTTAAATTAGTCCCTTGTAATTTTACTTTTAAATATTAAATTTCTTTGTTTTTAAGGCCTATTTCTTACTATTCATCAAGTTAATGGGACATTTAATTTGTTTCTAGTGTTAAATTCATGCAAAACAGTGTAAATAAGTGTAAAAAGTTCAACGAAACTTGGTGACAGGAGGTTACCGGCTTGAGTGAACTTTGCATTGTCATCTTGATATCAGGTACAATACTTATCTTACTTGATATTATATTGTTTACGTTCTATTATTTTACTAATTAATACAGTGATCATTTTCTATAGCGCTAAATATTGATGCCAATGAACTTTGAAACGTAAACATAACCTTGGTTAGTTGGTGACAGAACTTCTTACCTTTCCTTAGTTCATTTTCTTTTTACTAATTATCTTTTCCACTTCTGTTACAATCTACCTAGTCTATTCTAATATTCACTTTTATTCCTTATAATCATGCCTATCACTCGAAGCGCCTATGCTCGCCAAGAAGAGTCTAAACTCAATCTGGCTTTGAGCGAATTAAAGGCGTCTAAGAAGTGCTGTGATCAACTGATTAAGGAAATGGATGATGGTGAAAGGGTGCTCCTTGAAGCCCATGATAAGAATAGGAAGTTAAAGAATGAAATGGCTCAGTTATACATTCAATACACTGAGGCCATAGAAGCCCGGGATAGGCTCCAACTTGTTGTGGACGGATTCAGCCAGTGTAGCACAGAGTATGAACAAGCTCTTAATCACAAATTTTTATTGCAACAACAGCTACAAGAGGCTCAAAGTCAAATTTCACATCTTGAGACAACTAACCTGAACATCACAGCCTCTCTGAATCAAAGTTTATTCAATGAGTTGGTTCCTATTGCCCCATCAATGGTTGATCTAGTAGGACACTCTTGCATTATAGATTTGACAAGTGATGATGATTCTAAGTCAAGTAAAAAAGTCAGGATAATCACTAGTAAAAATAAACTTAAAAAATATATTAAAATAAACAAATACATTGTTAAAACTAAAAAAATGGTAAAAAAACAAAAGTTCTTCATTAAAAATGTAAAACTTAATAGGGAAAGGTTAAATTTATTAAAACAATTAGATATGTATGCTTTGAACTTAGAGAAAAGTACTAGGAAATACCAAACTGACACGGAAGACTTGCAGTGTGAACTTGATCGGTTACAACAGCAACTAAGCTCAATGACCACTAAATATAGAGCCTCAGAGAAACAAATGAAGGAATATGTGTTGGCAATGAATGAGCTGGTTAGCTTACAAAAATCAAACTGTGAACATTGCCAATCACCATCAATGGCATCTACTCCGGACCATTCATTGCCAATATATAATACCACCTTACCGCAGTCTTGTGCCAGTTTGCCAGTAGAAATGACTAATTGTTTATCGCAACAAAGTGAAAATAAAGAAATAGTTATCTATTGTGATGAGATTGGAAAGGATTTAGGCCACTTTTTGATAAATGAATATCCGGGACACTCTATAATGAATAACTGCATGCCTGGTTGTACTTTGTTGGAAATAATGAAAGAGATTATAAAATGTAATTTTAACCAGGATACTATACTCATAATTTTAGTTGGTGATAGGGGTACCGTGAACAAAGGAGAATTGCTCCAATATTATAGAACCTTGTCTGACCTTAATTTAAGAAAAATTGTGATGTTCACTTTCCCTTATAGCCAAAGTTTGCCACAGGAAGAAAATCAAATTAGATATCATATGAATATAAAATTGCACAATTTGTTATTTAATAATAACTTATTCCATCTCATTGACCTTAACAATTATATTGGTAATCGTTTTTATTTGACAAAAGATAGGAATCATATAGATAGATACTATCTTTCAAATTATTGTAGGAGACAGATAGCTGTGTCGCTATCATATTTATTTTGTATAACAGCCAAGAATTTGGCTAAACAAATTGCTTCTATTGAGCAATGCAATGACATTTTTCATAATTCTGCCAATGTCTTGGCATCAAATTTTGACATTATTAATAATTTAAATTAGAAATTAAGACAACAGAGACAATCTCTAGCAATTATTTAAAGAATGGTGAAAACAATGTTTTAAAATCAACAAATAGTATCAACCTGGTGCACCAAAATATTTATGGTTGTATGGGCAAGGATTTAGAAATAGAATTATTCCTTAAATTTAACAATGTAGATATTCTTTGTATAACTGAACATTGGCTTAAAAGTCATCAGATTATGTTTAATTATAGTAATCACCAGGTTGGTAGTTCGTTCAGCAGAGTAAACGCTATACATGGTGGCTCATTAATTTTCATAAATAATATACTTAAGTTTAAAGACCGCAAGGATATTGTGAGCCTCTCTGTTGAACAGACAGTTGAAATTGCCTGTATTGAATTGGAGCAGTTTGTTATATTAAGTGTGTACAGACCACCTAAAGGATTGTATGATTGTTTTGAAAAAGTAATGGATGAAGTGTTGCAAAAAATTTGTAACTCTAGTAAGTCTGTCATCGTTTGTGGCGACTTCAACGTTAATTTGTTAGAAACATCTAGCCTAAGCACTAAAATTATAAGTTTGTTTCAGTCATACAATCTTGTAAATCTATTTATGGAGCCTACTAGAATAACCCCCACTACTGCATCTTGCCTAGATAATATTTATGCAGATATTTTACCTACCCACAAAAAAATTATTAATTTATTAGACTCTGATCATAGTGGACTATTGATCACTATACCAAATATAAACAAATATAAACGAAAAAAAGATATCACTGTTAACCCAAAATCTAAAGGTCGCTTGGAAACATTTAAAACTAAACTCTCAAATAAAATCCCACTTTTGTCAACTAATGATGACCCTAATCAACATTATAATGATTTTTTCAAAATGTATTGCACGCAATTTGATACTACTTTTATTCCTAAGACGATTTCGGTAAATAGCAATACTTCCTTCAGTGACTGGGCCACCATTGGTATTAATAAAAGTAGAAAACGGCTGTATGAGCTGTATGAAGAACGGACTTATATTAACACTGTAGAATTTAATTTATATGTTAAGAATTATTCTAAATTATTTAAAAAAGTATGTTATTTGGCGAAATCTCGCTACTTAAGTTCAAAAATTAAAAATAGTAGTAATGTAATTAAAATGACTTGGGATATTATTAATAGCGAAACGGGAAGGTCTTGCAACCGAAGTAGTGATTACAGCCTTGCTATTGATGACAGTATCATTAAATCAGATTCGCAAGTCGCCGCGGCATTTGAAAATTTCTTTGCAGAGATTCCCGTATCGACTACAAAATCTCTAAATTCATCACCAACTGCTGCAGAAATTTTACTTAAAGAAAACGTTCCAGTTTGTGAATCCCAATTTTATTTCCAATATGTCACTTGTAATGATGTAATCAAAACTTTTAATACTTTAAATGTTAAAAAGACTGCAGATCTATGGGGTAATTCTGTTGACGTTGCTAGGTCTATTATAGACATTGTAGCACCTACTTTAGCAGTAATTTTTAATAATTGTATAGATTGTGGTGAGTTTCCTGATCTAATGAAATATAGTAAAATTATACCATTGTTTAAATCGGGTAGTACATCAGACCCTACTAATTATAGACCTATATCAGTGCTACCTACTTTTAGTAAAATTTTTGAGAAAATTATTTTAGATCAAATTCAAAGATATTTTAATAAACACAAATTATTACACAACAAACAGTTTGGTTTCACAAAGGGTCGTTCAACAACTGATGCTGGTGTTGAACTTTTGGGACACATTTATAATGCATGGGAAGATAAATGCGATGCGTTGGGCATTTTTTGCGATTTGTCTAAGGCTTTCGATTGCGTTCTCCATGATACATTGATCAGGAAGCTGCACTACTACGGAGTCCGGGGCGCCTCTCTGGATCTTCTTACTTCATACTTGAGTAATAGGATTCAGAGAGTTGATGTGAACGGCAAAAGGTCTTCCGGGTCTGTAGTCAGAATGGGGGTTCCTCAAGGCTCAATTCTGGGTCCTTTTTTGTTTCTAATCTATATCAACGACTTGCCTTACCTCATAAAGGATAAACATGATATAGTGCTGTTTGCAGATGACACTTCACTTTTATTTAAACTCAAACGTCAGCAGGTGGTTGTTGATAATGTAAATAATGCTCTTTCAACTGTAGTTAACTGGTTTAATGTCAATAATCTTCTCCTTAACGAGAAAAAAACAAAATGCATAAAGTTCACATTACCCAATGTAATACAAGTGAACACTAGTGTGTCAATAAAGGGTGAAGAGTTGAAACCCGAGGATTCCACAGTGTTCTTAGGTTTAACTGTGGATGCGCAGCTTCAGTGGAGCCCCCATATAGATAAACTGTCCAAAAAACTTAGCTCTGCAGCATACGCCGTAAGGAAAATTCGTGGTTTAACTGATTTAGAGACAGCTCGTTTAGTATACTTTAGTTATTTTCATAGTGTGATGTCGTACGGCATTCTGTTGTGGGGTAATGCCGCCGATATTCAGACAATTTTTGTTTTACAGAAAAGGGCTATTCGTGCAATTTATAAATTAAGTCCCAGACACTCCCTCAGAGACAAATTTAAAGAGATTAATATTATGACTGTTCCCTCTCAATATATTTATGAGAATCTCATGTATGCACATAAAAATATTAATCTGTTTAAAAGATACAGTGATATCCATAGCATAAATACTAGGAACAAACACAAATTTATTGTACCAAAAACCAGGCTCAAGAAAAAAATAGGTGGTTCGTTTAGATGTCAATGTATACGTTTCTATAATAAACTTCCTAGCCAAATTCAAGAACTAAGCATAAATAAATTTAAATCATTTATTAAACGTAAGCTATGCCAGAAAGCTTTTTACACAATTAATGACTTTCTTGAGGACAAAAAGGCGTGGGATTGAGCTGCTTCAATGATATACGAGGGTCATTCAATAAATACTTAGCCTACAAAAAGTAAACGAAAATTTTGGAAAAGTGGCAATTTATTTTTCAACATAGTCTCCTTTTAGTTCGATACACTTAGCCCAGCGATGCTCCAACTTTTTTAACCCGTCCGAAAAATAGTTTTTGTCAAACTCTGCAAAATAGGCCTCCGTGGCGGCGATAACCTCCTCATTCGATCCATATCTATTCCCGGCGAGTGATTTTTTCAGATTAGGAAACAGAAAGAAGTCACAAGGGGCCAAATCTGGAGAATACGGTGGATGGGGCAGCAATTCGTAGCGTAATTCGACCAATTTGGCCATGGCAACGGCAGACGTGTGAACCGGTGCGTTGTCGTGGTGAAACAGCACTTTTTTCTTCGCCAGATGGGGTCGTTTTTTCTTTAATTCGGCGTCGAATCGGCCCAATAAATCGGCATAGTAAAGCCCTGTAATTGTTTTACCCTTCTCGAGGTAATCGATGTAGATCACACCTTGTGAATCCCAGAAAACGGTGGCCAAAACTTTTCCGGCCGATTTTACAGTTTTCGCCTTCTTTGGAGCACGTTCCCCGGTCTGGATCCATTGTTTTGATTGCTCCTTGGTCTCTGGTGTGTACCAGTGGATCCAGGTTTCATCAACGGTCACAGAACGACGCAAAAACTCCGCTGGATTCCGCTTAAACAGCGCCAAACACGTCTCCGATGTGGTCTCACGGTTGCGCTTGTTTTCTGGTGTGAGTAAACGCGGCACCCATCGCGCCGACAGCTTTCTCATGCCGAGTTCCTCGTGAAGAATATGATGCACTGTTCCTTCTGAAATGCCTACAGTCTCAGCTAGCTCCCGAACCTTCAATCGGCGATCTGCCAATACGAGATCATGGATTTTTTTAATGTTTTCCTCCGTAGCAGCTGTTTTCGGTGCACCTGGACGTGGTTCATCAAAAACCGACGTACGGCCACGTGCAAACTCGTTGAACCAATTCTTGACGGTGGCCATCGATGGAGAAGAGTCACCGTACACAGCATCCAAGCGCTCTTTGATTTCGATGCGCGTTTTCCCTTCCAAAAATAGGAATCGAATCACCGAACGATATTGCTCTTTTTCCATTTTTGTAAAACCGATCGACACGTTCGCTTCCATAAGTTGTCAAATTAAAACAAATGAAGGGATTGGAATGAAACTTTGAAAAAAGAATTAAAAAAGAATGTGCTACACTGTGGTAAAACTCTTTTGAAACTACAGCGCCCTCTGGCGATGAGGCTAGGTACTTATTGAATGCACCTCGTACATGAGCCATTGTTTTCATATGTACTACTTACTGAATAAAAATTTTTTATATATATATCTTTTTTTAATATTCGTTTTGACATGAATACTTGTATAGTATTGTATTATATTTTTTATTTTATTTTTTTATTGACATTTTATTATTATTATTTTTTTTTTTTGACTTGAATACTTTGTTAAGTATTATATTTATTTTTATTTTTTTGATTGACATATTATGATTACTATTTTGTTTGACACAAATATTTACTTTGTAAAGTATTATATATTTTTTTTTTTTTGATTACTTAATTATTGTAAATGTGAGGACTATGTGGGTTATTATTATTATTTTCTCCTCCTTTTTACAGTAATTTTCAACGTTGTCTGACAGTTTGAGTACTTTTGCGGCCTACCCAAATGTCTTTTCTTTGGTATTGTTCGTCATGTCATTGAGCTCCTTAGTGGTTTTTAAGTTGAGCTATTCGACTATTGACAAATGCTTGCACTGACTGGACAGGTCCACTCAAATATGTTTGGTTCTTTCTTCAAAAGACCACTACAGACACTAAGCTGCATGGTCCTCATATAGAATAATGTGAATGCGAGAACTATGTATGTCGTTATATTCATGTAGATTTTATGATTGTCTGGCAGTTTGAGTATTTTTTGCGGCCTACTCAAATGTCCTTACTTTGGTATTGTTCGTCGGTTCGTTGAGCACCTCAGAGTTCTGAGTTGAGCTTCGCGATGACTGACAAATGCTTGCACTGTCTGGACAGGTCCACTCGAATTCGTGTGTTGCTTTCTTCATAAAGCTCATCCCAGACATAAACGTACATGGTTCTCATATGATCTAACCAGTCCACATTGTATGGATTTGAACACTAAAAGAGACTTTGACCTCTGAGTTTGTTTCGGTGTTTCTTCTCAGGGTAGTCAGCTAGGAAACACCGGCCTCATCTAGCTTAAACTGACAAAAAACATTGACGTGTAAAAGTGTTCCTTGTAACCTATTTACTGAATAAACATCATTTATCATTTATTTATCATTTATGAGGCGGCGAGTATGGGGCGGCGAGTCTATGGAGCGCCGATTATGTGTGGCGGCGAGTATATGAGGCGGTGAGTATGTGAGGCGGCAGGTATCTGATCAATTGTTCATTCAATCATGATTAATTGTTGGCAAATGCTCATACCGACCTATGAATCTAACAAACGCGACACGTTAGGCATTTTAAGTGTCTACAAAAATTGATATCCCATTGACTACTTTTATTTGAACTTATTTTGAGGGGAGGTTATTTTTATAAACCTTCATCGCAATAAGTAACGAAGATCTAAAAAAAATGTGTTACATTTTACTGATAACGACATAATTCTTTGATACTTTTCTGTTATCAACCAAGTAGTAATACAATACAACAATGTTACTTACTCATTTCGTTAAAACCACATTCCTACATTTCGTATCGCACATCACATAACATCGAAATAATTACTGAGTGATAAGTAGGTACAACTTAATGCGATTTTAAAGTCTATCAATTTTATTGATCTATGCGGTCTACGAGTTTGTCGGCACTTTCAAAAGCGTACCTACGATAGTAAATAAAATTTTATTTCTTTAGCATTTCGCCGACGACGAATTTTTGTTAGTTCCGTGTTTACGTTCATCGCAAACGGATGTGCAGTTGGTCGCGAATTTAGGTTGTTATCGTAAAGTTATCAAAACCATTAGTTATTTTCTGTTTGTTAGTGTGTGTTTTTTGTTTTGTTTCTTGAGTGGTTTTGAATCAATAACTCAGTGCCCAGGAAAATGCTCATGCATGAAGCACGTAGGCGCCTCCATCGTAAGAAATGAACGAACACTAAGGTGAGTTGGTTCATTAGTTAAGTACACGGTTGTATTGTAAACCACCAAGGTCACTTCTGTAGAGACGCGATTGGCGACCGTGTAGCAGTAGCAGGCGCTTTATACCTACATTCCTGGAGCACAATGTAGGTCATTGGAATAAACAGATAAAGGTGCCACGGAACATTATACGTTTCGATGTGCAGCATTCGCTCGCAGCATTTGTCATTAAAAACGTTTTACGCAGGTATGCGCTAATGAGTATTAAGTATCTGATCTAGTTATTGATCACATCAATCGGAAACATCGACGTAAATGTATTTTTATCACAAAGTAGAAAGTGTATTTAGGTACAAGCGCGTAGCGGCGTGACCATCTGTGTCTGTGTGTATAAGACGTGGTAGGTAACTACGTACTACCACGTACTACGCGCTCGCGCGCGCCACATTCATTGCGATCGCATTGTTCACAATACATTGCGTGCTTGAAAATGTCAATTTCTGTAACCGATCATTACCGAGATTAATGACTATCATAATTTTGTTACTGACATTAGGTGTAACCTTTTCGCGAAGCTTGCGGTATCTTGTTCCTTACAGCCTGTATAGGTACTTTACATATGATCTAAGAATAAACTAAATGGAAACATCAAAATTTGAATTATTTAAAAGAATCTAGTTAATTAATTGATATACAAACAGCACCCTTTGACTTAACACTAATAAACGTAAATAATAATAACTTTCGCTTCTAACAAAATACTGTGTTTGTGTGTGTGTGTGTGTGTGTGTGTGTGTGTGTGTGTGTGTGTGTGTGTGTGTTGTTAGAAATACGTGTTTAGAAATCTATAACTACCTCATATCAAACTTTGATGTTAACTAGTTATTTACTGTGAATGTGGGGTTTTAAGGAAAGGATTTATTAAGAAAAGCACAAAAAGACTAGACTAAGTATTTATTTCCAATAGGCTTGTCATCACTCGAAAATCTAGTTACCTGTTCACAAAACTAGGACTGAAGAACGAGGCAAAAAACTCCATGGTAGCTCTCTTTTATTATTATATCGACACATCATAAATAATCGTTTATCACAATAAATCTAATCATAGAATCTATCACTTATGTCATACATATTTACAACGATAAATATCTTGTAGTATATAACAACTAACTATCGTAGTGGTGTATATGTCGCAGGCATTTTGTACGATTTCGCCATTTACATATGGCGTCGGCAATTTATAAACGCTCGCTGTTATGAAAAATGCCGAAGGCAAAATGACAACTCGTTCAATTGTTGTAATTTCAACGTTTGTTGTAGTTTTAGGGTGACCATGAAGAAAACACAGTTTGGACAAATCAGACTTTATTTTAGTAATCAGTATGCGCTTTGGTTCTCTTACTTAGTTAAAATATTTAAGTAACAAAAACGACATTAATATTATAAACAATAATTAAACTTCTTAGGATAATATGGCACTTTCAATGTGTGTGTATGTGTTATGTGTTTTGTGTTATTTAATGTTGTGTGTTGTTTGTTATTGTTGTATAATTATGTTATGTTGTGTTGTGTGTTTGTTATTGTGTTATGTTGTGTTGTGTTTGTCAAAATTACCAAATATTAATATTTAAAAAAAATATATATATTTTCTTTCGCACTAATTTTAGATCAACCTAGTTATAATTTGCTTGGTTCGGTATAAGTGTTGAAATCCGTATTTCAATGAAATTTATTAATACTTTCCAATATCCCTACACAATCAAATACAAAATATCCAAAGAAAATCATATTCAGAAAAATATTAAACAAAGAAATAAAAAATTCGCCTATTAATATTAGGCGGGTTCTAGTAATCAAATACAAAAATATCCAAAGAAAAACATATTCAGAAAAATATTATAAAAAGAAATCAAAAATTCGCCTATTATTATTAGGCGGGTTTTAGTAATCAAATACAAAAATATCTAAAGAAAAACATATCAGAAAAATATTATAAAAATAAATCAAAAATTCGCCTATTATTATTAGGCGGGTTTTAATAATAGAGAAATCAAGAATTATTTATTTGCGCATGTCAAACTTGAGTGACATTTGGACCCACAAAGAACATTCTTCTTAAAACATGCACATCGGTTATTTTGGCACTGTCTTTTAGCCGGCTTGCATAAGCATTTGCTGAAGCCTTGTCCGCCAAATAAAGATTCTTTAGAAACAGCTTCTCTTAAGGATATTATATTTTGAGGAATTTCTTCTAGGTATTTCTTTGACGATATTTTTAATTCTTGTCGGTTAAACCAGTTTTTGATAATCCCATTACTTGTGCCAATTTGGTAACCCCGTGTCTCATATCCAATACTTTTCCCGATATATTTTTAGCATCTATGGGACCTCTATCAATTTTTGGGACGTTAAAAAAAACGCTATCTCCAATATCGAGAGCTGGTAGTTTCTTAGCCGTATCAGTAATCATTTTTTCCGCCGCTCGTTTTACGCCTTGATGTGATTTATTCCTCTCTAATTGTATGTCCTGTTCTCGTTTACACATCAAACACAAAACACTTGCGCCGTAACCTTCGTTACCAATTGTTTCCCCGCAAATAGTGTGAACTGGTTTGAGACAAGAACAACATTGATGGGCAACACTAGTCCCGTCTTTACAAACAACACATCTCAAGTCATTTTCAAGGGTAGGAACCGGCCCATCGTGCTGCTCGACGAGGTGGGCAAGCTCTTTGAAAGAGTAATTGCAGACCGCCTCGTCGGGCAGCTGACGCGGGTGGGGCCGGATCTGGCGGAGAGCCAGTACGGCTTCCGCAGGGGGCGCTCTACAGTGGACGCCATCATGCGCGTACGAGCCCTCACGACGGGGGATGCAGTAGCCCGGGGTAGGGTCGTCTTGGCGGTGTCTCTGGACATCGCCAATGCCTTCAACACCCTGCCCTGGAGTTGCATAGTGGAGGCACTCCGGTATCACCGGGTGCCGCCCTACCTCCGTCGCGTAGTCGAGGCGTATTTGACGGACAGGGCCGTCATCTACCCCGGTCACCAGGGAGAATGGAACCGACGAGAGATGTCGTGCGGTGTTCCGCAGGGATCGGTCCTTGGGCCGCCTCTGTGGAACATCGGGTACGACTGGGTGCTGCGCGCCGACCTCCCTAGCGCCGTCAGCGTAGTATGCTACGCTGACGACACCCTGGTCCTGGCGCAGGGGTGGTCGCACGAGGCGGCGGCCAACATCATGACACGCGGGGTTGCGATAATCGTGGACAGGATCCGGCAACTGGGACTCGAAGTGGCATTGCACAAGTCCGAGGCCATGTGTTTTCATGGTTCTCGGAATGCGCCACCGGCGGGTTCCCAGATAACGGTAGGAGGGGTTCACATCGGCGTCGAGGGGACGATGAAGTACCTGGGACTCGTCCTCGACAGCCGGTGGAACTTCGTCGAGCACTTCCGACGTTTGGCTCCCAGACTGAACAGGGCCGGGGCTGCTTTGAGGCGGCTCCTGCCCAATCTGAGGGGGCCAAACGCCTCCTGCCGGAGGCTCTACGCGGGGATCGTGCGGTCCATGGCCCTTTACGGAGCACCGGTGTGGGCGCGTTCGCTAAGGAAGCGATCTATTCGCTTTCTGAACGCGTCCCAAAGGGTCATGGCGATCAGAATGATCCGAGGATACCGTACGATCTCCTGCGAGGCGGCGAGCCTCCTTGCCGGATTGTCGCCATGGGATCTGGAGGCAATAATCCTCGCGAGCCTCTATGAGGACCGCGAGGAGGCGAAACGCCGGGGTGAAACTCCGCTGCCGCGACAACTCGCGGCTCGGCGGACGGAGCTCCGGCAGGATCTCATGGCGACATGGAGACAGCGATTGTCACAACCCCGCGCTGGGCACGCCACCATTGCGGCGGTGGTGCCCCTCTTTGAGGCTTGGCTGGAGAGACCTCACGGCGCCCTCACCTTCCGCCTGACGCAGGTCCTCACCGGACACGGTTGTTTCGGGAGGTTCCTGTTTCGGATCAGGCGGGAGGTGACGCCCGGGTGTTTCCATTGCACGGATCGCCCCGAGGACACGGTGGAGCATACGGTGGAGGTCTGCCCCGCTTGGGCGGAGCAACGCCGTGTCCTCGTGGATGCGATAGGCGGCAGCGACCTCTCGCGCCCTGCCCTGGTTCAGGCCATGGTACGGGGCGAGAGGGAATGGGAAGCCGTCTCCTCCTTCTGCGAAGCAGTAATGCTCGCGAAGGCGGAGGCGGGACGCGTGAGAGAGCACCAACAACGGAGTCGCCCTCACGCCCTCAGCAGCAGCCGCCTCAGGAGACGCCGGGGACTACCGGCGCCGCGAGACGATCTCCGGCCACCGTAGACCCGGGCCTGCGGACGGCGAGTAGTGGGTAACTCGCCGTCCGATCAGCACCAGGCCCGAGAGTCGACGGCGCGTAGTGTTCCACGCGCGCCTCAAAGAGTTGTCAGCAAGAGACGGGGCCCGTCATGGCCGATGCCTGCCCGGGGGTTGAGGATAAATTCGAAACAGAGTTACCTCGCCCCTGGGCACTCAAAGGCAGGAAGGAACAGGGGTGGGTTTTAGTCAGTAAGAGTCTGACACGCCCTCCCGCTCCGCCCAGAGCGGGAGAAGTCATAGGATGATTTCCCACCCCACAAAAAAAAAAAAAAAAAAAAGGGTAGGAACCTCATTTGAATCATGCATCACAAAAGAATTGAGTAGAACAACGTTGTTATCGGCTTTTGATGACTGACTCGGACGTTGAATAGAAGTACTGGTATTAGTGATATTAATAGAGGAGTTAATTGGCACAGGCAAAGTAATCAATTCATTAGAATGTATGATAACAGAACTGTTTGCGGCTTGTGTATATGTTACATTTTATAATAGTCTTGAATCTCATATGTTACATTTTTTGAATTCACATCCAAAGAGCAGTCTAAAACTGAATTCCTATTTTCTACAGCCATGGAGCCAACTTCGCCTTCATTTGTCATCAATGTATCTGACTCATTTTCATTACTTATATTTGAAATAATAATTGTATTTTTGAAAGCATCCAAATTTGAAGTCTGGTTTTCCAAAGTGTTGACTTGAACAACTTCATTAAGTTTAATTGGCCCTTGAACATCCACTTGCCTTCCATCACAAACTTCTTGTAAGTGTTCTTCAGTTGTGATATGCTGAAGAATGCCGTGAGGAATGATAGAACTTCGCAAACCAGATTTTGGTTCGCAACCAAAAAGAGCACGAAATGGCGATCTTCCTATAATTCTATGGAAAGATGTATTTTTACTATACTGCACGAAGAAGCAGCCCATTGCCCATTTTGTAGAATTATTGTCTCGCATCCACGCCCGAAGCATGTTTTCCACGTCTTGATTGCTCCGCTCAACACTTCCCTGGGTCTGCGGGTGTCGCGGAGTACCGTGTATTTTACATTCCGGCCACATTTTAACCATTTCTTCAATTATGCTAGCGGTGAATTCTTTGCCGTTATCGCTCTGCAGTATATATGGTGCTCCAAATTCTAAAAATATTTTAAGCAATTCGGTGGCAACTTCACTTGCTTTTTTTGTACTAAGTGGTCTAAGATGTATAAACTTAGTGCTATGATCCTGGTAGTTGAGGAGCCATTTAAACTCACCATCTGGTGCTGACTGTAGATCAATCAGATCGACTTGACCCCTCTCATTAAAATCTCGAGATATAATTGGTTTAACTACGATGCCTTTCCTTGGTATGTTACGTTTAGATTCACAGACAGGACACAATGAGACGAATAAGTCGATTGCTTTTCTCACAATAATAAATCTATCCTTAATTTGATACTGAATTTTGTCTCGACCACCATGTCCGCAACCTCTATGAATATCTAATAATGTGTAGTAATATTCTTCTAACGGTATTACACGAACCGTTGGACTTTCAGGGCTATCTTTTTTTAGAATAAGGTAGTCCAGATCACCAATACTCATTACCTCATATTTTTTTGACCAGTAATATTGTGCAGGGGTCTTCCGAGAACCAGATTCTATGGACACCTTAGCATCTTTTAGATGCCGGATAACCTCAAAAACCTTCTCAGTTGTCCACGGTTTTTTTACTGCTCCCGCTTGAAGATCGTAATACTTTTTCAACTCACTATAGTAAGTATCTTTAAAATCACAATTATTTTGCGAAAAGTCTTCTGAACACATAGTATTTGCACTGTTTTCAATAACTTTTTGTGTCACAAAACCACTACTTGACGCCATTTTGTTTGTTTTGGTCAACAGCGACGCGCGTGGTAAGAAACAGAACTAAATACTTCAATTTGCCGCGGCGTTATGTATATGACGATTCAATCGTCAATCAAATGTTTCGGCATATTAGATAATGACACGGCATTATACATTTTGCCTTCGGCATTTTTCATAACAGCGAGCGTTTATAAATTGCCGACGCCGTATGTAAATGGCGAAATCATACAAAATGCCTGCGACATATATAACACAACGTTACGTTACCAATCATCATAATAACATTACTTTACATAGTTCGTAAATATTATATAAATATACATCATCAACAACAATAGTTTACTGGATGGCGAGTTCTAGTTTTTTTATTAGTCTTTTATTAGATGTATCAGAAAACGAGGAGTTCTTCGTCCTACCTACTTTTTATCATTTCTTATGATTTTTTTAAACTAAACATTGAAAATTGCTAGAATTCAGCTAAACTTAGTATTCATGCACGCTCTGCTGATACGTGAGTGGGAGTTCTAGGCTAGTTATGCTAGTTTTTAATTATTATTCAATTAGATGTATCTGAAAACGAGGAGTTCTTAGTCCTACCTACTTTCTTTAATTTCTTATGATTTTTTTAAACTACACATTGAAAATTGTTAGGAATTCTGTTAATATAAATTTTCGACCACGCTCTGCTGATATTTGAGTGGATGTTTTAGGCTTGATATGCATATTTATAAATAGCAATTTTATATTTGTATTAGAAACCGAAGAGTTTTCGGTCCTATATTCTTTTAAACATTTCTTATGATTTTTTTTATTATTAATTCTTAAAATTTTCATGATTTCTAGTAATCTCAGTTTTCAACCATAATCTGTTGATACTTGAGAGTGGTTCGTTGTGTTCATTTATTTTTTCAGTTAATTAGAGTTCTAAGCTACTGATTTTGGCTACAGTAATTAGAACAAACTGTCGTATTTTGGTTTTGACGTGAGTTGTAAGATTTTTTTTATTTTATTCGCGGTATCTTACTTTCACATATTTGGTTTTTTTTTTTATCTTCAATTGACAGAACTATTTATTATATATATCAGGAACTATAGAACTAGCTCTTGTGCATCCAAAACACAGTTTTAATTTTGGTTTTGGAAAAAATGATCTGCTACCGGAAGTTAGCAGATCATATTTTCAATCAACTTTTTTCCGGGAAAAACAACAGAACTATTTCCAAAAAGTATCAGGAACTCCAGAACTATGCTGCATGCGAATAGAACTCACATTTTTTCATGCTCTGCTGGAAAATGATCTGCTAAGTTCACTGGCATGCTGAGTTGGGTCTTGAGTGTCGGGCATCTTAACTGTGGCCACTGCTTGCGTAGACGCCTCTTCTCGGCGACCATTGCGCATATTCGTGACGGCAGAGGCGGCTGTGGCGGCTGTGGCCCTCTCCCCTGCGTCAGGGGCGTAGTTGTTGCCTCCTCTAAGGCGTGTTGCACGCAAGCAGTGACGTCACCCGCGAACAGGTCGACGTCCGCAGCGGTAGCAATAGGCCGAGCTGGCGTTGTGGTTTCAATCTTTTCTGCGAAGATAGTCCAATCCAGGAATCGACGTGGCGCTTGCGGTTTCAATCGGGTCGGCATACCCGATAGGACGACGAGTACCGGTTGATGATCCGACTGTAACTCGTCGTCGATCACTTGCTGAGTAGCCTGGCAGTGCAGCCCTCGGTGGACCACGATGTCCAGCACATCTGGAAAGTGGGCTCGGTTATCCGGGTAATAGGTAGGCGTCTCGGGGCCGGACACCATGTAATCGAAGGCCTCCGCGTCTGCGAAGAGCCGTCTTCCGTTGTCGTTCCCCCTCGCTGAGTTCCATGCCCGGTGTTTACAATTTAAATCACCGGCGAGGATGACAGGCTTAGATGTTTGTAGTATGGCCCGCAACTCCGACAGGTCTAGGCGAGTTGCGGGCGCCTTATAAGTGGCGTATATTTGAATAGCCTCGCCGGCGACATGCAGCTGCACGCCAAGGGCGTACAGTGTGCGCAGAGACGGCGGGGGGAGTGCCTGATGGACGACTCTTCGTTTCACCAATACTGCCAGACCACGGTATCGGATATCTAGGGCCGACCTTTCATCCTTGCGATAAACGAGGTAGCCCGGGAACCTGACCTTATCCTCAGGCCCCAGATGCGTCTCGTTTATCAGCGCCACGTCGATGTTTTAATCCCTAAGGAGGTGGCGGAGTGGGGCGACCTTGTCCCGAAGGCCGCGGGCATTCCAGTGCAACATCCTTAGCGTGCTATGTTCCATGGCAAAGTTGGAGTAGTTTCACCATGCCGTTAAGGATGACTTGCTCGACATCCTGCCCCCGACTGACGGTCGCGATGAGGTCCGTCAGTAGTCGGATGGCGCAGGTTGTAAAATCTTTGGTATTGGCGCTGGCAGTTCTGTCGGCGCCCCTGGCTTCCTGTCTCGGGACTTGTGAGTGCTTAAGGGGCGCAATGCGGGCGCCCTCAGTGGCGCCCTTCTTTCCCTTCACAACCTGCGCCAGGGGCGGTCGTGGGGACCTCTTTCTGGGTCGCTGGGGGCTTAGGCTTTCTGCCCTTGCCCCCGCGCTTCCGTTTCCTCCGCCCTGAGGAGGTGGTTCCTCCGCGAGATGTGGGCCCGTTGGCTGTCGCCGTCAGCGACCCGCCTTGGGCCTTCTCGTACTTGGCGACGTCCCCATCTGTGGGTGGTGGACGGCGCGGTGTGCTGGCCGTGATGGCGACAGTCCCCGCTCGCCTGTTCCGTATTTCTCTCTGGAAAACGGGGCACTTGACGTTGCACGCCGGGTGGTCACCACCACAGTTCGCGCAGTTGGCGGGCTCTTCCCGCGGACGTGGGCAGTCTCTAGCAGCGTGCCCCTCCCCGCATCGGACACAAGCGAGCAGGCGGTGACACTGGTGCGACGAGTGTCTGAACTTTTGGCACCGGTGGCACTGAGCGGGCCCCCGCTTCCCACGCCATGCCTCGACACGGACACCACGCATGAACATAAAAGTGGTCGTGTCGAATATGCGGTGCACGTCGTTCGTGCGCTGCAGCACGGCGTGAAATACGCAGCCGGGTTTTCCTTGGCACCCCTTAATGTGGCGCACATACTCCGGCACGTATCCTAACTCGCGGAGTTCCTCCTCTATCTCCTTAGGATCTGTGTAGGCAGGCAGCCCCCTTTTGGCTATTTTAAAATTCTTTTCCGCTGGCAGTGAGTAAGCGAACCAACTTACGCCACTCTCCTTCTCCAGCGATGTTAGGTATCGCTGGACCAGCCTATACTCGTCTTCTGACTCCGGCGAGAAGCGGACGCCAGTGCCGTAGGGACGTGCGTGAGGAGGCCGGCCCAGCTTGGCAGCAATTTCCCTAAAATGGGCGGCCCAGTTGGGGAGCTTCTCCACTACCAGCGGGGGGTAGCGGGGTTTCTTTTTTTGGCCTTTATCCTTGCCGTCCGCCGCCGAGTTCGAATCGGCGGCTTTTCCGGGGGTGGGGGCTGCGTCCATAGTTGGGTTAGGAATGGTATCACATACCCCAGCATCAAGTTCCATATCCGTGGGCCGGGGAGAGCGGGCGGTCCCTGCGACTGTAGGCGGCACGGCCGCTCGGCGACCGCGCGGCGACCGCTGTGGGTGCGGCGGGTCTGTGCAGTACCGCTTCGCTTCTTCCTCGGCAGTCTCGTCCGTACTTCTTCTGCGCCGCTGGGCTCTAGTTCCCTCCAGCGGCGGCGGCGAAGATGGGGTGGCATAGTTGTCGTACTCACTGTCACTTTCACTGATACTAGTCGCGCGCACTCTACGCGCCTCATACTGGCTAGACGCCAGCGATGACGTCGACCCCGCTCGCGACGAAAAAGCCGATCTCATCGCGGGCGAATCACAGGCGGAGGCGCGAGGAGGCGCCGGTGGGTTTGGTGCGGGAGGCACGTTTAAAACAGGCGCTGAATGATGGAGCGGATCGCGCGACGTCGGCCGATCGCCAGCTACCGCTGCGCCCGCTAACGAGACGCGGGGCGCGGATGCGGCGTGCGGGACGCTCACACTAGCGGCGTGGACGGGTGGCACTACTGTAGTTTGTTGCGGTGCCTTGGCCCGGTTGGCGGATGCGGAGGCGGATGCGGAGGTGGGTGCAGAGGTGGACACGAAGGACGCGGCGCGCGCTGTACCGCGCGACTGCGTCACCACCAATGGTTTCGATGACGTGTGGGCTGGGAGGGGGGGGGGGGGTTTGGGGGCGCCGCCCCGCGCAGAGATGCAGATGCGGACGTCGCTATGCGGGCGTATGAAGGTCCGGCATGGAGCGGCACCGGACGAAATGCTTGATGGCGGATGGACACAGCGGCGGGTCGCCGGCCCGGCGGCAGCGCGGACGTATCGCGCGCAGACGTCGTCACTGCCGACGGCCCGGCCGCCGACGGTCTTCCTCCTTGGGTGGAGGACAGCTTCCCCTGCCTTTTGGGGGCAGGGTCTCTTTTAGGCTGCCCAGCTTCGGTCAGTGCTGTGTCGGACACCGCGCCTCCAATACTTGAAGGCGAGTATGCCCGGCCCAGCAATGGCCGGTCTTCTTCTTCATCTTCTTCGGTTTTACCGGCGTTGCCGTGGCTCACAGAGCCACAGGAGCCGGGTCTTGACATTACTTAGGCGTAGCCGCCGCGACCTAAACGGTGTGGACTTTATGCACCGGGAAATAAAGATTAAAATTGTTCCGCGCGGAAAACTGCTGGGTGTCGCTCGGTAAGACACGACCAGTGCATTTGGCTACGGGCGAATCCTACTAATGACCCGTTCGGAACGTTCGGAACGGTCGCTACGCCCCGCAAGGGGCGTGGCGAGCGGTATCAGGACTAAGTCCTCTGACCGCGGGGGCCTTACTGTGGGCACGGCGCGCACGCCGCGCCTACTTGAGAAGGTGAATGTTGTGTACTGTAGGTTTGTTGACGTATCTTCGCGACACCCCGGCGGTCTGCCTCCGCTAGGTGAGACCCCCAGTTACCTGGGGGAGGCCCGGCGGATGGCGACCAGCGTCAGAGATGCCGACTTCATAACAAACCTACAGTATGGGTGTATGGCTCCCGTCTGACACGTTTCCAGAGCGAGCCGGTTGCGCGCAGACCGCAGAGCCGTCCGTGTGTGTGTGTGAGCGGTATTGTGGTGTGAGTCACCGCTCAGTGCGTATGCACCGAATAGCAAGCCCGCGCTGCCTTATTCGGTGCGTGAGTTTATTCGCATGTTAGTTATCGAGTGTGTGATTGACTTGCAGCGTGCCTATATTAACTTAAAACACGCCGCTTATCGGGGTGCGTGTACTATGTAGAGTGTCACTGTTTGAGTAAGCCGCGTGTAGCCTGAGGTGGCTTACTCAGGCGTCAGTCCGGTGGATGGGATCGCTGATGTCCGCTAGCAGGTCGCGGGGCAGGCGCCTCACGTCGGGGGGGCGCGCATGCCACGGCGCCAGGTGCTTGACGTGAAGCCAAGCAGATGCGTCGGCACGCGCGAACATTCCCTTCGCAAGGCGCTGCACAAAGACGTCCAGGCTGTCAATCCCGACGTCACGTTGTATGACGTCATTCCTCACCATGCGAGGGGCGTCAAGTACGTCCCGCAGCGCAAGATGTTGTTGCGCGCGGAGTGTTTTACGGGTTCCCTCACAGGTGAGGGCGAACCAGGCTGGGGCGGCGTACGTCAGTATCGGGCGGATGTACAGTTTGTACACGCCCAGCCTGACGTGCTCCGGGAGTCGGGACGAGAGCACAGACCTTAGCAGGTAGCGGGTAGACCTGCCCTGCGCGGCGACCCTGCGGACATACGGTACCATGGTCGATGGTCACACCCAGGTACTTGGCCCGGGGCGCCCAGTCGACCGCAGCTCCGAGCAGTTTTAGGCGTTGTTGGGGTTTTTCTCGTCGTTGACGGATACCCCGGTAGTTGTTGTAGGTAGTTGTTAGTTCACACCAAACCACTGTTAAGTTTAATAGTTTATTTAGGGAAACGGTGAAAAGTTATGTTTGTTTAGTAATCTGAGCCGCACTTAATGTTATATTATTATTGATCGAGCCGCACATGAGCGCGGGACGGAGTTTTAGTTACGACTGAATTGAGTAATTATTTAATAAGGTACGAATAAACGTACTTTTGCTGTATGAGCATTATTGGCTCGTACATGCTCCGAGGGAAAGATATGCATATGTACTCAGATCACCAAACTTGCGTTACAAGTTAAGTAGGTATAAATGTTATAAAACTAATAAAAGCAATCAAAACAATAAGCAAGAAATAATTATTCATAGTTTAAATCTAAATAATTAATCATAGTTTGAATCTTGTTCCAATGGCTGATTGCGGCGGATGGTAGTCCTGTGAATGTCCACCTCGTATTTTAGCGTAGGAAGGAATCTCCTTTAGCTCTATATCTTCTGTCCTCTCTCGAGTCTTATTCGTATTGTTAGAGGTATTGCTCTTCTTACGCGCCTGCAGATATCTTCTTATTTGCCAAACTAGTACAGCGGCGACGATTCCTCCCACCAGCAAAGTGGTCATAGCGTAGTTGCCGATGTCGTGGACGCTTATGTCGTTAGGTAGGCTCTTTCGTTCCTTTTGTTTTGGTTGTCGTGCTCAGTTTCTGGACTCACCGTTTGTGAATCAGTGCTGCCGCATGCCTCGTTTATCGGTAGCGGGGCTAATTTAGTTATGGGTCTTTTTAGTATCCCATTTTGTGTCTTGAGCGTGACTACTCGTACTAAGTTATCGCTGCCTGGGTGAAGTTCCACTACGCGTCCCATAGCCCATCTGCTTGGGGGTAGATTGCTTTCTCTCACGAGAACTAGTTGCCCCTTCTGTATATTTTCTTTTGTTTGTTGCCATTTGTTTCGGTTTTGTAATGAATGAAGGTATTCTTTCGACCAGCGATCCCAATAGTGTCGACGCATGAGCTCAATGAGTTTCCAGTTGTTTCTGATGTCTATAGTTTTCGTTTCTTCAGTTTCATTGAGTGGTAGTGTTAGTGTTGGACAGCCCGTGAGAAAATGACTAGGGCTGAGGTATTCCAGATCTTCCACATCCTCCGATAATGGACACAACGGTCTGCTGTTCATGCACGCTTCGATTTGTGTTAGGAGCGTTGCAAATTGTTCGTATGTAAGCTTCTGTTGTCCGATAACCCGTTTCAGGTGTGCTTTCATGGAACGTACAGCAGCTTCCCATAAGCCTCCCGCTGATGGCCAGGATGGAGCGTTGAAGTGCCACTCGATTTGAAGGTCGTTGATCTCTTTAAAGAACTCTGGAGATAGCATTGTTTTAAATAGTTGGAACTCTTCTTTTAAAACTCTTGCTGCTCCAACGAAGTTGGTTCCGTTATCAGAGTAGATATGATTTGGGGTGCCTCTTCTGGCGCACATTCGTTTTAGTGCTGCGATAAAGGTTTGCGTTGATAGGTCCGAAACAAGTTCGATATGTACTGCTTTTGTGCACATACATATGAATATGGCTATGTAGCCTTTGCAGGTTTTTATCCCGCGGCCCTTGTTAATCTTTACGTCCACATGGCCTGTAAAATCGATGCCGGTGTGTGAAAATGGCCTCGATGGAGTGATCCTTTCTTTAGGAAGGTTTCCCATCAGCTGTTCAGTTCGGGTTGAAGCGTATCGACGGCATCGAATGCATTGTCGCAGTATTTTCTTGACGGTTCGATTGCCGCTGATAATCCAGTAATTGTTTCTAGTGTCAGCAAGCGTTAATCTTGCTCCACCGTGTAAGGTTCGTTGATGCGCCTTTTCAACAATAAGTTGGGTTAGTCTTCCCTCTCCTGGTACCAGTATGGGGTGTTTCGTTTCCACTGGCAAGTTTGAGTGATTTAAACGTCCTCCAACACGTAAAATTCCATAAGAATCCAAAAATGGATTGAGTTTTAAAATGGTACTTCTGTTGAGAAGTTTTTCACCTTTGTTGAGAGAATTTATTTCGTTTTCGAAATAATCCCGCTGCACTGATTTGATAATTAAAAATAGTGCGTTATTTATTTCATTCAAGTTCAGTTCATGGCACTCAGTTGACCTTCTTTTGTTTCGTAATGCATCAGCAAAACGTATCACCAAGGTGAGTATTCTTGTAATCCGATCTAAGTTGCTATGTCGCTCAAGTAATGAATCAATTAATTTGTTTTTAATCGCCGTGGGTTCCGCACTATTATTAGTCGTGTAACAATTTGTTAGGAAGCCCTCGTTTGTGGTAAAAGTTTCTTTTGAGATAAGGACTTGTTTTTCTTGCTCCTTAAGCCATTTAGGGCCTTCCCACCACAGGGTAAAATCTGCCAGTTTTTGCGGTGAGAGACCTCTTGTTGCACAGTCAGCTGGGTTTTCGTTCGTCTTCACGTAACCCCAGTTTATAGCAGGCACGATGTTTAATATGATTGTGGTTCTGTTGGTTACATACTTTTCATATTTAGTTTGACTTCCCTGAAGCCATGCTAGAACGACTTTAGAATCGGTCCAGCAGGTAATCCTTAGATCGTAATCTTCCAGGATCTTAGTTATCCTTTGTAGGAGCTTCGCTAGCAAAACTGCGGCGCATAATTCCAACCTCGGTATGGTAGTTTTCTTACTGATTGGTGCCACCTTAGTTTTTGCCGCGAGTAGAGTACTTTCGTAGGTGCCGGTGGGTGACGTAGTTCGGCTGTAGATAACGCAGGCGTAGGCTTTCTCGCTCGCGTCACAGAAGGCTTGCAATTCGATCGCCCTATTGTTTTCGTTTCGTATCCATCTTGGTAAACGTATGTATTTTATGTTTGGCAGATCGGATTTAATTTGCATCCATTCCTTTTCTATGGAATCCGGTACATTTTCGTCCCAGCCAATGTTTTGACAGTTTTCACTCCATATTTTTTGGAATAGCAGTTTTGCTTGTATAGTAATTGGAGCCAACCAACCGAGCGGATCGTAGATCTTGCTTATTTCTGACAATAGCCTGCGTTTAGTGTATGGTGCATTTTTGTTGTTGCTAGGCGCTTCGCTAATAAAATGGAATGTGTCGCTTGCGTCATTCCATGCGAGTCCAAGTGTTTTGCTGAACTCTTGTTGCTTGAAGTTAAATTCAGTATTATTATTCTTCTCTATCCTCTGTAGTTCTTTGAGAATAGATGGTTCGTTCGTGGACCATTTCCGTAAAACAAAACCACCTTTCTTCAGTAGTTCGCTTAGCTCCTTTTGGAGTAGCTTTGTTGATTCTATGGTATGGTGGCCCGTGATGGCGTCATCCATATAGAATTCGTTAAGTAGCGCCTTTTGGGCCAGAGGGAAAGCGTTGCCTTCATCTTTGGCCAACTGTTGGAGAGTACGCATCGCTAAGAATGGTGCAACTTTGGTCCCGTATGTAAGGGTACACAGCTGCATATCTCTTAGTGGTTCTCTCTTAGAGTCTCTCCAAATAATTTTTTGAAGACATTGTTGATCTTGATGAACAAGGATTTGGCGGTACATTTTCTCAATGTCTGCCGTTAGAACATATTTATAACTCCGCCATTTTATGATGAGGGATAGAATGTCTTTTTGAAGATTAGGCCCTTTTCCCATCAAATCGTTTAGGCTGTACCCAGAGTCTGTTTTCATTGATGCGTTAAAAACAGCTCGTAGTTTGGTTGTTGTTGAGCACTCTCTTGCTACGCCGTGGTGTGGTAAGTAGGCTTGTACTCGACTTTCTGATTCTGTAACTGGTTTCATGTGACCTAATTCGATGTATTCTCGGATGAATTCTTTGTATAGTATAGCGAAGTGTTCTTGTCTTGCCATTTTCTTTTCTAAATGTAGGAATTGTGCTGTAGCTTGAGGTTTCGAGTTACCAAGGTTTTGCTCATAGTTAGCGTTCATGGGCATTTTCACCACATAACGCCCGTTACTCAATCTTTCTGTTGTTTCTGTGTAATATTTTTCACAGAATTCATCTTCCGTTGTAGTTTCGGTTGCTGAAGGGATGTCTTCTATTTCCCAAAATTTTGTTAGGTTTTCTAGTTCTGTTAGAGTAACTAGACAGTTAAACTGCTTTGTAGCACCGCACAGTATCCAGCCCAACTTTGTGTTTTGCGCTACTGGCGAGTCATTGTTATGCTTGATTATTCCTCCTAAGATCACCTCAGAGTAAACATCAGCTCCCAGTAGTAGATCGATGGGTCCAGAGATGTTGTAGTCTGGATCAGCCAACTTGATGTTATGAAGGTGCGGCCAGTTGTCTGTGTTGATCGTTGAGTTAGGCAGATTGTTGATGAGTCTATTCATCACTAACGCTTCGGTTTGGAATGTATAGTCAGAATGGAAAGACTTGCATTCTAATTTTATCATTCCTTTACTCTTGCCCATTATAGTGCCAACGCCAGTGACCGCAGCGTTCATTTTGTTTCGGGGTAAGTTCAACCGTTGAGCAGCATTTTCTGTGACCAAAGTTACTTGAGACCCTTGATCCAGTAACCCCCGAAGGACGACGTAATCTCCTTCCTTGTTCTTGACCCTTAGTTGAAGAGTTGTTAAGAGTATCTCTTGTTCACCGTTAATGTGGTTAGAGGTTCGCTCAGCCACCGTTGATGGCTTTGATTGTTGCCGTTTCAGATAATTATCATCATGGAGAAGAGAGTGATGTTTGAAGTTACACGTGCGGCATGTTTTCGTTGAATTGCATTTATTGCCTCCGTGGCTAAACAAACAATTTTTGCACAACTGCATGTTACTTGTTGTTTGATTTCGCGTTGCGACATCCATGTTCAAAAATGTCGAACACTGTCTCAGCGTGTGTTCGTTTTTGCAGAGTGGACATTTCCTCAGCGTTGCATGGAAGGTTTTTGTCCACTTTTCTGTGTCTTTAAAGTTCGTTGATTTGTTGTTGTTATAACTTTTATGTTGGTTATTCGTTGAATAATTTGTTTTCCCGCCGTTCCTTTTGGTACGGGATGTTTCCAGCGTTATGAACTGTAGTTCTAGAAACTCCATAAACTCCTCTAAGTCTGGAAGCTCTCTTGAATGTTTCATGGTTTTGATGTAGTCACCGTAAGTGACGTCATCCAGTTTGGAGGATAGTAAGTACACGATAAGTGGACCCCAAACTGGAATATTGATGTCAATATTTTCTAGGCCATTTAAACACTCTTTCGTTATGTCATACAGCTTCTTCATGTTGTTTGAGTTCGGTTTTTCGATAGATGATTGATTGAGCAGTGTGTCCATGTATGAGGTGAAAAGTAATCGTTTGTTGTCGTAGCGGTGCTGGATAATATCAAGGCACGAGTCATAATTCTCAGCACTCACAGGAAGGTGTTTGATTAACTTTTCCGCTTCACCTTTCAATTTAGATTTTAGGAACTGCATTTTCTGTGTTTTGTTCAGCGTTGGATTGTTGTGAATCATCTCAAAGAATAAATCCCTAAAAGAGATCCAATTGTTGAAACTTCCGTTGAACTCTGGTAATTCCATACGTGGTGTTGTTTTTTCGTAGTGGGATGTTTCAAAGATTTTTCTATGTAGCTCGTCCTTTAGGTTGTCGTAGACTTGCTCCCAATGGTCGTATTTTGCTTCATAGTCCTTGTCGTTCCCTTGCAATAAATAGCTTAGTTCCCAGTGAATCTTGTCGATGGATTCCCATTTAGATCGTAGTATGTTAACTTGATCTTGGTGTACGGGTCAACCACCGTACAGTACGTTTGCCTGGGTCATCATTATTGCGCCACCCGCTCGGTACATTTCCATCATTTATATTATTGCAGTTACACCGCAATAGTTTAGTACGTAGTTCGGAGACATACCGTACGCGTGGCTCATAATCCCATATCTTTCACCATTCATCCTAGTATAAATTAATCTTAATCCTATATTTGTGGAAACAGACAATATAGTCAATTTATTGATTTTAAACTGTCTTTCATCTTTTATCTCTATCTCAATCCAACCCCGAACATTGGTCCTTCGAGCACGTTAGCGGGACCGAAACGCGTGTGCAAAACCTTGTGCTTTGTGCGTTGATTTTTGTGTGTGCGTTTTACCGGTTTCGTTATAAGCAATTAGAAACCTTGGAAATACAGTGCGTTATCTCGTGATCCTGTTCAATCCCGGTGCCTAGAAAGGCGCCAATTTGTTTCATCTCGTGATCCCGGTGCCTTGGAGGGCGCCACTTTAGCTCATCTCGTGATCCTGGTCAATCCCGGTGCCTGGAAGGGCGCCACTTTATCTCATCTCGCGACTTTATTCGATCCCAGTGCCTAGGAGGGCGCTACTCATCTCATCTTGCGATCCTGTTCGACCCCGAAGAAACCCTACAAGTAAGGTATCTTTCTTCTGACTTTTACTATGGCTACAATGGAAGATATTTTAGCTACACAACAACAAATCATTGAAGGCATAGATAGACTTTACTCCAACTTTAAGAAAGATGGAGCAGAGCGGAAGACCCCCGACTACCTACGTCGACGATTAGAAAGCCTAGAGCAATATTTTACGGAGTTTCATAACAATCATATGAATTTGTTATCTTTTGGTGATCGATCTCATGCGTATTTTACTACCGATCAGTATGATCAAATGAAGGTAAAATATAGCAATATAGAAACATCCATCCAGAATTATAAACCTTCCACAGACAGACCTCAAACCCCTGTTTTGAAACCCCCTACTTTCCAACCATCTTCAATATCTCAAACCTCGAATCTCTCATCTCAAAATAATCCTCCTAAGGATAGCGCAAATATAGAAGACCTCTTGAAGAAACAAGCTACTAATTTTAGGGCATTTTCAAGAGAAGCTGCTGACATTGACCTCAATCTTATCTCTGAAAAGTGGGAGTTTGAAGACATCTTAAAAACCTTGAAAACTCGTTGGTCAGCTATAGACACCCAACACTGGGAGCTGGACAATGAGCTCAACGGCTCCAACGCCCAGTACGACGAGCAGTTCTCAAACTACGAGAAATATTATAAAACCCTGAAAAGAGATATTAACCGAAAGATGTGGTCGGTAGCTCATATTGAGAAATCGACCCCACAAATGGAAATAGCTACCTTTGAAGGAAGCTATACATCCTGGATCTCTTTCAAAGATCTTTTTACAGAAACTGTACACAATAATCCATCTTTATCAAACGCCCAAAAAATGCAGTTTCTGAAAAGTAAGATCAAGGGCGAGCCGGAAAAATTAATCCAACATCTTCAAATAAGTTCAGACAACTACCCCGTTTGTTGGAATATCCTTACGCATCGCTATGACAATAAGCGTCGTATTTTTATATCTCATCTCAAAAACCTCTTAAATATCCCGACATCTCAACAAAAATCAGCGAGTCACCTCAAACGGATCCACGATACAACGTACGAAAGCGTGAACGCGATAAAAAATCTCGGAATCGATGTATCTACTTGGGATCCCTTCCTCGTATGTATCCTAGCAGAGAAATTAGACCCGGAAACCAACGATGACTACATAGACTCATTGAAATCTCCGAAGGAGTTGCCAGTATTGGAAGAATTTCTTCGGTTTTTGGAGAATAAGTTTACGTCGCTGGAAACTTCGCGGAAGAAACAAGAACCCTTCATTCAAAAGTCATCTCAATCCCAACACGCATCTTCGTCATCTAAAGGTTATCTTAATAACCAGCAATCTCATTCAAAAGGATTTAATTCTCGTTTCAAACAAAATAACAACACCTCAAATCATACCTATTCGACAAACCAGGTCATTTCGCAATCGTCAAAGTCCAATTGGAAAAATAACGAAAGACGTAAACAGTGTGGTATTTGCAATGCAAGCGATCATCGCATACAAAATTGCCAAAAGTTGGCAAAAATGCATCCATCGGCTCGTAGAAACGCAATTGCAAATTTGAACCTTTGTATCAACTGTTTGCACTATCACGAAGGTAAAAAATGCCTTTCGGAAATAAAGTGTAAAGAGTGCAATAAAGACCATAATACGATTCTACATGAATGTTTTACGTCAAGAAATGCTACATCGGATGCGTCGCGACCGGGGCCGAGCACGGCCACTATTACGAAATCTCCACCTCAGCAAGATATGAACACCTCAGTATCTATGCAAAACGATCCTACAGAAATACTCCTCGCGACAGCAATTGTCAAGGTCCAAGCAGCTGACGGATCTTACGAAAGAATGAGAGCTCTTCTAGATCAGGGATCTCAGACCTCAATCATTACTGAAAGAGCTGCACAGCTTCTAAACCTGCGTCGGCAAAAATGTACTGGATTTATATCTGGAATCGGAAACAATGAAAATAGCTGTAAGGGCATGATCTCTATTAAGTGCATGTCGTTAATTAATGACTTCACTTTCGAATCCGACGTATTTATAATGAAAAGACTAGTCAAGAATTTGCCTAGTCATACCTTCACTAAACCCAACTGGCCAACCCTTAACCAAATAACCCTAGCTGATCCTGAATTTTACAAAAGTAGACCAGTTGATATCTTATTCGGCGCTGACGTCTATTCCCAAATCCTATTGGATGGTATCTGCCGTTCCGAGGGAATGTTACCCATTGCCCAGCAGACACAGCTAGGATGGATCCTAAGCGGTAACTGTAAAACATTTCAGTGCAATGTGATCCTCAACAACCTCACCGATATCCAACAGTTCTGGGAAATGGAGGACATTCGCGAACCCTTATCAATATCTCAAGAAGATCAAGCTTGCATTGACTTCTTTCAGTCCTCAACCTCAAGGCGCGAAGACGGCAGCTATGTCGTGAAAATACCTTTTAAAGAAAATTTTGAAGAAAAATTAGGTGAATCTAAAGCCAAATCCATTGCACAATTCTTTCAAATCGAAAGGAAATTAATAAAGCAACCCGACCTGGCACGTGATTATAATTTGTTTATGTCCGAGTACTTAGAGCTCGGACATATGATCCCCGCTGCGACACAGGTCAACGTAACTCCAGATTGCTACCTTTCGCATCATGGCGTACTTCGAGCTGAGTCATTAACTACAAAATTACGAGTTGTTTTTAATGCCTCTGCAAAAACCTCAACAGGACACAGCCTCAACGATCTTATGTGCAGGGGGCCGAACCTGCAGCAGGATCTCTTAAGTCTTATCCTAAAATGGAGACAGTTTAAATACGCATTTACGGCAGATATTGAAAAGATGTTCCGTAATATTTGGCTACATCATAGTCATCAAAAGTACCAGAAAATTATTTGGAGAAGTCATCAATCCCAACCTTTGCAAGAATATAACCTAGCGACTGTCACCTACGGTACAAAGGCTGCACCTTTCCTGGCCATGATGACATTGAAACAACTTGCCATCGATGAAAGGCCAAATTATCCCAATAGCTGCGCTCCTGATATCCTAGAGACCTCCTTTTACATGGACGATCTCATGCATGGAGCTCATACCGCGACAGCCGCTAAACATCTCAAAACAGAGATGACAAACCTTCTCAAGTCAGGCGGATTCAATCTTAGAAAATGGCGCTCGAACTTGCCGGAACTTTTAGACGATCATATTAATCCTCATGACGAAGAATTTCATTTTAAACAGCCAGAATCTACAAAGGCTTTAGGTCTTCGTTGGAAACCGAAAGAAGACTATTTTATCTTTCATCCAATAGAAATTACTTCAGAAGATATCCCAACAAAACGACAATTCTTGTCTGAAATCTCAAAAATCTTTGACCCCTTGGGCTGGGTGTCACCAGTCACAATCAAACTCAAAATCTTATTTCAAGAAACATGGAAAACGGAATTAGGTTGGGATCAACCGATTCCTCATAACATTGCCCTAGAATGGAAAAAAATAAAGGCCGACTTACCTCATATATCCCAATTTAAAATACCTCGATGGATACAAGCCATGGAGAATGACATAATTGAGCTTCATGGGTTTTGTGATGCCAGCACAAAGGCCTACGCTTGTGTTGTTTATTGTAAAATTACAAGAAACCACAAGACATACGTAACCCTTGTCGCTGGAAAATCTAAAGTTGTACCTCTCAAAAAATCTCAATCTATACCTCGCTTGGAACTTAGTGGAGCTCTTTTATTATCAAAACTTTTGGCCAAAATAATCTCATCCCTGACTGATCTCAAAATCCAAGCTTATGGCTGGGTAGATTCCATGGCAGTTCTAGGATGGATAAATGGTGAACCAGAAAAATGGAAACCCTTTGTTGCGAATCGAGTAAAAACGATTTGCGAAATTATCCCAAAAAATAGGTGGCGGTATGTGAAATCTCAAGAAAATCCCTCAGATTGCGCTAGCCGTGGTCTGACTGCATCCCATTTAGCAAATCATTCACTTTGGTGGCACGGACCCGATTGGTTACCTCAATACAATCCTGAAAATAATCCTGAACCTATCTTATATAAAACAATTGAAGATCTCAGAAAGAAAAAGTTAGTAAACACTATTACTGCTGACTCTAGCAACTCAGTTATAAAACAATTATTAGAGAAATACAGCAGTTGCAGGAAAATCATTCGAGTTTTAGCCTATGTAAACAAATTTAACGACATCTTGATTTACAAAAAAAAGCGTGAAAACTACCTTACCCTGCATGACCTTAAACGAGCGACGGAAATGATAATAAAACATGTGCAACAAGAATACTTTTTCAAGGAAATATCTCAACTTGAAAAAAGTGAACCTTTAAGCAAGAAAAGCCAGATCTTGAATCTTAATCCTATCTTAGACAGCCACGGAGTACTCCGTGTCGGTGGACGGCTAAAACATTCGAGTTTAGACCCCGAAATGAAGCATCCCATTATTATCCCAAATCAAACTAAATTAGCTGATCTTATAATAGACGAATCCCATAAATTAGTATTCCATGGTGGAGTGAAAATGACGAGTGGATTTATACGACAAAAATATTGGATCATTGGAGGAAACCGCGCTACGAAAAAACGATTAAGAATGTGCGTAAAGTGTAGGAGACACGATCCCATTCTAAAACATCAACTCATGGGTGACTTGCCTTCATCCAGGTTAAATCCTAGTCGACCCTTCTATCATACCGGTATTGACTACACTGGACATGTTTTGGTGAAAGCGAACAAAGGTCGCGGCATCAAAACCGATAAAGGATACGTTGCAGTATTCGTATGTATGGTTACAAAGGCCATACATTTAGAACTCGTATCTGATCTCACTGCGTCGGCTTTTATTGCAGCGCTCAGACGTATGTCAGCCAGAAGAGGAGTTCCCGGCCACATTTACAGTGATCAAGGGAGTAACTTCATTGGAGCTAACAAGATCCTAAAACAAGAATACACAGAAATCTCAGAAATCTTATCAAGTCAAGAAACATTATTTAACGTCGCAGAAATGAACATTGAGTGGCATTTTAATGCTCCGTCATGGCCTTCTGCTGGCGGACTTTGGGAAGCTGCGGTGAAAAGCTTGAAGCATCATCTTAGGCGTGTTGTTGGTGAGCAGAAACTCACCTACGAAGAATATAACACCCTCCTATCTCAACTTGAGGGTTGTTTGAACTCTCGACCACTTTGTCCTTTGAAGGAGGATCCCGAGGACATAGACTTTTTAACCCCGGCACACTTTCTTGCAAGTGGGCCTATCTTAACGATCTTTGAAACCGAAAATGATCTCAGGACTCGGTGGCACTTGGTACAAAAAATCTATAGAGATATTTGGGTCCAGTGGAAAAAAGACTATCTCTCACAGTTATCCATTAGAGCTAAATGGAGACAATCTCAAAGGAATCTCAGTCTCAACGATATTGTTATCATTAAAGATGATAACCTCCCGCCTGGGAAGTGGGCTCTAGGGCGTGTAGTAGAACTGCATCCTGGTTCGGACGGACACGTCAGAGTCGTTACCCTTAAAACCAAAAATGGTTTCCTAAAACGGCCTGTTGTTAAGCTATCTCTATTACCAGCAGACAGAGACAATAATCCTCCTAGTGACACAAACGCTAAGGATGAAGCACCAAGGAAGAAAAATCCCAAGCGTACCTCATTCTCGACTATAGCTCTATCATTAACGCTATTCCTATTGTCACTAATAAACTTATCTCAAGCATCTTATAGTTTTACTCCTCTGAGCAACAACAGCGTTTATTTCGATAAAATCTCCAACATGCATCTTATTAGAGACGATTGGCGTTTAATTGTTTATTATGACACATATCCCTACAAAGAAGGCACGTCGGCACTCGAGAAGTATATCAATTACCTTGAAACATTATGCTCCACTATTAAAGAACACACACCTTGCGACGGTATCGTCTTACAACTCGGGCACGAGTTCGAAGAAATTAAACATTATGATAGTATGTTGACAATGAATGAATCATTTGTAACTGGAGACGAGCGGCGGCGCCGGCGTCGTGGTCTAATAGACGGAGTAGGCTACGTCGCAAACAGCTTGTTTGGTGTGCTGGATCAGCGTTTTGCGGAGAAATACGCACAAGACATCGACCTTTTGAAAGAAAATGACAAACATTTGTATAACCTCTGGAAAAACCAAACCTCAATCGTGGAAGCCGAATTTAATCTCATGAAAAGAATGGAGAAAGCTGCGAACAAACACCATAAATCGATAAATCAAAAGTTTAATTATCTCAAAGAATCCTATCAAGATCTTCAACGCCATGTCCAGAACATGACTCTAGTTACCGATTTCTTAGCATCTGCTATGACGGCGAATAACTTAATATATAGCCTCAGGAAAATACAAGACTCCATTATTGATACGGTAACTAATATTTACAACGGAAAATTGGACTTCCATCTGATATCTCCTCAACAGCTGAGAACTGAATTAAGTTCTATATCAGCACATATCCCAAAAGACATGGCACTTCCTGTCAATCATTTGAATCTCAAGGATCTCTACAACTTAATAAAAGTGCGGACCAAGTACTATAGTAAGTACTTGATTATTGAAATAATGATACCCCTCATCGAAAGAGACCTTTATGAAATCTTCAACCTCATTCCACTCCCACGAATATTGAACCACGACATGATACATGTGAAAGTTATCTCAAGTTTTGCTGCCATTAACCTCAGAAAAGACTCATACGTAACCGTTACTGATGCTGACCTCCAGTCTTGTATAAGACAAAATCCTGGGATGATTTTATGTCATACCAAAAACCCTATAAATATCTTAAAAGATGATCACAGCTTGTGTGAAACGATCGCACACACAAGAACCTGTGCAACGATTGGAACCCCTTGTAAAAACATTTGGAAGGAATTAACAGCAGATAATAAATATTATTATTTTTGTTGCAATGAATGCAACTTTAAACTTCTCTGTGATGGCGAAATTACTGCCGTTAAATTGATGAATGCAGGTCTGCTGAATGTGGAAGAAGGCTGTATGATAAAGACGGACAATTTCGTTGTCCATTCTAATAAAAGGCTGTCTAGCAAAATGAGTACAGGTGCAAAAATTATTGCTCCACAAATATCACCTATTAATCATATAATCAATATATCTATCCCTGAAACTCCAGAAATAAATCCTAATAATTCTGAAATATTGCGACAATTTGAAGATATACAGAAACAAATTGAGATCATGAAACAAACTGAACCATTAAGTGATAAAATATCCTATCACGACGTACATCTTTATAGCGTCTTGTATGCTCTAATCTTTGGAATCCTGATAACTGCGGTGGTATACTGTTGGCGGCGACATAGGCGGTCAACACGTCGAGGATCCTCGGTGCCTGCTGGAGAGGCATCTACTGCGATCTCTTCACATCCCGGAAATGAGAGTGTCATAAGTGAGTGTAGTGCGGTTAGGGAAAAAAGGCAATCTGTAGTCCAAGTGAAAAGTGCAGTGAGTGAGTGTTGTGATCTTAGGGAAAAAGGTCAATTTAGACAATCCGTGAAAAGTGATCCCAAAAATCTTATTAAATCCAGCGAGTGTTTACAAACAAAAGATAGGGCCTCGTCCCCTGTTTTTCGCGTATTTTCCCTTCCCGATCTAAGCTCTAGTAACTACGTGTAATTGTTCAAAATATTGTTAATCACTCACTATTAACCCTTATCCTTGTCATTTAGTTGATAAGTTGAATATTGTTTATCATCTTGTAAATCTCACTTCCATCTTTACCCTACTAACCCCTATCTTTGCCCCTGGGAGCATGTACGGGTCAACCACCGTACAGTACGTTTGCCTGGGTCATCATTATTGCGCCACCCGCTCGGTACATTTCCATCATTTATATTATTGCAGTTACACCGCAATAGTTTAGTACGTAGTTCGGAGACATACCGTACGCGTGGCTCATAATCCCATATCTTTCACCATTCATCCTAGTATAAATTAATCTTAATCCTATATTTGTGGAAACAGACAATATAGTCAATTTATTGATTTTAAACTGTCTTTCATCTTTTATCTCTATCTCAATCCAACCCCGAACACTTGGAGTTGCCACTTCTCTTTCATGCAATTCAGGTTCGTTTTGGAGACCGCTCGCTTCAAGGCGTTGAAGTTACACATTTGATTACGTAACAGCGTTGATAGGTGCTTGTCCGTTTCATCTCCGATTTGTTGGTGTACTCCAGTTGTATCAAATTGCACTTTTCCGGGAGTTTCTAGTATTTTCGGTTCTGATATTCCCGAAAATCCAGGTTCGTTTATCAACTTGTTTCGTAGTTGATTCATTGATTGCATTGTTTCGTCAAACATGCTTCTTGTTATGATGAAAATGTCCTGCTTAAAGTAGTCATGTGCCCTTTGTTTAGACTCATACTTCTTCAAAATTTCATGATTCGATCGAAATTCATCCCATATGGATTGTAAAGCTTCGATGCGCTTGTTAAGGTAGTCTATGTTTTTTCTACTTACAGGATCCTTTTTGTAGTTAGTTTGAAGAGTTTTGATTCTCTCGTAGCTGCTTTGCTGCTTAGTTATAAGTTCTACAAATTCAGGATAGTCTTCTGTCGACATTGTTGATACCTTATGGCTGCTAGTGGCTGGCGTGTTGGTAGTGTGCTCACGAAGTTTTCGGAGCTGAAGTAACCGCAGTGGACGTTATCCCTGCTGATTATTTCTTGTTTGTAGCGGTAGACGTGATCTCCGCTGTAGTAACCGCCGTGGACGTTATCCTCGCCGATTGTTTCTTGATGAGTAGTTTGTAGCAGTAGACGTGATCTCTGCAGGTTCGTTAGTGGCAGGCACTCAGTGTAGCTCACCCTCCTTTACGTCATGTGCAATGTCTCAATGCTACTGGTTAGACCCGCTTGTGGGAAGCCAACAGCACCGATTTGCTAACGTAACTGGGATATACCACGCTAAGCACTCTGCTGATGAGGAGACACGACGACTCACAAGATGATTTGCCGTGTCATCCGGCTCGAAGGACCAAAAGATGTTGGGGTTTTTCTCGTCGTTGACGGATACCCCGGTAGTTGTTGTAGGTAGTTGTTAGTTCACACCAAACCACTGTTAAGTTTAATAGTTTATTTAGGGAAACGGTGAAAAGTTATGTTTGTTTAGTAATCTGAGCCGCACTTAATGTTATATTATTATTGATCGAGCCGCACATGAGCGCGGGACGGAGTTTTAGTTACGACTGAATTGAGTAATTATTTAATAAGGTACGAATAAACGTACTTTTGCTGTATGAGCATTATTGGCTCGTACAGGCGTGGTGGGAGGGGCGCCGATCCGGTGACCGCACACGGAACCCGGCAGACGGGACGTTTATGCTTGCGCGTCGCAAGCATAGCGCGGGCGGCTGGCACCGCTGTTGCTTGCTGTGGCGCCTTGGCCCGATTGTCGGATGCGGGGGCGGATGCGGAGGCGGATGCGGAGGCGGCTGCGGAGGTGGCTGCAAAGGTAACCGCGGAGGTGACCGCGGATGCGACTGCGGATGTGGCTGCGGAGGTGGCTGCGGAGGCGGGTGCGGATGCAGCCGCGGTGCGTGCCGTTCCGCGCGCCTGCACCACCACCATCGGCTTTGCGGACGCGTGAGCTGGAGGGCGGGGGGGGCGGCGCCGCCCCCCGCAGTGATGCGGATGCGGAGGTTGCGACGCGGGCATACGATGTTTCAGCATCAAGCGGCACCGGACGGAATGCTTGATGACGAATGGACACAGCGGCGGCGCGCCGGCCCGGCGGCAGCGCGGACGTAACGCGCGCAGACGTCGTCGCTGCCGACGGCCCGGCCGTCGATGGTCTACTTCCTTGGACAGTGGACGGCTTCCCCTGCTTTTTGGGGGCAGGTTCAGCCTTAGGCTGCCCGGCTACAGTCACTGCTGTGCCGGACACCGCACCTCCAGAACTTGGAGGCGAGTATGCCCGGCCCAGCACTGGCCGATCTTAGCCTGGCTGGTCTTCTTTCTTCTTCTTCTTCCTGCGCGCCGGCATCACCGTGGCTCAGGGAGCCACGGGAGCCGGGTCTAGACATCCTGTAGGCGTAACCGCCGCGACCTACACAGTGACGACTTCTTGCACCGGAAAATAAAATTTAAAGAAATTGGTCCGCGCGGAAAAATACTGGGTGTCGCTCGGTGGGACACGACCAGTCAACTTGGGCTACGGGCTAATCCTCCTAATGATCCATAGCCCGAGCAGCGCTTGTAAAGGCGGCCAGGAGCGCTGCGGTGGGCCGTGCGGTGCGGGGTAGTGATGACGCCCGCCGTGTTCACGTGCGCGCGAGTGTTTCTGCCGTGGTTGGGTGATTGCCGCGTTACAATTCCAAAATAAGTGTTGTTGCTGGTATTTTACATTTGAGAATGATATGATCGAGACAGTTTGTTCCTCTCGTGAGTTAGTGATGAGCCGGTAAAAGGCCATGCGACGCGCTTTATGTTAAGTAGTTAGTTGTAAGGTCGTCATTATTAGAGGGTTTGATGTCCACGTTAACATCCCCCACGATAGCAACAGTTTTAATTGTTTTTAGTTGAGTAAGTATAACGTCCTAACTATTTAGGAAACATTGAAATTGTTCTTTTTTGTTAAATGATGGCGATCGGTATATCGCGACTATTGCTGTTTTATTATTAATTTTGCATATGAGACAGTTCGCATTTGTGAATTCTGGTTCTTGAACAGTACAGGCTAAGTGTTGTTTTGTAAAAATCACGATCCCGTCATTTTGATTTTGTGTATTTGATGTATAATATGAATTATATCCATCTAATATTGGAATATTCGTCACCTTACTCAACCAACATTCTGTCAGAACTATGACGTCACTGTTAATTTTAATAAGAGACAACAACACTAAAAGTTCACTAAAATTCCTATTACTAATATTTAAATGATGGATTTTTAAGCCAGAAATCGTGAAGTTAATGAAATCTGTACACTTAGCCGGTGGACACTTGTATATTTTCGCAATTTTAGGGTTATCCAAGTCACCGATAACATTTTCAATTATATTAACCATTAATTACAGGTATAAATAGCAAAACAACAGGTGAAAATAGCCGAGTTCAAGAATGTATTAAAATACAACTGCATTGTAGGTGCCTACACTCGCAACTAAAAACAAAAAATAGATAACTCGGTAAGATCAGTAGAATAAAATATGTACCAAACAAATGCATTATAACTAAGCAAAACATTGAGACACAACTTATTTTGAAGGCAGAGTTAGTTAACGAGCAGCTGTTGAGGTAACGTGTAAGGATGAGTGTAGATGTAAATTGCGATGTGTAATATTTAAAGTTTTTTGTGTAGTGTACGATAATTATTGTTGAACTTGCGGTGAGAGGACACAAAAAGGTCAATCTGTAATGAGTTGAGTGTAGAATGTGTGATACAAGATATAGAATTAACTTAAAGGGTTTGATACTGGGTACAATTTGCATAACTTTATAGCACAATGTACTAAGTATAGATATGAATAAATAGGTTGAGCGACATTGGTCAAGTCTGATATTCGTCAAATCTGCAATTCGTCAAATTTGATGTTGGTCAAAGCTGTAGTTCGTCAAATCGTCTGTTTGTCCAATTATGAAATTTGCCAAATACGCTATTAAAAGCCGCACGCGCTATTAAATTCGTAACAGAGTTAACGCGCTCCTGGGCACTCAGGCAAGGAAGGAACAGAGGTGGGTTTTAGGCAGTTAAAGTCTGACACGCCTCCCGCTCCATCCAGAGCGGGAAAAGTAATAGGATGATTTCCCACTTAAAAAAAAAGGTACCTCATGATATTTTTGTATTACCTCATTTATTCAATACTTATTTATTTGGCAAGCGTGCTCCATCTTCGACCACATCATTGCTTACCCTCAGGTGAGATAGTGAAGTGAAACAACGTATGGTCATCTCCAGAACTGGGATATAGAAGTTAAGGATAATGTGGAGGAATCGCAACATTACCAAAGCTACCAAAATCAGGCTCATATGAACACTTGTATTCCCCATTTTTATTTATGCGGCCGAGACGTGGACAGTTGCGTGAGTTGGAAAAGGGGAAGATAAATGCTCTGGAGGTGTGGTACTGGAGAAAGATACTCGGAATATCGTGGACGGATTTCCGAACCAACGTGTCCATACTCCAGGAACTCGGCGTCACGCAGCGTTTATCGGCCGTAGTACAGTCGCACATACTGTAATATTTTGGACGCGTCTCTAGGCGGGATAACGACTCCTGCTCTGGCTGGTCGTACAGGGAAAAGTAGAGGGAACCAGATCACGTGGTAGGTCATGAGGTCACCTATGCGCGGAACTGGCCAAGTGAAATCTGCTATAGGCCACGTATCTGACTGCGCCAAACAGTCCACCAGCAGGGAGAGATGGCGGGAGATCGTGCGGAGAGGTGTGCCCGCCTCTACCACCGATGTGGTCGCCGCTACATGACCACGACCGCTCTGCTAAGAGCAACACGATAGAGAAGAAGAACAACCGAAACAAATTAAGCCTCAGAATACTCAATTACTACTTATTACATTTTAATGATGTAAATAGCAACCTTCAGCAGGCGGCTTTTTTTTGTAAGTTCATACAAGTAGGTTATGTGAATTCAAAACGCATGTTTTCATCGACTGTACATGGACTTGACCAATAGCGTATTTGACAAATTTCGTAATTGGAAAATAAGACGATTTGACGAATTACAGCTTTGACCAATATCAAATTTGACGAATTGCCAATGTCGTTCAACCCGAATAAATGCAGAAATGACAACAGAAACCGTTTAACTGACACAAACTCTTTAAGTCACTGAGTAGATTGATTTAACACTAAGTTTTTCAGACAACGCTCCAATTTAATGAGGATTTGTTGGGCTCCTATATCCAACATTTTTATTCGTAAAGTATTACGAATAAAAATGTTGCCATATTTTGTCCAGCAAAACATACTTTTGAATCTTTGCAAATTCTCTCGCCTTGAAAAATAGTTTTCTCGCGCTTGAGGGTAAATGTTGCAACATAAACGGGCTGCTGGTCTCCAGTTAAACCAATGCTGTGTGTATTCAGTGTTTCACCCTTAGGTTGCTTTTTATCGTAGTTGCGGACATTGGTAATCAGCTGGTTTTTTGTATGCACAGTCATGAATTCGGTAACGATAGGTCTGGTTGTACCTCTTTTGCCTGGAAGTCGATAAACATCCCGAATCTCCTGTTTAGACAGGGGCATATTTATAGCAGTGCCTAGTTTTTCAATAATGGTGGTCAGATCAGAAATTGTTTCAGTCTTTAGTAGGTATATTCCTGAATACGACACATGAAGAGTGTGTGGACTGTTGCAGATCTTGGATTTTGTTTTCTAAATCGTTTATACAGTTTTTATAGGCGTGGTTTTCCTGTTCCTCGCATCTCTTCAAACTTGGTATTTATTAGTTCCATTGATTCCTTAATCTCCAGGTTGACTATCTGTATCGAGGAGTTTTGTAGTTTAAGGTCCGCAATCTCCGCAACAAGATTATTTAACATTGACGATTGTTGTTCGTATAATTTATTAACGTGTTCCTTTTGCCAGGATTTTAGTAGGGTTTTTAGATCTGAATTATAATCTTCCAGCTGGCTGTTCGGCGAGGACTCTAATCGAAGTCGTTTGTGACGCATTATGGTTTTTACGTTTGTAAAGTAAAATTATTCTTACCACCGGCTAGCGTCAAAGATATTTTTCAGCATGAGACCCTATTTACCTATCTTCAGGTTTATTGCATTGAGGAATGTTTGTAGCAAATAACAATCCATTGATTTGGTCTTCACTTCTCACATTTATTGTTAACACTGCATCACACTAGATAATAATCAGTATACAGAAAATTGTATGTTGAACTTACAGTTGATGGTGAACAATTATTACCCATCATTCCAAGATCAATGATCCAGGTCCAGAGAGGAGAACCCACAAGTAATATCGCAGGTCATACAATCCTGATCATCCTTGGACACGTGGACGTGTGTTCAGAACCCATTGCCAAGACCGCATTGTTCTTCCAAAAATAAGTGAGGTTAAGATCCGACCATTTTCTAGTTAGTTAATCTAAAAGATCTTAAGTAAATCCTAGGAACCCTGTCGACAATAAGAAAGGAATTCGTAAATGCCACGCCTAAGATTTAGCGTTACTACAGAAAATCCCAAAAAGAGTACTTACAGCGTCCTACATTCTTATGCTTACAGCATTTGAACTTGACTCTGGTCCCTTTAACATCTCGAGACATTATTAAGTGCTTTTAAGAAGTTTTTTTCAATAAATAAAGTTTAAGAGTCAGACTCGCTCCAGATGAAGTTGGAAAAAAAAAGAAACGTCAAACGACAATCTGTCAACTTGCAAAATAACGCACCATTACACGAATCTGACTTATTATATTTTTAAGTGTTACACGTTGACATTATCATTTTCAGTACATAACGCTTGTGGAATATCCATATCTGATAACGATTTCGGCACCGTGTTGTTTTTGTTTGTAGTTTCTGCCGGTGGAGATGTACGCTGTAGGCGAGACATTACGGTGACGCGCCGACGAAGTAAGGTGAATTGAACCTTATAGCTTGCTAGTTAGGCTGAAGTTGGTTGTAGCAGTTCCAGAAGTTCTGCATACGTGCGCATGCGCACACGCAGCAATATCGGCGAGTAGATGAATCTGGTGAGACACAGGTTGTAGTGGGAGAGCAATTATGGCGGCCGTACTGCTCACGCGGAGGTGAAGGAGGGCGCGCGGTGCTCGCCCGCTACTAGATGACACAGGGATTAGGTCAAAAAGCGCGACGCGAAATCGACAACAACACTGTGAACTTTGACTAGCCGTAGGGATTAAAATTCTATGAATAGTAATTAATTTTAAAAGAAAATAGTTAAGAAGTTTTAACAAACGTCCTCTCTCAAACAAAGCGCGCAGCGAAGATCAAAAGTTTGTAATTGAAGTTGTTCACTTTATCGTCGACACTGGCGCTTTCGCTAACAGAGTTCCAGTCGATATCACCTGCATCACGCGTCAAAGTCTCCAGATCTAAACCATTATAATTACGAAGATAGCAGAAGCGGGGTTTACGTTTGGGAGATCGGATACGATATGAAAGATAGATAAGGTCATGATAAGAGAAAGTCGCAGTGAGCTGTCCCAACTCAGCAAAATTGTGAGGCGTAGATACGATCATTAAGTCCAGAAGAGAAGGTGTACAGTTTGGAAAGTTATGGGTCGCAGAAAGAGGAAAAATATCAAGATTAAAAGAAGATAATAATAATAATAAGTTAGGCTTAGGCCACGTTTACCTCGTTTGCCCATGCATAATAAGAATAGGGCGCTGGTGGCTGCTCTGGATTCGCAGTTGTCAAATTATTTAGATGACTGCGAAGACCTCACCGATACACACTCGATGCTGTACTGCGCGGCTGTAGCGGCATGTCGTGTAGCTCACGTCAAATTTCCTAATGACCGAGCTACACGACCGAAGCCAGCCGTGCTGGCTTGGCAGTGCAGAATCGAGCGTCGTATTGGTGGGGCCAGAGCACTCATAGGCAAACTAATCTGCTTCAGGGAGGGCAACACTCGCCCAAGAGTGATGCGCTTTGTGAGACGGGCGTTTTCGGAGACTGATGTCAGCTCCCGAGACTATATGTCCCGTGTCACAGAGCGCATCGACTTCCTGAAGCAGAAAGTATATGCATGGGCAAACCGTATTCGCAGGTATAAGCGGCGAGTGGAACGATACACCCAGAATCGCACATTCCGAAGTAATGAAAGGTGGGTGTATAGGGATTGGGAGCAACCGGACCAAGGTGTGACTAATACGCACCTGCCGGATGATGACGCCATATACTCGTTCTGGCGCAGCATCTGGTCGGTGCCTGTCTGTCATACCGAGGGCGATTGGATTCGGGATGTTGAGCGCGTATGCGATCCAATACCAGAAATGGGGGCAATTGTCATCAGCCCCCAAGATGAAGCTCGTGCAGTCCGTCCGTTAGCTAACTGGAAATCTCCAGGTCCGGACGGGCTGCACAACTTCTGGATAAAATGGTTTACAAGGTCGCATACCCACTTGGCATCTCAGATCCAGTCTGCCTTAGAGTCAGGGTCGCTGCCCCAATTTCTAACTACAGGAATAACCCACCTGCTCCATAAATCAGGTAGTACTGCGGAACCTAAAAATTATAGACCGATCACGTGCTTACCGACGGTCTATAAGGTTTTTACATCCATTTTGAGAGCTAAGATTAACACACATATAGATAGTAACTGTATCATGTCTGCCTCTCAAAATGGATGTAGGAATGGGTCCCGCGGTACTAAGGAGCTTCTCCTCATACGAGTAGATATGACCATTAGCCAACAGGCTCGGCGTTTCCGAAAGGATCTGTCGACATGTTGGATAGACTATAAGAAGGCCTATGACTCAGTTCCTCATACATGGCTCATGAGGGTGCTAGAATTGTATAAAGTTGATGCAACGCTACGCACCTTCCTGATGTCATGTATGGGGCAATGGAGGACGGTCATTCGCTATCCAGGATGTCGACAAATCCAGAGGAATAGCGAACCGATAAGGATCGAGCGGGGTATATTCCAGGGTGACAGTTTGAGTCCGCTTTGGTTTTGCCTAGCTTTGAATCCTCTAAGCACACTGCTGGAGAATTCAGGGCTAGGCTATCGGTTGAAGAGAGGTGGTCAGGTTATATCTCACCTCCTTTACATGGATGACTTGAAACTTTTTGCCCCCAACAATCTGCAACTGATGGAGCTACTGAAGGTAACTGAAACCTTCAGTAGTGCCATCAGGATGGAGTTTGGTGTGGATAAATGTGCGGTCATGCATGTAAAGCGAGGGGAGATTGTGGAATCCGTGGGAACACAACTCTCGGATTCCATAAACCTGAGATCCCTCTCTCCAACCGAAACCTTTAAGTATTTGGGTATGTCGGAAGCGTTAGGTATCAATGTTGCTGACATGAAGCAATCGTTGAAGGAGCGCTTCTTTGGCCGCCTGAAGAAGGTATTTAATAGCTTTCTTTCGGGCGGAAACAAGGTGCGCGCCTTCAACGGTTGGGTCATGCCGGTATTGATGTACTCTTTCGGCGTACTCAAATGGACTCAAACAGAACTTGACGCCCTGGATAGGCGAGTCCGTACGCTGCTGACTGCATTTCGAATGCATCACCCACGTTCGTCGGTGATGAGACTGTATATCCCGCGGAAGTGTGGAGGCCGAGGCTTTTTAAATGCTAAGACCCTCCACAACCGCGAGGTATGCCGTCTAAGGGAATATTTCCTAGCTGCTGACGTGGGTATGCATCGAGATGTAGTGGCGGTGGACAAGGGCCTTACTCCACTCTCCTTGGCTAACGAGAACTGGCGCAAACCTCTAGTGCTTGATACTAACGATCGCAGGGAAGTATGGCAGAGTAAGGAACTTCACGGACGCTTTTTCCGGGCCCTACATGGGCCCGATGTAGACCAACTAGCGTCCGTAGCCTGGCTGCGTGTCGGTGACCTCTTTGGGGAAACCGAAGGTTTTGTCTGTGCAATTATGGACGAAGTTATCATGACGAAAAATTACCGGAGATTTATTGTGAAGGACGGCACGGTTGACATATGTCGGGCATGTCATCGTCCGGGAGAATCAATCCGCCACATAATCTCTGGTTGTTCTCGTCTAGCTAACGGTGAGTACTTGCATAGGCACAACCTCGTAGCCAGGATTATCCATCAGCAACTTGCTCTGAAATACTCTCTTGTGAAATCGGAAGTGCCGTACTACAGATATGCGCCCGACCCAGTTCTCGATAATGGTCATATCTCATTGTACTGGGATCGGTCCATCATCACTGACAGGACTATTATAGCCAATAAGCCTGATATAGTGGTGGTGGACCGAATCGAGAGGCGTGCAATGATTGTTGACATTACCGTCCCACATGACGAGAACCTCGTGAAAGCCGAGAAAGATAAACAAATCAAGTATATTGACTTGGCTCGCGAGGTTGTCGACATGTGGGATGTGGACTCAGCGATCATTGTACCAATAGTCGTGTCAGCCAATGGCTTAATAGCCACGAGCCTCGACCAACACCTCAGGAGGCTCTCGTTAGGCGGCTGGATCAAGGGCTTGATTCAGAAAGCAGTACTTCTGGACACGGCTCGCATTGTCAGGCGGTTCCTCTCTCTGGAGCCCTGACCGCCGGTAGCTTGGACCCTGTTCCTGATACCGGTGGGATACTATTTTTTATATTTTTAAATGTTTTTTTATATATTTTCTATTGAAATATTTAAAAATATAATTTATATGTTTACAGAGATATAAACGGATAATAAGTTTAATGACCATAAGTTTAGGTTACAGTACACCGATTATACATATGTATCATAGCGGCAATACAGTTTAAGGCTCATTCACTTACGCTTCAAACCACACTAAGGTAGAACTTATCTATTTAGTAATGGGAGCAAAAGAAGAGTTAACCACAATAACGTTATCGTTAAACAATGGTTCACATACTAAAATTAATAAATGCCCAATGGCGGTATACAAAGAAAAGTTCTTTACCTCCCGTGCTAGTCAAAGACTGTGTTACGGCAAGTTAATATTCTCGCTCTTGGAATACTAGTCATAATATGAACACTCTATGACACTTTTTTACCAATTACCTACATTTTGTATTGCAGTGTATCATAATTGACGATAACGAGTTTCAAGTTTAGCGTAAACAAGTAGTATATGCAAAGATATCAGACAACATCACTACGAATGTTATTTGAATATTTCGCTATACTTAAACAAAATGCTTTCACAATAACAATATGAGCTCATTGTAAGTAATAAGAAAAGAGTGTTAAATATAAAATTAAAATTAAAAAGGTTTTTGTAAAACACAAATAATAAAACTAAAAAGTAAGAGCATAACAAAAGTTGTAGTAATTTTTCTAACTTGAAAACCCAAGATCCACAGCAATCACCCGCCGCATCAGTCTCATGAGAGAGAACGTAGTTTGATTGAACGTGAGTCATCTCTAAGCAAACATGTATTAAAATCACCTATTAAAATAACATGCTCGTACTGTTAGAATGTAAAAGTCCCGAACCTTTTTAAAAAGATTTATTTAACTTCCTAAAATAAAGGTCAATACATAATTTAATTATTTTGGTTATTTTGGGGAAAAACAGTATACGTCCCAACTCAATGAATGCCAAATCCGAACTGCCTCGGAAGCGATGGGCAGTAATGTTCTAGAATGGCTAATGCTGACTAAGCATCAGTGTCAGCATTTATCTATACAAAGTAGGGATGTAACAACCCCCCAACAAGATGAAACTTTTATATATTTTTTTAAAATTAAGTTTTAGGGAGATATGCGAAGTCTTGGGGCTGGAATTTCTTCTAGTTCCTGAACTTCATCTGTTAAACTATTTGACTCTGTTTTAGTTTTGAAAGTTGGACATTTACCGAATTTTTTACAAAGTTTATAAAGTATACAAATTAAAAAAAGAATAACTATACAATAGGTAATAATCGGATAATGGGATTCGTATTGTATTAATGGGCCAGGTTCATTAATAATTTTATCAATATCTAACATTAATTGAAACAGTTACAAGTTTTTCTAAGTGTATATCATTTAACTTCAAAGGTTTTAATTTTGATTTAATTGACATAAACTTATCTTTGTAACAACAAGGGTCACTGATAAGATTGAAATCAGAAATGATAGGTTTAATAACGTTACTATAATAGGGTTTAGCCGAAAGTTCTCTGTCTTTACAGTAAGCTTTACATTCTGATTCTAGACTGATTACACTAGTACCTAACAATTTGTATTCTGTTATCTGAGAATTACATTCAAGGTTTGGTTGGTTCTGACTTGACAAAGAACCATTTATTGTTTTTTAATTCTTGCCAAATATCTATGCTTCCATGAACTAATTTGGTTTCACATTGATTGGGTAATTTATCAACAATTTTACATAACATTTCCGTTTCACAAATAGGCATATTTTGAACTGAGTATATTTCGAGATTAATACATATTATATAAATCTGATTGATAGTTTTAACACATTTACTTAATTCCTGAAGGCATACATAGGTTAATTTATTTTTGCTTAAAGCTAAATGATAACAATGGGGTATAATCATAGCATAGGAATAAGGCTGACCCACATCATGTGAAATAGGAACAGAAATAGGTTTATATAACATACATTCTGACTTATGTACTAAGGGAATCTTAATGACAAACACTACTTTATTATTTATGAAATAACACGATAATTGGGCTTAATTTGGTTAGCGTATGGATACTATCTAAACTTAAGCTAATAGGTAGTTCACTATTCTTATTTAAGTCCTACTACCTATTAAGTAACTACGGATCAACTCTTCATACAGCTGTTTAGGGGTTAGTACAGAGGGGTGTATAGAGTGACCTTTAGTAAACATTATTGCGTTAATAATATCATCGAGTCTAAATGATAGGGTCAGTAAACTAGAAAACAATTCATTATAGATTTAATTCATTTTAGATTCTATATATAAATCCTTAGGTATATTAGATACATTATTTAATACGGCTGATAAATTTTCGATAGCATTGCCTAATCGAGCTTCATTAATTTTGATTGTTTTAATTGTTTCATTATAATTTTGTAATGCTGTGTTAGTCATCAAAATGTTATCTTTCAGGAGAGATGAAAGTTTCTTATCATTATTTTCTAGGTGTTTAATTGCGGAATTATATTTGATTGAGTCGTCTTCATCCATTGTGCCAATTACTTGTTTGAAAAGGGAACCGATACCAGCAAACCACGCAGATCTCTTATCTCTATCGGGAATAAGGTGAGATATAGCACTATAATCCTTTAAAATACTGTCAAGGCGAGATGTTAAGCGCTCCTGCACACGATGCCGCCACCGCGCCGACGCCGCACAATTACACTATACATACGAGTCGCGCGAAGACCGCCACCGCGCCGCCGCCGCGCCGCCACCGCGCGCGGTCCTCGTCTCGCCACCGCGCATCTATTTGATTCATTCCATTACCGGCCGCGTACGAACGTGCACGCCGCGAGATCGCACGTGACACAAATATGTCTAATTTAGTGAAAAAAAAGAATTTTGTGCTTGCTTACTACATGTATAGAAAATGGCAAAAAGAACGTCGAGTCGGAAAGTTGTGGGTACTAATGAAGACAGAACTGCATGGAGAATTCCAAACCAAAATCGTTTGCACAGGGTTTCATCGCCTTAATAATTCGGCATGAACGACATAGATGGCGCTAGTATAGTAGTTGGATTGGAAAATATACATCTCTCGTTAAAGAACATTATCTTGTTTTTTGCTAGTTACAATATTACTTAATTTTAACACAAATTCTCCTACGACATTACAAACCTTATAAAGCAAAGCTCGTAATAACTAGGATTCGAACTCGGTGGCATAAAATTTACCGATACCATAGCCACTGGACTATTGCGTCATTACGCAATGAGTTGAAATTATCCTACTCTTTATTATATCGAAGTTGTTTAGCGACTATAGCCTGTATCATAAATCTCAAAAGAATTGAGGGTAGTTTAATATTGACTGTATAAAAATTAAATCTTTTTGTTCAATCATAACGTTCTTTACTATCTTTGAGTGAGTTCAGTTACGATTGCATTTAACAATTTTTTAATATTTATCTTTACCATGAGTTCGCGTTCTAATATTGATATGGCTACGAGGGCCCAAATAATAGCATTGCATAATCAAGGCCTAAATTATTCTGAAATTTCGAGAGAAACTGGCTTAAACGTAAGTAATGTTTTAAAATCACTGTTCGTTATTTATTTTATTATCCATGGTTATCGATACACGAAAATAATAAATAATATATTTCCCTTATAGGTAAAGACTGTTACTTTATGGATAAAGCGGTTTCAAGAAGAGGGTTCCTTGGAACACCGCAGTAGATCTGGCAGAAGACGCCATATTGACTCAGACCAGCGTCAACTTATGGTGCAAGGTTATGAGGAAAATGGCTTTACACCAACAAGATATTACGCAGAGTTGTTTGATACATCTTTGCGGGCCCAGTGAAAAAAAGACGTGAAATTTAATACAGTGCCATTTTTTTTTTACTTCTCAAAGCTCAATCAACGCAACCACAGCAAAAAAATCATTTAAAGTGAACAAACCAAGCTGGCAACCGCGTTTGCCATAACGCTCAAGAGCATTGTTTTTCTGGCAAATAGGGTTGCCGGGAAACATAATTATGCAAAACGTAAAATTTTTATAATTTATGAGTAGGTAAAATATTTACAGAACTAAGGTTGCATATATAGTGAAAGTTATTATAACATAATGTAAATAAAACTAAATAATAGAAGAATAGCACAACACAGTTTTGATTTAGAATACTTATAATATCTGTTATACAGTTTTACTTTGTTAAGGTCTTCTATTTTGTAATAGAGTTATTCAGTTATAAATTTTACTTGTATTTCTCCTTAACAAGTGAATTAAATCATTGTTAATTGGATGTAAAACTGCTAGGTTAGGTTATACATTCTATAAGAAAGAAAGACATAAATTGTATTCTTCTTTGAGAATTAAATGTCTTAAACTATAATCAATAAAATAGTTTCATTTCTTATCCTTTACGAGAATTAAACTTAGTAAATCTTAAGCTGTAAGAAAAATATATCTAAATCTTCTACATAAATGTTTTTTACTAATAATACTAATACTTACCACCAATTATGAAAGTAATTTATATAATATACATATATTTATATAATGTTATATATAGTAGTATATGTATACTTGTATATTATCCCTATATTCATTTATACATCTTATACCTCATATTTTTTATTTTTTAATAAAATAAAAACGTTTAAAAATACAAAAAATAGAATATAAATTATATATTAGAATAATTAAATTTAAAAAAAGTCGACAGAGAGCTGGGTTGCGAACCGGTGCCCTGTTGAACGATCTATGTTATTCTGCCATGCTTATCCACCTGAGCTACTGACTATTTATTCTGGAACGTGAAAATAAGAGCTACTTTGTGAATGTAGGGATTTTTATTATTTGTGATCGACGCCATCTGTAGTCGAATTAACCGATATAGTACCAATTGGCTTATTTAGTTTGGTTTAGATGGCGCTGTATTAAGTACTCGGAAATAAGAAAATATAGTAATTTTTGTTTATTTGAATATAAATATATTATTATTACTTAGTAATTATTTTAGGTATTAAAAACCTTATTATCTGCCTCTGCATAATAAGGTTTATAAGCTTTGCAGTGTTATTTTCATGATTGAACAGCGCCATCTAGTCGTCTCATGAAAGTCATGATACGTAATGCAAAACCTCACAGTCAAAAGTCGACCTTAGGCTCTCCATGCACCTTTTTCATCAATAGTACATCCTATGCTGTCGGCACGGGAGCAATATGGTGAATTTCATACACTTTACGAAGATCTCCGAAAAGACGACGCCAAGTTTTGTGATTATTTTCGAATGAATTACAAGACATTTGATAAATTATTAAATTTATTAAAGAACAAACTGCAACACACAAATACAAATATGCGAGCAACTATATCTGCTAAGGAGAGATTGGTTGTTACATTGAGGTAAAGTATTTAATTAATTATTCTGATTTACTGTAGAAAAATCAAAATCAATCAAGCTTGATGTAGATGGACTTGGGATGCTTTGTAATGAATCGTTTTCAATGCTATAATTCGAAGCCTGTGATTGAACTCTCGTACTGGGTACAGCAGTTCAATTTCAAAAATTGTAAATTATCAGAATATTGATATTTATGTATTGGTTTTGCACCTGATCCAGATTTTGATTCACGTATCTTTTTGTCGCATTTCATCCACGCGTCTCTTATATTTTTCCATTTCTGAGATAATATTTTACCTGAAATAATTAATATTAATAATCCATTATATTTTTATAATGTTTTTTTTTTTCAATTGCAGATATTTAGCAACCGGAACTTCATTAGCCGATCTTGAGTATCGATTTAGAATTGGAAAATCAACTTTAAGCGTAATCATACGAGAAGTATGTTCTCTAATATGGTCTGAACTTTACCCAAAATATATGAAAATGCCATGTAGGAACGATTGGCTAGCAATAGCAAATAAATTTGAAGTTTCTGCTAATTTCCCTCATTGTGTCGGTGCTGTAGATGGAAAGCACATCAGAGTAATTAAACCAAATAAAAGTGGATCGATGTTTTTGAACTACAAACATTACTTCTCGATTGTATTGATGGCAGTCGCCGATAGTGACTACAACTTTATTTATATCAACGTCGGTGCTTATGGAAAGGATTGTGATTCAGGTGTTTTAAAAGATACAGCTTTCTGGCACAACATGATCAACAATACTTTGAACTTGCCAGAACCTGCTTCCTTACCTAATACTAACATTATCTTGCCATATGTATTCGTAGGCGATGAAGCATTTGCACTACATCAGAATTTACTGCGCCCATATAATGGTCAACAGCTTGATACAGAAAAATCCGTTTTTAATTGGACCCTGTTAAGCAGAAAAGATCCAACCAACAATTTGTCGAAAATCGAGTTATTTATGTAGTTAGAAACTACGCATCGAACTTTATATACGCAAAAAAGATCCAAGCAGTCTGATCACTTTTACTAAACAAACCTCTATGACACTACATGTACCAAAACACATTTAACGTTTTAAAAGAAAAACAAAAAAGATACATGCCTTTTGGATCTCAAAAAAAATTAAATGTATTATTTTTTTAAATCCAAACAGGTTGGATCCTTTCCGCAAAATATTTATTCTCTATCACTTTTAATGTAAAGTGTACCAAGCGCCTCGGATCTTCTAAGCAAAATAGTTTTGTTGAATCTTACTGATTACACAGGAACCAAGAGGTTTGGCAGTTTATTGCATAATATGAAATTTCAGATTTAGTTTTAACAGAAACCCTATAAGACCGATATAATTTTTTATGTTTTAACTATTTTTTTAGACAGTAATTTAAATTATTTTAATTGAAATTACTTTTTAAGTTTTTTTTAACTTGTTACGTAAAAATAAAATCGTTTCTGAACGTAATACATTTTTATACATCTGGTAACAACACAGGTACACTGTTATAAGTTCCTGCAAGAGAGTGAAATTTCGTTATTAGTTATTATACTCGTAAGTGCTTAATGGAGATGGATCATAATATTAATAGTGTACCTACCAATGAATGCCTACTTGGGTTATAATTCGAGAAACGACCTTACACTTCCCACAATATCTCCAAAAAAAAACATATTCACGTCAATATTTCTTGAAAGGTGTTTTGGTATGTAGAGATATGTTCGTGAAGACCATTCAAACCACTCTTGAAATAATAGATACTGCTCTTTAAAAAATGAGAACTTATTCTCTCACTGACGAGAGGGGTATGAACGGTGCCCACAATAAAGTATCTGCTGTGTGCAAAGATTTTTAAACAAACTTAATAGAAAAACTACCTAAGTATGCTTCTCATTATTGTCGCCAGAAAGCAGGAGATGCAAATTTTTAAAGACCCGACATGTCCTTTTCAAAGATTTTCCAACTTCACTGTGAAGAAACTACTTCTGGAGGTATAAAACCCATTTCATACCCAAAAGCTAAACAAATATTTTAAACAAAGTTTATTCTCCGCACTAAACTATTAAACAAAGACAATAGATACGATTACTATGAAAATAAAAAGAACAAAATTGTAAAAGAATGTTCTTTTTATTTTCTTCTATGCTGATGCGTTTCATGTGAAACGCATCTCAAAACTGCAGAAGACCTAAAAAAATATGTGAAAAATGAGATGATTCTTGCCATTAGATATAAATACAGGTTACAATGATCAATGCCACTGCAACGTCTGGGTGGATGGCGAAGCAGGTAGAGGCGCACAGGAAATCGGATCTTGTCTCATCAAACACCAGTCAGAGAGACTTAAAGAAGGACTAACGCACCTTATTCTGTGGAGCAATTCCTGTGGCGGCCAAAACCACAACATCAAGCTTACTCTTATGCTGTATGCTTTCTTAGAAGACCACCTAACGTTGCAGCAAATAAGCATGAAGTTTTTAGAATCGGGACATAGCTTTTTGCCGAACGATATAGACTTCGGTAAAGTGGAAAATGCGTTGAAGTACCAACAACCGATTCTCATGACATTTCATATACTTATTATATATTACTATTACTTATTTTTTTCTTATTTCTTATTTTATATTTGTATTTTTTTCATTTCATATTTTTTTTTTTTGTTTTTTTTTTCTCATGATATTGTTAGGTCATATAGTATTTAGGAAGTATTGTACTGACTATTAATTACGAAATCATGCAAATGCCACTCATTTTGTTTTAGACAGGATGTCATACACACAAGAGCTATTGATTATTTAAGATGTTTCAAGGACTCAATATTATTAATCTGTATCAATAGTGTAATATGAATTTATTTGTAATATTATTTGTATCGTAAAGTATTTATTGTTAGTTCACACAGTATTAAAGAAATGTTGTATTGACTATTTGTCACAATGTCGCTTAAATGTTACTAAATTGATTAAACAACAATTCATGCATTTAAAAGTTTATTTCGTTGAAATATTTTTAAGGACTTATAATTAATTTGTGTTTATTAATCATGTAAAATATGAATTTATTTATAATTTATTAATTTATCAAAGTATCACTGAATTATTTGATTGGTTGCTCATTTTATTAACGCTACCCCCACTATGAGTGGGGAGGATAGAGGATCAGTGTTGCCAGTACCTGCGTCGACTTTCGGACGATTCGCTACCCGAAATGGGACGATTTTTGGAAAAAGGACGATTTGAGAAATATTAATTTGTTACGATTGAATAAGAAAAAAGTATACCTAAAAGGGCGTGAGTACCTACTGTTATATTTTTATAGCAAACAAATAAAAGTGTAAAATTTTTTAGATGTTCAATATTATTTTGTTTCTTGCATGTCTTTGGTCAACTCAAACTTAAGAGCGCATACTCGGTCCGCGCGCTGTTTGGTGCAAAAACGTGCTTTTTCAAACCAGATTGACCATCAACCACTTAACTTACAAACATAACAATTACTAGCAATTTTAGGAAATGTTGTTGTCCATGTTGATAGTTAGACTTTTTTTTCGATTAATATAGTGTTTCTGAATACCATCAAGATAACTGAATAGAGTTTTTCTTGATTACACTTTCCGTGTCAACTTCGAAGCTGAAAATATCTGAAATTACTGACAGATCTAACAAACAAATATTTTTAACTAACTGCAAAGATCCTTAGGAATATAGTTAATTAAATGATTTTTTTTGTTTTAGGCTACTTACATAAGAAATTAAAATCCAAACAATGTGTAAAAATGCAGAAATTACAGTCGATAAAATGATTATTTTCACCAATATATCTTATTTAATTTTATATAATTAATACTTATTGTAATAGTAGAACATCTTCTTCGTAGATTGCAATTTAAAAATTCAACTAAACTATGTCTATTATTTTTCTATAAATATTTTAAAACTACTATAAAACTCTGCGTGCAAATAGTACTTTGGTAAGTAAAATATTTTCATTTTGATGACTGAATATTTTACAGTGTGATCGTAAGCACTTTGGTAGGTATTTGTTTTTTGGATGATCGACATTATTTTAAAATGACAACAAATTATGTTTTAGACGGAATGGGAAATAAAGCGAAGCTATTTTTAGGAAGGAGAAAACGCAAAAATTTAGACAATATGGCTAAGGCAAGAGCTAAAAGGTTGGTATATTTATTTTATATTAGCTTACACCCGCGGCTTCCGTCCGCGTGAAATATAAAAGATGTAAATACTCGTAGATCCTTAATGAAGCCGAAAGCAGGCCTCCTTCACTCGGCCGTACCTACAACGATAAATGCCTACTTTTTCGCGTGGCACCTTGGCCACAAAATAATTTTGACGCGTTTCATACATATTGGAATATTACGAATGCAACTTGAAAATGTGATTTTTTGTTTGTTGCGATATCTTAACGATTTTGGTGTCAAATGAAAGGTCTAGGTCAAAAACTATTTTACTCATTAACTATTTGAATCATGTAAATCGGTGCACCCGTTTAGGAGATAATTAAGAATTAATGTAATGAAAATGTAAACAACCAGAATTTTTTAGGTTTTCGTTCTACTAACTTTTTAATTAATGCAGAGAGAGCAGCAATCAATTAGGTGAATATCGCGTTAGGCAACTTTTTCACTTTTTTTTTATTACAAGTTTTTAATATTATAACTTTTCTTTAAATACCTCCATGACCCGTTTACTACTCAATGCATCCATCAGCACAATGTGTTAAATACGTTACATTGAGTTTTACCGTAATACATGATTTTTCAACTCAAAAATAAAAGTAGGTAGTTTCCCAGCAATCATTTTAGTTACTCAGTTTGATGTACAGAATGCGTGGTGACGGCTTCGTGAAGGATTTGTTTACATCCTGTACCACCAGGATCTACTTGAAGAAAAAAACATTTTGAATCTGAATTTACGAGTACCTAGGTTTATTCTTTCAGACAAAGAAATAATTTAATTGAAGAACAGTCGAGGAAATCCAATGATGCATTAAACTGTGATGATACAGGTCATGTAAGTATTTTAGTTTACGGTTGGTGAATTTTTTTTTTACATTTTGACTGGTTTTGTCATATAATAGAGGTAAATGATGAAAATTTTACTATAATATGCAATATAATATTGAGTTCCCCGCCCTACCCTTACACTTTCTTTTAGGATATCTTCTCATCATTAATAGAAGATCTCGTAATACCGGAAAATAAAATGCAAAGTAATGAAGAGGAATTTAACGATATCGAAGATTTCCAATTTGTAAGTATGATTCGTTGATAATAATGTTGGAATTGTTGTAATACAACCCTTGAAACAATATGAATCGGTATCTGTTTCACTTTTTCAAACCTTATGAATAACCATATTTGTTTTAGAGTGTGGAATCAAATGTTACAACGAGTTCACCATTTCGAATTGAAGGTCGAAGGATTGTTGACTTCAATCACTTTTTTGACCAAATGAAAACATTATCTGATCACAATCCGGGCTTAGGTTGTTCAATAAGCCACATGCAAATTATAAGAGAGAAGCTTATTGGTTTGGAGTCTGTCGTCTACTTCCAATGTAATATGTGTAACCGAAAATTTCAATTAAATTTGTGTGTAAATTCACCCGGTGAGTCTGATGATATGACTATAAATCATGCTGCAGTGACTGGCACAATGTTGATTGGCTGTGGACGAGCTAACTTAAATGAGTTATTAACAGCTATGGACCTACCAAGATTAAATCAAAAAGCTTACAATAAGTGTCATAGTGACTTATCCAATTGGTGGGCAGTTGCTGCAGAAACCAGTATGAAAGAGGCAGCTAAAGAAGAAGGTGAATTAGCTATTGAAAGTGGAGATATTATTGACGGAATTCCTGCGATCATAGTTGTGGCTGATGCGTGCTGGTCTAAAAGATCTTATGGAAATAATTATGCCGCAGCATCGGGAGCAGCTGCAATTATTGGATTTAAAACTGGGAAAGTTTTATTTATGAAGGTAAAAAACAAATATTGTATAATATGCGCCCGATCTGTATCAAAAAATCAGTCGCCACCCATCCATCAGTGCACTAGAAATCATGTAGGATCTTCGACAAGTATGGAACAATCAAGCATAGTCGAGGGATTTAAAACTTCAGTCACCACTCATAACTTGATATATAAAACTCTTATAGCAGATGGAGATGCAAGTACTTTTAAAAAAATATTGGAAAGCAGACCATATCCCAATGTGCAAGTGCAAAAAATTGAATGTTCAAACCACCTGCTTAGAAACTACTGTAGTAAACTAATGCACCTACAAAAGGATACATCTATTCCACTTTCTGAAAGAAAACTTTTAACAAATGAACGAATCACTCGACTTCGTACAGCCGTAAGGGCTGCAGCTCGCTTTCGCAATGCTCAGAACACCAGCAGTTCCTATAAAATCATTAAATTAAAGGATGATATAGTAAACAGCCCAAAACATATTTTGGGTGATCATAGTGCATGTGAAAACTATTATTGTACAGATGAAAAAAAAAAGGAGCAAAATCTGGTTCCTTTAGCGACAACTCTATTTAGAAAACTAATGGTCCATACAATACAAATTGCATTAAACTCCAAAAGCTCTCTTTACAATGTAAGTAATAATAGAGCCGAACAATTTAACAGTATTGTTGCAAAGCACGTAGGTGGCAAACGTATAAATTTTTCATTGAAAAATTCTTATACAGCTAGGTGTCACGCTGCAGTTGCAGCTTTCAATACCGGCAAAGCGCAGTACAGTTTGTACAAAACAAACTTTGAAAAAAGCCCCAGGAGATCAATTAAACTGCTGGAGTTGAGACGTTACAAGAGTAACTGCAACCGTAATCATAGAACAGGCTTAAAAAAAAAATAGTTTTTCAAAATGATAAGAACGACTATGGCGAGAGATGCCAAAAACCGGATTTAACGCCAGAACAGTATGAAACTGCAAAACAATTGTTTTTGGAAAACTTGAAAGGCCTGGTTGAAAAGCGGCATGAGGTAGAACGAGACACAATATTACAAGCTGAAAGCGCATTATGGCTGGAGCTACGAAGATGTCTGTTAACAGCCTCATCTTTTAGCAAGGTACGTTTCTAATATGAAATACAAAAATCATACCTGAACATTTATGTTGCTGTTATTCACACTAATTACTTTTTTAGGTTTGCAAAAGGCGAAGTAATATTAGCTCTGCGCCACTCGTGAAGTCTCTCGTCTATACCGATTCTTTGAACAGCGTGACAGCCATCGAATACGGAAAAACGAATGAAAAGAAAGCTATCAAGCAACTAGAGCAGCAAGAGGGTATCGTCGTGCAAAAATGCGGACTTTTCATTGACCAAAAATATTTTTTCTTGGGAGCGTCTCCAGATGGTCTGTTCGAAGAAGGGATCGTCGAAATTAAATGTCCATATTCAGCGCGTAACATGGATGCTGAACAGGCCATAACGCAAAAAAAAATTAAGTTTTGGAAAATTGATGGGTCAGTTAATACCAACCACGACTGGTACTTTCAAATCCAAGGCCAGCTCCATATCAGGTAAGGATCACTATTATCACTTTTATGTCATAACAGTGAGCGCGATTTTCACAGTTCAAAGGACTAACGTTCGGTTGACCATGCATATTAGGTATATTTTAGTTAAGCCGACAAGCATTGCAATTTTTTCAAATAAACAAAATTTATTTTCAGTCAAAAAAATGTTTGTCTGTTTGCGGTGTGGACAGGAGATGAATTCGCTGTGAAGACCACAAAAATTACTAGAGACGACGTATTTTGGACAACGAAAATGGAACCTAAATTATTGGACTTCTATGAAAAATGTTTTTTGCCTGAGATGATCGACCCCAGAAAAAGTCGGTCAATGCCAATTAGAGATGTGCGATTTTTACCTACTTTAAACTTCACTTGTTCTAATTTATTTCAACAATTAGATCCAAAAAATAAAATCATAAAGTAGAGCCTAAAAAATAAAAGTATCAAAATTATTCGTAATAACTATAACGGTGCAGCTCTCACGCACACAGAGAAATCATTGTAGTGTGCCGCAGTGAGTATGCCATTCGATAGATCGTGTAGATTTTTGACTTGCGCTAAATCGAGTATGCGCTCTTAACGACACCTTTGATTCCTGAACTCGTTACCGCCAAGGATACTAAGGTATTGGTGTTGAGGCGGGTTCTGCTTTCATTTTAAAATGTTTTACAAGGAACTCGCATAACAAAAACCCAATTTCTCGTAATCGTAAAGCTAGAGATAAACTGGCCCCACGTACGCAACGTATGCGATGCAACGTGGGAGAATGAGTGTGCACGCTTGTCCCATGTATGCAACGTAGACGCTGTTGTAATTTCTCAGAAGGTGCACTAGTACGACTGTAGTCATGTTTTCTGATTGTGATAGCGAGTTTGAGGAGGATTTACTGAGTTTACTATTTTTAAATGAATATTTCCGCGTCACAAAAACAAACTTTTTCATATAAAATCAAGAGCCCAGATATCATTTAATGCGTTGCATACGTTGCATACGTAGGATCAATTTCCTATTTAAAAACAATTTGAGATCAATTTGTCTCTTGCCTAACTCGTACGTAATAAAATTCAGATGACTATCCGAATGATTGTTTGTTTGTGGGCGTGGAACGTCTGTGCGAGGAAAAAGAAAAGGATGCCTGGCGATATTCGCCAGCTGTGGTCTGAAGTAGACACGCCCCGTGTTTTGTTTTTATTTTTGGTATTTTTAAACTGCGTTTTGTTATTTGCATTTTAAACGAATTTTGTAATAAAAAAAGTTAAAGATTGTAGTTGTGATTACTTTACGAGTTTTATTTCCTGGCCAACAATATGTAGAATGTACCTTTGGGATACTGGCCAATAAGTGGCGAATTTTTCATCGACCTTTAAATGTGTCATTGGATTTGGCTGTTGATGTTGTGAAAGCTTGTTGTTTACTGCAGAATTTTATACACAAAGAGGAGGGCGTAAAAGGGATGCAAGAATCTCTAAGCGGGTGTGGATTAGAGGAGTTTTTGCCATTTGATTCAACAGAAATAGTTCCTTCAACAGCTAATGATATACGTGACAAATATAAGGAGTATTTTAATTCTGAATATGGCAATGTACCATGGCAAAATAGCTATTGTTAATATGTAGCACGAAACGTGTTTATATCAAGCGGGAATACTTAAGCAACTACTTTACCTGGACTTTTAATTTTATTCAGTAACTTCGACAGTTCATAGAAAAATAATGATACCATACTACAACTAATAGTGTTGGATAATGAACGATTTTGCGTAAGGAACGATATATGAACGAATGATAAAAATGGTTTGATTTAAATAAAATTTTAAATATTGATTTAGAACATGTGGGAAATAAAATTATTATTTTTTATTTGCAAAAGTAAGTTCCTTGTTTTATTTCTCCTCATATAAACAAAATAGAAGTCATGTCGTGTTACTTTATTAAAAAAAACCGAAACAAAATTATATAAACAATATTTAAACCTTTTAACCGTGTTCTTAAAATAGTTTTTAAATATAAGACAAAATGTGCTTATAAGTACATTCTTAAGGCGCGTACGCACGTACGAACACGAACATAGCGAACACAAACACCAGACCCGAACATTTGGTTCGTACGTATGGACGGCATATTCGAACACGAACGCAAACATAGTTCGAGTCGAGTTCGCGAACAACAGTCGTGAACTCTATCTTAGTAGCCATGACGGCGCCGTTGGAAGTGGTCGATTGTGAAGTAGCGGAGACCATGCCATGCCATGCCATGTGGCGGCCATGACTGGGAAACTTAGGGATGTTTTTAATAATAAACATAGCACGCGAATAACCTTAACGGCTACTCGTCGAGAACTGAGGTACGGGTAGGACCTCTGCCGCCCGCCCGCACCCCGCCCAGATCTAGGTATACGAACAGTTTTGTTGCGTAACATTTATTAAAGCTCTTCGAACACCGTCCATACAGAACACACTACAAGGATCGCCGCGAACATGTTTGACGAACAGAGTGTTCGATGTTCGATAGTGGTACGCACGTGCGAACCAAGTTGTTGCGTATCATGTAACGCAACAAATTTGTTCGTACGTGCGTACGCGGCTTTTGGTTCATTCATTTTAGTTCATTCTAACACCACCTTTTTTTGTTTTTTTTTTTTTTTGGGGTGTGGGAAATCATCTTATGACTTCTTCCGCTCTAGGGTGGAGCGGAAGGGCGTGTCAGACTCTTACTGACTAAAACCCACCCCTGTTCCTCCCTGCCCTACGCGCCCGGGGGCGAGGTAACTCTTTCGAATTTATCCTCATTCTAACACCACCTCACAATCGTTTTTTTTATCAAAGCTTGTTAACTTACTGAATAAAATTAAAAGTCGGGGTATGGCAGCAAGTGATTGCTTGTTTAATTTAGGTATCTATCACTCTAAACTGCTCACGAGATATACTATCCAGAGTAGTGTGTGGATAGTATATCTCGTGAGCAGTTTCGTAAGTAAAACAATAGTAAAATGACGGATGAATTTCGTGTGTAATGTTGTTTAATATAGGTACCTACGTATCTACATTAAACAAGCAATCACTTGCTACCATACCCCGACTTTTAATTTTATTCAGTTAGAAGTATATAGAAGTACCCTCTGTTGCATTACAATTTAATTAAAAAACATACTGATCATATCTTGTCCCAAAGTTCCTTTAAGTCAGAGCCTACTTATATATTTAGTCAATTGGCCCCACTAGATTGAAACACATTAACAAGAATTAATAAAATTTTGTAATAAGATACTTACCGTATTTACTTTTCTCCGTATCAGGTAGTTCTGCAAAGTTCTCATTCATTATATGGCAGATATCAAACCAAGCTTTTAAACTTTTACGCTTGTCTTTATATACTTCCAAAGTTTTGTCCCATAAAACTTCTCTGTCCTCCACTAAACTTATAAACGTTTCGTAATCAAAACTTTCCATGATAATTTCTTAAAAAGTTATGCACGTGCATGTTCATACGCGGCCGGCAATGGAATGAATCAGGATAATGAAATAACTGGGAACGCGCGCGGTGGCGGCGCGGCGGCGGCGCGGTGGCGGTCTTCGCGCGACTCGTATGTACAGTGTAGTTGTGCGGCGTCGGCGCGGCGACGGCGCGGTGGCGGCATCGTGTGCAGGAGCGCTTAATGCACGCCGAGGGGTTAATACGCGTCGTGGTGCGTACTCAGGACGGTTGGCTCAGCTGGTCGCTGAGGCACAACCGTTAGCTGTGTTACTGCACACTGAGTAGTATTTTGAACCCGCGGTGGCATATATTGCTGCAGTGCCACGTAAGGCTGTGCTGTGTATTCACGCTGCGTTGGACTGTCGCGCTGTTCAGGCTTTGGTGTTCGGTGTGATCTTTGCTCGTGCTGCCCTTTCTATAACACGCGCACGAAAGCTTGAACTAGACTGTTTGATCACACCTGCTCTCACGCCGCGACGGCTACGCCTTGCCGTTTCTCCGCGTTTTGGCAGACTTGGTGGAGGTGCACCCTCTTCTTGACAAGACAGGGTGCAAGATGAGTAACTCCTGAAAAACACAAAAAAAAATCAGGGTATGCGTTTTGAAACTCACTGTTACTGAGCAACTCACTGTTTTACTAAGCGTTCGAAACAGAAAATAATTTGTCTCACCCCCCATGACGGCTCTTAGTAGCAGTCCGGCTGGGGCCCACTCAATATTTGCTCTCCTATGACCCATAGTTTGGGAACCACTGGCCTAAATAAATCCGTTATTGAGAACCTAAAACCTTGAACACTCGATTTCACTGCTCTCAACGGTCCGGCCATTTTGCGCGAAAGTTCGGATCTGTCACGTGAATGGCGGGAGATTCCCGCGATTACGGCGCGTCTGATTAAAACGATGATATCTCTAAAGTTACGATAGGTAGCTCTCTACGAATTATGTCTTTGGAATTGTTATTAAATTAGCTAACCGATTATGTATAGATTATTATAGTTTTACCTATTATTGTATTGGTAATAGTACTGTGTCTTCAGTGTGAGGGATTTTTTCCTCGTTTCTTGTATAAATATCATTCTAAATAAAAAAATAAACCACTATTTAAAAAAGTTATTGTCTTGTTATAAATACACCCTAATTTACATCAAACAAGCAACAGAACACACCACGTAATACATTTATTTCATCCTAGAAGCATAACAAAAACATGACGTTGACGTGTCGTGACGTCATTTACACGTGACGCGTTCCGAACAAAATAATAGGTATGTTTACACTTTTATTCTGAGAACGCTGTATGCCTAGTGGCTTAGGATAGTCATTTATAATAATATTTGGTCCACATACTTTTCACAGACAAAGTCTTAGCTGTAAGAAGTGTTTAGTTTAACAGTATCGGCTAAACAAAAGAAACACTTAAAAACTAGCGCAAAAAACACCTTCTCAAACTTTGGATCAATTGGAAGCTCATTATTAATATTTTGGCGGTAAAATGCATGAAGAAAAGTATTGTCTTCCATTAAGGATGGAGTGTCCTTAACTATAATTCTCTAGTCGTAAACCAGCGGCCTTGAATGCATCCACAGAATCCAACTTTTTTAATTGACTTTCATTAGCGACACGCATTAAATATGTATTGCCTTGATTGTGTCCAGTACGCGTCATGCCTTTCTTCAAACTGTAGAGGTACTTCGTAAGCGTGTCCCGGCTCATTGCCTCTCAGTGGTTCAGCGGGTCGCAGGGCTCTGCTGGTCGCGGTGGCTCTATTAATCGAAGGGGCTCTGCTAGTCGTGCAGTTGCGACTGTTGGTAGGGGCTCAGTTTGTCGCAGCGGTTGGACTGAATGTGGGTGCTCAGGTGGTCGCACGAGCACCGCGGGCGGCGTTGTTAATGCACGCCGAGGGGTTAATACGCGTCGTGGTGCGTACTCAGGACGGTTGGCTCAGCTGGTCGCTGAGGCACAGCCGGTAGCTGTGTTACTGCACACTGAGTAGTGTTTAGAACCCGCGGTGGCATATATTGCCGCAGTGCCACGTAAGGCTGTGCTGTGTATTCACGCTGCGGTTGAGTGTCGCGCTGTTCAGGCTTTGGTGTTCGGTGTGATCTTTGCTCGTGCTGCCCTTTCTATAACACGCGCACGAAAGCTTGAACTAGACTGTTTGATCACACCTGCTCTCACGCCGCGACGGCTACGCCTTGCCGTTTCTCCGCGTTTTGGCTGACTTGGTGGAGGTGCACCCTCTTCTTGACAAGACAGGGTGCAAGATGAGTAACTCATCTGAAAAACACAAAAAAAAATCAGGGTATGCGTTTTGAAACTCACTGTTACAGAGCAACTCACTGTTTTACTAAGCGTTCGAAACAGAAAATAATTTGTCTCACCCCCCATGACAGCTCTTAGTAGCAGTCCGGCTGGGGCCCACTCAATATTTGCTCTCCTATGACCCATAGTTTGGGAACCACTGGCCTAAATATTTCCGTTATCTAGAACCTAAAAACTTGAACACTCGATTTCACTGCTCTCAACGGTCCGGCCATTTTGCGCGAAAGTTCGGATCTGTCACGTGAATGGCGGGAGATTCCCGCGATTACGGCGCGTCTGATTAAAACGATGATATCTCTAAAGTTACGATAGGTAGCTCTCTACGAATTATGTCTTTGGAATTGTTATTAAATTAGCTAACCGATTATGTATAGATTATTATAGTTTTACCTATTATTGTATTGGTAATAGTACTGTGTCTTCAGTGTGAGGGATTTTTCCTTGTTTCTTGAATAAATATCATTCTAAATAAAAAAATAAACCATTATTTTAAAAAGTTATTGTTTTATTTACATAAATACACCCTAATTTACATCAAAAAAGCAACAGAACCTACCACGTAATACATTTATTTCATCCTAGAAGCATAACAAAAACATGAGGTTGACGTGACGTGACGTCATTTACACGTGACGCGTTCCGAACAAAATAATAGGTATGTTTATTATTTATTATTTTTAGGCCCATCTCGGTAACTTCCGTACTCTGTAAGAGTATGGAACGTATGCTGAATGGTAAGCTCCTGGCATACCTAGAAGCTAACGATATCCTAAGTGACCGACAATATGGCTTCCGTCGAAATCGGTCAACGGGAGATCTTCTAGCGTATGCCATTCACATCTGGAGTGAGGCCATCGACAAACAAGGGGAAGCCCTTGCGGTCTCCCTTGATATCTCGAAGGCCTTCGACCGGGTCTGGCACGACAGCCTAATTGGCAAGCTTCCTTCCTTCGGTCTGCCCGCTGGTTTGTGTGATTGGATTGCAGATTTCCTGAGGGATCGGTCTATCCGAGTAGTGATAGATGGCTGCTCGTCCGGACTGCTGGCTATTAATGCCGGTGTTCCTCAGGGGTCGGTGCTCTCGGCAACATTGTTTTTGCTGCATATTAACGATCTGCTAAAACCCGGTACCTTTGGGTATGCAGACGACAGCACTGTTGCCGAGAGATACGTGCCTGACGCACGAGTTAGTGGGTCTCAAGTCCGGTCTCTCCGCGAGGCCATGGTTGGGCGCTTGAACTTGTCCTTGCAGGCTGTCTCTGAATGGGGCGATGCCAATCTGGTTAAGTTCAATGCTTCTAAAACCCAGGCGTGTCTTTTTTCTGCTAAAAGGAGCCAATTTCACCCGGCTCCAACTTTCCGAGGTGTGACCGTGCCGATAACCGATCAACTTGATCTTCTTGGTGTTACTTTAACATCTACCCTCAATTTTGGTCCCTTCATAGAGGCAAAGGCTCAAGTGGCTGCCAAAAAGTTGGGGATCCTCGCAAAGGTGAGGCGATACTTCACGCCGGAACAGCTGCTCCAACTCTATCAAGCGCAAGTCCGATCGTGTATGGAGTACTGCTCTCATCTTTGGGACGGATCTGCCAAATACCAGCTTGATGCCCTTGAGTCAATTGAGAAACGAGCCAAGAGGATCATCGGCAATGATAGACTCGTTGAGTCGAAACTCCAAAGTCTTGAACATAGACGCCGAGTTGCTAGCCTGTCGGTTTTCTATCGATTACATTTTGGGGAGTGTGCTACGGAATTGCATGATTTGATTCCGCCAAGCCCGTTTCATCAAAGGACCACAAGATGTACGGCGAAGTGCCACCGGTTCATGGTAGACATCCCATCCATACGCACAAAGCGTTTTGAGAAAACATTCATTGTGCGTACAGCTAGAGAGTGGAATTCCCTACCGGAGTCTGTGTTTCCTGATAGCTATAACCTGGGAGTCTTTAAGTCAAGAGTGAATAGGTTACTTCTAGGTAAGCGTGCTCCATCTTCGACCACATCATCGCTTGCCATCAGGTGAGATAGTGGTCAAACGCGAACCTATCAAACATAAAAAAAAAAAAAAAAAAGTTTACACTTCTATTCTGAGAACACTTTATGCCTAGTGGCTTAGGATAGAAATTTATAATAATATTTGGTCCACATACTTATCACAGACAAAGTCTCAGCTGTTAGAAGTGTTTAGTATAACAGTATCGGCTAACCAAAACAAACACTTGAAAACTAGCGCAAAAAACACCTTCTCAAACTTTGGATCAATTGGAAGCTCATTTTTAATATTGTGGCGGTAAAATGCATGAAGTGAAGTATTGTCTTCCATTAAGGATGGAATGTCCTTAACTATTTTTCTCTAGTCGTAGCTCTGTACCTTTATTAACAGGTTACCGATCAGTTGCAACTATGAAAAACCTTAAACAAAACGATGGTGGATCGGGAATTATTTCCTCGTTCTGATTATTATCAGCAGCCTCAGCGTCAACATCATTTTCCAAAGCAGCTAACAAATCTTGTTGAGTAGGATGAAAATCAAGATCATCACCATCTGACTCGCAGTCGTCTTCGGAAATGGCGCCATCTTCAAGTTGTTGTAACCAAAATTCGATGTCACCATCTCGCTGATTATTTTCTGCCATTTCAACAACATAACAACAACCGCATACATACCAATCCAAAGCAAAATATAAAATACCTAATTAAATTCGTAATTTATACCATTAGTGCATGTTGTCCCACTTTTGCATCAAAACAAAAAGCTTTCTCTTCACATAACAGTTACAGAATATTGAATATAGCTAAGGAAATTAGATAAATAAGAGTCTTACGTTTAGAAAATATTTTTTGTTGCACGAAATCACGAAATATCTCCCAGATAAACGTTGCTAAAGTTTCGTAAAATCAGTCCAATTACAAAAATGCGCGCGAAACTGTAAAATGACGTACCGCAACAATGAGTGACGTCCCATGTCTATATTTTAGTTCTTTGTTGGTAAGTGAGGAGCAAAGGAATTCATACATATCCTGTAGTCCGGACAGAACAGTGTTCATTGTTCTCTGAAAAGTTACGGGTGCGTTTTTTAAACCAAACGGCATCCGTCTGAATTCAAAGTGTCCTTGGGGTACACTGAATGCAGTTTTTGGTGCGTCCTCTGTGGACATTCTTATTTGATGAAAACCGGAAGCTAGATCCAGAGTTGTAAAATATTTACTTTGGCCTAATTGGTCTAGGATTTCATTAATTTGGGGAATCGGGTAATTTTCACCAATAGTAATATCGTTTAATTTTCGATAATCTATTACTATTCTCCACCTCTTTTTCCCAGTGGAGTCATCCTTTTTGGGTACAATCCAAATAGGGGATGACCATGGGGATTTTGAAGGTTTAATGATTTGTTGATCCAACATTTTCTTTATTTGGGACTTAACTTCTTCTTTGTGAATTTCTGGGAATCGATACGATTTAACATTAATGGGCTGTGCGGAATTAGTTGTGATTTCATGTTGAATTACATCTGTACAAGACAGTTGGTCTCCTGGTAAATAAAATGTATCAGAGTACTGGTCACTGTTTCGGTACGAGGTTCAAGGAGATATGATGGTTCATCGAAGGATAATGGAATATTATAATTGTTTATTTCTAAGGAGTCCGTCTGGTAGTTAATGCGACACTTATGATGTATGAACAGGTCGCTACCTATCACACCATCGTAAGGTAAGTTTATGTTTTCTAAAATACTTGGAAAAGATTGGTTAAATTTACATTTTCATTGAACTGTAGTTGTAGTTTAAAACTTCCTACACTTTTGATGGTTTCATTTTTGGAATCAATGCCTTTGATTGCAACGACACTATCTTCTAATTGCAAAGAACTTGTTATACTTTTCTTTTTCAGGCAACAGAGTGTCGCTCCAGAATCTATCAAGAAGGCGAGTGGATTTTTATTAACAATTGTTTGTAGTTCTTTTTCGGGTTTACAGTTGGATTGTTGTTTTAGACCTTCCTTATGGGGCTGGTTACCCTGCGGCGTGGTCTTACTTTTGGAAATACCTTGATTTTGGGGCTGGTTACCCTGTCCGTTGGTCTTAATATTGAAAGGACTCAGACCTTCCTTATGGGGTTGGTTACCCTGCGGCGTGGTCTTACTTTTGGAAAAACCTTGATTTTGGGGCCGGTTACCCTGTCTGTTGGTCTTAATATTGAAAGGGTTTAGACCTTCCTTATGGGGCTGATTACCCAGCGGCGTGGTCCTACCTTTGGAAAGACCGTGCTTTTGGGGCTTATTACCCTGTCCATTGGTCTTAGTAGTAGTAGGTGTTGTATCGGCTTGAGTGAAAGGGCTCTGCCCCGTGCGATACTTAAACGGGACATTAACTAGTTTAAATTGGTATCATTGATGGATTTGTCTACTTCATCTCTATCCTCTTCTTCACCATCATCAGTGAAGTTTACTCGAGGTTTAAATGGTTGAGGACCATTCGCAAATCTTTTATTGTTAATTTCAGCAGTTTACAATTTTCAACAATGTGTCCTGTCTTTTTACAGTACCTACAAAATCAAAATCATTTATTCAAACTAGGCTGAGAACCAGCACTTTTTGAACGTCAAAGTTCTATATAAAGACAGTCCCCCAAAAACGCCCGCCCGTCACCACTTCCTAGTGTTTTAGCTGTGAAGAAGAAGTGGCCAACAAACTCCCCAGCAACACATCTGTCTGTTAAGTTTTAAGAACTTGAATCTATATAAAATCTTAACATATGTAAAACAGAAAAATAAATATATGTCGTCTAAAATATAATCATAAAATTAAATAATCCGCCACTTGTTGGCTAGTACACTCAATTATGCCATTAAAAACGAACTCAAGCATAAACACTAAACCAAATTAAATAAGCTTCCATACATAACTGGTGTGCCTGCTTACAAGAACAGAGATAGACACTATCAAAGGGCTGTGATTCGAAGCCACAAGTGATGAATTAGGGCCATCGCACTAGAATTAGTAGACAGTTATTATATGAACTCATATAATCTGTCATAACCATAAGCTAAATATGGAGAAAGAACATCAAGTGTAACATTGTCTTGCGTTCAACACAGCGACCAACTATTATTGTCTTCTAAATAGTCGTTGATGGAATAGTATGCCTTCGAACAGAGACTAGATTTAACTTTAGTTTTAAATGCATTAAAAGGCAGGCCAAGAAAAGAACGGGGTAGTTTATTGTAAAATTCGATACCGAGACCCTCAAACGAACCATGAACCCTACGAACACGGTGGGAAGGAACATGAAGTTTATACTTATTTCTGGTGTTAAAATTGTGGATATCACTGGTCTTTTTGTATAAATGTATATTTTGTCTAATGTATAATATGTTTGCAAAAATGAATTGAGATGCCACCGTGAGAATTCCAATCTCTTTGAAAATTTCTCGTAAAGAAACTCTTGACCCTAACCTGTATATTGCTCGTATAGCACGTTTTTGTAAAACAAATAAATTTTGATTACAGAAAAGAGAATCATTGTTAGAGGTATTGGGTTGACTGGAATTGTTATTTTAATGAAAAACCAACACAGACACCATCAACATTATCGAACAATTATTGCAAAAACATAGCTCTATTAATCATGTAATTCGAATAGTCGCATGGATACACAGAGCATTGCACTTAATAGTTCGAACATTGGACTCGAAACGTCGCCAATTACCAAGTTACCTTACGTTGCAAGAATTGAACAGAGCAACTAGGGCAATTGTGAAACAAACACAACTAAAGGTATTTGAAACGGATATGAGTCATTTACGTAAACACGGCAGAGTAACATCGAATAGCAAGTTACTGCCTGTCAATCCTTACATAGATCAAGAAGGCTTGCTAAGAGTCGGGGGACGATTGAACAACGCTACATTAACTGAAGAAATAAAGCATCCGATGATCATCTCTCATGACAGCCACTTAACGCATTTGCTCATCGCTCATGCTCACCAAATGACTTTTCACGGAGGACCACAACTCACCTTGTCAAATTGTGTAATGTTGGGTAATAGAGGAGAATAAAACGCTCTGACTGCTCGTTGACAACTGACTCATTTATTAATAATTGTTGGTATTTAAGTGCACGAGTAACATACATGGTATATGCTAACTTAGAACATAGCTTATACACTACACCTTCCCCGAAAGGAAAAAAATAAAATAATATGAGCGTATTATTTTATTTTAATAAGTTAACAAAATTAACTGCTAATAAACATTTTAGTAGGTACAGTATGTGTACAATTTTTTTTATTAAAATTAAATTAAGTACTTATACAAAACTATGTGGGTAAGTAAAAGAGTACAAGATTAACATGGGTTAAACAATATAGTTTAAAATAATGAAATTGCTATCATTGTATAGTATAATAAAGAGTCATTTATTTTTAAAAATAATATTAAGAATAATATAACTTAGTCCTATTCTTATGAACTAAATCTTTTTTCCCATTATATTTCAATATTTCATCATTTGGCGGAACATCTTTGATAACTAGATATGGTCCATTATAAATACTTTGGAGTTTGTTTCCAGTCTCGTTTTTCACTAGTACCAAGTCATTTTATTTATACGTAATAGGATTACACTTTAGATCGTGCCTTTGTTTTCTTAATGATTTACTTTGCAATAAATTATCATACGCTTCCTTTTGCGATGTTTGCAATCTGTATTTCAATTGTAAGGGATAATTTTCATAGTTATAAAGAGGATTTACTGTTTTTTGGCTTAAATTGGATGGTATATTGCATCTTTTTCCGAATACAAGTTCGAAAGGTGTACATTTAGTTGCGGTGTGAACAGATGTATTATAGGCAAAACACCAAAAGGGTAGCCATGTACTCCATGAACTCGGATGGTTATTCGTTTGAATTCTTAGAAAATTACCTAAACTTTTATGAGTGTTCTCCAGAGAACCTATAGTTTCGTGATGGTATGCAGTTGAGTTTAAAGTTGTTATATTGAGAAGTTTACATGTTTCTTTGAAAATTGATGACAAAAATTCAGCGCCTCTATCAGTAGCTACTCTGGCGGGGATACCAAATCTGAGTATAAAATTATTAACAAAATTTTTCGCTAACTCCTCAGAACTTTTCGTTTTCATAGGATAAGCTTCTACATATTTACTTAACTCACATTGGATAGTTAAAATATATAAATTATTATCATTGTCGCGATCTAAGGGTCCTACTATGTCCAGATAAACTTTTTCCATCGCCGAATTGGCTGTTGTTGTAACAACCAACGGCTCTCTAACATAATGAGTAGCATGTTTTTGTTTTTGACACTTATCACATTTCCTGATAATAGTTATTTATGATACTAGTGCAGTAAGTTGGTTTTTACAAACGAATACCAATCCGCACGTGTATCATACAACGTTTTTCAACACATTTGCGAGAAAACAGTACCTACTAGGCAATGAAACAAACTTTTGTTTTTGATATGAATCATCTATTGGCGCGGCTTGGCAGTAAAACCGACTCGAATGTCGTGACAAAAAACGGCATGACGCCTTCGTGCCCCCACTACGCCACCGCTCTCGACCCCCTTCTCCCTTAAACATCTATGCGAAAAAAAGGAACACAACAATAACCAACAACAACAACTTACAATCAACATCAACAAATAACAACAACAAACACAACAACCAACAAAAAACAACAACAAACAACGACCAGCAACAACAACCAACAACAACGCTACCAATAGACAGGTCGTACTTTAGAGGATTTTTTCAAAAAGTGCAGAATCAACATAAACCAAAAATATTTAAACGCAGATGACGTTTTGGCTGTCTCCAAATGTTCAAATTCCATGTTATTAGGGTTATCCATTCAGGCATAACTTTAACATTTAGTTTTACTTCTGGGGTATAACAACTAAAAAGTGAAAAATAAAAAAACTTGATGACGGTTTCTACTCAATATAAAAAACTTTTTTACAAAAAATACAACCGACTTCTAAAAATTGCAAAATAACTTTAATTTCGGAAGTCGGTGTTTGTATTTTTTTGTTTCTTTTTTATTTGACACCGACTTCCGAAATTGAAGTTATTTTGCAATTTTTAGAAGTCGGTTGTATTTCATGTAAAAAAGTTTTTTATATTGAGTAGAAACCGTCATCTTGTCTGGGTAGGCTTTATAGTGTCAGAAAATAGGTGCTAGTTTTTGTAGATCCCCTTTTAAAAGGGTTGCTCGAGGTATAAACCCAGCTATCTCTACAATTGTTGGTTTGTTTTAGTTTGCAGTTCTAGTATAAAAGGCATTGATTCCGTTTAATTGTATTTAGCAGAGATATGCTAGGGTAGGTAGCATCCAAACATAAAATACAGTGCGTGTTGTGCAGTCCTGATCAAACTATGTCTCATCTGCTGGAGTGTCCCAAATTTGTTTTCACCTGCACCCTCGATGGTCTGAACAAGGCATACGCCACGAAGACCAGGAAGTGGCAAAGAGGCCACTTACTGGGCCCAAACAGTATAACTATATGCAAATGTAGGTACCACAACACGAAAAGAAGACGAAGAAGGTGGCTCTAACTGAGTAATGATTGCCATGATAGAAACTTACATCCACGTTAAGGTACGTTCACACGATACAGACTTGATATTTGACATTCGACATTTGTCTGCACTGCTATGTTGCGCAGATAAAATTCTATAAAAACCTTCGAAAGTCTCTATCGTGGGACACACACGTGGAATTCTTAGTGCTCGCCTAATTAAATCCTTCACTAGTGTTAAAAGTCAATTACTAGCCTAGAAAAACACACTGTTATGCGGTTAAGTGTACAGGCTAAACAGTATTCAAGTTTGTTTTTTAATCCATCAAGTGGATAAGGAATAAACACGGTTTTAAACAATATCAATTGCAAAAATTATAACGCCCACTTGTGAGGCGCATGAGTCATCGTGTCAACAGCTGGACAAAGCGACGTACCCACCAAAGAGAATATAATTTCGTACCCACTCGCTGCGCATCGTCGTTCGGCTTCAATCGCCGTGTGCGTTACCTTGGCAAAGTGTTGTGCTTTGGAGAGTATTACGTAAAGACAGCTGTATTGGAGCTCACCGGCTCCTGTGCACCGCAACAAGGTTGATGATAACTGAGTGAGTAAGAGCGACTTATTTATCCATGTCACCTGAATATTATTTATTCGAATTTCTGACTATCAAAATCAATTTAATAATCGTCATAGATACATACCCTGAACAGTAAACAAGATGAAGCGACACTCACCTCCTAAAGGTCCAACATCGCCCCATTACACCTCTGAACCAAACTTAACAACATTATCCACGTCCATGCACGATAATCTTAATGTAACTCAGAGAAAACGAAAACGGGAAAACGATGAATTGGAGCGTATGGAAAACATGATGAAGGAAATGAAGACTATGATCACCGAGCTAGTCTCAAAGCAAACGCATCAAAGTGGTAAAATGGATACCCTACAGTCCGCTTTAGACGATATTAGATCTCAAAACTTGGCCATTAGTACACAAAACTCAGAAATTAGATTGCAAAATGAGGAAATTCAGAGGTCGATGGCATTTTTATCTGGTAAATATGATGATGCTGTTGTGGATATAGCTAACCTACAGGCAGAGTGCAACAAAAACCAGAAAGTAATAAACGCGCTGGAACTGAAAATAGACTTTTTAGAAAAAAGTCTGAAAGCGAGTTCGATTGAAATAAAAAACATTCCTACCTCTGCTGAGCCTGAAACTAGTGAAACCCTCACGAACACAGTTCAGAAACTCGGCAACGTCATCAGTCAGCCTTTGCAGAAAAATGATATTAAGAATATCTTCCGCCTGAAAAGCAAGTCAGAGTCTACTGGTATGGTTATTGTGGAATTTTCGTCCCCTGCGGTGAAAGAAATGTTTTTGACATCTATTAAAAATTACAACAAGAAAAACAAAGAAAATCGTCTCAACACTACGCATCTGTTCGAAAAGTGCCCTAAACATCCGATATACATTTCTGAAGTCCTCACCGCCATGACAAGACGTCTTCACTACCTAGCACGAGAATTTATAAGGAATAGTGACTATGAACAATGCTGGACAGCAAATGGCAAGGTATACGTGCGCGAAAAGCAAGGTATGCCCAGTCAATTAATCAAATCGGAAGACGATCTGAAAAAATTGCGTAAACAAAAGTGACTAGGCGCCTTCATCCCATTCATTTCATTACACTTTATCTTGTTTAAGTTTCTAAAATTAAAAATTGTTTTGTTTAGAATTTATATAGTTAATCAAAATAGTACTAACTCACAACTAATTTACACATATTTACACTACTACTCCAAAATCATATTAAAAATAACCCATCTACAGTCACATAAATACACAAACAGCTTTTCATTATCAATCAATAATAAAGCACACACTATACATTATATATACCTCATATTTGCAAGCAAGTATTTACAGGGGTGGTACAAAAGTTCCCATAATATTTTAGCTAAGACATATCTGCATGGAATCATAATCTGCTTCGTAGTTGTATTAACTTTGCAACACAAAACGAAAAGCAATAATAAAAGTTCGAACATTGGAAACCATAACATTAAAATTCGATAATTTACTGAACAACACACAAAATATCGATTCAGTCTCTGTCTCGGACTCTTCGACCTGTGATCTTGACAACTGTGTTCCGCCTAATTTTAAACCAAACTTGTCACTCAAAATACTAAATCAAAATATTCGTAGTATTACAAAAAATATTTCAGGTTTCTATACAATTCTCGCTAGAACAAATATTGAATGGGATATTATTACATTAACAGAGTGCTGGCTTCCTGGCACACACAGCATACCTGATTTGGACAGTTATGATTGTTTTAGCACTATCAACAATCTTACACAAAATGAGGGTGTTGTTGTTTATGTTAGAAAGGAACTCAAGGTCTCCGTAGAAGAACCCACATTCATAAATGCCAACTGCCTCCAAATAAAAATAGATCAAAATACAGTACTTCTAGCAATATACCGACCACCAGGCTATAAAGATATCACTAACTTTATAAATTCATTAAACGATGTCTTAACCAATATTGCACGCTACAATAATATAATAATCTGCGGAGACATAAACATCAACATCCACGATCTATGCCGTGACCCAAACAAGCATAACTATTTAAACTTGTTGGCATCGCATGGTCTACTGCCTGCTCATACACTGCCTACTAGACAACAAGCATGTCTTGATCACTTTGTCTTAAAAAGTCAGCGATCTGCTTCAACGCTTGTTGCTCATTCTGCACTGACTGATCATGACACGGTATTGCTGTTTCTTTCAAATAAAACCACTAATACGGCTATGAGAAAAACGGTAATCCGTGTCAATCACGACCAGTTAGATGTAGACATTGGGCAACTAGACTTTAGTGACGTCTACAACAATCGAGATCCTCATGTAGCAGCAGAAACTATGGTTAATTTAATGAGGCAAGTTTTGAAGACCAATTCACAAACTGTCAAAGTGCCAAACCGTAAAAAAATTGTGAAGCCATGGATAACTCCAGGGCTTCTTCGCTGTGTTCGACACAGAGATAGTTTGCATAAAAAATTTAAAAACGCGCCAGATAATATAGATTTACGAATAACTTTTACTAGATACAGAAACTTCTGTAACAAATTATTAAAGAAAATAAAAACAGAATATGAAAAAAATGAACTAAGCAAAGCTGGAACAAACCCCAAGCAAATATGGACTGCAATTAATAAGTTATCAAACAGGACTAAAAAGACAGAAACTCCATCTCATCTCTTAACACTGTCATCCACTCCAAAAATATCGGTAAACTCTGCTAACGACTTCTTTGCTCAAATTGGCAAACAGCTCGCGGAAAAAATAATAAGCCCACGAGAACCTATCAAATTAATCGATAACAACAACTCGAATTCAATGGTTTTGCTACCGACGGACGAGGATGAGGTTGAAAAATTATTAATGTCCCTCCGTAATGATTGTGCACTAGGATGGGACGGAATATCAGGCAGTCTTCTTAGGAAACATAAAGCCACTATTGTGCCCCCGCTTACATACATTTGTAACCTGGCTCTCTCAACAGGTAAATTTCCTAAAGTCTTCAAGAGATCAATTATACACCCGATCTACAAGAGTGGGGACAGAAGCCGTATCAGCAATTATAGACCAATAGCTGTTTTGCCTGCCTTGTCAAAAGTTCTAGAGAGGATAATGAACAACAGGCTTGTTGATTACCTCGAAAAACATAATCTTCTATCTCCAACACAATACGGCTTTCGGTCTGGCAAATCTACGTCTGATGCAGTACACGATTTGACGAACTATGTTGTCACCAACCTGGATAGAGGGGAAAAAGTGCTGGGCATATTTTTAGACCTTGCTAAGGCATTTGACACGGTTTCTGTGCCCATTCTCGCCCGAAAAATGGAGAATTTGGGAATAAGAGGGGTCCAACTTGAACTTTTTGAGAACTACTTGAGTGGGCGTACCCAGTGCGTTAAAATAGATGAACACATTAGTGATGAACGAACAGTCTCATATGGCGCTCCTCAAGGAAGCGTGTTAGGTCCCACTCTGTTCCTTATATATATTAATGACCTGGGTATGCTCACACTCCCCAAAGGTAAGATCATAACATTTGCGGACGACACGGCGCTTCTCTTTAGTGCTGATACATGGGACAAAGTCTTTTCATACGCGCAATCGGGCTTTAATACTGTGTCAAATTGGTTGCGCAGTAATGTGCTAACACTCAACGCGGAGAAAACTAATTATATCACCTTCTCTCTTAGAGCAAATGATAATGTCCCAAACTCAATATTAACACACACCTGTCCAGAGCCACACAATAACAATATGTGTACCTGCACTCACCTTCGTGGCACTAAACATGTTAAGTACCTGGGAGTTATAATTGATAGTACCCTTAGGTTCCAGGAACATATTGATACACTTAAAACCAGGTTACGCAAGCTTATTTATATTTTCAAAACCTTGAGACAAGTAGCTGATGACAAGTTAAAGAAAACAGTATACTTTGCCCTCGCTCAGTCACTGTTAACATACTGTATCTCGGTCTGGGGAGGTGCTCCGAAAACTACAATTATTGAACTGGAGAGAGCCCAGAGAGCTATCTTAAAAGTGTCCTCATTCCTGCCTTACCGCTATCCCACAGTGCTCCTATACAAGGAGGCGAAAGTTTTGACAGTGCGTCAACTTTTTATCCTGAACATCATAATGAAACAGCACTCATTACTTACCTATCATCCCACGGCCTCACATCGCAAAAGACGGTACAACCCGGTAGACCGCCGTCTCAAACACCACTGTACTACCCAATTTTCAAAGCGGTTCTTCTGCCACCTAGGTGGTTTTCTATATAACAAAATAAACAGGATGGCGCCTATAGTTAACCTCACTAAAACTATGTGCAAAAAGAAAGTTACTGCCTTACTACAACAACTGAATTATGAAGATACGGAAAACTTACTTACCTCTATGATGTAATATCGCGGCTGTAACAATAACCTTACAAAATGCAAACCTATTTACAATTTTAGTAAAGTCTTAAAGTTAAAAGTCCCGTTCTTCTATCACAACAAAGTAACATAATAATTTATAACACTATCATACAGTCACACAAACCCAATAAAGCGCCTAACACACATGCATACATACACACACCCACTCGTCGCTCGCACGGACCAACACCACTCCACACATACACACACCACAACACACACCATCATAAAAAAAAAAAAAAAAACTAACTAACTAACAAAAATCTATGGCTAAAATTTCCACTCGAGTCACAAATTTACATAATTATAATGCTGATTTGTTATCTTTTAGGTTGTCAGTGTACAAGTACTGTAAACAATATAAAATATATCTTTTTGTAACAGGGCGGAGACCTGGTGTCCTGAAATACAGGCGTTGAGCTTAGTTTAGGCACCAGTCTCCCACAATATTAAAAAATTGTCTGACTCTGATGGCATGTAATGTTTAATGTCATATTGTGGTGAGAAAATAAATATATATTATTATTATTATTATTATTAATAACAACAACAACCAACCACAAGCAGCAATAACAAACTACAACCAGCAACAACAACACTACCAACAACAACAACCAACAACAACCGGCAACAACAAACTACAACCAGCAACAACAATCAACAACAACACTACCAATAACAACAACACTACCAGCAACAACAACCACCACAACCAACAACACTAACAACAAAAAGCAACAACAAACAAACAACTACAACCACCAGCAATAACAACAACAACCAACAACACTACCAACAACAACCACAACTAACAACAACAACACTGCCACCAACAACAACCACCACAACCAACAACAACCACCACAACCAACAACAACAACCAACAACAAACAAACAATAACAACAACCACAACCAACAACAACACTTGCAGCAACAACAACCACCACAACTAACAACAACAACCACAACTAACAACAAAAACAACAACCACCACAACCAACAACAACAATCAATAACAAATAAACAATAACAACAATCAGCAACACTACCAACGACAACCACAACCAACAACAACACTAGCAGCAACAACAACCACCACAACTAACAACAACAACTAGAAACAAACAACTACAACCACAACCGACAACAACAACACTACCAACAGCAACAACCACCACAGCCATCAACAACACAAACAACTATAAAAAGCACAACACACGAAATAGATGTTTCACATCTGCCGGGCGTCCCGTGACGGCCAATATTTTTTTTCTCGTAATGCGAAACTCCTTGGTGGAATTCTTATACAGGGTGGAGAAGACAATACGACAATAAATGAAAACACGGACAATACTAGTTCATAAGAATAAGTTTAAGCTATCAAAAAAATCCTAACATCGAAAATAAAAAAATAAAAATTTCAAACAAACTAAATGGCATAAAACTAGAAACGAAATAGAACACCATTTATAAATCTTAGTTCACTAACCTGTCGTAAGAGCGGCAACAACGCGCGGTCCTGTAGCGACTTGATTTTTTGGCTTTTAATTATGGATTAATGCTCAATAAAATTACACTGAATCACAGATTATTAACCAAATAATCAGGCATCTCTCAACCGCGTGTTATTTATTAATCAAATTATTAATCACGATCAGGATGTAGGTATGAAAGTCACTAAATTTTTCGTTTTTCAATATGGCCGCCATGAATTCGAATACACAAATTGCACCGTCGTAAAAGGTTATTTCTAACGTCTGACAAAAGGTCCCCATTCGCAGCCATGTGTTTTAATTTATTAAAAGATATGATTATTCTATCTTTTAAATCATCAACAGTATCAACAGCTGTTGAGTACCTACACTTCATTTTTGATATGACCCCACAAGAAAAAATCCAGTGGTGTAAGGTCGGGGGACCTGGCTGGCCAACGCGTTGGTCCATAACGGCCAATCCACTGCTGTCCGAACATTTGAGACAAACGCTCTCTAGCAGACACCACTGAATGAGCTGGTGCTCCGTCTAATTGGTACCACATCTGCCTGTACGCAGTTACCGAAAGCTCATCCATGTACTCGCAAACAGGTCCATTGAGGAGTTCTAAAAACTTTTCAGCATTTAAATTAAAATTTAAAATTCGTTCCTCAAGGGTCACTTTTACACGTGGAAGAGCACTGTCCACATGCGGGATTAAGGATCGATTTTCTCACATCCTCTGGACAGCTTGGACAATGGTGCGCCCGTTGGTCGGACAAACTCGAGTGTTTCCAAACCTCTCTCGGTATGTCCGTATAGCCAAAGCGGCATTTCTTTGACACTCCCCATAAATTAAAATCATGTCGGTGTACTCCGAAGCTGTGTAATTGTAGCGCGGCATGATTATTAAAAAAAAAAAACACGAAAACAATAAAAACTAAGCGTCTAATTTCGCACAATTCACTCACTGTTTAACTAAATACCTATTAAAACGTTACGTGTCCTGTCACCAAAATAAAGCGTCCAATTTCGCACTAATACCGCCGTAAATGAATTTACAAAACACGACACACACGAGCGGCGGGGAAGTACCTACATCAAAGACGCGGCGCGAACGAAAGTTAGTGGCACCTGCGGGGCTGTACCTGCGGCTGCACTACAAAGCGAGGACGCGTGACTCATCACAGGATCGCGGCCGGCGACACACTAACCTAAATTTGTTGTAGCAAATTTCTTCAAGAAAGCGAAGTAACAAACGAAACTAGATTTATCTCTTTCGCACACACTAAATTTTCTATTAATATTATGAGTGCATTGCAATTTCCGCATTCGTTACTTTCTTATCCAACTCTGATGACACGCTTTATGACTCTTATTACTCAGAATTAAGGTATAATTTTCACTAAATTAGATGAAAATACTAATTTGGCGAAAGTGTTTATGTACTCGTAGCGAGTTGGCAACGTGACTTTAATGTTTTGATGTTTATACCGATGTGGGTCGTTCACCTGACAGTGTTTCCCTATTATCAGATACATCATGTAGCAAATGTTAAAAATGAAAAATAATTTCCTGTGACTAAACTACTGGATATATTCAAATGATTTTTTGTATGTAGACTGAGAACGTCTTGAGGTATGCGAGGTTTAATTTAATGTCGTATTGTCATCACCACTCTGTATATTTTATAAGGAAATAAAAAAAAACTGTAAAATGAATCAACCGTAAAAAAAACGCCAAAATATGACAATTCGTTTTGAAAATGAATTGTCATATTTTGGCGGGTTTTGCAACCAAGAATAAAACTTCGGGTGGATGGTGTTATGCAAAATTTCTTAGGGCCAGATGAGTTGGATTAGTTCTATGTAACTAGGTAGGTACTATAACGTACGTAAAATAAAAACATCGCATCTTTTCAATGGCAATTATTTATTACTAAATGAGTTATCACTAATAATCAATACGAGCTTAACACTATAATCAATGCGCAGATAGCTACTACTTTATACATTTATGGCAACTTCTTCAAAGCCTGGCTCACATAAACCATTACATTCATCATCGTCGCGTTCGTTATCTTGAGAATCATTTTTCCCAATGCCCTCCAAATCTTTGTAATATTGCAAACACTCCAAATTTTTCCATTCGTCCCCAAAATGTTTTTTAAGGAGGCCATAAACATCGTTCAATTTCGATGCTTTTGGTACGATTGTGTTAGGTTGAATAACCTGTGGAGCAATCATTATATTTTTTAATTTTTTTTTCGTTATTATCTTTTTTGTGTTTCGCTCCATTCTATAAGCCTCTTCACCCTGTACTAAAACATTTTCCGTTATGGTCCGAGTGATAAAAAAGCGCTTCGATTTCATGAACGGGGAGTGCCAGGATGTCGTTGGTTTAATGATGGAAGCATAAGCTGTCTTCCAGTCATAAACTGGAATCGATGCTAGGTCTACGCATGATCCATGTTCTTGTAACACAGCTGCATATTCCGATGGAGACGTTACAACTTCTTTTGTCTTCAGCGTCTTTTCAATTTTAGCGAACACACGATCAGGCGGTATGAGCGAATGCCCAACAATTGGGAAAATCAATTCAATTTTTTTTAGATGTCTTGGGGCTTCAACATAAAGCCATTTACCAAGCATGCTGATCATACCAGTGTTTTTATTTTGGCCCGAACAACCATCACATACTATACGAAGAACTTTTATATGTTCTGAGATCTCTACATTCTGTAGAAAATGGTAAACCGCACTTATAATTTCATTGCCTCCTTTGGCGTGAGTTGTTTCATTCCAATAGTAAGAATGTACGTTTTCTTTTCCGAGTTTAGCTTTCGAGTTGCCCTCCACTATAGCAAAGTGGTAAAAATTAAACTGCCTGCTGAAATAGGCAGATTGATCAGGCAATTTTGGCAGAGGCTGATTTTTTTGACAGTCAAAGCTTATCGTTTTTGTGTCTTGGCTATCTTCCTTCAATATGCTGTAAAACGCTTTGTATTTAAGACCGTGGAGTCTTTTCTGAATCATTAACTCGTTTCTTTTCGTTACGTCTTTTTCAACTTTTAGTTGTTCCTGCAACGATATACAAGTAGAACATACGTCTGTTCTTGTTTGTGATCTGCAGTAATGGCTTTCCTGCCCTTTAAATTTTTCTATGAACCATTGTACTGAGAGTTTTTTTGCTTCATACAGATGTGATTTTCGATCGCCTCCTCTTGTTTCTTTAATGGGAGAGCCTTCGCTGTTATAAAATCTGGTCATTACCCCTTGGACCCGATCTTTTTTTATTTGTAAAGCATTCAAAAATGTGTCTCGGCATACGGGAACAAGCAATCCGTCTTTAGAGCATATAGCATATTTTATGGCTAATTTCCTCTGGCTATTCGGCTTGGACTTCACCGCTTGCTTGATACTGCAATATCTCAGAATAAAATTATCTTGCTGAAGTTTCGTCTTGCATTTATAAAAGTTTTTGTGAAACTTTCTTATATCTTGACATGTAAGTAAGGTACAGCGAAAAGCCTTTTGATTGTGCTCACATCTTGGAAATGTTGGCAATTTCTTGGCTTCGTAGCTGAAAAATATATTAATAATAAAAATCAAAATGCACACAAACGACAAACGCACACAAACGACAAACACAGTAGGTAGGAATAAGTATTACGCGGGAATCGTAACGAATCGCTTCAGGACTAGGTTTTTTGCTTTTTAATTTAATTTTTCGCGACAATTATTGGGATTAGTAGTAAAACACAATGTAGTGAAATAAAAATAAAATAATAATAATCGCTCTGCTAAATACCTAATTTCGAATGGGCTGGATGCATCTTGCATTAAACTTTTTTGGAAGAAGTTTGAACACAATAATGACAAAGTTTTACATACCGTTTCTTGCGCTCCACTTCACGCTTCCACGAAGATGGATCGCGTGGTCGTTTCCTAGCATGTTTAGGATCACATTTTTTAACAAATTGTGCTAATTCATCCATATTTTCACATTAAATTCGTTAAAAAACCACACACAAGTTTTCGCCGGAACTCAACAATCGCCATACTGTTTTATTGCTCACGTGACGCAAATGCGGTGCTGTTATTGGTCGATTCAATTATGGAGGATTTTGTTACTGGTATGCACTGTTATAGGGGCTTTTGATTTTGAATCTATTTTTGGTGGGCAGATTTCTGTAGTTTTAGCGGGTTCTGGTACGAAACTAGCCAAGCATTTTAAAGCAATTTTTACGAGGTTTCCAACGGTGCTACTAACTCAAATTTGGTCCATAAGCATTATAGCGGATTTTGGTTTTATACCCCTCTATATCATTGAGCTCATGAGCCATAACTCGACATTTGTAAAGAAAATAAAATAACTAGCTTACTTAATTACTAATAAAAAAATATATAATCGAGTTACCATAGTTCAACGCATTTCCATTGGTTTTTTTTTTTTTTTTTTACGCACAAAACGCAAAATTGACACTTCACTTTTACGTTATCTTTACGATATCACACATTCGGTTTAAGCGCGAAGCCTTCTTCAGGATGTGAAGGCCCAAGCCCTGGACTGTTTGAACACATCGTACAACTGGTATTGAACGCCGAAAATCGCGTTCCACACGTCGAACATCTATTTCCTTCTGCAGTTCCTCTACGTCCACGTCGAGAAAACGAATTCCTCAAAGTTTGACGAGGTATTTGGTCATCCAAAATTATCATCATCACAATGCTTATTGCAGACAGATGAAATTGCAGCTGGTCGTTACTAGCCACATTCGAAGCTCCAATGCCATTCTGGTTTATAATCACTTCTTCTCGTTTTGGACTGTTAGAATTTCACATTATAAAGTTTATAAAAGTTCTTAAACAAATTTCAATAACGCAACGTACACTTAGCACGAAAGTCTGTACCACACACAGTGCGCCTGCATTGCAACCCGACTCCCCATCACCAAACATGGCAGGGTCGCCATGTAATGTTGGGTAATGGAGGAGAATAAAACGCTCTGACTGCTCGTTGACAACTGACTCATTTATTAATAATTGTTTGTATTTAAGTGCACGAGTAACATACATGATATATGCTAACTTAGAACATAGCTTATACACTACACCTACGCCAAAAATACTGGATCATCAGTGGCGTGCGAGTCACGAAAATGCAAGTCAGAAAATGTGTAACGTGCCAAAAAATCAGCCCAACAAAACAACAACAAATCATGGGTGAGCTGCCAACCGCAAAAATAAACCCTGCCCCGCCATTCTACCATACAGGAGTGGACTACACGGGATTCGTCGATGTCAAGATGAATAAAGGAAGAGGGGCTAAAACCACTAAGGGTTTTTTTTTTTTTGGGGGGTGGGAAATCATCCTATGACTTCTTCCGCTCTAGGGTGGAGCGGAAGGGCGTGTCAGACTCTTACTGACTAAAACCCACCCCTGTTCCTCCCTGTCTCGAGTGCCCAGGGGCGAGGTAACTCTTTCGAATATATCCTCCACCCCCGGGCAGGCATCGGCCGTGGCAGGTCTCGTCCTTTGCTGACAACTCTTTGAGGCGCGCGTGGAACACTACGCGCCGTCGACTCTCGGGCCTGGTGCTGATCGGACGGCGAGTTACCCACTACTCGCCGTCCGCAGGCCCGGGTCTACGGGGGCCGGAGATCGTCTCGCGGCATCCGAACCCCCTGGCGTCTCCTGCGGCGGCTGCGGCTGGGGGCGCTAGGGCGACTCGGCTGTTGTCAAGTCTCCCTAACGTATGCCGCCTCCCTCTTCGCGAGCATTACTGCTTCGCAGAAGGAGGAGACAGCTTCCCATTCCCTCTCGCTCCGTACCATAGCCTGAACCAGGGCACGGCGCGAGAGGTCGCTGCCGCCTATCGCATCCACGAGGACACGGCGGTGCTCTGCCCAAGCGGGGCAAACCTCCACCGTATGCTCCACCGTGTCCTCTGGGCGATTCTCGTAGTGGAAACACCCGGGGGTCACCTCCGCCTTGATCCGACACAGTGTAACGTAGTGGCGTTACAATTTCAATTAAAACATAAACATACGGAATAAATCCAGAGACCAAAAGCCATTGTGATGGCTTTGGTAGGCATAGACAATTTTAGTTGACTGACAACACTGTTGTCTTTGGATTCTATGACATCTGTCAATGACGGCGTAGATATAAAAACCCTTCGAGTACAACGTGGAGGCCTTTTCGAATCTTAATCCAGCTGCGGGCGTGAGACTCACACTCACCTTGTTCTGTTGAACACCCTTGAGCCGTGAAGCGATCGCCAAATCCTAGCAGTTGCACGTTTGCATTGGCAAATATTTGCCAATTTAATTACGTGTTCTTCAACCCCTGTAATTGGGTGAGTGTTTGAACAGCATACAGGTAGCTTTGTGCATTCTGTGTTCCTAATCTTGTGTATAAATTCTTTCCAGAACATGTCTTCCTTAATTTCATTTCCTAACATTGTATAATTAAGGCTCATAACCTACAAAAGATCTGTCGCACATTGTAATCACGCCTTCCGCGTGGCTAGCTTTACGGAGCCTTAGCTATGTACATGCTGACTTGCGCGTGGCTGCTGCTGCTCTTGAATGTGTATGTCATCATGCTTTTCCTCCTCACCTTTGTAAACTCCGTCTGATTTTGACAACTACACAAATTAGCGCACGTACGGCCGCTTTGCTCATGCTTAGGTGTCAAAATCAGCGGAGAAGCTCATTCAGCCATCTTTGACACGCTGGACATTGTTCCCAGGGTCCGAGATCCGGGTTACCAGCTCCGGTTTCATCAAATTTTGAATATGGAGGGGGAGGACTTGGAGCCCTACGCTCTGAGCAAGCACCTAAATCGCCCTCCATCGCGGCCATCCTGCCGCAGTGCCTCGTGGCGCGGCCACTAGGCCACTCATCACGACGGCCCGCTCCACGCCGGGTGCTTATTTACCCGCGTGGCCTCAGCAGGCCGTCTCCGAGCCGGCTAGACCACCTGCCGGCCGATCCATCCTGGCTCCTGTCGACCCTGCGAGCCGGCGCTGCCGCCTGCCGGCCAACACCTCCGGGGGCAAACGCAACGTGGCTTCCCCGAGACACCAAGGCTGAGCCAGGACAGTAGCGTGCTATCTCCCAGGGAATACTGAATCATGTGACTGCAGACCTCCCCACACCCTTTTCTCTATCTTTAAATATATATTTTTAACGTTTACCGACTTACGTGTTGTTATTTTTCATCCCACGTAGGCTCCTTACGTCACAACAGGTACCTACCGAAACAGGCGTGTCCGAACCACTCAGGGTTACATAGCCATCTTTGTTTGCATGGTAACAAAGGCAGTGCACATTGAGTTGGTCTCTGATCTTACAAGCTCAGCATTTTTGGCAGCCTTTAACCGAATGGCAGCACGAAGAGGCGCCCCGCGCCATATGTACAGCGATAATGGCACGAATTTTGCCGGCGCTAATCGACTGCTCATAGAACAATACGAGGAAATAGAGAACACATACAGGAACGAACAACTACAGAAGGAAGTCACCGAGATGTTCATACAGTGGCATTTCAACGCTCCTGCCTGGCCCTCGGCGGGTGGATTGTGGGAACGAGCCGTAAGAAGCTTAAAACACCATTTACAACGGGTGGTGGGTGAGCAAAGGTTAACATTCGAGGAGCTCACCACAATCCTAACAAAACTAGAAGCTTGTCTAAACTCCAGACCTCTGTGTGCGCTAACTGAAAATGTGGAAGACCTAGACTGTCTGACGCCAGCACACTTTCTAACAGGGAGATCAGGTTTGACCGTCATCGAAACAAGTGAAGACGCCCGAACAAGATGGGAGCTGACTAGGAAACTATACACAGAAATCTGGAAGAAGTGGAAAAACGAGTACTTGTGCCAACTGTTAGCAAGAACAAAGTGGCAGAAGCCTCAGAACAACGTGAAGATTGGTGACTTGGTTGTTGTACATGATGACCAGCAGCCCGCAGGAAAATGGTTAATGGGCAGAGTTACAGATCTTCACCCGGGGATCGACGGATATGTTCGTGTTGTCACCCTGAAAACAAGAAACGGCTCCTTAAAGAGACCCATAACAAAGCTATCTATTTTACCAATAGACAGCAAAGAAAAATCTATTCCAGAACGAAAATGCACGGACAAACTACTGGGTCATAAGGAATATTATCTTGATCTGAAGCACCAAGCAATCACGGCACTAGTTAACGAGAAGACGGCATATTTCGCCAAGAGCATAAATGACCAAATGAAGGACCCAAAACAGTTGTGGCGCAACTTAAAATCGGATGTGCTTCCAGACCATAGGCAAAGATTGCTGCCAAGTCACTTCAACAACCCTGATGAAATTAATGCGGCGTTCCTGGACGTCCCAGGTAATTGTCATCACAACATCTCACAATTGTCCTACTTTGAGTCTCATAGGTATGGTCCTGCCTCATTCATACTCACAACAACCAGTCCCGAGTCAGTCCTAAAAATAATCAAGAGTCTAGGGTCAAACGCACAGGGTGTCGATGGTATAAGTCTCGGTATGATAGCTCTCACGTTGCCAGCTACCTTGCAAGCCATCACAGACATCATAAACCGGTCCATAGCCACGCGTACGTTCCCCGAACTCTGGAGATGCGCTATTGTACGCCCTATCCCTAAAAACAATAACCCAGCTAATACAAAGGACTTGAGACCTATTAGTATTCTACCTTGCCTGTCTAAGATCTTGGAACGTGTGGTATACTCACAGGTTATTGAATACCTCGAAACAAATGACATACTTCCTGACCTACAGTCAGGTTTCAGAAAGGGTAGAGGTACTGCAACGGCTCTAGCTGATGTTGTGGGAAATATCCTTGAAGCACGTGACCGGGGGGAGGGTACAATTCTGGCTCTGCTAGACTTTTCCCGGGCTTTTGACGCTATTAATACCTCTCTACTGCTGTCAAAGTTAGCTTTTTATGGCTTTGACAGTGATGCGGTGGAGTGGTTTCAAAGCTACCTTACCACTAGGTCTCAATATGTAGAGATACATAGGGAGGACGGGTCAACGGTGTCATCCTCCCCCCTCCAAGTGTCAAGGGGTGTCCCTCAGGGATCGATTCTGGGGCCTTTGTTGTATATTTTGTACAGTGCAGATATCATAAAGTCCTTTATTAACTGTAAATATCATATGTACGCTGATGATATTCAATTGTATATACTCGTATCCTTCAAGAGCGATGAAACATCTTTGGCAGTGCAGAAAATAAATGAGGACTTGCATAGGGTGGTGTTATGGTCGGAGGAGAACTCTCTAGTTTTGAACCCCCTTCAATCTAAATTTATGGTGCTGGGTTCTAGGAATCAAGTTAGTGTAATTCTGTCTGCTAACCCTGAGATAGTTATCATGGGAGAGAAAATTGAAAGAGTAGAGCAGGCATGCAATCTGGGGCTAATTATGGATCCAGAGCTGCGCTTTGAGGCCCATGTTAACAATGTTCTCCGAACCTGTTTTTATAGGCTAAAGGTCTTATACGGAATACGAAAATACCTGAGCATACCAGTACGGAAAAAACTTGTTGACAGTCTCATCCTATCCAAGTTAAATTACTGTGATATAGTGTATGGACCATGCCTGCTTTCAAGAACGGGGCGTTTGATCCAACGTATCCAAAATGCCTGTGTTCGTTTTTGTGTCAACGTTCCGCGAAGAAGTCATGTTACTCCATATATTAATGAACTTAAATTATTAAAGATGGCCGCCAGAAGGAAGCTTCATTTGGCCAACTTGTTGTTTGGCATTGTTACTTCTCAAAAACCACAATGTCTCTATGAAAAGCTAACCTGGAAACAAAACCGTTTAAAATATGCTCTTCGCTCCATGGTAAGCCCACTGTCAGGGAAATTGCACAGATCTGCAGCATTCAGGGGTTGTTTCAAGTTTGCAGCCACGCGCTGTTGGAATGATCTCCCACCACCAATGCGACGCCTGAAAACAATACAATCCTTCAAATTTCAACTAAAAAAGTTACTCATATATAATCAAGTTTCCCAGCATTCTTGACCATGTACTTTTAGTACTTTTAGTGTTGTTTCATACCTCAGAGGTCATGGCCTGCGGGCTTTGGTGTGGGATTTCCCATAGCGTGGGCTGCTTGGAATTTGCGGTTCTGTGGGTCCCTGTATTTGTATGTCTCGTTTCTACTTTTATTCCTTTAATATTAAGTGCACCACTTTGTTCCTGTAATTTTTTACATATTATTTTAGACAAATTATACAATTATTTATATGAATCCTAACTTACGTAATTCAAACCAATCCAATTTTTATTTAATTTATTTTGAATCAATACGATGCCTATATTTATAATTTAGTACTATTACTCTACGAGTATAATGTCTTTGTGCAGTGACTAAATCTAAATCTATTTTTAATTTTACTTACCATCTTTGTTGTTCCGTTCTGTGTTAAATCAATGTGTTTGTGATATACACCGTTCTACACTTTCATAAACACTTTTTCCCAAAAACAATAACACTACTCACTATACAATTTCCCTTAACTATTTATTATTATCTCATCATAACATTCATTATATAATGTCATTGCGTAACGCCTGCCAACGCCTGCATAGTGCCGCCATGAGCTATTTTTTTTTTATATTACATACCTTACCTATTCTAACATTGTCATTGTCAAAGATAGTTTACTGACAGCTGAGAGGCACAGATTAAAATCAAAGCCGGCGGCGCGTGCGTCATGTTGCAGGAAGCGGAATGTTGCCACTTAAATATTAATATTTTTTACGCTGTATAATATTTAGAAGTTTTACTCATTGTTTTCTGCACCGGTCGACGTCATGACGTCGGCGCCGGCTGTCGCTGAAAACCAGCGCTGGGGCTCTGTCTTGCATAGGGTCATAGCACTTAAGCTGAGCGATGGCCGTTTTGCGTGGATGTGACGCATTTTTTCAGAATCAGAATCATTTATTTGTAAACATAGGTACATTTACACGTTGTGAGAGCCTGTAAAAATTTAACATGAGACGTTAAATTTTTACAGGCTCTCTATGTTTTGCCATTAGGCGTACAAATATTATCATTAATTTAATTATTGAGTTTCCCCCAGTTTTTCTTTTTTTTTTGTGTTTCTCTGTTTTTTGCGTCATGTTTACCGTAAATAAACGTATTTTCTTTCTTTCTTTCTTCTTTCAATTAACATACACAAGGACTCATACCTACAGATGACTGCAACCGACCTACTTCAATGCATGCACTATGACAGTACGACTCTGTTGTGCGCCATGAGGTCACCAATATACCACATGCAGTCTGACGAGAGCCTCTGCGCAAAGAGACAAGATTCGTCTGACTGCAAAACAAAACATGAGAGCTGTGAAAACATTTGGATGGAACTTAGCAACATAAACAGCTACCTATACTTTTGCTGAGACGCTTGCAAAATACGCGTCATATGCGGGAATCAAGTTTCAACTTCACTACTTACCAACGCAGGGGTAATGACTCTCGATAGCCGCTGCACTATCAATAGTGAGACGTTCACTGTCCATTCCCAAAGGCAATTCCTGGATACAATGCGTGCCCAGGTTGAAGAACTCACTCTGGAAATCCCTCCAATCAATCGGATCATCAACCTATCAGTACCGGTTTTGAAACATGAACCCGAGAATGAGTCCATTGCACGATTCAACAGAAACCTGAGGCACCACCTGTCCCTAACCCAGCGCCCCGAAGGAGGTCGACTGCAAGCATCGTGGACAACGCAGCTGTATTTGACGTCACAGACGACAGCAGCGTAGTGCACTTATCAAGTGCACGTACACTCAACAAAGCAACGTCGCCTATTGCGCGTTGTGATTCAATTGTATAAGGCTATGATAAGATTATTTTTCTTTTACATTTTATCTCCTTTTTAACATATTATAATTTAACTTTACATTTACATTTTATCGTTTACAGTTTTATTGTTTACCTTTTGTGAGTGGGCAATATGTACGAGATACACTGTACATTGACCTTTGTGGTAGTTTGTACGTCATGCTCAATAATGCACAAATCTGTTATTGTTTAGCTGTGCATTTCTCCAACATAGTATTGTGACGACCTTATGGTGGAGACTGGCACGTTGGAAGTTTGGAACGTTCTAGAAACTCTTGGAACGCCGATTGCATTTAAGAAGAATAGGGAAGACTTTTGTTTTTGAGTAGAGTTCAGTTAGCCCGGCCGAAGAGGGCACACATGTAATCTTATAATTCAATATAATCGTATAAGTGTGCTACTCCTCTTTCCTTTATAACACTATTCACTATAACCAGTCACTCTGATACACCACACGCGTTGCCAGCGAGTACGACAGCCCCTAGACGCGTACGAAGAACCTCCAGGGACCCTGCACTACGAGAAGGTGCTCCAGGTCTCTATAAGTGGCGGCGAGCGCCGGGTACGAGCGCCGTATGTAAGAGTGACGGTAACGGTAACGGTGTGCGGTGGACAAGCGGAGGACTGGCGCAGCGATGGCACCAGGATAAGAGGAGTATAGTCCAAGCTGAGTGGTTCTGTTTTTATTAGTGTTAAATCAAATATAAAGGAAGATGCGATACTTTTCAGGGCACACATATGAAGTGTGCCTTAAAGAATTTATCGACGAGTTCGTGTCGATGGCCATTGCCAATGGGTGGCGAAAGAGCGATTATTCTCTTATTTTAGGTGTTTATTTGCAAGGCGCAGCCCAGCACGTTTTCCGATATACGTTCCAATATGAAATGGAATTTGACACGCTGTGCGCGGAGCTTAGGCAAGAATTCCCATGCAAGTGTGTGTCTTGCAAACAGAGGGTTAATCAGTGTTTTATTAATCTTGAGAGGCCGGACGTTGTGTCCGAGGCGGGTGAACAGTCCGAGGATAATATGAGCGAAGATAATCATGCAGAGTTATTTTCTAGCTCAACAATCAAAGCAAATGAGGAGGACGATGATGACCAGAGCTGCGCTGATGCCGGCCTAGTCAATGATGTCCAGGAATGTGAAGACTGCGGTCTAGGCGATGATGACTGAAGCTATGACAATGAAGATACAGAATCGGGTCAGTTCTTTCCAATTATTCCTGTTAGTAATATTCCAGAAAAACAAGAAACAATTTTATCAAAAGAAACAAATGGCGAGCACGAGTCAAATGAAAATTTTATTTGTTTGGACGTTGTTTCGGCTGATGTCGTCGTTATGGAGAGCTGTGAGGTGGAAGTTCCGTCGGAGATACATGGTTCTTGTGACGATAATCTTGTTCAGGTTGAGTGTGTTTCTACTGATAAAGAGCAGGAGGCGTTTCAAACTATCTTAAAGATTATGGAGTCTCTCAGTCTGAATATTAGAGAATATTACATTTTTATTCAGCTGATAAACAAATAACAACAAGATTATATGTGGATGCAAGCGGTGAAGCTGTAGGATGCTGTTTGATGCAGGGTAAGGAGGTAATGTATCCGGTTTCATATGCCTCGAGGAAGCTCAGCGAGGGTGAGAAGAAGTATTCCACAACTGAAAAGGAATGTCTTGCATTAGTTTGGGCATTAAATTACTTCAAGCATTTTCTTTGGGGTTAAAAGTTCCAGGTCATGACGGACCACAAGGTGTTATGTTGGTTGAGAGATAGAAAGGGCATGAATGGACGGTTAGCTAGGTGGTCGTTGTGCATTCAGGCGTATGATTTTGATATTGTTCACTGTGCAGGTAAGGATAATATCATAGCAGACTTTTTGAGTAGAAATCCATTAGGACAAGAAGAAGAAGACCCGGGGAACCCAGGGGAACAATTGGAAGATGGTATGCAAGTACTCGTATATAGATTGGAAGTTGTGAAAATGAGGGAAGAACAACAGAGAGATGAATTTTTGTCGCCGATGGTTAGATAGGATTACTTCCAGTGGGGCTGATGGTTTGAAAGGGTTAAGTATTAAGAATGGCATTTTGTGTAAAAAGGCGAGGAGATTGAATGCCATATGTGAGTTGGCGGTCATACCGAGATGTTTATTGTATGAAATATTGAAAGAATTGCATGATGATCCATGGTCTGGAGGTCATTTGGGGTTAGCCAAGGCTTTAGCTAAGAATGTATTATTTCATCAAGGATGCAGAGAGAGAGGTGGACCGGTATGTGAAAAGCTGTGTAAAGTGTCAAGATCGTAAGAAATATAACCGGATAGCCGAGCTGCAACCGGTAGTGGTTAATCACCTAATGGAAAAAGTAGGGATCGATGTACTAGGGCCTTTTAGGAAGTCTACAAATGGTAACAGGTATATTATTGTTAGTTTAGAATATGCAACGATATATGCTGTCTGCAAAGCAGTTCCTAGGGCAACGGCCCAGAAGATAAGCGATTTTCTGTTAGAAGAGATCCTTTGTCGATTCGGGGGCGTAAAAGAAGTTGTGTCAGATAGGGGGTCAGTGTTTACCTCGCGTTTGGTGAAAGAAACCGTAAGTTATTTCGGAGCAAAGTCCCGCTTCACCACTGCATTCCACCCAGCTTCTAATGGATTAGTAGAACGGTTCAACAGAACTCTATGTCAGATGATGTCCATGTATGTCGCTGAAGATCAGCGAAATTGGTGTAGCTGTGTACCACTCGTGTGTTATGCGTATAATTCCAGTAAACAAGCAAGCACTAGAGTTTCACCACATATGCTATTATATGCTAGAGAACCGTTATTCCAAACCGATATGGCAGTAAATTTTGATGATCAAAATCATTTGTTGGATTATGTTGGACGACATAATCTAAAAAACAACCTGTCACGACGGGCCATAGATAATATTAAAAAGGCTCAAGTTAGACAGAAATCTCTGTATGATAAAAAGGCTAAGGAAATGAGTCTTATGCCTAATCAATTAGTTATGGTTTATACACCTAGGCGAGCGATGTTTAAGAGCCTAAAGTTAGATAGGTCGTATAAGGGACCATACCAAATAGTTAGAAGAATATCGAATGTAAATTATGTAATTCAAAAGTTAGGAAACCGAAGATTTAGGGATATTGTACATGTAAATAGATTAAAACCATTTAATGTTAGAGTGTAGAGGGCATTAGGATGAAAAGCCTTGTAAGTACTCGTAGTTTAGTAAATTTTAGAGAATAATGGTGTCAGATGTCATTTGACATAACAAATAATTGTCAGACATCTGGTACGTCAACGTTAGTATGGTTGACAATGTAGAAAAAGTTTAAATTTTAACCGACTTCAAAAGTAGGAGGTTCTCAATTGTATTGTTTTTTTATGTGATATTAATCGTTGTGTTTTTGTGTGTTTCATGTAATCGAAATGATGAGGTGCACGGACGTGACTGAAGACTGATGGGAGATGTGACCACATACCATGAGCAAGGAATTGATCATAATAGTCATATTTAGGAAAAAATAGGTGCGGGAACTCCTACAGAGTGCGATTTTAATAAAGATATTACTACAGATAGGAGGGAGAGGGATTGCGATCCTCTCTCATAAGGAAAGATGTCCGGGTAAGTTGTCGGTTTATACCAGCTTTGTTTATGGGGTATAATGCCTTCGCAAAGTGGGGTCGAGTTGATCCTGTATGGTATTACCGAGCCCGTGACAATTTTTATGAATGATTAATTTAGAGAGTATTTTTCAAGTTATATTTATGGAGCACTCTGGGGGAAGTTCAGGAACAGTGAGTAGGTGTTCATAACGGTGGTAGTTTTTCTCCTGGTCTTCATAAACGTCCAATGGAATTAAAACTATTACAGTTTTGAATTTTATTTTTGTAAACCCTTTCTGGGTAGATGCTAACATCTTAGGTCAGAAAATTTAGCAGAGCAGTGTGGCTTTTTAGGGAGGTTTTACCTCACTGAAGCCATGTGCATTGCCGGGATATGTGGTGCGCCGAATGGCTTAACTAATAATAAGAAAGAAGACCACACTACTTGGGGTTCATTTTTGGCTATCCATAGGTGGACTCTGCTTCGTCATGTACCTCCCATAGGTAGGGAAGATTGGATAGGGTTAGATAGGCGTCAATCGGCTTTTCAATTATTTAATTGAATAGAAGACTTACTAGCGTTTGCGCTTCTATTCGTAAGGGCGTAGCTCATGTGACGACCTTATGTTGGCGACCTTATGGTGGAGACTGGCACGTTGGAAGTTTGGAACATTCTAGAAACTCTTGGAACGCCGATTGAATTTTAATCTTATAATTCAATATAATCGTATAAGTGTGCTATTCCTCTTTCCTTTATAACACTATTCACTATAACCAGTCACTCTGATACACCACACTCTCGCGTTGCCAGCGAGTACGACAGCCCCTAGACGCGTACGAAGAACCTCCAGGGACCCTGCACTACGAGAAGGTGCACCAGGTCTCTATAGTATTTAAGTGTAACAATATTGTAATTATATTAAGTAGCAATAAATCCATCAAGGGAATCGTTGGTCTACTCATTTACATAACATAACAAACATAATATAACATTTTCACTGTTGGGCAATAAACCCCAACATTGCACCCCCCACCCCCCCGCCCCCTCATTGTGGAAATGGATTGACCATTTTGTCTGATCGGTTCTACGTAGCCATTAGTGAATTCAACTAAATTGATTATAAAATTACTAGGTAATAATAAGTATCGTTATCATTAACTAAATCCCTGCTCTTTTACTAATGAGTCGTAGCTAGTTAACTGAGGCGACCTATTAACTTAATTGAATTCCAAGCATGCAACACTTTCTATAATTATAATTATGTTACATTATGACATGTACAGTAAGTGTTGCAACTGATATGTCCAGCAGTGGACGACTTTTGGCTGAAATGATAGATGATGATGACCAAAACAGTTGAAATATTACAACTCCCTCAATTATGTTAAAAAAAATGGAGCCTAAAGTTTTGAAATAAATGTGTTCAGATAAATACATATAGATTACAGGCAATCTTTATAGAATTTTATGGTTTAAAAAAACTATGATGCGTTCGTATCATTTGTAGACCTTTGACAGTCGTTACGGGTAGTCAAAAGCTAGCAGATTGGTGCCAAAACTAGGAGAAAATATAATTTGCTGTTCTTTAGGGATTAAATACAGGGGTGGTATATTTATTTGGTGTAGCACTACCTCATTCTTACAAAACAACATTCAATAATGTGAACCTCTCACAAGATAATAGTTCCCAGAAGTGATAAGTACAGGTAACATGCCAATTTTGTTTGTTAGGTATATGGCTGTTGTATAGCTCTGACTCACACTTTCACTATTGTTTTAGAGGACATACATTTAGGATAGTTTATGATATCATTGTAAAAGGATTACGATAATTGTAGAAGGTTGCTCAGGTAAACAAAGTTGAGCATTGTTTTGTCTTTCTAGGTAGGACGTCGCAGAAAATATTTTAAAACTACACTCTTTATGCATACTAAAAATAAAAGGCGCTGTCCTTTAGCGGCTGCAGTAAAAGGTTCAGACATTAAGTCACGAGGTTGGGCAGCAGCGTCCTACCGTATTTTAATAACACATGCTACATTATTTATTATTTTGCTTGTGAAGGAATTCAAAATGTCCATGCTCGGCTGTACACTCAGTTTTATGAATGTCACCTGGAAAAAAAACCACTTGCGCGGTTCAGGGTGGCTTGTGCTTAGTTTGTCTAGGAAATCCAAGGTGTTGGGTACAGGATAACGATCGTTTATAGTTCTATCATTAAATTTTCTAAAGTCGATAATCACACGCCATTTGATTTTTCCACTGGCGTTGGCTTTCTTGAGAATGGTTTCATTAATAGTAAAGTTTAGGTCACAGCTTGGTCAGATTATAATACCTAAAGGTACTGTTGCGCTCACCTGAACTGTCCATCGCACGAAGATGCAAAACACCACGTTTTAAGACGGCCGCCCCATGACTCATAGAGCGACTATGTTAACTTTATTAGGAAAATGGTCACAGGTGTTCTTTAATAGGTTATTGTATACTAAAGCAACATCAAATACACAATGGTAAATCTGTTTACAAAAAATCACCGGTTGTTGAACAAATGAAAAAAGTGGCATGGGTTAAGAAAAAAACTTTTTAACAAAAAAATTAACCGACGAAAAAGAACTAAAAAGCAAAAAATAAATAAACCTTTTAAGTCTGAAGTAATGAGCTTATTTACCTACATAATATATAAAATTTTATATAAACTAATTTTGAGTCGGCGCCAAACAACAATCTGATTATTAAATATCTAAATTTCATAAGTACTACAAATGAAGAAGGCTGTAAGTAGGTAAATAAGCTCATTACTCCAGACTTAAAAGGTTTATTTATTTTTTGCTTTTTAGTTCCTTTTCGTCGGTTAATTTTTTTGTTAAAAAGTTTTTTATTTTATGATTTTTTGTGGCTCGCATCATCTTTTAACACTCTGAGGCTAATTTCAAATTCTTCATCATTCCGTTTGCCACTGAGCTGATGATGTTCTTCATCCTTCCATGAAGTTCCCAGGATATTGACCAGTTGAGGTTACCTCCAATATTGTAAAGACGTCTTTTCTTCAAAGCATATTAAGTGGTATTTTTGTCACTAAAACCAGTTTTTATTATATCTAACTTCTATTGTTTAGAAAAGGTATGGTTTCCATCATCAGCTCAGTTTCATGATGTGATGGTTCCTAAATGCAAATACCTTATTAAGTTATGAAAAGTAAACAGAAACAATATTCGTGACCAATTTTCGAGGTTCTCTCTCAATTTTTTCAGGATTCCATGATCAGATCCTAATGTCCTTGACAAGGGACCACCCTTGAGGTATACCCTATCTAAGAAAAAAGAATCATCAAAATCGGTTCATAAATAACGGAGTGAGGGCCGAACAAAACGCTAAACGTGCCCACAATTTTCGAGGTTTTCTCTCAATTTTATCAGGATTCCACTGTCAGATCCTGATTTCCTTGACATGGGACCACCCTTGAGGTATACCCTATCTATCAAAAAAAGAATTATCAAAATCGGTTCATAAATGACGGTGTGAGGGCTGAACATACACAAAATATATATATATATATATACGGTCGAATTGAGAACCTCCTCCTTTTTTTTAGTCGGTTAAAAATAAAAATTGCAAAACAACCTAAGTTTCGGACGTCGGTGTTCCTTGTTTTATTCTTCGTTATTGGACACCGACTTACGATATTAAAATTTTTAACCGACTTCGAAAAAGGAGGAGGTTATCAATTCGGATGATTGAATTTTTTTTTTTTTTAAATTTTTTTTTATGTATGTTCGGACATAACTTCGTCATATAATGACGGATTTGCAAAATTCTTTTTTTGTTCGAAAGGAGTTTATTTCGAAATGGTCCCATTAAAATATCAAAAAGATCTGATGATGGGTTTCGGAGACAGACAACGGAACTCTTCAAAAATTGACAGCAAATCAACCGCGATTGCTGCTATCGTATGTCTATGAATTGTTAACACAGTTTAATGGGGAACCACAACTAAAAAGTGAAAAATAAAAAACTTTTTTACAAAAAAATAGAACCGATTTCCAAAAAAAGTGCAAAATAACTTTAATTTCGGAAGTCGGTGTCAAAAAACGAAGACACAAAACAAGAACACCGACTTCCGAAATTAAAGTTATTTTGCACTTTTTTTGGAAGTCGGTTCTATTTTTTTGTACATTTTAGTGAAGGCGATACCATCCGCGGGCTCCACCTGCATTTAAAGCATACGCGTTTAAAATCCCTATACAGCTGTCTGAATTAAGTGTGGTCCGCGACGCCGAACGCGACGCGCGATGCACCGCGTCTCCGTATAGACCGCGACCTTACGATAGGTTCGCTCAACGTGCTTGTATCAGGAATTGCAAGAATAGTTCTGACAAGCGCAGAAAGTCCTAGGTAACATGTTCATTGCAGTCAGATTTATATTTCTGTACATCCCTAAATAAGAATCTTCGAAATCGGCACTATATTTCAAATACTCGGCGACGGCGTGATTCTCTTTTTCCGAGGCTTGGAGGAGTTTCGGTATGTAGGTTATGCTTGGGCACCCATCCACGTACTTACATAGTCAAGTATGTATAAGATAAATTGCTTCCCAAAAGAAAATGAAATAGCAATAGATTTAAAAGACTAGCGGATTCTTAAAAAGTAAAAATTATTCCTTTTGTTTTTCAAACCAAAGAACCAAATATATATTTTTTGGTATCCGTCATGAATCCGCATTCCGCCAAACGTCGTGAACCATTGTGCGAGAGATAAAGAGATTACCTCAGTACACACTTTTAAAAGCCCACGTGAGGCTGTGAAAAGATTTAATTTAACAATAGTTCACAGGCCTTGTGAACTTTTACTGTGAAACGATCGTTAAAATAATGAAAACCATAGGAGCAGTACCTACCTACCAGGAACAGATTTTCAATTGTTAGCAAAAATCGTTTTGTTTTGTTAAGCCATCGTTATCGGCAACGATAGGTAATGATGACGATAAAACATATTTTTATCCAACTTAAAAAAAAAAACTCTTTTACAAAAAATACTTGTGGTGGTCCCGTTTCGTTTGTTTCGTTGTAGTTTGTTATTAATACCCAAGTACTTAGATCACTAACTTGATTTCTGGAACAAGGTGTCAGAAATTCGGTCGCGGATAAATCCGATAGAGAGTTACCGCGTCTCTGGCACAAGCAACTGAAGGAACAGGGGTGTATTTTAGCCAGTAAAGGTGGTTTTACATTGGTGAGACGAGGCGTGGATGAGATGGGCGAGAATTGAAACCACGCTTACCCTTTTACACCGGAAGATGTCTCGCGATGGCCAACGCGTCATCGCGCCGGCTCGCTATGTCATGCACCGGCCATCGCTACCTCATGTCAGCTCGCGCCATCACGCGCCGCCCGCTAGCCGTGTCTCGCGCGCCTACTACGTTTTGTGGAGAAAGAGCCAGTATTGATAAGTTAGGTTTGTCTTGTGCCATGTTTCGTCATTACTTATTTAATATGTTAGCGGAGGAAGAAGAAAACATTTAAGTTGCACTGGGAGCTTGAGAGTATAGTTTGCAGCGATGTCTCGCGATGGTTGGAGCAAGCCGGTGCGTCCCAGCGCGGGATAGCACTTGACGGACAGAAACCGGGCGGGTCCTCGATAGCCGGTGCGAAATTTGTATATCCGTTTTACAAAGTAAATAAATACTCAATTCTTAGAGCAATAAAGTTCAATATTGTACTAACAAACATTTCAATTCTCGCTTTGCACTTCCTCGCGTATCTGGAACTTTTAATAAACTATTAAAAACACATGTGACCATTTTTAACAAAGTTAACAAATGGTCGCTATAGGAGTCATGGGACTGCGTCTTAACACTGGCTGTTTTGCATCTTCGTGTGATGGACAGTTTAGGTGAGCGCAACAATTACACCTTTAGGTATTATAATCTGATTGGTCAGCTTGGGCTATGACCTAAACTTTACTATGATTAATAATATCGAAATATCCAGAAGAATTGCAAACCGGTAAGGATTGAGCGGGGTATATTCCAGGGTGACAGTTTGAGTCCGCTTTGGTTTTGCCTAGCCTTGAACCCTCTAAGCTGGAGGCTTCAGGGCTAGGCTATCGGTTGAAACTTTTTGCCCCCAACAATCTGCAACTGATGGAGCTACTGAAGGTAACTGAAACCTTCAGTAGTGCCATCAGGATGGAGTTTGGTGTGGACAAATGTGCAGTCATGCATGTAAAGCGAGGGGAGATTGTGGAATCCGTGGGAACACAACTCTCGGATTCCATAAACCTGAGATCCCTCTCTCCAACCGAAACCTATAAGTATTTGGGTATGTCGGAAGCGTTAGGTATCAATGTTACTGACATGAAGCAATCGTTGAGGGAGCGCTTCTTTGGCCGCTTGAAGAAGGTATTTAAGTAAGCCTTCTATCGGGCGGAAACAAGGAGCGCGCCTTCAACGGTTGGGTCATGCCAGTATTGATGTACTCTTTCGGTGTACTCAAATGGACTCAAACAGAACTTGACACCCTGATTTTGCGGGTCCGTACACTACTAACTGCATACCGAATGCTTCGACCACGTTTGTCAGTGATGAGACTGTATGTCCCGCGGAAGTGTGGAGGCCGAGGCTTTTTAAATGCTAAGACCCTCCACAACCGCGAGGTATGCAGTCTGAGGTAATATTTCCTAGCTGCTGACGTGGGTATGCATTGAGATGTAGTGGCGGTGGACAAGGGCCTTACTTCACTCTCCTTGGCAAACGAGAACTGGCGCAAACTTCAAGTGCTTGACACTAACGATCGCAGAGAAGTATGGCAGAGTAAGGAACTTCATGGACGCTTTTTCGGGCCCTACATGGGCCCGATGTAGACCAACTAGCGTCCGTAGCCTGGCTGCGTGTCTTTGACCTCTTTGGAGAAACCGAAGGTTTTGTCTATGCAATTATGGACGAAGTTATTATGACAAAAAACTACCGGAGATTTATTGTGAAGGACGGCACGGTTGACATATGTCGGGCATGTCATCGTCCGGGAGAATGAATCAATCCGCCACATAATCTCTGGTTGTTCTCGTCTAGCTAACGGTGAGTACTTGCATAGGCACAACCTTGTAGCCAGAATTATCCATCAGCAACTTGCTCTGAAATACTCTCTTGTGGAATCGGAAGTGCCCTACTACAGGTACGTGCCCGACCCAGTTCTCGATAACGGTCATATCTCATTGTACTGGGATCGGTCCATCATCACTGACAGGACTATTGTAGCCAATAAGCCTGATATAGTGGTGGTGGACCGAATCGAGAGGCATGCAATGATTGTCGACATAGCCGTCCCGCATGACGAGAACCTCGTGAAAGCTAAGAAAGATAAACAAATCAAGTATCTTGACTTGGCTCGCGAGGTTGTCGACATGTGGAATGTGGACTCGGCGATCATTGTGCCGATAGTCGTGTCAGCCAATGGCCTTTTAGCCACGAGGCTCGACCAACACCTCAGGAGGCTCTTGTTAGGCGGCTGGTTCAAGGGCTTGATTCAGAAAGCTGTACTTCTGGACACGGCTCGCACTGTCAGGCGGTTCCTCTCTCTGGAGCCCTGACCGCCGCGCCGGTAGCTTGGACCCTGTTCCCGATACCGGTGGGATACTATTTTTTATATTTTTAAATGTTTTTCTTAAATATTATTTTATTGAAATATTTAAAAATATAATATAATATGTATATCAAATGAATAAGCGAAATAATAATAATAATGTATACATTTATTTTTCTCATCACAAATGTTGATGTGGACAGTAAGTGGCTTAATCTAAAAAAATAGACTTAACATTTGTGAGAGACTGGTGCCCGAAAAAGGCATAATATACCTGTGTTACAGGTCACCAGGCCCCCCAATACTTACATATGTACAAATTATTTAAATTAATGAATGATTGAAACCATTCCCAAAAAAGCCAACGCCAGTAGAATAATCAAATGGCGTTTGGTTATTGACTTTAGTAAATTCAATGATGGAACTATAGACGATCGTTATCCTGTACTCAACACCTCGGACTTCCTAAAAAAGCTAGGCTTAGGCTAAGCACTAGCCACTCTGAACCTCGTAAGTCGGTTTTACCAGGTAGAAATTAATTCAGGTAACATTCATAAAACCGAGTTTACAGCCGAGCATGGGCATTTTGAATTCCTTCACAAGCAAATAAATAATGTAGCATGTGTTATTAAAATACGGAAGGACGTTGCTGCCCAACCTCGTGACTTAATGTCTGAACCTTTTACTGCAGCCACTAGAGGACAGCGTCTTTTATTTTTAGTGTGCAACGGGTGTAGTTTTAAAATATTATCTGCGACGTGTTACCTAGAAAGACAGAACAATGCTCAACTTGGTTTACCTGAATAACTCTCTAGAATAATCGTAATCCTTTTACAATGAGATATATACAATGAACTTTAAAACAATAGTGAGTGTGAGTCAGAGCTATACAACAACCATTTACCTAACAAACAAAATTGGTAAGTTACCTGTACTTATCACTTCTGGGAACTATTATCTTGTGAGAGGTTTGCGTTATTGAATGTTTTTGTAAGAGTGAGATAACGCTGCACCTAATAAATATACCACCCTTTTATTTAATTCCTAAAGAACAGCAAAATATATTTTTTTCTAGTTTTGGCACCACTCTTATAGCTTCTGACTACACGTAACGACTATCAAAGATCTACAAATGATCCGAACCAGTTACAGTTTTTTTAAACCATAGAACTCTATAAGTTCTAAATTTTAGGCATTTAAATGTCGGAGATAATTGGAGAGAGTGGTAATTTTTTAACTATTTTGATCATAATCATCATCTTTTACTTCAGCCGAAAGTCGTCCACTATTGAACAGGGGGCCTCCCTCAAGTGTCGCCACAATGACCGGTCCTGTGCGTCTCGCATCAATCAGATACTTGCGACACTCACCAGGTTATCGGTCTACCTGGGATGCCTTCCAATGCTGCGTTTTCGGTACGCGGTCACCACTCTCTTCAGTAATATACTTGTATGTTTGTGTCTCTTTAACTTGCAACACTTCCTGAACATTTTATTTTATAATATGTAAAAAAAGTGTTGCATACTTGGAATTCAATTAAGTTATTGGGTCGCCTCAGTTAACTAGCTACGTCTCATTACTAAAAGAGCAGGGATTTAGCTAATTACAACAACACTATTTAGAGACCTAAAATCAATTTTGTTGAATTCACTAATGGCTACGTAGAACTTATCAGTCAAAATGTTCAGTCCATTTCCACAATGAAATTGTAAAACCTTTTTCAATTTAAATATTTTATTTGTAAATAGTATTGGTATACTAGGGTATACAATTATAATAATTATCCTTTATCATTTCACAAACATCGAAGGAAAACTATCACGGCTAAGTTAGCTTTGTAAGTTTTAGAGTAATAGTCGCCCAAACTATAAAATGTACATAATATGTACTTGGAAAACTGCGCACAAAATTCAAAATACTTTAACAACCGACGAAAAAGAACTAAAAAGCAAAAAATAAATAAACATTCTAAGTCTTGAGTATTGAGCTTATTTACCTACATAAAATATCAAATTTTATATATAAACTAATTTTGAGTTGGCGCCGTTTGGAAACGCTAAACGTGCCCACAATTTTCGAGGTTTTCTCTCGATTTTATCAGGATTCCATTATCAGATCCTGATTTCCTTGACATGGGGCCATCCTTGAGGTATACTCTATCTAACAAAAAAATAATCATCAAGATCGGTTCATAAATGACGGAGTGAGGGCTGAACATACAAAAAAAAAAAAAAACATATAATATACGGTCGAATTGAGAACCTCCTCCTTTTTTTCGTCGGTTAAAAATAATACTACGGCGAATTTGTTACTTATTTTATTATTAAAATGGGTAGCAATCGTGTAAAATTTTAATAAAATGTTTTTTTTTATTGCGTTTTTAACCGACTTCGAAAAAGGAGGACTTTTTATGTATGTCCACAGATTTCTGTGTCAATTGAGGACTGATTTTCAAAATTCTTGTCTCATCCGAAAGAATATACTCCCGAGGTGGTCCTATATCAATTTAATTGAAATTGCTTAAGCGCTTTTTGAAAAACTGAACAAAAACGAAAAATAGGTATACCTAGATCACGTTTTGGTGTTCTCCAATTACGACTATGTTTTAATTCCACGTTGCATGTTATTGGGTTTTTTAGTTGTGGGGTATAACAACTAAAAAGTGAAAAAAAATAACATACATACAGTCGAACATAGAACCTCCTCCTTTTTCGAAAGTCGGTTAAAAATAAAAATCTTTTTTTAAAAAAAACAACCGACTTCCAAAAAAGAAAATACTGTAATTTTGGAAGTCGGTGTCAAAAACCGAAGAGAGAGAAGAAGATAAAATTCAAACACCGATTTCCGAAATTAAGTTATATTTTAATTTTTAGTGTAATTTCTATTTTGGAAGTCGATGGTTTTTTTTGTAAAAAAGTTTTTTTTATATCAGCGCCTCTATATTATTTTAAATGAGTTTCTCGAGCAAAAATGTAAGAGTATTAATTTGTCACGTAGTAACAGTATTAGAAAACAATGATGAAGAAGTGAGACAGAGCTGTATGACAAGTAATCACTAGATAAAGACAAAGTTACATACAATATTGGTAATTTACCTGTACTAAATCTCTTCTGGGAACAATTATCTAATGACCGGAATAGAATAGAATAGACATTTATTTTGCAAATATGGGTAATACACAATAGATCGCCACCACCAGTCGCCGGGCCACGCCATTCATTGTTATGAAAGAGTGAGATAGCGCTATATGATAGAAAGAGACAAATTGTCAAGTGCAGTAAAAATACCACTCCTGTATTTATACCCTAAAGAATTGCAAAATATGTTTTCTATGTTAGTTACGTTTTAGCATTCGTACTGTGCAGTAGTCAGAAGTGGAGTGTTTTCTGCAAGTTTTTTTCGCGAGATTTATTTTGAGACAAGTTTAGTGAACATTTATATTAGTTGTGAATAGTGAACCTGATTTTCACGAGATAGACTAAGGTGGGTGAGTTTTAATGTTGTATTTTTTTATAGTTTTCTATTTTTCACACGAAGTTTTTTTATCTGCAAATCTAAAGTCGTTTTTCGACAAGTATTTGTATATTTGTGAGATGTGTTTCTGTGTACTTACCCAAGTAACATTTAACTGAATTTAAAATATCAATGAGTACGAAGAAATACGCAAAAACTCAAAATCAGAGTTTAAAAAAAAATTTTGCCAAGTCTAACAAGTGAGAAGCTGCAGAAAATAAAATGTTAGTTTTAACTATATTTCTGAGAGCTTGTTGTTTTCGAAACACGTTTAAAAATAAAATTCTCGATAGAAATGACTGTCAAACTTACCTTTACTTAGCCCTTAAAAAATCCCCCATCACTAATGTCATTCAACATTACCTTTCTAACTACAGTTTTTCGATAGAAAGCAAGATATTTTTTTCCTCATTTGGGCCCGTTCTGCACACCCCGCTTAATGGTGTTAGCAGCGATGGCTTGCAAGTTGAATTAATTTGATATTTAAATTAACTAAATAGGAACATAAAGTTCTTAGCTTAAGAAGTTTATTCAAAATCTTAATAACTTAACTTAAATAAGAAAGCGATACATTTTTCATCGCTATCTTTTGAAATTTATTTGAACAAAATTTTCTTTCAGCAAAATGCAACTTCTTGACCCAGTATTAACGCCAGAACTTAATTAAATGAATTCATTCATGTTCATCTGGTGACATTGTAGCCTTTAATAATGAAATATTTTTTTGGTATCGAATAAGTACTTCTTGAGATTACAATAGACAAAAAAAATGTAAATAAAAGAAAATTTACAATATAACAAACTTAAAATTTACGAATACGTCATTTTTTATGCATTTTTAGGTTTTTATTATAGTTTGATTGCCTCACACTGCTTGAAAAGTGACTTTTTAATAAATTTATTTTTCTAAAAATTTAAAATCATATTTAACATTCGTTTACCCGCGAGAATTTAAATTTTGCGCGTTTCAAACTGAACAGTTCCGTAAATTACACCTTATATAATAGGCTATCTGCTAGTTAAAATTAAAGTCATGTCAATCGGTCCAACTGATTCCGAAATAGCCGAAACAAACCGACATACAATGTTTTCTTTTTTTAGTGTCGAATAAACTTTCATATACATTTTACTAAAAAGCTGTTACTTTGAAATTACAAAGTGATTCTTTGATTTATTTTTTAATTAAAATTGTTTCTGCCATATCCGATGATTTTCAGATAAAACCACTTCTCTCGTTGTTATAATAGTTTCAAACTCTGCTGCTCAGCTACTGAGCTACGGACTTTTTCAGCAGAAGGCTAGAGTCTAGTTTTTAGCAATTAGTTCGCCCTTAATAGCATAGAAATATATACGCTATTTTATTAGTCAAATCTGTTTGGTTTAAGGCTTCAGAATAAATATACAGAGTCCATTTCACGCCACTCGATTTAACGATAAACTCCCTAAAATGACGAAATTACTTTAATTTGGTTGGTTACCCTTATTATCCATACAATTTTACACTCTCTGTAGCATCACACCTAATCTAAATAACAACAACACTAAGTAAATACTAACCAATTTTCAACAGATTACCAATGCCATATTAGTTATCTCTTCACCATCCTTTATTAACTAAGTAGAGAATACTAAGGCATTAAGTCCGTCTTTGTACTTTTGTGCATGAAGTCTAAATAAATAAACAGTACTTTCTTAGTAGCCGACTTAGAGATTTTGTTTGTCACTTTATTGTCTAGCACTTAAATCTACCTCAACGGACGGCGAGCTGTGGGTAGCTCGCCGTCCGATCAGCACCCGTGAGTCGACGACGCGTAGTGTTCCACGCGCGCCTCAAATAGATTAAAGTCAGCCACCACTGACAGGGCCCATCGTGGCCAGTGCCTCCCGGTGGTCAGAGTCCTGCCGGAGGCTCTACGCGGGGATCGTGCGGTCCATGGCCCTCTACGGGGCACCGTGCACCGGTGTGGGCGCGTTCATTGAGGCAGCGATCAACGCGCCAGATGAACGCGTCCCAGAGGGTCATGGCGATCCGCATCATCCGGGGATACCGCACGGTCTCCCGTGAGGCTGCGAGCCTCCTTGCCGGACTGTCACCGTGGGATCTGGAGTTGTCATTCTGACTGTTTTTTGGACCACGTTTGGATCTTACCTGTCTCTTGTTGGTATTACTACAACAAGCTATTACTTCCTTCTTATTAGTGCTGGGTTCCTTTAAATTTTTCTTCACTGCCTTAAGTTTAGTGTTAGTAGGTTTCTTCTTTTTGTTTTCTTTTTCCCTTAGTTCCTCTTTTACTGGTGTGCTTGTTAGTATTTCAGCCTTTTGTGCCTTACGTTTTCGTGTAGTTATATTCGGTGTGATTTGAGGGAGTGGTCTGATGTCTATTGAAGTCTTGTGTATGGATGTGGATGGCTATAAGAGTAGGGGAAGGCCAAAGAAAAGATGGTTGGACTGTGTGAAAGAGGATATGGGTAAAAAGGGGGTGACTACAGAGATGACGACTAATAGAGGAGTATGGAAGAAAAAGACATGTTGCGCCGACCCCAAATAAATTGGGATAAGGGCAGGAGAATGATGATGATGGTCTGATGTCTATTGGAGTTTTATGCTGTTTTATTGGTGGTGACGGCTGCATTTCCGGAGTTGTGGGCCTGTTGACTTCAGTAACCTGTAACTCCAAGTCTGTGTCAGCTACTAGTGGCGGAGAATTGTTGGACTGCATCTCAGATGCTGTTTCTTCAGTTTGTCCTGCTGTCACTTCTGCTGTTTCGCTTAAAATAGTCGGTGTTTCTGTAATATCGGTGTTATCGTTAGCAGGTATCTCGATATTCAACACAGCGGGTTGAATATTTGCCGACTCCTCATTTCCAGTAACTGGCTCCGGCCTGTCTGTCACAGTAGATGGCATACAACGTTGATGTGACACGAGGGGCATTAAATTAAACTACGTATACTATACGTGTTTAGTATTAATTCGATACGGTATAAAAATAAAAATAATAATAAATGAGGTTTTTTTTTTTTCAAACAAACTAAATAGCTTACAATTCAGAATAAAACGCAACCACCCTTTATACCATACTTTATACCCATTATCCTTGTTTGCATTGCCATCTTATAGCGAAAATGTACTTGTGACTTGCGTGAGAACGGCAACAACGCGTCGTATCGTAGGTTATACTCAGATTTATCGTTTTAAGGTGCATGACCTGTGCGTATAGACATAATCAGCTGTTAGGAAAGATACATCGTGTCGGGGATTGCAACTGCAGATCACCACTGTTTCGATTTCTTTACTTTAATTGCAGGAATAAAACCACTGAATATATTGGATCTTCTTTTAATTTTGCCAACCGATTACCAACTTCCTCTCTCATTCGTAATTTTACAACGAACCCCCTTTTTCTCCTAGTGTTGCCAACTCTAAATTAATGTTGCCAATTTATAAACAGTCAGGATTCTACACATAGTTATTATATCCACAACATCCTCCCAGGGGCAAAAAGAATCAAAATTAGTACAAGTATACAGATACACTTGTTTTACATATCTAGATTTACATTATTCTTACTAATACTTATTTATTAAATAACAAAAATCCGTTCACGATAATAAAAACTCTGTTATATCACACTTTTTAACAGTAATTATATCACTTTATCTATAATAATTGCACCACCAGAGAGCATCAACACATCAAGAGAGTTTCTTTTTCAAATCAACTATGAAAAATATTACTTAAAACTGAAAACCAAAACAAATTATTATTCCATAAATTTAAATGGTATTTTAATTGTTCTGCCAGATCTAGTAGTTGAGGCTAAAGGAACAGGTGCAATAGAGTTCTGTGAACTAATTTCCTGTTGTGGAACAGCAATACTACCTGCAGGCATGATACCCAGCCAATCCTGTGGGACTGTAGAGAGTTCAAGTGGGTATAGCCTTTGATAAGGTCTTACCTTTACTCCTGAGGCAGTTTGTAGTCTTGCTACTCGTGTGAACCCATCTTTCCCTGCATAAATTTCTCTAATTATACCTAAAGGCCAATGTAGCCTACTTGATTCAGTCTCTATTAGAACTAAATCCCCTACCTTCGGTTCATTACTGATCTCCTTTCCTTTACTTATAAGTAGAGATAAATATTCACTTTTAAACCTTTTTCGGAAGTCTTGCCGTAGTTGTTGTAAATATCTATAGCGAACATGTACATTTTTCTCATCTATCTGGTCTAAGTCTGGTGTCTCGCTTGTCGGTAAACTCTGTAAAAATAGTATGGTGTGAATGGTTTCACATCTCCCATTTCCACATACGTTAGAGGTCTACTGTTAATTACTATTTCGCAATCACATAAGATAGTAGAAAGTTCTATCCAGTCTACTGATGCTCTACCAAGAATTCTACGCAGCACATCCTTCACTACTCTAACCAGTCGCTCCCACCATCCTCCCCACCACGGAGCTGATGGTACTGAGAATTTCCACAGGATCTTATAAGAATTGGTGGCTTCTACTTCCTGCCAGTTTATATCTTGAAGCAAATTTGCAGCACCAACAAAATTAGTTCCATTGTCTGTATAAATAATCCTTGCTTTGCCACGTCTTGCTATAAATCGCCTTAAAGCCATAAGGAAACTGTTTGTGGATAGTGATTCTGTGAGTTCTGTTGATTCTTTAATAAATTGCTCAACTTCTGATTTTGTGTCAAAGCTGGTAACACAGTTATCTACATAGAAGGATTTCCCTAATCTTACAGCTGTTCCTGGGTAAGTTTCAGTATGTTGTTCCAGATGGTAGTTGATAGTTGTTGCTAAAAGGAAAGGACTGCAAATAACACCAAACGGTACTCGAGCATGTTGATATGTAAGTATCTTGTCTTTAGTGTCAGTATTATTCCACCATAGTAACTTTAAGTACTTTCTATCTTCTGGTGATATAGATATTTGGAGGAATGCCTTTTTTATGTCTCCTATAACACCATACATACCTGTTCTAAACATAATTATCAACTTAGGAATTAATTCTATTAGGTTTGCACCTTTCTTAATACACATGTTCAGTGACAATCCATTTTTATCCTTTGAAGAAGCATCAAATACAGGTCTCATTTTAGTTGTAGTACTTTCTAGCTTGATTACTGCATGGTGAGGTAAGTAGTGTCCCTCATAATTATTATCTGTCTCTACTAACTCAATAATACCTTCCTTTTCCCATTCTTTAAATATATTATGATAGTCTTCAAGTCTCCCAGTGTTAGATAATTTCTTTGTGGTACTGTATAGTCTTTTTTGGGCTGTTTCATAGTTAGATTCAACTCTAGGGTAGCCATCCTTCCATAGTAATGGTACCTCATAGCGTTGGCTGTCATTCATCAGTATGTCAACACACATATCATTTTCTTCCTGTATATAAGGATCTTTAATGCCTAATGTTTCTACATTCCATAAAAATTCTAATGATTTATCCATTTCTGGTATTGTTGTAACAAAATTTGTATAAACAATACTATTATATACTGCAGATGGTGACTGAACAGGACCATGCAATGTCCATCCAAGTTTAGTCTTAATTGCAACAAGTTTGTCAGTAATATGCACAATATTATTGTCTAAGATAGAACCAAGATAATCAGAGCCTATAAGTAAATCTATATCTTTAATAACTGTTGCATTTTTATCAGCATCGGATAAGTGTATTTGGTGTTTTTGTAGTTTTGTTACCAAATCTACATCTTGTACTTTGGGTAAGTCACCACAAAGTACATCTTGTTCTAGGCCTGTCATTGTAGTAATATAACTATTTTCAAGGTTACTTACTTGGAATTTATAAACTCTATGTGCTTGGGATTCCTTTTTTATGCCACCAAATAGTGAGTGGCTGAGATTTTCACTTCTTATTATCTCTAGTCCCAGCTCTTGAGCTAATGAAGCTCTCACATATGTACGCTGAGAGCCAGAGTCAAGTAAAGCTCTCACCTTCTTTTCCTTATTGTTACCTGATATTTTAACCACTAAAGTCTGTAACATTGTTGTGGTGTTGTTACATGACAAATTACTTGCAACCTCTGGTTTGTCCATATTTTGTTTATCGGCCTTAGGCTGATTATGGAGTGTTGGACATAGAACAATCAGATGACGTTTATTACAGCACATGAACTTAATAAACCCTTTGCAATTCTTGGCAAGATGCCCTTTTTTTAAACAAATATAACATCCTCCCTTCTTTTTAATTGCCTCTTTCTTTTCTTCTAAATTTAAAGTACTGGCTTTACCGCATTCTAAAGTATTATGTGATTTATCACAAAAATAACAAATTTCCTTACCTTCTTTTATATGCTGACCTGCAGTAGACTTGCTTTCATGTTTAGCCTCTGCCATCAAGCATGCCGCTGTTGGAACCATTTCCTTAGTAACATTGTTATCTAAAAAGTTAGTTTTAGCTAATTGTACCCTTCTTTCAGCCTCAACTTCTGTCTGCAAAAACTTTAACAAATTACTAAGTTTTGATTCCCTGTCTACACATGGGACTTTACTCCACAGTAGTAAGGTGCTCTCTGGTAGTGCCGATTCAATCATTGGAAGTAAAATACATTCATATTTATCCCTAATAATGCCTAATGACTCTAATATTTGTAAATTTGCAACAAATTGATCAAAAAGTATGTCCAGTGACCCATGATTTTTACAATTCACTAATTTCAGTAACTCCCGCACATATATTTCAATTAGAGTCTCATCTTTAGCAAACCGGTCCTTTAATGTCTGGATAACCTTTGGGTAGTTGTCCTCTGTAGGTGGGTAACTTTCAACCAATCCTCTTGCTTTACTGCTTGGTGTCATAGCTTGGGTTAAATATTGAAATTTCGTTTCGGCATCCATATCTTTATTTTCGTGGATTTTCTTAAACTGCCCCCAAAATGCTAGCCAAGATTTAGGGTTATCATCAAATTTCCTTATTTCTAATTTGGGAAGGTTCAGATTGTGTTTCTTTAGTTCCTTTTTACAATCCCCGCTTTCTTCATTAGAATTATTTACCTTTGACTTCAAATGTAGCCATTTAAGTTGAAATTTGTCGCATTCGTCAGTTTCGTTTTCGTAGGTTGCCAGGTCATAGTCTTCGGAGCTGAGCATAGCGTCTTGAATAGATTTGTCCAATTGTACCATCTTCTCCATTTTTATGCTCAGGAATTCTATGTCGATTACTGTATTGGCCGTTGTTTCGTGGCGGTTGAACACACGTCGTAGTTGATCGCGCTCACGTGTCCATCTTTTTAGATCCATCTTTTTTCATTTGGTTTCTTCTCTACCACGGTCGCCACTATGTCGGGGATTGCAACTGCAGATCACCACTGTTTCGATTTCTTTACTTTAATTGCAGGAATAAAACCACTGAATATATTGGATCTTCTTTTAATTTTGCCAACCGATTACCAACTTCCTCTCTCATTCGTAATTTTACAACGAACCCCCTTTTTCTCCTAGTGTTGCCAACTCTAAATTAATGTTGCCAATTTATAAACAGTCAGGATTCTACACATAGTCATTATATCCACAACACATCGTGTTCAAACGAGGCCAAAACTTAAAAAATCGTTAGTGACTAAACTACTGCTCCGATTTAATAGATTTTTGGTACAGAGCTTGAAAATAGTACCTAGTATAGGCAGTTTAAAGGAAAGCCCCTCTGTCGTATCAACTTTGTATAATCACTTTCGTCAAATACGTTCCGATTGGTTGGCCAAATGCCAGTAGATGAAAACCCTTTTATTGCGTTATGGGCACTGGCCGCTTTCATGTAGGCTTCACCAAACAATCTGGCCACGTCATACTGTGAAATAATGCGCCCGACGTGGGTACGCTGAAATACCGAAACAGCTTGTTCGAAATAATTTTTAAGTGGTCCGTAAACACACGTATCCAAAGGCTGTAATCGGTGCGTTGTGTGTGGTGGAAAAGACACAAAAATTACATTGTTCTTTGAAGCATAATCCAGGACTTCTAAATATTTATGTGACACGTGATTGTCCATTACTAAAATTATTTTTTGCTCACTAGTTGGCCTAGTCATAGCCACAAAATGTCGAAGCCAGTCTAAGAATGTTGGGCCATTTATCCAGCCGTTGTCTGTGCAGCTTGCGACTGATCCAGGTGGAGCGCCATCTAGAAGTCTTGGCACCATTCGCTTTCTCCCAAAGATTAAAAATGGGGGTATAAACGCACCTGCTGCAATTGCAACAGCAAACCACTGTTGTGAGTTTACCACGCTCGACACTAGATATCACACCAACCTGTTTTTTTCCTGATCTACTAAGAACTCTAGGCGGCTTGTTGCTATTAGTCTGAATTCCAGTTTCGTCAACATTGTAAATGCGCGTCGCGTCAATTTTATGTTTATCGATCTCCCCTCTAGCAAATCGAGAAACCTCTGTACTTGTGGTTTGTTAAAACCCCTAGCGCGTGCTAATGACGTCGGTTCTGGACGGCGTAGACTTAAATCAGGATGTCGTACTTTAAACCCAATGTACCAATCTTCACCTGCCATTCCATTTTTGAATGGGTGTGGAATATTGTTGTTTTCGGCATATTGGTACACGAGTTCTAAGAATTCTTTCTTGGTCAGTCCAAAAAACAAACCTTCCATATGAAACACATATTCAAGAAGCTCGAGTTCCTGAGGATCCGTGAATACAGTTGTGTACCTGCCAAGTTTCTTCTTCGGGCATCCTTTTTTGATGTGCCGCTGCAACGTGGATAAGTTTATACCGTACTTCTTAGCCGCACCTTTCACTGAGGTTTTGCTAGCTTCTTCCATAGCAAGTTTCATAACTGCCTCGTCCCATGATGCATTAGAGGTTTTTCTTTTATATTTGTTAACCATCTAGAATAAAACAAACCAAAAATCTTAATTAAAACCTCATTTCAACCACCCAAACTACTTACATGACCATACTAGGGCAAATCGGGTACATACCCGTTTTACCCCTACCCGTTATGCCCAAACGCATGTTTTTATTTGTAACCGCCATAACCTCAAAACCAAATGCAGGAATGCCACAAGTTTTTTTTAATTTAGATGCATAATTCCTTACAAAATCACAACACAAAACTTAAGTAAACATAATCCATACAATATTTGAGTATTCACTGTTACCAAAAGTCATTTTTTTTTAGTAAAACCATCAAAAATATTGTTTTCAATCTTACCTTGCAAGCACTTGCGTCACAGCGGAGAGCCGACTGCCTGTGATTGGCCGACTGTCACGCCACCTCGCTGCACTCGTACATTCTCACTAATAGACGTAACACGCACACAAACAAGCATACCCGATTTAGGCGGGGTACCCGATTTAGGCTTATCTCCTGTCCACCCAGTAATAGGACTCGCCCATCAAGGAGCGCTGTCCGAAATTAGACGCATTATAAAATTACACATAAAACAAAAAGTTTAAACTAAAACATTGAGACTCAATTTTATTGTAAATAATTAAATGATCTTTAAAATTTTGAAGGTTTCATAAAAATACGCTTTATAGTTTCTGCGTGATTCTCATTTTTTGTATCCGAGTTAGTAGTAATTTTACAAATCAATTACACTATGTTATAAAATATAATTTCAAATATTCTGAAATCAAATTACGAAGAAAATTGTCTAGAGTAACATATATTTTTTTCAAAGAAATAAAACAAGTATTTTAAACGTGACGTTCAATTAAAAACCATAAAAAGTCGTGTAACTGCGCCTTAAAATCAAAATCAAAAAATCAAAATCAAAAGTCATTTATTCAAACTAGGCTGAGAACCAGCACTTTTTGAACGTCAAAGTTCTACATAAAGACAGTCCCCCAAAAAACGCCCGCCCGTCACCACTTCCTAGTGTTTTTAAGTGTCGCTACATAGAGTTGACACCGAAGAAGTTAATCTTGACTATTCAATTGAGAAACAAGCCAAGAGGATCATCGACAATGATAGGCTCATTGAGTCGAAACTTTAAAGTCTAGAACATAGACGCCGAGTTGCTATCCTGTCTGTTTTCTATCGGTTACATTTTGGGGAGTGTGCGACGGAATTGCGTAATTTGATTCCGCCAAGCCCGTTTCATCAACGGACCACAAGACGTACGGCGAAGTGCCACCGGTTCATAGTGGACATCCCGTCCATACCATACGCACAAAGCGTTTTGATAAAACATTCATTGTGCGTACAGCTAGGGAGTGGATTTCCTTACCGGGGTCTGTCTTTCCTGATAGCTACAACCTGGGAGTCTTTAAGTCAAGAGTGAATAGGGTACTTCTAGGCAAGCGTGCTCCATCTTCGACCACATCATCGCTTACCATCTGGTGAGATAGTGGTCAAACGCGTGCCTATCAACAATTAAAAAAAATTAAAAAAAGACTATTTTTGAAAAGGTGATAGTTTCCAAAACATGATTCAAAAAATATCGATAAGAATGATCGTAAAGCTTACGTATAACTTTGATCTTCGACAAATCGATCCCATATTACTTGTCAACGTAATATGGGATCAATTCGGCAAAATAATAAATTAAATCTTAATGCAAACCTTTGTTATTTTAGACTTTTATTAACTCCACAAATTTTTAAATAAATCATTACAGTGCTTCATATATTGCAATAAATTGCAATTGCACGCATTGTGTTGTCACGCATCTCTTTCTTTTCTATGCAGTCCGACAGAGACCACGATAGTTCACGTCACGGCCTGAACAGAAAAATGCGAGTTTACTACAGGTTCTAAACATCACTGTTCACTCCAATCCTTTGGCATAACTACTGTCGTAACCTTGTATGTTACACCTACTTCAAAATAATCAAAATGAACGTTATTTGCAGGCACAATCAGAATGAAGGTTAAACTCCAAAGCAAGAGGGAAACAATGAAACTAGAGAAACAATCGCCTTTGGAAGACGACACCACTCTCAGGGAGATGCTGACAATCGAAGAAAAATATGAACCGCTTTTAACACTGGTAAGACAGTTTTTGCAAGTTATAACATTATGTGATTGAGATTATGAAGCCTTCCACAAAGTAGATAGTGAATTCCAGCCTTTAAAACCCTGTCACTTGCTCTTAGGTTATATTTGACGAGGGTCGAGAGAAATCAAAACGAAGTCAAAATTATGAAAAATATTTGAATTGGAAATAAAATTGTGTAATGATTTATCCTCACAATTACTGCCCTCCTCCACGAGTCGACACATCGACCGATCTGTGCTGATATATTCGTTTTTATACCCAAGATAACTTATCAGTATTTAGTTAAATTCTCGAGAGTCGCAGTATGACTACTATACGAAATAATACATATCCAGAAAAAAAATCGATAAAAGCAGGATATCATTGTGAGCATTCCCCTGGAAAACTATTTGCAGTTACAAGTGTTATTTATCCCTTGGTAATTATTCTTATTCATAAGAAGTAATTCATAATTAATAGTAATGAAATCCTAAAAGAGTGTATTGTTATCAGCTAGAGCAGTTCTCTCCGGGTGAAGACGACAAACAGTTTAAAAGAAAACTGCGGCACTTTGAGAAGAGCGTGTATTCCATGTGCCCTGGTGAAGCACAACTGAAGTAAGTAATCTTATTTATTTTAGTTAGTAAGACTATAGGGCGTACCAAATACTGAAACTGTCGAAAAACATTACCTACTTTATGTAGAAATCGAGTAATTAATAGAAAGTTTCATGAAATTAATGTGCAAACATTCATCGTTAGACATTACAATTCTCAAAAGATTTGAAATAAATCAATCAATTAAATATTATTACAATTTTTTTTTTCACAAATAATTAAAACACATATTCCCTATAATTTCAGCCAAGCCTTCGCCACATTCCGTGCCGCCGCTCTGGTTAGCGCCAAAACAGCTCGCAAGCTAGCCGTCGTGGGGGCTTCCTTCAACAGACAAAACACGCGACAGCGGCCGCTGAGAGCAGCCTTGCTGACCGTGGTCGTGCAGGGGACCTTCTCTAGTAAGTAACCGGTATTAACTGTAATCAAAAATTTTAATATATGTGACATCCAGCACCCAACACTGACTTCCAAAATTAAAGTTATTTTTTTAATTTTTGGTGTATTTTCTTTTTTGGAAGTCGGGTTTTTTATTTGTAAAAAAGTTATTTTTATAAAAAAAAAAACGAGTGTTATACTTAAGTAACATGCCACTGATGTCGCGATTGTCGTACCTACTTACTGGGCCCAACTGGATCATCCCCATGACGTAATATTTCATAAGGGTTTGTTCTTCGGGTGCAGCTGAGTACCAGTATTTGAAACAGAGCGCCCGTCTATCTGCACTCCACAACAAACTTGCAGCAAACTCATCATCATTATCTTGTTTATATTCCAATTTAGCAACAAAATATAAATTAAGTTAAAATACTAACATTAGATTGTACCTATTTATTTTCAGAGCTGGACACTCTGGAGCGGTCGAAACCGATGTACCTAATAAACGCGGCTAACCTAATTGGCGACTATTTTGCAGGTAAAAAGAAAATAAAAATCTGATTTACGAAAGCTCTAATAGACGCGTGAATGCTTTGTTGTGTAAGGCCATGTTTGCAATTTAAATATTGATTAAAATGATAGATTATAAATTAAAAGAGTTTGAAGCTAACAGGGACGAGTCTGGTACCACAAACACACATTCAGACTGCAAGCTGTTACTGAGATAATCGAAATGGAAGAACCAATGAAACTTTGTCTCATACATAACTTATTTGTTCGGAAGACCCTCTGTCGGCGCGACGACACACTAAAATGCTCGCGATGGTCACTTATATTACGTCAGGGTCTGAAGTTTTGTTGATTGTCCTGAATTGGATATTTATTTATTTATAAAAGGTAGCCCTGTTGATGACAAAAGGCTCGCCCCTGTTAACATTTGTCTCAAAACTATAAAAAGACGTTTTGATTAAGAAAATATTAAACCTACCAAATTTTTAAACCATAACAATAATAATAAATCAAATTTATTTTATTTCAGAGGCACGCAAAGTTAACTTTTTAGCCAGTCCGCTCCTACGGTATATGCACGCCTTGCTTGGCAGTAACGCATTTAGGGCGCATAGGAGTCTGCTAACACAGGTATGTGTCTAATTTCGGCTATAATATACTTCACTGAACTACATTGGAACTCAAACTCTTCGAACGTAGCAACACTGCTTGACGGTAGAAAGAGATTTGGTATTACAGATATTCATTTCACGAAGGCGGGCTGGTCGTTGTGTGTGCAGATTCACGTGCACATTATTTCTATGTGTCTAAGCTATGTTCTATGACACCGAGCACTCCGAGCACACAGAAAAAAGTGTGCGTGAATCGACACACTCATCGAAGAGCAACCCGCCGTGGTGCGGTAGAACAATATAGTACGGATATACGAGTACCCTTTCGTTGAGGCCGAACACGCAAGCACGCGGCGCCAGGCGATTTGCTAGGCTCTACTAGGCTATCGGTTTTTTTTTTTTTGTGGGGTGGGAAATCATCCAATGACTTCTCCTGCTCTGGGTGGAGCGGGAGGGCGTGTCAGACTCTTACTGACTAAAACTCAGCCCTGTTCCTCCCTGCCCTAAATGCCCAGGGGCGAGGTAACTCTTTCGAATTTATCCTCAACCCCCGGGCAGGCATCTCTTGTTCGTCTTGCGTGGAACACTAAGCGCCGTCGACTCTCGGGCCTGGTGCTGATCGGACGGCGTGCTACCCATTACTCGCCGTCCGCAGACCCGAGGGTAGGCTATCGGCTACCTACCATTTTACAAGCCGTTATTTAGTTTCATCTATCTTGTTGTCAGTCTGTCCGGTGTTGAATTGAGCTGAAAGCATTGCAATTTTAATAATATTTGTTTTTGTAAGTAATTAATAATTAGATTTCAAAATTTATCTGTAAATAACAGCAAATTTTCATAACAGAGTCGAAAACAACAAAAAAGCTTGTTTTGACCTTGGTTTTTTTGTTGTTAGCAGGGAAAAATAATCCTATTACTTTTTTCTTCATATTCAAAAGTAGTGAGCTTTGTCACTCAAGACACAACATTTCCCCGTTACTTTGTCACTCAAGACACAACATTTCCCCGTTACTTTGTCACTCAAGACACATTTCCCCGTTACTTTGTCACTCAAGACACAACATTTCCCCGTTACTTTGTCACTCAAGACACAACATTTCCCCGTTACTTTGTCACTCAAGACACAACATTTCCCCGTTACTTTTCGGGTACTTTTGAATTGTCAAGGTGGGTCACTCAAAAAGAGAAAGCTTTTTCTGTCAAAATATGTGACACTTATATCTCAAATTTATTTTCCAGCTAATGCAAAATCGTCGCAAGCTCCACTTAGTGCTGGCACAAGAGCTAGAAGAACTATCGATCTCCATTCATCAGCGCCTGCTTTCATCACCGGTGATGCGCAACATATGGCTGGTTCTATTCGCAGATATCAGGGTTGCTGAGAGACCTATGAGTAAAGATGATGAGAAAAAAAAGTACAAGGACCGCTCCAAGTCTAGGAAGAGAGATGGGAGACCTGCCAGGATGAACCGTAGAAGTAGCGGTGAAGAGGAAGGGGGATTAGCCAAGACTCCCCCAAGATTTATTACATATCAATTATTATGGGACTTTGAATTTGATTTCCAGTGGAAGAAACATTGATTGAATTTTAATAAATAATTTTAATAATAAACTCTTTCTTTAATGGTAGCGAACCTGGTCCTGTCGTTATACATTATTAGAAACTCCCTGGCTCCTGAGCCAGCTATACACTGTATTAAAGGAGTCATTCTCCATTTTATGGATACAATTTTGACATCATTACGAAAGAACAAAATAATCCTACTAGCTTTTGACCGCAGCTTGGTCTGTGTAAAAAGTGTATTTATAAAATTGGAAAAACACTCTACAATGAAAAATCAATAATAATAAGCTGGCAACTCTCAACGTCAAAAAGTTCTATTTTCATTCACAAATTTTAATATTTTTCTAAACAGTTATTGTCCGTTATAATATTACACACACAACATCCGTTATATACATCCGTTATAATATATACAACACAAATTCAACAGAAGCAACTACGAGTATATACACAAACAAACAATAAAAACTATAGATAACCAGAATAAATGGTTGGGTTAAATGGTTGGTTGGGGGTTTGGTTGGTGGTTGGGTTTTATTGTTTGTTCAAAAATGTTTATTCTTTATATTAATAAAGAATAAACATTTTTAATAAACACGTCTTTTTATTTCCACCTTACAACATCGAAAAGATGTAACAACTAAATAGTTGCAAATTACGAATGTGATTCTTTTTGTGGTTAATAGATTATATTCGTAATTAGCAACTATTTAGTGCAAAAAATGCAAAAGTATTTTTCATAGAAATGTAAAAAACAACTTTATTAATATAGATTGGGAATTTTCAAAGTAAGAAATAACCGCAACGGACCGACCATGATTTTAACTCGGGCTACGTTATTTGCGAGTCCAACACTTAGTTCATACGGCTACCAGCACATGATATATTTGCGCGAATTTTATCAATGCAATGGTAAGAACAAGTCACCTCTGTGACTGTGCGATGCATATTCAATGGCACAGAAAAATAATAATGATGTTTTTAAGCTCAGTGGTCGACAGTTCCTTAGTGTGTGTGTGTGTGTGTATCTGTGGAATGTGGATATTCATACACGCGCACACATACGCACGGAAGTATCGTGCTCGCTCGGTTCGTAGCAATGTAATCTTTAGCGCTCTTATGGTCTTTTGCGGCCCGACTGTACATCGCTCCCAGATGGTCGGTTTAATGGAGAAAAAAAAGAATTGGAGAAAGCAAAAAATAATCATAAAAAGACCTGGAATGTAATAAACAACATAATCAATAAACAAATTTCTAGATGTCCTCCTAGAGAGTTGTTGTCTGTGTCCACCCTAGACTGCAAGTCCTCATTGAATAAAGTCAACAACTTTTTTGCAAATGTTGGCAAGGACCTTGCCGCTAAGCATACAAATGCTGGTACGAAACTTGAGTTGTATGTGAGGGATGATACGCAGATGGGCTCAATGGTCCTGCTCTCTCCTGATTATTCCGAAGTTGAAAAAATTATTATGGCTCTTCGTGCTGATTCTGCTCCAGGATGGGATGGAATCAGCTCAAAGCTATTTAAATTGGGCAGACAGTCTCTTTTGCCCCTCGTCACTCACATATGTGATCTGTGTATCTCTGAGGGTGTTTTCCTTAAGGTTTTAAAGAGAGCGGTCGTACATCCTATACACAAAGGAGGGGACAGAAGCAGTGTCAACAATTACAGACCTATTTCGGTCGTACCGGTTCTGTTCAAGGTTCTTAAAAAGGTGCTCAATAATCGTCTTATTTCTTTTTTAGATAATCATAACATCCTTTCCAAAAATCAATTTAGCTTTCATCGGGGGAAGTCATGTGAAGACGCTTTCTCTGCCCTGGTTGATGAGGTGGTTGAGACTTTGGATAAAAAGTCTAAGTGCCTAAGTTTATTCCTAACCTCTCCAAGGCATTTGGCACTGTTTCTGTCTCCATCTTTAAAAAAAAGTAGGAGCAAATAGAAGTCAGAGGGCCTGCGCTTGCAGTCTTTGCGAGCTACCTCTCTGATCGGACTCAGTGCGTTAAAATCGACACGAATGTCAGTGATGAGTGTGGATGGTCCTACGGTGTGCCACTTGAGTCCATCTTGGGGCCTACACTTTTTCTAGTGTGTGTAAACAGTCTTTGTGATTTAGCACTCCCAAATTGTTTTATCTGTACATACGCAGATGATACGGCCCTCCTAGTACATGCTGAAAACTGGGACGAAGCTCGGCAAAGACCTGACCTGAAGACTGGCCTGTTGGTCTAGTGGTTAGTGACCCTGACTGCTATGCTGGAGGTCGTGGGTTCGATTCCCACCCAGGACAAATGTTTGTGTAATATTTTTTGGGATGTTATAAATGATAGACTGAAATGCTCACAGAAACTGTGTATTGTTCAAAATGTTACAAATGTTTGCTAATAGAGCGAGGGAGCACGCGCGGCGGCACTAGTTGCTATCTGAACACGTACTAAGTTATATGTAATTTGGGTCGTTTGGCGTTAGCGCGTAAAACTGATGATTTAGCTTTTTGCAATAAAATACCGATGTGCGGTTCGCCGTACATGCTCCCGGGCGAAAATGACACATTAACAAAGATAATAAAAATTTAAACAATATCATCCCCAGTGTAAAATTTACGTCTTTGTGGCCTAGGGGACGTAGCTTGATCATGTACAGTATTTAAACTAGCGTTACTAGCTATCATATTCACTTCACTGGGCTGACGGTCAGCCACTATGCTCTGCTTTCGCGGGAATTTCACATGATTCACTTCACTAGAACTGATTTTTCGCGAGAATGTAGCTGTCGGTTCCGTCTGCGTGAGGCCCCTGGTAGACGCCTTCCTCCAGCGCCACAGGAACACCGCTGCTGCTGCGATGGCCACGCCCAGCAAGATATAGCAAATGACGTATTGGTGAACGTCATGTGTTGATAAGTTTTGATTGTTTCTGTCGATCTCTCCGGAAGTGTTTGTCGTAGCCGTTTTCAACTGTTTTATCTGCTTGCCGATGTCTTGTATTGTTTGATTTAGCGGATCTACGGATTCCGTGTAGTCTGACAGTGAAATGTTTACTAAATGATGGAATTTGGTTATCTGTGGAGTTTCTATTTTAGGGTCAGTTTTTAAGATGTTTTCCGAGTGGGAACGGGAGTATAGAGCAAAGTCTTTGCCTTTAATTATGCACTTAGGCTTCAAGCTAATTATACCAGCTCCACTGATTTGCTTGTAGGTAACTTGATCTTGACAGGTGATCCTGATCGGGTAAGTGTTGCAGCAAAAATATAAATACTTAGATGGATTGCTCAGTTCAATCCACATATCGCTGCACGGAGATTTGCTGACTGCACATTGATTGTTGTTGTGGTTGATATTACAGAACTTCTCGTCAATAGGAAGTCAGTTCATTGGTTTGTTGATTGTACATAAATATGAATGATCATTGTGCTGACATAGCTGAAGCTCCGTAAATGATATTGTTACATAAGCATCCTTTCTCAAATTTATTGCTACGAACTCTGTTTTCAGCATGACATTAAGCATCTTGGTACCGATTTGATGAGGAACTGAGAGGATCTTACAAATCTTGTAACTGTCTCTACTAGACAATGGAAATGTTATTTCGAATATGACATAGTCTGTCATTACTCTTGCTTTTACTCTCAGCATGCTGTAGATTGACCTAAGGTCTGACTGTATATTGTCCACCGGTATGGCCACGTCTTTGGTCAGCTGCCCAGATATAAACTGTAGTTCATTTCTTAATTGATCAGGAGTCAATAAATGAGTGTTGAATTTGCCATGATAAACGTCTGTTATTGTATCCAGTAGAGTATCCTGAATTCCTTTTAGATTGTGAAGTAAATTGACTGCTGTTAGTATATATATAGTATGTAATTGTCAGCTCAGCTCAGCTCAGCTCAGCTCTTCTTTAAAGTCTTTGTAACTAGACATCATTGCAGATTTTTCGAGAATCGTCAGCCACCCTTCTGCGAGGTTACAAAGTTGGCAGAAATGCCAAAGCTGCAACTTTCTGACATGTCGGCGGCCCTCAATAGTATTGGTGATTCCTAACTCTTTATCTTTACGCAACAAGCATTGCTTTTTCTTTTTTTTTTTGGGGTGGGAAATCATCCTATGACTTCTCCCGCTCTGGGTGGAGCGGGAGGGCGTGTCAGACTCTTACTGACTAAAACCCACCCCTGTTCCTTCCTGCCTTTGAGTGCCCAGGGGCGAGGTAACTCTGTTTCGAATTTATTTTCAACCCCCGGGCAGGCATCGGCCATGACGGGCCCCGTCTCTTGCTGACAACTCTGAGGCGCGCGTGGAGTACTACGCGCCGTCGACTCTCGGGCCTGTAGCTGATCGGATGGCGAGCTACCCATTACTCACCGTCCGCAGGCCCGGATCTACGGTGGCCGGAGATCGTCTCGCGGCGCCGGAAGTCCCAGGCGTCTCCTGAGGCGGCTGCTGCTGAGGGCGTGAGGGCGACTCCGTTGTTGGTGCTCTCTCACGCGTCCCGCCTCCGCCTTCGCGAACATTACTGCTTCGCAGAAGGAGGAGACGGCTTCCCATTCCCTCACGCTCCGTACCATGGCCTGAACCAGGGCAGGGCGCGAGAGGTCGCTGCCGCCTATCGCATCCACGAGGACAGGGCGTGGCTCCGCCCAAGCGGGGCAGACCTCCACCGTGTGCTCCACCGTGTCCTCTGGGTGATCCGTGCAATGGAAACACCCGGGCGTCACCTCCCGCTTGATCCGAAACAGGAACCTCCCGAACAAGCATTGCTTGTAATGGAAAAAGCAGTCTACGATTTTCGCTCCGGGAAAATTTACTTTGACTGTCTGAATTGCACCCAACTCAAAATCCACGTGTATTTTTTTTAGGTTTGAAATTGAGGACTAATTGTTTTAAAAATCTAAAAATAATAACGTAGGTTAATTTTTCTTTACTGGGCAGTAGGTAATAAGCTAACGGAACGACATTTGTTTCCATATCAGAGCTCCCCACATCAGCATGTATGGAATAAAGCTGTTTAAAGGGGCTAGGGGTACACTTAAATGTGTCGTCACAGAATATATCCTTAATACCGCTGCTTTGCTCTATAACAAAGGGTGTCATAAAAATAAGAATATTGTCTTCTTCATAGACAAGAAAATCTTTAGCCAATTTTTCTGGAATTACCACATCCTGTAATGATCGGCAAACGGTATTATTTACGTTCAGTTCTTGTCGTCGGGCCCTGTATAAACCGTTTTTAACAGCATTAAAATTTGGTATTATGTCAACACACTCAGAATCAGGTGTTTTCAGATGTTTTAAGCTGTCTTCATAAATTGTTTGTACCGATCCGTATTCTTCACGCACTCTTTTTTTACAATTATGTAAAGCTGCAGCAACGAGACTTGAACCGAGATCCGGGTCACAGCCATAACTATGTTCAGTTATTCGGATCACCGTAGTCACATCACTGTCTGTGGTTATATTGCCTTTACATGACTTTCTATTATATTGTTTGATGTCATGACTTTCTAGTATATCGCCACTATATTGTCTCATTACCATTTTTTCGCCCTAAATTGTATCGATGTCCGTTTTTAACACTATTTTATTATTTCTTTCGCTTGATATCACAATTAGTTTATCTTCCATTATGTACAATTATTTCGGAAACATATGTTCTTGTAGTCTTTGTTCGGAAACGATAACAATGACATAAATATTTTACAGAATGTCAGTATTATAATTATTATCCTAGAAGACTTAATAATAATATCTAAAAAGGTCAAAAGTCACAGTTTGTGTGCATTTTGCACAAGTGCCTTTATCATTTGGATTACATTTAGAAAATAGTCTGCGGTCATGTCTATTGAAGATTAACTAAAGACCCGCCCCGGTTTCACACTTTTTTGTAATATGATGATGTGGTTTGGTACTTATTTACAAGATACAAGACATTGACCTACTACTTGTTCACTCCGAGATGGCCGTTCCTTCCCGTACCACACCACTGGCACACCGCACCCCGTTCACGCCATGCTTAACTCTGACCAGGGTGATAGGAGAGACAAATATTTACACACTACTAACATAATTTCGAATGGCAACACCACTCGAATGCTTGCTCAGCAGCCGTATTCGCTAACTCAGTTGACATCAATTTGATAGGCACTTTGCCGTACATTGCTGCTTTGACGTATAGGAAAACCGTAGTTAGTACGTAGGTTCGTATGTCCACCAAGCAATGTACTGCATAGTGCTTATCAAATTGATGTCCACTGAGTTAGCGAATACACCTGCTGTGCTATTCTGTAAAATCGCACCGTGAAAAATTAGGTGAAATGAATGTGAAGTGGGCTGTCTATCCATACAATCAAGGTGGAATGACAGTTCACTTCACGCTCACTCCACCTAAGTTTTCACGGTGAGCTGTTAACAGAATCGACCGGCTGCAGCTGTCATTTGGATACGATTTTGTATTTCTTAACGCATCCAGTTTTACATAATTAATTCATTGTTTATGGTTGTCGATTTTTTAATTAGTGCGTGTTGTGTACTGCCCGCGCCTTTTCCCAAATATCTTGGGGTCGGCTTCCAGTCTAACCGGATGCAGCTGAACACCAGTATTTTACATGGAGCGACTGCCTATGTGACCTTCACAACCCAGTAACTGGGTTATACGATTAGCATAGATTATAGAATATTATATATATGGAAAAATGGTTGAAAAATGCAGTTACTGTTAAAAAACGTAAGTGCAGCATGTAGTCTATAGATGTAAAACTCCGTACTCACATTCGGTATTACTCGATAGTTTTACTCCAAAATGAGTAAATATTAACGTGTGGACCGCAAAACTCACAGTTCGAAGGCTCGCATCGAGCCGGCTCGATGGAATTAAATAATAGTAGATTATTAACCAAGGGGATAAAGCAGTGTCTTCTGTCGCGGGAGAAGATTTAAATCGCGAGCGTAACGAAGGACACGAGGTTTACTCCCGAGCGTAGCGAGGGTGTTAAAAACTTAAATCACGAGCGAAGCGAGGGATTTAAGACGAGTCCTGAGTGTAGCGAGGGATTTAAGTTCACCCAAGACTAAGACAGCTTTATCACCGAGGAAAATACTCTACGTTTCGTATCATTTGTGAAAAAATTAACACAATAATAATATGAGATAAGCATTTATTAAAAATAATGACAATTAAAAGTAAAAGTTAACATTCGAAACATTGGTCCAATTATTGATAGAGAGAGTTACATTTTTATTTGGTACATTTATTGTTGATGAGTTGATTTGAGTATTTCTCTGTTCTTGCGCCTGAGGAACTTGCGTTTCATTGTAGATAGTATACGTCGGAGATAGTGGTGGTGGTGCATCGTGAGTTACAGACGAAGATAAGAAGTTGATGGTTGTGGCTCTGACGGATTAAGTTTTATATTTTTGTTAATTTGACTGCTTAATATGGTTTTATTCGCCATTGAGCTTTCGATATAAACCTCAGCTACTGTATCAGAGCTCCAACCACCGTGTCTTTTTATTGACGTAATATCCGCCCCTGAATCCGCCAAGAAAGTCGCCGAAGTTCTTCTAAAGCAGTGACCGGTGTAGAGTTCAACATCTTTAAGTTTTAAATATTTAGGAATTTCCCTTGGCATATTGCTAATTTTATTTTTGCCGATGGCTTGTCGAGTACATTTCCCATTCCGATAGTTTATAAAAAATCTATTGTTTTCCATGTTGGTGGGACGTAATACTTGGTATTTATGAATAATTTTAGTATATTATCCTTGTACAATGAATGACCGATTTTTCTTTGTCTTTCCTTTACATTAATCAGCAGCTACTCATTGGAATGATTTTCAACGACCTCCACCTTTAAGTTTACAAGTTCACATCCGCGGCAAGCACCATTGAGTCCAAAAATTAAGGCCACAACAAAGATAAAAACAGGTAAATATGTAGAATAATTACCATTACTAAGATACGAAATATTCATAGTTAAATCATGTATACTTACTTTTGTGGCCAGAAAAATTTCGTCAGGAGCTTCATTAAGAAATTTTTCCACATTTTGAGTCGTAAAAATTTTAGACTTCTTTGCGCAATGCCCTTCTGATTTTCTTTTTAAAAAAGCCAGTAATTTCGTGAATCTATTTATTTCAATGCTGTGTTTGATGCTTATTGTAGCTTTCAGTTTTGAGTATATGCACCAAAGTGTATTCGGGTTCTTTGTCTTGGATAAATGATCAAAATAGACAAGAAGTACTGATTCTGAAATTGATAGGCCTTTCGCACTTCTCCACGTTGAAAATTCTTCATAAGTTTTTAAATAATTTTCCTTGGATTTTGTCGGAAGCAAATTATTTATAATTGCGGCAGCATTTGCACTGATGGAATCCGACAATTCACTGTCACTGTCGCTTTGATTTAACATCGTAACGTATTTTTAGAACATTAACTTATAAAAATAAATTAAAATAAACTTAACGTATAGGTATTTGAAGAAAACAAAAACGCGGCAAATTCCTAGACTAATATTTTTTTGTCGGAAAAGCAAAGGCATCAAGCTCATACGGCCTCGTCGGGTTTCGTAATTTTATTTAATAATCATAACTGCATAATAAATGCGTATTCCTTTTTCAAAAAGATGTATAATGTTTTATATACAAACTCAATGGTGTAAACACAGACTGATGTAGTTCAGTATAAATTTCGGTAAGTATTCCTGTTAAAGTATCTTCGATAGGACTGTAGGATCCTTAGGCAAAATGGCTTGTAGCTAGAATGGGGAAATACAGGAGAATAGATGGGGTACTCACGACTTTTGCTGCTTCTGAGGCGCGTGCCGCGAATTCTGTCTCTATTTCACTGACTGTGGAGAAACTGGTGTAAAGTTTGGATTTATGGCGAAATGATTGTCCTGGGACGTCCCTTTTGTCCTTTTGGTGGTTTAAACACAACACGGTCACTTGTTATAGGTTTTTTCTGAGTTATTTTACGGAGCGGTTAATTTGTACCGCCCGTTGCAACTTGTGTATCGAACGAGAGTATCCAATGCGCTAGATGGCGCTATTGCAGCGCGCGCGCTAGGGTTGGGAGAAGATGAATTACGAGGGAAATAGGGATGTGGAAACATTATAACTAAAACCATTATACCGGTTTCTTAAGGGAACCTTAACATTTTTCCCCCCGCTGGCGAAATTTGTTGAGACTGAACAATAAAAATACTAAGGCTAGGTCCACATTATTCCAATAAGTTAGTGAAATGATAATGAGTGATAATGTATGTAACACGTGTAATTATACAGACTTACTGAAACATGTTAAACGTATAAATACTTAACAAAATGACAATATTAAAGGTAATAATTATTTTGTGTTATGGTAAAAAGAATACCTAAGTACTGAAAGCTTAATAAATATTGTCACCTCCATCTGGGATGGGGCATAACTTAACTAGAGGTCGATCAACAACACCTTGTGCTGTTTCGACCGTTGCTGTTCGTGAAATACCGTCACGTCCGGGATAAAGCTGTATGATTCTACCGAAACGCCAACGCAACGGAGGCTGTTGGTCGTCTTTTATGACAACAATTTGACCAATACGAGCTTGATCCGAAGACCTAGTCCATTTCAGTCTCTGTGATAGACTGGTTAAATACTCTTTATGCCATCTGGCCCAAAAGTTTTGATGCATACGCTGAACGAGTTGCCAACGTTTGAGTCTGTTAAGTTTAATGTTCGAATAATCAGGTGTTGGCAACGCTGTTAATGGAGCCAATGTTAAAAAATGACCCGGTGTTAATACCGTTATATCGTTAGGATCGGGGCTGAGTGAGCACAACGGCCTTGAATTGAGAACTGCTTCTACCTGGATGAGCAATGTATTAAGTTCCTCATAAGTAAGGATTTGGGTACCGATGACACGATATAAATGTGTTTTTACGGACTTGACGCCGGCCTCCCAAAGTCCACCGAAATGTGGTGCCCCAGGAGGGTTGAAATGAAACTCTATACGCTCGGTCTCACAAGCTGACTATAATATAATAATAATATAATAATAATAATATTCCACAACTATGACACAACGCCATCTAGTCCCAAGCTAAGCAGAGCTTGTGTTATGGGTACTAGACAACTGATAAACATACTTATATATTTCTAAATACATACATATTATAGATAAATTACACCCAGACACAGAACAAATGATCGTGCTCATTACACAAACATTTGTCCTGGGTAGGAATCGAACCCACGACCTCCGGCATAGCAGTCAGGGTCACTAACCACTAGACCAACAGGCCAGTCAAACTGCATGACTGCGTGATACTTGATAATTGTGACTGAGCACCCTTAAAATTGGTTCCACAATCCGAGTGGATGACGTTACACCTGCCACGGCGAGCTATAAATCTGCGTAAGGCAGCTAAAAAGGCTTCCGTGGACATGTCTGAAGTTAACTCTAAATGGAGTGCTTTTGTAGTGAAGCACACAAAAAGACACAAATATGCTTTGGTGGTACGTGCACCGCGGTATCTGTGTACTGTTACGTTAAATGGGCCTGCGTAATCGCAACCAACGATTGAAATGCTTTAATTGTGTGATCCGCGCCCTAGGCAGATCTGCCATTTTAAGTTCAAATGCGACTGGCTTAGCGCGAAAACATCTAAAACAATTTGATATGACATGATGTATTGCTCGCCGAGGAGACAATATCCAAAATTTTGTAACAAAAGAAATTGTAGCTGTTGTAAGCCGGGATGAAAATGTTCATTATGTACTGATTGGATGATAAGATAAGTTAAACGATGTTTACGCGGCAATAGCGCTGGATGTTTGGTTTCGAATTCGAGGTCAGATCTGGCAAGCCTTCCCCCCACCCGCAAAACATTGGAATCGTCTAAAAAGGGGTTGAGCTTCCTTAACCATTTAGGCAACGTCTTCCCTGATGATAATATGCTAATTTCATCCTGAAATTCTGATTTTTGTGCATGTTTAATTAACATCATAAGCGCGATATGATATTCAACTTCTGTTAAATGATTAGATGATGGTTTATTTTTGCGTAAAGCGGCAATGAAACGATTACAACAAGCTAGAATACGTTGAATTTTGCGCAAAGAAGAACATTTTTGTATTAAGTTATCGATGGGATTAACATTAATAATGCTAGCTAAAACGGTAGTGCGCTTTTCGCAACTTACGTTACTGTCTGTGATGCACGACAATTGAATTTGATCGTTGGGCCAAAGTTCGTTATTAAATGATAACCACTCCGGACCTGTCCACCAGAGGGCATGATTGATAAGCTCGTCTGGTAGTAAGCCACGACTCGCACAATCAGCTGGGTTTTGTTTGCCTGGCACATGTTTCCAGACAGCAGTTGGTAATTTTCGCTGAATATTTGCGATGCGATTCCCAACGTAGGTTTTGAAATTTGTAGAGTTTGACTTGATCCATGCTAAAACGATCATTGAATCAGACCACGCTAAAATGCTGTCTATGTATATTTTGTTAGAAAATGTGTTGATAACATAACTCATAAGGTCTGCGAGCAGAGAAGTACCGCATAGCTCGAGCCTTGGTAATGTCCTGCGCTTGGTTGGAGCAACCCGGGATCTTGCGCTCACAAGGCAGACTTGATGATGATTTGAACTCGTGTTGGAACGAAGATACTCGTAGATTACTGCCGCATAACCAGCTTCGCTGGCATCGCAGAATCCGTGAATTTGATAGCTCACTGCTTGAGGGTGTGTGATACGCCTCGCAATATGAAGCTGTGATAAATTTGATAACTGCTGGGTGTACTTTGTCCAAATTTGATGAATGTCGTCGGATACAGGTTCATCCCATGATGTCCCCAATTACCACAAACGCTGAATGAGGTATTTCGCTAAAAATGTTAATGGTGTAAGTAGACCAATAGGGTCGTAAATGCGAGCTAGCTCTGAGAGCATTGTCCGTGTAGTACAATCACGTGGAATTTGATTAACATGATAATTGAAACTGTCTTGATGAGCATTCCAGGCAAGTCCGAGAACTTTGATAAAATTGATGTCATTGTCGAACGTCAAATCTGTGTGTCCAATTTGTGTTCTTTGGGTATGCTTTGTAATACAGCCGCATGATTGCTGGACCATTTCCTGAGTTCGAACCCACCGGCAGCCATAATGTTGGTCAGTTCCTATTGGAGATCAATTGCTTGGTCTATGGTGTCACAGCCGGTGACTACGTCATCGACGTACAGATCGCTGCGTAAAATCTCTGCTGCGGCCGGGAATGAATCCTGTTCATCTTGAGCCAGTTGTTGCACGGTACGTAGGGCCAGAAATGGTGCTGACGAAACTCCGCATGTCACGCGATTGATTCTAAATTCTTGAATGGACTCTTCGGGTGAAAACCTAAAAAGAATACGCTGATAATCCCTATGTTCTTTAGCGATGACGATTTGCCGGTACATTTGACGTACGTCGGCTGATAAAACGATAGCATGGAGACGAAAACGTAAAATGATGTAATTGATATCTGCTTGCAATTTACTGCCAGTCAAAAGAGTGTCATTAAGTGATTTTCCATCTGTATCTTTGGTTGAAGCGTCGTACACGACTCGTAGCCTAGTAGAGACACTGCTGGGTTTAACCACGGCATGGTGTGGTATGTAATACGCAGTAGTAGATTGACACTCGTCAGGTGGAATACGTTCCATCTGACCGCTTGATATATGGCTACCCATATTTTTTCACACACTCACACTCACACACACTACACAGTCATAGTCACACGCACAGACAAACTCACCCACAGACACAGTCGCATACACAAGCACAAGCACCATAACTCAGGCTTCTACACACATGTGCGCACATTGCATGCGTGCTCACATAGATTTACTTAGTTTTCTTTTGCATACCACATCATCATCATTCTCCTGCCCTTATCCCAATTTATTTGGGGTCGGCGCAACATGTCTTTTTCTTCCATACTCCTCTATTAGTCGTCATCTCTGTAGTCACCCCTTTTTTACCCATATCCTCTTTCACACAGTCCAACCATCGTTTCTTTGGCCTTCCCCTACTCTTATAGCCATCCACATCCATACACAAGACTTTCCTCACGACATTTTCTTCATTCCTCCGCATCACATGCCCATACCACGACAACCGATTTCCACACAACTTTTCAGTCAGCGGTGCCACTTTCAGACTTCCTCTTATATACTCATTCCTAATTCTATCCATGCGCGTAACACCACACATCGCTCTTAGCATTCTCATCTCAGCTACATGCAATTGCTTTTCATTCATCCCTTTTGCATACCACATAGATTTAATATTTTAGTTATAAATATATATAAATGTTATCAAGTTAAGGGAGAGCGGCCTTTCCTGGCACAAGTGTATTCACACTTAAAGGGAGAGGTCAACCTCAATACTGTTGAACGAACTTTGTCTGTAATTGAATAAAACATTTTTCATAATTTTTCATAATTCACCTATCAAATACCACAAGAGAAAAAAATAACTTTAAATAATCAATAAATCAAAATTTTCGTATTTATTCAGCCAAAAAACACTCATCACTGAGAAATTATTATATACAAATAAAATAACTAATTAAAATGCGAATGAAAAGAAAACATACAAATTTGCGCGTCGACTTATTATTTGCATTATCAAAACGCATTATTAAAACACCCTAAAATAGCAACACCAGCTGTCAAAATTACGTCAAAAGTAATAAAATAGTGTGAAAGTAAGGTTGTTTTATCAAAGTTTGATATTTTTTATCTCCGAAACCATTAATTTCCTCGCCTTAAAAACTGTACGCGGATGCTTCTAATAACATGACATATCTGTGAAAAAAATATGAACTCCCAACTCCACGTCAGATTAACTAAAGTTTAGCCGAAGCTAGTAAGGTATATTTCATAAAAGTTTTATTAGTTTCAACAATTTTTTGATGAAACAGTGTTTTTATAACAAAAATATAATATTGGGGAATTTGTGGGGGATGAATCATAAAGATTCGGGGAATTTCGGGGAATTGACAACACTGACGCTGGGAAACGAGAACTTTTTATTGGCAGCACTGGTTGTCACTGTCACGTCTGTCACTTTATTCAGATTCTTGAGAAATCGATTGTTGTTGTCCTCGCAGTTCCTCTTTATTGTGTATTTGTGTGTTGTCAAATAAAAATAATGTGAAAAATAGTGTAAAATATAGTAAAAATAAATTAAAAAAGCTCTGCTAGCTTTCTTAGTCATCGGGGCCAGTGTTCAGAAAGAACTCGTTCGGTGTTTTAGCGCGTATTTGGTTATGTTATTGTGAATTGTAAAGAAATGGATCACAACTTCAAAGATTTCACTCTCACTCACAGAAACGGTTAGTTTATGTCATTAGAATAATACAAGAAAAGTTGTATATTTGCAGTATGTTTACCACGCAAAAGTATTGTTCAAAATAACCTATTGTTTGGAGTTCTATTTCAACACTATATTTTTTGCGCTTTCATGTTGGAACATGCTGAGGCTTGGAAGCCTCGTTGCCTTTTGATTAGTTTACTTAGATGGAAACGAGAAAATGGGTAAAATTGACAAGTATCTACAACATTAACTAGCGTAGCAAACAAGTCGGGATAAATTCAAACTCAAAGCATTTATTTCAAATAAACCATTTACAGGCACTTTTGAATTGTCAAGTTGGTCAGGTAAAAAGATGAAGTAAATTGCACATTCCAAAGCGTAGATCTCTATGGAGAAGAATTTGCAAGAAACTTCATGGACACTCTTTTTACCATGATATGTGTAACAAAAATTTTGGTTACTTTTTTCTTGTTGCTTCTATTATGTGGGAACAATGTAAAACAAAAATAGCTCAGCCCAAGTGGCTGTGACTCTGGACCAGGACCGGCACTAAGCCAAGCTTTTTTTATCAAGGATATAATCCTCCAATTTATAGTATGCTTGTCAACATAGTGTGCGTTTTATATAAAGTTTTTTTTTTTTTCTGTTTTTTTTTTTTTTTTTTTTTTTTTTATTCATGTTCTAAATTTTGTGTCATTTAGTTGGAGAATGTCTAGTGGTGTTTTTTATAAAATTTTACACCATCGGAGGTTGACCTTAATTGTTCCATTTTCTAATATTAAAATTATGCCTATCACCTTAACTCAGTAATTAGATGAAGATTTTGCGGAACATACATAATGTTTTGAAATATATAAGTAAACAGACTATTTTTGCATTACTTTATGTACCTGTTAAAACATAGTTTTATTCACAGTAAATTACTTTATGAAGTTGCTTACCTTATTATGCATCTAATGAATTATGCATTTCTGGATTTCCTGGCATCTTGGGATATTTTTAAAAGCTGCTTTAGTAACATCAAAGCCAAAAATTAACTGAAGTTTGCATTGAATATAAGTTTTTCTCATTTCTTATATGTACCTATGTATGTTTGTTACAGATACATTTATGACATGGGTAAGTGTAATCACTAAAATCCTTGCCCTGCCAGGTTGTAGCCTGCCTGCAATATCTTCAGACTGCACCACCAGGTTGTAGCCTGCTTTCAACATCTCTAGACTGTACTGCCAGGTTGCAGCCTGCCTGCAACATCTTCAGACTACACTGCTATTGTAGCTTTTTTTTTTGTCAGTTGGGAAATCATCCAATGACTTCTCCCGTTCTGGGTGAAGCGGGAGGGTCTGTCAGACTTTTACTGACTAAAACCCACCCCTGTTCCTTCCTTGCCTGAGTACCGAAGGGTGCGGTAACACTGTTTCGAATTTATCCGCGACCCCTCGGCATGCATGCATTGGCCATGGTGGGCCCCGTCATTTGTTGCTGACATCTCTTGGTGGGGTGGTGCTGGATCTGCTGCACCTGACCTGGTGCTGATCGGACGGCGAGCTACCCATTACTCGCTGTCCGCAGGCCGTTTTTCTTACTCCTCCACTGTCTTTTCTGATTAAGTTCGCTGCGGGACCCAAGACAGTTTAATCGTTTCTCTGGGACTCGTCGAGCTTCATTGCCTCGGCGTTTTTTACTGGTGGTCGCCACTGTTGATTCTGGCTTACAGAAGTTACAGTGATTTGGGAATAGTGTGGCGGGCTTGGCTGGAGCCTGCCTTCAACATCTCCAGGCTACTCAGTGATCTTGGTTCACAATGTTATATTTCTTCAATAATTTGTTTCAGTATTCCCATTTACTCAGATATGCTACTTTAGTTAAGAGCTTACTCTGAAGATTGTCACAAAAATTATAATTACGTATTTATTGTTTACTTACAAGGTATTTTTTTGAGGTAGCATTGATACTGAAGTAAATGACAAGTGCTCTTTAAGTGAATACTCAAAAGATAATATAGATTCCTTCCAGATAATGAACTAGACTCCTTGTGGGAGCAGTGCAAAAGAAATAGTTTGTATTACAGTACAATAATAAACAATGGTGACCTTAACCGTTGCGAGGCTCCGGGTGGGCAGCAGATTTTTGCGAGGTCCTTGTCCTGTTTGCAAACCAATCTTATGGCGCCACCAATGCTACTGCCTCAGATTTAGACTACAGCTTACAAGGGCTATTTTGAACAACTATGTATTGCCAGTATCAGAGGTATCTAATAGGAATGCTTTCTGGGTACGAAAATATTAATTTTAATTAGTCTGTAAGAAGTTAGTTTTTTACAAAATATTAGACACGTATTTTTTTGCTTTACTAAACCAATAATAAATGATAAAAATGAAACGCATCAAAGCTCAGGGGTGGGGGCTTGTTACGTAATTTTTAGGTAAAAAAGTGGTACATTTTTGAAGTAGGTGTGACGTCACTCGAAATTTTAACGCAGTCACGGGGTCTCATCTCGAAAAAAGAAAATTAAGTTTTAATAAATCTCAATAGATGGCGTAATGTGTATCGATTTCTTATTGAAGTTTAAGTAATATTGATATTTTGCAAATAGATATGGTGAAAAAAGTATTTTCTTCTTTAATAAACTGCCCTAAGCATAAGATTGTGGAATAATGGTCTTGTAATTCAAATTTAGACGATTATTGTAACGAATCCTTAGACATCTATATTTATTGTACCAATAGATGGCGCTGTTTGAAGAGAAAGAGATGAGAGATGGAGAGTGAGATTACCCCGAACCAGTTTGGGTTTATGCCAAGTCGAGGGACAATGGACGCCACCTTCGCTCTCCGTCAATTGTGCGAGAAGTACAGACGTGTGCACAAGAACTTGCACATGGTGTTCATTGATCTTGAGAAAGCGTATGATAGGGTACCTCGGGATGTGTTGTGGTGGGTCTTGAAAGAGAAAGGTTTGCCTGGGAAGTATGTTGAGTTGATTCGTGCTATGTACAGACAATCTAGTACCTACGTCCGGTCGGCTGCTGGCAACACCGATGAGTTCAGTGTGGCTGTAGGCTTGCATCAAGGGTCGGCTTTAAGTCCTTACCTCTTCCTGTTGATTATGGACGCTCTTACGTCGGAAATACAGGAAGAGGCACCCTGGTGCATGCTGTTTGCCGACGACATTGTTCTGGTCGGTGAAGATGGACCTGAGATCCAGAGCAGATTGGAGAAGTGGCAACAGAAGCTGGAGAAAGTTGGCTTGAAAATCAGCAGAACCAAAACTGAATACATGTTCTGCGATTTCGGCGGTCTCTCCAGTTCTGAAGCTGTAGTGCTAGATGGCGCGCTTCTCCCAGTCTGCTCCGATTTTCGGTATCTCGGTTCACTCGTGCAAAGCGATGGCGAAATAGATCGGACTGTTAAGCACAGAATTAACACTGGATGGATGAAATGGCGGCAGGTCACCGGGACTATCTGTGACTCCCGCATTCCCCTAAAACTTAAGGGGAAGATTTATAAAACAATGGTCAGACCTGCTGTCTTGTATGGTTCAGAATGTTGGGCAACAAAAGGGATGAATGAAAAGCAATTGCATGTAGCTGAGATGAGAATGCTAAGAGCGATGTGTGGTGTTACGCGCATGGATAAAATTAGGAATGAGTATATAAGAGGAAGTCTGAAAGTGGCACCGCTGACTGAAAAATTGTGTGGAAATCGGTTGTCGTGGTATGGGCATGTGATGCGGAGGAATGAAGAAAATGTCGTGAGGAAAGTCTTGTGTATGAATGTGGATGGCTATAAGAGTAGGGGAAGGCCAAAGAAAAGATGGTTGGACTGTGTGAAAGAGGATATGGGTAAAAAGGGGGTGACTACAGAGATGACGACTAATAGAGGAGTATGGAAGAAAAAGACATGTTGCGCCGACCCCAAATAAAATTGGGATAAGGGCAGGAGAATGATGAATGATGATGAGATGGCGCTGTTTGAAGTTTTAGAGTTTATCCTTTCGCCTCTTTAAAATTTTAATAGTGACACATTTTGATACTGTAAAAGTGCCAAAAATACTATAAAATAATTCCTCAATGTGTGAGAAAATATTAGTAAGACTTTATGTAAATTCATTCAGTTTGCAAGCCGTTGCTGCTAACACCATCTAGCGAGGTGTAGAGGACGGGCCCGAACGAAGAACAAAAGTTACTTGTGCCAGAAAAAAACCCGTAGTTACTTGTGCCAGAAAAAAACCCGTAGTACCGTTTCTTTGTATGGGATGAGGCATCTGTACGCTAGTATTATATTATCTGTGACGCAGTCTATCGTCCTCATGCACGCAGCAGTGCTGCCGCAGCACTACGGGTCCCCTTAGTCTCCAATATTCTCTATAGGGAACGTGCACGATCTTTAGGTGGCAGCACAAATCGACACGAACGCCACAGTGGTTAGAAAATTAACTATTCAAAGCTGTTAAAGTGTTGCCGTCTATTTGTCTATATTATATTCTTTTAATATGATTAGAATGATAAATTGTGGGTACCGGCCGATTAATAATGATCGTCCGCGTGGTCAGAATATGTCAAAAGGCCAAATAGTGATCGAATCCGGGCATGTCTTAGAAGTAGAAAGTTATGTTTACTTACAGATTTATTCGTATTGAATAGTACCTCTCTCTACATACAAAACTTAGCTATTTTTACAAAAAACTTTACTAAGTAGTAAGTACCTACTTCCTGAATGTTTTTGCAACTCATACATAACTACATGTCTTTAGTACATTTATCCACTTTTGTCGTTACACATAACCATGGAAAGTGAGTAGGCTATTCGTAGAAAAGTAATAGAATTTTACACTATTATAGGTACTACGTGAATGTTGACAAGACAAAATTGACAAAAAAAAGATGAACTTCTCTGATTAAGAAGAGGAACAATTAATTAACTTGGTGACTTATATCCAGCCCTTTACCATAGCAGTCACACTAATTACTTATCGTAATAATTTAATTCATCATCGTCATCCTCATCCAACAATATAAATAAAAGTTGGTGCTTAATCGACATCTTGTTAACTCGAAGCAACTGAATACACAACACCACGAACAGCGCAGCACTGCCGCCTTGCTCGGAATCAGCGCGGCAGGCAGCACTACTGCGCAGCACCACAGTGGCAGCACTGCTGCGTGCTGCCGAGTTCGGAGTCATACCTTTAGCACAGTATAAGTATGGACAGTATGGTAACTACGCCTATTTGTTGAGATAATTACCTACGCTCCATTAGAGAGCTAGGGTTGTCACTGTTAATGTTTGAAAAAAAAATCTATGGAAGATGCTTCAAAGTTGCCGCGCAATTTGAAAAACATTAAGATATCCCACAAAGGCCCGTACCCTCTTTTTTTTTCACGTCACGCAAAAATTTTCATGGTTTTCGAGGGTTGAAGTGACGTCAAAATGCGAGGCGCTCGGCCGATAGCTAGTTAATCCTGCGGCAGCGCACCGTACCGAGTTTCAACCTAAAAAATGCGTGTGCTGTAAATGAAAAACCATTAACATTTAAAAAAAACGTCTTTATTTTTCATAATTAAATCATTATTAGGTACCTTTCAAGATTAGCAGGTAGTTTAAAAAACGAAAGCCCCGGATTTGAAGAAGCCGAGTTCATACAACAGTACACTGCGCAATACGTTCGTGGCATTTTAAAACGGTCCCTGGCTCAGGAGATAACACGTCCACTTGTCTCGACACGGCAGCCACAACTACGCGCACCGCGACTATCGCTTAGGGCTAGCGTAGATGCGCGCGTCTGTGTGAGTGTGCCGTTTCGAACGTTCGTACGTAGTTTCCGTACTGTCCATATTTATAATGAGCCTTTAGCTTCACTTGTAACTAGCTAACTATCTAACTATATAAACAAATCTTAGAAGTTAAATTTGACCCACTTCCCGGGTTCTGATGGATGACAATGCAAGGTTAGCTAAGTGACGTCACTCGAAACCCAATATGGCGGACTAACTAGTCCGCCATATTGGATTGTAACTAGCTAACTATCTAACTATATAAACAAATCTTAGAAGTTAAATTTGACCCACTTCCCGGGTTCTGATGGATGACAATGCAAGGTTAGCTAAGTGACGTCACTCGAAACCCAATATGGCGGACTAGTTATTTTGTAAGGATGCAGTCCCGTGATATGGGTATTAAATGGAAGGGTCGCAGAGAAGAATACTACAAATAAAAAAGTGCTTTTTTTAACCACAAAGTTATTATTAGTTTACGTGACAAAATAAAAATACCTACGAGTACTTACCCGGGCCTGCGGACGGCGAGTAGCGGGTAACTCGCCGCCCGATCAGCACCAGGCCCGAGAGTCGACGGCGCGTAGTGTTCCACGCGCGCCTCAAAGAGTTGTCAGCCAAGTGTAGGGGCCTGCCAAGGACGGTGCCTGCCCGGGGGTGGAGGATAAATTCGAAAGAGTTACCTCGCCCCCGGGCACTCGAGGCAGGGAGGAACAGGGGTGGGTTTTAGTCAGTAAAAGTCTGACACACCCTTCCGCTCCACCCCAGAGCGGAAGAAGTCATTGGATGATTTCCCACCCCCCAAAAAAAAAAAAAAAAAAAAACGAGTACTTACAATATTTTTGGTAATCTATCAGACGGACCAAATAGATATTTTTCGTCATCTGCCTTAACAGTGAAAGTTAATTAAAGTTGAAGCGCTTTTTTTTTTTTTTTTTTTTTTTTAGGCCGCGAAATTCAAATTTTCTTACGTTTTTTGCAATTTGCAGGTCAGTGTGAGGTCAAAATTTGATTCGCGGCTGTAGCAAGTACGTATTTATAGAATTATAATCATTAAAATCATCAATACAACTCTTTCAGTTAGAATTGATGTCAAATGTAAGTATCTCATGAAACCATGACATTTGGCATCAATTCTAACTGAGAGAGATGTATTGATGATTTTAATGATTATAGAGTATTTTAGAGTAAATATTTTGTTAATTGACTGAGAAAAAAATATATTTTCATTTAAATTTAATAAAATAATTACAAAAAACCTTTAGAAATGCGACTTTGCCAGCCCGCGCGCGATGAACGCTCTTGAGTTACCTACTTTGTACCTCAATATTGTGAGTCAGCATCTCCCTGTCCTCCTCACACGTTAGTCGGAGTCGGCGCAACACGTTTTTCAAATTTCATACGTACATTGATCAAAACGTGTGAGAACCTTGTAGGTTAATGTCTGAGATGATCTCTTGATGAGAGAAGCACAGAGATTATTGTGGACCTGTCCAGTCAGCTACACGGATCACTCTATACGAAAAAAATAATATCCAAACATTAGGTATATGTAGTTATTTCAACTCTCTAGTATTTTAAAACTGGCCAAGAGCGAATTGCGTGTAAAGGGTTCCGAACAAATCATATTTTTGTCAGGTTTTTTTTAAATGGCAATATAAATTTCCTGTAATCTGTAAGTAAAGAGCTACTTTCTGTATTTTTTCAAAATTTTAGGCCCGATTGTTTCAGAGATAGGGGTGGGGAATGGTCACTTATCATCTATTTTCTTAAATAACTTCAAAGTTATATATTTTAAAATTATGAAAAAATATATTCGAGACCCTCACAATGTGCTCTTTCATTTGATATGTCGGACGACACAGTTTGTAAAACTTTGATTTTTAATTTTCCGATTTTCATCCCAAAAGTTAATTCCAAATTAATTTATTTAGGGTACTCGTCCGTGTTTGGGTTACAGATCACCAGACCAAATTTCAACTCTATCGGTCTAGCATTTGGAGCAAATTGGCTGTGACAGACGAACAGACAGACAGGACACACGAGTGATCCTCTAAGGTTTCCGTTTTTTCATTCGGACTTTCGAAACTCTAAAATAATAATAATATTAATATAATAATATTTCCACAACTATCACACAACGCCATCTAATCCCAAGCTAAGCAGAGCTTGTATTATGGGTACTAGACAACTGATAAACATACTTATATATTTCTAAATACATACATATTATAGATAAATTACACCCAGACACAGAACAAATGATCGTGCTCATTACACAAACATTTGTCCCGGGTGGGAATCGAACCCACGACCTCCGCATAGCAGTCAGGGCCACTAACCACTAGACCAACAGGCCAGTCAAAAATCCACACAGTACCTATCTGCTAGTCACCCTGCTGGCGTGTGTAGGGTTGTGTGATGTCAACGTCGAGGGCACTATATTACGTCTTATGGTGAAATGTACCCGGGCCTGCGAACGGCGAGTAATGGGTAGCTCGCCGTCCGATCAGCACCAAGCCCGAGAGTCGACAGCGCGTAGTGTTCCACGCGCGCCTCAGAGTTGTCAGCAATAATGAAGGGGCCCGTCATGGCCGATGCCTGCCCAGGGGTTGTGGATAAATTCGAAACAGAGTTACCGCGTCCCTGGACACTGAGGGTTGGGAAGGAACAGGGGTGGGTTTTAGTCAGTAAGAGTCTGACACGCCCTCTCGCTTTACCCTAGAGCGGGAGATGTCATTGGATGATTTCTCACCCCACAAAAAAAAAACAAATGGTGAAATGTACAGGGTAAACCGCGAAAATCAAATTTTCTCACGTTTTTTGCAATTTGCAAAGATTGCAATTTACAGAACTTTTTGATAATTTAATGATTATAATTCTATAAATACGTACTTGCTACGGCTGCGAATCATATTTTGATCAACATACAACCTGATACTGACCTGCAAATTACAATAAACGTAAGAGAATTTTAATTTCACGGGTTACCATGTCGCTTTCCCCTTAAAGGCGTGAGAGAGAGAGACGGAGCTATATGTGTGGGTGTTGTCCGCAGACGTCGAGCGGCGACATCAGCTCCAGCACGGACCGCGTGCCGCCACGGCCGCCGCGGCCGCCGCGCCGCAGCGCCGCGCCGCACAAGAGGACGCACTATGACTCCTACTGTGAGTATCAGTACCAGCACCAGGCTGCAGGGTCCACACAGCTCCAGCACGGATCGCGTTTTGCCCTATAGCCTAAACGGCTGGATGAATTTCAGCGTTAAGTATCATTACATTGGTCTTGACAGCCAAAGAGTGTGCGGCTATAATAATTGTGAAAAAAAAGCTCCTTAGGTTAGTGAGGTCGTAGAATAGAATAGAATAGAATAGAATACTCTTTATTATGTACACCATATAAGTTACAATAAAAATATGAAGAAAACATTACATAGGGTGACACAATGGGCGGCCTTATCGCTAAAAGCGATCTTTCGTCGTATTGTTTTATCAGATTACAAGTCAATTTCCAAGCAGTCTGATGCAGTTGGTGGCAGTTATTTTAGTTCAATTATTGATTTCATGCACCAACTGCATCAGACTGCTTGAAAAGTGACTAGTTTGGAACTTTTTAGTTGTTTTTTACAGTCGGGTTTTTTGGAAATATTCATTTTTTTTATTTTCTACGTTTTAGCGAGTTATATTTTTGGAATCGCCCCCTCGAACCCTTTATTTTGATACCCCACTTAATATAGTTCGTCGACTTTCATTTTTTTCTTTTCTATAATGTGGCGTCTAGTTGTCGCCATATTGTATTTTGAATACTGTCATGTCTTTAGTAGCACTCGCAAGAATAAGACGAATCAATTGACGTAAGAATTATCAAAATCAGCCTACGCATTTGGTCTCTAAAGCGCCACAAAGGAACAAACATTCGCCGTGGTATCTGGAGGCAAAGGTCCTCGCGCACCTCTATGATTGGCGAAACGCCGGGGCGAAACTCCGCTGGCGCGACATCTCGCGGCTCGGCGGACAGAGCTCCGGCAGGATCTTATGGCGACATGGAGAGAGCGACTGTCGCAACCCAGCGCTGGGCACGCCACCATCGCGGCGATAGTGCCGGCTTTGAGGAGTGGCTGGAGAGCCTCCACGGCATCCTCACCTTCCGCCTGACGTTGGTCCTCACCGGACATTGCTGTTTCGGGAGGTTCCTGTTTCGCATAAGGCGCGAGCTGCACGCTGCGCACTGTGCGGATCGCCCAGAGGACACGGTGGAGCATACGGTGGAGGTCTGCCCCGCTTGGGCGGAGCACAGCCGTGTCCTCGTGGATGCGATAGGCGGCTGCGACCTCTCGCGCCCGGCCCTGGTTCAGGCCATGGTACGGAGCGAGAGGGAATGGGAAGCTGTCTCCTCCTTCTGCGAAGCAGTAATGATAGCGAAGAGGGAGGCGGCATGGGTGAGGGAGACTCAACAACAGAGTCGCCCTCACGCCCTCAGCCCGCCGGAGACGCCAGGGGCTTACGGCGCCGCGAGACGATCTCCGGCCACCGTAGACCCAGGCCTGCGGACGGCGAGTAATGGGTAGCTCGCCGTCCGATCAGCACCAGGCCCGAGAGTCGACAGCGCGTAGTGTTCCACGCGCGCCTCAAAGAGTTGTCAGCAATAATGACGGGGCCCGTCATGGCCGATGCCTGCTCAGGGTTTGAGGATAAATTCGAAACAGAGTTACCTCGCCCTAGGGCACTCAGGGCAGGGAAAGAACAGGGGTGGGTTTTAGTCAGTAAGAGTCTGACACGCCCTCCCGCTCCACCCTAGAGCGGAAGATGTCATTGGCAGATTTTCCACCCCGCCAAAAAAAAAGGGTCACTATCTACATACCAAATTTCATCCAAATCGGTCTAGCCATTGTAGCGTGAAGAACTAACAAACATACAAGCACACACTCACAAACTTTCGCCTTTATAATAATTGTGTTACGTCAACCGTAATACACTGGAACGTTCGAGAATGTGGTCGAAGTTTCCAGAAGTTTCCACTACGTTCGAGAACATTTCATTGTGGTACTGTGTAGAAGTTCATAGATGTTTCTCTATAATAATTCCGAAGAAAGCTGTTTATTATCTGTAACTTACATGGCGTACAATCGTACATGATAGGAGTATTCCGCGGAGGTTTTTTTTTTTTTTTTGTTTTTTTTTTTTTTGGGGGGTGGGAAATCATCTTATGACTTCTTCCGCTCTAGGGTGGAGCGGAAGGGCGTGTCAGACTCTTACTGACTAAAACCCACCCCTGTTCCTCCCTGCCCTACGCGCCCGGGGGCGAGGTAACTCTTTCGAATTTATCCTCAACCCTCGGGCAGGCATTGGCCGTGGCAGGCCCCGTCCTTTGCTGACAACTCTTTGAGGCGCGCGTGGAACACTACGCGCCATCGACTCTCGGGCCTGGTGCTGATCGGACGGCGAGTTACTCACTACTCGCCGTCCGCAGGCCCGGGTCTATGGTGGCCGGAGATCGTCTCGCAGCCCCTGGCGTCTCCTGCCGAGGTGAGGGCGCCATGGCGCCTCTCCAGCCACTCTTCAAAGAGGGGCACTACCGCCTCGATGGTGGCGTGCCCAGCGCTGGGTTGCGACAGTCGCTCTCTCCTGTCACCATGAGATCCTGCCGGAGCTCCGTCCGCCGAGCCGCGAGTTGTCGCGGCAGCGGAGTTTCGCCCCGGCGTTTTGCCTCCTCGCGCATTCCGCGGAGGTAGAAACAATCAATTTTACTCCTTCATGATATTAGTCGAAAAGATGAAATACACTCTTTTTACCCGCCCGTGCGACGCAAGGGAGGGTAATGTGTTTATCAGCCTATGTATGTATGTTTGTTCCTTTGTGGAACTATAGACACTAAACGCGTGGACCGATTTTGATCATTCTTACGTCAATTGATTCGTCTTAACTTGCAAGTGCTACTAAAGACATTACAGTAATCAAAATACAATATGAGAAGGCGATTCCCAAAAATATAACTCACTAAAATGTGGAAAATAAAAAAACATTGAATATTTTCAAAAAACCGGACTGTAAAAAATAACTAAATAGTTCCAAACGAGTCACTTTTCAAGCAGTCTGTTTTTAGTTATTTTTTACAGCTGGGTTTTTTGAAAATATTATTTTTTTTATATTTTTGCTCTGACACTCAGAGCAAAAATATAAAAAAAAAAATATTTTCGGTATCAAGTTTTATATGAAGTCGCCAAATTAAGTACAACAGTTGAACCTGCGACTAGTACCTACCGTTACTGACTTCTTGACTTGACTAGGTTACCACACGATAACCATTTGAGGAGGCCACCACAAATCAAACAGATCCCTACTAATATTATAATTGCGAAAGTATCTTTATGTGTCTGTCTGTCTGTCTGTTACGCTTCACGCCTAAACCGCCAAACCGATTTTAGAAACAAGGCCATAGGGTACCTTTTGTCGTCAAAAAAGGCTTGAAGTGGTTGAAATAGGTGATGAAAGTTTGTATTTAGACACTTGATAAGACATGAATTAACATTTGTTCAAGCTTTTTTGAAATTTCGACCTACTTAGTAGTGAAATAGGGTATGAAAGAGACTGCCGAAAGTAACTATTCCACGCGGACAAAGTCGCAGGCAAAAGCTAGTAGTTTAAAAAGATAATGTTGTAATTACAAAATAGAACAAAGACACCATTTTTAGTGCTTCCTCAATCGATAACACGTCAAAGAGTTTGGTGTGACGGCCTCTTGTGTTTACTACATACATTGTCGAGTCTGAATGCTCTTCGTTCAGCCACATCGACCGCCTCACTCAGAAGATACTTACAAAATAAATAGGCATTAGGAATACGTATCTAATACCTTTAAATGAGCAATTCTTGTACAATATGTTTATTCTGAATCTCGGAAACGGCCCCAACGATTTTCATGAAATTTAGTATGCAGGGGGTTTCGGGGGCGATAAATAGAAAGAAGAAAGAAAGAAAATACATTTATTGGCTACAGTTAGCGGCGTAAATCGATGTAGCTAGGTTTCATTTTTAGAAAACTTCGTTTTATTCGTGTAAAAACCGAGCAAAACTCGGTTGTCCAGGTACTTTATTTCTTAACAGACTTAACCTGTGAAGCCCTGCGACTCACTGGTGAGTTTGACAAAAAAAAAAATATTAAAGAGAAAAAAAAAAAAATCGGCTGTCAACCCGGGTTGTCGTCGGGGTTCAATTTGACAACCCGGATTTGGCCGCGGGGGTTGAAGGGTGCTGACAAATTGTAGTAATATCATACGAGCACTGATCAGCAATCTCAAGCCTGTGCTACACGGTTTAAAACAGCGGTTTCATACAGAGGTTTAGAACAGTGTGGACGGTGGTTTTGAACCAAGTGTAGTAGACCTCTAGACGCCCGTGGTAGAAAGGCGTGCGTTGCAAACCAATACTGGGCTTTGGAGTTTGTTTTCAAACGTGTAGCACAGGCTTTAATCCAACAAAACATCTACGAGGTGGTTGCAATGTGCGGCATGCCTGCACATTATCAAAAGTGAGCCAAACTGCGGGTACTCGCACAACTGCTCTGTTCATAAGGTACCACAGCGCGCGCGTCTCGGCGCTCAGTTTGTGTGTTGTCCAATACTTGACTGGTAGTGTACGGGTAGGTACTGTTGGTGTCGTAAAACTAATAACGAACTGATAAGTAAGCCGTGCTCGTGTCGTGAATGTTCGAGCCTGAAGTGATGGTGTACCAGACGAAGGGGAACGAAGGTAATGTACCTACGCCAGCTTCAATTCTACATTCGCTAAAGTATCGGTGACGCTTATTCTCTTTAATCCTTTATTGTACACCAAACAACTAACATAGTACACAGTGATGAAATACAAAACCGGCCAAGTGCGAGTCGGACTCGCGCACGAAGGGTTCCGGGATAAGGTTTAGAATAAGGTCGCCCGAATATGGGGTGGGAGTGGTTATGGGGATGGGGGGTGGTGGTGTAGAGTCGCCCCCCACCGGAGGTCCTCCACATCCTGCCGCCAGAAGTGTTCGACGGAGCCCCGCTTCGCCAGACAATTTTTTTCTATATAATGTAGTCGTCAGCCGCTACCGCGGCACCGCTCGCTTCGCTCGCTCAGCTCGTGCGTAGGGAGTCACAGTTTTAACCTATTTTAATCATTTTTTTTAAATAATTAACTTAATGAATGACGCGAGTCGAACATATCTGTCAATGTCAATAACGTTTCATTTTACGCATTCTGACGGACACAACATAAAAAAACGTAAGAATTTAGTGAAATTTACGTTCAGTTTGATGTATTTACCAATTTTTAGAAATTAATTAAAAAGATTTCGACGCAGCTCCGGCAGCAAAAATTGCTTGGGGGCACTTGAGACAAGTCCCCTTGACCCCTCCGCAGTGACAGAATCCTCAAATTCAAGCGCCCGAATTCTAAACCCAAACCGGGTTTCGTACCTACCATAGAATGTAAAAAAGTGAAAAAAAACACGTTTCTAGTAGGTAGGTTCTTTAATTTAATTTTAATTATTATTTGTTGTTATAGCGGCACCAGAAATACACATTCTGTGAAAATTTCATCTGTCTACCTATTACGGATCATTAGATACAGCCCGCTGACAGACGGACGGACGTACGGACATCGGATATTATAGGGTGTCGTTGGTTACCCTTCGGGTGCGGAACCCTAAAAATATTACCCTCCTTCTGGGGTTGTCGGGTAATTAATGTACAAAGGCGAGCTTAACTCGAATCTTGAGTTTTCTCCCAGTAAACCTTTGAGTGATAGACAGAGATCACATTCGAGGGTAGGATCCAGTGTACAACAAACTTGTGAGATCTTGAGTACCTACCTACTTGTTAGGAATACCAGTGGAACTTAAATCATTTACCTACTAATGTAGGTACTTACCTAATATTAATAACGTTATTTTTTTATTAAATATGTTAGGGATAGGTGCAGTACATCGTGAAAACTTAAGAAACGGTCAAAAGCAGCCATTTTTTACCAGTACATGCAAAAATTAAATAATTGGACACTCATTTTCTGAAACTTAGGTCAGACTCATGCTGATGTCAAGAAATCATTCAGTTGATGATAGTGACCGATTATTGTGCCTAGAAGGACGGGCAAGCAAACTGAAAGTAATTCTTCCGTGGCTACTCGTGACTATCAAGTTTTGATAACAAAAGTAATAAAAAATCTTGTAACGTGCGTACTGCATTCAGTTTGATACAACCGTAAGGTTATTCAGAGAATATAATACCTCTCCTTACTTGTAGGTACACCACGACATGAAGCCAAGAACATGTGTTAGCTTTCATTTGTGAAACCCACCGGTCTAATCTTTGTAAGTGAGAACCAACCGCTATAAGGCCCGGTTGACACTATTCCAGTAGGTTCCAATGAGTCAATTCAGTGCTGTATTGGACAGTCAGTTAGAAGTCGTCGAAGTGTAAACACTACTGTGACAATCACATCAAGAAGAATGCACTGGAATGGATCGGAGCCGGTAGTGCTTTTTTCTTCTTAGTATATAGTCCAAGAGAGAGCGATGCGAGCTCTTAAACTTATTGCACCCCAACACGGATAGAAGTTAGGTCCGAAGGGGGCTAGAGTGAGCAAGCAAAGCGAACGAACGAAGCTTCCTTCATCACCTTCGTGTAAGGTTCCTTCAAACCCTGCAGACAGGAATAGGAGTCCGGCACAGCGCGGCTCCGTCGCCTTATCTTACACACGACCGTCGCGTCTTTAGCAAATTAGGTACACCTCCCTATTTCAATTATTCTGTTATTACAACAATAAACAAGTTAGCTAGCCGATTTATAAAACAATGGTCAGACCTGCTGTCTTGTATGGTTCAGAATGTTGGACCACAAAAGGGATGAATGAAAAGCAATTGCATGCGGCTGAGATGAGAATGCTAAGAGCGATGTGTGGTGTTACGCGCATGGATAGAATTAAGTATGAGTATATAAGAGGCGGTCTGAAAGTGGCACCGCTGACAGAAAAGTTGTGTGGAAATCGGTTGTCGTGGTACGGGCATGTGATGTGGAGGAATGAAGTAGTTTTACTCATTGTTTGCTGCACCGGTCGACGTCATGACGTCGGCGCCGGCTGTCGCTGATAACCAGCAACAGAGACAAACAACACAACATCAAAACACACACACAGAAGACAGAGGTCTTGTATAGGGTCATAGCACTTATGCTGAGCGATGGCCGTTTTGCGTGGATGTGACGCATATTTTCACCCAGCTTTTCTTTTTTTTTTGTTGTTTTTCTGTTTTTTGCGTCATGATTGCCGAAAACAAACGTATTCTCTTTCTTTCTTCTTTCTAAGAAAATGTCGTGAGGAAAGTCTCGTGTATGAATGTGGATGGTTATAAGAGTAGAGGGAGGCCAAAGAAACGATGGTCAGACTGTGTGAAAGAGGATATGGGTAAAAAGGGGGTGACTACAGAAAAGACATGTTGCGCCGACCCCAAATTATTTGGGGTCGGCGCAACATATCTATTTCTTCCATATTCCACTATTATTCGTCATCTCTGTAGTCACCCCCTTTTTATCCATATCCTCTTTTTATCCAGACCATCGTTTCTTTGGCCTTCCCCAACTCTTATAGCCATCCACATCTATACACAAGACTTTCCTCACGACATTTTCTTCATTCCTCCGCATCACATGCCCGTACCACGACAACCGATTTCCACACAACTTTTCAGTCAGCGGTGCCACTTTCAGACTTCCTCTTATATACTCATTCCTAATTCTATCCATGCGCGTAACACCACACATCGCTCTTAGCATTCTCATCTCAGCTGCATGCAAAAGTATAGTGTACGTGTACTCGTGTAGTGTTACAATTATTTGATTAGAATGCAACAAAGTTGATTATATAATCCTACTAATATTATAAATGTGAAAGTTTGTGAGTGTGTATGTTTCTTACTTCTTCACCGATTTGGATGAAATTTAGTATGTAGATAGCTTATAGCCTGGATTAACATATATAGGCTACCTTTAATACCGGTCTAGGCGAGCAAAACCGTGGGGCGCAGGTAGTTCAATATAATTTCAATTTATTAATATTTTTATTTATTTAATATTTCATTTAAGTACAGTAAATTTTATATTAATTCTTTTTATAATCTTATTTTTATTTTTGATGTTATTATTACATTCAAATTGCATTTGGTTTAGTTTTAATGAGAACCCTCTGTTGGGTAAAACCGGTATACAGTAAAGAACGCTAATTTTGTGTGTTGTGTTGCAGATGGCGAGCCGCCCGCGAAGCGCCCCGCGCCCTCCATCCGCGTGGGCGGCGGCTTCAAGTGGAACCTGCAGGTCAGCACTTACGTCACTAGTTCACTACATCTGTCACGCAACTCCTGTGTCTTTGACATTGATTGACACCGAGATGAGATTGCTTAGAATTTGAACTTTTTTAACTAAAATTTTCCGTCAACAACATTAGTAACACTCGGGCTTATACTATGAAAGGTTATAAACGGAACGTCATTGGATATTAAACGTATTGGCTTCTCGTTTTGTCTATGTGAGCTTATTTCGCGTGTACAGATACAAGCCGGCTTCTCATTCTGGTACTTCAGATTGCTGGATTTTGACACTCCTTCATAGTCTAAGTATTCAGTTTACAAAAACCAAGTTACCTAAACAGATTGAAAAAATGAAAAATAACTTTAATTTCGGCGGTCAGTGTTCGTATTTTGTTTCTTCGTTATGTGACAGTTTGACACCCACTTACGAAATTAAAGTTATTTTTCAATTTTTAGTTGTAATAAGTACCCCAGAACTAAAACTTAATATTAAAGTTACGCCAGAAATGATAACCCCAGAATTTAAACATAATTGGAGGAAACCAAAAACGTCATCTGTGTATAAATATTTTTAGTTTTTGTTGAGTTTTTCGAAAATCTTTGAAATAATTTTGTTAAAATTGATATAGGGCCACCTCAGGAGTCACGAGTCGCCTTTTTCGAATAAAAAAATAATTTTGAAAATCGTTCGTGACAGAGAAATCTGTAAAAATACATTTAAAAAAAAACCGGCTGAGTGCGAGTCGGACTCGCGCACGAAGGGTTCCGTACCATTATCTATAAAAACTAGCAAAAAAATCACGTTTGTTGTATGGGATGGGCTCCCATACAACAAAAGTGATTTTTTTGCTCGTGTTTTTCCCTTATATTTATTTTATTCTGTGTTTTATTATTTGTTGTTATAGCGGCAACAGAAATACATCATCTGTAAAAATTTCAACTGTCTAACTATCACGGTTCATGAGTTACAGCTTAGTGACAGACGGACAGACGAACGGACAGCGGAGTCTTAGTAATAGGGTCCCGTTTTACCCTTTGGTTATGGAACCCTAAAAACATACAGACGAATATAGAACCTCCACCTTTTTCCGAAGTCGGTTAGAAAACAGTCACATCGAAAAAATGCATTGTCATCGGAACTGAACCACATCGTAAAAATTCAACTCCTTATGATAAGAGAAAGTGGTTCTAATGTTGCTGTAAAAATTACAACAGTGAAAAAACTTTTTTACAAAAAAAACAACCGACTTAAAAAAAAAATACACTAAAAATTTCTAAATAACTTTAATTTCGGAAGTCGGTGTTTGTATTTTTACTTCTTCGTTATTTGACACCGACTTCCGAAATTAAAGTTATTTAGAAATTTTTAGTGTATGTTTTTTTTTAAGTCGGTTGTTTTTTTTTGTAAAAAAGTTTTTTATTTTTCACTTTTTAGTTGTTATACCCCAGAACTAAAAACCCCAATATAATGGAACGTGGAATTTAAACATTTGGAGAACACCAAAACGTCATCGAGGTACACGTATTTTCCGTTTTTGTTCAGTTTCTCCAAAAGTGCTGAAGCAATTTCGATAAAATTTATATGGGACCACCTCGGGAGTATATTCTTTCAGATGAAAAAAGAATTTTGAAAATTGGTTCACAACTGACGGAGAAATCGGGTAACATACATAAAAAAAAAAAAAAAAAACATACAGACGAATTGAGAACCTCCTCTTTTTGGAAGTCGGTTAAAAAAGACAGTATTTTAAAAGTACATCTCGACGATTGTAGTTTTATTTTCCCCTCAACGTTTTATAAGCATATTACACGCAAACGTAGGATGTTGAAGTTGAGTTGAGTGTCGTTCGCTCGTCTTCTGCCGGGTACAGAGCAAGCGAACGAACGACAATGAGTGTGAACACTCGTCACTCGCTTAGCGTTCCTCCGTGATGTTACAGACGCTGGCGGCGGCCGCGGACGCGGTGGAGTCGGGCGGCAAGTCGCCGGTGTCGGCGCTCAACGAGCTGGGCGTGCGCGTGGCCTACAGCGTGCTGCGCCAGGGCGGGCCCGCGCACTGCCCCAGCTTCCACGTCGCCGTCACCGTGAGTATTGTATACAATACAGCTTGCCTAATTAGAGTAGAAAATAATTGGGGCGCCACTGTGCTGTTCGTATGGCAACCTAGCTAAACTCCTGCCCGGGGGTTGAGGCCTGCCCGGGGGTTGAGGACTGCCCGGGGGTTGAGGACTGCCCGGGGGTTGAGGATAAATTGGAAAGGGCATGTAGGGCAGGGAGGAACAGGGGTGGGTTTTAGTCAGTAAGAGTCTGACACGCCCTTTAGAATAGAATAGAATAAACATTTATTCGACACAGACACAACACAACAGCAACAAACAAAAGGTAAAGAAAATAACAGTAGGTATAATATAGTGTTGCCCAAATGCAAGACCAAGACGAGACTTAGGCCAGTCTTGGTCTTGGTCTTGCGTCAATACACCTGGTCTTGGTCTTGGTCTTGGTATTGCGCTCTCAGTCTTGGTCTTGGTCTTGCTCTTGCAGCAAGAGTCTCGCAAGTCTTGCAAGTCTTGCAAATACCTATTAGCCTATTGCTATTTATTGAACACGTTAGTGTAGATTTTAGATTATGATTCGCGCTGTAAGACGTATGTAGTTACAGAATTATAATTTTCAAAATCATCAATACAACCCTCCAAGTTCATAAAGGTCGAGGAATTATTTAAAAAAAAATGACTTTTTCAAGGTCAAACTCATTCCTCGACCTTTGAATATCAATTTTCAATCTTGCTGCTCACATTTTAGTACCTAGGTATATCACTCACTATCTATCATTTACCGATATTAACAATGAATTATTTTGAAATCAAAATATTCGCAATTCAATAAATGCAATACCTACTTAGTTAATTATTATCATCTCGCCCGACAGCTTTAAACGCTGTAGTGTTCGAATTCGAGCCAGTGTGTGAATGTATTTATACAAGAAACTCAGAGCATACAATTTATACCTACTTACTGCTGAGACATCTTCAAGGTCATTTAATTTTATCCTCCTGTACCAACGCTACCAAAATAGGTAACAATTTTGTGTGCCTCTGTCCGTACTCTTTGTCGAATGCGGCGCTCAAACAGTGTCAAATGCTGTGATACACTTGTTGCAAACCGCGGCGTCTTTGTCGGTAAATTATCAAATAAGTAGGTATATTCAATTCAATTCAATTTTTCAATTCAAATCAAAAGAAACCAAATACCTACTTAATAACGCCCAAATCTCAGTTTGTCTTAACTGCAAGACGCAAGAGTCTTGCAGGCTTAAGTCTTGTCTTGCTCAAGTCTTGCAGGGTTCAGTCTTGGTCTTGGTCTTGCTACAATAAGGCGGTCTTGGTCTTGGTCTTGGTCTTGCGAAAATGCAAGAACAAGACCAAGACTGCAAGACCAAGACCGATTTTGGGCAACACTAGTATAATAACAAAGATACAATAAAATTGTGCTGAGCGTGCCCATACCGAAAGGGTTACCATCTCAGCATACCTTTCGCTCCACCCTAGAGCGGAAGAAGTCATAAGATGATTTCCCACCCACCTAAAAAAAAAAAAAAACCTAGCTAAACTAGTCTTGATACTTAGCTGTATTTTTGTTAGACATAAATTTATGTCCACTTTGTAAGTATAATTTATTCAGTAAGTATTGTTTAATTGAACAAGGACGTGTTCTCGTCATGCAGCTGATTTCTAAGTACTTACCTAAAAATAAATATTTAGTTAAGTGCTCCTGTGTTTACAATTTTTTTTTAGGAATTATAAAAAAATAAAAACATTATACTTATTATAAAACATTGTTCTATTTTTAATCGACTTCTATTAATCAATCAAATTATACAGTTTTTGTATCCAATTATACAATTTGGCAGCCCTGTTGAATAAAGATGACTCCTATTCGTAGGAAGACTACTTAGTAGAAAAAGATAGGTTTTTCCCGCAGCTTAGCTCTCTTGGCGACAGGAACTGTGAACTCCGCCCCTAAGCCGACCCACTGACCGTGCATATTTCAGGATAAAACTAGTCATACTACATAATCATCGTGCTTTGTCTGATTTGCGTGCTAATATTATTGTTTTTACTGATTGACTCACATTTTGGAGCCGAAGCGACTTCTAACCTACTTATTATCGATCGTGTTACACGTAAACCTAAAACTGATAAGATTATATGAGGCACATGTTATTAGTTCACTTTTTAAATAGCCGGAACAATGATTGTGTTCAGTTAATTCCCAGCACTGACACAAGGCACTACTGCTTCTACAGTGTATCCTCTGAAAACTTGTGTGTGAACCGAGCTGTTTGTCTGTTGTTCAAGTAGTTTAGTGAGTATGATATTGAGCATATGGGGGTGCAGAAAGTGAGTGTAGTGAGGTGATCATCACATTATTTATTAAAGGAGTTGCATTTGCAAGTTATGTGGCTGCCTAGTGCCTCTGTATCAATCTAGTCTATGGCTTTGCTCCAATGGTTTAAAATGCAGGAATTGTAGATTTATGATAAAAATAATTTATTTCATAAAAACGGAAATTGTAGTATATATGGCATACACAAGGTTCTACATATTTTTTCCATCAAAACATTAACCAAGCTGTTACATGTGTTCTGTGATAAAATCAGTGACAAAATGTTTTGTTATCAGATCAGTATTTCCAGAGATTACCTTTATCTAATAAACAAAAGAAACCATCCTGTACCTAGATATATAGAAATTAGAATGTTTTTTTAACAATGTGTAACAAAAATCTATGACCATATTTTATTATAGAATCAAATCAATCAAATCAAATCATTTATGTGCGTACCACAGGTGCCGAGGATTTTACAAAAAGTTCCTATGATACACTGTATTTTAACCATGTAAGGTGTGCAAATATTGAACATTATGACACAATTATTCTTATTCTACTATCTATTAAATTAAATTGTCACTGAAGAAATACAAAAATAGTCAGTATGTTTATTTACTATGAGATTATTCTCATAGTAAATAAACATATTGAATTACAGTACAAATATTTGCTATAATTAAAATACAATATTTTTATCTTCTAAGTAGACTTTTACATTATAATAACATTTTTTTAAATTAGGAATGCGTATAATTTCTTCTTAAATAAGTGAGTAGGTAACTTCTTAATGTCATCGGGCAATTTATTATAAATCAGTGATGCCATACAAATTATATTTTTATGAAGTAATTCCGTTTCCCCATAAGGTATTTCTACATCTAACCTTTTTTTGTTAGTAAAGTTGTCAGTAATAGCTTTCAAAAGCAATCTTATAATAGCTTGGATTCGATTTTACAAAAATATTTAATTCGTAAATGTACAAAGAACGTTTGTTAACAATGTATAACAGAAATGCATGATCGTAATTTAAATATTGCTTCTGTCCATAGAAATGAACAACTTTAGTCAAGTACTAGTCAATTCCATAATGTTTTTAAGTTTATTGTAATGTTTATTTTAATGTAAGTGTATTGTGTGTTTATGTGTGCTCCTCCGTGCCTCAGAAAGCATGTTAAGCTGTTGGTCTTGGTTGTCAATCGTGGATCTTTGACAGTTGTTACGGGTCTACAGAAGCCCGAAAGTCTGACATCCAGTCTTACCAAGGGGTTATCGTATTACCCAATAACTGGGTTGTGAAGGTGAGATAGGCATTCGCTCCATGTAAAATACTGGTATTCAGCTGCATCCTGTTAGACTGAAAGCCGACCCCAAGATAGTTGAGAAAAGGCGCGGGCAGATTGATTGATATTTATTGTGTTTTATGGGCCTTAGTTGCCTGAAATATCATCATTCTCCTGCCCTTATCCCAATTTATTTGGGGTCGGCGCAACATGTCTTTTTCTTCCATACTCCTCTATTAGTCTCTCCTTAGTTGCCTGAAATAAAGAATAAATAAATAAAAAATAAAAAAGTTCGAACTTCCTGTACTGATTTTGATATTTTTTTGCAGTAAGTGCAATTTTTTTTGGGAAGTGTCTATGGCTTTGTTGAAGAAAGTTGTTCATTACCATGGATGGAAGCTGTCAAAGGCTACTTGTTATCCTGGAAAAATGCAGGAACAAGGTCACGACAATGTAGCCAGTGGGTAAAGTAACTCATGATAATAATGTTACTTTAAAACCATAGACTTCTTAAAGGTTTTACTACCACTTCTTCACAGCTAAAACATTAGGAAGTGGTGACGGGTGAACGTTTTTGTGGGACTGTCTTTATGTACAACTTAGACGTTCAAAAAGTGCTGGCTCTCGGCCTAGTTTGAATAAATTAATTTTGATTTTGAATATACAAATAAAGTACTGTGTATTACCTGTATTTTGAATATACAAATAAAGTACTGTGTATTACCTGTATTTTGAATATACAAATAAAGTACTGTGTATTACCTGTATTTTGAATATACAAATAAAGTACTGTGTATTACCTGTATTTTGAATATACAAATAAAGTACTGTGTATTACCTGTATTTTGAATATACAAATAAAGTACTGTGTATTACCTGTATTTTGAATATACAAATAAAGTACTGTGTATTACCTGTATTTTGAATATACAAATAAAGTACTGTGTATTACCTGTATTTTGAATATACAAATAAAGTACTGTGTATTACCTGTATTTTGAATATACAAATAAAGTACTGTGTATTACCTGTATTTTGAATATACAAATAAAGTACTGTGTATTACCTGTATTTTGAATATACAAATAAAGTACTGTGTATTACCTGTATTTTGAATATACAAATAAAGTACTGTGTATTACCTGTATTTCTTCAAAATTTTTGTATCAGTTTCGGAGATGGAACAGTTTTTGTCTATTTTCATAAATAAATTCAGAATTGGATATTCAAATTATGATAAAAATATATTAGAGACCTCACAATAACTATGTCTTAATATTATTATGATTGAAAAACTTTTCTTGTAATTTTCTAATTTTTCTCCCAAAATTTATCTACGTTATGCATCCAGTTTTGGGTCACAAAAGCTCATATTTATGTATCAAATTTCAACTGAATAGGTCCTGTAGGTGCGACCAAATTGGCTGTGACAGACAGACACCCAAGTGATCATAATGGTTCCATTTCATCATAAAGCGTAGCTTGTGAGATCGTAGATCACGTACAGGCGTAAGGGAGAAGAGATAGTGAACCTAGTTGGAACATTACATTGAGTGCTCGCATTGTGTCGCCTCGTGAGCTGTGTAACATGTCCCTGCTGGACGCGGGCGGAGGCCTGGCCGCGGGCGGAGGCCTGGCCGCGGCACTGGAGGGCGCACGCGGCCGGCACCCCATCTCCGTGCTGAACGAGCTGGGCGCGCCCTACCGCTTCACCGACCTCGCCAAGATCGGTGAGGAACACTCGCCCTGCTTCTTAGTTGAAGTCGCTGTAAGTTAAGGCGCAGTTACTCAATACTCAATACTTTATTGCATTCCATATGTGTTAAATAGGTGGTATAACATAATAAAATATCAATATGGACCAATAATATGGAACAATATGTTATACGACTTCTAATGATTTTTAATTGAACATCACGTCTAGACGACTACTTTTATTTCTATAAAAAAAATATGTGTTACTCTAGACAATTTCCTTCGTAATTTGTTATGTGAATATTTGTAATTATATTTTTGTAACATAGTCTAATTAATTTGTAAAGTTATGTCTAACGTGGATGAAAAATTGAGAAACACGCAAAAACTATAAAGCGTATTTTTAAGAAACCTTCACCATTTTAAAGATCATTTAATTATTTACATTTTAGTATACTTACGTGTTTTAGTGTAATACCTGTTGTTTAATGTATAATAAACTAGCTGTGCCCGCGACTTCGTCCGCGTGGAATAGTGTCTTCGGGTAGAATTTTTAATTATTTAGGCTAATTATTTTACAAATAAGACACATAATTATTTTATATATAAATACTTTAATGAGCTATGTGCAGTGTTTCACTGCAAACAGTTTATTAAATTATTTAAGTACGTAAGGTATAGAGTATTAATATGAGTTTATTTAAGTTCATTTTTATAAACTGCGTTTTTTGTTTTCCCATCTTTTGCCAAAACAAAGATTTTGCGGATTTGATACACATTAGCATGCCACATAGAGGCCCATGGGAAAAACTTTATTTTACTAAATGAGCTCCTGCAACTTTAAGCGTCTGTCCTTGAGCTTTATTAATTGTTATTGAAAATGCTGCTTTCAGGAGAAACTGCACTCTTTTAAATTGAAATGGCAAATCAGTCGGAATTATTGAAATAACCCCGTATTCAAATCAAAACATTTTCTTCTTTTGCCATTCTAGTCATGATTGTAGCTTTTATAACGTTTTGCCACAGATGTGTAATTTGTAGCCGTGTACCATTACATAGCCTTGGCGCGTCAATATTTCTCATTAATAGGACTGGAAAACCAACTTCCAATGTAAAATTTTGACATCCATTTTTATTAGCAGTACACCACAGACTACCTCTTTTAGATTTTAAGTTCCTTCAGTCCATCCCAAGGTTGTCTGGTAGATATCGCTGTTCAGCGATAAGACCGCCGTTGTACCCATAGATTTAAGCTCATGTAAAACAATTGTGTGACTGTTTTGGTGTACAATAAAGTTTTATTCTATTCTATTCTATTCTTTCAGCCTCAACTTATGGGAAGGCACTCCTGATAATTATAAAGAGTTGAGAAACTCTATAGGGTATGATGTGACTTGTTCAGTGTCCATAACATCATCTACAGAGAGGTATTCGACAACATCCCCCTCCACGTCTGACATGATTCGTTCGTTTATTTGATTAACTATCTCATTAGTCTGTGCCAAAATTGTCCTTTCATACCATTCTCGATTGTCCATATTTATTTTAAGATCAGGATAGACATTATTTTTTAGGTCATCTGTGCAGTCAACAATTTGACAGAACTCACGTCTTAGTGTAATCATGTCGTTACTGTCAGTTGACATACAATCTTCTCCGATTTTTAGAAGAGCAGCTGCATATTGCCCTGCTTGAGAATCATTAGTACATAGAATAGAATACTCTTTATTATGTACACCATTACACACATAGACACATGTACATCACATACTCGCATATTTGTAGTAAGACAACATTTTTTTACATGTACCCATAATACAGATGCTTTCAAACAGGCATTTAATCTGCTAGCGTACCTCTAGTAATAACCGGAAGGGTCTGTCTAAAGTCACCATCTAAAAGCACCACCATTCCGCCCATGATATCCTGGTTGCCTTTAATATCCTTCATTGTGCGATCTAGTGCTTCGATTCCTCTATAGTGGGACATCGTACATTCATCCCAAACCAACAGCTTACACTGCTGTTGTCCCCCACTAAGTAGCGTAGCAGCTATTCCAGAGGAAGCTACTGCAACAGCAACTCCTTTTTCTTTCCGGATTTGGGCTACTAATAAATTTAAAAATAGGTTTTGCCAGTGCCTCCTGGAGCATCCAAAAAGAACAAACCTCTTTGGCCACTGGCAACTTTTTGAATTATTGAATCAAAAATTATTTTTTGCTCTGAATTCTAAAGTGGAAGGGCTTCTGTTATTTGTTGCATTAAAGAAACAGTATCGTAATCTAGTTTTCGCATTTAATCACTACTAACTTCTCCAGTTCTTTGTGGTCTGCTCATTCCGGAAAAACTTTCTTCCTTATTGTTATTTTACACCCATTTTTTTTTGTGGGATGGGAAATCATCCACTGACATCTCCCGCTCTGGGTGGAGCGGGAGGGTGTGTCAGACTCTTACTGACTATAACCCACCCCTATTCCTTCCCTGCCTGAGTGCCCAGGGGTGCGGTAACTCATGTTAAGAATTTATCCGCTACCCCTAGGCATGAGGGTAAAACTTTTACAAACTTTGAATGTCATATTTATTTACATCGAATCAGCAGCCTAAAAAATAATTTTCAAGCTTCTAGCTCTAAAAATGACGATTTACTTCCATACAACTTTTCATCCCCACATTTCAACCCCTTACACCCCTTTTTTCGCATTAAAAAGTAGTGTGTCTTTAATGTCCTTTCTCAGGCTCTAGACTATCTGTATACCAAATTTCATTTAAATCGGTTCAGTAGTTTTGGCGTGAAAGCGCGACAGACAGACAGATAGACAGAGTTAATGCGTCTAATTTCGGACAGCGCTCCTTGATGTGCGAGTCCTTTACTGGGTGGACGCACGACGCGTTAGTTAAGCTCAGAACAGAACACGCAAGCTAACCACAGAACGCGCAAGCTAACCACTCAAGGTCGTTGGCAGTTAATAGCGCCTTAAGGGTCTTAAGGCGCTGCCGCCTCAGGAGACGCCGGGGCCTTCCGGCGCCGCGAGACGATCTCCGGCCACCGTAGACCCGGGCCTGCGGACGGCGAGTAGTGGGTAACTCGCCGTCCGATCAGCACCAGGCCCGAGAGTCGACGGCGCGTAGTGTTCCACGCGCGCCTCAAAGAGTTGTCAGCAAGAGACGGGGCCCGTCAGGGCCGATGCCTGCCCGGGGGTTGAGGATAAATTCGAAACAGAGTTACCTCGCCCCTGGGCACTCAAAGGCAGGAAGGAACAGGGGTGGGTTTTAGTCAGTAAGAGTCTGACACGCCCTCCCGCTCCACCCAGAGCGGGAGAAGTCATAGGATGATTTCCCACCCCACAAAAAAAAAAAAAAAAAAGGGTCTTACCATCAAACTTAAAAAAAAGTAACCATGGAGTTTCTTCTCCATTCGATACCTCCAATGCGACGTGCACAGTGGGGGTGAGGGGTGGGGTAAAATATAAGTCACTGAAATGTAGGAAATAAAAACTATTAAAATTTTCAAAAAGCAACTAAAGTTCCACACAAGTTACTTTTCAAGCAGTCTGATGCAGTTGGTGGTGGTATGCAGTTTTAGCTAGATCTCCGATTTAATGTCACCAACTGCATCACAGTTGTTTTTGACGTCGGGTTTTTTGAAAATTTTCATTTTTTTTTATTTATTAAACAATTTATGTACACACAAGATAAGCTATAAATAAACAACATAATAAAAATTGGCACAAAGGTACTGCTTATTTCTAAAGAAATTTCTGCCAGCAGACCCGCGAAAAGAGAAGTGAAAAAGAAATGTAGACAATAGTGTGTAAAAAACAGAAAAAAGAATACGAGAAGTCTTAAACTAAGGAATTAAATAAACCTACACATATAATGTTAATATTAATATATATTCACATAAATATATACCTAATAATATATATATATATACACAACATACACATACATATATAAATATTTACTACAGTAGAGAGAAATGGTAGTGCTCTTTTAGACGCTTTTTAAAGACAGAAATAGATTTACTACATTTTAGTGAGATAAATTTTTGAAATCGCCTTCACAAACCCTTTATTTTGATACCCCACATGATCATGTCACGAAAAAAACCGGCCAAGTGCGAATCGGATTCGCGCACGAAGGGTTCGGTACCATTATCTATAAAAAGGCAAAAAAATCATGTTTGTTGTATGGGAGCCCCACTTAAATATTTTTTTTTCTGTTTTTTCGTATTTGTTGTTATAGCGGCAACAAAAAACATCATCTGACTATCACCATTCATGAGATACAGCCTGGTAACAGATCGACAGACAGACGGACAGCGGAGTCTTAGTAATAGGCTCCCGTTTTACCTTTTGGGTACGGAACCCTTAAAACGACACTTATAATGTGTAATGGCGGCCGCCATTTTTTTTTTTCAAAATTCGTATATCCTGTGTCACTTCAGCTGTCATGGGCAATTTAATAATTCCTCATTTGTTGAAATCCATCCAGCTGTTTAGGCTGCAGGGCGTGCTAAAGAAATAGACATACCCACACGTTCTGGGACAAAAAGTGATTTTATGTACGTACGAGCAGTGGGCAGCTCGCCTTCCGATCAGCACCAGGCCCATGAGTCGACGGCGCGTAGTGTTCCACGCGCGCCTCAAAGAGATGTTGTCAGCCACCACTGACGGGGCCCATCGTGGCCGGTGCTTGCATGCCTAGGGGTAGCGGATAAATTCAGAAAATGAGTTACCGTACCCCTGGGCACTCAGGCAAGGAAGGAATAGGGGTGGGTTTTAGTCAGTAAGTCTGACACGCCCTCCCGCTCCACCCAGAGCGGGAGAAGTCATTGGATGATTTCCCACCCCCCCCCCTCCCCAAAAAAAAGGACGTCATATAGTTTGAATTGAGGTGTACCTACAAGCTTTTATTAAACTTGCCTTCTTAGTATGTATGGGTCGCAGCATACAAATATGTTTCAAAACAGTTACAACCCAACCAAATTGTACTCAAGTTAATTTAGCTTCCACGATTGGTTTAGATAGCAATGCACGGTTAGCTAAGTGACGTCATTCTAAATTCAATATGGCGTACCTATTCTATTGATCCCGAATTTTGAAGCTTAGAACGTGTTTATTTTTTTTTTATATTTTTGGGGTCGCCGAATATATTCGGTGACCCTTTTTTTTAAATTAAGTAGGTATAGTAAATATATACTGTATTTTTTTTTTGGGGGGTTGGGAAATCATCCAATGACTTCTCCCGCTCTAGGGTGGCGCGGGAGGAGTCAGACTCTTACTGACTAAAACCCACCCCTGTTCCTCCCTGCCCTGAATGCCCAGGGGCATGTATGCTGACAAATCTTTGAGGCGCGCGTGGAACTACGCGCCGTCGAATCTCGGGCCTGTTGCTGATCGGACGTACTCGCCGTCTGCAGGTCCGGGTGTCATGGGGTGTCTTTTACCGATTCGGTGACCCCTGACATATCAATGCACGGTCGACATGTTTTTACCATTGGTGCGGATTATTTATTTTATTAATTTAGCAACACACTTGTACACACATACAAAAAAACAGACCATTTTGCACAAACTAAACTTAATTTAGGCTATTCTTATCTTTTTCTCTCTAATAAAACAAGAAAGACACGGGCGTCAAATAGAGCTGTCAAATTTAGTTGAACTAATATTTCCATACAAATTAAGGGTACACGTAAAAAGATGTTGACTGAAAACACGGTAAACCGCAAGGCGTAAACTAGTTCGACATCTATAACTTAGTTCATAGCTATAGCCGTCCTTTTCTCGCACTGCCTTTTAGTACAAGATAGTGATTCTCTAATTTAAGTTAAGTAATTGAACAAGAGAATCGGCGCCATTGTCTCTCTGAAATCTTTTCCAAAAATGTTCGTAAATAACTTTTTAGACCTGGGTACCTCGCGTCTACGTACCAAGTTTAAATACAACCGGTCCATTCATTTCCAAGTATAAGGACTTGACAGTTTGTATGAAATACTGCGAGGAGTAAACGTTCTTAAACATTGTACCGTATATATTTACTATAATTATTTAAATTTTATTTGCACAATTCATAAATCTTGACGAGAGCTGTCGGAACTGGAATAAACGTCGTAGCTGCTCCGAGTCAAAAGTTATACGAAATGGAAATCTCGAAAAGCAGCACGATGACCTCAAAATGACAGCGCATCCCTTCTCCACCGCGCGCGATGCGTCACAATCCTCACTGGGGCTTCCAATCCCGCATACCTTTACGTGATCTCGGTATTGGCGAGATTAAAAATTTCATTTTTGATTAAAGTTGTTAATAGTGAGGAATAAAACACAGCATACTTAAAGTATGAAATATTTATTAGAAAAGAACAAGTACAAAAAAAAAAAAAATATATATATATACGGTCGGATTGAGAACCTCCTCCTTTTTTTCGTCGGTTAAAAAATAAATTTACTTCACATTTTGGTAGTGTTTTCGCAGGAAACAACATTTTCAGAGGGTCGTCAGCCAAACTACTTCGTATCACTACAGACTGTAGGCCATTGTGTGCTAACGTTAAGTACCTACCCATCGACCCTCCTGATTCATAAAGAGTTCTCTTTCTTTATTATTGTTTCGCTCGTAATAATTTTCAATCATCTAAATCTCGCAGTGAGCGGGATTAATGAAATCAATAGGCATCTCGGTATTTCGGGATCTCGGTATCACTAAGCGTAACAAATTCTACCCGTTATGTAGATTCACGTAAAACACACACGGCTATGTCCACCCCGTTTTTTTGTGGTTTCGCATAAAAATAAAATAAAATTTTGTACAGAAATGAACATAGGATAACACCCTATTGTCGTCAGGTGGCGGACCTGCGGTTCGAGGGGTGGGGACACAGCAAGAGAGAGGCGCGCGCGGCGGCGGCGCGCTCCTGCCTGGCCGCGCTCCTGGCGCGGGCGGGACGCGTGCTGCCCGCACCCAGCCCGCACCAGGACTTCACCAGTGACGAGCCGCATCGGTTCCCGGGTGAGTGTACTCCTGCCTGGCCGCGCTCCTGGCGCGGGCGGGACGCGTGCTGCCCGCACCCAGCCCGCACCAGGACTTCACCAGTGACGAGCCGCATCGGTTCCCGGGTGAGTGTACTCCTGCCTGGCCGCGCTCCTGGCGCGGGCGGGACGCGTGCTGCCCGCACCCAGCCCGCACCAGGACTTCACCAGTGACGAGCCGCATCGGTTCCCGGGTGAGTGTACTCCTGCCTGGCCGCGCTCCTGGCGCGGGCGGGACGCGTGCTGCCCGCACCCAGCCCGCACCAGGACTTCACCAGTGACGAGCCGCATCGGTTCCCGGGTGAGTGTACTCCTGCCTGGCCGCGCTCCTGGCGCGGGCGGGACGCGTGCTGCCCGCACCCAGCCCGCACCAGGACTTCACCAGTGACGAGCCGCATCGGTTCCCGGGTGAGTGTACTCCTGCCTGGCCGCGCTCCTGGCGCGGGCGGGACGCGTGCTGCCCGCACCCAGCCCGCACCAGGACTTCACCAGTGACGAGCCGCATCGGTTCCCGGGTGAGTGTACTCCTGCCTGGCCGCGCTCCTGGCGCGGGCGGGACGCGTGCTGCCCGCACCCAGCCCGCACCAGGACTTCACCAGTGACGAGCCGCATCGGTTCCCGGGTGAGTGTACTCCTGCCTGGCCGCGCTCCTGGCGCGGGCGGGACGCGTGCTGCCCGCACCCAGCCCGCACCAGGACTTCACCAGTGACGAGCCGCATCGGTTCCCGGGTGAGTGTACTCCTGCCTGGCCGCGCTCCTGGCGCGGGCGGGACGCGTGCTGCCCGCACCCAGCCCGCACCAGGACTTCACCAGTGACGAGCCGCATCGGTTCCCGGGTGAGTGTACTCCTGCCTGGCCGCGCTCCTGGCGCGGGCGGGACGCGTGCTGCCCGCACCCAGCCCGCACCAGGACTTCACCAGTGACGAGCCGCATCGGTTCCCGGGTGAGTGTACTCCTGCCTGGCCGCGCTCCTGGCGCGGGCGGGACGCGTGCTGCCCGCACCCAGCCCGCACCAGGACTTCACCAGTGACGAGCCGCATCGGTTCCCGGGTGAGTGTACTCCTGCCTGGCCGCGCTCCTGGCGCGGGCGGGACGCGTGCTGCCCGCACCCAGCCCGCACCAGGACTTCACCAGTGACGAGCCGCATCGGTTCCCGGGTGAGTGTACTCCTGCCTGGCCGCGCTCCTGGCGCGGGCGGGACGCGTGCTGCCCGCACCCAGCCCGCACCAGGACTTCACCAGTGACGAGCCGCATCGGTTCCCGGGTGAGTGTACTCCTGCCTGGCCGCGCTCCTGGCGCGGGCGGGACGCGTGCTGCCCGCACCCAGCCCGCACCAGGACTTCACCAGTGACGAGCCGCATCGGTTCCCGGGTGAGTGTACTCCTGCCTGGCCGCGCTCCTGGCGCGGGCGGGACGCGTGCTGCCCGCACCCAGCCCGCACCAGGACTTCACCAGTGACGAGCCGCATCGGTTCCCGGGTGAGTGTACTCCTGCCTGGCCGCGCTCCTGGCGCGGGCGGGACGCGTGCTGCCCGCACCCAGCCCGCACCAGGACTTCACCAGTGACGAGCCGCATCGGTTCCCGGGTGAGTGTACTCCTGCCTGGCCGCGCTCCTGGCGCGGGCGGGACGCGTGCTGCCCGCACCCAGCCCGCACCAGGACTTCACCAGTGACGAGCCGCATCGGTTCCCGGGTGAGTGTACTCCTGCCTGGCCGCGCTCCTGGCGCGGGCGGGACGCGTGCTGCCCGCACCCAGCCCGCACCAGGACTTCACCAGTGACGAGCCGCATCGGTTCCCGGGTGAGTGTACTCCTGCCTGGCCGCGCTCCTGGCGCGGGCGGGACGCGTGCTGCCCGCACCCAGCCCGCACCAGGACTTCACCAGTGACGAGCCGCATCGGTTCCCGGGTGAGTGTACTCCTGCCTGGCCGCGCTCCTGGCGCGGGCGGGACGCGTGCTGCCCGCACCCAGCCCGCACCAGGACTTCACCAGTGACGAGCCGCATCGGTTCCCGGGTGAGTGTACTCCTGCCTGGCCGCGCTCCTGGCGCGGGCGGGACGCGTGCTGCCCGCACCCAGCCCGCACCAGGACTTCACCAGTGACGAGCCGCATCGGTTCCCGGGTGAGTGTACTCCTGCCTGGCCGCGCTCCTGGCGCGGGCGGGACGCGTGCTGCCCGCACCCAGCCCGCACCAGGACTTCACCAGTGACGAGCCGCATCGGTTCCCGGGTGAGTGTACTCCTGCCTGGCCGCGCTCCTGGCGCGGGCGGGACGCGTGCTGCCCGCACCCAGCCCGCACCAGGACTTCACCAGTGACGAGCCGCATCGGTTCCCGGGTGAGTGTACTCCTGCCTGGCCGCGCTCCTGGCGCGGGCGGGACGCGTGCTGCCCGCACCCAGCCCGCACCAGGACTTCACCAGTGACGAGCCGCATCGGTTCCCGGGTGAGTGTACTCCTGCCTGGCCGCGCTCCTGGCGCGGGCGGGACGCGTGCTGCCCGCACCCAGCCCGCACCAGGACTTCACCAGTGACGAGCCGCATCGGTTCCCGGGTGAGTGTACTCCTGCCTGGCCGCGCTCCTGGCGCGGGCGGGACGCGTGCTGCCCGCACCCAGCCCGCACCAGGACTTCACCAGTGACGAGCCGCATCGGTTCCCGGGTGAGTGTACTCCTGCCTGGCCGCGCTCCTGGCGCGGGCGGGACGCGTGCTGCCCGCACCCAGCCCGCACCAGGACTTCACCAGTGACGAGCCGCATCGGTTCCCGGGTGAGTGTACTCCTGCCTGGCCGCGCTCCTGGCGCGGGCGGGACGCGTGCTGCCCGCACCCAGCCCGCACCAGGACTTCACCAGTGACGAGCCGCATCGGTTCCCGGGTGAGTGTACTCCTGCCTGGCCGCGCTCCTGGCGCGGGCGGGACGCGTGCTGCCCGCACCCAGCCCGCACCAGGACTTCACCAGTGACGAGCCGCATCGGTTCCCGGGTGAGTGTACTCCTGCCTGGCCGCGCTCCTGGCGCGGGCGGGACGCGTGCTGCCCGCACCCAGCCCGCACCAGGACTTCACCAGTGACGAGCCGCATCGGTTCCCGGGTGAGTGTACTCCTGCCTGGCCGCGCTCCTGGCGCGGGCGGGACGCGTGCTGCCCGCACCCAGCCCGCACCAGGACTTCACCAGTGACGAGCCGCATCGGTTCCCGGGTGAGTGTACTCCTGCCTGGCCGCGCTCCTGGCGCGGGCGGGACGCGTGCTGCCCGCACCCAGCCCGCACCAGGACTTCACCAGTGACGAGCCGCATCGGTTCCCGGGTGAGTGTACTCCTGCCTGGCCGCGCTCCTGGCGCGGGCGGGACGCGTGCTGCCCGCACCCAGCCCGCACCAGGACTTCACCAGTGACGAGCCGCATCGGTTCCCGGGTGAGTGTACTCCTGCCTGGCCGCGCTCCTGGCGCGGGCGGGACGCGTGCTGCCCGCACCCAGCCCGCACCAGGACTTCACCAGTGACGAGCCGCATCGGTTCCCGGGTGAGTGTACTCCTGCCTGGCCGCGCTCCTGGCGCGGGCGGGACGCGTGCTGCCCGCACCCAGCCCGCACCAGGACTTCACCAGTGACGAGCCGCATCGGTTCCCGGGTGAGTGTACTCCTGCCTGGCCGCGCTCCTGGCGCGGGCGGGACGCGTGCTGCCCGCACCCAGCCCGCACCAGGACTTCACCAGTGACGAGCCGCATCGGTTCCCGGGTGAGTGTACTCCTGCCTGGCCGCGCTCCTGGCGCGGGCGGGACGCGTGCTGCCCGCACCCAGCCCGCACCAGGACTTCACCAGTGACGAGCCGCATCGGTTCCCGGGTGAGTGTACTCCTGCCTGGCCGCGCTCCTGGCGCGGGCGGGACGCGTGCTGCCCGCACCCAGCCCGCACCAGGACTTCACCAGTGACGAGCCGCATCGGTTCCCGGGTGAGTGTACTCCTGCCTGGCCGCGCTCCTGGCGCGGGCGGGACGCGTGCTGCCCGCACCCAGCCCGCACCAGGACTTCACCAGTGACGAGCCGCATCGGTTCCCGGGTGAGTGTACTCCTGCCTGGCCGCGCTCCTGGCGCGGGCGGGACGCGTGCTGCCCGCACCCAGCCCGCACCAGGACTTCACCAGTGACGAGCCGCATCAGGACTTCACCAGTGACGAGCCGCATCGGTTCCCGGGTGATTGTACTCCACCACTAGCGGCGATAACGACTTAGGATTATCTCATACCGCGACACGACGCGACGAAGATACTAGTGGCCTGAGTGTGCGTTTTATCCTAAACTCGATCTCGTTAACGTAAACGCTAATTCGCATTGAAGCAAAAGCGCTGTCCGGGGACAATACGGTCAAACATAATTATTCCATAAGATAGGCCGTCAGACACTGTTGAGGATACTAGAATATAATTATCTAATATGCACATTTACCAGTAACACGTGAAGCGTGGTATCGCGCGGAGACTGCAACAAAACTTTTGCGTCGTCTGACTGAGGCTTCGGAAGGAGGTTAGAGGGCTAACCTAACCGAACATACGTGCGTGGCCTTTTGTCTCCTTGCTCAGATTGAGGCGTATTTATCGTAATAGATTCAAATCACAGGCATTCGTAGATACTAGGTAACAGTTGCTCACACCAGCTTGATTGAATCTTGCTAAAATGAGAAGCAGCTAGTATTATTATCCGAAAATTCAAATTACTTACAAGAAGATAATCAAAAGTGACAACTATTTCTAGTCGTATTATCTTATCTGTTCCTAACTTTCAGTTCGGAAACACTGCAAGAATAATCCTAACATTACTACGTGTACGGTACGTGATTTATTTACTGACAGACCGTGCTTAGAAAAAAGGGTGTTATTTAATTACAGGTATTGACATCTGTTATAATTGCGTAATAATAACAGGTATCTTGTTTGAGCTGTTGTAACCCAAGTGTACTCCGTGCGCCGCAGCTGTGGACGCTAACAGCCGTGTTGCTCTGTCCGCAGTGTCGGAGTTCCAGTGTCTGGAGCCCGCCGTGCGCGCAGTGCCCGAGCCGGCGCCCGCGCCCCCCGCGCCCCCCGCGCCCTCCGCGCCCCCCGCGCCCCTCCCCGCGCCCCTGCCGGCCCCCCTGTCCCTGCCCGCGCTGCCCGACGCCACCAACGGGAAGGAAGGTCAGTTGAGTGCGACGTGGCGGAGCAGAGCGCTATCGTCAAATGTTCTACATGTGACTTGTGGTGCCTGAGTAGTAGAATCGTCTCAAAAACCCCCTTTCCATTACTTTATATCGTTATTTATTTATTTTAGACGTACATCTATCTTGTTTTTTTTTCCCAATGCGATAAATGCGCTGATCTTAACTTATGTTACTAACATCTATAACTAATTATACATAATGCACTCCTTGTAAATTCACCCAGAGTACAACAAAAAAGGTCAACCTGATTAGCAATCAAGTTAGTTATATTTACATGTAGGTATTTATTTATAACCCAAAGGTGACTGGTAGAGGACGCCTTATTGCATTAAGTCCTCTGTAATTGTACAATAATGTACATTTAAAGTATTTATTTATATACCTTCGTACGCATTTTTTCTTGTAAACACTTTTTATATGCACCTGCCATGTTATAATCTCCACCTCCCTTTGTTGATCGGTACCTAGAGAATGTATGAAGTCACTGATTCCGCCTTTTTGTGCTGCATGACGTTTTAATAAATAAATAAATATTATACCTTCCATTATTATTTTTCTTGAAAAAAAAAATATAATTAATGTGATCGGCCCTCGTATCTATTTAGTGATTTGGTTGTATAACAGACAGCAGCTCGCCGGTGTCGTCGCTGTTCGGGGCCGCGTCGCCGGCGGCGCACAAGAGCCCCATCAACGTGCTGTACGAGAACTACTCCGGGCTCGCCTTCAGCTGCACCTTCGGCGACGGCTCGCCGCTCACCGAGACACAAGGTACTGTCACTGCCACAACCTAGACGCAACGCACGACGCACTATCACTGTATACCGTCGCGTCCGCCATTTAGACGCAAAGTGCGACGCACTGTCACTGTATACCGTCGCGTCCGCCATTTAGACGCAAAGTGCGACGCACTGTCACTGTATACCCTCGCGTCCGCCATTTAGACGCAAAGTGCGACGCACTATCACTGTATACCGTCGCGTCCGCCATTTAGACGCAAAGTGCGACGCACTGTCACTGTATACCGTCGCGTCCGCCATTTAGACGCAAAGTGCGACGCACTGTCACTGTATACCCTCGCGTCCGCCATTTAGACGTAAAGTGCGACGCACTGTCACTGTATACCGTCGCGTCCGCCATTTAGACGCAAAGTGCGACTCACTGACACTATACCGTCGCGTCCGCCATTTAGACGCAAAAAGCGACGCACTGTCACAACGGTCCCGTCTGACATCTAGACGCAACGCGCGACGCACTGTCACTACTGTCACGTCTGACATCTAGACGCAACGCGCGACGCACTGTCACTACTGTCACGTCTGACATCTAGACGCAACGCGTGACGCACTGTCACTACTGTCACATCTGGTCGCGAGTCGCGATTTGTGTGTATGTATCGCGTAACGAAGTGCTCGTGTTGCAGCGCCGCTACAGCTGAGCCACAGCATGCGTTTCAAGGTGGTCTGCCAGATCAAGGACAACAAGTTCGAGGGATACGGTACGTTATATACACATTTATTACTTACCTACTAACTTACTCTTAGGCTTCGTTTCACTCTGCATAGTCGCTCGATCTACAACTTGTATGAAGGCCAGAAAATGAGAATACAAATCTTTAGGATAATCACTTTTATTTATTTAGATCTTAGACTTTAAATCAACCTTATTAGACGACACACCAAACTAGAATGCCTGTCTGTGTTCGCGTGTACAATCCTTTTTAGTGAACGAACGCACGACCGAAAGAACATTATAGTGAACTGTCAGAGTGAATAACTGTTGAGTCAGTACACCATAAATCACGTAAACAGAGACATCCAAATTAATTAGTATTTAATGAAAATATACATGTAGTCTTTAATATGTCAAAAATGCTAACACGAGTAACAGAATATATGCAGAATCTGGAAAGGGGTCATTGTACTCCTCATTATGAAAAATAGCAAACAAGAAAACCGTTGGCCCGTACATTTATTTGTGTATAACTCGACGAAATGCAATTTTTTTTTTTTTTTGTGGTGTGGGAAATCATCTAATGACTTCTCCCGCTCTGGGTGGAGCGGGAGGGCGTGTCAGACTCTTACTGACGAAAACCCACTCCTGTTCCTTCCCTGCCTGAGTGCCCAGGGGTGCGGTAACTCATTTTCAGAATTTATCCGCTACCCCTAGGCATGACGAAATGCACTTAACAACTGATTTTTAGGGTCCGTACCCAAAGGGTTCAAACGGAGCCCTATTGCTGTCACTCTCGTGTCCTTCTGTCCGTCTGTCAGTCTGTCTGTCCATCTTCTGTCACATAATTTTGTTCCGATCATGATATACAGGCCAAAAAAAACTCCGCTATCCGTCTGTCTGTCAGCGGGCTGTATCTCACGATCCGTAATAGTTACCACAGTTGAAGTTTTCACAGAATGTTTATTTCTGTTGCCACTATAACAACAAATAACAAAAACAAAAAAAATTAATTGTTACAAGCTGTGCGAGAATTTCAGCTGTCTATTACGGATCATTAGATACAGCCCAAAAAAAAACACTTTTCAAAAAACGTGTTTTTTTTCAGTTTATGATACGGAACCTTTAGTGTGCGAGCCCGACTTGCACTTAAGCCGGTTTTTTTAATGCTTTTTCTTAAATCAAGCTGTTTCAGAGTACAAACTTCAAATGTCTGATCAAAAACAATATTTTTGAAGTGAAAACTCCTTTAGCGGTGCTGAGCACTGTTCTTGGGACGGGTATAAAATGTTAAACTCGCGTCAGGTCACGTGACCTGATCGAAAATTCGGCAGACGATTCCAAAATATTAAAAAAATGCACAATGTTAATGTGCAAGTTTTGTTTTTTTAATCCTTTTTATAAATTCACTATTCTAGATATCGAGTCTAGTCTTAACTCAATACCCCACTACCGGACTCTTTTTGCTTGGACCCCACATTTGAGACATAGAAAGGGTGATTTTTCCTGACAAACTATACGAGCCGGCCCTAAGAAGTCCACATTCCATCCCCAACTACAGTGGTCAGCTTCTAGTATGCAGCTGAGTATCAGTAACCAACATGCAGCGACTGCCTATCTGACCTCCACAACCTAGTTACTGAGTAACACCATACCCCAGGGCATTGCCCGGGGGTTGAGGATAAATTCGAAACAGAGTTACCTCGCCCCCGGGCACTAAGGGCAGGAAGGAACAGGGGTGGGTTTTAGTAAGAGTCTGACGCGCCCTCCCGCTCCACCCAGAGCGGGAGAAGTCATTGGATAGTTTCCAAACCCACAAAAAAAAAAACCCCAAGGCAGGACTGGTTGTCAGACTTTCACGTTCATACTGGATTCATGAGGAATAGGAAGTTTCTTGGATTAAACAACAGTAAATTTATTTGATCAGCAATTTATCAAAAAATAATAGATACGTACTCGTATGTATTGCTTTGTGCGTGTCGTCACTTATCGGTAAAAAGTGTACCAAAGCGTGACGTCACGCGGAATTTCAACGCATTGTATCTTGTCTTAATTTTTTGTTTAGGTAACTATAAAAAAATACGTGTCGAATATTTTGTGACCGTCAGGATGGCTGGTCCAAACGAGATATGTACATGAGACCATGTGTACGAGTACTGTTCGACTTGCTCGTTGGGAACAAATAAAAAGTGGACTGTAATAAATAGGCTTGGTGTATTGCCGTTAATTTTACAAGATTGCAACTGTCCCGGACAAACATATATTATTTTCGAAGCGTTTTGAGTGTCGTCCGTCGCGGTGGCCTCTGAGAAAGCGAGTGTCCGCCGGCTGTCCCGGCTCCCCGCGCCTTACCGCCGCTCGCTGCTGTTGATGACGCGTTGGTTGGTGACGTCGCCTGCGCGTGCCGCCTGCGTGTTTGTTGGGTGCGATTCCCAACATGCTGCCCGGGTTGAACTGAAGACTTCAAAAATCTGGAAGGGGGCAATATTATTGAAAGCCCTCCTTATGGTGCCCCTCTTTGTCTTTACCTCTGCAACTCTTGCTATGCCATTGCTGCCAGAGTAAACCTTTGTGACCCTTCCTAAAGACCAGAGTAGAGGAGGAAGAGCTCTGTCTTTGATGAGGACAAGAGAGCCGAGCTTCAGTTCTGTCTTTGAAGAGCGCCAGTTCACCTTCTGCTGTAGTAGGGCTACGTATTCAAGTGAGAAACGCTGCCAGAAGTGCTGTTTAACGTGCTCTATTCTCTTGAATCGCTCCAGGCTCTAAATATTGCAGTCAGAGACCTGTGGATGTGTAATACCTATTTGCTACTATTTATGAAATATTTGCTACCTTTGCGTTGAGAAATATATCAAAGAAATAAAGTGGTCAGTCATTCTGACGTCAGGTTGGCTGACCACTTCCAGGTTCTCATAGTTTTAGCGTTTTATAAATCGCGGTGTTAATGTTAATATTCACTACCTGTTTACTACCTTAACATTTATTTTTTTACACAACTTGTAACACTTAAAAATTGAATAAATTTAGATTCGTGGAATGGAGCGTTCTTTTGCGAGTTGACAGATTGTCGTTTGACGTTTTTTTTCTTACTTGACTGGAGCGAGTCTGCCTATTAAATTTATATATTGGAAAAAAACTTCTTAAAAGCACCTAATGATGGCTCGAGGTGTAAAAGGGACCAGAGTCAAGTTCAAATGCTGTAAGCATAAGAATGTAGGACGATGTAAGTACTCTTATTGGGATTTTCTGTAGCAACGCTCAGTCTTAAGCATGACATTTATGATTCTCACCGAATGTTCTCTTGTTGGCAGGGTTCCTACTTTACCTTTAATAATATAAGAATAAAACTTTATAAAATGGTCGGATCATAAACTTTACATTATTTTGGAAGAACAATGCGGTCTTAGCAAAGGGCTCCGAACACCAACGTCCACGTGTCCAGAGATGACCATGATTAGATGACCACGGCTTAGATACTTCTTGTGGATCCACTGGCCCTTTAATCTTCGATCTTCGAACGATAGGGTAAAAGTGATTCATCATAAATTGTAAGTTCAACATACAATTTTCTGTGTACTGAGTGCTATCTGGTGTGATGCAGTGTTGACAATAATTGTGATATATGTGAAGACCAAATCAAAGGACTCTTATTTACTACAGACAAATCACAGTCATGCAATGTACCCGAGGATAGGTAACTAGGGTCGCATTCCATAAATTATCTTTGACGCTAGCCGGTGGAAGAATTATTTCTTTACAAACTGAAGCTCCTATAAAAAGTTATTAATAAAAGCCATTAAAGCGCATGTGCATCAATTATTTACGTCTTTTCTTTTCAGAATAATTGTTAACAATATTTTTGCAGGCGCTTAGAGGCTTATGAACAACTTGTTTCTGGATATCCACACTTAAACATTTCTTCTCAACAGGTGTCAAATAGTTTAAATCATACAGACCTAGACAAAATCTGTAATCATTTTATAAACTCAATTCTGTGACTAATTCAATATTTCGAAATTGTGACCAATCTGCCACAAAAGCCATTAATCAAGGGTTGAAGTCACAGAGCATCATAAGTTGAAGTTGATTTCAAAAACATGTCGAGGGGCTACATTATAACTTTAACAAATTTCATTTTTCTAATGTTTCATTATTTATTTACTTTGTTGTTATTTCACAACAACTCGATCAGTCGATCCGACAGCCACAGATAGAGTCCAACAAACAAACAGCCGACACAGAATAAAATTAAAACGTTTCATTGTTGCTGTGAGTTACGTTCAAAAGGTTAAAGGAGAGATTTAAAATAAATATCAAAAATTTCTGTCCGATTTAAATTTTGATTAAAAAATTGCTGTCGTATTTAAATAACATATTATATTATTTATATTTTCTGCCTTAAATGATGCAATAGGCCAACATTTTCTTATGACTTTTGGTTACTCGATTTGACATTTCATCGTAACATTGAAATGAAGTAAGTACCTCTTAAAGGTTTATAATGACCAATTCCCTCGCTCGGAACTAATGACTATAAAGCCTCTTAACTGCTCATGCGGGCGACTCAGGCTCACGACACATATATGAAATTGCACTTATATTAGACGGCAATGTGAGAGGCGATTTTAGTTTTGACCAGTTATTAGATCTCTGCACACGCGTTTATTTTGCTAACTTTTAAAACATTTCTACATAAATAAAAAAACGATTGTTCCTGTTCAATTAAATTTTGTGGGAGCTATAAAAAACATGGTATAACTTTTCATCGGTAAGTAAAATATATGTATAGTTTATTAATATTACGACATTTGCAGGGCTCAAGCTATTTTGGTTGGTTCCGTAAAATGTCACAAAAATGTATACCGCGTTGATGTCTTTTTGAAACGTCCCTTTCACTCACTAGAGTATTGTCTATACGTCTGTCCCTTTCTATCTGTACTAATACTGAAGTGCTGTAACAACTTCGAAACAAAGTTGATGTTGGCGAAATTATCGATGTTTCCCAATGGTAAAAAAGTAATATAATATTTACCTACACTTCAGATTTCCAAATATTCCGGAACCGAAAGAAAAGTAGATTAAAGCTCCCTGTGAACGGCTTTAATCCACTTTTCTAATTAATTGGTTTCCCAAAAAAATAAAGCATGGTTTTTTCAAGGCATTTCACAGCTGATTGTTTTGAAACTTTAAAGAACTGACGCCGTCTATTTAGTTTAGCAACACCGAAAATGTTTTTGCCTGTTTTGGTATGTTTTATTATATACAAATGTCTCAGTTTAATTTTTTTAATTTTTTAGAACAAGTTACATGTAAAATAAAAACTTAATAATTTACGGGCTTTACCAAATAATACACCTGATGTACATATGCATGGTTCTAATTTATAAGGTGCTAGTTTAAAAACATGTAATATTAATAGACGTCGATTTTATCGAAATTCATATTATTGTTGCAAAACTGACTTGTGCATCACTATGTTTGGAACATTTGACCTGACATTGTTGCATCGGCCAATCTCAACCGTTGTATTTACTTCGTCCCCCGAACCGCAGTGGTGAGTCGTGTTTTTTTTGACGAAATCGGTCTATCAGCTCCAAGTGGTTTAATTCTCTTTGCTCGGAGCCGATGAAGGAACATACTTTGGCATCACTTAAAAGTGATGCCAAATTATATTCAATATTTTTTAATGTATTTTTTTTTAAACTACCTTTCACTAGGAATTACTCCTGTGTTGTGGGTGCGTTCACAAACATTTAAGGCGCTATTAGCTGCCAACGACATTGAGTGGTTAGCTTGCGTGTTCTGCGCTGAGCTCACGTAACGCGTAGTATGTCCACCCAGTAATAGGACTCGCCCATCAAAGAGCGCTGTCCGAAATTAGACGCATTATTCATTTATTACACATAAAACAACAAGTATTAAAATAAAACACTGAGACTAAATTATAAATACCTACTTAAATGATCTTTAAAATGGTGAAGGTTTCATAAAAATACTCTTTATAGTTTTTGCGTGATTCTCAATTTTTTATCCGAGTTAAACATAACTTTACAAATTAATTACACCATGTTATATAAATATAATTTCAAATATTCTGAGATCAAATTACGACGAAAATTGTCTAGAGTAACATGTATTTTTTTCAAAGAAATAAGACTAGTCGTTCAGACGTGATGTCCAATTAAAAACCATTAAAAGTCGTATAACTGCGCACCGACGTGGTGGATCAAATTATTATTAAATAATTCTTGATCGCGAACAGTCACTAATTTCTCATAACACTTCTCATAACACAACACTACGCCGCTCTAGCGCCGCGCGATCTGTCTGTGCCGCGGGCGCTGAGACCGGCAGGTGTATTTGTCACTTATAAAAGACACCCAGACCCGGAACAACTATCTGTCGATTAATATTTGTTCATTGCGCCAATCGTGCCGTCGAAATTATAATTGGTATATCGTATAAATATATATCTTCTTTAGAATTGAGTTCAAAAGCTTACTCACTTCCTTCGGCGCTATAACCCTTTGTGAGTCTTGGCCTCCTAAACAATCTTCTGCCATTTCTCTCTGTCTCTGGTTTCCCTTCGCCAAAATGTTTTCCTCCCTATTTTCTCAACACAATCCTTCCACCGTTTCCTGGGTCTTCTCAAGGTGAGTCTAGGCTGTCTAGTGTTTGTCTCATAAGGTGTGTTCGGTCGCCAACGCCATCTTGAGAGGTGACAGCTGTCACATGTAATATTAATGAAAAAACACCCTTTCTTTGTATACTCTATGATTTTTTTCTGGTCATGTATCGCTTGTTGCTTTGAGCGTAGTGAAAAAACGTGTTGGAAATATAATTTGGTGGCTTGCAATTTAAGGCCGAATCTGTTGGTTTTGAACCTAATTGTTTGCTATTGAACTAAATTTGATTGAAACCCCGTTTGGTTTTTTTTTTTTTTTTTTATTTGTTTATAAGTACAGGAGCTTTACAGTTTAACTTGGTTTTGTACCATTAAACCAGAACTGGTTTGTTTTGGTACTCACACACGCCATTACACTGCTTAATCACTATGACTTAACTACGAATGACAACTAAATAATATGCCTAAAATAACATGTGGGGAATAACTTTTCACAAAAAACGTAAACATCTATAATCACCAAGACTGAACTACTAATTACAACTAAATAGTTTTCGTAAAATAACATGTGGGTAATAACTTTTTTCGGAAAATAACATGTGGGTAATAACTTTTTTCGTAAAATAACATGTGGGTAATAACTTTTCGCAAAAAACGTAAACATTTATAGTAATGTGGGTACGAGAATAATTTGCGCGCTACGCACAAGTGTACAAGTTATACGCACATACGAGTATCTGCTCAGTGACGCACTTATTGGGCCGCTCATTAGAAAACAAGTTCATATAAACTTATACAGGTTGATCACTTATTGAAATTGATGTATTGGTAAATTGAGATTGTATTTTAATGTTTTTATATAACTTTAATGAATTTTCCTGTGCTAGTTTTTCAGGTAGTCCAATGTAAATGTGTAATTTATAAATTTGGTCTTGCTGCCTGAATAAATAAATGTTATTGTTATTTATTATTAAAAATAATATCTAACTATGGTAGGTTATCTATGTATTCGTAATAGTATTTTTTGTATTTTTGTTTATAATTATTATTATTAATTTAGTTTTTTATGTTTGCCGGTATTTCATTAATTAAGGTGGGAATCAAATATTTCATCATTCGCCTACCGTAATAGTTTCTAGTCCGAGGTACAATTAATTTATTGTTGGTGATACTTCTGGTGGTTATTTTATGAGCTATGGGTCTTGTGAGTGCTTTTATCATTAAATTGTTCAATAACTATGGCCAAGTTAAGTCTAGTTTGTACTGGCAAAATTTTGGCAATATTTAAAGAGTTTAATAACGTTTTCTTTACATTGGTGTTTTATTTTTCCGGGTACTATGAGCTTTAAAAGTCTAACTTGGAGTTTGGAAATTCTTTCCATATACGATTTAAATGTTCGCCCGTAACTCGTGATTCCATATGCAATAATTGACTCCGCTAAAGCAATGTACATGTTAAGAAGGACTTTGAATGGAACTTTAGGTTTTAGAATGTAGAATTTTGCCAGTAGGTATGGCTCGCAACTTTTCACAGACTGAGTCTACGTGAAAACCCCAGTTGAATCGGTTGTCTACGACTAAACCCGGGTAGGTGTGGTGCGTTACTTGCTCGATTGCCTCACATTGACATGTACCTGAGGGAGAGGAGTGGAGATAGCTATGACTATGGGCGATTATTTTAACAGGAGTAAATTGTTTTAGATGGCTAGAGTGAACATGATTGATTTTGGTGTAGTGGTGAAACCATCGTGGTGTCCAATGACATCTCCCGCTCTGGGTGGAGCGAGAGGGCGTGTCAGACTCTTACTGACTAAAACCCACCCCTGTTCCTTCCCTGCCCTGAGTGCCCAGGGGCGCGATAACTCTGTTTCGAATTTATCCACAACCCCTGGGCAGGCATCGGCCATGACGGGCCCCGTCATGATTGCTGACAACTTTTGTTCGGCTCTCGGGCCTGGTGCTGATTGGAAAGCGAGCTACCCATAACTCGCCATCCGCAGGTCCAGGTGTGGCTGTCTTCTTGGAAGTCTTATTTCTTTTTCTCTTTTTGTTGCTAGTCCTCGCCAGTTTTCTACTAATATTGGATTTTCCGTAAAAGTAGATTCTTCTGCATGTTCTATATACTTATCCACTTTTACATTACTCTGTCTCCGCATTATTCTTCGGTTTCTTTGTTTTTGTTGTTTTACTTGCTTTTAAGTTACTGATAGCAACTTTTGATTCACCAGTGGACAGAGAAGATAAATAAAAGGCAAACTGTATAATTACAACTTATTCTATATTATTTGAAAAAAACCGAGCAGTGCTTCAGCTTATTTGTTTGATCTTGGCAGTAAGAGGGCGAAAATGAGCTGGCAGCCCATTATATGGCGTTTCCCCCACCGGAGGTATCCGTTGGTTATGGCGGCATTATGTCGGTGGCTTGGCTCGCTTGAGTGGCGCGCGGTGATTGGCTGAGATTGTGTGGCGTAACACCAGATAAGAATTCTAAATGCTTTATGAAAAACTCATCTACACGGTATTTGCCACATTTGACGATGTGGGATTAGATATGCTTTAATTATATCCTTTTTTATAATGTTCGACCACAGCAGAAGTTGACCTACAAGTCGCATTAAAGTGTTTAGAAAGTCTGGGAAATAAGACAAGTTATCACGACCATAGTTAACGTCTCCTTTCGTTAAGGTGATAAATAAGGTTGGGATTCTATTGCATTATATTATAACCATTTAGGACTGTTTAAAGCATCTGCTTTGGCGTAAGCGTTCGGGAAGAAGGATCTCTCTTCCCGAACGCTTTCAGATGAAGCTTCCAGACCTTGGAAAGAAGAGTAGTTCAATGATTCGAAGTTTATTATTTTGTTACTATCTTCGATTTCATTTTTAGAATCCACACGTGAAAATGATCCTAATTTTTGCTTCTTCACATGTTGTATTGTTACCTTTAATGTGTACATCATCATATTTATTTATAGAAAATGTGATCATATCTATGACAATTTGTTTCAATTTGTCATAATCGTCGTATTGCTTTAGTTCTAGCAGACATTTTATTTAAAAAAAAACTTCACCCGTAGATCAATATGTTTAAAACAAGGTAGATTAAATAAGATCTTTATAAAATGACTCGTATCGATGCGAATGTAGCATTTTTCTGGGGTAGATTCTTGTTTTTCTGATTTCGGTTTCAAGAATTTTATTTCTCTAAAAGAATATTACAATATTCACTTACAAGAAAAACAAACACACGTAATACTTATAAGTACAACATCACCGGTTAGGTACAGGCTTAAACTGTTTCTGCTAAATATTTTTTTAGTTTAATTTTAAAGATGTTTAAATATTTTGACATTTTAATATCATTTGGTAACATATTATGTAATTTGGCAATCAAATCGTATATATGCCATTATTTGTTCTTGGAATAGAGACTTCTAGAGTGTTTAATTTACTGCTTCTTGTGTTATACTTATATTTTTTTCTAATAAATGATATTTGATACCGTGTACTCATAGTCATCTCCCTGCCCTTATCCCATGTTTCTTGGGGTCAGCGCAACACGTTTTTTTCTTCCATTCTGTCCTGTCAGCCGCCACGCTATCACAAACTCCCTTTTGAGACCGTGTACTGTTTGTTATTATTTTTTGTATGAATATGCAAGTGTGTTATTTAAGACGTTTTAAGTTAAATAGTTTGATTTCATAAATGAATCATTAATGTATTCTTTTGTAGTGTTGAATTTTGTTAATGATTTTACAGCAGCACAAATCAAAGCGCAGCTGAGTCATCTATAACTACTTCATTTGGTAATTGTTGGGTTCTTCACTTCATATCAACTTTTGGGATAATAAATTAAACAGTTTCTACTGAGACAATATCTATTTCTTTTACAATGAATACACAAACTTATACAATACCGCGACCAGGCAGACCCTGAGGGGCCGGGTGAGTTGTGTCGCAGTTCATATTACGTTTTGCTTACCTCAGCTCTGGCCCCACAATCCTCCCCTTGTTAAACAAATAACGGATCTATTATCACTACAAATAATTAATTACAAAAGTTATAACATTTATATGTCGTCGCAAGCGATTTCAAGACGACAACTCAATCAAATTAACGTTGATTTCATGATGTTGGTCAAACTGTTACTTCATTCTTATTGGTTGATCGGTTAGTACAGTGAACGCCGTGTGGTGGCGCTGTTAATTTCCAGCCACACGTGGACAGAGTCGATTGTAAAGTGAGTGTTCACATTGCGGTGGCTGACACCATAGAGTTCAGACCATACCATCGAAACTGTCACGTTCACCGTACAAGCCTTTGTTCTTTGTTACTCACTGTGAATTACCAAATAAACGTGACTGTAAATTGTTCTTCAACCAACTTACGTTTTACTGGTTTGCCCGAGTACCCACCTGCCTCATGGAACCCGTACCAAGAAACGATGGCGATGAACCTGCTATCGCTACGCCCACGCTACCGCCGTCATATATTTGAGCGCACAAGGCACACAGGAATTAGCTTAGTTGTAAGATGGTTGCGCTATGTCGTCTTGCCTTCTACAAATGTGTGACATAAAAATCGTGTTCTGTTACGACTTACATTTTGCTTTTAACCCAAGTATCCAGCCATTTGTATATTGTGTGTAATGTGTGACTGTCTGAAATAAGTTGAACTACTGTAACACTTATTTCATCGGAGAGAATAGGAGAATAATATCTGCTTTGATAAATTTAAATTTCCCGCTACAGCAGGTTTGAAAATGCTACCAGTAGCATCAATGCTTAAAACAGTCCTCGATTTTTTAATATAATCTTTGTAATATTGTTACGTCGCACATACCTATTTGACTACAAAATACGGACAAAATTATTTTGCGGTCTTAAATGACATGTAAGTTCAAAACAGTAATATGTGTATTAAAATTATTTTTTTACTTATGAGGTTTGGAAAATGGCAAAGAGTGAAACGTATTTAAGCTACTTCTTCAGGAAAAAGTGTAATAAAACATTATTTTTTTTAATAAAACGCTTACGGGCAAGTCCACTCATGTTCATCGATAGCATTAATCGTTTCATCCATATCTTCGGTAATTACAACTTCTTCATTTGATGGAGGCACGGCAAGTTAAGGAACTTCACTCGGCAATAACATTTCCATGGCTGCTGCGCTAAATTGGCTTGATCTTTTCGGTAGTTTCGGCCTTATGCTACTCATGAAGGGATCTGATGTTAGGAGCAAACTGTTCAGAACGTCGTGGTCATTGGTAACAGGGCATGTTGCAGGGCACAAGGGGACCGTGAATCAGTAACTTGTGTACCGTAGGCGTCATGGAATGCCAGGAGTACAGCTCTACATATACCTAGCAGTGCTGTATCGTGGCAAAATGTTGAAAAATTTCCAATATTAATTTGATGCCCACTGGAAATCACTTCCAATATTGCAGTAAATCTTTTTATCAACCTTAGATCAATCCCAAGAATTTCTGAAGAAACTTGCGGTGTAAGTCATCGAACTTCGATGGACGACGCGGTTTTCCTGAAGGGTGGACAGGTATTTCCACTGTGCCTTGCAACCAATGACTTTTTCTTTATGAAAACATTTTCAGTCCTGTTGGCAGCAAGCCCTAGTCTTCATTTCTGATTTAATATACGAAAATTTGCGGCGAAACTCTTGTATTTGTTCAAAGGGAAATGATGGTTTGTTAATTATCGCATTCGCCACAAAATCCTTCTTCTTTGAAAATTCTCCTTCTGTACTAGTTTTGACCATATTAAATAAACATTCTCGTGTCTTAATTCTGACACCAGAACTACCTACAAGAGAAAAGAGTTGATATTAGAATATGAAGCGCATAATTAATTTTGTTTTGTACAATGACATCGTCAAAGAATAGAAAGAAAAATAAGCAATAGGCAAATTTAGGCACCCAATCTTAGCTTATTCTAAAAGAAGGATAGTTACATCAACTTACGAGAACAAAACATATACCGGGAAACTCAAAAATACAAAAAAAAACTAATATATACATTTTGACCCAAAATATCATGAGTTTGATTTGCGGTTCATAATAATCGCAATATCTACTAATTTACTCGTATTTTTTAAAATAATTATGTAAAACATATATTAGATATGTAGCGACATCTATGACGCCGCACACGAACTAAAAATAGCAAGAATTCTACATCGCGCAAGCAGAGTTCTCCGCGCGATTTGAACATATACAACAGTCCGAAATCAACCACCGGGCAGTTGCCCGGACCAGACACAACACCCGTCTGGTCGGAGGATCCTCCCTTTTCAATGGAGGTTGTGGAACTTTACACTCTGTTCCGCTCACCTCCACACTGGTGACCCTCGACCATGAACGTCAGCGCAGCCTTCGTGCAGCTACTTCAGCGTGACGTCATCATCATCGCTTCCTTCAAGCTCTTGAGCAAACGAGTCATACAGCCAGCCAGTACCAACGGCTTCTACGGGTATCCTGACCACCAGCATGCAGCGGATGCGCATTCCTGGTCAGCATCCTCAGCCTCTTTCATCACCATCAACCTCATCAGCGATCTTGGCGCAGCGAACAGCACCTTCGGCCGGTCGAAGAACCTCTCCTGGTCGACGTCAGCAGTCAAGCCACTACGTCGCACAGCACCGCTCCGACCCACTGGAGCCTGCAGCATCATCCCGACTCACTGGGACATCATCACCCCGACTCACTGGGGCATCATCCCGACTCACTGGGACATCATCACCCCGACTCACTGGGGCATCATCCCGACTCACTGGGACATCATCACCCCGACTGACTGGGGCATCATCCCGACTCACTGGGACATCATCACCCCGACTCACTGGGGCATCATCCCGACTCACTGGGATAGCAACACCCCGACTCACTGGGGCATCACCGCAGACAGTTCCGACTCACCGTGAACTATGCGGCTCTTCCGGTTCCGACTCACTGGAACCAACCTTCCACTGGCCCGGCAAGCATCACAAGATGTATGGACGACTCATCAAGAACCATCGATCTCCGATCTCCGGAGGGGAGTGATGTAGCGACATCTATGACGCCGCACACGAACTAAAAATAGCAAGAATTCTACATCGCGCAAGCAGAGTTCTCCGCGCGATTTGAACATATACAACAGTCCGAAATCAACCATTGGGCAGTTGCCCGGACCAGACACAACACCCGTCTGGTCGGAGGATCCTCCCTTTTCAACGGAGGTTTGCGGGACTTTACACCCTGTTCCGCATACCTCCACAGATACATACCTGGTTCAATAGTATCCATCATAAAAATGGTTCTTTAATCCATTCCTAACTTCACCACTTGGTTCTAAATGCAGGACTTCAAAATTGTTCACTTATTATTTATTAACGTATTCGCTGCACGGTACCAAGATACGACTACCTACAACATAACGCAAGCTTAATAAAATAAAATGACGTTCGATTTTTGTTCTCTATGCATTGCGTTTCCGGGATTTGTTGACGTTGTATGCATTGACTTTTTTCCGCGTTTTTGGGTCAAATACCCGTCCGTGCGTCGACCATATTACGAGATCATTCGAGAATGTGCTCGAAGTCTCCAGACGATTCCACTACGTTCGAGAACATGCCACTATGGTACGGCGTAGAAGTTCTAAAATGTTTCTAGAACATTCCACTATAGGCTAGTTTGACAATGTTCTGGAAACTTCTATGACTGTATAAGTAGGCCGGGTGGGCGGCGAGTGAGTCAGTCTGTTTTCGACTACGGATGCGAACGGAAGCGATTACGAATAAAATAGTGATCATTAGAGAATTTGTTTGTGTAAATAAATTGTTCAAGTTAATAAAGGATATTTGGTTAATCAATCGGTGCAATAGTAGATTGTTGCATCGAGCTCAAAGTGAGTTATTAATGCACGAGAGTTTTAACACGAGTGCATTAAATGTGCAGTTATAATTAAAAGTGAAATTTGCACTTTTACTTGGAACATTTATTCTAGTATTTGTTTGGATTATTTGTGAATAATAATTATTCTGAAGTTGAATCCATATCGCTGTCGCTGTCTATTTCCATTTTTTTTAAACTTTTCTTGCTAAATATGAATCAATGTTTTACAGTGGTACAAAATGCGCGCCATTTGTTTTTTTTTTTTTTCACCGAGTCAGTTTTATTCAGCCGATTTTTATTTTCTGCCAGTATCTTTTTGGTCTAATGCATACATATTATATTAAACTTTATAGGAGGCAATAAACCTCTGTGGTATATTTATATCAACTTAAATAAAAAATATGCGCAACCATGAGATTTTATATAACATTTCTGCACTGTTTTGGTTTGGTGATCGGTTTTGTAGTGATTAATGATAACATTACTACATAGTTGAAAGTTAAATAATTTATCCCATACCCAGCTCGTATCAATATTCATCTTTCGCAGGTGATCAATAATACACGTTTAGAGCAAAAGCGAAATGAGTTTTATCATTTCTTTTAAGTATTCCATGTATACCCACATAATCCACAAAGCCAGCATTGCATTAGAATCATGGTTAGAGCTTTTTCTGTTTTCGTACTTTATTTGTCGTAGGCAACCGACAGAGGGTAAATGGGTCGATTCCCTGTCTTCTACATTCATCACAGTATTTGCTATTTTATTCTTGACTTCAACAGCAGACTCGTGTTTTAACTCATTAGTAAATTTACGTCGTTGAACAGGAGAGTTTTATCTTTTTCTTTAAATGATGTGAACATTCATTATTATATTATTTTTCTGGGTATGAAAATAATAATTCTATTTAGTCCGTAAATTAGATTATTAAAAATATTAGTCACCTATTTTTTGCTTTACCAAACCAGTAAAAATGACGAAAGATAAGCAAAGTGAGAAACGAGCCGAGAGGATCATCGGCAATGATAGGCTCGTTGAGTCGAAGCTCCGAAGTCTTGAGCATAGACGCCGAGTTGCTAACCTGTCGGTTTTCTATCGGTTACATTTTGGGGAGTGTGCGACGGTAAGATTAGCCTACTGATGTTTCGGCAAAAGAGTCTTTGTCCTTAAGTTCGATAATTTACCTTTATTTCTTTTTACACATTGTAAGATAGGCTGGATTTTCTGCCACTAATAAAAATTATGTAAAAATCAAATGTTTTGCAGTAGAAGTTGGGGTTGTTGTTATCATTGTATTCTTTTCGGATAGGGATTTATTACAGACAGGTCTGCAAATTTCCAAAAAGAAAACGTGTTTTTTTGAAGTTATACTTCTTTTGGCGCGTTAGGGAAAAATTGTGATAGTAAATTTTTACGATCCGCGCGCACACCGTCACAAAAAACCGACACCCTGAAGTAAGCTAGAACCGACACCCTGAAGTTAGCTATAGTTTGTGGTTTATGAAGAATGATTGTTTTCCTTTTGTAAACTTTGTGACTGTTTGGTTTTTTATATTGTTACACCAAAGAAGTATAACTTCTTACGTGCGTACATAAGTACACACACACTTTTTTTTAATTGATTGATTTAACTCAGTTTTTTTTTCACATAAATAATTTCGAACTTAGAAAAAACATTATTTTGATCTTCTAACGATACTGTTAACTGTATAGTTCGTTTCATCGTGAAAACACATTCTTTTATCTAATAATAATTTTAATAAATTATTGTTAAAACTTATTTATCTGATAAAATTTTTAATAAATTATTGTGAACTTGTGCACGTCACAAACAACAAAAGTAAAGTTCAACAAAGTAATTTATCATCACAGTTGTGATTATTGTGGATAGTTTTAAATGAAAATAATCCAAGATGTCAATGAATGATTATCAAATATTGTATCTAAAAATCAAATAACGTTTCCATGGCACAGACAGAAGTGAGAGAGTTTAATTTGCAAGACGTCACCTTCATACATTCTACACGTAACTCTTTTATTGCATAATAGATGCCGCTACTAATCAACATTTTATCATTGATATAGTAATAACATCCCCACCTATCAAAACAAAATAGATACACACAGCAATTAACTCCATAAAAACTAAACAAAACAATTATATAATAGCTTTTACCTAAGAACCCTGCTAGCTTTAACCTAAGAACCCTGTCAACAAGAAAGGAATTCGGTGAGACTCATAAATGCCACGCATAAGATTTAGCGTCACTACAGAAAAATCCCAAAGGAGTACTTACAGCGTCCTACATCCCAATACTTAACACATTTGAACTTAACTCTGGTTCCTGGTGTCCTTCGAGTCATCAGTTATTTGTTTTCGTTAACACAGAGATTTTGTGTCCTCGACGTATCAAGTCCAAAAAAAGAGAAAACGCCATCTTCCCAAAATCACGTTTCGTTACGCCTAATCATACGTCTCGTTTCACACAGTGTGACACATAAATTTTAATTAGGTATTATTTATTTCTGAATAAGATCTAATATATGGTAGGAACCATTGTGTTCATTTTATTACATTTTAATTACACAATTTTCATTATTAAGATTTCAATTAAATGAACTCTGTGTGTCTAACGCCACCTAGTGTCTTTGTAGTGTCTATCGATTCGACATTTGCAGTACTACACTCGTTCTCGGTCAGATGACACCAAAAAGCCCGAATCAATAGACATCAGTTTATTTTTAACCGTTACAAACAGAGCGTGTGCTTTGCGTGGGGTCCGCCGGAAACGTATCCAACACTTGTTCCTCGATTTCCAAGTGGCGCTCTCGTGATCTACCGGTATCTGCGGCATGCGACGTGTGCCCAAGAACACATTTATGCTCCATAGGTCCACAAATATCTGTGTGAACTAAATGAAGCAGTTCCTTGCTTCTTGAACCTTCGCTTGGAAAGGGCAGCCGACACTATTTACCCTCACAGCACCCTGTACACGATGACTTGTCTAGATTAACTTTCTCTTCAAAGTTCAACAGCACTTTTCATTTTATTTAAGTATTTGTTATTAACATGACCCAGACAGCGATGCCAAGTGATGCCTGATACTACCCAATTATCCACTACATTGTCTGGTACTATCAACTTATATACCCCATTGTTCAACATGGCTCTGGCCACCAGTTCATTATTTCTGTTATATACTTCACAACCATTCTCTGTAAACGGACTTTGTTCCCGGATTTTATTAGCTGGCTCACTGACAACAGGTTTGTGGTCAATCCTGGAGCACAAAATATCCTTCACTGGAATTTCATATTCACATTTATCGGTTTTCGTCATAATGGTCACATCACCGGAACATAATACTTGCAATCTTTCACGATTAGCCACACAAATATCTTTCATTTTGTGATATGTAGAGCATCCTCAATCGGCTGTTCATTAGCGGTCAGGGTACGCTTGCGCCAGAATCTATGTACTGTTTGTAAAACTTTCCATTTAAAAACACCGCACGAAACGCATTACTATGTTTGCGTTGATTGTTTAGCGTAAATAGCTATGTTTCGTAATCTCGGGTAGTGTGTGAGAAGATAAATAAAAAGATTCGTTACACTTACACAGAGGTCCAAAGTTTATTAACAAGGTAGAAAATAAGTCCACAACACTAACGAGAGTCAAGAGCACGAAATATGAAGAAGGAGTACACAGAAACAGATGGAAAGCACAGAGTGAAGATAGGATACTTCAACAATAGTATTCAAGCGGGTAGCGTAATAAATAAGCGAAAGCGTTAGCGCGTCGGCAAGCTCGACAACACAGCGAGTGCGTGCGTAGCAGTAAAGCGACTGGTGCCGGCCAGCGCGCGCGCTGCTCAAGCAAGCGAGCCCCACTTCGCGCGGTAAACAATGGAGCGCCCGGGCGGCCGACCCGTCCGGTAACTAATAACAAACATGGTTCGCTTGTCCATACGCTTATACAGATTTATAAATTATTTCTTACATAATAATGTTATTGTTATTTTATTAATTGTATGTATGTAACATAATAATAAAATTCAAATAGTAACTAAATCTACGCCACAATTGGAATTATCACTATTTGTAATATTCGGACATTGATTTTTGTAATGCCCCATTTGTTTACATCGGTGACATAATATGACTTCTGACAACACTGACATTTGATTCCGTTTGTTTTTTATGCGCGTTCACTATCAATAATTTATTATTTTTATTTTTCTTATGTTACCAGTTCTGCGTACTGCTCGCCAACGCAGAACTGGTAACATAAGCAACGCAACGTGGTCTTCACGTCTTTGATATGTACATACAACACACTGTCGATAGCCATTATTAATTTCGGCTTGGTTCTCCCGTCATCTGCGGTTTCTATTTTCTTCGCGGTTACCGGCTTGATGCAATGCAACATATCCTCCAGGATTAAAAAAATCTCCGAAGATCCATTCATTGTAGTTTCCCCGTCCTTTTAGTTTACGGCAACATTTACGAGATAGTTTGCTGTCATTCTTGCAAATTTACGAGATAGTTTGCTGTCATTCTTGCAAATTTACGAGATAGTTTGCTGTCATTCTTGCAAATTTACGAGATAGTTTGCTGTCATTCTTGCAAATTTTGATTGTCTTGATTGAACAACTCGTCACTCTCTGTGTTTCACTACTATTGTTTCGTGAACTTAATAAAATTAATTTGTGTCTGTGCCCATAACCTAAAAATCAAATAACGTTTCCATGGCACAGACAGAAGTGAGAGAGTTTAATTGCAACACGTCACCTTCATACATTCTACACGTAACTCTTTTACTGCATAATATGCCGCTACTAATCATCATTTTATCTTTGATATAATAATAACAGTACCTTAATTAGATCAAGATCTTGTACATGTATTTAGTAATTCTCTTTCGTAAAATATTACACTGCGGAAACGTCTAGTTTTTGAGAAAAAAAATCCTAGTTTCAGAAAATTCTACTTATTTAGAATACTCTTTATTATGTACACCATGTAAATTTACAAAAAAAAAAAACTATCTGACCGCCCCCTCTGTCTGTGTCTGGTCCTGTCTATCTGTCTGTCTGTTATTTCTCTCTTATTTACTTAATAAAATTGACATTTTGCCACAGATAATGTATGAATTTCATCTCCAGATCCTGAAGTGCCAAGTGTCGTGCAAATGTTGAAATCTAGTGAGCTAGTGGCAATGACAACTTAGGGTGCAAGAGCGAGCGAAGCGAGCTAGGGACTTAGAGCACCCCGACTCGGACAGGTTAGGTTAGAAGGGGATAGCGGCGGGGTCAAGAGAGCGAACGAAGCGAGCGAACAGACCCCGCCATCCCCCTCGTGGTTATTGTTTTGTAAACCACGTAGGAGCTCCGTCGACACGCACAACTTTTAAGGTCCTTGCAACGCGCGGGATTTGGTGTTTTGTGGCTTGACCTTGAAGATGTCATTGACCGTATTATTGCTTGGAAATAGACTTTAGATCCGCCACGTGATCTTCTTCACTCTTAATTTTTCGCCAATTTCGAAAAAAAATTGGCAATTTTTTTCTCGGCCCCTATGGTTTTCCGCACTCCTACTATAAAAATGCCAGACACGCTAAAGTACAGTGATTCCCTCTTGTGCAGTTGCTTTCAGTAAAGTTGTAATAGCTCTGCCTCAGTATAAATATGGACAGTACGGAAACTACGTACAAAGGTTCGAAACGGCACACTCACACAGACGCGCGCATCTACGCTAGCCCTAAGCGATAGTCACGGTGCGCACAGTTGCGGCTGCCGTGTCGAGACGAGTGGTCGTGTTATCTCCTGAGCCACGGACCGTTTTAAAATGCCACGAGCGCAGTGTACTGTTGTATGAACTCGGCTTCTTCAAACCCGGGGCTTTCGTTTTTTAAACTCCCTGCTGATCTTGGAAGGTACCTAATAATGATTTAATTATGAAAAATAAAGACGTTTTTTAAAATGTTAATGGTTTTTCATTGACATCACACGCATTTTCAGGTTGAAACGCCGTAAGGTGCGCTGCCGCAGGGTTAACTAGCTATCGGCCGAGCGCCGCGCATTTTGACTTCACTTTAACACCCTCGAAAACCATGAAAATTTTGGCGTGACTTGAGAAAAAAAAGGGTACGGGCCTTTGTGGGATATCTTAATGTTTTTCAAATTGCGCGGCAACTTTGAAGCATCTTCCATAGAATTTTTTCCAAAAATTAACAGTGACAACCCTAGCTCTCTAATGGAGCATAGGTAATTATCTCAACAAATCGGCTTAGTTTCCATACTGTCCATATTTATACTGTGGCTCTGCGTTAGGTGTTTTGTTAGATTTGCTTTGGGTTATAGTGTTAATTGTGTCTCATAGTTGTTTTAGGGTCTTTCACTTTTTCACTTTGGCTGGCTGTTCTCTATCGTAATTTAATTTTTGTTTTTTTGATAATGTAGTTGCAATAGAGGTATCTTTTTCTTATCATCCGGTTTGGCTTTTATAATAAATTCAAATCTTTGTTTCTCAATTGTATAGGTTAATAATTTTTTTTTTCTTTTTTCGATTTATAAGATCCGGGGTTATTTTCTTCTTGAAGCATAACACAATGTGATTCATCTAAAACAGAGTTTTATTTATTAAATACAGATACGTTTTACCTATCAAATATCAACTAATGAAATACTTGCTAACTTAAAACAGAGAATCCACAGTTAAATGTTCACGCTTTACTATTTTTATTATAAAAACTTGAATCGTCTTTTGCACTTTTAAATTAAAGCAAATTCACAAACATAACTGAGTTTTGAAGAAATTATTAAACAACATTTGCAATTTAACAGCACGTTTTTTACATTCTCCTCACTGGTGGCTCCCTCTTATGGCTGAACTGATACATACTCAAATGTCAATTCAATGTCAGTGTCAACGTCAACACAAAGCTTACATATGTGATTCTTAATATTTCATTATACTGATCTATCTTGAGTCAGTTTTTCATGTCATTCCTGTTCAGAATGCAACGAAGTAAGCCAGTGAACATCCATGGTTTAAGTAGTATTTGCTTCACAGGAATTATCTTAGAGTACTGGAGAAAATACTTGTTTGCAGTACATTTATTAGGCGATCAGTATGTTAGACCACGGCGAGTACTGGGTAACTCGCCGTCCGATCAGCACCAGGCCCGAGAGTCGACGGCGCGTAGTGTTCCACGCGCGCCTCAAGGAGTTGTCAACAAACATGACGGGGCCCGTCATGGCCGATGCCTGCTAAGGAGTTGAGGATAAATTCGAAAGAGTTACCTCGCCCCTGGGCATTCAGGGCAGGGAAGGAACAGGGGTGTGTTTTAGTCTATAGAGTCTGACACGCCCTCCCGCTCCACCCTAGAGCCGGAGTTGTCATTGGATGATTTCTCACCCCACAAAAAAGAAAAGGGTCATATAGGATAGATGTTGAAGGTTACTTTGTTTTAAATGATCCAGTGCCTTTTCTAAGTTTACCGTAGTTTTTGTGTGATCTAATATAGTAGTATTGAAAATAGCTACAGTTGCAGTTTTGTGTGATGGCTGCGGCTTAAGGATTGTGTCGAGGCAGTTTTTGCCTCTGGTTGGTAGTGTGTGGCCTGGTAACAAACCATGCATTGAGAGCATGTCTAAATAACTCGACCTTCTTGAGCGATCGAAGAATTGTTCGCCTTGATTGTATATTATATTAATGTTTATATCGCCAGTGATTATTATGTTTTTACTGGATGCCATAGTCGTGGGGTGTTGATTTAGAGAGAAAATAAACTCGTCCGTATTTGTCATAAAGAGTGACCGGTAAATTGCCAAAATGACAAGATCAGGATTGATGTTTATTTGCAGGCGGGATGCATGTGTACGTGTCACTTCTTGTACTATAGCTTTGTGTGTGTGTTTTATGTACGCGACTACTCCGCGTCTGCTTTATTTAAGTGGTTAGTCGTTTGATAGGATGAATAGCCATTTATTTCAGGTTTTCGTTTGTTAGGGTTTAATCTGCACTCGCTTAGAATTATTATGTCAACTGCAATTTTTAGATTCACTAGATTAAGTTGGAGGTCATTAAAATGCGCTATGTAAATTATTAAAAACAAAAACGGATAAAACTACTATGGATATCCAGAAACAAGTTGTTCATAAGCAACTAAGCGCCTGCAAAAATATTGTTGGCAATTATTTTGAGATGAAAAGACATAAATAATTGATGTACAGGCGTTTAAATTGCTTTAATTAATAACTTTTATAGGTGCTTCTTAATGTTGTGTAAAATGTATGTGTTAAGGTTGCAAACAGGTAGTATGTAAATATTTACATTAACACAGCGAGTTAATACAACGCCCAAATACTACGAGAACTTGGAAGTGGTCAGCAAACCTGACGTCAGAATGGCTGATAACTTTATTTCTTTGATATATTTCTTAACGCAAAGGAACCAATTATTTCATTATAATTGCTACCTCTGCATTACGTGTTACGTTCGCGTGCTGCCGAACCCAATAGATCTTAGGAATGTACCCCAATGTTGTAGGGTCGAGTAAAAAGCTGGCCAAGTTAGCGGCGGCGCGGTCTGCGCTCGCGGCGCTGGAGGAGGGAAGCGCCGGCCGCGCGGACAGCGCACCGCCCGCCACCTCGCACGCGGCGCTGCACCAGACGTTAGCCGACCACATCGGCAAGTGAGTACTGCTATACTGTACACAGCGGCGCTGGAGGAGGGAAGCGCCGCCCGCCACCTCGCACGCGGCGCTGCACCAGACGTTAGCCGACCACATCGGCAAGTGAGTACTGCTATACTGTACACAGCGGCGCTGGAGGAGGGAAGCGCCGCCCGCCACCTCGCACGCGGCGCTGCACCAGACGTTAGCCGACCACATCGGCAAGTGAGTACTGCTATACTGTACACAGCGGCGCTGGAGGAGGGAAGCGCCGCCCGCCACCTCGCACGCGGCGCTGCACCAGACGTTAGCCGACCACATCGGCAAGTGAGTACTGCTATACTGTACACAGCGGCGCTGGAGGAGGGAAGCGCCGCCCGCCACCTCGCACGCGGCGCTGCACCAGACGTTAGCCGACCACATCGGCAAGTGAGTACTGCTATACTGTACACAGCGGCGCTGGAGGAGGGAAGCGCCGCCCGCCACCTCGCACGCGGCGCTGCACCAGACGTTAGCCGACCACATCGGCAAGTGAGTACTGCTATACTGTACACAGCGGCGCTGGAGGAGGGAAGCGCCGCCCGCCACCTCGCACGCGGCGCTGCACCAGACGTTAGCCGACCACATCGGCAAGTGAGTACTGCTATACTGTACACAGCGGCGCTGGAGGAGGGAAGCGCCGCCCGCCACCTCGCACGCGGCGCTGCACCAGACGTTAGCCGACCACATCGGCAAGTGAGTACTGCTATACTGTACACAGCGGCGCTGGAGGAGGGAAGCGCCGCCCGCCACCTCGCACGCGGCGCTGCACCAGACGTTAGCCGACCACATCGGCAAGTGAGTACTGCTATACTGTACACAGCGGCGCTGGAGGAGGGAAGCGCCGCCCGCCACCTCGCACGCGGCGCTGCACCAGACGTTAGCCGACCACATCGGCAAGTGGGTACTGCTATACTGTACACAGTGAACCACTCTTAGAGGGGCAGAATTGTTTCCCCTTTCTTTTATAGGGTTCCGTAGTCCTAACACGGACAAGGAACTGTTGACATCAAAAATCTGATCGTAATCGTTCTGTACAGGTTGTTAGGTACAAGATATCGCAAACTTCGCGAAAAGATTACACCTAATGCCACTAACAAAATTTATCATAATTTTGTTAGTGGCATTAGGTGTAAGCGTTATAATGTCGGCAATGATCGGTTATAGAAATCGACATTTTTGAGCGCGCAATGTGTTGTAAATAATGCGATCACAACGCTCCGCACTACTACTTACACTCGAGCCGGCCGAGCGCGGCGCGCCGCTCGTAGGTATGTAGGTATTAGGCTGGCGACGTCACCTTCCGCCTGACGCAGGTCCACCGGACACGGTTGTTTCGGGAGGTTCCTGCATCAAATCAGGCGGAAGGAAACGCCCGGGTGTTACCACTGTGCGGATCGCCCAGAGGACACGGTAGAGCATACGGTGGAGGTCTGCCCCGCTTGGGCGGAGCACCGCCGTGTTACTTCTCCCGCTCTGGGTGGAGCGGGAGAAGTCATTGTATAATTTTCCACCCCCCCAAAAAAAAAAAGGCCAGCGACGTGAATGAACTCTAGCGATACAGCTGTACGCATTTTATTTACATTGCTGTTTTTAGTGTAATTAGCGATTTAATTTCTTTTTAAATAATGAAATAACGATTTTGAACAGTCTAAAGTAAAAAAACTGCAAAAAAATAGATTAAAAAAATGAGGAAAACGGCGACGAAAAATTCCAACGCTATGGGTTCCAGAATCATGTACTCATGTACTGAATGACTGGTACACGTATGTGCGTTTATGTACCTTACACGGTGTATACAGGGTGGAACATAATTAAAATAAAACCCGAATGTAGTTTCTTCAGAATCCACTTCTGAATCGATTTCCGTCGTTAAGGGAAAAGCGCCAGGTTCAAATTCAATTTTTCTTTCGTTTATTGCAACTTGCAGGTCAGTGTCAGGTTGTATGTTGATCAAAATATGGTTCCTGGCTGTAGCAAATACGTATTTATAGAGCTATAATTATTAAAATCATCAATACAACCTTCTTAATACATGTTGATGTATGGAATGACTATTTCATGAAATCATGACATTTGACATCAATTCTAACTGCTCTATATCTGAACCGGAGATGTCATTGGATGATTTCCTAACGCACAAAAAAAAAGTTCGTGCAAATAACTGTATAAGATTAAAAAACAAAACTATTATTTTGACATCACAAACAGACCCTTCAATTTTATTTGTTTGTATTGATATGCATATGAAAATTGTTATTTTAACTCATTTACAAAATAAATATCATTCATCCCTTCCGATCCGCTCAACTACCTCAGGCACTGTTAAACGGTAGGCCTATAACAAAGTTTATTCCGACGTATGACGAAGCTCGTTTTCCCCCAGACTGGTGAACGAGAAGTTTAACGAGCTGATGAAGAACGACCTCGTGCACTCCAAGCGCAAGGTCCTCGCCGGCATCGTCATCACCACGCACAACCGCATCGAAGACGCCAGGGTGAGTCCATACAGACACATACAACTCGATCGTGTATGGAGTACTCCTCTCATCTTTGGGGCGGATCTGCCAGATAACAGCTTGATGCGATTCCTCTTGAGCCAAGAGGATCATCGGCAATGACAAGCTCGTCGAGTCAAAGCTCCAAAGTCTTGAGCATCGACGCCGAGTTGCTAGCCTGTCGGTTTTCTATCGGTTGCATTTTGGGGAGTGTGCGTCGGAATTGCATAGTCTAATTCCACCAAGCCCGTTCCATCATCGGACTACTAGACGTATGGCGATGCGCCACCGGTACATGGTGGACATCCCACCCACACGCACTAAACGTGACGGGAACACATTCATTGTGCGTACAGCTAAGTAGTGGAATTCCCTGCCGGAGTGTTAAGTTTCCAGCTAGCTACAACCTGGGGATCTTTAAGTCTCTAGTGAATAGGTTACTTCTAGGTAAGCGTGCTCCATCGTCGACCACATCATTGCTTACCATCAGGTGAGATAGTGGTCAAACGTGAGCCTATCAGTAATAATAGAACGTGAAGAGAAACATCAGCCAGAAGACATCCACTGCTGGATATCGGCCGTAATTTATTTTATGCCATACTGCCCTGTTCTGTGCGTCCCTCATCAAAGTATTTCCATACTGCCCTGTTCTGTGCGACCCTCATCCAATTATTCCATACTGCCCTGTTCTGTGCGTCCATTATCCAAGTATTTCCATACTGCCCTGTTCTGTGCGTCCATTATCCAAGTATTTCCATACTGCCCTGTTCTGTGCGTCCATTATCCAAGTATTTCCATACTGCCCTGTTCTGTGCGTCCATTATCCAAGTATTTCTATACTGCCCTGTTCTGTGCGTCCACTATCCAAGTATTTCCATACTGCCCTGTTCTGTGCGACCCTCATCCAATTATTCCATACTGCCCTGTTCTGTGCGTCCATTATCCAAGTATTTCCATACTGCCCTGTTCTGTGCGTCCATTATCCAAGTATTGCCATACTGCCCTGTTCTGTGCGTTCATTATCCAAGTATTTCCATACTGCCCTGTTCTGTGCGTCCCTCATCCAAATATTTCTATACTGTCCTGTTTTGTGCGTCCCTCATCCAAGTATTTCCCGCGACGGTAATATTATCGAATCAACGTGCTTTTGGACACTGTACTGTTTTAATCAAACACCACCTATCCCACCAATTGTCACCTTTTCTGACTGAAACCGCGCGTGCGTCCATCCCGGCTTGAACCAACAAGCTAAGTGAATAGAATATTATTTATTAAGTAAATAAGTAAGTAATTTATTTCACAAAAAAGATTAGCCTATAGGTAACATTAGTGTTGAAATTACATAGTAATGGCTAATTTGCATAAATAAGACCCCTGTCCTTCAAACTAGGATGTTATCCTGTATTTTGAAGAACAGTGTTGGCACTTTTAATGGGTTGATACAGATCCTTGAAAACAGTAGATAATTCATTCTGATGATAACTATACAATCTTATTCATATCAGGTAGGTAGAGGTAATGAATGAAAGGTTTACAAAAAGTGTACATTTAGTCTAAAGTAGTAAGATTTCCTATGCAATTATAGTGGCTAAACTTAAAGCAGCTCACACAGTGGAGGCAGTGCAGTGGTTTAACGTTCGGCTGCTGCGCTGATGTCGCGGGTTCGATTCCTACACGAAACAAATATTTGTATGGCCTACAGATTCTTATTCTGAGTCTGGGTGTCTTGTGTATGTGAATTTATATGTTTGTGAACGCACCCACGATACCTTAACTTCTTGAGTAGGGGCTATGGTTTATTATTAAATAAATGGTCGATGTGTGTCTTGTCGCAGGTGATCGCGGTGACGACGGGCACCAAGTGCGTGTCGGGCGAGCACATGTCCGTGTCCGGCCGCGCCGTCAACGACTGCCACGCAGAGGTACCGAGCGTTCACATCACTCACTTTTTTACTGTTTGACAAGATATTATAATACCCGCAAGTTTACACATTACCTAGTCAAATAAGAACTGCTTTAGATTATGTATTTAAAAACTGTATTTAAAAATTAGAATTTTGCGACTTCGGACATCTGATGGCATTGATGTAAGTTTGGCAACGTCGCGCGTACAGTGGTTTAAATTGTGTAAAGGTTTTTACCCGAATGCGCGGCGCAAGGAATGGTAATGTGTTTATCAGCCTATGTATTATGTATGTATGTTTGTTTCTTTGTGGCTCTATAGAGACCAAACGCGTGGGTTGATTTTGATAATTCTTACGTCAATAGGAAATATTCATAAAAAAATATTTGTTATCTAACCGGTTTATCGATGAATATATGAATATACTAAAATAGAGTACGAACAGTAAAAGCAGAATCAAAATTGATCGATTAAACGAGATATAACAATTTTAAACAAATATATCTGTCCCTCTCTCGAAAACGCTGTTTTCTATGGCAGTTGTATGGGTGTCATGTCCTTTGACGTCAAAGAACACGTGGGACTTCTCTTTCTAATTATCATTTCGTCGCTGATGATGATATTTTGAAAATTCCTTCATATTTGTTCACTATAGCACAGATAATATAATACTAGCGTACAGATGCCTCATCTCATACAAAGAAACGGTACCGCCGTAACTACGTGTTTACGACTTGCTATGGCAACTTTTGTTCTTGGTTCAGGCCCGTCCTCTACACCTCGCTAGATGGTGCTAGCAGCGACGGCTTGCAAGTTGAATGAATTGACATAAAGTCTTATCAATATTTTCTCACACATTGAGGAATTACTATATAGTATTTTTGGCACTTCATAACAGTTTTACTGTTTCAAAATTTTTCACTATACAAATTTTAAAGAGGCGAATGGATAAATTCTAAAACTTCAAACAGCGCCATCTATTGGTATAAGAAATATAAATGCCTAACGAATCGTTCTAATAAACATCTAAAGTTTAATTAGGAGCCAATTATTCAACAATTTTATGCTTAGGATAGTTTATTAAATAAGAAAATACAGTTATAACCATATTTTATTTCAAAATATTAATGTTACCTAAACTTCAATACGAAATCGATGCATATTACGCCATCTATTGTTTGTTTGTTTGAACTAAATTTTCTTTGTTCGAGATGAGACCCCGTGACTATAGTTAATAAGTCTTCAATTGAACAAATAAAAAAATATTATGCATGTTCCCTATTGATTCGTCTTAATCTTGCGAGTGGTACTAAAGACATGACAGTAATCAAAATACAATATGTCGACAACCAGACGCCATATTGTGAAAATGAAAAAAAAAATGAAAGTCAACGAACTATATTAAGTGGGGTATCAAAATAAAGGGTTCGAGGAGGCGATTCCAAAAATATAACACTAAAATTTAGAAAATAAATAAATTGAATATTTTAAAAAACCCGACTAAAAAACAATATTCATTTTTTTTTTAATTTAATAAATCACGGAATTTTTCTGCTCTTTAAAATTGAGGCAGTGAGCGCCAGAGTGGCCTATCATTTCCAGACACAATATAAAATGCTTTGTGTCTGGAAATGTTAGGCCACTCTGGCGCTCACCGCCTCAATTAATCTCGGGATTTGAGGCATATCCACTTTATTCTTTCGCTGTATGAAATCAATTTAAGTACATAAATAACTCTACTCTGGCTGGCCTGTTGGTCTAGTGGTTAGTGACCCTGACTGCTATGCCGGAGGTCGAAGGTTCGATTCCCACCCAGGACAAATGTTTGTGTAATGAGCACGATCATTTGCTCTGTGTCTGGGTGTAATTTATCTATAATATGTATGTATTTAGAAATATATAAGTATGTTTATCAGTTGTCTAGTACCCATAACACAAGCTCTGCTTAGCTTGGGACTAGATGGCGTTGTGTGATAGTTGTGGAATATTATTATTATCATATTATTATTATTACCTAATTCCGACCTCTGATTAACCACCACTAGTGGTTAGTGAGTGCTAGGTGTCCCTGTGTCGTGACGGTGTGGTGTGTTCTGTTGTGGCAGGTGGCGGCGCGTCGCTGTCTGCAGCGCCACCTGTACGCGCAGCTGCTGCAGTACGCCAACCAGCCAGGTGAGTGTCCACATATCATAATTATGGTTGAAGTACACGCTAGGGCTTGTATCACGGTTGTAACCTTACAAGAATAAGAATAAAATTTATTCAGCAACAGTACACGAAACACGCACGGTACACAGAAATAACAGTAAAGAAAAAAATACATTATAACAAACAAAGTGTGTGCCTCACGACTGCGCTAAAAAGGTCCATTTCAGCGATAATGTCAAACGGGCTGGAGCCGCCTGACGCTGGTTTTTAAATGAACCTTTCAAAGGTCTGTGACGGATCATTTGAAGGTAACAGCTACGAACTAAGTGAAACAAGTTGTAGTAAAGAAAATATACTTATATATGTAAACAGTAAATAGATATTATGTAGAAGGTGCATAAAACTACAAGCTTAACCAACAGGCAACCCTATCGTGTATGTTATAAAACTGTACAGTTATCGGTACTATGAAACTGTACAGTTATCGGTACTATGAAACTGTACAGTTATCGGTACTATGAAACTGTACAGTTATCGGTACTATGAAACTGTACAGTTATCGGTACTATGAAACTCGGTTATGGCTGTGGGTTATCCGTGTACAGTAATAACCATCGTGCAAACCCTAGCGTGTATTTCCACCATTAAACCAACACACAGCGTCTCCTGCCTGCCCGGGGGTTGAGGATAAATTCGAAACAGAGTTACCTCGCTCCTGGGCACTCAAAGGCAGGAAGGAACAGGGGTGGGTTTTAGTCAGTAAGAGTCTGACACGCCCTCTCGCTCCACCCAGAGCGGGAGAAGTCATAGGATGATTTCCCACCCCACAAAAAAAAAAAAAAAAACAGCGTCTCCTGAGCCGGGAGCCTGAGTTTGATTCCCTGGTCGGAAAAAAAGGGCTTTTTGGTTTTCCATTAGGAACATCTCTGTGATAGCCAGGAGTTGTTCTCAAAACGGTGAAGCTGAAGCTGAAGAAAACATCGTGAGGAAACTCGCATGTCCTAGAGCTAAAAATTCGAAGACATGTGACATCCACCAACCCGCACAGGGCCCGCGTGGTGGATTACGGCCCACACCTTCTCACAGAGAGGAGGCCTGTGCTCCACTTGTGGGGACATTAAAAAAGCTGATGATGAGCCAGGAGTTGGGCAGTTGGTGGCGGGACACACGCGCGTGTCGGTGCACACTGACCGGCGCCGTGTCTCCCGCGAGTCGAGGCGACGTCCTATCGGATTATGGGAGAGGTGGAAGAGTGCATCTATGTTTGCACACACTTGTGCAATATAATGTCTCCTGCTACATCAATTTAGGCACTATACAGTACATTACTGCTTTGACGTATAAAAATCGACCAACTATCTTGGGGTCGGCTTCCAGTCTAACCGTATGCAGCTGAATACCAGTATTTTACATGGAGCGACTGCCTATCTGACCTCCACAACCCATTTACTGGGTAATACGATACCCCTTGGTAAGACTGGATGTCAGACTGTAAAGAAAATATTTCTTCCACCGGCTAGCGTCAGAGATACTTTTGGCCTGAGACCCTGTTACCTATCTTCGGGTTTTGTACATGAGGTATGCATGCAGTAAATAAGAGTCCTTAGATTTGGTCTTCACATATATCACGTTTATTTTCAAACTGCACCACACTAGATAGCACTCCGTCTACAGAAAATTGTATGTTTAACTTACAATTTATGTTGAAACACTTTTACCCATCTTTTGAAGATTATAGGTCCAGTTCAGAGGTCCTCAAACGGCATCTACGCCGTGGTCATCTAATCTTGGGCAATTCTGGACACGTGGATGCTTGTGTTCGAAACCATCCTATGATCCGACCATTTATAAAGTTTCCGAAATATTGTGAAGTTTATGGTCCGACCGTTTTATATAGTTTTCCCTTAATATAAATCTAACGTAGGAACCCTGCCAACAAATAGAAAGATTTGATCAGACTCCTGAATGCCACGCGCTTAAGACTTAGCATCAGCACAGAAAAAAAACCCAAAAAGACTACTTACATCGTCCTACATCCGAATGCTTAATGCATTTGAACTTAACTCTGGTTCCAGCTACCTTTCGAGACATCATAGGTGCTTTTATGTAGTTTTTTCCAATAAATAAAATTTCTTAGACAGACTCGTTGCAGATCAACTTGAAAAAAAGAAAGACGTCATACGTCAATCTGTCATCTGTCAATTCGCAAAATAACGCTTCATTCCACGAAACTAAATTTATTCTATTTTTAGGTGTTACAATACACCTTACTCCGGTTAAAAAAAAAAAAAACTTTCATTAGAAAGATTTTTTTTTTTTCCTCAATCAAAACTATATTGCCATGCGCATTCAGAATCTCACCAAAACCCTCGACAGAAACTGGGGCAACCCTAAACAAATATGAATTTAGATTCCCCTCAGACACAATAACTAAATTACTACTATATAAGTACTAATTTAATTTAAGTTTTCAATTAAGTATTAAGTATCAAATAAAAATCAAGAAACAGGATGAGAAGGTATGCATAACCCCCAATACACCTTAACAAAAGTCTGTATGTAGGTAGGCACACATTTAAATAAAGTTTCAAGTTTAGTTTAATTAAATAATCAATACTCCTCAACGCAGAGTATTGTTATTCCAAAGTATCTATAAATTTTAAATCTGAATAACTACTAGATACTAGAAGTATCAAGTATTCACAAGAAACTATTTCAAAACTAATAAAAAAATAAATATTTAGTTTTGACAACATTAATCTCTTATTCAAGTAATTGAGATTCAATGAGTAAGTATTAAGTTTTATTTTATTACCCTCAATCTCCAATCCTAGCAAGTAACAGTAATACCATAACAACAAGTTCCTAAAGAAAGTAATATCACATCACAAATCTAAGTAATTGTGATTTATCAATGTATTGAGTTTAACTTTGTAGTTGAGTAATTTACAAAAGTCATATTCTATATATTTGAAATTCAAAAGTATTAAGGATAATTTAATTAAACAGGATTATCAGAAACTGTTTAATCAAATTTCATAAGTATTGGCTTGGGAGCAATTCAAGCATGAACCCCAAGCCAAAAACTAAAAGTGAATTGAGGACTATTTGCCCATCTAAACGAATTTGGGTATGCAATACCAGACACACTTACCGTGTATCTTTTAATGGACAGACTTACGAGCATCCTAGCCAATTGTTAATAAAATAAACGAATTGGGGTTCAACTATCCATCTAAACAAATTCGGATATTCAATATACCAGACACATTTATCATGTATCTTTTAGTGAACAAATCTTAAGATGTCCTATAATCAATTCCAAAAGTTAATTATAAATATAATAAATAAAAGTTAAATCTAGTTATCTAAGAGTGAATTGAGGACCATTTGCCCACCTGAACAAATTTGGGTATTCTATATACCAGACACACTTATCGTGTATCTTTTAATGGACAGACTTACGAGCATCCTAGCCAATTGTTAATAAAATAAACAAATTGGGGTTCAACTGTCCATCTAAACAAATTTGGATATTCAATATACCAGATACATTTATCATGTATCTTTCGGTGAACAAACCATGAGATGTCCTATAACCAATTCAATATGTGAATTAAACATATAATTCCATAAGTGAATCCAATTAAAAGGATTCAATGAATAAAAGTTAAATTGAGTTTTATTTAATTAAGTTGGGCGCCTGTGGGATCATCAATAAATAAATTTGAGTAAATATCCCACATTTATAAAAGTTGGTATCACTAGTTACTAAGAGAATTGAGAGGTTTTTTTATACTAATAAAGTAATTAAGTAAAGTGAGTTTAAATTTTAAAGTTTTAATAACTCCGGTGAAGTATTATAGTCATCCGAGAAATTCTCATTAAATATTGAGACCAAGTTAAAATTCGTTTGACTATTTCACTATCAATCCACAGTCAACTATCCAAGTAAACGGTACAAGTCAGCAATTGGTTAGCAATTGGTTCCGAACACAAGCGTACCTCATTGGCCACCGTAGGTAGTCCTCTTACTTAAAACTGCCACACAGACCACGATACCGCTTGCAGATCCCATCCCAGGATACATTTGGATCGACTGAAACATTAAAATAATTCAATTCATGTACTAATTCCTACCTAAGAAGGTAATCAATCCACAATTTATACACCCTGAACAAAAGAAATCTATCTTAAGTTTCTATTCTTAAGTTAAATTAACAAGTTAATATTATACAAGTTAATAAACAAGTTAATATTATATAATATTAAGTGTAAAAAAAAATTACCATGAGTTGAAACAATAGTGATCAATACAAATTATAGTTTAAGTTTCACTAAGTGAACATAAGAAGCTAATATTAGACACTCATAGGTGCATCCAATATAAATGAGTTGTTACAATCATAAAATTCAAGAACTAGACTTTCAAGACTTTCGGGCTTCTGACGACCCGCAACGACTGTTAAAGATCCACGATTGACAGCCGGGACCAACAACGGTTAACGTGCTTTCCGAGGCAAGGAGCAGTCTCGGTATGTAAAGATGGTCACCCATCCATGGACCAACCCCGGCAAGCGTAGCTTAACCTGATGAATCGACGGCTGTTATTACTTTAGCCACAAGCTCCAGCTGCTTTGACGTCTATGAAACCAAAAATGTACTACGTTCGTTATTGTTATGAAATATACCTAACATATGTATATTTCAAATGGTAATCGACTTAATATCTACTTGTACAAAATTACAATTCCGAATGAAATACTGCTGTCCTCAAATGAGTACAACACTTAATGGGGCCTGTATTATTTTCCCCTTTTTCTTCTTCGACAGCAAACGGATCACAATGTTCATATAGTGGTCGACTAGGTTAAATACATTAATAACACAGACCCAATTTTTTTTTCCTTTTTTTACTTCAGTACTGATTTATCGAGTTTCGGGACTTCCTTAATCTCGTGGCTAAAGTAATAACAGCCGCACGGGTCGATCTATCAGATTAAGCTACGCTTGCCGGGGTTGGTCCATGAATGGGTGACCATCTTTACATACCGAGACTCCTCCGTGCCTCGGAAAGCACGTTAAGCCGTTGGTCCCGGCTGTCAATCGTGGATCTTTGACAGTCGTTACGGGTCGTCAGAAGCCGAAAGTCTGACATCCAGTCTTTCCAAGGCGTATCGTATTACCCAGTAACTGGGTTGTGGAGGTCAGATAGGCAGTCGCTACATGTAAAATACTGGTATTCAGCTGCATCCGGTTAGACTGGAAGCTGACCCCAAGAAAGATGGAAAAAGGCGCGGGCAGATTTTTGGGACTTCCTTCAATACGAATCTGACATCAGTTTCTTTTCACGTCAGAGAAGCTATAACATACATTTATAGAAACCACGTAAAAATTGGTTTATTCAGGTAACAAAAAATCAGAATTTTAAACAAGTAAGTGAGTAGTTAGTATTTTTTTGAATTTACTGATTGTTTATGCCAAACATTAAAATACTATAAAGGCTTGTAAAACGTTTTATTTTTTTCTGCGGAGCTTTTGTTGAGCAATTTCTCTTGTGAGTCCGATTTGGATCATCAACACCCAAATATCGCACGGACGCCAAGCGAACACTACTGACATGCATTTATTTTATAGCCGACGCTTTTTACCTTCATGTGGATTATTAAGTCTCTCATAGCAATGACAGTGAACTTCCTTATTTTTGGCAATTTCTGGAATGAACCTAAGTTCCAGAAATTGCCACTAGTTTTTTTTTGCGCTAGCATCTGTCCGGTAAGTACTACCCGATAGTTGCGCAATTTTTGCCGAGGCCTGCTAACGAAGTTCTCTTTGCTATGTATTAAGTTTATGTATTCAATTACAGGCACATCGAAATATATTTACAATGTATGAAAGAAAATAAAAGAAAAGGTAACGCAAAGGCGGTCGAGTGCCTGCCCTGAGTGCCCTGAGTGCCCAGGGGCGCGGCAGCTCTGTTTAGAATTTATCCACAACCCCTGGGCAGGCATCGGCCATGACGGGCCCCGTCATTATTGCTGACAACTCTTGGAGGCGCGCGTGGAACTCTACGCGCCGTCGACTCTCGGGCCTGGTGCTGGTCGGACGGCGAGCTACCCATTACTGGCCGTCCGCAGGCCTGGGTCTACGGTGGTTGGAGATCGTATCGCGGCGCCGGAAGCCCCTGGCGTCTCCTAAGGCGGCTGCTGCTGAGGGCGTGAGGGCGACTCTGTTGTTGAGTCTGCCTCACCCATACCGCCTCCCTCTTCGCAAGCATTACTGCTTCGCAGAAGGAGAAGACTGCTTCCCATTCCCTCTCGCTCCGTACCATGGCCTGAACCAGGGCCGGGCGCGAGAGGTCGCAGCCGCCATCGCATCCAACAGGACACGGCGGTGCTCCACCCGAGCGGGGCAGACCTCCACCGTATCCTCTGGGCGATCCGCGCAGTGGAAACACCCGGGCATTTCCTCGCGCCCTATCCGAAACAGGAATCTTCAGAAACAACCGTGTCCGGTGAGGACCTGCTTCAGGCGGAAGGTGAGGACGCCGTGGCGCCTCTCCAGTCCCTCCTCAAAGAAGGGCACTACCGCCGCAATGGTGGCGTGCTCAGCGCTCGGTTGCGACAGTCGCTCTCTCCATGTCGCCATGAGATCCTGCCGGTGCTCTGTCCGCCGAGCCCCGAGATGTCGCGGCAGGCAACGGAGTTTCGCCCCGGCGTTTCACCTCCTCGCGCCACTCATAGAGGTGCGCGAGGACCTTTGCCTCCAGATCCCACGGCGACAGTCAAGCCGCCGCCTCACAGGAGACCGTGCGGTATCCTCGGATCATTCGGATCGCCATAACCCTTTGGGACGCGTTCAACCGGCGAGCTGGTCGCCGCCTCAATGAACGCGCCCACACCGGTGCCCCGTAAAGGGCCATGAACCGCATGTTCCCCTCGTAGAGCCTCCGGCAGGAGTCGTTTGGACCGCCCAGATTGGGCAGGAGCCGCATTCAAGCGAATGCGGCCCCGGCCCTCTCCAGTCTGGGAGCCAAACGTCGGAAGTGCTCGACGAAGTTCCACCGACTGTCAAGGACGAGTCCCAGGTACTTCATCGTCCCCTCGACGCCGATGTAAACCCCTCCTCCCTAATCTGGAACCTGCCGGTGGCGCGTTCCGAGGACCATGAAAACATTCTGACTTGTGCAATGCCACCTCGAGTCCCAGTTGCCGGATCCCCTCCACGACTGTCGCAACCCCGCGTGTCATAGGCGGGGGAGTATGATCCTCTCGCGAGGGGAACAGAGCGCTCACCACGCCCTCCACGAGCTGCGGCCGGAGACTGTCAGCGGGGGCGCCCACGGGCGGATTTTATCCCAAACCACTTTGTGTGGGCGCCCCCATGGATCTCTGTTCAGAGTCCCCAGCGACTTCTCGCGTGCCAACGCCTTGGCTCGCTTGATTTCCGCTCCGAGGGCGGTCTTCGACGCTCTGTACCCCTCGTACAGCTCCGCCTCGATGGCTTCCGTATCCGGCGGGCGTTTACGGAGCCTGCAATACACGCTTGGCGTAAAGCCGTAAGCGCCGGCGACCACCAGTACACCTGGCACTAAGCACAAGGCTGGACCCAGAGAATTGCCACGTCACAAATCTCTGACATGGCCTCCTGGAACCACTCTGCCTCGTCGTTTATGTCGGCAGACCTGTCCGGTGATGACACCCAGGCCTGCATGATCGAGGCTTCCAGGTGTAGCTCCTGGTCCAGCTGCTTCAGAGACCAACGCGGACCACTCGAGGTCTGTCGGAACGGCACGCTTGATGTCTGGGCGGAGACGTCAAACCGGATATACCGGTGATCGGAATAGGTCTCCACCCCCTCCATGACGCGCCAGTCGAGGACACGCGGTGACAGAGCGGGGCTGGCGAACGAAATATCCACCACCGATTCACCCCGCATCCGCACGCACGTCGGGACAGAACCCCGGTTCAGGACGACCAGGCCTGTCTCCAGAGCCGAGTCCTCCACCATCCTGCCCCATGTGTCCGTGTACCGGGAACCCCAAGCCACGTTCTTGGCATTGAAGTCCCCGAGGACGGGCACAGGGAGGGAACGGTTCTCGACGACGATTTTCAACTGCGCGAGGGAGTTATGGAACTCGGCGAGAGTTCGGCTCGGGGAGAAGTACACCCCTACCACTGCTATCTCCCCGAACCGTGCTGCTACGTAACCCCGATCCCTCTTGACATCCTCAAGGGTCGGTCCCCCACCCAGTCATCCCTGTGCGGGACATAGTACGGCTTAGCGACCACGGCGATGTGAATCGATCACTGCGCCATGGTCTGTAACAACAGGTCCTGAGCAGAGGCGCAGTGGTTGATGTTCGCCTGGAGGAGGCGTAATGGGGCCGTTATTGGCATTCCATTACAGCCTCCTCCTTCTGAGCCCTCTGTGAGGGTCCCGCCACCGCGAGGTTTGCGGCGGCGACTACGGCTGGGGGGGCGGCAGCGGCGGAAGCGGTGGCGACGGCGGCTGTGGCGGTGACGGTTGGCGGTGGTGGTAGAGGGCCTGCCCCTGGCCCCATGTCTTGGTGGGTGGAGCACAAGTCCTACTCTCAGCCCGGTGATCGGCCGGCTTCCCAGCTGCCGCACATGCTACGCAGTGCGGCGCAGCATCACATGAGCCGGCTTTGTGACCGGGCTGACCACAGTGAAAGCAGTGGTCGCCTCGGTCCACCTCCGAGGTGCACTTAGCTGCCACACGGTCGCCCACATGGCAGCGGAAGCACTTCAGAGGTCTGGGTTCCAGCAGCTTGACCTGCGCAGACACCCAGCCTACCAAGAGCCTTGGACCCACTCCGGCGATTTTTCTGGCATTCGACGCGGGGCAGCTCACCGTAACGGTCTGCAGCCTCGTGAGGTCAGGAGAGTGCCGGCCCTCACCTGCTCTGCCGCCACCACCTCAGCCTCCCCCTCAGAGTCGTCCAGGCCCATGATGCGCATTTCTGCTCTCTTGGTGGGCCTGACAACCAACCACGGACACTCGGGCCTTGACAACCAGCAACGCCCTGATTTTTTCGGCAAGGGAATCAGCGGCTGGGCCGCTGGAGACACCGGGGACCTCCAGCATCCGGGCTCCGGTGTTGGTGACCTTCACCCGGACGCCGTTGGCACACCCCACCTCCTCGAGGCTCACCGCCGCCTTTGCTTTGGCGAGCACACCGCGGTAGGTCACGCCCTTCTGTAGCGTCATCACAGCCGCGACTTCGGGGCGCGGAGCCTAGCCGCGGCGGCTCGCTCCTTACGCCGCTTCCGCCTTCCTCTCCTTTTGGCCGCCCTTACTGACTGGTCCGCCTTCTCCTTCTCCCCGGTCACTTGCCATTCGGTAGCCTCGCCCGCAGGAGGCTTAGGAGACGGGATAGGCCGGAGCGGCTGACTTGCCGCTTTGGCTGGGGCCCTTGCAGCCTGTGCCGCGCCACCCGGTTTTTGCTGCACCTTCGACGCCTTCGACGGTGCCGACCCCCTGGGCTTCAGCACAGCCCCGCGATTGGCCTGTCCCGCTGAACCCGGTTTGGGCGTAGCAGCCGCGGCGGCGGCAAATGAGAGCGGCTGCCTCGCCGCTAGCGGGGAGCGCAGGACGTTGTCCTCCAGCACGGAGAACCACCTGTTAAACGCAGCCAGCTCCTGCCGCACCAGGTTGAGAACCCAGTTCTCCGCGGGCAGGGGCTAAAATGGCCTGTGCTGGCGCTCCTGCGCTTCCTCCCGGGGGCCAGCTCCTCGGAGCTCGGCCAGGTCCGCCCGGAGCTTCTCATTCTCCTTTATGAGAAGCTCCGTAGTGGCGGCCAGGTGGGCGACCTCCACCCGCAATTTGGACATCTCGTCCACTCGAAGACCCCGAGAGAGTTGCGTGAGACTTTGGTCCCCCCTCCCCCTCCCAGAATACGAATGACGCTTCCCATGGGAGCGTGGCAGATACTCTATTCTTCATTTTTTGTTGTTCCTTTTTAAGGGTATGGTCCCTCTCCTCTCCTGGAGTGTAAAAGATGCGGTATGGAACTTCGTTTCAAAAACTCCCAGTAACAGATTGGTCTCAAAGCAAAAAAAGCACTTCTGACGTGCAAGTGACATTCAACCTAGGCTCTAACAGACAGACTGCATTTGAATTGCACCTCAGCCGCTAAATTGCAGTTTGGATGCAGTTTTTGTGCGACGAAACTGTATGCCGCTCAGCAAACTGCATACATGCAAACTGCAAGCTGATTGCATAGTCGGTTAACAGGTTTGATCCAGTTATGTCAACTGCATTCAAACAGTTGTGTTGCAGCTGGCGTGCAGTTCAAATGTAGCCCATTTGTTGAGAGCCTTGGGTGGTCTTGGTAGTCACCGCCTTCGCGTTGTGTGTGTTCAGACCCTCGGCAGCCGCTGGAGGAGAATGACCTGGAGCCGCTGGCGGACGGCGGCTACCAGTTGAAGGCGTCGCGTGCCGTGCACCTCTACGTCAGCACCGCGCCCTGCGGCGACGGCCGCATCTTCTCGCCGCACGAGCATCACCACGCCGAGCCCGACAAGCACCCTAACAGGTGAGTGCTTTACTAACACGGGGCAACTGTGTTACTGTACTCACATGGCGACATCTATTTGACACTTTACTTACATGGGGACAGTTACTATACTCATTTGGGGACCACTGTAATAATGCACCCAAATCGAGACAGCTGTTGTTACTGTACCCAAATGGGTACTGCTGTGTCACTGTACTCACGTCTGAATAGCTCGTGTTCTTAATAACATTCATCTAATGATTAAAAATTCGCTATTCTACAACAGTAATGACACTGCCGAATGGACGCGGTTCACGTGTTATCATTACGTTTAGTCTGATTGTTGAGTCGCCCTTAGTTGATAGCTTTGTGTTTCGCGAGCAGACTGGCGCGCGGGCAGCTGCGCACCAAGATCGAGTCGGGCGAGGGCACCATCCCCGTCAAGAACTGCAACAACGTGATGCAGACCTGGGACGGCGTCATGCAGGTACACACTCATAATAATCATTTATCCCGTCAGCTCCCGTAAGGCTCGATCGGGCCGCAAACATGAATTAACCGTCACTACCCGTAAGGCCCGATCGGGCCGCGGGCTGCACGCGTTCTTTCAACCTCTATGATTACATAATGAAACGTCATATTCCTGTGGAAATTTTTACACACTCGGAGCGTAATAGTATCGTACTTTTACAAACATTTCCATAGAGAAATTCTGTTTTGAAAATTTAAAAAAAAAATGTTTTTAGTTGCATGTTTACGTTTGTCAATGGCGGACGAAATTTTGTTAATATTGTGTGTATTAATTAGTTTCGTGTTTGTTTATGTGATATGTTGAGTTTATATATTCATAACTATGTTGTTATTACGTCATTATAACATCGTTCTAGATAAATATTTTGAAGAATTATTACGTTATGACATTTCTTGTCAAAGTCATTGTGAGGGTGAATGATGTGACTTTTTGTATGTTTGAACACAGTTTGAAGGTATTTATTTATTCTCAGGTAGTTAGTACATAGTATTAGAAAAAAAAACGCATCACAAAACGCAACGCAAACGCAGTAACGCAATTTGAAAAAGCCGTTACTTGGTTTGGTTTTCGTGATATGAAGTTTGAGAATGACTAATAGGAAAATATTATATCGGACTCTAAGAAAAAAAACACTGTTATTAAACTACTTGTATATTCATAGTGTCATGCAAAATTTCGTGTAAATTGATGCAGCGGTTTTATCAGAAATTAACCTAATACATGAACAAATACTATTCCCGCCAAATCGTTGATAACAGCATTTGATAAGAATTCAACTCTCGTAACACAAGTATTGTTTACATTTTATTACAAGGTCTGTTTATTCAACAACCTAAAAAAAAAACTTCAAGTGCCTCGCACCAATAGAAGCGTCAGTGAACCATTTTATGTAAGCGAAGTCGTAAATATGTCAATGGCGGGAAATAGCGCGCGGGAGTTAACGGGTGTGGCAGTTTCGCGCGCGAGGGAGCTGGCGGGTGGCCAGGAAGAATTTGAAACTCTACCTCCACCTGCGGCCCCAGTGCGTCGTATTATGGTTGTTTATTTAAGAACATAGATGACCCTTCTCTTATCTCGGTAACTCAGTGTTAAGTTTTGTTCCGTCAGGGCGAGCGGCTGTTGACGATGTCGTGTTCGGATAAAGTGGCGCGCTGGTGCGTGTGCGGCCTGCAGGGTGCGCTGCTGTCGCGCCTCGTGCGACCAGTGTACCTGACCTCCCTGGTGCTGGGCTCGCTGCTGCATCCGCACCACATGTACAGGTCAGTGTTAGGTGGCGCGCTGGTGCGTGTGCGGCCTGCAGGGTGCGCTGCTGTCGCGCCTCGTGCGACCAGTGTACCTGACCTCCCTGGTGCTGGGCTCGCTGCTGCATCCGCACCACATGTACAGGTCAGTGTTAGGTGGCGCGCTGGTGCGTGTGCGGCCTGCAGGGCGCCTCGTGCGACCAGTGTACCTGACCTCCCTGGTGCTGGGCTCGCTGCTGCATCCGCACCACATGTACAGGTCAGTGTTAGGTGGCGCGCTGGTGCGTGTGCGGCCTGCAGGGCGCCTCGTGCGACCAGTGTACCTGACCTCCCTGGTGCTGGGCTCGCTGCTGCATCCGCACCACATGTACAGGTCAGTGTTAGGTGGCGCGCTGGTGCGTGTGCGGCCTGCAGGGCGCCTCGTGCGACCAGTGTACCTGACCTCCCTGGTGCTGGGCTCGCTGCTGCATCCGCACCACATGTACAGGTCAGTGTTAGGTGGCGCGCTGGTGCGTGTGCGGCCTGCAGGGCGCCTCGTGCGACCAGTGTACCTGACCTCCCTGGTGCTGGGCTCGCTGCTGCATCCGCACCACATGTACAGGTCAGTGTTAGGTGGCGCGCTGGTGCGTGTGCGGCCTGCAGGGTGCGCTGCTGTCGCGCCTCGTGCGACCAGTGTACCTGACCTCCCTGGTGCTGGGCTCGCTGCTGCATCCGCACCACATGTACAGGTCAGTGTTAGGTGGCGCGCTGGTGCGTGTGCGGCCTGCAGGGTGCGCTGCTGTCGCGCCTCGTGCGACCAGTGTACCTGACCTCCCTGGTGCTGGGCTCGCTGCTGCATCCGCACCACATGTACAGGTCAGTGTTAGGTGGCGCGCTGGTGCGTGTGCGGCCTGCAGGGCGCCTCGTGCGACCAGTGTACCTGACCTCCCTGGTGCTGGGCTCGCTGCTGCATCCGCACCACATGTACAGGTCAGTGTTAGGTGGCGCGCTGGTGCGTGTGCGGCCTGCAGGGCGCCTCGTGCGACCAGTGTACCTGACCTCCCTGGTGCTGGGCTCGCTGCTGCATCCGCACCACATGTACAGGTCAGTGTTAGGTGGCGCGCTGGTGCGTGTGCGGCCTGCAGGGTGCGCTGCTGTCGCGCCTCGTGCGACCAGTGTACCTGACCTCCCTGGTGCTGGGCTCGCTGCTGCATCCGCACCACATGTACAGGTCAGTGTTAGATTTTTTTTCAACCGACGTAAAAAGAGGAGGATCTCAATTCGAGATGTGTACTATTATAGATGGTGCCCCAGTGGTAACAGCCGCGACGAAGTTGTAGGTCGTGAGTTCAAACATAGGCAGGCGCTTTACTTTGTGTAAATTATTTCATCACCACTGCTCTCAAAATGGTAAAGGAAAACATCGTGAAGAAACCGGCATGTCCTAGAACCAAACATTCGAAGACATGTGACATCCAACCCGTATTGGGCCCGCGTGGTGGATTACGACCCACACCCTCTTAGAGAGGAGCTGTGGCCCAGCAGTCCCGACATTAAAAAGGGCTGATGATGACTATTATAGTACTCACATGGAGACATTTGTGATTTACTGTACCTCACATGGCGACATATTATTGCCCTACTCACTTGAGTTCCTGTTATTGTATGTAACGTTGAAATATTCTGTTTACAATTTATAAACTTCTACGATGATAATTTGTCAAGCGAAGTAAATGAAACAACACTGAATATGGGACAAGTCTTATATTTACATCTAAAACTACACACATTACAGTCTACTCTATGGAGAAGGGCGCCTCGCGGTGCGTGATCAGGTAGTACGTGCCTCGGGCCCTGGGAACACACATACATTAATATTATAATACCGTCACTTTACTTGCGTCAGCTTGATCCGTACTCACAAGAGTACGGGCAATTCGTTCACGGAAATGGATTGTTGAATCTAACATATAGCAAAGTTACGAATTGTGTGAATGTGGTAAAAAATCACGTTAATTATACTGACTGCTTTGCAACTTTGCTTGGGTATTTTACTGAAAACGTCAATTAAATAACCAAAAAATAACACGTAGGTATTAACCAATTAAATATTACTAAGATAAAACGCATCAAAGTTGAGGCGGTCTACTGCGAAGTGTTTTTACGAAGTATCGGCCGAATGTTCAGAGATATTTGTGTGAAGTGTTAAAGTGAATGTGCCATACCTAGAAAGAAATACATAGTTGAGTACATAACTATAAATAAGTTTAATTTAAAGGAGATCAATGTTGCAAATATATGGTCATAATAAAATTTTTGTAATGACACTAGAGTGGAGAGCCGCCGAATCCCGAAATACGAGCTCGTCTCAGTTTGGGAATCAGTGTGCTATATGTAGTTGCTACACTGTACCATGATTTTACCATAAATATGTCTACATTTTGTTATATGCTTACTTTTTGTACTTTTTAATGAATAAAATTATTATTATATTATTATTCCGTTTATTTATTAGATGTAAATATAAAAAATAGTATCCCACCGGTATCGGGAACAGGGTCCAAGCTACCGGCGGTCAGGGCTCCAGAGAGAGGAACCGCCTGACAATGCGAGCCGTGTCCAGAAGTACTGCTTTCTGAATCAAGCCCTTGATCCAGCCGCCTAACGAGAGCCTCCTGAGGTGTTGGTCGAGGCTCGTGGCTATTAAGCCATTGGCTGACACGACTATCGGTACAATGATCGCTGAGTCCACATCCCACATGTCGACAACCTCGCGAGCCAAGTCAATATACTTGATTTGTTTATCTTTCTCGGCTTTCACGAGGTTCTCGTCATGTGGGACGGTAATGTCAACAATCATTGCACGCCTCTCGATTCGGTCCACCACCACTATATCAGGCTTATTGGCTACAATAGTCCTGTCAGTGATGATGGACCGATCCCAGTACAATGAGATATGACCATTATCGAGAACTGGGTCGGGCGCATATCTGTAGTACGGCACTTCCGATTCCACAAGAGAGTACTTCAGAGCAAGTTGCTGATGGATAATCCTGGCTACAAGGTTGTGCCTATGCAAGTACTCACCGTTAGCTAGACGAGAACAACCAGAGATTATGTGGCGGATTGATTCTCCCGGACGATGACATTCCCGACATATGTCAACCGTGCCGTCATTCACAATAAATCTCCGGTAATTTTTCGTCGTGATAACTTCGTACATAATTGCGCAGACAAAACCTTCGGTTTCCCCAAAGAGGTCACCGACACGCAGCCAGGCTACGGACGCTAACTGGTCTACATCGGGCCCATGTAGTGCCCGGAAAAAGCGTCCGTTATATTATTATTATTATTATAGAATTGTGAAATGGCATTACGTATGTTTTTGGTGGAAGAAGCTCTCAGAGGAGAGCTACAATTAAATTTAGGTATGGCACATTCACTTTAACACTTCACACAAATATGTCCGAACATTCGGCCGATACTTCGTAAAAACACTTAGGAGTAGACCCTTCTGGAGTGGGGGCTCGTTACGTCACTAGTGATAAAAATTGTCGCGCAGCGTGACGTCACGCGAAATTTTATCACACTGTATCGCCCTCATTTTTTGTTTACGTGACAAATGAAAAAATACGTGTCTAATGTTTTTCGGTTATTTAACTGACAGACAAATTAGATGGTTTTAGTAAAATACCCTATTGTGCAGCCCTCACGCTTTAAAATACGACTCCCGTTAAAAAAAGAGCAACCTGTTGAATTCGCACTCATACATCCTCAATGAAACATGAACGTTATGGCGCACTTACCTTGATGAGTGAGGACTATAAAAACAAACTAATAATATAATTTATTACAAAGAAGGATTGTTAGGAAACCACGAATTTATGTCACTTTTGTGAAACTTGTTGTTCAAAACAAAGACAGAGGTATATTAGAATCTTATCCTAATACAGAAATTCTACCAAATAACTTGGCCGTACATTAGTGCCTCATCTAACTGCACACCTTCACCCAAAACCGTGTCTTGCATACCTGTGTCACCCCATCACCCGCTGCCGATAGTGAGTCGGTCCCCTTTGGGGGTGAGACCGAACAGTCGCTTCACGAAAGCCATGAGCTTGGACTCGTTCCCCAGCTCTAAGGAATACGTGACCGGCGCGAGTGGCGGGGGCTCGACGCCCACATATTTGTTCTGCTCCCTGGTCACGTGGTTCAGTTCCCCATTGCCGCTCTTCACCAGCGTGTTAATATCTCTCACGACGCTTATTATTGGGATGACGCTCTTGCGATTTTTTACTAAGAAGTTCAACGCGCGGAATATGAAGTTGTCTTCGTTTTCCGATCGGCTGAAGAGCTGCAGGAATCGTTTCTGTCGCTTCTTTGCGTGTCTGTCTGTGTGTTTGTGTACTTCACTTCTAATAGATTTCTTTCCGTGGTTTTGTTTGGTCTTTGTCGTGTGTGGCAAGCTGTTTAGTGCTTTAATCTTTTTTACGTCATCTTTGAGTTCCTGTTCGTTGAAATCTTTATGTTTCATTTGATCGTGAGGATGTGTTCCGTTGTCTGAGACTTCAGTAGTTTTTTCATTATTTGCTGTTGTAACGTAAGGTGTTTTTTCTTCTTTAGTAGCTGTGTGTATATCAAGATGTCCTTCATCTTTCTTGGACACTCCGTTGCTGTCCGCGGCCAATGTCTCGACGTTACGTTTGACGCGCTTCTTACGAAGATTACTGATACTTGGTGTGAAGTACCTCACATCGTGTGTATTATGTAATTCTACGTCAATGTGTATTTTAGACTTCTTTTCTAAGTATTTGCGTGCCCGAATATGTTCTTCCACCATGCGTTTTTTGTTTAATTCTTTTGTTTCTACTGTGATTGAATCTAGTTTTACCCTCTTGGAGTCGGTTGGAAGCGGTTTGATCTGGTTAAAAGTGGAATGTTCCTTGCTATCCTGTTGGTTCTCTGTGTTTGATGTTAAGTAGTAAGAGTAAAAACCTCTGGTCTGCTCCGTGCCGTCACCTGTAAGTGTGGAGTGTGTCATACAATATTGTGCTTTAGGCTAGTGAAGTTACAGTGCAAAATTGTGCAAGATTGTGATGTACACATTTTTGTGGAGAAAAAGCGGGTAAAATATAAGTTACTGAACAAAACTTGTTGTTAGAATTAAAGACAAGCTCCTAAAATGTGCATTATTTATGATTGAAACCGCTTAGACACCATCGATGTGCCAATGCAAGCTCCTGATAGAAAGGGTGCTAAAAGAAAGACTCACAAATACAACTTGACATTAAGATATGCTAGTCAGGCGCATTTGCCTTAACCCTGAACCCTCAATGTGCAAAACCGCCCGTTTCTGTGCTCGAGAACCATCGTGTCTCCCTTACTTGTGGTCGAGCCGAGCGCCCATGTGCACAGTGGGTCCGTGTGCGCAGCGGCCGCGCGAGAACTCCTTCCACGACGGACACGCGCTCGACACGAACCCGCGCGGACGCAGCACGGACTCCGCGTAGAACATGTAGGAGCGCCAGTGGCTGCAGAAGACTGCGGGCCGAGGGGGGCGGGGGTAGGGAGCAGTTAGTATTACATGTTAGTGCACACGCACCCGCGCGGACGCAGCACGGACTCCGCGTAGAACATGTAGGAGCGCCAGTGGCTGCAGAAGACTGCGGGCCGAGGGGGGCGGGGGTAGGGAGCAGTTAGTATTACATGTTAGTGCACACGCACCCGCGCGGACGCAGCACGGACTCCGCGTAGAACATGTAGGAGCGCCAGTGGCTGCAGAAGACTGCGGGCCGAGGGGGGCGGGGGTAGGGAGCAGTTAGTATTACATGTTAGTGCACACGCACCCGCGCGGACGCAGCACGGACTCCGCGTAGAACATGTAGGAGCGCCAGTGGCTGCAGAAGACTGCGGGCCGAGGGGGGCGGGGGTAGGCAGCAGTTAGTATTACATGTTAGTGCACACGCACCCGCGCGGACGCAGCACGGACTCCGCGTAGAACATGTAGGAGCGCCATTGGCTGCAGAAGACTGCGGGCCGAGGGGGGCGGGGGTAGGCAGCAGTTAGTATTACATGTTAGTGCACACGCACCCGCGCGGACGCAGCACGGACTCCGCGTAGAACATGTAGGAGCGCCAGTGGCTGCAGAAGACTGCGGGCCGAGGGGGGCGGGGGTAGGCAGCAGTTAGTATTACATGTTAGTGCACACGCGGACGCAGCACGAACTCCGCGTAGAACATGTAGGAGCGCCAGTGGCTGCAGAAGACTGCGGGCCGAGGGGGGCGGGGGTAGGCAGCAGTTAGTATTACATGTTAGTGCACACGCACCCGCGCGGACGCAGCACGGACTCCGCGTAGAACATGTAGGAGCGCCAGTGGCTGCAGAAGACTGCGGGCCGAGGGGGGCGGGGGTAGGCAGCAGTTAGTGTTACATGTTAGTGCACACGCACCCGCGCGGACGCAGCACGGACTCCGCGTAGAACATGTAGGAGCGCCAGTGGCTGCAGAAGACTGCGGGCCGAGGGGGGCGGGGGTAGGGAGCAGTTAGTATTACATGTTAGTGCACACGCACCCGCGCGGACGCAGCACGGACTCCGCGTAGAACATGTAGGAGCGCCAGTGGCTGCAGAAGACTGCGGGCCGAGGGGGGCGGGGGTAGGCAGCAGTTAGTATTACATGTTAGTGCACACGCACCCGCGCGGATGTCGCCCAAGCTTACTGCTCGACTCGAGAATATCGCCGTCTATTTATGTCCTCCCTCCAGTGACGCTCCAAGGCGAGGTCCGTACCCCACAGGGGGTGCCCTTAGCGTGTAGGCGCTTAGTTTTAAGTTTTCTGTAAGCCCTGGCTGGCTTAAATTTTGTTAAGATTGCCACAGGCAAGTCCGGTTAAACAGACGACAATCTCATTGGTGGAAATTTGAGAGCTCACTCATTATAAATAAATACTCACATTTGTTGAGTAGCAGCTGTTGCGGAATGACGACCTCCAGCTCGCAGCCGGGCTGCGGACTCTTGCCGCCGTTGGGGAAGAAGTCGGCGTGTCCGATGGGCTCTTTGTACCCTGAGGAACACGCTGAAACGTTACTTGGTGAAGCGCCAATTGCCTTTTTTAATATTCAATACGAATAAAATAGCAAATAAAATAAAATAGGATTTTTCCGTAGGTACAATTGATTATACAGGATGTAACGGAAAGGTGTGGTCATATTTTAAGAACTGGTTCTGCCCATGGAAATGTTTTCTCTAAGAAAAAATAGAAAATTCCCAAAAATAAAATTGATCATTCCATACAAAGTTATCATCAGCTGATCAATATTTGTATGAGGGGTAAATTTTTTTTTTTAGAATTTCCTCAGATTTTCTTGAATTAAGTTGTTCATATCGATGGGCATTATACAGTTCTTAAAATATGAATTTTCGTTACACCCGGTATAATAGCTTATCCTGGTAAAAAAGGTGACAAGGGTTTCAAGAATTAAATCGGTGGATTATTCAAGATTGTCTTGCTGGCTGGCGACGGTACCAGGTGCCACAAGGAGTCACTCTTCAAATCTCCCTAAGTCTGAGTTATGGTCTCAAGAAGACACAAGGTACATAGGCTTTTTGCTACAAATTGTTGTATTAGTATTGGTGTCTCACGGATTTCATCAATAGAGATTTAATTTTCATTAGTTTTGTAGCGACATCTATGACGCCGCACACGAACTAAAAATAGCAAGAATTCTACATCGCGCAAGCAGAGTTCTCCGCGCGATTTGAACATATACAACAGTCCGAAATCAACTATCGGGCAGTTGCCCGGACCAGACACAACACCCGTCTGGTCGGAGGATCCTCCCTTTTCAACGGAGGTTTGCGGGACTTTACACTCTGTTCCGCTCACCTCCACAGTTTCTTTGTACCGCCATATTTTGTCGTTCTTAAAAACGAAGCAAAATCAGGTGTTGGCTATTTACACGCTACACCGTTACTTATAAACCCTTCCGACTGAATGCGTGTCACGGTGCCCAATCTTAACAGAGATTAGCCAAGTACGAAGGAACTATTATAGTGCACAGGAGTGTGCGCATACACAGGTGCACTCTCTGTTCCGTTACTCTCAAAGTCCGATGGGTCGGCGTAGACCAGGCGCAGGACCACAGGCTTAATGTACTTTCCGAGGCACGGAGGAGTCTCGGTTTGTCAAGATGGGCATCCATCCACGCACCGAACACGACTAGCGTTGCTCAACCTTGAAAGTCGTGCCTTTTGGAACGAAGTTCCTTATCGCGCGTTGTGAAAGGGGGCTAGACGGAAAAAATTCTTACGAAAAGTTGTCACGACACTAATGAGGCTGTCCATCCAAAAAGATTGTGTTGGAAAAACAATCTAATAAAAACTTCTTATATTTTTGGTGGGTAGGTACAAAGTTTGCAAGCAGATCAAGCATTATCTAACCAATTTCGTGTGTTAAATCTAGCGGAGCTTGGTACAATCTAACTTCGACTGAGCTGAGCTGAGCTTAGCTGAGCTGAGCTGAGCTGAGCTTAGCTGAGCTGAGCTGCGATGAGATGAGATGATGAAGTATAACTTCTTACGTGCGTGCGTGTGTGCGTAGTTAATAATAAAAAAAATATTATAAATTAAAAAAAAAAATTATATTACAATTCCTTCACTAATTAATCGAAAGGAACTTCGTTCCATCCGGGTGTCCCTTGACACCTCTCAAGTTTTTTTTTTTTTGGGGTGGTCATCACAATCATCCAATGACATCTCCCGCTCTGGGTGAAGCGGGAGGGCGTGTCAGACTCTTACTGAATAAAACCCACCTCTGTTCTTTCCCTGCCTGAGTGCCCAGGGGAGCGGTAACTTTGTTACGAATTTATCCGCTACCCCTAGACATAAAGTCGGCCCGTGCGTTTGTTATTATTTAGGCACGAGTTATATAATTTTTGTCGAGAGAGCTCAAATGTTGGACGTGTTACCGAAAATCCCGGCGTCCGTGTGTATGACGTCGACGAAGTGCGCGTCGGACGGGTCCAGGCGCTGCTCCAGCGGCAGTCCACTGAACAGCGGCAGCGCGGGGTCCAGGCCTGTGATGCGCGACACGCGTCCTGGGAAGGTCAGAGGTTGGTGGTTATAAAGAAAGAGTAGAAGGACGTAAAATATTTTATTAGAGGCGACGACGCATAAAATAAAGTTATTAAAATAGGGCAAAAATGCGTCACAACGGCCATCGCTCGAGGTTTGTTTTAACTACGTATAACTTAAAGTAACATTACCGCTTTGACGGTTAATGTACTGAATCCATGGAACAAAGTATTTTGCTCGTTTCACCGCGTTTAAGTTGATGCTTCTGGATGCTGCCTATCAGTGTAGGCGTGATATCGTTGTGTATGGAGGTGGTGTACCTGTGGTGAGCGCGCTGCCCGCGACGCCGGCCGCCTGCGCGCCCAGGCTGTGTCCCACGAAATGAGTGCTGTTCAGGTCCAGGCCTCTGCAACAAAACTACCATGTAAACAATCTTGTCTGGGTCGATGTCCAGTCTCACCGGATGCAGGTTGAATTGAACCTTGCATTCGATTCGAGAAGTAGGTAGTCATTCTTTACTGGTATTAGAGCATATCTGACCGCCACAAGTGCCAGTGGCTAACCAACAGGTACTGCTTGGTAAGACTGGTTGTCAGACTATCGGGCTTCTGAAATCGACGCCAGGAACAACTGCTAAACTTGCTTTCCGAGACATGGAAAGGCTCTCTGTATAAAATGGATGATCGTCCACACCAGTCGTGCTAGTTGCGTCTACATGATGAGTATATGTTGTGTGGTTACCGGGAGACCATGTAATCGACGAAGGCAGCGGCAAAGCGGCCGATGTACCAGGTGTTTTGCGCCGCCGTGAAGTACCAGGGGCCCGCCTCCAGGCGGTGCGCGTCCACCATGATCACATTAGTATCTCCGCGCTGCATGTACGCTGTGCACACAAATACTTATTGTTAAAGTTGTCAAAGATTAAGGGCTAATTTACTAGCGCTACGTCAACACACAACCATTAAATACGAAGGGATGTCCCATGCGCTTCAGAGAAATAACCAAGAGTCCTATTTCCGCTATCGACGCACAACCGCCCCGGTTAAACTTAAGAGCCAGAAGAGATTTTTTCACTGGAAACTGGCCAAGACCAACCACCTAAAGTAAGAAGAATGTTGTGGAAGGAACAGTATCCACTACCACCCGATTTCTTAAAACCTCAAGAAAATCATGTGGAAATCCTCATGGAGTTCCTTCGCCCCGGGATGGGCCCCCAGGGGTCTGTTAGACTCTTACTGACTAAAATCACACGGTGTTCTGCAGCTACCTTTCGGCCGGGGTACTGGATTGCTTGCGCATTTCGTCACGCTTCCCCGGTCAGGTATTGGTCCGCACAAATTCATGCGAACCCCGTCACCCTATGCAGCCGCGCACGGCCACCATTCCTATAAAGAGGCGCGCGCGAAACACAGCGCGCCGTGGTGTCGGGCCTTTCACCGTTTTGGAATGAGACTCCCCAAGTCTGTTGCCCGTAGGCCACACCCTATGGCGGAGGTCGTTCTGTGCCCTCCCACCCTTTTTTTTTGTGGGGTGGTTAATCATCCAATGACATCTCCCGCTTTGGGTGGAGCGATGTCCTTTGACGCCCTGTTCCTTCCTTGCCTGAGTGCACAGGGGAGCGGTAACTCTGTTACGAATTTATCCACTACCCCTGAGCATGGTGTGGATGCCCTGCGATACCTTCTCTGAGCATGATCCCGCTGCCGTCGTCGGGCTGCTCCATGAAGGCGTGGAAGTACACGACGGTGGGCGCGCCGAAGTCCATGTTGGACGCGAACAGGCGCTCGTCGTCGTTCACCATCAGCTCCTGGTAAACCGTCGGGTTGTGTCTGCAATACAAGAGCATTTTGCTGTGTACCTCACAAAATTTCTCATAGAAGAGAGAGAGATCGACAAGGTGATATCGACTTCGTCAGGACTCTTTGACCGCCCTGTATACCAGAGCGTTGTTAGTGCGGGTACTAAAGAACTGAGTCTCACCTGGTGAACAGCTGGAAACCGATGTCGCTGGAGTCCTTGACGAAAGGGCACTTGGACTTGTCCACCGGCGCTATCTGTAGCAGGGCGTTCTCGTACTGCACCCCCGGTGGCCCTGCGGGGTGGAGGGGTACATCACACTGACTCTATGGAGGACAACACACTCTGACTCAATGGTCATATCACACTATGACTCAACGGGAGACATAGTAGTGACAGTGTCACTGCTCGCAGATATTGGTGCCGATTCTCTTATTCAATAACTAAACTAAAATTAGGGAATCGCTATCTTTTACTAAAAGGCAGTGGAAGAAAAGGACGGCTATAGCTATGAACTAATTTAGAGATGTCAAACTAGTTTACGCCTTGCGCTTTACCGTGTTTTTAGTCGACATGTTTTACGTGTACCCTTAATTTGTATGGAAATATTATTTCAACCAAATTTTGACAGCTCTAATTTACTTCCGCCTCTTTATTGTTTTATTAGACAGAGAAAGATAACAATAGCCTAAATTAAGTTTAGTTTGTGCAGACCAGAATTGGCACCATTGGCTGGCTTTTCCGAACCAAGTTGACAAGTAACGCATGGAATTAAAAAACTGTGTGATGACTGTATTTTGTCAGTGCATTCCGCATTGATGACGTGCCTTATCGTGACAGTAACGTTTCTGTCACGGCGACTGAAGTCACACGTACGTGTGAGTTAAATTGATATTCAGTGACAAAAGTGACACTCGGTGACAAATAGTGACACAGAGTGATACAGAAGATACACGTCTACGTCTGTGTTTCCTGGTAGCTACAACCTGGGAGTCTGTGAATAGGTTACTTCTAGGCAAGCGTGCCCCATCTTCGACCACATCATCGCTTACCATCAGATGAGATAGTGGCCAAACGCGTGCCTATCAACATTAAAAAAAAAACACTTAAGTGACATTTGGTAACACAAGATGACAAGAGTGACATTCTATAACACCAAAGTGACACACGATCACACGAAAGTGACATTCGGTGACATGAGGGTAATAAAAATTGCAGAACTTCATATTCCTTGACTTGTCCCAGTTTATCGAGTGCTCGGCGCAGCACGTCTCCTTGCAAACATCTCTATCAGGCGTACACTCTATCGAGCCACATTATCTGTCATACAATCCATATTTTCTATACTTTATACAAGCTTTTAAATAACTTGCAATGTTCGTATGTAAATTGTCGGCTCCATTTGCAACCAGTTCTCGACCACTTGACTTGTTGGTTTCCGATAGAGCTGAAATTTAGCATACTTATGTACGAGTAAGCTCGGTGACAATGCAATATTATGATACCATTGAGATGATCTGATGATGGCGTATGTAGGGACTGGTACTCCTTGATGAGAAATGGTAGGACAGTTGAATTTGGGCTAGTGTCGCGAGGCTCTAAAGCTTGTTTTTTTTTAATAATTTTAATTTTTCACACATCCACTTTCAAAACTTTCCACACATTCTTTCTTACACCGCAGTTTGCAACCTAAGCTTATCATCATTCTCCTGGCCTTATGCCAATTTATTTGGGGTCATCGCAACATGTCTATTTCTTCCATACTCATCTATTAATCTTCATCTCTGTAGTCACCCCCTTTTTACTCATATCCTCTCTCACACAGTCCATCCATCGTTTCTTTGGCCTTCCCATACTCTTATAACCATCCACAAGACTTTCCTCACGACATTTTCTTCATTCCTCCGCATCACATGCCCATACCACGACAATCGATTTCCACACAACTTTTCAGTCAGCGGTGCCACTTTCAGACTTCCTCTTATACAGGGTGTAACGGAAAGGTGTGGTCATATTTTAGGATCTGCATCTGCCCATCGATATGAACAACTTTATTCAAGAAAAACTGAGGAAATTCTAAAAAAAATTTTTTACTCTCCATACAAATGTTGATCAGCTGATGATAAATCTGTATGGAAAGTCCAATTTTTTTTTTTGGGAATTTTCTATATTTTCTTAGAGAAAGTTGTTCATTTCCATAGGCAGAACAGGCTCCTAAAATATGACCACACCTTTCCGTTACACTCTGTATACTCATTCCCAATTCTATCCATGCGCGTAACACCACACATCGCTCTTAGCATTCTCATCTCAGCTGCATGCAATTGCTTTTCATCATCCCTTTTGTGGCCCAACATACAAAAGGGATGAATGAAAAGCAATTGCATGTTGCAATCTTCCCAGCTGTACGTTCATTTCAGTTGGTATCGTGTTGACAATGAAACTATCACTATAAATAATTTGATAGCTCTTCCGTACAGTGAAAGTATTAATGGAAAATCAACTAAATGTAAGTAGCCTTAAGGTTCATAATTCCAAAGCTTATCATCGCAAAAGGTTTTAGGTCCTATCCATATAAGTTCCACATTAATGTTAAAACCGCGAGGTGTTGTAAAAACGTGCGGTGTACTCTCGTAATACCTACCTAATGTAATGACGCATCCCACGAGAAACTTTCTTACCAAGTTCTACTAGAAACTATTTCCCTTACATAACAAATAGGTACTCGTACCTCGCAGGATTATGTACAGGCTTTTAAGACCCCATTTTGAAATGATATAATCCGACCTAGAAACATACTTAACGAAAATTATCGCGTATCATAAATATCGCGTAATAAGCATTTGCGCACCGTTCCCCATGCATAGTTTTCAATTTCCTTATTCATGCACTCAAATTGTTAAAAAATAATTTAAAAATCCGACTGCAAAAAAATACTATAATTTGCAAACAAATCTCTTTTTAACCGACGAAAAAAAAGGAGGTTCTCAATTCGACCGTATATATATTTTTTTCAAGCAGTCGTTCTTTCTATTCAATCTTGATCATGCGGCGCCATTTTGTTCGCTTGTCAATATCGTTCACTGTAAGGGAATTCTTCATGTCCTTTTTAAGCGTCGTTGAGCACGCCGCTACGGGTCTTTGTGGTTTTCGAAAGCAATTAAAATAAAATTAGTTTTCGAAAGCATTTAAAGAAGTTGCATTTTTCATACTAACATTTTCCTAATTTATTTAACAACAATGAACACTACAGTTTTAAAACTTTTATGCAATAATGTTTAAAAACTAAGATAACGTATGCCACTTAGATTAAGCAACAAAAATAAGTTTTAGCTAAGTTAAAACAAATTTATTGGTCATTTCTGCTAACAAAAACTTTTTACAAAAAAAAAAAAAAACAACCGGCTTCCAAAAAAGGTACTTAAAGCACACTAACAATTAAAAAATAACTTTAATTTCGGAAGCCGGTGTTTGTATTTTATTTCTTCGTTATTTGACACCGACTTCCGAAATTAAAGTTATTTTTTAATTTTTAGTGTACTATAAGTACCTTTTTTGGAAGTCCGTTTTTTTTTTTTTGTAAAAAGTTTTTTATTTTTTACTTTGGAGTTGTTATACCCCAGAACTAAAAACCCCAATAACATGGAACGTGGAATTTAAACATACTCGTAATTGGAGAAAACAAAAAACGTCATCAAGGTATACGTATTTTTCGTTTTTGTTCAGTTTCTCAAAAAGCGCTGAAGCAATTTCGATAAAATTGATATGGGACCACCTCGGGAGTATATTCTTTCGGATAAAAGAAGAATTTTGAAAATCGGTCCACAACTGACGGAGAAATCGGCGGAAACATACATACAGTCGAACATAGAACCTCCTCCTTTTTCGAAAGTCGGTTAAAAAGAGGATTCATTTTTAAGGTATTTTTTTTGTTTATACAGGGTGTAACGGAAAGGTGTGGTCATATTATAAGAGCCGGTTCTGCCCATGGAAATGAACAACTTTCTCTAAGAAAAATAGAAAATTCCCAAAAAAAAGTTGTACTTTCCATACAAAGTTATCATCAGCTGATCAATATTTGTATGGGAGGTAAAAAAAAAAATTTTGAATTTCCTCGGATTTTCTTGAAGAAAGTTGTTCATATTGATGGGCAGAAGCAGTTCTTGAAATATGACCACACCTTTCCGTTACACCCTGTATAGCTATGAGTAATAAGGTTTTTTTACTATTGGCAGTTGTCTATGACGGTCATTATTCGATATAATATCAAGTAATTGATGAATATTTTAGTTCATAGAAGTGACGAGGCTCTTTATTTGTGAGATAAAAACGCCAATTTTATATGTAAGAACCATATATTAGTTTAAAAAAAAAAAACTGAAAATCACGCTTTCATTTCCCGGAGCCGCATCACGGCCTTACTCATCTGCTGTGTCACTTCTGGGACGCCTCACAGGAAGGCTAGTCCAACCCACCGCACGCCGTACGTACGCAACGAGCGCCGCAGTGCCGTCAGCTCGGTGGCGGCGGCGGCCAGTTTTTCCACATTTTCATAACAGCTCGTTCGACTAGTTTGTTTATTGCACAATTTTACATATTTGCACTGGACAGGTAAAGCGACTTTCCTTGTGTTCCTTTTTAGAATGTGTGCTGTACTACCATTCATTATTGACTTAGGGATTAAAATTATCTCGAATTATCATTCAACCAACACATAGTTGATTCTTATAAAAAAATTGGAGGATTTCTTTTTTTACCTACATTATATTGAGTAATATTTTTAAATCAGAGACGATTCCCTTTTTAACCGACTTCGCATAAAGGAGGTTATATGTTCGACTGTATGTTTTTTTAATTAGAAATAATAAAAATAAAATTCGTTTATTTTGATAGTATAACATTATCTTACAACTATGTTAGTACTTAATGAGGAGCTCAGTTATTAAAAATCATTAGAATAAATTTAAATTTAAATAAATTGAATATAACATTGAAAATAAAATGTGAATAAGTAATTTAAAATAAAATAAAATTGAAAATAAACTAAATTTATGTATTTCCGCCGATTTCTCTGTCATGTACTGATTCTCAAAATTCTTCTTTTATCCGAAAGAGTATAGGTACTCCAGAGGTGGTCCCATATAAATTTTATCGAAAGTGCTTTAGCTCTTTTTGAAAAAATCAACAAAAGCAAAAAAAAATTGTATACGTAGATGACGTTTTGGTCTCCTCCAATTACGATAATGTTCAAATACCATGTTCCATGTTATTAGGGTTATCAATTACTGACTAAAACCCACTCCTGTTCCTTCCCTGCCCTGAGTGCCCAAGGGCGCGGTAACTCTGTTTCAAATTTATCCACGAGCCCCGGGCAGGCATCGGCCGTGACGGGCCCCGTCATGCATTTCTGACAACTCTTAGAGGCGCGCGAGGAACACTATCCCTGGGACTACATATACTCATATTACTACACTGCTACTGATCTGAAACAATGCAGCAACATTGATAGTGCGATAGTAATCTGTTACAAAAAATAGTATTACCTAATCTCTGCTCCAGTGATCGCTGGCATTACATAGTGCACGGTATCAATCACAACGTGTAACAGTTGCCTCAGCCATGCACATGCACACACATGCGTATTCACGCACATGCACAGATGAGGTCACGCCTCACACCCGAGCCAGCTATTCGGCACAAAGAAATGCGTTTCATAAAGAGGCTAATTACGATAGTAATATGATGTTAATACTGATCTGATTGTTCCGCTTCAATGAGACACGTGGCGCAAGCAGAAGGAATGCCGCTGAGCTAGTTCTGTACCGCTGAAGCACTACCACACACTCGAAGCATACTAGCAAAATCAATTAAGGTGAATGCTCCAGGGTAGACCGCGAAATTCAAATTTTCTTACGTTTTTTGCAATTTGCAGGTCAGTGTCAAGTTGTATCTTAGCATGTATGTATTTATAGAATTATAATCATTCAAATCAACAATACATCTCTCTCAGTTAGAATTGATGTCAAATTTCATGGTTTCATGAAACACTTACATTTGGAATCAAGTCTAACTGAGAGAGTTGTATTGATGATTTTAATGATATTAATTCTATAAATACATATTGCTGCGCCCGCGAATCAAATTTTGACTTAGATATAACCTGACACTGACCTGCAAATTTCAAAAAACGTAAGAAAATTTGAATTTCGCGGACTACCCTGGAGCTTCCACCTTAAGGTTGTACTAGTCGATATTTTATCCATACAAATTTCAAATTTCCACATTGTACATCCAAAGTTAAACATGATATCGTTTTGTCTCATCATTAATTTTCAGAATAGTAAAATAAAAATCTATTAAAAAGTTATAAGCCCACAAAGACTCGTTTTTCTTGCTATTTTTAACGCAATCTTCGGCGTAAATAAGTAATAAAAGAAGTGCAAAATCTCCAAAACAAAGTCTCCGACAAACCTCAATTATAGAAGAGTTCAATAAACTTTATTTGTAAATGATTTATGCAGTGGTTTTTTCATAAAACTCAATTTTCCAAAGAACTTCGTAATTTTTTGCGCGGTCGTTTTAGGTCGGAACGGTACAGCGGTGTTTGTGTGCGTGCAAACTAGACGTACATGTAGACTAGTGTCTAACTGCTCATCAGTGATATTTTTTATGTCGGACATGATGCCAGGTGAGACAGCGTGTTTTTTGGCCAAGCCCATCTATGAGTTCGAGCCAGCGACTAGTTCTACCTTAAACTTTAAAACGACGCCTGTGTATTGTTAGCCGTCCGATATGCGTCCATCACAACTGCGGAGTTTCGCGAGCCGAATTATTTTACCCTAATATTTAAAACTTTGCTCTTTTTAGGGTTCCGTACCCAAAGGGTCCAAACGGAGCACTGTTGCTGTCACTCACGTGTCCGTCATTCTGTCTGTACGTCGTCTGTCACAAAATTTGAACCTGAAAGGGCCCGTTCGGGCTGATGCCTGCCTGGGGTCGCGGATAAATTCGAAAGAGAGTTACCGCGGCCCTTTGGGTCAGGAAAATGAAGGAACAAGGGTGGGTTTTAGTCAGTAAAAGTCTGACACGGCCTCCCGCTCCACCCAAAACGGGAGAAGTCATTGGATGATTTCCAACCCTCCAAAAAATTAAAAAAAAAAAACAAGGTATCTCAGCTGCAGTGAGCGTCCCAAAGAGAGCTCATCAGTGCTCTCACCTAGCAAGCATCTTGATACGACACGGTTAGCGCAGTGATGAGCGATGCGCTGCGTGTCGCGGGTTCGATCCCCGCACGGAACAAATATTTTTGTATGGCCTACAGATGGTTGTTCCGGGTCTAGGTGTCTTGTGTATGTGAGCTTACATGTTTGTGAACGCACCCACGATACACGAGTAATTCCTAGTGTGGGGTAACGTCTGTAATAAAAAAAAAATAACAGAGTTACTCTAAATAATGCCAACTAACTTTAATGTCGGAAGTTGGTGTTTTTAGTTCTTTTTCTGCGTTATTTGACACCGACTTCCAAAATAAAAGTTATTTTGCATATTTTAGTGTTCATTTGGCAGTTAGTTGTTTTTTTTTTTTGTAATAAATATTTATTTTTCACTTTTAGTTGTTGTACCCTGTATCTAAAACTGAATAGTAAAGTTATGCCCGAATTGATATTCTCAATAAACTGAGTTTCGTGAAAACTACATCGTAAGGCATTTTAAGGATAACTTCAAAACTACTGGTCAGATCTCAGCTATCAAATAAAAAAGAATCATCAAAACCGGTTCACCTAGAAAAAAGTTCTGAGGTAACACACATAAAAGAAAGTAACATACATAAAAAAAAAGTTCTGAGGTAACGCACGTAAAAAAAGTTCTGAGGTAACACACATCAAAAAAGTTCTGAGGTAACACACATAAAAAAAATACATTCTAATTGAGAACCTCCTCCTTTTTTTGAAGTCGGTTAAAAAGAAAGATGCGACTGGACCGTTACCCACGCGGGCACAGGGCGGGTATGTAACTGAAAGAGTTTTATTGATGATTTTATTGATTATAATTCTATAAATACACACTTGCTACGGCCGAGAATCAAATTTTGACCAAGATACAACCTGTAACTGACCTGCAAATTACAAATAACGTAAGAAAATTTGAATTTCGCGGGCTATCCTGACGCTTCCACCTTAACACTTCACACAGATATGTCCAAACATTCGGCCGATACTTCGTAAACGCACTTCGGAGTAGGCCCCCTGTTCTCAAATATTCAGTTATACTACTACTGTACTGTTATGGCGAAAACCAGTAATCAAATTATTAAACAAGTGCCTTTCGTGATGGCTGGTATGAGGTGGCGCATTTAAATAACTTCCGGAGAGTCTGCGTTTGAATCCACGACAAACCACTCGCAAGTCGTGGCCGTTACCACTCGGGCACCACTGCACGTTTATCTCTACACAGTATAAAACTAAATGGCGTTCCGCGTCTGTCTTTGTGCTTCCGCTAACTCCTAAACCTCGCAACAGATTTTGATGCAATTTTCATTAATAGAAAGAGTGATAAACGAGAAAGGTTTTTGTATATACTTAACTAGCTTCTGCCAGCGGCGATGTGGAATTAGTACCTACTACATACAACTTTCAAACCCCACTTTAACCCCTTTTTTTTGGGGGGTGGGAAATCATGCAATGACATCTCCCGCTCTGGGTGGAGCGGGAGGGCGTGTCAGACTCTTACTGACTAAAACCCACCTCTATTCCTTCCCTGCCCTGAGTGCCCAGGGGCGCGGTAACTCTGTTTCGAGTTCATCCACCACCCCTGTGCAGGCATCAGCCATGACGGGCCCCGTCATGTTTTGCTGACAACTCTTTCAGGCGCATGGAACACTATGCGCCGTTGACTCTCGGGCCTGGTGCTGATCGGACGGCGAGCTACCCACTACTCGCCGTCCGTAGGCCCGGGTTCACTTTAACCCCTTGGGGAATGAATTTCCAAAAACCCCTTCTTAGTGCTCCCCTACATAATAAAAAGAAGCCGTGTGCAAAATTTCACGTTCTTAGTCCTAGCAAATTCGGCTTTGCATTGATATGTCAGTCAGTTTCTCCTTCTATGTATATAGATTTATACCCGTCCAGAGCCGGTGCGGTTCACTAGTATTAAACGCAACAATGATGATGTACTCACGTATGACGGAGAGGAAGCAGGCCAGCGGGACTATCGACTGCATGGCGGCACTTAACACACTACAATACTATAAATAAAACTAATAATATCGAGAAATCTCCAACACAACGCTAACGGAATTATTGTAAAATAAAGAAATTAAATTATAAAGTAAAACATTATATTAAGTAAATAGTGCAAATGTATGTATGGAGAGATAGCTCGGATTGCACTCTGGGCTGTGTATCGCATCAGTGCGACCCTCCTCCCCAGTGCGCGCCCCGGCACGCTGCAGTCATAGAGGGGAGCAGCCTACCGGTAAGTTAAATAACGTTCATGAATCAGTTGCGTTTCAGCCAACACAACAGAAATCTTAACTTGTATAAAAAAAATAGAACCGACTTGCAAAAAAAAAAAAAACAAATAAGTGCATAATTACTTTAATTTCGGAAGTGTTGTTTCTTCGTTTTTTGACACACACAAACAAAACGTTTTGAGAACACATTACACTAAATATTGCATAATAATTGTAATTTCGGAAGTCGGTCAATTATCGAAGAAACAAAATACAAGCAAGTCGGTTGTATTTTATTTTTAGCGTTGTTTAGCGTTTAATCAATGTCGATAAAATTTATATGGGATCACCTTTGAAGTATGGCCTACCAAACTGAAAAGAATCATCAAAAACTATTTACAAGTGGCGGAGTAATCGCGTAACAAACGTACAAAAAAAGAAAAAATACAGACCAATTGAGAACCTTCGGTTAAAAATTGCAAATGAAGTGGCTGTCTGCAGCTTCCGCTTACTTCTTCTAAACCACGCGACGGATTTTGATAAAGTTTTTATTAACAGACAGACCGATAAACGAGGAAGGTTTTTGTATATTAATTGCACCCTTGCAAAACCGGGTGCGGTAATAATATGGAATACGTCACGACAAGCAAATTCATAATCATTTTCCATTCAAATCACATTAGAGATAGTTTAAAAGTGGCGACAGTGACAGAAAAGTTGAAGGGAACCGCTTATCTTGATAGGGTCATGTGAAGAGGACGGTAACTAAAAGAGTAATGAATATAAACGTGGATGGATGGAGAGGGAGAGGGAGGCTAAATAAAAGATGGATGGATTGTGTGAGGAGTGATATGAAAGAAACGGGAGTTAGTGATAGCGTGACGGCTGACAGGACAGAACGGAAGAAAAAAACATGTCGCGCCAACCCTAAGTAACATGGGATAAGGGCAGGAAGATGATGACGTCACGACAAGCAAAGTCCTCTCGTATCAAAAGATCGAATATTGTCTAATACGCGTTGGCTATTTCAGCGTTTTCCACGTCCTTGAAGAGTGCCCAAACCGTAGTACAGCCTTCCCATTAGTTAATTTAGTTGAAGTGAACGTTCCACAGGATCAGTGAGTCTCGTAATTATAATAACTGGTCGCGACGGAAAGTGTCGCAACGCGGCCATATGCGGACTAGCACTTAATGAAGTTATGCATTTAGCTGGTTTGGCTAAGTGGGTGACTGGGTATAACTAACTGGATGCTGGCTACTGGGCTGCGTATCCTACTGCGGACTTTCCTTTCCTTATCTGCGTGTTCTTAAAATATTATTCTTGTTGGATTTCCCAACAACAGTACAAGGAAGCGACAACAGTAAGGGTGGTATTATTGTATCCTATATAATTATGTGTGTGTAAGAGATTCGGTTTCTCAAAACTCGAAAAGTTGTAGTAAACCAAAAATACAAAAGTAGCATTTTTTACAAATGTGGTTTTAGTTTAACACCATCTGTTGTCAAGCAGCAGAATTGAAATGACTGTTCACACAAGTTAACGTAAAATACTGGAAAAAGTGTTAACTATTTGCATTTTTTTTTATACTAAGTTATGTAAATCCATAGAAATGTTTGTACCTAATGAGCGGTGTATTGGTTGCAGGGCGATCTGCGGGCGCATCGAGGCGTACATCTCGTCGCTGCCGCCGCCCTTCCACCTCCAGCGACCGCTGCTGTCCCGCGCCGCCAGCACGGAGGCGCGCACCCCCGCGCGAGCGCCCTCCTTCAGCGTGTGCTGGTGCTCCACGCAGCAGGTCAGTCCACTGTCGTGCGCCCTCCTTCAGCGTGTGCTGGTGCTCCACGCAGCAGGTCAGTCCACTGTCGTGCGCCCTCCTTCAGCGTGTGCTGGTGCTCCACGCAGCAGGTCAGTCCACTGTCGTGCGCCCTCCTTCAGCGTGTGCTGGTGCTCCACGCAGCAGGTCAGTCCACTGTCGTGCGCCCTCCTTCAGCGTGTGCTGGTGCTCCACGCAGCAGGTCAGTCCACTGTCGTGCGCCCTCCTTCAGCGTGTGCTGGTGCTCCACGCAGCAGGTCAGTCCACTGTCGTGCGCCCTCCTTCAGCGTGTGCTGGTGCTCCACGCAGCAGGTCAGTCCACTGTCGTGCGCCCTCCTTCAGCGTGTGCTGGTGCTCCACGCAGCAGGTCAGTCCACTGTCGTGCGCCCTCCTTCAGCGTGTGCTGGTGCTCCACGCAGCAGGTCAGTCCACTGTCGTGCGCCCTCCTTCAGCGTGTGCTGGTGCTCCACGCAGCAGGTCAGTCCACTGTCGTGCGCCCTCCTTCAGCGTGTGCTGGTGCTCCACGCAGCAGGTCAGTCCACTGTCGTGCGCCCTCCTTCAGCGTGTGCTGGTGCTCCACGCAGCAGGTCAGTCCACTGTCGTGCGCCCTCCTTCAGCGTGTGCTGGTGCTCCACGCAGCAGGTCAGTCCACTGTCGTGCGCCCTCCTTCAGCGTGTGCTGGTGCTCCACGCAGCAGGTCAGTCCACTGTCGTGCGCCCTCCTTCAGCGTGTGCTGGTGCTCCACGCAGCAGGTCAGTCCACTGTCGTGCGCCCTCCTTCAGCGTGTGCTGGTGCTCCACGCAGCAGGTCAGTCCACTGTCGTGCGCCCTCCTTCAGCGTGTGCTGGTGCTCCACGCAGCAGGTCAGTCCACTGTCGTGCGCCCTCCTTCAGCGTGTGCTGGTGCTCCACGCAGCAGGTCAGTCCACTGTCGTGCGCCCTCCTTCAGCGTGTGCTGGTGCTCCACGCAGCAGGTCAGTCCACTGTCGTGCGCCCTCCTTCAGCGTGTGCTGGTGCTCCACGCAGCAGGTCAGTCCACTGTCGTGCGCCCTCCTTCAGCGTGTGCTGGTGCTCCACGCAGCAGGTCAGTCCACTGTCGTGCGCCCTCCTTCAGCGTGTGCTGGTGCTCAACGCAGCAGGTCAGTCCACTGTCGTGCGCCCTCCTTCAGCGTGTGCTGGTGCTCCACGCAGCAGGTCAGTCCACTGTCGTGCGCCCTCCTTCAGCGTGTGCTGGTGCTCCACGTCTCTAGAGCGCCACAAAGGAACAAACATACATACATACATAGGCTTATACACACATTACCCCTCCCTTGCGTCGCGCAGTATAAAGAGGCGGTTTCTTGGTGGGTTGTCGTATTGACGGGGTGAAGTGTTGGTGTGTTGCAGCTGCCCGAGGTGATCAACGCGACGACGGGCAAGCTGGAGAGCGGGCAGCCGTCGCTGCTGTGCAAGCAGAGCATGTTCGCGCGCTGGCACTACCTCGTGCGCCGACTGCCGCTGCTGCCTCAGGTACAAGTGCTAGCCTTCCTTAGACCAGCCCTAGAAGATTCATTATCAGCCTTTTAATGTCCCCACTGCTGGGGCACAGGCCTCCTCTCTATGAGATGGTGTGGGCCGTAATCAACCACGCGGGCCCAATGCGGGTTGGTGGATGTCACATGTCTTCGAATGTTTGGTTCTAGAACATGCCGGTTTCCTCACGATGTTTTCCTTCACCGTTTTGAAAGCAGTGGTGATAAAATAATTTACACAAAGTAAAGCGCCTGCCTGGGTTGGAACTCACGACCTATAACTTGTAAGTCGCGGCCGATACCACTGGGCCATCACTGCCCTAGAAGATGATGTCTTCAAATCATCCCTATTATCCCAGTATTCGCTACCCAGAGCGGTCGCGAAAGCCGAGTCGGTATGTGATACACCTACCGTTCAAACCTAAGAGGATATCGTTACCGCTATGGGTAGAGAGAATTACTTGTGAAAATATGCGACGCGACGCCTTGGCGGAAGCAAACGAAAAGATACTACCTACCTGGGTGGTATTTTTTTTTTGTGGGGTGGGAAATCATCCAATGACATCTGCGTGTCAGACTCTTACTGACTAAAACCCACCCCTGTTCCTTTCTGCCCTGATTGCCCAGGGGCGAGGTAACTCTGTTTCGAATTTATCCTCATCCCCCGGGCAAGCATCGGCCATGACGGGCCCCGTCCTTATTGCTGACAACTCTTGTTCGTCGCGCGTGGAACACTACGCGCCGTCGACTCTCGGGCCTGGTGCTGATCGGACGACAAGCTACCCATTACTCGCCGTCCGCAGGTATGGCCCTGTCATGTCATGTATATCATGGGAATGCATAAAAAAACTAATCTACCATCTTTGGGAGACCGCCATGTTGGATTTAGAATGACATCACTCACGTGTATGCAAAATTTCAGCTCAATCAGAAACCGGGAAGTGGGTTAAATTCAACTTCTAAGATTTTTTTTATTTTTGTAGTAATGAAAGCGTGTCACATATTAGTGCTGATTCTGTTGTGCACAAACTAAACTTAATTCAGGCTATTGCTATCTTTTTCTCTCTAATAAAACAAGAAAGAGATGGACGTAAATTGGTGCTGTCAAATTTAGTAGACCTAATATTTCCATACAAATTAAGGGTACACGTAAAAACATGTCGCTTAAAAACACGGTGAAGCGCAAGGCGTAAACTAGTTTAACATCTCTAACTTACTTCATAGCTATAGCCGTCCTTTTCTCCCACTGCCTTTTAGTAAAAGAAAGCGATTCCCTAATTTTAGTTTAGTTATTGAATAAGAGAATCGGCACCATTAACTTCTATCATAAAATTAAAAACACGTTTAAAGTATAAGACGAAGTCTATCTATTAACATCACGTAAATAGGCAAGTTTCAGATAAGTATTCCGTGCGCCAAGTCACCAAGTTCCAAGCACTTGTTTCCGGAGCGACTGCACTAATAACTTTGGTATTTCGTCATCTTATTGAATCTTTGTGTACTTAATTAACATATAAACTTTATTATAACTAAAAATATGCTTGCGATTCATTTTTGGTGTCTTTTTTAATGACTGGCTCCGACATACAAGTATATACACGGTTATTACCTGTGATCAGAGATAGAGCTATTTTGATTCAATGACCGCAAACGTTCATGTTACTATGGACATTCCCCGGGGTTCTAACTGAAACTGCGGGATTCGAAAAATACATTGTTTTTTTTATTAATAAAGATATAAGAAAGCTTGTCTTATGTATTGGCGGTGAGCGCACGATGTTGTCAAACTGACATCAGTTTTTAATTTCATTAACCTGAAACGTTTCCGTCTTATACTTTTTGACGTGAAAACGTGTTCTTTGGAAACCTGTCCGTCTCTCCCGTCGGAGGGGTGGAGGGATATATGTATTCATTCATAATTCCTTAAGAAATGAATAACTTTTTCACCGACTTCCTAAAGGTTATCAATTCGGATGTTTGTATTTTTTTTTATGTATTTTCGGGCATAACTCCGTCATATATTGACGGATTTGCAAAATTCTTTTATTGTTCGAAAGGGGTTTGTTCCGAAATGGTCCCATTTAAATTTCATATAGATTTGATGATGGGTTTCGGAGACAGACAACGGAACTCTTCAAAAATTGACAGCAAATCAACCGCGATTGCTGCGATCGTGTCTATGTATTGTTAACACAATTTAATATGGAACCACATCTAAAAAGTGAAAAATAAAAAACTTTTTTACAAAAAAATAGCCTTTTTTGGAAGTCGGTTCTATTTTTTTATAAAAAAGATTTTTATTACAAAGTAATTTCCAACTTATTTAATAATATATATTTCAAATACCGGGATTCCTGGAGTGTCCATATTAAGACAACGTATCGCAAGTACAAAAACTAGCTCTACCTACTCCGATCATTGGTTGTTACCTACTCAATGAACAGCCAAATTTCTTCCGGGCATTATTGTCTCATATTGTGTCTTTTATTGAATTCCTGGAAAAAATTGGCTGCTCATTGAAAAATAACGTTGTAAACTGAGTGTCGCTCGGTGCGGCCGCACTCGTGCGCAGGACGCGGAGGACGGCGCGCCGCCGCCGCCCGACATGCGCGACTTGCCCGACAGCACGGACGCGCTGCTCTACAACGAGGCCAAGCAGATGTGCCCCACCTACCAGGTACGTGCCCCGCCACAACTTTTTTTTTTTGGGGTTAGAAAATCATCCAATGACATCTTCCGCTCTGGGTGGAGCGGAATCAAATTTTGACAAAGACACAACCTGACACTGACCAGCAAATTACAAAAAACGTAAGAAAATTTGAATTTCGCGGGCTACCCTGGAGCATTCACCTTAATGACAAATTTTGGCAGGTGTTCGTGCTAAAGTAGAGTTTGGCAAATTCTCAACTTCAAATTCTTGATTCAGAAACCGGCTGTTAGGGTCGCACACAGTATGAAACATGCACAGTAATGCTTCTCTTCCTCTCATAATAGATGGTCGAGACACGTCATGGGGTGCGTTTTGAATAGTACCTTTATTCAAAACGCCCCCCGTGCCTTGACTTTCTAGCACGTGAATGGCGACCCTAATATCCCTATGCATGAAAAAAAAATATTTGTTATCTAACCGGTTGATCGATGAATATATCGGGTGCAAAAAGACAGTTTCCGAAGCCGAAAGCCTTTTTTTTTCGAAATTTCGAAATTACGAATTTGCAGTTACGAAAACGCAATGAATATCTAACGTATTCGACAAGTACCTACGTGGCTTAAAGCGAAGGGGCTGGGTTTAACTCCACTTGCCTGTGTTCGCGTTACATTGCGCGGAATAAAAAATAGTTTTATTTTTCATACCTAAAAATAAAAGTCGTTTCCTAGCAATAATTTTTGCGCAAAACTACTTTGTTACACGTACAGTATGCGTAGCTAACGGCTCTGTGATGTGTCTTTTTACACCCTGTATTTATATATATTAGTTTTTTTGAAGTTATACTTCTTATGCGACTTCCAACAAGGATGCGTTAAACGTTTAACGGCACCAATTGAGAAGTGCACCAGTTGCGAAGTGTGCCATATGAAAAGTGCACCAGTTGCTAAGTTCACCATTTGAGCATGGTGTACAGACTGTTGTCAACATTATCTGACCCACCCTAAAATCAAACGACTTTGGACCCTCTGCCTGTAACATTAAGGTTTATTTAATTTATATGAGCTTATAAGACAAGTGCACGAGGACTCGATAAACAAAAATACAATAATAACACAGACACGCAAATTTGATCTTTAACACGTAACGTTAAGGTAAACCCACCCAACATAGTCGGAGCCACCGGCATTATATATGTTTTTGTCAAGCTATTTTAATCATTATCTCGTTAACATTAAAGTTGAAAAGCTTTTAAGTCACACTACATAATCACAACCCAATCTTTAATTTCGCGTATTCCCAACAAGTTCTTGTGGCTTAGCGGTTTGATGGTGGATTGACGACGAACAGCATGTGGGTTCGAAAACACAGTCCACCTATACATCAGTTTATTTTTTAATTTGTTTCAATATTGCTTGCAATATTAAAGAACGACCAACATGATTTTCGCCTAATAACTTATCTTGTAAACGGGTGGGTAATTTAAAAAACTTTAAGTTCACAGTTCTTTATAATGAATACGAATATTTATTTTTCAACTACCCACTAATTACAAGTTATGTGAAAATATTACCATTTTAAAAAGTTTATGTATAAGTCTGTAGTTCTTTACAACAATACAAGAAATAGTTTTGGAATATAAATTCTATGTTGAAAGCAAAACAATATCTTTGTCGCAGGATTTGATCTCGAACCTTGTTTTTCTCAGTCTTATACACAGACCACGATACCAGAATTACTTGAACTCAATCATTAAAGTAAGTTATTACACTTATCATATTATAACAAATAGTTATAAAATATAACCTAATTCTAATGTTTTAAAGATCAAATTTGCGTGTCTGTATTATTATTGTATTTGTTCATCAAATCCTCGAGCACTTGTCTGATAAGCTCATATAACTTGAATAAACCTTAATGTTACATGCAGAGGGTCCAAATTCGTTTGTTTTTAGGGTGGGTTATATAATGCTGACAACAGACTGTACAAGTTGAGATGTGCACCAAATGCGTCAAACCCTTATGATGATGATGATGATGTTAATATTTATCTTGTTACGCCAAAGAAGTATAACTTCTTAGTGCGTACATAAGTACACACACACTTTTTTTTTCTGAGTGTTATAAATATGATAATTTCCCGCAAATTTAGCTCGCCAAGCAGCGCCTAATAGAGGCGTTCGAGAAGGCCAAGCTCGGGCGCTGGATCAAGCGTCCGCTAGAACAAGACCAGTTCGTGTGCGAGATAACAGACGCCTCGCCCTCCCTCCTGTTCGCTTAGGCGGGCGCGCGCCCCGACCTGTGCGGCGGCGGCGATACTCGTGTGCGCGGAGCCGCTGCTTGTACTGACCCTAGTCGTGCTAGGGATAGTCTGTCTTCTAATAACGTCCTTCTACACAGAGACCATGTCGATAGTACACGACCCACACACGAAGGACACGACAGTATCGGTACCAATGACAGGGCTAGTGAAGAGATTAGCAATACTCAACAGAGCAATGAACAGTTTGATGCTAAATGTACCAATTATCGTAGTTTAGGGAACGCTAGAGATAGTTCATCTTCAAATAAGTCCGTTCTGCAAATAGAGTTTGTTGATAGTACAGGACCTGCAGATGTTAGTTGTACTGGACATAGCAGTGCTAAAGATACCAATAGTTTAGGTTACAAAACTAGATCTGCACATAAGATTCTCCTGGACAGTAATACATTTCGCACAGATGCAGGACAAGCTAGCAACGGTACCAACAGTAAGGATAGTTGTACTGAACATGACAGTGCTAAAGATAACAAGCTTCTTAGTGATGAGATGAGAAAGTTAAAGACTAGAGACAGAATATCTTCAAATAAGATTCTCCTAGATAGCAATACGGATCATATAGATGTAGATCGCGCTAGCACCCGTATCAACGGTAAAGGTAGTGAAAAGACTAGTGGTATTGAACATGACAGTGATCACTTTGATGCTAAAGATACCAATACACTTAGTTCAAGAATCACTAGAGATAGTATAGCTTCAAATAAGATTTTTGACAGCTGCAGCAACGCACAAGCGAGTGTGAACAGTCCTCTGCTTTTGAAAAGGCTTCACATCTACGAGAGGTTCGGTACAAAGTATAGATAAGGTAGTAGTAAATATTCATTTCTTCTCTCGTAACAAGACTGTGTTCAGTAACTTGCTGCTCCGGACTCGGCTCCGAAGGATTTTGAAGGAAATTCTTGACTCAAAGTTTCAATAATGTTTGATAAATTCAAAGTTTTCAATTAATGTTATTGTAATGCCCAAATGTCTTACCGCTTGGTACCGTGCCACTAAGTTGATGATGAACTAGATTTCTATTTTAAACAGGGACGATTCCTGGGTACTAAATTAACAATTCTATTTAGTCCCTAAGTCAGGTTATCAAAAAATATTGGCGAGATAGTTCGCGAAGTTTCAGCGCTCTGTATCATCCTTATTCTTATTACTTGGCAAATGATAAAATACGTATCTAGTTGTTTTTGGTAATCTAACTTATGAACTAATTATATTTTTTATCGTCTACCCTATTCTCTAGTCTAACAAATATTACAAATGCTAAACTTTTCCACTTTTCTACTAGATACCTCGAGCAGGTTCTCACTGTTATTTCATAGTAGCACGATGCACAGAAGTTTCGACCATAAGTACAAGTAGCGTATGTGTGAGAATGGCAGAGCGTGTGTGAGACGGATGAGTGTGTAGTATCGCCGGCCTCTCTCGCGGCAGACCGGCACAGTGATGTCTACCAAAGCGAAGTTGCAGTTTGCAATAGTTCTCTACACTCGTAGTGAAGTTAGCTCACGAGTTGCGACCACGCCCTTGCGGAACAGATTGCGTACTTACACCATGAGTCTGACTACTCCACTGGACACAGATATAACGAACATTGATCACTATGTTTGCTTACATTACGATGTCAGACCTTTTGAAGATTTCTCTATCACTTCTTTATTTTCTGTTTTGATAGTATTTTCTGCACTACGGTGCATTAAAACCTAACGAATACTCGCCCATACACGTTTTCAGTAACACTACTTTACATCGAAATAAAAAATCTCTAAATAATCAAATGTAACGCCTAAATATTTTGCAGTGTTGCGCAGAGCGAAGACATTGCTCTATTATTTAGACGTTACATTTTGTTTTCGACTTCTGTTAATGAAAACGGGTCTTACAGAATTACTTGTCATTAACCCTTCGTCAGAAATACGAAACTTGAAGACATGAGATGGGTCCTCTCTCGTTTCGGCAGAAAATTATTATAAGAGTAGTATCTAGCCGAATGTCTATGTGTAGTCCCGCAAGGACGTGCGTTGTGGCCGATCGTGGCTGACTGTGCGCCAGTGTGTACACTCACAGAATAAAAAGGTTAAGCACTTGAAACTGAGCGCACTACACTCACTGCCAACATTTAGAACGCAAGGTATTGCTTAACGTTTTCGTGCTGCTAGTGTACGTGTTGTAGCGCTGAGGCTTTGGTAGAGCGTCACGGTCGCGTCGCCGCACGCGTCGGTGTCGGCCCGCCTTGGAAGCAGTGTGCACAGTGTGCCGGCCGACCAGCTCACCAGCTGGACACCGTTGGTATTATAGTAAGTCAACTTGAACTCAGAATCTTAGATCCATTACTTATCGCCTCTCACTCAATTATCTTACATTTGTCGCCACTCACTCAAAATTTATCTTTAACTTTTGTGTAATCTTAGTGCTGACTTTTTAATAGTTAAATAGCTTATAGGATAAATTCTTAGTCTTGGCACACTTCCTAAATAAAAGCTGTCAAACCGCCATTTTCATTCCTCAGATTACAGTTATCTGACGATTGAAAAATCGGCACTTCGTTAATTTTTGTGTGACCGTTTGTAAGGCCCAAATGACCATTTGTACTCGTAAGTTCTGGTAGCGATGGAATTTGAAACACGTAGTGTTCGATATTGAGTTTCTGGTTCTGAATATCAATAATGATGTAAGATTCTGAATTGGAGTTAGTAAGAAGATGGTAGTTACCTTCAAGTGTAGATTGTAAGTCTTAAACAATGTTATAACGCACATGATTGTAAAATAAAACTATTTATTATTCAATTATTTGTAATAATCAGAGCTTGAAATTAGGTAGAGTTATTTATGTACTTACACTGATTTCATACAGCCAAAGAATAAAGTGCATATGCCTCAAATCCCGAGATTAATTTTAAAGAGCAAAAAAATCCCGTGATTTATTAAATAAAAAAGCTATTTACTTTTACACAATTTAAACCACTGCACGCGCGACGTTGCCAAACTTACATCAACGCCATCAGATGTCCGAAGTTGTAAAATTCCAATGCGCACACGCGCAATGTTGCCACATTTGTAGTTCACACAACATAGCTTGTGAGAGCAAAAGAAAACAATAAAGGTTTCTATTATTATTTATTTGTAATATTGTTGGCCACACGGGATTGTCCATTAGAAATCCCGGGAAGATCCATATTAATATCAACATTTCGATGCAAGTACATAAATCACTCTACCTAGTTCCGACCTCTGGTAATAATATATGACAGTAGGTACAGTGAAACAAAGAGATACTGTCAAAATGTCCTCTAAATAAAATAATTAGTAGTAGTGCCTCTTTGGATGACTGTACTTTCCTTTTAGATTAAATCATAAATACTCTGTGAGCGCACATTTTTAAAATCAAATATCTCAGAACTTTTCTCTGTTTAAGTGCCATGATTCTAAGTTAAATTAATTTTGGTGAAAAAAATTGTTAATATTTAATTCATTTTTGAATAAAATTTGTATCAGTAATGTTTGTGAAACTCTAATAAACAGTATTATGTGTTTGTTTCCGGGATCCTCAGACGACACTTCACTTGAAGTCGTTCTTGAGTCCTGTCTGTCTGTCTCGTCTTCGTAGCTACAAATCACCAATATGAGAACTACCCTCGATTTTTGAATTTAACTCTCTATTTTGAAAACCGCCCTAAAAACTACTAAATTGTGTAGCTTTTGAGAGGCGTTCCGTATGTCATAGTTGTAAATGACAGACAGTGACCCACCGCCATCTGAGCTTTATGATAATAAATAATAATTATGATACTAATAATATGCGTAACAGTCGACCAATAATATAATAATAGATGATACCAAATCGTTGTTATGTGTTCCTTGTGTTGACTTTTACTATATTTAACACTAAGTTAATTACCAATCGAATAATTAGACAGTTTAAAAATTCCAATGTCAATCGGAGTAGTTTACTTCTGTTTACACTTTTGAATGTGCCTAATGTTATTCGATTCGTAACAATTATTAATTTTAAGTGTGTTTGTTTTGTTATTTTTTTTTTGTTAAACCAGTCTCGTCACATAGTAACTTAGTATTAAGGCGTGTACGTACAAGGTCTAAACATAATATATTTATTTGTTATCGATGTGTATTCTGGGATATAGTCAGCATCAAATAGACACAAATATTTTTTCAAAATTGACTATTGAACTACTTATTAATTTTAAACTGTAACCTCAATGGGCGAATCTTTTTATTCGGAATGACGTTTGTCGTGTACTGTGTTTATTCTGAAACAGCACCTATGTCATTGAGATATAGTTTAGTTTTCTTTGATTATTTTAAGTCTTCTTCCAGATTGATGCTGACTGTACCTACGTTCTCTGCTAATAGTTCACTAGTAATTTTCTTTTAATCCGTCAGGCCTCTCGCGTTTCCTTAAAGAGACGCGACAATAGGTTTATAATTGTCTGGTAATGAGTGGCTTGACGGGTTAAATTAAGATTGTTTAGTCCTCACGGTATTTCATTCCAACTCGTAAGTCCTTATTCTTGGAAATATATAAACCGAATTTAATTTATTGAGGAACACCAACTACATATTTCCAAAAAAAAAATGTTTTTGTAAATTGAACATTGGTCTTTGTTTTGTATAAATATGTCACTTACATGTGTACACAACTTAGACACTTTTGACATTACATCAAACATAAATTAACATTATTATACTTAAGTAATAAATTTAGATTTGATTTTATAATAACTGAAAACAAGCAAGATTGAAACTGAATTGATTACATAAGTTATTAAAATATTGAAAATATTAAATTATTACAAATCAAACTAAATAGCGACTAGTTGGGTTTTGAGATTAATTTAGAAATTGATTGAATTAAATTCAATTGAATATAACATGATACGCACACTCAAGTTATCTAGGTCTAAAAAGTTTTTTGATACATTTCCCGAAAAAGAGTTTTTGAGAGTAATTTTTTATTTTCTCTAAGAAACTTGATAAGTTCTTAAATAATATTTTTAGAGCTTATCTTGCGTAAGCAAGTTTCAATAAAATCGGTTCATACTTTACAAGAATAAGGACTTCCGACTATGAAATAGGTTCTTAATGTAAGGAGTAAACGCTCTTAATCGGTTCACTTCAGAGACGTAATGGGTATTGGTATCTACTCATACGGAGACGAAAACCCGTGATCAGCGACATTTTTCTTAATTTAAATAATAATTTTGGTACTTATTGCATAGATATTATGAGTGGCTGTTTCTAACACGGGGCCAACGAGATGCATGTCTAGGTTGTGCTCCACGGCTACTTAGATACTCTCTGATTCGGTTTGAATTCTCTCCATTCTGTACATTATTTCTTGTGTTTCTATGAATGTTGTTTAATATCGTCATTTGATATCAATACCCTTCACGACTGACAAACGCTCGTGTACACAACGCCTCTAGCGGCAGGTAATGGAACTAGTCGCGTCAACATTCTCTGCACATCATACAAATTAAAATATTGTTTTTCGGATGCGCGATGCACAGTTGTTACTGCCAAGTAAATATAAACTTAACTTCCGTTGAAAAAAACAATATACATACTTACCTGTCTCCTTGGTTACCCTGTGTGAATTTTCAACTATAATTTAAGCATCATCAAGTTGTTGTTGCGTTGTGCGGCGGCAGATGTGCACCGCTGTTAGTTCTAGACGCTGCCACCAGAGGCGCCACATGTCACATTATTTTTCTATTTCGTAAGTGAACGGTGTGAACAGGATATTAATGTATTATTGATTACCGCTAGCAACTAGAAGGTTTGTCTATGAAGGCCATTTTAACGTTGTGTGTAAGAGTAATAAACCAAATCTTTGTATTTTGTTGTTTTATTTTGACAACTCTCCTCATCATGATTTTAGGAAAGTACAAGAAATGCTTAGAATTCTATTCAATACGTTGCCAGGTTATTTGGAGGTGAAGATCGCTATTCGAGATATTTTACTGAGATAACACGGGGCGATCTTCAAGATCTAACAAGGTCTGTCCTTGCATAGCTCATACCGAGACTCCTCCGTGCACGGCTCATACCGAGACTCCTCCGTGCATAGCTTATACCGAGATTCGTGCATGACTCATACCGGGACTTCCGTGCATGGCACATACCGAAACTCGTGCATGGCTCATACCGAGACTTCCTTGCATAGCTCATACCGAGACTCCTCCGTGCATGGCTCATACCGAGACTCGTGCATGGCTCATATCGAGACTTCCTTGCATAGCTCATACCGAGACTCCTCCGTGCATGGCTCATACCGAGACTCCTCCGTGCATGGCTGATACCGAGACTCCTCCGTGCATGGCTCATACCGAGACTCCTCCGTGCATAGCTCATACCGAGACTCCTCCGTGCATGGCTCATACCGAGACTCCTCCGTGCATGGCTCATACCGAGACTCCTCCGTGCATGGCTCATACCGAGACTCCTCCGTGCATGGCTCATACCGAGACTCCTCCGTGCATGGCTCATACCGAGACTCCTCCGTGCATGGCTCATACCGAGACTCCTCCGTGCATGGCTCATACCGAGACTCCTCCGTGCATGGCTCATACCGAGACTCCTCCGTGCATGGCTCATACCGAGACTCCTCCGTGCATAGCTTATACCGAGATTCGTGCATGACTCATACCGGGACTTCCGTGCATGGCACATACCGAAACTCGTGCATGGCTCATACCGAGACTTCCTTGCATAGCTCATACCGAGACTCCTCCGTGCATGGCTCATACCGAGACTCGTGCATGGCTCATACCGAGACTTCCTTGCATAGCTCATACCGAGACTCCTCCGTGCATGGCTCATACCGAGACTCCTCCGTGCATGGCTGATACCGAGACTCCTCCGTGCATGGCTCATACCGAGACTCCTCCGTGCATGGCTCATACCGAGACTCCTCCGTGCATGGCTCATACCGAGACTCCTCCGTGCATGGCTCATACCGAGACTCCTCCGTGCATGGCTCATACCGAGACTCCTCCGTGCATGGCTCATACCGAGACTCCTCCGTGCATGGCTCATACCGAGACTCCTCCGTGCATGGCTCATACCGAGACTCCTCCGTGCATGGCTCATACCGAGACTCCTCCGTGCATGGCTCATACCGAGACTCCTCCGTGCATGGCTCATACCGAGACTCCTCCGTGCATGGCTCATACCGAGACTCCTCCGTGCATGGCTCATACCGAGACTCCTCCGTGCATGGCTCATACCGAGACTCCTCCGTGCATGGCTCATACCGAGACTCCTCCGTGCATGGCTCATACCGAGACTCCTCCGTGCATGGCTCATACCGAGACTCCTCCGTGCATGGCTCATACCGAGACTCCTCCGTGCATGGCTCATACCGAGACTCCTCCGTGCATGGCTCATACCGAGACTCCTCCGTGCATGGCTCATACCGAGACTCCTCCGTGCATGGCTCATACCGAGACTCCTCCGTGCATGGCTCATACCGAGACTCCTCCGTGCATGGCTCATACCGAGACTCTTCCGTGCATGGCTCATACTGAGACTCCTCTCCGTGCTCGTCCCGGCTGTCATTTGTAGATCTTTGACAGTCATTATCATTACGGATAGTCTGTTGCCTTGTTCAGATCATCGAGGGTGCAGGTGAAGTATAACAGCGGTGCCGGTGAAAGCACAATTGGGACACAGACGGTGCAGGTGAAAGCACATTTGGGACACTCAGCAGATGGGACATAGTTTGTTCAGGAGCGCTCCTCTGGCACTGTATTTGATGGATCAATGATCCCCCAGTTCGTCAAATTGTATTTGCAACAGCTAGGGTGTGTAACCGATTCAGAGCTTTCCATACAAGCCACTGCAGCTCTCGACTATAGGGCAACTGCTCTTTAGGTTTCACGAAGTTGTAAAGTGGTAAATACTTCTCTTCCTACAGTTTGCTTCTCTCTTTATGTGGTCTATCCTGGATCAACTGGGATTAAGGTAGGACGTTAGAGCGTATAATAATAATTCGTGTGCTAAGGACACACCCTCCACTATCACAGGTGCGCCGTGCACTTATTTCATACTTTAATCTTCAGTTACATAACGTCACAGATAGCTTGACCCTAAAACCCAACATTACGGTATTAGTAATGTATTCCTGATCTAATCTAATCTCAGAGAAATTATCTCTATTCACCGACATTCACTTGTGTATACGTCTGTAATAATCTTTCTGTTAGCGAAAGAAATCGAAAGCGATACTAGGTATACATCTTATCTAATCTTGAGGAATTTAAGCCTTATTTATAAAACTAAACTAAACTGTGTTTCCGTTTCCCTAATCTCTTCCAAGTTAGAGTGAACAGGCTTCTTCTGGGTAAGCTCGCTCCATCGTCGACTTGTCACCTCTGACCTAGATTAGAGTCAAGAGCAAACACATCTAAAATAAATTTAAAAAAAAACTAACCATATGCTTTGTAAAAATACTGATTAGCGGAGTGTAAATTCAAATTCTCGCATCAAAACTAATACTTAAGTTGATTGAAAAGTGCGGATGGAGCTCCGGCAGGATCTCATGGTGGCATGGAGAGCGCGACTGTCGCAACCCAGCGTTGGGCACGCCATCATTGCGGTGGTAGTGCCCCTCTTTAAGGAGTGGCTAGAGAGGCGCCACGGCGTCCTCACCTTCCGCCTGGCGCAGGTCCTCACCGGTCACGGTTGTTTCGGGCGGTTCCTGTGTCAGATAAGGCGGGAGGAAACGCCCGGGTGTCACCATTGTGCGGGTCGCCCAGAGGACACGGTGGAGATCTACCCTGCTTGGGCGGAGCACCGCCGTGTCCTGCCCGGCCCTGGTCCAGGCCATGGTACGGAGCGAGAGGGAATGAGAAGCAGTCTCCTCCTGCGAAGCAGTAATGCTCGCGAAAGAGGAGGCGGTACGGGTGAGAGAGACTCAGCCGCCGCAGGAGAAAGAAAGAAGTAGACGCGGGCCTGCGGACGGCGAGTAATGGGTAGGTAGCTCGCCGTCCGATCAGCAACAGGCCCGGAGTCGACGGCGCGTAGTGCGGATAAATTCGTAACAAAGTTACCGCGCCCCTGGGCACTCAGGCAAGGAAGGAACAAGGGTGGGTTTTGGTCAGTAAGAGCCTGACACGCCCTTCCGCTCCACCCAGAGCGGGAGAGGTCATAGGATGATTTCCCACCCAATAATCAAATCACAAATCAGTCATAATTAATCAGGTCAGCAATTAATTTCATACGACTATAGTTTCTTTGTCTGGTCGAATAGTTTTCAACCCACCCTCTTATTATATTGAGGCAAAAGTTTATTTTCGATTGTAGAAAATCTAAAGAGGATCATCGGCAATGATGCACTCGTCGAGTCCAAGCTCCAAACTCTGAAGCATCGACGCCGAGTTACAAGCTAGCCTGTCGGTTTTCTATCGGTTACATTTCCGGGAGTGTGTGCCGAAATTGCTTAGGTTAATTCCGCCAAGCCCATTCCATCGGACCACTAAGTAGACGTACGGCGATGCACCACCGGTAAATGCTGGACATCCCACTCCACAAGAAGGGAACACATTCATTGTGCGCACAGCTAAGGAGTGGTATTCCCTGCCGGAGTCTCGTTTCCTGATAGCTACAACTTGGAGGTTTTCAAGTCAAGAGTAACTACTTCTAGCTAGCTTCTAGTAGCTTACTTCTAGGCAAGCGTGTTCCAACATCGACCACATCATTGCTTACCATCAGGTGAGGTGAGGTCACTCACAGGCTACTTCAGGGCTCTTCTGGAAGAGGCCGCGGGAGAAGGCTATTATGGAATAAAACAGCACAAGTTGGCACAGATTTAATATAATTTATTTATTGATACAATAAACTTTATTTCTTAAACATCATTTCGCACACACGTGGGGACTGCAGACGTCTTACTTAATGTCTTTTACAAAATAATTACTATCTACCTGTCGTCATTGGGTATTACATTACTACTTAGAACAGAAACTAAGGTAGGTATCCACAAGACAACTTTGATATAAGAAAATACAGTTAATAAAGTAAATACACAGGTATAATCAGGTATTACGTACCGTTTGGTTCAGAGAAAGGAACTTGTGACACACATCGTTTGCTTATCAATAGTTTTGAATCTTAAGATATACCAGAGGTTGGAATTAGGTAGAGTTATTTATGTACTTACACTGATTTTATACAGCGAAAGAATAAAGTTGAAATGCCTCAAATCCTGTGATTTATTAAATAAAAAGCTATTTACTTTCACCACTGCACGCGCGACGTTGCCAAATTTACATCAACGACATCGGATGTCCGAAGTTGCAAAATTCCAATGTGCACACGCGCGATGTTGCAACATTTGTAGTTCACACAACATAGCTTGTGAGAACAATAGAATACAATATAGGTTTTTATTATTATTTATTTGAAATATTGTTGGCCACACGGGATTGTCCATTAGAAATCCCGGGAAGATCCATATTAATATCAACATTTCGAAGCAAGTACCTCTACCTAATTCCGACCTCTGATTATTACACATTATTTCCTTTTCTTTTTTGAGAGTGTGGGAAATCATCCAATGACTTCCAGGAAAACGTGTGAGACTTTTACTGACTAAAACCCACCCCTGTTCCTTCAGTTGCCTGTGCCAAAGACCGCGGTAACTCTTTCGAATTTATCCGCGACACACACAAAAGAACATATCTGGGCCCAGCTTTTAGTGAAGTGAACGTGAAGTGGGCTGTCAATCCATACAATCATGGTGGAATGACAAATCACTTCACGCTCACTCCACCTAAGTTATCACGGTGAGATGTTAACAGAATCGACCGCAGTTTCAATACAAAATTAACGATCACCAGTACAGAGACCGCTTAAGCAGTTCATTTTTTTTTCTTTATTGTGGTGGGAAATCATACAATGGAGGGCGTGTCAGACTCTTACTGACTAAAACCCACTCCTGTTCCGTCCCTGCCCTAAGTGTTCAGGGGCGCGGTAACTCTGTTTCGAATTTATCCACAACCCCTGGGCAGGCATCGACCATGACGGGCCCCGTCATTATTGCTGACAACTCTGAGGCGCGCGTGGAACACTACGCGCCGTCGACTCACGGGCCTGGTGCTGATCGGACGGCGAGCTACCCACTACTCGCCGTCCGCAGGCCCGGGTCTACGGTGGCCGGAGATCGTCTCGCGACGTCCTACGCCCAGGGCGTCTCCTGCGACGGCTGCTGCTGAGGGCGTGACTTTGTTGTTGAGACTGCTTCCCATTCCCTCTCGCTCCGTACCATGGCCTGGACCAGGGCCGGGCAAGCAGTTCATTTATTTTCGTAATTAAAAATATACTGACTGCTCCAAGAAGTCCGTCTATGGCGGGTCTTAATAGAAAAGGCGATCAACGCATTCATTTGTTCGGCAGACAGCCTGTTATTGCTAACTCAGTGGACATCAATTTGATAGGCACTTTGCAGTACATTGCTGCTTTGACATAAAGGAAAACAAAAATGTACCACGTAGTGCCTACTATAATTGATGTCCACCGAGCAATGTATTGCATAGTACCTATCAAATTGATGTCAACTGAGTTAGCGAATACACCTGCAGATCGCGTCGACAAAGGGCGTCGTCCAGTGTTGTTAAACAAGTGAACACGACGATCGCGTATTCGCGCGATGATCGCCGTCTATTTAGGACGACGCTACAAACACTGTGATTGGTGGATCACATTTTGTGTGTGCACAGCCAACTGAAGGAACACGGGTGGGGTTAGTCAGTAACAATCTGATACACCTGCCCGCCTCCACCCAGAGCGGGAGAAGTTATTTGATGATTTCCCACCCAAAACAAGAAAATCATAGGTAATCGCTGCACAATAACATTAGGTGTACGGTGTCGCCGTATATCAGTTGTACAGTTAGGGAAATTTATTGATCAGCAGATTGGGACGAGTGTGTCCTGGTACATATAGGGTGACTGGTAATTAGTGACCGATACTTAAACACGTGATTGTACTCATGATAACAAACAACTTGCCCAAAGAAACTTTTTTTTTGTACGTATTCACTTTTTTTACAATAACAACAGTTTGAAATTCGCGCGCGCGTGAGGGCAGTGACCGCCGCGATCAGCTGTTAGTAGTGAGGCAAAGGGAGCGGTGCGGGCGGCGGGGGAGCGTGAGATGCTACTACTAGTACATTTGCCCTTTCCCGAGGTCAGACTATCAGCTGATAGATCGTGCCTACTTTTAATGTTACGGCGCGCGCGTTCTTAGATATTTTGTAGTTATGCGGACATACGTTGCATCTTAAAAGTATTAGTCAAACACGCTCTCTTTGAAAATATTTTTTTTTAATTTAGCTACAGTCGAAACATGTAGGTACCTACTGCTTAGGTACACCGAAAACGGCACGTGGTGCCCGTCCGAGCGGGCTTGCGAGCCGTGCTCTGTACGATACGAGACCGCGTCTAACAGCTGATTGCGGCGGTCACTGGGCTCGCGCGCGCGCGTATTTCAAACTGTTGTTATTGTGATACAAGTGAATAAATATATAAAAAAAAGTTTCTTTGGGAAAGTTGTTTATAATCATGAGTACAATCACGTGTTTAAGTATCGGTCACTAATTACCAGTCACCCTATATGTTGCTATCCCATACTACGACACGGTATAGACAGACCGTTGCAGGAATTGATTTAAATAATACTATAAGATGGTTATAGGTAGGTATTTTAATATGGATGGCAGTCACTATAGTAGATGACTAATAAAATACATTTGGTGCGTCAGATAGGTAACCAAAAACTGTTGGACACGTATTTTTCTTTTCTCACATAAATAAACAAAAAATTATAACGATACAGTGCGTCGAAATATCGCGTGACGTCATACTTATGTCTAAAATGACAGTTATCTAGAAGTGACGTAACAAGCCTCCACTGCTGAACTTTGATGCGTTTTAACTTTATCATTTTTAGGGTTCCGTACCCGAAGGGTAAAACGGGACCCTATTACTAGGACTCCGCTGTCCGTCCGTCTGTCTGTCTGTCCGTCTGTCACCAGCCTGTATCCCATGAACCGTGATAGATAGACAGTTGAAATTTTCACAGATGATGTATTTCTGTTGCCGCTATAACAACAAATACTAAAAAAAAGGTTTTTTTTTAAATTGCTGATAGGCACGCGTTTGACCACTATCTCACCTGATGGTAAGCGATGATGTGGTCGAAGATGGATATTTAAGGGGGCTCCCATAAAAAAATGTGATTTTTTCGCCGTTTTTATAGATAATGGTACGGAACCCTTCGTGCGCGAGTCCGACTCGCACTTGGCCGGTTTTTTAATAGTTTGGTTAAGCTAAAAATACTTGTCCAATATTTTTTGGTAATCTAACTTACGGACTATAATTTTTAATTTAGCACCCAAGAATCATCCGTATTTGCTAAACAACCTGTTTCTCTGACTCTACACGCAATGTGTGAAGACTTAAAGCTACTTTCAGTAGCAATACTTTCGTTTATCGATACGTATGGCTTGGCCATACTCACGCAACTAACTTGGCACTTTTCATAATATTTATAACCATATCACACTTTGGATAATCAATATTTCTTGTATCAGCACGAACTAATGGGCAAGAGGTAGCGTATTTCCCAGTAACTGTGCAGTGCAGGTCAAAGGGCCCAGCGCGAGTACTCAAACACATTTAAAAAAATATATTACAATATTTTAAACACAAAAGTTATTTAGTGGTGCCGATTCTCTTATTCAATAACTAAACTAAAATTAGAGAATTGCTGTCTTTTACTAAAAGGTAGTGCGAGAAAAGGACAGCTATAGCTATGAACTAAGTTAGAGATGTCAAACTAGTTTACGCCTTGCGCTTCATCGTGTTTTTAATCGATATGTTTTTACGTGTACCCTTAATTTGTACGGAAATATTAGTTCAACTAAATTTGACAGCTCTAATTTACGTTCGTCTCTTTCTTGTTTTATTAGAGAGAAAAAGATAGGAATAGCCTAAATTAAGTTTAGTTCGTGCAAAACAGAATCCGCACCAGTACCTCCTTATTTATGACTTTTGAAAATCTCGTCTATCATAAAAAAAAACAAGGACCTCACGAAGATCTTCCGCCAAGTATGTATTCGATCGAATACGTTTCAAAACCCGCACTACGTACGAACGGGGTGAATAGGAACGAAGGGGTAAATAGAAACAAAACTTTGATTAGGATTTTCATTGATACCTTTTTTTTTGGGTGGGAAATCATCCAATGATATCTCCCGCTCTGGGTGAAGCGGGAGGGCGTGTCAGACTCTTACTGACTAAAACCCACCCCTGTTCCTTCCCTGCCTGAGTGGTCAGGGGAGCGGTGACTCTGTCACGAATTTATCCGCTACCCCTAGGCATACTATGATACCTTAGTATTGGTTTCTAATAAAGCATCGATTTAGTTTTTATAATGTGGAGGGTATGCGGACGATGCGGCGTATCGTTGTCGGCGTTATCGTTGTACTGGCTGGCTGTATGACTCGTTGCTGAAGAGCTTGGAGGAAGTGATGATGATGACGTCACGCTGAAGTAGCTGCACGAAGGCTGCGCTGACGAGGTGATGACGTCATGACGAAGGCTGCGCTCACGTTCATAGTCGAGGGTCACCATTGTGGAGGGTATGCGGAACAGGGTGTAAAGTTCCACAACCTCCATTGAAAAGGGATGATCCTCCGACCAGACGGGTGTTGTGTCTGGTCCGGGCAACTGCCCGATAGTTGATTTCGGGCTGTTGTATATGTTCAAATCGCGTGGAGAACTCTGCTTGCGCGATGTAGGAATTTTGCTGTTCTAGTTCGTATGTAGCGTCATAGATGTCGCTACAATAACAATGCATAAATAAATTCGGAGTACTCGGGAATATGTTCGGTAGCAGACCCTAATTTCTCAAAGTTTTGTTTCTATTTACCCCGGCTTCCTATTCACCCCATATGACGTTAACACCACAGATAGGTACTCGCTCCATGTATAAAACAGCTGCGTCAGAGCTGGGCAGGCTACTGGCAGCGGCAGCGCCCGAGCGCGCCCTGGATGAGGTGCGTGAGCTCGGTGTACAGCAGGCAGCGGCGGCTGGCAGGCTTGCAGATCTCGCGGTGGTCCACCGACACGCCGTGCAGCATGCCCACGCCCGCGTCTGGCAAATAATACATTCAAAACATCACTTTAAGGGGAAGTGCCAGGGTAACCTGCTAAATTCAAATTTTCTTGACAACATACAACCTGACACTGACCTATAAATTGCAAAAAACGTGAGAAAATTTGAATTTCGCGGGCTACCTTGTTCATCTTTTTGTAAAAACTAGATAAGGCCGGTAGTTCCCAGCTGACTACTCTAAGAAGATCATCATAATCGAAGAAAGCTGAGACTGTCCACATACATTACACCTCTAGTATTGAAAATCTCATAATAGTCATTGTACGGTCACACTCACGGGGTCTCATCTCGAACAAAGAAAATTATGATCTCAATAGATGACGTAATATACATCGATTTCTTAAAGTTTAAGTAATATTATATAACTACATATGGTAAATGCATAAAATTGTGGAATTATTGGCTTGTAATTCAAATTTAGACGATTATTGGAACAAATCCTTAGACATCTATATTTCTTGTACCAATAGATGGCGCTGTTTGAAGTTTTAGAGTTTATCTATTCGCCGCTTTAAAATTTGAATAGTAACACATTTTGATACAGTAAAACTGCTATGAAGTGCCAAAAATACTTTAAAATAATTCCTCAATGTGTGAGAAAATATTGGTAAGACTATGTAAATTCATTCAGCTTGTAAGCCGTCGCTGCTAACACCATCTAGCGAGGTGTAGAGGACGGGCGCGAAAGAAGAATAAAAGTTGCTTGTGCAAGTTGAACACCCGTAGTTACGGCGGTACCGTTTCTTTGTATGGGATGAGGCATCTGTACGCTAGTATTATATTATGTGTGGCACGGTGAAGGGTTTAACACACTGACGCCTTTTTCCGATGGAGGTAGGCAGGAACTACAGTAGGCCACCAGCTACGATCCTTACTCCTTTTGTTCCGTTTACATTCATACATAGGGCCTAGTTCGAAATTTTTACGTTCTCGATCGCGTTAACGTAATCCTTCGCGTACGAGTACCTACGTTAAAAAAAGTGTGTGTGTACTTATGTACGCACGTAAGAAGTTATACTTCTTTGGCGTAACAAGATAAAAAACCAAACTGTCACAAAGTTTACAAAAAAAAAACAAAAATTCTTCATGAACCACAGACCATAGCTAACTTCAGGGTGTCGGTTCTAGTTATATATTCTAACTTCAGGCTGTAGGTTTTTTGTGACGGTGTGCGCGCGCATCGTAAAAATTTACTCTCATCATTTTTCCCTAACGCGCTAAAAGAAGTATAACTTCAAAAACTCGCACTTAGGGCCTATGCACACCACGTTTTTTAAACGCGCCGTGGACGCGCGTTTTGGGGACACGCGTTTTGGGAACGCGCGTCGCCGGCGCGTTTTTATCCTGCAGAGCAGTTTGTTGTCGTTTGTATCGATACAAACGCGCGGCACCGGCGCGTCTAGCGCGCGCGCCTTCCCTACGGACGGGGTTTCCCCCGCAACGAGGGAAAGGGAAGTGTGAATCTACGCTAGTAGCAATCGAGCGATTTGGTGCACTGCACGTCTTTGGAACAAAAAAATGGAGCCTTTCGACACAGAAAACTTCATAACTAAAATTCAAAACCGGCCAATATTGTGGAATTCACGATTGCCGGATTATTCGAATAAAGTGCTAAAGAAAAATACCTGGGAACAAATATGTAGTCTATTTTGTGAGAATTTTGAGGAAAAAACAAATAAAGAAAACAATCTTTTCGGTAAGTTATTCAAAGGATTTATTACACTGTTGAAATGCTTATATGCAGCCTTTTTACATAATATTTCGTTTGCATCGCGTCTGTATCGCTACACACGCGCGTTTGCATCGCGTCTGTATCGCTACACACGCGCGTCTGTATTTATACAGGTGTGCAAAGGTCTACAGGCTGCGTCTGACTTGCGTGCGTATCGCGTCTGTATCGCTACAAACGCGCGTCGACGGCGCGTTTAAAAAACGTGGTGTGCATAGGCCCTTAGGCCAATGGTAATACACGCACGCTAGTTGTGAGTAGGTACTGTGGCGATTGTATACACTGCCTAAGTCCGCGTGTGGGTACCGGCCTTCAGCTGGCAGTTGAGAATATTGAGGAGTGGTTCGAATATACAGGCTGTAACAGAAAGGTGTGGTCATATTTTAAGAACCGGTTCTGCCCATCGATATGAACAACTTTCTTCAAGAAAACCTGAGGAAATACTCAAAAATTTTTTTTACCTCCCATACAAATATTGATCAGCTGATGATAACTTTGTATCGAAAGTCCTATTTTTTTTTTGGGAATTTGCTATTTTTTCTTAGAGAAAGGTGTTCATACCGATGGGCAGATCCAGTTCTTAAAATATGACCACACCTTTCCGTTACACCCTGTAGAAAGAGTACGTCATAACGTTTGTTTTATGACTTACTCGTAGTTCTGCTGGCCCGTTGGAAGAGGGCACATGTACTTAACTTAGTATCAATATAAAAGTCCTCTGCGCTATCCCTTTTTCTTTCCTCACACACCACACTCTCGCAGGCAGCGAGTAAGACAGCTCCCCAAGCTATAGAGCACCCCTGGAGCCCTGCAGGCCTTACTGGAGCATTGCGGCTCTTATAGTACCTATATACGTTATTTTTGAACTCCATGAAATACCCTATTGCCTAAGAATGATTGAATGTAAGAAGCGTGTAGCTCACCGGCGGAGTCCTCGCTGACGATGCGCAGCCACAGCACCGACATGAGCGTGCGCCCCGTCTCCACCAGCGAGCGCACCAGCGGCCGCGCGGGGCTGCTCGCCGCCAGCCAGCGCGCCTGCAGCTCCAGCACCAGCGGGCAGTCTGCGGACACGACACACTCCTCATTAATACCTACTACTTGTAGTGCGGCAGTGAGAGAAGAGCGATGTGTGAGAATTAGGAATGAGTACATAAGAAGAAGTTTGAAAGTGACACCGCTGACTGAAAAGTTGTGTGGAAATCGGTTGTCGTGGGCATGTGATGCGGAGGAATGAAGAAAATGTCGTGAGGAAAGTCTTGTAGATGGATGTGAATGGCTATAAGAGTAGGGGAAGGCCAAAGAAACGATGGATGGACTGTGTGAAAGAGGATATGGGTAAAAAGGGGGTGACTACAGAGATGATGACTAATAGAGGAATATGGAGGAAAAAGACATGTTGCGCCGACCCCAAATAAATTGGGATAAAGGCAGGAGAATGATGAATGACTTGTAGTGCGGCAGTGGACAGAGCACATTGCTCGCAGAACAGATGGTATATGAGGCTGAAAGGTTTTGTAGTTTCGACCACGTATACTGGAAGACGCAGTGTTGGAGGCCTCCCACAAGGTGGACCGATAACCAGCAGGTGTATTCGCTAACTCAGTTGAAATCAATTTGATAGGCACTTTGCAGTACATTGCTGCTTTGACGTATTAGAAAACAAAAATGTACCATGTAGTGCCTATTATAATCGATGTCCACCGAGCAATGTACTCCGAGTGAGCGAATACACTTTCTGGTGAGGCTCGTGGGACTCCGCTGAATGTGAGACGCGCAGGACCGGTCGCCGTGCCGACACGTGCGGGAGACCTATGTCCAGCAGTTTCTAAATCGTTATAAATGGTGAATGAAACGATGGTCAGAAGCCTAAAAATCTGACCCAGTATTGCCAAGGGTTATCGTGTTAGCCAGCTACTGGGCTGTGGAGATCAGCCTATCTAGGCTGTCGCTTCATGTAAAACACTGGCATTTAGCTAACACTGCATCAGTTTGACTGGAAACCGACGGAAAAGGCGGCAGATTAGGCTCAGCCCAGTTGTAAACTTGCCTTTCTGCCTATTGGCCTACAGTGACCTGGCTTTATTATGTCTCCTGCTCGATATAAAGGAAGTGGCAATTATGTTTTTTTCTTAGTCCTTTGCTGTTTTTTTTTTCTAATTAATAAACGATGGTTGGATTGTGTGAAAGAGGATATGGGTAAAAAGCGGGTGACTACAGAGATGACGACTAATAGAGGAGTATGGAAGAAAAAGACATGTTGCGCCGACCCCAAATAAATTGGGATAAGGGCAGCAGAATCCAATCCAAGACAGTTGAATCCCGCAACGAAATTAATTAGAAAAAAAGGAGGAAAGTCTTGTGTATGGGTGTGGATGGTTATAAGATTAGAGGAAGGCCAAAGAAACAATGATTGGATTGTGTGAAAGAAGATATGGGTAAAAAGCGGGTGACTACAGAGATGACGACTAATAGAGGAGTATGGAAGAAAAAGACATGTTGCGCCGACCCCAAATAAATTGGGATAAGGGCAGCAGAATGATGATGAGGATGATCCAAGACAGTTGAAACGTTTTTCGGTACTCGTGAAGCATCCCTGCCTCGGCTTTTATCTGGCGGTTGTCACTGTTGATTGTGATTGTCAGGAGTAACAGTGGCTAGGAATAGCGCAGCTGGTTAGAAACAAATACATATATGTATGTTACCTTTGGCGATCTCCATGAGCTCGACGCTGCGGCGGGTGAGCGGCGCCTTGATGTCGGCGAGCGGCGAGCCGCGGTGCGGCACGGAGTAGAACATGAAGCCGCTGCTGCGCGCCCACAGCGCCGCTCGCGCCTCCACCACCCCTCTGTCTTCTGAAGAACATACGGGAGCTTGTAGTACATGTATAGAAGGGGTGCGACGTCGTGACGACGAGGTGTAGTAATTCCTATAGTATTAGGCCTTTTTTTTGTGGGTGGGAAATCATCCAATGACATCTCCTGCTCTGGATGGAGCGGGAGGGCGTGTCAAACTCTTACTGACTAAAACCCACCCCTGTTCCTTCTCTGCCCTGAGTGCCCAGGGGCGAGGTAACTCTGTTTCGAATTTATCCTCAACCCCTTAGCAGGCATCGGCCATGACGGGCCCCGTCATGTTTGCTGACAACTCCTTGAGGCGCGCGTGGAACACTACGCGCCGTCGAATCTCGGGCCTGGTGCTGATCGGACGGCGAGTAGTTGGCCCCCCCTGGGTAGAACCCCCAGCTGGGCTGCCCCCCCTGGCTGAGAAGGCGATCAGTATTAACATACTGATCGCCTTCTCTGCCCAGGGGGGGCAGGCATGACGGGCCCCGCCATTATTGCTAAGAACTCTTTGAGGCGCGCGTGGAACATTACGCGCCGTCGACTCTCGGGCCTGGTGCTGATCGGACGGCGAGCTACCCACTACTCGCCGTCCGCAGGTCCGGGTATAGTATTAGGTCTAAGACCCTATCCAATGTAACGTGTCTTCTATTAATATATAACACACTTGTACTCTTTACTCAGTAATAATAAGCAATATTCCCATATTTGGGGCGCGTGATACGATTGTTATCACGGCGTAGTGTTACGGCTCCAAAGTAAAGTAAATTACGTGAACCGAGTTCGTGATAAATAAGCCTAAATTCGGAAAATGAATCGAGAACATTGATATAATCGATAACTTAACTGAACGTTTGCAAAACAGTGAAATGTGTCGTTCAAACGTAGGAAAGGAGACCGTCTTTGTGAACCAGAATTTTGCGAGTTCAAATAATGCACACATCGAAGAATTGAAGACGATCAGTATAATCCTCATAGTAATGTGCGTTTTACTGGGTCTTGGCATTATAAATTTTGATACAGGAAATGTCATCAGTCCTGGATCAGGCACCAAATTTTGCTAAAACAGCCTGCGACGATCGTTCAGCCGTTCAGAGCTATTCACGGAGAAGAGCTAGTCAATCTTCCAATGAAGTAGAAGTCAGACATCTTTGGGCAGTTCTACACGACGGTTCGAATATTGTCACCATTGTTAAAAGTTTAAATAGACTAAAAATGACTTAACTGCAATACCAACAGCATCAATTTTCGAGAGTACCTCACTAAATCACCCCGGTAATACCAATCAGCACATGGACCCCTTCCCACTGTTACCTCTAATACACCTCCCTGAAACCCGAGTGCAACGCCTGTTATGGCACATCCTTGAGGAGATCGTAAAGGGGTCTCCCCTGAGCCTCGCTGTGCTCGGCAGCACGTGATCCTGACCACAGTGCCGCCGTATTCCCTGGAATCACTCGGTAAGCGAACAGAATCGCTACTCTGAGCGCCCGTGATTCCAGTCTTGGCTGCATTTAGTTTGCAGGTGAGGTTGGGGTTTCTCTCGAAGAACATTACCTTCCTTCTAGGGCTGTCGGGTAAAAAGTGGTCACTGTGACCGGTTGTGTATGAGTAGCAGAATGTTACATACCTTCATTATTTGAAGACAGAGCTTCAGTGTTATCTATAATCACATCATTATCTTCTACATTTCCGTATTGTTCGTCTGTTCTCACACTAATATCTATATACTCTGAGTGCTCATCATATCTAGCATGCTTATTTGAAGCACCACCATTTTGCGTACAGCCATATATGTTGTCGTCATCTTGGCTCATATTGTAATTAATATCGAAATCTTGATTATTCACACCATCTTCGTTAAAACTACTGTTACCGGAGTTGTTATTGTTTCTTATTTTATTCATTTCGTCGATACTTCTCAATTTGCTGCCACCGTTTGCGGCACAACTTGCGTTATTGTGTTCTTTGATAAAGTTGTCCATTAAATTGTTACAATTCTCGCTGCTTTGTTCTTTGTTCCTATGAGCTGTTTCGTTGTCATTATATCTATTAAACTTATTATCTACACTACTATTAACATTATTATTTTTAATATATTCTCTATTACTTTGGTCCTCGGAATTATTGTTCAGTATACTTTGTTGCTTCGTTACACTTTTGTCCAGTTTCAAATGAGCTTCGTAAGCTGAAACAAGAGATAATTATGTTATTACAATGTGTCATAGTTCCTTGTAGGTTTGGTTATGTGATGAGGAGGGATGAAACACATGTAACTAAAAGAGTTATGAATATAAATGTGGATGGATGGAGAGGGAAGGATAGGAGGCCAAAGAAAGGATGGATGGATTGTGTGAGGAGTGATATGAAAGAAAAGGGAGTTAGTGATAGCGTGACGGCTGACAGGACAGAATGGAAAAAATCCTGTTGCGCCGACCCCAAGTAACATGGAGTAGGGCAGGAAGATGATGATGAGTTCCTTGTATGTTTCTCTTTAATGAAGATTTTTCCGGGAAAGTTTCGCCACCAGTTGGCGCCACATTGGCTAGAGGTTTTCTACTTTGAAAACGTAATAATAACGTGGTAACCAAGGTGAATCATGTGTCACCCAGTTACTGGGTTGTGAAGGTCAGATAGGCAGACGCTCCATAAAAATACTGGTATTCAGCTGCAGCCAATAAGACTGGAAGCCCACCTCAACATCTTGCTCTCTCTACAGGGTGTAACGGCAATGCGTGGCTATATGGAAATTAAAAATTTTCTTCCAGGAAGTCATATTATAAGATTATTATTATAAGATTTTCGAAAGAAAATTAAAAAATAAAATATAATATAAAAAAGTGTGTGTGTACTTATGTAAGCACGTAAGAAGTTCTACTTCTTTAGCGTAACAAGATAAAAAACCAAACTGTCAATGTTGAATAGCTAACTTCAGGGTGTCGGTTTCTTAGAGCCTGTCCAGAAAGCACGATTTACGCGCGTGTCCACTCGCGCGTAGGTACTCGCGCGTTCTCGAGATACTAGAGCTACATACATCCCGTCCAGATGCTCTCGCGCGTTACCTCACACGCGCGTGAAACGCTTGCAATGAGCGGGACTCTCGACTCGCTCAATTTAAGCGCGTGCGCCGCGGTAGTCGAGATACTCTGGCGTCATTGCTGCGTCCAGTACTACGCGCGTGTCCGTGGCGAGGGGACGTATTCGGTTCAAAATGGAGCGTGATAGCTTTGACACGGAACTTTTTACTGACGAAATTGAGAAAAGGGTAGCTATATGGGATATGGAATCATCAGATTATTCTAATAGAATCATTCAACGTAGGAACTGAGAAGAAATAGTAGAATTTTTTTGTGAAGCTGGTGATTCCGAGAAGAAAAAAACGACTTTCTCTTCGTTTACGACGTCTCCATCGACGGTATGCAAACCACAACACAACCTCTGTATCCGAGTCCATGTTTATAACTGACCAAATCCGTCTCATCACATGCGCGCGAGAACGCGCGTGATTTCGCCGCATCTGGACGCAATACAAATCAAAACGCGCGGGTGGACGCGCGCGTAAATCGCGCTTTCTGGACGGGCTCTTATGACGGTGTGCGCGCGCATCGCAAAAATTTACTCATCTATTTTCCCTAACGCGAAAGAAAGAGGATATAATGGGTAAAAAGGGGGTGACTACAGAGATGACGACTAACAGAGGAGTATGGAAGAAAAAGACATGTTGCGCCGACCACAAATAAATTGGGATAAGGGCAGGAGAATGATGATGATTTTTCCCTAACGCGCCAAAAGAAGTATAACATCAAAAATTAAAATTATTATAAGATTTCCGAAAGAAAATTGGACTTTCCGTACCGTTACTCACTCGCCAGGTAACTCACTCGGCTCTAGGCCGGTTCCGGTTTAAATTCTATATCATCCTCCCAGCTCGCTACACTTACCGTCGCAGTAGATCTGCTTGATGAAGAGCCCACCCTTGGAGTGCCCCACCCACACGATGGGGCGCTGCCCCACCCCCAGGGCCAGCAGCTGCTCCATCATCTGGTCCGCTCGCTCGTGCAGCCGCAGTCTGGCCACAAACACATCTTTTTGAAATAGGTAGGTACATTGACATAGATAGTATGGCTGGGCCCGTAACTGGGCCCCAATCTTCGGGAGCAGTCTTGTGCGCGAGATATTAAAAACCGGCCAAGTGCGAGTCGGACTCACACATGAAAGGTTCCGTACCATCGTACAAGATTTTTCGCGTCTACTTGTTGCCATTATTATTAAGATCAATTAAGCTAAAATAAAAAACTTTTACAAAAAAAAACAACCGACTTCCAAAAAAAAAATACACTAAAAATTAATAAATAACTTTAATTTCGCAGGTCGGTGTTTGTATTTTACTTCTTCGTTATTTGACACCGACTGCCGAAATTAAAGTTATTTATTAATTTTTAGTGTATTTTTTTTTTTGGAAGTCGGTTGTTTACTGATGACTATCACTGACATATCTACGTATTTATTCGGGGTTGCCCGATTCGTTGTGGTAAGTATATCAAAAGTTCAACCGGCGACCTCGTGAAAGATCCGCCTCAATACTACTACTACTACTAATACTACCCCAAGACTACTTAGTTGGGAATCCCGAAACATTCTCGTAAGTGAAACCGTAAACAATGATTAACCGAGATTATGCCTAAAATGTTATCTAAGTGAGATGATGTCGAAGAGCATAAAAACCAAACTATTTCTTTGATTGATATAGAAATATAGAATACAACCAAAGGAATGCACAGCAGTTGTAGTTGTAGTTGTTCGTGCTAAAGAAAACATGACGGAAAAGCTGCACCAATTTCCTTTATTTTTCTTTTAAATAAAAATCTTTTTTACAAAAAAAACAACCGTCTTCGGTTCGGTCGTCGGTTGTTTTTTTTTTTGTAAAAACGATTTTTATTTTTCACTTTTTAGTTGTTATACCTCAGAACTAAAAACCCCAATATAATGGAACGTGGAATTTAAACATTTGGAGAACACCAAAACGTAATCGAGGTACACGTATTTTCCGTTTTTGTGCAGTATCTCAAAAAGCGCTGAAGGAATTTCGATAAAATTTATATGGGACCTCCTCGGGATTATATTCTTTCAGATAAAAAAAGAATTTTGAAAATTGGTTCACAACTGACGGAGAAATCGCTTAACATACATACAAAAAAAAAAAAAACATACATACAGTCGAACATAGAACCTTCTCCTTTTTCGAAAGTCGGTTAAAAACATTAATGCTTTCCAATCGAGGCACGAAAAGGTTAGAACTCATGCCTCGTGTGTGTGTGTGTGTGTGTATGTGTTAACGGGCGTTTCTGACACTTTTGCCTACTATTTTGGATACGAAACATTCTGAGACCTGTTATAGCAACGTAAAAATACTTTATCCTCTTTGTAACAAACGTGACGTTGGATTCTTTAATATTTATTTTCTATGCTATGCTACGATTTTTTATTCAATGAGGGCGCCACTTGGCCGGTTGTAGACCCTTAAGGTGGAAGCTCCATGGTAGCCATTACAGTATTACAATTTTTTTTTTTTTTTTTTGGGGGGTGGGAAATCATCCAATGACTTCTTCCGCTCTAGGGTGGAGCGGAAGGGTGTGTCAGACTCTTACTGACTAAAACCCACCCCTGTTCCTCCCTGCCTCGAGTGCCCGGGGGCGAGGTAACTCTTTCGAATTTATCCTCCACCCCCGGGCAGGCACCGGCCGTGGCAGGCCCCTTCCTTTGGCTGACAACTCTTTGAGGCGCGCGTGGAACACTACGCGCCGTCGACTCTCGGGCCTGGTGCTGATCGGACGGCGAGTTACCCACTACTCGCCGTCCGCAGGCCCGGGTACAGTATTACAATAGTCATGGTTTTTGAAATTCTTACATTTGGCATCAATTCTAACTGAAAGACTTGTATTGATGATTTTAATGATTACAGTTCTGTTAATACATAATTGCTACGGCCGCGAATCAAGTTTTGACCAAGATACCACCTGACACTGACCAGCAAATTGCAAAAAAACGTAAGAAAATTTAAATTTCGCGGGATACCATGGAGCTTCCACCTTAAACCAGAAACCAATGATCACTTGGACGCCACAATTCGATGCGTTACTGCCGAAATTCAGCCTGATTTACTGCGAAGAGTGTGTGATAATTAGACCTCCAGATTATCCCTTGATGCCATAAAACTATGTCTCAAATAAATTTAATTTCATTGATAATAAGAACATTTTCCTGTGTTTTATTCCAATTTAAAGTTACCTCAAAAAAAAAATGTTTTCAAAAAACCCGACTGTAAAGTAACTTGTTTGGAACATTTTAGTTGTTTTTCACAGTCGGGTTTTTTGAAAATATTAAAAAAAAAATTATTGTCTACATTTTAGTGATATATTTTTGGAATCGCCTCCTCGAACCCTTTATTTTGATACCCCATTTAATAAAGTTCGTCGACTTTCATTTTTTTCTTTTTCACAATATAGCGTCTGGTGGTCGCCATATTGTATTTAGATTACTGTCATGTCTTTAGTAGCACTCGCAAGATTAAGACGAATCAAGTGACGTAAGAATTATCAAAATCGGCCCACGCGTTTGGTCTCTATATATATATAGATAAACACATTACCCTTCCTTGCGTCGCGCGAGCTGTAGGCCATACAAATATTTGTTCCGTGCGGGAATCGAACCCGCGACACGCAGCGCAGCAGCTGAACGAAACCAAAGCGCCATCCGTGCCATCGCATTGGTTAAATTTTTGATTCTGATATTATTTTGAGTCATTCATAAATCTTACCTTTGCGTCCCTTTCACCCACAGCGGCCTCCACAGGTAGGGGTCACTCGTGTAGTTGATGGAGATGACGCGCGCCCCCGGGAAGTCCTCTTTGATCCAGTCTCTCGGCCAGCAGTGCGAGTAGCACGCGTCACACGTGCACCCGCACCCCGCCTCGCACCCCTTCGCGTCCGACTTACACCGACACACCTCATTCGCCTTACATTTACAATCTACATCACATCTGTCATCGAAGTTACATTTCAAACCGTTACTGTCAAAGTTACATTTAAATGTATTTACATCACAGTTTGTATCACAGTCGTTTTTAAACAGTTCTGTCACGAATTTCGCCTGACTTTCATAGTTGTCCACGTCGACTTGTAGCAGAGTGTTGTTGTAGAACTTCTCTGTTATCAGTGAGTTTTCATTTGGTAGGATTTTCTTGAAACAGCCGTTGAGTTGTTTGAATGTGACGTTTTCATTTAGGCTGGTTTCATTTAAGTTCGTTTCATATGCGTACATTTCTTGCGTGTGCTCGTACGCTTGTTCTTGCTTCTCTTGAGAGCAGCTGCATGGCTCGGAGGAGTGACTCCTCAGAGGAACTTTGGTGGGATCTAACTTGTATTTGGTGCGCCATTCACCTTGTCGCCAGGTGTTGCCCAGGGAACCTGCAATGGGACAATAATTGTTAGCAAACACGGAAGTAGGAAGCAAAACAATAGAACTTGTATTTTGAAACCCGAAAATTTAACGACCGCGCTCACCTCTGAATAAAAGTACCTAGTGACTGGGTTGTGGAGGTCAGACGGTAGTTTAATGTTTTAATATTATTTTAACCACTTAATTGCTATTCAACGTAATATGTGGCAATACTGCCAGCATTCTGGGCACTTTTCTTACTGATAGCGATGTGTATGCATTTTTAACCGACTTCGAAAAAGGAGGAGGTTATCAATTCGGATGTTTGTATTTTTTTTTTTTTTATGTATGTTCGCGCATAACTCCGTCATATATTGACGGATTTGCAAAATTCTTTTTTTGTTCGAAAGGGGTTTATTCCGAAATGGTCCCATTTAAATTTCAAAAAGATCTGATGATGGGTTTCGGAGACAGACAACGGAACTCTTCAAAAATTGATAGCAAATTAACCGCGATTGCTGCTGTCGTATGTCTATGAATTGTTAACACAGTTTAACGGGGAACCACAACTAAAAAGTGTGTACACGATGCTTTTCACGATAGGCGCGAGGGTTGATGGATTTGTGTGTGACTGGCGTATTGTTGTCTCGCGACACTCACGTGTGATGATATGAGCAAGTGGGTCAATGAAATTGATACACAGATGAAAATATAAAATGGTATATTGGCACATAAAATAAAAGGTAAATGGTAAAAAGTCAGATGAAGCACAGATTTACACAGAATTACAGTTTGAAAACACAATATGAATTACTGCCCCAATAGTGGACAGTAACAACAGTCTGTACAAGGAGTGGTACAAGACACTTTAAACCGCCGTACAAGGTGTGGTACTAGGCGATAGGAGCGAAGCCAGAGGCCTACGAGCTCACTTGAGTCACTAACGCTGAGAGACTAATTTTGACTGCCAGGGGCGCCTATATATATCACCCAAATTCTATGGGGCACGTAGTGAAGATAATGCCGACCCGGACAGCCAATACATTTAGTTAATTTTACAAATTAACTTGAACATTAATTATCGACCAATCACAGGCGTTCTGACATTTTGACGACAACCAATCAGAGAAGACTTTTCTTATCTCTTATGTAATGAACACCTGCATATTTACTTTACATATTTACTTGTCTTTCTAACGACAAAACTAACATTTATACATAATGCAAAGTATGTATTCGATGGACAAACTGAATCTACGTTATACTTTACTATTAGATTCTAAATTCACATTCTCACAAATCTACAAACTACAATAAAAACAAAGGAACTTTACATATGTATTTCAATATGTACATAAAACAACATGGTGGACTCCGAAAACTTTCCACTGTATGTAGCCAATCATGAGAAGCATGAATATGATCAACCAATCGCTGACTAGCCGAAATTTCTTACTATTGACTTTAACACAATTGGTCAATTTTAGCGCCTTAGCATGCACTACTTGCGCTATACAAAAAAGTTACCTCATAAACCTTGACATTGAACATGTTTTTTTTACCTTTAATCTTATGATACTTAAAACATAATGATACGTAATTAAAACATAAGAAAACATACTTAGGACATAATAAGGCATACTTTAGACATAATAAGGTATACTTAGGACATGAAAAGACATACTTATGACATAATAAAGCATACTTTAGGACATAACAAAAACAAACTATGCTAGCTGTAATTTGCTATGGTCAGAGTGATGGCGCCATTCTCAACACCGGGGTGATGGTGGATCCTCTACAAAGTGAAAACTAAAAAAACTTTTTTACAAAAAAATAGAACCGACTTCCAAAAAACGTGCAAAATAACTTTAATTTCGAAAGTTTTTTTTATGCCCTAAAGTGGTTCTCATACGCGTTTTTTTTTGTATATTATATTTATAGATATTCTATCTCACGAAGGCAGGTTGGTTTTGAATGTGTGTGTAGATTCACGTAAACATTGTTTCTGTTTGCGTAAGCTATTTTCTATGACTCGAGTCCACCAAGTGCGTGTCGTACTTCGCACATTAAGGGTTCCGTACCTGTGGGAATTATCAAAGAAAAGATCTGATTTATTATTTTTACTAAATTGGTATTTGTTAGTAAAATATACGTAATAATAAACATTATCACCAAATTTCAAGTTCATAGGTCAATGGGAAGTTAAAAATTTCTTCGGAACAAAATTTTGTGAAAGACGACGGGCGGACAGACAGACGGGCAGATGGATAGACGGACAGACGGACATTTGAGTGACCACAATAGGGCTCCGTTTGTTCGGGCACGGAACCCTAAAAAAGTGTACGTGAACCTAGACACACATACAAAAGCAACCCGCCTTGGTGAGCTAGAACAACTATATTATATATTATTAATATCAGTTTGTTTATAGTCCTATTAAGTTTTTATTACTTTAGCTGTCAAACTAAGTTGTTTTTGATTTTTTATATTACTAGCTGCGCCCCACGGTTTTACCCGCCTAGACCGGAATAAATGGTAGCCTATATGTTAATCTAGGCTATAAGCTGTCTACATAACGAATTTCATTCAAATCGGTCCAGCCGTTTGAGCGTGAAGAAGTAACAAACATACACACTCACAAACTTTTACATTTATAATATTAGTAGGATATTATATAAGTCTATTAATTTATTTCCATATAACGAGTTACTGATGAGTTACGGATGTTATCGTTCTAAAATTCACAACAGTTGAATTGTCACACACTTGTCCATTTATTATATAATGTTTGTTGTATTTAATGTCTTTTTTGTTCATGTTGGACCGGACGAATCACATGTTATGTTGTGGGAATCACTGCAGATAGTCATCTCTGTACCATCGGCCGATGAGAGTAAGGGAGGAGACACAGTCACTCAATACAGTGAAATACCTCCTGTTTTTTGCGTTCTCGGCTAGCCTTTGTTGAGATTGACTGTCATTACCAGGGCTTTTTTTTTGGGGTTGAGGGGGCAAATCTCCACCGTATCCTCTGGGCGATCCTCACAGTGGTGACACCCGGGCTTTTCCCTCCGGCATAGCCTACAGAGGAACCTCCCGAAACTTTCGTGTCCGGTAAGGACCTACGTCAGGCGGAAGGTGAGGACTGAAAAAATAATTAATTAAATTTTTTCATTTAAAATTTCTTTGGGGTAGTTAAGTATAACGATTTTATACAGTTTAAAGTGAAAAAAAAAAATTTTTTTTTTCAAAAATTAGGAAAAAGCCGACGAAAAATTCCAACGCTCCAGAATCATATACTGAATCACTAGTACACGTATAATAGTGCGTTCATGTACCTTACACCCTGTATAAATAACAGCATGAAATACATATAAATAACAGCATGAAATATAAATTACAGCATGAAATCAACCATCGAGCAGTAGCCCAGAGCACACAACACCCGCCTGCTCGGAGGATCCTCCCGCTTCAATGGAGGTTTGCGGGTCTTTCCACCCTGTTCCGTACCTCTAAAGATCTTTCTCACCTCACGAATACGGGTTGCTCTTGGATGGCGTCCGTCCCACTAGTCCCATTGACCCTGTCCCATTATGGGACAAGTGTGACGATATGTCCCACTAGTCCCATGAGAATAATGATTCTAAAAAAAAATGATGTCCCACTAGCCCCATGGGACAACTGATACTTATTGGGTGTGTCGGTTCCAGTATGCCTTTTTTTTTTAAACATTGCCCCACACTACGGATTACTCCTACACCTATAATACACCTTTCATGTGTGCGTAAAAGCTGTAACACACGCTCAGATTTGGTCTGGCGGATTTGGTCTGCCAAACCAAATTTGAGCGAGTGTTACAGCTTTAAGCTTCGAGCAATCGGTGTCATAGAAAATAACTTACGCGTGCATAACCAATCTACACAACCGCCTTCGTGAAATAGAATATATGTACCAGGAGTTTAGTAGTGTTGGGAAGTCTCACCGTACAGCCCGTGCACGAAGATGACGTCAAGCGCGTGGTCCGTGGGCGCGTGCAGCACGGCGCACTCCACGCGCGGCTCGGGGTGCAGGTGCTCGGAGCTCGCCGCCCGGGGCTTCGCTGCGCGAGGGGGCTGCTTGCCGGCTGCACGAGATAACAAAGGATATCTGGTCAAAAATCTTCACCACTAAAATGATCTACGTCACAGAATAGTCTTTTAAATAGAGATCAGTATTGTAGCGACATCTATGACGCCGCACACAAACTAAATTAACAAATTCCTACATCGCGCAAGCAGAGTTCTCCGCGCGATTTGAACATATACAACAGTCCGAAATCAACCATCGGGCAGTTGCCCGGACCAGACACAACACCCGTCTGGTCGGAGGATCCTCCCTTTTCAATGGAGGTTGTGGGACTTTACACCCTGTTCGGCATGCCTCCAAACTGGTGACCCTCGACCATGAACGTGAGCGCAGCCTTCGTCATGACGTCATTACCTCTAAAGTATCTTAATTAGGGACTGTAGAACCCGCAGGGCTCCAGGGGCGCTGCTATAGCTGAAGGGAGCTGTCTCACTCGCTGGCTGCGCGAGGGTGGGGTGTACAAGAGTGACTGGCTATTTGTTGAGTGTGATAAGTAAAAACATGAGGGCGCGGACTTTTAACTCTTTTATTCAATGAATACATGTGTGCCCTATTTGGCGGGCACGCTATCACCAATCAGAAATAATAGCAATCACTTATTCGAATATTCTAATATGAACATTCAAACTACTCTTCAACATTTACTGACTGCCAGCTGAAGGTCGGTGTTCACACGCCGACTATAGGCTGTGTATACAAACTCCACATGAGCTACGTCCCTACGAATAGAAGCGCAAACGCTAGTAAGGCTTCTATTCCATTAAACATTTGAAGAGTTGATCGAAGCCTACCTAACCCTCACCAGAAGGCCCTACTTATGGGAGGTAGACGGTGAAGCAGATGTCCATCTATGGGTAGCCCTAAATGAACCCCGAGAAGTGTGGTTTTTATTAATTAATTAACTGTGATATTCGGCCAACTACACATCATGGCGACGCACTGTGGCTTCAATGAGGCAAAAACCTCCCTAAAACGCCACATCACACACGTCAGGCCTGTTGGTCTAGTGGTTAGTGACCCTGACTGCTATGCTGGAGGTCGTAGGTTCGATTCCCACCCAGGACAAATGTTTTTGTAATGAGCACGATCATTTGTTCTGTGTCTGGGTGTAATTTATCTATAATATGTATGTATTTAGAAATATATAAGTATGTTTATCAGTTGTCTAGTACCCATAACACAAGCTCTGCTTAGCTTGGGACTAGATGGCGTTGTGTGATAGTTGTGGAATATTATTATTATTTCGTTTATTTATTTTTTCACATATAATGTACATTTTTAAATATTTTTAAAAGAAAACGTAAAAAAAAACATTTAAAAATATAAAAAATAGTAGTCCGCCGGTATTGGGAGCAGGGTCCAAGCTACCGGTGGTTAGGGCTCCAGAGACAGGAACCTCCTCACAATGCGAGCTGTATCGAGGAGTACTGCCTTCTGTATCAAGCCCTTGATCCAACCGCGCAACGACAGCTTCGACAAGTGGTCGTCGAGGCTTTTGGCCATCAGGCCGTTATTATTATTATTATTTTATTTATTTTTATAGACATATTATTTACATTTTTAAATATTTAATTATAAAGGATAAAAAAAACATTTAAAAATATAAAAAATAGTATCCCACCGGTATCGGGAACAGGGTCCAAGCTACCGGCGGTCAGGGCTCCAGAGAGAGGAACCGCCTGACAATGCGAGCCGTGTCCAGAAGTACTGCTTTCTGAATCAAGCCCTTGATCCAGCCGCCTAACGAGAGCCTCCTGAGGTGTTGGTCGAGGCTCGTGGCTATTAAGCCATTGGCTGACACGACTATCGGTACAATGATCGCTGAGTCCACATCCCACATGTCGACAACCTCGCGAGCCAAGTCAATATACTTGATTTGTTTATGTTTCTCGGCTTTCACGAGGTTCTCGTCATGTGGGACGGTAATGTCAACAATCATTGCACGCCTCTCGATTCGGTCCACCACCACTATATCAGGCTTATTGGCTACAATAGTCCTGTCAGTGATGATGGACCGATCCCAGTACAATGAGATATGACCATTATCGAGAACTGGGTCGGGCGCATATCTGTAGTACGGCACTTCCGATTCCACAAGAGAGTATTTCAGAGCAAGTTGCTGATGGATAATCCTGGCTACAAGGTTGTGCCTATGCAAGTACTCACCGTTAGCTAGACGAGAACAACCAGAGATTATGTGGCGGATTGATTCTCCCGGACGATGACATGCCCGACATATGTCAACGTGATTATATTATTATTATTATGTTTATTCATTTGTAAATACATATAAATTATATTTTTAAATATTTCAATGAAAAAATAAAAAAAAAAACATTTAAAAATATAAAAAAATAGTATCCCACCGGTATCGGGAACAGGGTCCAAGCTATTATTATTATTACTCTGCTAATTCTCTGCCCTAAGATGCTAATTAGCATCTACCCAGATGGGGTTCACAAAAATAAAATTCAAAACTAATGGTTTTAAATCCACCGGACGCTTATGTGAGGACGAGGAGAGAAAACCACAACCGCTATGAAATCCCTACTCAGTCCTTTCCGATTATTCTTTTAAATAAAGATATTGGATAGACAGGAGGGAGAGGGATTGCGATCCTCTCTCCTAGGGATATATGTGTCTGGGTTTGTTGTCGGTTTATACCAGCTTTATGTATGCTAAGCTTTATGTGTTCAACTCGACCCCACTTTGCGAAGGCACTATGCCTTCGCAAAGTGGGGTCGAGTTGAACACATTTGGTGTGACCGAGCCCATGACATTTTTTTTTAAATAATCAGTTAGAGAGTATCCCTTAGTTTATTTTCACGGTGCACTCTGGAGGAAGGTCAGGAAATGGCCGTGTATAAAATCGCCACATGACCGTGACGAAATCTAATTAAGGGTGCCCTAGTCGGTCATTCTTCTATACAAACGTAGTATGGCGATTACTTTACTATTAGGTCCCCACCTATAAAATCAGCGTTATGTATGGAGAATTTTAAAGACGTTGCATTTTGCATACTAACATTTTCTTAATTTATTTAACAACTATGAACACTAATGTTTTAAAACTTTTATGCAATAATGTTTAAAAACTAAGATAACGTATGCCACTTAGATGAAGCAACAAAAATAAGTTTTGGCTAAGTTAAAACAAATATAGTGGTCATTTCTGCTAACAAAAAGAGGAGTAATTTTTAAGGTATTTTTTTATTTATAACACTATAAGTAATAAGGTTTTTTTATCATCGGCAATTGTCTATCACGGTCATTATTCGATATAATATCAAGCAATTGATGAATATTTTAATTCATAGAAGTGATTTGTAAGAAAAAAACGCCAATTACATATGTAAGGACCCAATACTTTGTATGGAAGAATGACCGACCAGGGCACCCTTAAGTGTCAAATACAAGGTGGTGACGACAATACAACAATTAATGAAAACACTAACATTGGTGCCGATTCTATTGTGCACAAACTAAACTTTATTTAGGCTATTGTTATCTTTTCTCTAATAAAACAAGAAAGAGACGGACGTGCATTATAGCTGTCAAATTTAGTTGAACTAATATTTCCACATAAATTAAGTACACGTAAAAAGATGTCGACTAAAAACGCGGTGAAGCGCAAGGCGTAAACTAGTTTGACATCTTTAGCTTAGTTCATAGCTATAGCCGTCCTTTTCTCGCACTGTTATTAGTCAAAGACAGCGATTCTCTAATTTTAGTTACTCATCATTATTTGAACAACTTTTACTACGGGACCAACAATAAAATCGCGAACAAAAAAACAGCTGCCCGGGCTGATTCATACATTTATGTTTCCACAACTCGACAAAATGTCCTGGGGGGTTACACAAAATACTTTTCTGTTAACGTTATCGCTAACGCTTCGTGAAAAATGTATGGCAACGACATTACTGGGCGTGAGTCACGTAACAATTCTCTCCGCAGGTAATGTCGTTGCCATACATTTTGCACGAAGCGTTAGCGCTATTTTAAAAGTTATTTGGCTAGGGGAGGGGCGGGGGGGGGGGGGGCTTGAGCAACTAATATTTCACACGCGCTCTCTACTGGTCTCCCCTTAGCGGGTTTTTATCTTGGGTCTGTATCAGAAGACCGTTGCATAGGAAGATGTGGGAAGTTGGCTCTTGATTACTTATCTTGGTAAATAATAAAGACTAAAATGTTTGATATTTCAAGGAGATGGAATGAGCTTTAAATTCCGTAGGTATGGGAAATGAGATACACGCGATCAATGTTACGAGAAAAGAGCTATAAAAGGCATCTATACCGATGCGGGGTCCATCGTGGCCGGTGCCTGGATGGCTAGGGGTAGCGGATAAATTCTCAACATAAGTTACCGCACCCCTGAGTACTCAGGCAGGGAAGGAACAGGGGTGGGTTTTAGTCAGTAAGAGTCTGACACGCCCTCTCGCTCAACCCAGAGCGGGAGAAGTCATTGGATGATTTCCCAACCCACAAAAAAAAATCTATACCATACCGATGCACGTAAAATACTACTTTTTATTTTACACGCTATTGCAAGTACACACTATTGTTTCTTCGACTTCCATTGTTGGAATGAAATGGCTGTCACGGGTTACCCTACCTCACTCCACACACACATCGCGCCCGTCTGAACACTTTCAATCCTCGCGGAATGGAACCACGCGGTTTGAATACGCGCGGATTCCGACATGTCTGAATTAACCCATATAACACCTGTCTGCTCGGAGGATCATCCCGCATCAATGGAGGTTGCGGTACTTTACACCCTGTTACGTATGCCTCTATAGAAGTATTATTAAAATAATGCCTAGAGAGAGATGGATGGAGGTCCTCTTACCGGTGATCTGCGGCAGACGAGGCAGCGGCGTGGTCAGCAGTCGTCGCAGGAGCTCGTTGGCAGAACTCCAGAGACACGACACGCACCAGCGACTGTAAACAAACACAGAGAGAGCTCATTAATATTAAGTCTCCACCTATGAAATCAGCGTTTTGTATGGAGAATTTTTAAGAAGTTGCATTTTTCATACTAACATTTTCTTAATTTATTTAACAACTATGAACACTAATGTTTTAAAACTTTTATGCAATAATGTCTAAAAACTAAGATAACGTATGTCACTTAGATTAAGTAACAAAAATAAGTTTTGGCTAAGTTAAAACAAATATAGTGCTCATTTCTGCTAACAAAAAGAGGAGTCATTATTAAGGTTTTTTTTTGTATAGAACTGTAAGTAATAAGGTTTTTGTTTTTGCTATTGGCAGTTGTCTATGACGGTCATTATTCGATAGAATATCAAGCAATTGATGAATATTTTAATTTATAGAAGTGACGAGGTTCTCTATTTGTGAAAAAAAAACGCCAATTTCATAGGTGGGAACCCAATACACGCCGATACATCACCGGTACAGGGTGGACACCCCACCCATACGCACTTAACGTTTTGGGAACACTTTCATAGTGCATACAGCTAAGGAGTGGAATTCCTTGCCGGAGTCTATGTTTCCTGATAGTTACAACCTGGGAGTCTTTAAGTCTCTAGTGAATAGGTTACTTCTAGACAAGCGTGCTCCATCTTCGACCACATCATCGCTTACCATCTCAAACGCGTGTTTATCAATAATTATTCAAGTTCTTCTAACTTAACAGACAGATGTGTTGCTAAGGAGTTTGTTACGCCACTTCTTCCCAGCTACCTAAAATACTAGGTGACTAGGAATTGGAGATGGGCGAGCGTTCTGGGGGCTGTTTTTATAAAAAATAAAATAAAAAAATGAGTGTGCTTTAGACCACACGATTGAAGTAAAACTTCTTTAGCTCCATCTCTTCCGTTCGCCTCGCTTGATCACACTTTTCGTAACGCTCTCGTCATGCATTCACCAGCTTACTCCCCAAGTCAAGCGTGCGCCCTCTCAACTTCCGTTCCCCTAGCTCGATCACACTTTTCGTAACGCTTCAATCACACTTTTCGTAACGCTCTCGTCACGCATTCACCAGCTTTTCCCCAAGTCAAGCGTGCGCTCTCTCAACTTCCGTTCGCCTCGCCCGATCACACTTTTCGTAATGCTCTCATCACGCATTCACCAGCTTACTAACCAAGTCAAGCGTGCGTAAAGAAGTTTTACTTCAAAATTTGGACGTTTAAAAATCCGTTATGATTATGTTCTTGCTTTTTTGTTAGAAATATAATCCTATCCATATCCCAATTTATTCCTGCCAGGGTCGCCGATCGCAGAAGTAGGTTTTAGTCGGTAAGAATCTGACACGCCCTCCCGCTACGCCCACGGCGGCAGAAGTGTCGATGATAATTATCTCACCCTATAAAAAAATCCCAATTTATTTGAGGTCAGCGCAAATGCTTTCTTTCATACTATAGGGACCTGGAGCACCTTCTCTTAGTGCAGGTCCCTGGAGATCCTTATACGTTCCTGGGGGTTGTCGTACTCGCTGGCAGTGCGAGAGTGTGGTGTACGAGAGTGACTGCTTATGTGTGTTGTGTGATAAAGAAAAGAGGACTGGCGAATTGATACGTTATATTGAATAATAAAAATAATACATGTGCTCTCTTCGGACGAGCTAGCAGAAGTCTACACAAAAACAAAAGTCTTCTTTGTTCTTAATTTTCAATCGGCGTTCCAAGAGTTTCTAGAATATTCCAAACTTCCAACGTGCCAATCTCCACCATAAGGTTGCCAACATAAGGTCGTCACAATACCTAGCAATAAGCACTACCTATTACGGTTTGATCCTCAGGGGAAAAGAAATTGATAGTGTTCAGCAGGTGACTTCTGGAGTTGTCGACAACACGGTCCTTGTAGAAACTAGAACGAATTTCCGTATGCTCACAACGTTTAGGACCCATTTATGTTATCTAGTGTTAATTTAAATTCATGATGCTTGGTAACTGGGAGGAGCTCGTGGCTAAAGTAATAACTGCCGCACGGGTCGATCCATCAGGTTAAGCTACACTTGCCGGGGTTGATCCATGGATGAGTAACCATCTTTACATACCGAGACTCCTCCGTGCCTCGGAAAGCATGTTAAGCCGTTGGTCCCGGCTGTAAATCGTGGGTCTTTGACAGTCGTTACGGGTCGTCAGAAGCCCGAAAGTCTGACAACCAGTCTTACCAAGGGGTATCGTATTATCCAGTAACTGGGTTGTGGACGTCAGATAGGCAGTCGCTCCATGTAAAATACTGGTATTCAGCTGCACCCGGTTAGACTAGCAGCCGACCCCAAAATAGTTGGGAAAAGGCGCGGGCAGATTGTGGCAGATTGGTGCTTGGCAACTGGGCTCACCCCAGTTGTAAATGTCCCTTTTGTGCCTATTGGCCTAGCTCTGTCCAGTCTCCTGCTCGACAAGGAGAGAGGTTGAAATTATATTTTATGTATCTTATTCCTCCGCTGTTATTTGCTAATTAATATTTTGTTGCGGGATCAGTGGAATAGTGTTCCGGGCATCGTCAAGCGTCATTGCATCCCCGCAAATCTTTTGGTCGCCACTGTTGATTCTGACTCTCAGGAGTTGCAATGGTTGCGAATAACATAGCGTGCTTGTTCCAATAAAAACCTATAGGCATAATGATACCGCTCGCCCACGTCCCACATGTCGACAACCTCACTTACTACGTCAAGATATTATTTCCAATCATCAGAGGCCCTCTGGGATTTTACAACCTCGTGCGAAGACGCGAGGGGGCTCGACAAGGAGTCTCGTTATCTTGTCTATTCCTAGCACAGTGTCAAAGCACAGATAATGTAATAGTAGCGTAGTCATAGACACCAAGGACGTATGACCTATTGTTTATGGGGCACGTAGTTCCGCGTTGGTCCATGAACATAAAATTCGCGTCAGTTTCCAAAGGCATTTCATCTAATTTTATCCACATTGAAAGTCAAAAATGAAAAAGACGATACAATTGCTGGTGAGAAAACCCAATACCCTAAGACCCCAAGACTTTTAGGCAGTTTTGGGTAGAAAAGCCTAAACCGTAACATTTTTAACCGACTTCAAAAAGGATGAGGTTCTCAATTCCCCTGTATGTTTTTTTTTTGTAAATTTGTTACGAGATTACTCCGCCATTTGTGAATAGATTTTGATGATTTTTTTTTGTTTGGTAGGTCGTTCTTCAGAGGTGGTGGAGCCATCTTAAGCTCCCAGCTGTCATTTGTAGATATTTGACAGTCTGTTGCCATGGAGTATAGTGTATATGAGAAAAAAACAAGTGTATTTTTTTTAAACAGGTGTTTTTATGTTTTTAATGATACGCAAACTAATTAATTATTTTCAATATCAGCTAATATAAAATCAAAAAATTGAGCAGGCTAGGTCAGATTTCCTTCGTACCTAGCCAAAGCTAATTAATAAAAACTTTTTTACAAAAAAAAACAACCGACTTCCAAAAAGAAAATGCTTACCTACACTAAAATTTAAAAAATAACTTTAATTTCGGAAGTCGGTGTTTGTATTTTATTTCTTCGTTATTTGACACCGACTTCCAAAATTAAAGTTATTTTGTAATTTTTAGTGTATTTTTTTTTGGAAGTCGTAAAAAAGTTTTTTTGTTTTTCAATTTTTAGTTGTCCCCAGAACTAAAAGCTCCAATAACATGGAACGTGGAATTTAAACATACTCGTAATTGGAGAAATCAAAAACGTCATCTAGGTATACGTATTTTTCGTTTTTGTTCAGTTTCTCAAAAAGCGCTGAAGCAATTTCGATAAAATTTATATGTGACCACCTCGGGAGTATATGCTTCCGGATAAAAAAAGAAATTTGAAAATCGGTCCACAACTGACGGAGAAATCGGCGGACATACATAAAAAAAAAACATACATACAGTCGAACATAGAACCTCCTACTTTTTCGAAAGTCGGTTAAAAAATGGAATGCAACGCAAAGTTTTTCTTCTAAGAGGTATTTTGCATTGCAGAGTGTATACTCTATTGCTTCTCACTTGCATAATTGAAATACATCGTGTACTGTCCTGCCGAAGTCTGGACAACAAATTAGGTCTCTTTATGTTTCACTCTATAATATCAATAAATATTTCTGTTTTTTTTTGTCAACTGAAAATGGATATTATTGTTAGTGTAATAATGCTTATAACATTTATGGCGTCGTTGATACATAATACAATCGACAGCATGACTACTTTGGCACAGCTGTGAAAATTTTTGCAAACTTTGACAGCACATAGCGCCGATATCCCATGGATTAGAATGTTGCAACTTAGGTACATTTATTTAGATAGTTCTAGAGAATTCATGTGCACACAGTTTGACCGTATCGATTACGTTTCGATTTTGGGTTATCGGTCCATACATTTTGGACCATGCGTCCTTATTCAGCGCTTTTTGAAAAACAAAAACACCAAAAACAATAAATATGTATACACAGATAAAGTTTTGATTTCCTCCAATTATGTTAAAATTCCTTGTTATTGGGATTATCAATTCGGGCATAACTTTAATCTGGCATAGGGCTTTTTTCGGGCATAGTTTTAGTTTTGGGGTAAAACCACTAAAAAGGGAAAATGTGGCGCTCTGGGAGTGCCGACAGAAGTGAAAACTTGAACAAAAATGCCCAACGCGCCTCGCGATCCGCTACGAGTACCTACTCTCACGAGCACTCTCGTAGTAAATCGCGTAGCAGTGTCGGTAGCGGTGGCGCGCGAGTTCAATTGTCTTTTCCCATCTCAAAACTGCCTAACGCGCCTGAAGAACTTTTCACTTCAAAAAACTTTTTTACAAAAAATACAACCGACTTCCAAAAAAATACACTAAAAATTACAAAATAACTTTAATTTCGAAGTCGGTGTCAAATAACGTAGAAAAAAAATGCAAACACCGACTTCCAACATTAAAGTTATTTTTTAATTTTTAGTATATTTTCTTTCTTGTACCAGACAACAGTTACAAAGCTGCTGCTGCACCTGCTTACAAGTTTTCATACTCGACTACGGGTCGCTAAAACTGGTATCGTACCTATTATTAGACCGCACTCTTACGGTCAAGGTCGAAGCCCTACAAGCCGGCAGTACTTACCTGAGCCGCCACCTGCCACGGGCCACCACGGCCTGCCCGGCTGATAGTTACCGAGTTACCGTATACACGACATTCGCTAAACAGATTACTTATTACGTAATACGTAAGTATTAGTGCGACTGTGACGTGGGAACCCACTGTAGTACAGTCGAGGGTCAAAAGTGCAATTGCAATCATCCTAAAGTGCTTAAAATGTCTGTTAGCGCAGTAGGTGCTGGTATATTCCTGCGCGGATCAAATCTACAGATGATTAATAATACAGCCATAGGTGCACAGGAAAAGAAGGGTAATAATAAGCCTTATAAAGGCTCAATTACACCTTCCGATTTCAAGGGACGGTAATTTAGGAAACAGGAAGGTGTAATAGCAGTTAGAGCAGTTAGTGTCCGATTTAGTGAGATTGAAAGGTCCCGATTTGACTTCCTAAATTGTGTACGATTTAGGATAGTGTAATCGCATCACTGCGATTTAGAGCTAAGTGTTGCCAATTTAGCGACTTTGTCGCTACAAATGGGGTTTTAGTATTTTTATAAGTGTTTAAAATTAAATAAAATTTCCTAAAGTCCCTTTCCCAGAAAAAAAATCTAAGTCCGCTCGTTTTCTTTTTTGGTCCGCTCCTGGTAGAATCAGTTTTAGAGACTTTCTAGCGACTTTTGATATTCTGTTGATGTTTGATAGTCTTATTATGTTAGAACTTTTCTGAATAGCGCTTTATCACTACATAGTATAAAACAAAGTCGCTTTCTCTGTCCCTATATCCCTATGTATGCTTAAATCTTTAAAACTACGCAACGGATTTTGATGCGGTTTTTTTTAATGGATAGAGTGATTGAAGAGGAAGGTTTATATGTATAATTTGTACCCTAGCGAAGCTGGGGCGGGTCGCTAGTCATATATAAAATGGTTTCTTACCTAAGCCCGTACCTGTAATGATGCTGTAGCGTAAAACCTTAAAGTTAATAGGGCAGTTATTTCTGGAGAAATTGGAAGACCTCTGTTACTGTATTTCACCAATGAGTCTTTTATTAATGAGACTATTATAGTCTCTGAATCCTGAACAAATCTATATCGTTTTTTAAAATGTTCACCTGGTAACTCAAAAGGATTTGAGGCATCCCTTATAAATTTTTGGTAAATGATACCGCAAAAGCCATAAAATATCGTCATAGTACTTTAGTTCATCGTAATAATTCATTTCTCCCAAAATATTTTCAAACTCCATGTTTTGAGCCATAGAGTATATAAACTTTTCTTTCGCGCTACGCTGATCACCTCCTCAAGTCCCGGACCGTCTACACTCATGATCTAGCATCTCAAGTACACACATCTATTGTCGAGTTTTGTTTATTAATCAGTCCAACACTTGGCTGATGACGTGAACCTAATCCGAAACTTGAGTACATCATTAATCTCGTTTATTAATCCGATCAGGACCTCAAGCTTGGTATCAAGTGCGAGAGCTTGGGCTGATTACCGTTTATTAATACGGGTCTATGACAGAGCGCTCCGAGCTTATGTACACAGAAAAAAAAAGTGTACGTGAACCCACACACACATGCAAGACCAAACCGCCGTCGTGAAATAGAGCTACTGAACTTACAATACTAACGACCGATATTCTGTTCGCAACTAAATCTGTAGCCCGAACTCACTCCAACTCTTGACCCACACGAACACTGAGAACTCCGTGTATTCCGTCACCTCCTGGTTGAAGCAGAACGACGAGGTGTGCGGGTTCCCCCCCTCCCGCCCCGGCTGCAGCACACAGCTGTACACTGCTCCACAACATCCCTGACCGTCCCCAGCGGTTTGCCCGCTGCCAGCAACCTCCTATGCTCCAAATTACAGCTCTTCAGCTTACACTCTTTCAGAAAACAAGCATTGTACCTCAAAAGAGTCTTGAAGAACGTCCTATTCAGCGAAAGTCCAGCTACACGCATAAAATCGTAGTGAAGACTGACCAGACTGTCCATGATCATTGTCTTCCCCGTTGATGGTGGACCGTAGAATAGCAAATGGTTCTTATGACCCAACTGTCGCGTCAAATGTTTGTAGGTCACGTCAGCAAATGTCGACACATCAATGCCATTACTCCTCAATAGGGAACTGAGCTTCTCCCATTCCTCAATGATATTTTCTGGTTTGTTAGCATCGGGGTTGTGCTTCAGTTATATTTCTTACATCGGTCAATTCTTTTAAAGCTCACCGTTTCGTAAAACACCACATTTCTGGAAATTTTTATAGTTTTCTCGATGAACGCATTCGTTCCTTGATCCCTAAGCAGCTCTACCCCTCCGGACGTCTTCAATAGAATTTGTGTAACGGTTGATTCATCAAATGCGCCTTCTTCGCAAAATAGTGAAACCAGTGTCAGGTGCTCATTTGGGCCTTTTTTTTTTGGGGGTTTTGGAAATCATCCAATGACATCTCCCGCTCTAGGGTGGAGGGGAAGAGCTCTTACTGACTAAAAGCCACCCCTGTTCCTTCCTGCCCTGAGTGCCAAGGGGCGAGGACTCTTTCGAATTTATCCTCAACCCCTGGGCAGGCATCCGTCGTGTTTGCTGGCAACTCTTTGAGGCGCGCGTGGAACACTACGCGCCGTCGACTCTCGGGCCTGGTGCTGATCGGACGGCGAGTTACCCACTACTCGCCGTCCGCAGGCCCGGGTCTACGGTGGCCGGAGATCATCTCGCGACGTCTTCCGCCCAGGGCGTCTCCAGTGGCGGCTGCTGCTGAGGGCGTGAGTGCGAGTCTGTTGTTGTAGCCTCTCCCTCACCAGTTCCGCCTTCTCCTTCGCGAGCATTACTGCTTCGCAGAAGGACGAGGCTGCTTCCCATTCCCTCTCGCTCCGTACCATGGCCTGGACCAGGGCCGGGCGCGAGAGGTCGCTGCCACCGATCGCCTCCACGAGGACACCGTGGCAGATATGCACCGTGTGGCTCATTTGGGCGTTCTGACGATGCTACCACCACGTCTAGCGCCTGCCTCTCTATCACCGAAGAATTCTTCATCGTCATTCTCGATATACAGAAAATGCTAAAGCCCCGTTCAGCGGATCCCAATACCAAATGTGGTTCCGTGCTAGTTGTCTGAACAAGTTCGAACAGGTTTGCAAGGTTCGCGCGCTTGTACTTTTCCACACGATCTATTTTTAGCCTTTCCAATAATTTATTCATTAAAATTTGAGGCACAAGTACAAACGGTTACACAAAGGGTGAAAGTAATTTTAATATCTATACTTAGTGATATATATACTTAGTGCGTCTGATGTCTTGTAGACACTGGAGCATTCACCACTGGCCTCGCCCTTTTATAGTCGGCGACAGGAACCTGTTCAGCGCTGCACCTGGACACAACCTACTTAACCTAACCCTGCGAACTGTGTGCAGTCCACGCTGTCCGCAGTCCACCCGGCTACTGACAAGCTGGCTGACTAAGAGTGGAGGTAGGTAGTTGGCTGCTCACTTTGGTATGAACTGTTCTCATAACATTCGTGTTTATACACACTAACACACAAAAACTGCTCACAAAACTGCTTCTGTCCATGGAAATGATAAACTTTCTCTAAGGAAGACTACACGGCGCAGCAGTCAAATGCTAAACCAATGCGCCAACATTGGTTGAGCGTTCGACTGCTGCGCCGCGTGTCGCTGGTTCGATCCCCGAACGGAACAAATATTTGTATGACCTACAGATAGTTGGTCCGGGTCTGGGTGTCTTGTGTATGTGAGTATACATATTTGTGAACGCACCCACGATACAGGAGTAATTCCTAGTGAGGGGCAACGTTTTTCTTAAACTTCCACAAAACAAATTGGACTTTCCTTACAAAGTTATCATCAGCTGATCAAAATTAGTATGGGAGGTAAATTTTTTTTTTTTGAAATTTACATGAGTTGAAGCTTGCTAGCAATTTTCAAAATATGACCACACCTTTCTGTTACAGCCTGTATTTTGAGTAGGCATGTATACTTTTATTGTAATGTGTTTATCAGCCTATGTACTCGTATGTATGTATGTTTGTTCCTTTGTGACACTTTAAAGACCAAACGCGTGGGCCGATTTTTATAATTCTTACGTCAATTGATTCGTCTTAATCTTGCGAGTGCTACTAAAGATATGACAGTAATTAAAATACCATACGGCGACAACCAGACGCCATATTGTAAAAGAGAAAAAAATTAAAGTCGACGAATTAAGTGGAGTATCAAAATAAAGGGTTCGAGGAGGCGATTCCAAAAATATATCTCAGTAAAATGTAGAAAAAAAAATATGTTCAAAAAACCCGACAGTAAAAAAACTACTCAAAAGTTCCAAACAAGTCACTTTTCAAGCAGTCTGATGCAGTTGGTGGCATGAAATCAATAACTAAGGCGCAGTTATACGACTTCTAATGATTTTTAATTGAACACCACGTCTAAACGACTATATTTCTTTAAAAAAAATATATGTTACTCTAGACATTTTTTTCGTAATTTGATATGTGAATATTTGAAATTATATTTTTATAACATAGTGTAATTATTTTTTAAAGTTATGTCTAACGCGGATAAAAAATGAGAATCACGCCAAAACTATAAAGCGTATTTTTATGAAACCTTCGCCATTTTGAAAACCATTCAATTATTTATATTTTAGTATTGTGTTTTAGTATAATACCTGTAGTTTTATGTATAATAAAGCAGTAATTTCGGACAGCGCTCCTTGATGGGCGAGTCCTATTACTGGGTGGACATACGGCGCGTTACGTGAGCTCAGCACAGAACACGCAAGCGAATTTAAAAATTGTTGTTGTGGTATTTAAGGGTATTCTCTTGAGGTGGTCCCGTTTAAAGTTAGTAAAGATCTGATGAAAAACTTCGGAGATAGACAATGGAACTCTTCAATAAATGAAAGCAAATTGTCCGGGATTTCTGCAATCGCATATCTGTTTATTGTTTACACCACTTCATAACATAACATCACGCTGACACGCTCTGAAGGGGTAAGCAGATGTGTCCAGTTCACCCTGGTACCTACACCCTAATTACACCAGTTATCAATTCGGGCCTAACTATATAGTTTTAGTTATAGGGTACAACAACTAAAAACCAGGCCAAGAGCGAGTCGGACTCACGCGTAAAGGTCCCGAACAAATCATATTTTTCATGTTTAAACATGGATACTTCTTATAGGTTTTCCTGTAATCTATAGATACGTAAAGAACTACATGCCGTATTTTTTTTCAAAATTTTAAGTCTAGTGGTTTCGCAAATAAGGAGGTTTGTTGTTTTTTTTTTTGTAAAAAATATATTTGAAATCCCTGCAAGCAGCCCGTTCATTTGATATATGTAGCACAGTACAGTTTGAAAAACTTAAACTAACTAAAATTTTCTGTGAGTGACCCCCATAATATTCCAAATTAATTGTATCACTTTACATGTCCTTGTTTGGGTCACAGCACAGGTATTCATGTGTGTACCAAATTTCAACTCAATCGGTCAAGTAGATTCGGAGCAAATTGGCTGTGACAGACGGACAGACTGACAGACAGACAAACGAGTGATCCTATAGGGATTCTGTTTTTCATTCGGACCTTCGGAACCCTAAAAGTGAAAAATAAAAAGTTTTTTACAAACAAATACTGTGACATCCGAAAATGAGGTTATTTTGCAATTTTTTGTGGTTTCTTTGTTGAAATCGGTTGTATTTTTTTGTAAAAAAGTTTTTAGTATTCCTATGTGTTTCAAACTGATGTAGATATGTGTGTTTAGGCTTCAGAAAGGTTTAGGTAATTAGTTCTTATGTTAATGGTTGGGATTATACGAGTACTTCTCCTAGGTATTAGTATTTATAAACAGACACCCACTTCTGGTGAACGTGAGTTCTCACTCAGACATTATATACCTATTGTCTAAGTAGACAGATAAGTGCGTATTTATAATTGGCAGCCTTTTGAGATAATTTGCTTGTTTTGATAAGGCTCATAGGAAAATAAACGGGCTCTCTTTGTTTATTATACAAGGAAACATTTTTTAAAGGGTTATTTCTTGCATTATATATTTCAAATCCTAAATTAATCAATATTCTAATGCTATAAGCTCGTCTCACGTAGCCGACGCAATAGGATTTCTTAAAGTCAGCACCAGGCCCGAGAATCGACAGCGCGTAATCCACGCGCGCCTCAAAGAGATGTCAGCCACCACTGACGGGGCCCATCATGGCCGATGCCTGCAAGCCAAGGGGTCGCGGATAAATTCGTAACAGAGTTACCGCGCCCCTGGGCACTCAGGCAGCTGAAGAAACAGGGGTGGGTTTTAGTCAGTAAAAGTCTGACTCGCCCTCCTGCTCCACCCAGAGCGGGAGAAGTGATAGGATGATTACCCACACCCAAAAAAACGGGTGCTTGGCAAAATTATGTTTTTTTTTTTTAGACGAATTTAAGACAATGGAATAAAACATAAAGAATAAATGTATGTAGGGTTATAAGATTTTAGAATGAACGATAGTGACTATATTACCTACGTACGTATTATCTATTCAGAAAGCACTTAGTTATATAAGAGTAGGTAGCACTCTTACTGTGAGCTAAAACTCTCTTGTTTTGATCACGTTCATAGGAAAATAACTAAGTAGTACTCTACTTACGTAACAACACTGAGGCTCTCATACTCGAGCTATTCCACATTCCTTAGTAATCTATAATTTCAAGACAAGATTCATTATTTCTAGAGTAAAGAATTCAAGACCTTACTGTATAACTTACCAGTGAATGCCAAGGATACAGATTCTGCGATAGGCGGCTGCAACCTCTCGCGCCCGGCCCTGGTTCAGGCCATGGTACGGAGCGAGAGGGAATAGGAAGCTGTCTCCTCCTTCTGCGAATCAGTAATGCTCGCGAAGAGGGAGGCGGCATGGGTGAGGAAGACTCAACAACAGAGTCGCCCTCACGCCCTCAGCAGCAGCCGCCGCAGGCGACGCCTGGGGCTTCTGGCGCCGCGAGACGATCTCCGGCAACCGTAGACCCGGGCCTGCGGACGGCGAGTAATGGGTAGCTCGCCGTCCGATTAGTACCAGGCCCGAGAGTCGACGGCGCGTAGTGTTCCACGCGCGCCTCAGTGTTGTCAGCAATAATGACGGGGTCCGTCATGGCCGATGCCTACCCAGGGGTTGTGGATAAATTCGAAACACGAGTTACCGCACCCCAGGGGGCTTAGACAAAGTAACAATTTAAAAACGATAACGAAGTTAGAAAAGACTAAAATGTATGAGATTGACATAAACCGCGCTAAGTCACGTGGTCAATCGACTGTCGACATCGTTATCGCAAGTTGGTAGACAATGTTATAATTCGTAACGAAACCATAAAGAAACGAATTGCTATCGTGTTTATCCCATACAAATGCGTAGACAAGCAGCGCTTTCAGAGTTCGCCTTCGCCTCGATTGTGATCGCCAAAAGATAACGAAGGAACGCTAACGCTAGGAAATGTTTATCGATATCTCAGAGACGATGACGAATTTAGATATCGTTTCGCTACGAAACGATGTTACTTTGTCTACAGGGCCTGGGCACTCAGGGCAGGGAAGGAACAGGGGTGGGTTGTAGTCAGTAAGAGTCTGACACGCCCTCCCGCTCCACCCTAGCGGGAGATGTCATTGGATGATTTCCCACGCCAAAAAAAAAAAAAGAGGATACAGATTCTGTAAACCTCCGGTTCCGTGCAAAGGTTACCAGGGTTCAGGATTTATATTTTTTTTTTTGTTTCATTTTTTTGAGCCTTTTTTCATAGAAGCCTTGCCCCCAATATTGAAATTGGAGCTATTTGACCCCCTACTAGAATTGTACCTTTTAACCCTTTTCCAATCCCATTATTAAATACAATTATTTTAATTAGATCAGGAGTTTCAATTACTTGAGCTCATCATGCTATTATAGAAAATAATAACTCTCAAATAAGTCAAGGATTATTTATTACTATTATTTTAGGAATTTATTTTACAATTCTTCAAGCATATGAATATTTAATGTTAATGTGATGAGCTTAAAAGTAACGAAAATAACCGATTTGAGTAGTCAGCGAGATAAGTAAAATAACATTATATCATTTGAGATAGCATTTTAAGAAACAGAATTTCAAAAAAGCTATAACTAATAATACTCTAACGTTGGTACTGTTGACCACACCTCAGTGTTAAGAGGGAACAGGGGCTGCGATTCTCCATACAAATGTATTCCCCTTTTTTCTTCCTGAATAATGCCCCAAGAGCAATATTTTTTTCATAAAAACTGCGTCTGCTGTAGCATCCCTGTCATATCCTTTTTTTTTCAACAACTAATAAGTAAAGAAAATATGTGCCTCCAAAAATGATAAAAAATGGCCCATTTTTACCGCCGTGATTAGAGGACTACCAGACAAATTCGAAAAGTTATTAACATAAAACATTTAATAGGAACCTAGACAGTAGGATATTATTGGGCATTCTACCCCACCTTCCGTTCCATCGGCTCACTCCGTTCGCCTCGTCACTCTCGGTGGAGTAGAATGCCCAATAATATAAATGAAAATACTGGTTCGGCGCCTATTCCACCATTTCAGTTCTAAAACTCAATGGAGTAGAATGCTCAATAATTTATAGACAAATACTGGTTCAGTGCCTATTCCACCATTTCAGTTCTAAAACTCAATGGAGTAAAATGCCCAATAATATATATGAAAATACTGGTTCGGCGCCTATTCCACCATTTCAGTTCTAAAACTCAATGGAGTAGAATGCTCAATAATATAAATGAAAATACTGGTTCGGCGCTTATTCCACCATTTCAGTTCTAAAACTCTGATACAGAACCTCCAATTATTAAACTTTGAGTTAATCGACGAACATTTATTCGTTCGAAATCTAATTTTTTAGAGCACACTTTGTGTAAGTTATAAACTCACCATCAGGTTGGATACTTACCAAGGACATTCAAATTATAATTTAATTAACTCATACAGCCGACACTACTAGCTTACATGTTAAATTAATAAGGCGCTCGCTGTTTGAATCACTAGCCTAAAATTCAGGACAGATTGTCTCATGTCTCTTCACAGAACAAGAAATAACATGCACCAACAGGCTCACGTACATTCTATTTCTATGACCCCAGATTGGGCACCAAGGACATCTGAACTTTAGGATACCGTAAACATTAAACTAAAATTTGGGACAGATTGTCTCATGTCTCTTCACAGAGCAAGAAACAGCATACACCTCAGGTACACGCACATTCTATTTCTGTGACCCCAGATTGGGTACCAAGGACATCCAAATTTTAAATTAATTAACTCATACAGGTAGCACTACTAGCTTACTGTTAACAAATAAGGGCGCTCGCTGCTTGAATCGCTACCCTAAAATTCAGGACAGATTGTCTCATGTCTCTTCACAGAGCAAGAAATAACATGCATCTACAGATACACGTACATTCTATTTCTATGACCCCAGATTGGGCACCAAGAACATCTGAACTTTAGGATACCGTATACATTAAACTAAAATTTGGGACAGATTGTCTCATGTCTCTTCACAGAGCAAGAAAACAGCATACACCTGTAGGCACACGCATATTCCATTTCTGTGACCCAGATTGGGCACCAAGGACATCCAAATATTAATTTAATTAATTCGTACAGCTAACACTACCTTACACGTTCACTAGTTGTTTAACTACTGCAGTTGTTCACTTGCTCAGTGCTCTGCTGTTCTGCGTTGCGCGTCATTAAAGATGCTTTTACACTCATACAATCGCCTTCGAAACGGTGTATGCGCCGTCCCGTGGTCAACTATTGTACCCATACTTTTTGTAAACCGCCTGACGACAGCGCCGGAAACGATCGTGATAAGCTTTTACAGTATAGGTGTAAGTGGTTCTTTAGAATCTCAAAGATTGCAAAATTGCATTACGTATATTTGCAGTGTTCGAACTTTGTTACACGAGGTGTATGTATGAGTAATTCCCATGTATTCAACAATTACATTGTAAGATGATCGCCGTACATGTTGCAGTGTCTGATTAAAATTGGTCTTTTATATGATTTCTTAGCCAAAGCAATTAATTTAAATAGAGAATGTTTAACATTTTTGATAACTTTGATAAGTATATAATTATGATATAATCACCTGTGTAACCCATGTATTCCAAATAAACGAATTGATTTGATTTATTTTATAATATTTCATAATAAATTGTTAGTTCAATCAATCTAGAAATTGTTTAAAAGATGAATCTTAATATCAGTACCCACTGAACCTTTGTATGAAATGATTATAAAAAGTTCGTTTTAGTCGTTAGATGATATTACTTAAGTATACTAATTTCAAGTTTTACTGCAGCATATAAGTGAACTAACTTTTTAACGTGAGTTCGTTTACATGGATTATTCTGCACAAAAAAAATGTTTTTTATAATATTTTTCTTTGAGCTCGTCATAACTCGCATCTTTAAAAAATAATAATATGTTTTATTTCATAAGTGTGATGTCATATGGAGTTTTCTATCAAGGTTTATTAAACAAACATACATACTTTATTATATTACATAATGTATTAATCATAAGTAACATGTATCGGCTTCACCTTTGTCGGCGAGGGTAAAAAGCTGGTTTATATTTCATTTCTCACGATAAAATTGCGATTCGACAGAAACGATTTTCAATCACTATAATTTAATTAGACATAAGTAACGTAAATTAGCCATACACCTGTGAGGACATGTAGTTAAGGTTTAATTTTGTAATGGGATAAATATTGCTGAAATGGTATTTTTTATGAATAAAATCAAATAATTTTGATCACAATATTACATTCGCTTCAGTATCTTCCAGTGATAAACACCAGTTACCTTCGTCATATAATTACGTTATACAACCTTCTACTTTATAAAATGTAAGTAAGTATTATAAAGTTTACTGAATTTAATCGCTACCCAGCTACGGACCTGGCTTCTGCCTGCCGGCTGGTGTATCGGTAGTCTTAATTAAGTCGCAGTTGTTAGTTATAAAATTAATCTTTATGTGTTCCATTTTAGGTCTGACTCCGACTCAGAATTCCAGACACGGTCCTCAGCTGTAGCCGAGGTTGCGAAGGGGCAACCAAAGAAGGTGTCGAAGCGCAAAGCGCAAGCTTCCGAGAGCACCACGCCCGAGCCATCAGGATCGAAATCAAGGTAATTTTGTGTTATGGCTTATACCATCAAGTGTTTGTTGTGTATGTTATGTCAATGTAAATGTTATACGCAGATATACGTTGGTTAGTGGATTTAGAACTATAACGAAGATTTTATTTCTTGCAGGAATGTTTACAGTATTGAAAGAAAGAATGAAAGAAAGAAAATTGTGTTATGTTGTTTTGTGTGTCTGTGTGATTTATTGTTTTTAAAATATTATTACAAAGCATCATGCTTTCTATCTCCATAAGGTTCGTCAGAGGAGTATAATACACCTTCAATTCAGCAATTAAAAATGAATGTAATGTAATGTGTAGTGTAAATTATTTTAATAAAATGTTAAATTGTTTACAGTAAAAAACGCAGCCCACGCTCGGACCTCTTTGGTTTGGAGGACTACATTCCGTCGTCAACCTCAATTGGAGACTTCGGGTCAAGCCTCATCAGCCGTGTCGCCAACGGTAAAGTGCGGCGAACGGTGGACGTAACTGGGGACTTCTATGTGGAGGTAAAGGTCTACAACAAGGCCGAAGTTGCCTCCATCCTTAGAGAGGATCGGTGGAAGAAAGCCTTGGTGGCCCTAAAAGTACAGTTAAACCGCAACAGCCCGCAGTGGGACGGGCTACAAGTTTTTATGAGACGGACTCATGAATTATTTGATAATTCTGAGCCCGTCTTTTATAGTGATAATTTAAATATAAAATAAATATTTAAGTTGTTGGGGCACCAACTACATAATTATTATATTACAACATTTAATAGTAAATCTAAAACTATTTTAATCTAAAATGCCTTTCTGTACTGTTTGTAATATATCAATTAAGCGTAGTCACTGGACAGCTCACCTACGTAGTACTAATCATAAAAACAAATCTATTTCGCATTTTTGTGAAGGTGTTGAAATAATACATTCTGCATTTCGTAATCGTATAGCTTCTTACAGAATTGTCGATCCGTCTGAGAATTGTTCTCTAGAACCATTTCTTAATAATATTTGGGACAAAATTAAAACGTTAATTGACATGTCTCTTAAAGAACATACTTGTATAAAAGTTAATTTCGAATATTTTGCTTTGTTTTTAATGTTTAAAAATGATTCTCAGGAAATGAAATCATTTGCCACAAAAAACATCACTCTACATCAGAATTATGAATTTGATTCATTATTGTCTCAAGTCAAAAACATTTTTAAAAAAAAGATAGAAGAGTTTCAGGACCGAGACAGTGGATGGACGTTCTTGAGCAGTTCTCATTTGGAAGTCAATGTTAACAAATATCAACCTTTGCGCGGTTCAGGCTTTATCGAATTGCCTTCTGCAATAAAATCGAAAAAAGCATGTGTTAATATCCGCAATAATGACGACTATTGTTTTTTATGGTCTGTTGTAGCTGCTCTATTTCCAGCTAAGACTCATCCTGAAAGAGTATCTTCTTACCCTGATTTTCGTAACGTGTTAAATGTAAAGGATATATCATTTCCAATGAATTTCTCAGATATTGCGCGGTTCGAAGTGAATAACCCCGAAATTTGCATTTACATTTATGGTTTAAAAAATAATACCGTCATAGGGCCGCTTTACAAACCAAAAGCCTTGAAGGGAAAGGTGATTCATTTACTTTATTTAGAAAGAGATGATTTGTCACATTACTGTTTCATTAAAGACTTGTCGCGACTTGTTAAGAATCAAATAACAAAACACCACAGTAAACTGTGCTTTTGTGACGTTTGTTTAATGTTTTTTAATTCATATGATGATCTTAGTTCGCATAGTTGTGGAGGTGTTGCCACTGAACTACCTCCAAAGGGTTCTTTCATACAGTTTGAAAATTATAATAGAAAGCAAATTGTACCATTTGTTATATACGCAGATTTTGAAACAATGCTAGAACGGTATGAATCTTGTGACCCTGACCCCACTAAGGCAAGTACTGTAACGCGACAGCGACATGTGCCTATAGCTTACGCTTATCATATTACGTGTACGCTAGATGAAAGCCACAATCGTTACGTTTCTTATCGCGGTTCGGATTGTGTATCAAATTTTGTGAAGTCTATCTATAAAGACGCACAAAAAATTTACGATATTTTACAAAATAATGTTCCTATGATTTACTCAAATGATAATGCTCACGACTTTGAAAACGCGATGACATGTCACATTTGTGAGCACTTCTTGTTCAACGATAGGGTTCGCGATCATTGTCACTTGACTGGTAACTATCGTGGCGCAGCTCATAGTTATTGTAACATACAATACAAACTACCAAAATTTTTGCCAGTATTTTTTCATAATTTGTCCGGATACGATTGCCACCTTTTCATAAAAGAATTAGGTGAAGCTCCTGGATCCATTAAAGTGATACCTAAAACTAAAGAAAACTATATTTCGTTCACTAAGTTTATTCCGATTTCTACCGGGGAAAGCATCCAGGTTCGGTTTGTAGACTCTTTCAAGTTTTTAGGAACTAGTTTAGAAAAGTTGGTTAGTACAATGAAAAACCAAGACTTTAAACAATTAAAATCTTATTTTCCTAATATAAAACAATTTAACCTACTCACTCGTAAAGGAGTGTATCCATATGACTATATGTCTCAAAGAGAACGTTATGAAGATACGTGTTTACCCTCTAAAAAATATTTTTTTAACTCCTTATCTAATGAGACAATTACGGACGAAGACTATGAACACGCTCGGTCTGTTTGGTCAGTATTTAATATTCAAAACATGGGTATGTACACAGATTTATATCTCAAAACAGATGTTCTGTTGCTAACGGATGTTTTTGAAAATTTTCGAAAAACTTGTAAACTACATTACAATCTCGATCCCGCGTTCTATCTTACAGCACCAAGTCTATCTTTTGATGCAATGCTTTTAAAGACAGGAGTTCAATTAGAATTGATTAGTGATGTTGAAATTTTTAGAATGATACAAAAAGGTATTCGAGGAGGTGTTTGTATGTGTTCCAAAAGACATGTCAAAGCTAATCATAAATATTTGGATACTTACGATCCAACCCGTTCAAATTCATTTATCATTTATTTAGATTGTAACAATTTGTACGGTTATAGCATGTGTCAATCCCTACCCTATGCCGATTTTAGATTTATGAATAGACAAGAAATTGATGTTTTACAATTGAACTTAATAGACATCAGTGATACTGCAGAAAACGGTTACATTCTTGAAGTTGATTTAATATATCCGGAGAATTTGCACAAGGATCACAATGACTTTCCCTTTTGTCCAGAAAAATGCTTGCCACCTGGTGGTAAGAATAAAAAGCTAATACCAAATCTGTACGATAAATATCACTATGTTATTCATTACGTACATTTAAAAAAATGTTTACAGCACGGTTTAGTATTGAGAAGGATCCATCGCGCTATTATCTTTAAGCAAAGTTGTTTTTTAAAGCAATATATTGATATTAACACTCAGTTACGCCAAAAAGCAGAGTCAACGTTTGAACAAGACTTTTTCAAATTATTGAACAATAGTATTTTCGGAAAGACGTTGGAAAATAATGAACATCGAATAAACGTTAAGTTAGTAAACAAATGGTGTGACTCGAACAATAAAACAAAAAAGACTACTTGTGCTGAAAAATTGATAGCCAGTCCATATTTTCATAGCGCCTCTGTATTTTCTGATGATCTAGTGGCAATCCAAATGAAACCTGAGCGTATTATACTTAATAAACCAATATACATAGGGTTTGCAGTATTAGAATTATCTAAGACTCATATGTACGACTTTCACTACTCTATCATAAAACCTTTTTATGGCAACCGAATTGAATTGTGCTATACTGACACAGATAGTCTAGTATATGATGTACAGAGCAATGATGTTTATAAAGACTTCAAGCTCCATTTTCTAAAATATTTTGATACCAGTAATTATGACTGTAACAATGACTATAACTTACCAATTATTAATAAGAAGGTTCCAGGACTGTTTAAGGATGAAATGGGGGGTAACATTATCAAAGAATTCGTAGGACTGCGCTCAAAGCTTTATTGTATTAAAACGTTAAACAAAACTATTAAAAAGGCAAAAGGTACAAAAAAATGTATAACCAGAAATTTTAATATGTTAGATTATAAAAATGTTTTGTACAATAATTGTAATGTAATTCGCAAAAAAAATGTCTTGTTTAAGTCAATAAAACATGAAATATTCACTCAGGACGTAAATAAAATTGCACTTTCTAGCAACGATGACAAACGGTTGCTGTCGCCTGATAAGTATCTACTTTAGCCTGGGGTAATGCAACTATATTTAAGTAATGCATTACCATTATTTTGTACTATGTAATATAAATGACGTTCTAAATGTAAAGTATCTAAAGACACAAGTAATGTGTAATGTAATTGTGAATCATATATTTTCTTGGTGTCCCAAATAGATATTATTATCTTTTTACTTGTAACAAATATCATAAAATCTTATTTAGTACTTAATTAGTTTTAAGACTGTTTACGCGACACAGCATTTCGTAAAAAATAGTAAAATATTCTCTACTAACTTTTATATCATATTATTAAATCATATTATTCATTTTCAAAACTTCGGACTTTAAAATGAAATGTTGTGCCGCATAAACGTGATACCTAAGTTTTCTTTTAAGTACCTATTTGTAGTAAATAAATACTATTTTATGATCATAATTGTATCTGTTTCATTTTCATTCCTTCCTGATTGATGACAAAGTACATAGGGCTCGAACCACGTCGCTCACGACGGTACAGGCTCCAACGTGATAAAACATGACATGATCGTTTATGATGACAAAGCTCGAAGTTCGCACGCGCCGCGGTGTAGAATTCTACGTCGAACAGGTGTTCGCGCTCGAGCTCGATCATGTTGAAACATGAAATTGAATCATAGCATAAGGAGTCTAATTACATTTAGCCACGTTCTACAGTAATATTATTGTGTAGAACATTTATCACTAAGCTGTCTATCGGAGCGGTCATATCACATCGAATAAAAACGACACGAATTGTAAGTATTGTACAAGTACTAATATATATACTTTTAACGGTAATCCGTTATGTTGATTTAAGTAATTCTAATTAATAATTATTTCGTTTGTTTCAGATCATTGATAATGTGTGATTCTCCAGATATTATCGACTTCTCACAATACGCTCAAGGTTTTCCGACTCCGAGTTTAAGCTGGCATATCCCAGAACAACAAAGACCTGTCAACAAGGAGTCTAGAGGAAGACAAGACTGCGGACCTGCCAGCAAGAAGCCTAGAATAAGACGGGAGTGTCTAAAACAGTCTCTGCCTACATGTCAATCATTCGTAATAAACAATGAGAAGAAAAAAGGTTTACGACTAATCCAGGTACAAGTGTTGGATATCAGTGAACAACAAGAACCTGTTAGCGATAATCAGGAGTTGGTAATGTTAAGTGCGCAGTATGTAGTGACTGAATCGATGGACCATGTTATGGAGGAGACGCAATCGTTAATTAATAAAATATCCAAAAAACTTTGTGGAGACAGTAGTTATTATTAACTGGTATCATTATTTTGTAAGAACATGTTTTAAAAGTTATTATGTAATAACAATATTAGGTAACTACAAAGTTATTATGGTATTATTATTATTATATACTTTACAAGTTATTGTGTAATATTATAGTTTTAGGATATTATTATTAAGTATGTATTACACATATTAGGTTTATATGATGTGTAAGTTTTGAATGTATAAGGTTTATTATAATAAAGTTAAATGAAATAGCATAAAATAATATAAATTCCTTGTTTTTAATCTAGTTGGGTTAATGTTCATACATCATAAGTTTGTAAGTAAAGTATATAGACACGTATAGAAAACATTAAATAAACTGTGTAGGGACAGTTTTATTATTATTTGATAGGTAGTTTTATTTAGTTTGTAATAATTGTAAATAATGTAAAAAGGTAAATAAAAAATTTCTTTATAATTTAAATTATATTTTGTTTTGTTTTGTGTTACTTATTTATCCTCGAATTCTATGTAGGTAACCCTGAGTATAATACATAAAACAATCTTTAGTAGTTAAATATTTTTAATAACTGTTCATCACAATAATAATTAAAATAAATTAAATACACACATATTATTATAATCATACCATTTTCTAATACACACCGCATTATTTAATGCACAAGTCATTTTATGGTTCACACAGTTAAAATCAGTTTTATTTTTGCAGAACCTTTTTTTTAATGTCGCAAAATTAGGGCATCCCTTCTCACCTATGTCGATCACTTCACAGTTTGCACATAACTCTTTAATCCACTTTATTTTTTCCAAACCCTTTGTCATAATTTTTTTATTTTCTAAATATGGTAAAATAACGCGTTTAAACTCTTTGTAGTCTATGTACCCCTCACTCCAGTAAATTCCTCGATTTCTTTCTATCCACCTCACTCGTCTTTTTTCTTCTTGTGTTAGGTAATGGAATGGATATGGCGGTTTTACTAAGAACGTCTGTGTATGATCCTGACTTGCAATGGTCAATTCTTTGACAATAAAATTATTTGTAGAATCTTTAAATCCTTGAAGTTCAACTATAAGGTTCTTCATGATAACTTCTTGACAATGTTACTTAATGGTTTGTATTCAACAATGCAATCGTTTAGAATGAGACAGTATGCTGCAGTTTGATCTGGTATCTCTGAATCACTCTCAATTTCTACTCTCACATCTACAACCGGACCTGTCTTTAGATTATCTGCTTGTCTAGAGCAATCGATTACAAACAGCGGTGCTAAATCTCTAAATTGTTTCTCGCTTAGTATGGGCTCCGAGCGACGTCCGTAATATGACTGTTGAAATCTGATGTATTGCTCGTATAATAAAGCGATTCTGTTATTAGCAAAACTTACATTTAAGTTTTCATATGGAAAATAGGTTGAATTGAGATACACTCTTACGTCTCGAATATGACAGTGATCGAATTGAGACATGTCAGAACTTGCATTGTTTTTTCTATTTGTCTGTAGACCAATAATGACGTATCTTGGTTTTTCTATTTGAGATGAAGTTTTGATAGACCAGGTATGTTTTGTAGTTTTAGGAAAAGCTGGATATTCGTACAGATCCCAATTTCTGTATATCATTTGAAGTGGACGATCTTTTTCTAATACTTTTAACAAACCAATTTTTTCTTTGTCTGATACTTTAACATGCGGCACGCGCCATATGATTTTGTTGATCTGAACATCATCCACTACTTCGCCTGTATTAAGTTTTACAGCGTTCAAATTAGTGTTACTTCGTAACAATATCAGTTCATGTCTACTATTTATCACGACTTTTTTAAAATCTTCAGCAAATCCGAGGAGGTTACGTAGTGGTATAGAAGCAGAAAATTTTCCTCCGTCGATATTTTTTATACCATCAATATTCCAGCCCCAGGCATGAGACATTTTTGATTCACTTTCATTCATCGAAATTAATGATTTCATGGTTGTTGTTATACCTGCATTTTTTATTTTATCAATCTCCACCCCATTTAGCTCATACCTAATATCTTGGAACAAGTAGAGTAAAGCATTGTTCGTGAAATTGACACTAGTAGCTTTAACCTGCGTATCTTTTTTGGTTACGATAACAGTTCCTTCCAAATATAGGGTGCTAGCTGATGGTAATATGTACAAGTCCTGTTGGTTGATAGGTATGCGGATTTCATCGTTCCTGTTGAAACTAGTTACATAAGGCTTGTAGGAATGAAATTCTATTCCTTCTATAGTATTATCGTAAGTTGGAGCGGCTAAAACGTCTAAAATATTCATTTTAACAATCCAATCGCTCTAAGGAATGCTTTATTGTCTTTGGTTAATTTTATTTTCTTCTTAGAGAGAGGTCTTATTTGATAGGTAGCTCGAGCAGAACTGATATTCTTTACTTGTTGAGACACATTTTTATTGTAGTTAATCATTTTTTTCTTCTAAGATGCAGATACACCTGCACTTCTTCACCACGTAAATTGATTATTCGTTTATTTATATCTAACAGCCTGATATGTATGCAGCTTATGTTGTTTTGATTGATTGGAAAGTATATTGCGTTCTTCGGGATTTCTATGATCCTGTATCCAGGTGGCACGTTGAGTGCAAATTCGTGAATAATATGACTTGGTTCACCGTTTACATATGAACCGCTTACAATATCACATTCAATCCTTATTACGGTCGTAGGTAGAATGTTGACTGGAGACTGTGACACATGCCATTTATTTGCTTTCAAGATTTGTTTGTTAAATCCTAATAGTCTTCTAAAAGAGTCTTCTTTAGTAAAATTAATGTCTTTTGTACAGAATATTGTAGTTTTTAAAGTATTATTATTGCATCGTAGTTTGATCGCTGCATCTTTTATTTCGGATTTTAAATAATCGCTGATATCTTGCAACTCATAAGTGCCTTCTGGCATTTCAATAACTTTGTTTGAGGCATAATAGAACTTATTATTACTTTTATCAATGTTTGGAATAGAATTAAATGTTGAAAAGTGCAATAAAGCACACTCATACTCTCCATCTAGTTGCAACGTATTAGGAAAGTATGTAGTTAACACTGACGAGTCTCCAGTTATCGACAAAGTGAGCGACATCTTGCAAATGATAGAAATAAAAGAAATGCATATATTTTATAATACATTTTTATTCCAAAAAGTCCACAAATAATTTAAACATAAATGTCCACAATTGACTGCGTTAAATTTTTGATATCTTGTGTAGTTATAAAAAACATTACAATTTTTGAAATACAGCATCAGTTCCATTGGAGGTTTTAAATTTCCATAGCTATCAAAGTATTCACAGTGATCGTTTACTTTAACATAAGCTACCCAATGCGTTCCTTCGTTCTTAGAATCGTCTAAGTTAACGATACCACATTCAATGTGTTTCGGCTTCCGAGGTAGTTGGTCCTTCATGTAGACCCCACGAAAATATGGGATGTCTCTTGAAAACTTTAGGATGTCTACATTAGTTAGAGAGCGATTGGGTAGCATATTTTTCAGTTTTTTGAAGATCTTATAAACAATCCTTTACCACTTTTATATGGCTTAATGTATAAGCCCTTACCCAACACTAAAGCCTCCATAGCTTTATTATGTCGTTCTGTTTCTTGCAAATTTTGTTTGCTTGCTTTGTAATCATTGACGGTTTTTGCAATGCCAGCTGCACCACCAGCTAAACTTCCTAAAGCTGATAAACCAGCGAAAATTGGAATTAAAGGTAGAACTCCTCCAGTCTTTGGTATGGGTATTACTCGAGGTACTCGAATTTGATGATGAATGTTTGGTAATAACTTTTTTGCGGCTAAGTAAGCTGCTTTTATCAAAGTCTTACTATCTTTGCGTTTGAGTTTCTTAATTTTTGATTTTATTGTTGAAACTAAGTTTTTAAATGATTTAATGCCGGATCCAGACTTTAGTTTCGCTTTCATAACTTTGCTCACTAGCCAAGAGCTTAGTTTTTCACCTTTCCCTGCATCTTTTGATTTAAGTCTTTGTTTAGCCATGTTAAGTAGATGTAAATCGGCTTTGTGACGATTTGATAAGTCTGTATGGTTTGTATACGCAATATCGTGTTGCATGCAAGCTTCGTCAAGCTTATTTACACCTCGGTCACCTCGCGCTAGGCGTTTGTGAAGTTTGGTTCCCGGTCCGCAATAGTTGTATCCTGGCAAATGAACTTCGAATGGTAGATGATTAATTATGCTATTAACAAGTCCACCTCCTTGCATTATTCAAATTATAATGTTCAGATTTCAAATGAAAAATGGTTATATAATATCTTAGTCCATTATTGCAGCTTTTTCAATCCAACTGTTTTCTGCACTGTTTAGACCTAACCATTTGACATACAATTTATTTCCTTTGTTTTTCAAAACCTTTTCAATTAAATAAACATCGGGATGATTAGATCTTTGCAGTTCTTGTTCGTAAAAAGCTCCTAATATGTTTTGCTTTCGTCGATCTTCTATGTGATATGTCACTGGTAAGGTTTTATTTACCTTTTTTATAATAAATAATTCAGTCGACCAATTAGAAGTGTAACTTTTCTCAAAATTATGTTTGTATTTACTTATACGAACACAATCACCAACTTTGAATTTAGGCTTCCGCTGAAGTAATTCATGTTTGTTATTTTTTTTTATATTTTCTTTGATTACTTGTTCATTACTTTTATTTACATTAACTGGTTTAAATTGAATAGTGCGATGTTTTGTGTTGTTATATCTCTTCAATATATCTTCCAATGGTAGACCTAACCACTTATAGTTTCCATTGAGACTAAAATATTTGTATAATTTATTTTTTACAGTTCTAATCAGTCTCTCTACAATTGATGCTTTTTTAGTAGAAAACGATGAGTAATGGTTAATGTTGTGCTTTTTCATAAGCGTTTGAAATGTGATGTTATAAAATTCTGTCCCCATATCAGTTTGTAAGTTAACAGGATTATTACGACTACTATGCAGTATATGTTCGAATGCACGAGTAACCTCAAATTTATTTTTCGATTTTAACGGTTCAGCCCAGACATACTTTGAGAAGCAGTCAATCACCACTAATATGAAATTGTAACCTTTGTTATACTTTTTAAGGTTTTGCATGTCCATCAAGTCTGCTTGCCATAAGTCGTGGATTCCTTTCAGAATAACAGAACGTCGAAGGAAATTTCTTCGTGCCGCTTTGTGTATTTCATTTACAATTTGCTGTTTTGTCATTACAGAGTTTTTTGTAGTAATTTATCTACCTCTGCTTTAGTATAAAACTTATCTTGGAAATGAGTTGAAACCTCAGGTATCTTTGCTTTTAAAGTAGTTTGCACTGTATCCTTTGCATCTTTTATTATTTGAGAACGCAATTTACCAATCAGAGTATTACAGTCTTTCAACATATTTGCATTCAATCGATCTACATAAACCTTGTTTACACCCAGATTATTTAATTCTTTTAACGTTTTAGCATTCAATTGATCTACATAATCCTTGTTCACAGCATCGTCTGCCTCTACTGGAGCTCTAATTCCTCTCAGTCTTGATGTTTTTAAGTCAAAATCTCCGTTTTCTGATTTTAACAATGCATTCTCATTAAACTCAAATAACTCCGATAAACGCATTCTTTTGTGAATGTAGTGTCCGAATTTGTCTACGTTCATGTTTAAGGTGTATTGTTTCGAGAGGTTGATAGTAAAATAAACACATTTTTAAATACTTATTTATTTATAACTTTACTTTCACGTAATTCTTCAATGATGGATATAATTTCATTATCTAATCCTGTGTTGCCAGCGTCTCTAGATGCAATCAATAATTTCAACCTTTCCACTAATTCATTAGGATCATCCCAATACACTAAATCTACGTTTTTTCTCCACTTTTTTAATAACGGTAGACCTTTTCCCTGAACTGCATTCTTCAGTTTAAAAAGAGGTTTAATAACTTGCAAATATTTTTGTCCTTTGTTACTTTTTATTGGCTTACTTGGTTCATAGTCTCGACGATGTGCATTTGTATCAAGTAGCATCGACTTATAATTTTGCATATCACTATCTGTAACCAAGCTTAGGTCTACGTCTTTCTTAAGCAATAACTGTTTTAAGCCAGGTGTATTTCGGTATTTACGTCCAACCACAGTGATGTATTGATCGTTGATCGTTATGCAAGCAGAACCTAACATCAGTTTCCCGCGGTCTGCTCTAACCCCAAACGGAATATCTACCAACGCTTCTGAAGATACTGACCAGGATGATGTATCCCCCTCTTGATTCCTTTCAACTACTGATTCATAAGAAGAGTCACTGTTGATATCGGATTCATATTTGTCTACATCGTCATTATTATTACTTCCTTCGGTACCAGTTTCGTTAATAAACGAACCATCAGCAATTTCATCACTAACACGCAGGAGAGGAGTTTGCTTACTAGCATTAGCAATTAGGTTGAGAGGTTCTGTTACAGGTTTGAAAACAGATTCCAGTACTTGTTTATTGTTAATCTCAGCATCTCTCATTTTTCGTACTTTTATCTTCACAGCTTCTGCCGCATCAACAATTTGTCGTTTCAATGATTTTTCCATATTGGTAAAATAGGTCGTAATTGATTTAGCGTTGTAAGGTGAATAATAATGTCAGGCAGGTAATAACCTTATATATGTATTCGTGATACTAGTCAAAGACTACAAATGTGTCAAATTTACTTCTATAACATCCTTTGTTTTTGGAACAATCTTTATTAATTACAACATAATTGTAAGGTACATTCCATATTTTTGAACACATTTCACGAAATTCAATCCAAGTCATGTCAGTGTTCACGTGTTCTTCATAAACATGTCTCATATTTCTTTCATCTTGTTTAAAAAGTACGATTAGGTTTGCGTTGTCTCTTACCAATTGCTTAGGGATTTTACTATACGTCTGATTTAGATAAAAGCAATCGATGAATTTGTGTCTCCCCATAGCAAAATAATCACGCATATTACTTTGATTTTCACAAGCAACATCATCAAACACAATTACAGAATTCGGTTTTGCGGTCTGAACACTCAGTACTTGCTCATTTTCATGATATTTCTGAAATGAAATGTCTGGTACTCGTTGCAAGACTTTTTCTAAAAAAACGTACTTGGGTTGTTGCAAGGTTTTCGAGTAAACATAAACGTTTTGAAATCTTAATCCATTCTCATGTATAAGTAGTCCAACTAATAAATTGGTTTTTCCACAATTTGACGGCCCGCAAATGATGCATCGTATGGATTTAGGTAATAATTCTCCATGACGAAAACCAGTTTCCTGAGACTGAACGCAGAGTTTGTTTACATGTAACGATTGTGGTTGTTTTACAAATTTCATGATGACTCATTGAAACGGTTATATCAATAATAAATCTATTAAACAATTACATCGACATTTATACATCGTTATAACTTATGTGAACCCTCTGAAAGTTGATTCTATGAAACGAGCATTCTACTCCATTGAATTTTAGAACTGAAATGGTGGAATAGGCGCCGAACCAGTATTTTCATATATATTATTGGGCATTCTACTCCATTGAATTTTAGAACTGAAATGGTGGAATAGGCGCCGAACCAGTATTTTCATATATATATTATTGAGCATTCTACTCCATTGAATTTTAGAACTGAAATGGTGGAATAGGCGCCGAACCAGTATTTTCATTTATATTATTGGGCATTCTACTCCACCGAGAGTGACGAGGCGAACGGAGTGAGCCGATGGAACGGAAGGTGGGGTAGAATGCCCAATAATATCCTACTCTAGACATACTCTTTCTTAAAAATGTTGTGTCAAAAATAATTGAATCGGCTCAGTTTTCGAGCTGTAACCTTTTACCCGACTGCCCTAGAAGGAGGGTAATGTTTTTCGAGAGTTTCTATGTATGTATGTGTGTATTTCTATTTCTTTGGCATGCACTGTAGCCTAAACGACTGGTTGGATTTCAACAAATGAGGACTAATAGATTGGGTTTGACTGCTGAAGTGGTATAGGTTATATGAATCTTGAAAAAAAAACAACATGTGTGTCCACAGATTTCTCTGTCAATTGTTGACCGATTTTCAAAATTCTTTTTTTATTCGACAGAATATACTCCCGAGGTGGTCCCTAATAAATTTTATCGAAATTGCTTCAGCGCTTTTTGAAAAACTGAACAGAAACGAAAAATACGTAGGTATACATAGATGTCGTTTTGGCTTTCTCCAATTACGAGTACTTATGTTAAAATTCCACGTTCCATGTTATTGGGGTTTTTAGTTCTGGGGTATAACAACTAAAAAGTGAAAAATAAAAACATTTTTTTACAAAAATAACAACCGACTTCAAAAAGGAAATTATACTTACACTAAAAATTAAAAAATAACTTTAATTTCGGCAGTCGGTGTCAGTATAACGAAGAAATAAATTACAAACACCGACTTCCGAAATTAAAATCATTTTTTAATAATTAGTGTATATTTTCTTTTTTGGAAGTCGGTTGTATTTTTTGTAAAAAAGATTTTTTGTGTCAATATTACTTAATTGAATACTTAAAAATAATACACGAGGAGCAGTCAGATGCAGTTGGTGGCATGAAATCTAAATTTGAACTAAAATAACTGCTATACATTTTTTTAACTTTATTACGGTAGGTACGTGTTTTTTTTTTTTTTTTTTTGGGGGGTGGGAAATCATCTAATGACTCTTTCCGCTCTGGGGTGGAGCGGAAGTGCGTGTCAGACTCTTACTGACTAAAACCCACCCCTGTTCCTCCCTGCCCTACGCGCCCGGGGGCGAGGTAACTCTTTCGAATTTATCCTCCTTCCGTCCTTTGCTGACAACTCTTTGAGGCGCGCGTGGAACACTACGCGCCGTCGACTCTCGGGCCTGGTGCTGATCGGACGGCGAGTTACCTCGCCGTCCGCAGGCCCGGGTCTACGGTGGCCGGAGATCGTCTCGCAGCCCCTGGCGTCTCCTGCGACGGCTGCTGCTGGGGGCGCTAGGGCGACTCGGTCTCTGTTGAGTCTCCCTAACGTGTGCCGCCTCCCTCTTCGCGAGCATTACTGCTTCGCAGAAGTTGGAGACGGCCCCCCATTCCCTCTCACTCCGTACCATGGCCTGAACCAGGGCACGGCGCGAGAGGTCGCTGCCGCCTATCGCATCCACGAGGACACGGCGGTGTTCTGCCCAGGCGGGGCAAACCTCCACCGTATGCTCCACCGTGTCCACGGGGCGATCCTCGCAGTGGAAACACGCAGGGGTCACCTCCGCCTTGATCCGACACAGGTACTTCCCGAAACAGCCATGTCCGGTGAGCACCTGCGTCAGGCGGAAGGTGAGGGCGCCATGGCGCCTCTCCAGCCAACGGTAGGTACGTGTAGACATTTAACTTTGGTTTGCGAAAAAGTAACTTTGCAAAATTAGTCTTTCGACACAATTGTCTTATAATTTCCTCAACTTTCTCATTCAATAAAACTATTGCTAACGAAGTACATAATATTAACGTATAGGTAGAATGACTAAGGTTGTGATAATAGAATGTTTCACGTGCTCTCACAGCTGGGCGCTCGACAAATTGCCGCAGCCTTGAAGTTCACCTGCGTGTGTTGACAAGGTCACACGGTAGCAGCTGTGAGTTCACATAGTTATTGAATAAAGAGTTTTTGTCAAGAGGCTGTTTCATATACTGAAGGCACTATGACACTATATCTATAAGCACTATGTATATAAAGATAAAACACTAACAAATATAAAACACCTAGCGACCCACCCATGGTTCGCACGGGTAATAATTATACACCTAAACCTTCCTCATGAATCACTCTGTCTAATGGTGAAAATCGCATGAAAATCTGTTCAGGAGTTTTTGAGTTTATTGCGATCAGACAAACACAGGCAGCGGGGACTTTGTTTTATAATACAAAGTAATAAAACACTTTCCTAGTCGAAGCTAGCTACAACAACGTAGTAGTTATGTTAATGAACAACACAACGTATCAATCAGTTCTCGTTTGGCAGGCGGCCATCTTGAATGTTATGCCATTGTCAGAGGTGAACGACCTGCCAGTCCCCACACGTGCGTGTTATGTAATAATATTATATATTTATGTTATGGACCAAGTGATTATTAGGACACTATAAAAAATGCCCGGGCAATTTGAAATATGCCCAATATGAGAGGGCAATGTGATAACAACTATTGAAATAATCAAACTGACCGGGCATTTTTTATAACGCTAGTCACCTATGGGGCAGAACAATCAAAATCAGGTTTTATATTACTTTTATTTCAAATGTATAATTAATAGATAGCTAACGACGGTCATAAATAAGGAAAGACGACGGAGTATAAGATGAGGTGGTCGACGGAGCCCCGGCGACCACCTTCCTACTTCTGAATGGTTAATAAAAAAAAAAATACAGTCGAATTGAGAACCTCCTCCTTTTTTTGAAGTCGGTTAAAAAGAGGAGTGCCTACGCAGCCAGCGCCGTTGCCCGTAAAGACAAACTTATCCATAGTTCTGTTGTGTCAAGTTATTATATATCGTTACACTATTCTTCGTGTTGTAACTATTATCTTTTACTGGATACTAACCCACGCCACCATAACATACCTGTGTATTATCAGATTGCCCAAAGACCACACGTCAATATTTATAATGTCGAGGCAATGTGATAAATAAGGAAGTTCAAATTATAATTATTTATTTCGCGCTAAGTAGCTTGTAATTTTTTCATAATGCGCGGACATTATGAAAAATGCCCATATTTATTTCTTGGTCCATAACATATACAGAGATAACGATATGTACCCAGATGATGTGTTGTGACTTGTGAGCCAGAAGTTTACATTAACATTCATTATTATATTATATAAATTGGCTAAAGTAATAACAGCCGCACGGGTCGATCCATCAGGTTAAGCTACGCTTGCCGGGGTTGGTCCATGGATGCGTGACCATCTTTACAAACCGAGACTCCTCCGTGCCTCGACAAACACGTTAAGGGTCTACTACCGGCCAAGTGGCGCCCTCATTGAATAAAAAATCGTAGCATAGCCTAGAAAATAAATATCAAAGAATCCAACGTCACGTTTGTTACAAATACTTGTAATGAATGTATTGGATTCTTTAAAAATACAAACATTATCATCATCATTATCATCGTTGTTAAAACAGGTCTCAGAATGTTTCTTATCCAAAGTAGTAGGCAAAACTGAACAAAAGCGAAAAATACGTTTACCCCAATGACGTTTTGGTGTACTCCAAATGTTTAAATTCCACGTTCCATGTTATTGGGGTTTTTGGTTGTGGGGTATAACAACTAAAAAGTGAAAAATAAAAAACTTTTTTACAAAAAAAAACAACCGACTTTCAAAAAAAATACACTAAAAATTCAAAAATAACTTTTATTTCGGAAGTCGGTGTCAAATAACGAAGAAGTAAATTACAAACAGCGACTTCCGAAATAAAAGTTATTTTTTAATTTTTAGTGTATTTTTTTTGAAAGTCGGTTGTTTTTTTTTGTAAAAAAGTTTTTTAAAAATTCCATTATCATATCCTGATTTCGCGCATCGGCACTTCAAAAATATTGTAGATAAGTCAAATTTTTGTCTCAAGTTATCCTTATTGACGCTTTTGCCACAGAAATGTAACCTCTTGACCTATCCAAATGTTAATTTGGCCATATACCTACTGTATTGTATTCTAAATATGTAGTTTTTTTTGTTCGTAGGTAACCTCTAAATGCGTATAGCAACACCATGATGACACACTGACACTACGCCACGCCTCAAGTGATGTTTTTATATTCTTATCGCGTCTCGTTACTATGAGTATTAATAGGTCACGTTATCTGTCTCCGTGGGCGTCGTTTCGTCAAAACTGTTGTACAATCGTTACGTTTGCTCGGCCGAGTCTGATAAATGATTCCTACGTATTTTTACGGTTCCGTACCCAAAGGGTAAAACGGGACCCTATTACTAAGACTCCGCTGTCCGTCCGTTTCTCTGTCTGTCCGTCTGTCACCAGGCTGTATCTCATGAACCGTGATAGTTAGACTGTTGAAGTTTTCACATTTGATGTACCTATTTCTGATACCGCTATAACAACAAATACTAAAAAACAAAATAAAATAAATATTTAAGGTGTCAAATAACGAACAAGTAAAATACATACACCGACTTCCGAATTTAAAGTTATTTTTTTAAATTTTTAGTGTATTTTTTTTTTGGAAGTCGGTTGTTTATTTTGTAAAAAAGTTTTATTTTACGTATTTACGAGTAGTATCATTGCCTTGTATATTTGTGGGACAATTATTTATGGCGTTGAATTGGTCTTATTTGGCGCAGCTGTGACGCACACAGTATACAGTCTTCTTTTTAACCGACTTCAACAAAGGAGGTTCTGTATTCGACCCGTATGTTCGCGATTTTTGAAGTAAAACTTCTTTACGCACGCTTGACTTGGGGAGGAAGCTGGAGATTGTGTGAAGAGAGCGTTACGAAAAGTGTGATCGGGCGAGGCGAACGTGACGAGAACGTTAGGAAAAGTGTGATCGGGCGAGGCGAACTTGACGAGAGCGTTACGAAAAGTGTGATCGGGCGAGGCGAACTCGACGAGAGCGTTACGTAAAGTGTGATCGGGCGAGGCGTACGTGACGAGACCGTTACGAAAAGTGTGATCGGGCGAGGCGAACGTAACGAGAGCGTTACGTAAAGTGTGATCGGGCGAGGCAAACAGAAGAGATGGAGCTAAAGAAGTTTTACTTCAGTCGTGTGGTCTAAAGCACAATCGTTTTTTTTTATTGTTACATATATTTTTAATGTTGTGTTCCCTGATCTCTCTATGCTTAGTGTCTCCCCACTATTGGGGGTCCCGTTTTTCTTCACCAGACGAGTCTGTGCCGGGTCGTCGAAACATCTAGATTGCCTGCCTTCAGGTCATTGTTGGTTTTATTATTTTCTTCCTTCGTTTATAGACAAAATCACACATTCAAGAAGATCAATGATCATATCAAATCGAACTTACTTCACTTTTTAGGTTTACGAAGTCCTATTGCTGTCACTCACGTGTCCGTCTGTCCGTAGTCTGTCACACAGGTTTTACAGCCAAACGGTTGCAGCTACAGTCTTTAAATTTTTACAGTATCGAAGCATCTTGTTGACCCAAAGCCATACAAATAGTCAAAAATACGTTTGGTACGGAACCCTAAATGTGTGAATTCCGTCACGCACTTGATTGGTTTTTTTATTGGCAAACATAAAGCGAAATTCCGCCACAGCGCCGCCGCCCGTCCAAAAACTTTGTTGTTACATACGCATTCTAACGGAAAACAAAGTGACTGTATTCTTTATTTAAAAACTAAATTCTTTTAAAAGTTGATACTGGCTATACATATAAACGAAACGATGAGAAGCCAAAAGTAAAAAAAAAAAATCTTATCATAATTTTACTGTCCAACAATTTGAACATAGTTGGTGAAATTAGGGTGTATCAGGGTGAACTGTACAAATCTGTATACCCTTTCAGAGCGTATCAGCGTGAAGACAATATACAGACATGCGATTGCAGCAATTCTGGTAGGTTTGCTATCATTTATTGAAGAGTTCCATTGTGTATCTCCGAAGTTCTTCATCAGATCTTCACCAAATTAAAATGGGACCACATGTGAAGCAACAGCTTTCAAATAAAAAAAAAAACATCAAAATCGGTTTACGTAGTAAAAAGTTATGAGGTAATACAAATAAAAAAAAAATAAAAAAAATACAGTCGAATTGAGAACCTCCTCCTTTTTTTGAAGTCGGTTAAAAATGAAAAAAGTCAAATAGTGTAAAATTCTATTACTTTTTAGACAAAAGTGGATAAATGCAATAAAAAACATGTAAGTATGAGTTTCAAAAACATTTAAGAATTAGGTACAACATAGTAAAGTTGTTTATAAAAATAGCTAGTTTTGTATGTAGAGGTACTACTCAATGCAAATAAATTTGTAAGTAATCATAACCTTCTACTTCTAAGACATCCCCGGATTCGGACACTTTTTTGACCTTTTGACATATTCTGACCACGCGGACGATCATTATAAAAACGATATAATATAGTGTAAACAAATAGACGGCAACACGATAACACCTCTGAATCTTAGACTATGAAAGGTTATAGACAGACTGTCAAAAGCCAGCAATCTGAAGTACCAGAATGAGAAGCCGGCTTGTATCTGTATACGCGAAATAAGCTCACACAGACAAAATAAGAAGCCGAAACGTCATCGTTATGTTCGTCGAGGTCACACACATTTAAAAAAAAAATACAGTCGAATTGAGAACCTCCTCCTATTTTTGAAGTCGGTTAAAAAGACGTTTTAGACCATAATAGCTAGGTCACCCAGAGCAGGAGAAGTCATTAAGAAATGTGAGTACATGATCTTTCGGATCGCCGGTAAGTGTGCAAATTATTCACCTACCCTTACCTTAAATGGCTGGAACATAAAAAGAGTAAATCAATGCAAATATCTGGGACATATACTTGCCGACGACGAAAGATAATGTGGATATTGCTCTTGGGACTGCCCCGGTTTTGTAGTGCGTCAGAGATGTTTACACAGAGTCGTGTAATATGTGGTCGTAATGACGGCTTCCACGCAATTGTGCGTAAGAAAATAGCGTCTCAAAACAGTGGCCGAGAGTGTGTTTTCCCCTTTTCTGAGGCATTTTATGGAGAGGATGAACGAGTAAGAAACTTCGTACGTTAATCTTCTGTGTAAAATGCTTCTTAAACTCTTAAACTCTAATGTATGTACTAACACTATGTATAAGGTATGTTACTAACACTATGGATTTCTGATATCCGATTGTAGAAATAAATAAATAAATTAGGTGATATCCCACCCCCCCCCCCCCCCAAAAAAAATACCATAGCTAGGTAAGTATTTAATTTTGGACTAAGTTTCGACCGTTAATAATTAGTTCTAGCACATTAATTTCTATATTACTTATTTGATATCGGCAAATCCTAACCTAAAAAGTAACAAATATTTTTTGGTCTTCGTAGCGTTTAAATCGTCAATATAACTATATGACATTATTTTCTACTATACCTTATAAATACATTAACTTTCTTTATCAGGTTTTTAAATGTATGGGAAGTGGGTATTGTTCTTTCAAGTTCACAGGTTAGGAAAGTTAAAAAAATCTTAAGAACAAAATTTTGTGACAGACAGACAGACAGACGGACACGTGAGTGACAGCAATAGGGCTCTGTTTGGACTCTTCGGGTACGGAATCCTAATAAGGAGCATTTACCAAGATGTGTCCTCTACTACAGGACGTGAAGACCATTGAAAGCCACTGCTTCCAAGGCCGGGGGCATGTTGTGAACTTCTGCTCCATAAGCGAACATCAAGGACTGCTGGCGACATCTCGAGGCACAAATCGACACGATACACTACGTCATTCTAACCTCTAGACCGTGATTGGTTCTTATTTGAAATATTGTTGGGTGAATCTCCAGGCGTTAGGCTGATAATAACGATAGACTCTCTCTCTCTTTCTCTTTCTTTTTTAAAAAACGTTGCCCCACACTAGAAATTACTCCTGTATCGTGGGTGCGTTCACAAACATTTAAACTCACATACACAAGACACCCAGACCCGGTACAACTATCTATAGGCCATACAAATATTTGCTCCGTGCGGGGATCGAACCCGCGACACGCAGCGCAGCAGCCAAACGCTCAACCACTACGCCAACCGTGCCGTCAATGAGACTGTTGCCGACAATGACGAATCGTGGGAAATTCAACTTTAATACTCTAGTTTTAAAGTACACTAATATTATTCATTGCCTAGCAGTACTAATGTACTTTAATACTAGTGCATTAAAGTTCAATTTACCTAGATTCGTCATTGTCGGCAACATTCTGTCATTATTATCAGCCTAACGCCTGGAGCTTCATCCTCCCACACGCCTTGTCCTTGATGGTTGTAATGTAAGATGGCGAATACATCTTTTTCTCGTTAAAACTAACGCATCGTTTTTCATTGTAAAATCGTCAACACAATATATAAATCACCTAAGTTTTCACCAAACCTCACCGCTGCTGCTACATTTTGCCATATGTTATGCCTTATGCCTGGTAGCGTCAAATAATATTTTCTTTCGATCTTCCTTCCATTGTCATACGTCTGCGTGACAAACGGTGTGACGTTAGCGATTGTTATTATTAGCGCACGAGAGAATTCTGTTTTCCATTAAGCAGCTCTGATTTCTGACATATTTTAATGCGTTTGTTACATAACACAACAATAGCGCAATTTGATAACGAATAAATAACATTTTTAATGAAATATTTAACAATACCAAACAATATCTATCATGTTTATCGTAACTGTTGCGATTACAATTACTATAATGACTCAACAACACCCATCTTAATACAAGCGAATAATAAAAAGACGTATTTTTTTTATGCCCGGGCATTCAGGGCAGGGAGGAACAGGGGTACCCGGGCCTGCGGACGGCGAGCAGTGGGCAGCTCGCCGTCCGATCAGCACCAGTCCCGTGAGTCGACGGCGCGTAGTGTTCCACGCGCGACGAACAAGAGATGTTGTCAGCCACCACTGACGGGGCCCATCGTGGCCGGTGTCTGCATTCCTAGGGGTAGCGGATAAATTCTGAAAATGAGTTACCGCACCCCTGGGCAGGGAAGGAACAGGGGTGGGTTTTAGTCAGTAAGAGCCTGACACACCCTCACGCTCCACCCAGAGCGGGAGAAGTCAACCACAAAAAAGGGGTTACCAAATGCGTTAGTATAATCATTTTAATACCTACTATACAATACATTTAGATTAATAATTCAATTAACAATACAATTGAATAACCAATACAATTCAATTAAAAATACAATTCTCTTGTTGAATAACTCAACTAAAATTAGAGAATCGCTATCTGTTACTAAAAGGCAGTGCGTGAAAAGGACGGCTTTAGCTATGAACCATAGAGCAACACGGGCCACCGGCGAACTCCGGTTCGCCGGTGGCCCGTGTTGCTCTATGCCATGAACTAAGTCAGAGGTGTCAAACTAGTTTACGCCTTGCGCTGCACCGTGTTTTTAATCGACAACGGACCACAAGACGTACGGCGAAGTGCCACCGGTTCATGGTGGACATCTCATCCATACGCCCAAAGCGTTTTGAGAACACATTAATTGTGCGTACAGCTAGGGAGTGGAATTCCCTACCGGAGTCTCTGTTTCCTGATAGCTACAACCCGGAAGTCTTTTAGTCTCTAGTGAATAGGTTACTTCTGGGCAAGCGTGCTTCATCTTCGACCACATCATCGCTTACCATCAGGTGAGATAGTGGTCAAATGCGTGCCTATCACCAATTATAAAAAAAGACATGTTTTTACGTGTGCCCTTAATTTGTATGGAAATATTAGTACAACTAAATTTGACAGCTCTAATTTACGTCCGTCTCTTTCTTGTTTTATTAGAGAGAAAAAGATAAGAATAGCCTTAATTAAGTTTAGTTTGTCCATAACAGAATCCACACAGAGTCAGATTTATACCTCAATTAATAATACAATTCTATTAACTAAGTTGTGTTAGCAGTGATCAACCTGGATGCGCTACCGATTGAGTGCTTTCATGTTGCAGATTTTTTTGATCCTAATTTATTTACGGTGTTATTTCTATACAGACTATATATAAGTGGTAGATTTAAGGTAGGTAAGTTTTACTCTCGATGTAAATCAATTAACCCTGGCTGTCCTCTAAACTGCATAAGATAAGTCGCAGAGGTCGACGCTCGGCCGTGAGTATGCTATCAGTACTTGCTTATCTCTGATTACTCATTATAATCAAATTAACTAAGTTATGCGGTGTTAAGAAAAAAACGCGATGTTTTATAGAACAATAGATTTGTCCTAGCCGAGGATCGAGTTTAATGGCCTGCAATTAAAGGGCTCAAATAACGGCTAGAAATTTCTTAACTGATTGTGGACCCAGATAAATTCGAAACAGAGTTATCGCGCCCCTGGGCACTCAGACAAAGAAGGAACAGGGGTGGGTGGTACAAAAACCTACTTCGAAAAAGGAGGAGGTTCTCTGTTCGACTGTATGTGTTTTTTTTTTTATATCCACCGATTTCTCTGTCAGTTTTTTTTTTTGTGGGGTGGGAAATCATCCAATGACTTCTCCCGCTCTGGGTGGAGCGGGAGGGCGTGTCAGACTCTTACTGACTAAAACCCACCCCTGTTCCTCCCTGCCTTGAATGCCCAGGGGCGAGGTAACTCTTTCGAATTTATCCTCAACCCCCGGGCAGCCTCAACCCCTGGGCAGGTCTCTGTCAGTTGTGTATGGATTTTCAAAAGTCTTTTTTTTTTACCCGAAAGAATATAATCCCGAGGTGGTCCCATATAAATTTTATATAGAACCGACTTCCAAGAAAAACAAAAAGTGCAAAATAACTTTAATTTCGGAATTCGGTGTTTCTGGTTTTGTTTCTTCGTTTTTTGACACCGACTTCCGAAATTAAAGTTATTTTGCACTTCTTGTTTTTTTTTGGAAGTCGGTTCTATTTTTTTGGAAAAAAAAATTATTTTTCACTTTTTAGTTGTGATTCCCCACAAAATTGTGTTAACAATGCATATCTAGTTGATAGCAGTAATCGCGGTTGATTTGCTGTCATTTTTTGAAGAGTTCCGTTGTCTGTCTCCTAAGCTTATCATCAGATCTATCTATATATATACAGGGTGTAACGGAAAGGTGTGGTCATATTTTAAGAACTGCATCTGCCCATCGATATGAACATCTTTCTTCAAGAAAACCTAATGAAATTCACAAAAAAAAATTTTACCTCCCGTACAAATATTGATCAGCTGATGATAACTTTGTATGGAAAGTACAATTTTTTATTTGAGAATTTTCAGTTTTTTCTTAGAGAAAGTTGTTCATATCCATGGGCAGAACCGGTTCCTAAAATATGACCACACCTTTCCGTTACACCCTGTATATATCATATCTATATCATTTCGGTACAAACTTCTTTCGAACAAAAACAGAATTTTGGATATCCGTCTATAAATGACGAAGTTATAGAATATAATTAGAACATACATAAAAAAAAGACAAACATCCGAATTGATAACCTCTTCCTTTTTGAAGTCGGTTAAAAACTGAACAAAAACGTAAAATACGTATACCTAGATGACGTTTAGGTTTTCTCCAATTACGAGTATGTTTAAATTCCGCGTTCCATGTTATGGGGTTTTTAGTTCTGGGGTATATAGACCCGCACAGTGATGACAAAGACCAAACTTTTTTTTTTGTTGTGGTGGGAAATCATCCAATTACTTCGCCCACTCTGGGTGGAGCAGAAGGGCGTGTCAGACTCTTACTGACTAAAAAAACTTATTTACAAAAAAAAAAACAACCGACTTCAAAAAAAAAAATACACTAAAAATTAAAAAATAACTTTAATTTCGGAAGTCGGTGTTTGTATTTTATTTCTTTGTTATTGACAAAGTTTTTAGTTATACCCCAGAACTAAAACTAAATAATAAAGTTATGCAAAATGGATAACCCCATGGAATTTGAGCATAATTGGAGACAACCAAAACGTCATCTGTGTGACATTTTTTTGTTTATGTTGAATTTTTCAAAAAGTGCTGAATCAATTTCGATAAAATTTATATGGGACCACCTTTGAAGTATGAGCTACCAAACAAAAAAAGAATCATCAAAATCTATTTATAAGTGGCGGAGAAATCGCGTAACGAACATACAAAAAAAATACATACAGACGAATTGAGAACCTCCTACTTTTGGAAGTCGGTTAGAAATATAAACGACTTTCAAAAAAGAAATAACACTAAAAATTTAAAAATAACTTTAATTTCGGAAGTCTGTGTTTATATTTTATTTCTTCGCTATTTGACACCGACTTACGAGATTAAAGTAATTTTTAAATTAGTGTTATTTCTTTTTTGAAAGTCGGTTGTACTTTTTGTATAAAAGTTTTTATTTTTCAGTTTTTAGTTCCCAGAACTAAACCTTTAAAAGTTACGCTCGAATTGATAACCCCAATAACATGGAACATAGAATTACACCTCACCAAAACGTCATCTACTTATACATATTATTTTGTTTTTTGTAATTATTTTAGAAAGCGCTGAAGCAATTTCGATAAAATTAGTATGGGATTCGGGATTCGGATAAAAAAGATTTTTTAAAATCGGTCCACAATTGACAGAGAAATCGGCGGACATACATAAAAAGAAAACATACATACAGTCGATCATAGAACCTCCTCCTTTTTTGAAGTAACCGACTTCGAAAATGATACACGTCGATGCTACGCGTTGATCTAATATACAATAAGGATACACTAAAATGATACTTGACAAGTGTGCAACCAGCTTAAGATTTTTACAAATATTTACGTAAGACTACGATTTTTAAATTTATACCGGCTATCACAATTGAAAGTGTACATAAAGTTTCGTGTCCGTACTGTTGAGCATTGAAGAGTTCCTTTATCTGGAGCTAATCCTGGATATCGATTCAGTACAGTACGGAACCCTACAGTAACCCTAAAAAATTGCAAAAAGTGACCTGTCCCAATATCGAGCGTAACAAGCCTGCAATGTGTTGCTCCGCACTTGAACCCTATTTTGGGGAGCACAACGACCCGACCGACGCACGACGCCATCAATCAGCGAGGTATTTGCGCGGGCGTAGGTACTCACGCTGGCGAGCGCGGGACGATTATAATTTATAACTCATACAGAGGTAAATAGATCAGTTAGTACGTCGTGGGTAGGTTGATATGAATGAAGCGAGTTGAGTAGGACATTTTTATTAAAACTATTTTTGCAAAGAGGAAAAGTACCTACAACCGACTTCCAAAAAAGCTAAAAAACTTTTTTACAAAAAATACAACCGAGTTACAGAACAGAAAATACACTTTTTTTTTCTTTTTGGGTGAGAAATCATTCAATGACTTCTCCCGCTCTAGGTGGAGCGGGAGGGCGTGTCAGACTCTTACTGACTAAAACCCACCCCTGTTCCTTCCCTGCCTGAGTGCCCAGGGGTGCGGTAACTCATTTTCAGAATTTATCCGCTACCTCTAGGCATGCAGGCACCGGCCACGATGACACTCATCTCTTGTTCGGCGCGCGTGGAACACTACGCGCCGTCGACTCACGGGCCTGGGGGCTTAGACAAAGTAACAATTTAAAAACGATAACGAAGTTAGAAAAGACTAAAATGTATGAGATTGACATAAACCGCGCTAAGTCACGTGGTCAGTCGACTGTCGACATCGTTATCGCAAGTTGGTAGACAATGTTATAATTCGTAACGAAACCATAAAGATACGAATTGCTATCGTGTTTATCCCATACAAATGCGTAGACAAGGAGCGCTTTCAGAGTTCGCCTTCGCCTCGATCGTGATCGCCAAAAAAGATAACGAAGGAACGCTAACGCTAGGAAATGTTTATCGATATCTCAGAGACGATGACGAATTTAGATATCGTTTCGCTACGAAGCGATGTTTCTTTGTCTACAGGCCCTGGTGCTGATCGGACGGCAAGCTAGCCACTGATCGCCGTCCGCAGGCCCGGGTAGAAAATAAACTTAATTTTTTTTTTTTTTTACTTTAATTTTGGAAGTCGTTGTTTGTATTTTATTTCTTCGTTAATTGACACCGACTTCCGAAATTTATGTTACTTTTTAATTTTAAGTGTATTTTATTTTTTGGAAGTCGCTTGTATTTTTTGTACTTGACAAGTTTTTTATTTTTCACGTTTTAGTTGTTAAACATCAGAAACTAAATATTAAAGTCACGTCAGAATAATAACATGGAACATGAAATTTGAACATACTCGTAATTGGAGGAGACCAAAATGTCATCTACGTATACACATTTATGGTTTTTGTTGATTTTTTTAAAAAGCGATAAAGCAATTTCGATAAAAATTATATGGAAACACCTCTGGAGTATACTCATTCGGATAAAAGAAAAATTTTGAAAATCAGTCCACAACTGACAGAGAAAGCGGTGGACATACATAAAAAAAATACATACAGTCGAACATAGAACCTCCTCCTGTTTCGGAGGCGAAATCGGTTAAAAATTGCATAAATTGCGGAGGTCGGTGTTTGTATTTTGTTTCTTCGTTATTTGACACCGACTGCCGAAATTAAAATTATTTTGCAATTTTTTGTGTATTTTCTTTATTGGAAGTCGGTTGTATTTCTTGTAAAAAAGTTTTTTGATTTTAACTTTTTAGTTGTTGTACCCCAGATGCCAGAACTGGCAATCGCAATAACACGGAATTTAAACATAAACTGGAGCAAATCAAAACGTCATCTGTATCTGCCCGCGCCTTTTCCCAACTATCTTGGGATCGGCTTCCAGTGTAACCGGATGCAGCTGAAAACAAACTTACACCTTTTTAAAAAACTACACAGTTCGCGACATAGATATAAGATAAGTAGTCGACAATACAATAAAGCAGTATTCCAAAAAAAAGTCCTAGGAATGGCACCACATATTTATAATAAATGACCTAAGTTTTGTTAAGTATTAAAGATATCAATGTCTTTAAGAAGCAACTCAATAATATACTAATACATAAGACATATCACACAATAAATGAATACCTGTCAGATAGAAATTTGTGTGTATAACAATAATACCTGTAAATATAATAATATGGTGAATAGTTGAGTCCGATTTATTTTAGTAAATTTTTAAACTTATATTGTAATTATGTGTTGACTGTAGTAGACATTACTTAATTATTTTTGACATTATTGTACTCTGACGTTACTTACTTATTAATTTTTTTATTTTATTTTGTATTTATGACATGTTACAACGTATTAATTTGCATTTTTGACATTTTATAATTTTATAATCTGAATTTCTGACACTGTGTTCGGCACTCGACAACTTCCCGGGGACTGACTGATATAAAATAAAACAATCTGTTTCCAAAGCAAGTACAAAAAATTTATTTTGTTCTATCACTATGTAATATGAGCGGAGAATCTCGACACCGCGATTCAGAAATGTGACGAAATCGTACAACGCCATCTATCGAGCTTGGGGTAAAACTCGCAATCGAACATCCCGCCCACTATGGACAGAGTGTCCAGAACTAGGGTTAAATATATCAAAGTTAACTGACCGCCCACCACAATAGAACACATGATTTGGGAGGAAGTGAAAACAATAGTGGACTGTATGTGAACAATAAAAAAAAAAAACAACTAAACAAAATCTTAATGTTAAACTTAAATGCAACTTATGCAACAATTAATTAATACTTAACATTGATTTAAAAAAAATAAAAACATATAAATACTAGGTACGCATTTATGAGGTGATAGGAAGTACAATTAATTTCGACACAGGTCTTTTAATCGTAGAACCTTTACAGCGCAATGTAACCACTCTTGTGATTTTATCCGAGCCAGTATGCTTTTCTGTAATAAGACCGTAAAGCCATCTTGCAGGTGGAAGATCATCTTCCATAACCAACACTACGTCACCCAAGTTCGGTTCTACGGTTTGATGTGCCCATTTGTTCCTTTGGTGAAATTGAACCAGATATTCTCGCGACCACCTACGCCAGAAGTCCTGCACCATGCGTTGAGTCAACTGCCATCTTCTCAAAGTACCAATATTAGAATTTTCAAAATTAAGTTCGGGTACGAGAAGCAAAGGCTCGCCTACTAAAAAATGACCTGGCGTTAATGGGCATGGATCCTCTGGATTTGTGCTGATGGTGGAAATAGGCCTGGAGTTTAGACAGGCTTCTATTTGGGCAAGCACTGTCGTCAATTCTTTATTTTTCAGCCAATTAGGTCCCTGTGTCCACAATTCGAGGTCGGCGCACTCAGAAGGATTCACGCCGCGCGACGCGCAATCTGCAGGATTATCACTGGACTGGACGTGCGACCACTGGTTGTTTTCTATAACGGTAAGTATTTCGGACACTCTGTTACCTACGAATGTCTTCCAGCGGCTGGGGTGGCTGCTCAACCAGGCGAGAACCACTGTCGAGTCAGTCCAGGCATGTATTTTTTCTTTACAGATACCCAAGGTGTCGGAAACTTCTCGCAGAAGTTTTGAAAGCAGCAAGGCGCCACATAACTCCAAACGAGGTATGGACACTTGTTTGACCGGGGCCACCTTGGTCTTAGCCGCAACTAGACTAACATGAACTCGACCACTAACATCAACACACCGAACATAGACTACGGCTGCGTAAGCAACATTGGATGCGTCAGAGAATCCGTGCAACTCTAGTAAGACGTCGAGTTGACTCGTGTGAATCCACCGTGGCAGACGGAAGTCCCTAAGATGGTAAAGGTTGTTTCTATAATTGAGCCATTCCTTTAACAGGTGATCTGGAAGTACTTCGTCCCATTCAGATCCTGCTAACCATAGGCGTTGAATGAACACCTTAGCTGTTACTATCACCGGCGCAAGCCAGCCAAGAGGGTCAAATAAGCGAGCGATATCAGAGATAACCTTTCGCTTGGTTATGGGTGTTTCGGGCGGAGAAAGTTGCACAGTGTATCTAAACTCATCTAACCTTCTCTGATACGTTAATCCTAAAATTTTTGTGAGCGTATCCATCTTAAGCTCCATATTGTCCTGCCTAGCAGTATCGTCATTCATTTTGATAAACAATTCGTCATTGCTGCTGGACCACTTTTGAAGCTTGAAGCCCCCACGATCTAACAATTGATTCAGCTGGTGATAAATAAGTTCCCCTTCAGCGACAGACTGACAACCCGTCAACAGATCGTCTACGTAGAACGATGTAAGGACTCTGTCTGCCACTAGAGGAAAGTCACTTCCTTCGTCTCGAGCTAATTGCTGTAGAGACCGGACCGCCAGGTATGGCGCAGAGGACGTTCCAAAAGTAACGCGCAATAACCGAATATGACTCAGTTCATCATTTGGATTGTCACGCCACAGAATGCGCTGATAATCAGCGTCCTCATCTGCAACCTTGACCTGACGGTACATTTTTACGATGTCTGCAACCAAGCTTATGGGGTGACAGCGCCACCGCATAATAGTTTGACGAAGATCAGGTTGTAGGGTTGGGCCAACCATTAATTCTGTATTTAATGCTACACCATTGTGGCCTGAACAAGAAGCATCGAAGACGACCCTAACCTTAGTCGTGCTTTTATCCTCACGCACCACCGCGTGATGTGGTAAGTAGAGCGCATTCTTACCTAATTCTGTTTGAGGGACAACTTCAGCATGCCCTAGTTGTATATATTCATTTATGACTGTACTATACTGCATCCTAAATTCCGGTTCCTTCAACAATCTCTTTTCTAGGCTGATGAAGCGCCTGCGGGCAATGACCTCTGATCCTCCAAACGTGCAAGTGGGCGAATCGGTTTTAAATGGTAATTTTACAATATACCTCCCGGTCGCATCGCGTTTGGTGGTTTTAGAGTAGAAATCCTCGCATTTTTGTTCTTCTTCAGTCAAGATCACACTACTAACTGAAGGCTCCGACTCCAACTCCCAAAACCTGCGCAGAAGGTCATTGACATCCGCTGACTGTACTACAGTATGGTAACATACTGGCCTAGAAATTGACGACGATGGGATTTCGCCAGACAAGATCCAGCCCAACTTAGTCTTCTGAGCGACTGGAGATCCTGGCGGACCCTTGACTAAACCATCCAATAAAATTTCTCCGACTACGCGTGTACTCAACAGTAAATCGATTTTCCCTGGCGTATCAAAAGTCGGATCAGCTAATTTTAAGGATGAGAACGAAGCCGATACTTGAAAGATTTTCTTCTCAGGAAGATGTGATGTGAGCCTATTCAATACATAAGCATCGACATATAAAATAAAGGTAGGATCTAGACGTGATTGCAATTTGAATCGAACTATCCACTTAGAGGGCATTGAGTTTCCCTCATCATCGCCTAGTCGAAATATGTCGGTGCGAGCAGGTGTTTTCCTTAGTCCGAGCAACTGTACTGCAGCCTCTGTGATAAAAGAGACTTGAGAGCCCTGATCCATCAGAGCTCTTAAAACAACAGCAGTGCCAGTTCTTGACTCAACATTGATCAAGGCTGTGGCTAACAGACCGTGGTTGTGAACATCCGCAAAACAACAAATGGGTTTGGCATCGCTTTGACTGAAAGAGGTTGCTGCGTTAGCGGCCGCCACTTTCGTCTCTGCTGAACCATCAACGATTTCCGCAGAATTGGCAGTTGATTTTGGGTGAAGCAGTGTGTGATGCCTCTTCTTACAAAGGTGACATTTCGTATGCTGACGACAAGTATAGACGGAATGGCTTGTTCCTAGGCAGTTGTAACAAAGCTTACTGGCTCGTGCAAACTCCCGACGCTCGTCACAATTTTTCTTAGCAAATGTTTTACAGTTACACAATTTATGATCTCCAGAACATAATACACAACCTTGAGAAGCGACATGAAAAGATTTAGCATTATTATCACGAGCACTATTTTGTTTATTTGCTTTAGAATCTAAATATTCTAAGGCTCTAAACCTAGACTCCATAAAAGTTTTGAACTCATCAAACGTAGGTAAGTCATCATTAGGATTTGAACTTATTCTTAGTTCCCACAATTTACGGGACTCGGTATCTAATTTTTCGGAGCCTAAATACACAACAATTGCATCCCATGAGCTGACATCAATACCTAGACTGCGTAAACCATGTAAACAATCAACCGTCGTGTCTAACAGAGTTTTGACGTTTGCCGACGATTCCTTAGTAATTGACGATTGATAGACAAGCCGTTTGAGCATACAGTTAGCTAAAAACCTTTTATTATCAAATCGTTTGTTTAGAATTGACCAACACTCATTATAATTAGACGCAGTCACAGGAATATGTCGAAGCAACTGTTCTGCTTCGCCTGAGAGATGACTCTTTAAATAATGGAGTTTTTGAACTTCATCCAGTGTTTCATTTTTATGAATAAGTGACGTAAATAAATCGCGGAACGTTACGCATTCCGAATAAAGACCCGCGAACTTTGGTAAACTAATTTGTGGCAATTTCACATTTGAACTATTTTGATAAGAATGTTTATTTTCACTGAAATTAGTACTTTCGCGCGGACTACTTTGAAGTAAGTGTTCTTTTAATTCAGACTTATAGGTTATGTACAACTCTTCAGTAACCTCATAAGTTTCTGCCGTAAAATAAACATTCTTTTTTAATTCTTCGTCGGTTGCTTTTTCTATGATGCGCCTATGCGTTTCAACAAATTGTTTCCACTGCACCTCTAATGATTCTACTCTCGTTTCAATGTAACTTTGTGTGAGCCGATCCTTAGGTGATTTTTTAAAGTTAATTCTAGCTTTTTCTATTATTGATTTGTTATTTAATTGCAATTTTCCTAAGGATTCCATTGTGTACAAAGCTACAGAGTTTTTAAATAATGAAATCAATTGAATGCAACAGACGAAAAATCAAAGTCAATAAACAAAAACCGGTAAATTTTTACAAGTGTTTAGAACCTATTTGACTTAAACAGAATCGGGCATAGATTTCCCGTCACAACACTTTATTTATAATTATTCTAAGTCTAAACTACTACTAAATCTTAAAAGTCTCAAACACTTGAAATTTGCACTAAGTTGAACTTTAAAATTCACTGAGAAAATTTACAAGTCTACCAAATAATAAACACTGGGATTGTAACTCACAGTTTTGTCTGCCAAACCTCTCCAAACACGTCGCTGCTGCGAGTTCGTTGTCGTCACTCTTGATGTCACTGCTGGTACTGCTGCGAGTGTGTCGTCACGGTCTGTGACGACACTCTTGATGACGTTGCTGATGTCTCGTCGCTCTATGGGCAGTGTTGTCGCCGTTGCCGTATGAAGTGAGCGTTGATACTGGTGGCGCCCCCTGGCGGAGCCGGCTGCAAACCTCACTGCTGCACTGCTGAACACCGCTGATCACCACTAATCACCACACACCGGGGATTTTACAGGCACTTCAGGGCGATCCACCACTGGTTTCTATGCCACACCAGACGTCACAAAAATGTCACTTCACTTGTCGACGCGATTTCACTTTTCGCGATCCGACTCGATAGGACCAAAATGTTCGGCACTCGACAACTTCCCGGGGACTGACTGATATAAAATAAAACAATCTGTTTCCAAAGCAAGTACAAAAAATTTATTTTGTTCTATCACTATGTAATATGAGCGGAGAATCTCGACACCGCGATTCAGAAATGTGACGAAATCGTACAACGCCATCTATCGAGCTTGGGGTAAAACTCGCAATCGAACACACTGTATATGGTAATAATAATGTTTTTGCATTAAATAGGGCACTAATTGTAATTTATGACATTTTATTGAATAAAAATTGGAATTTAAGACATTGTATAAGGTATTAATTGTAACTTATGAAATTGTATAGCGTATTAATTGGAATCCATGACATAATTTTAATTTTAACAATAATTTTGCATGCCTGAATTGGTGCAACACAGTGAACTGCGCATTCACATGACATCTGGAAATGTATGATTACGTACTGTGTTGAGCAATAAACATTTGAATTTCTGACCAGTATTTTACATGGAGCGACTGCCTATCTGACCTCCACAACCCAGTTACTACTACTAGGAAATACGATATTGGTAAGACTGGTTGTCAGACTTTCGGGCTTCTGACGAGCCGTCACGATTGACAGCTGGGACCAACGGCTTAACGGGCTTTCCTAGGCACGAAGGAGTCTCGGTATGTAAAGACGGTCACCCATCCATGGACCAACCCCGGCAAGCGTAGCTCAACCTGATGGATCGACCCCTGCGACTGTTATTACTTTAGCCACGAGCTGAATAGTCGGATATATAATAATATATAGTCAAAGTTCCATCCAATAAATAGATTAAGTATTAAATTAAATAATAGCCAGTTACGTGCAGCACCAGTTACGTAAAGGTGTTGCGTCGTGGCTCAACTGCCAGAGTGCCGGCCTTCCGAGCCCAAGGTCGCGGGTTTGGTTACCGCATCGAGGCTTCACGGGCCGGTACCTACTTACTTGTTCGGCCTGCTATTATCTTCACGTCTTTGAATTTGCGTGTAGGTCAGTATGTCATCACGTAATCAATGGTGATGAGCACTTGTATCTGTACACTATTGCTGTACTATTGCCACTATAACTGAGGAAGTTTGCGCGCTCTGACTACACTTTTCTCTCTCCTCAACTCTCCCACCCCTCCCTCTTATCTTATATCACACTTTCAGTATCTTTGCTCTACTCACGCTAGGAATTTGCGTTCTGCTAACAATCTCTTACTGCTTTGTCCTTCTCATACTTCTAATTTTATTTATTCTTCCTTTCATATACAGTCCATCCTTCTGTGGAATGCGCTTCCCCTCAATATCAGGATGGCCACCAGTCAGTATGCATTTAAGCGAAAGTTGCGGAATTACCTTCTTAACAAGTAAAGGAGTCGTCTCAAAATCCTTATCTCTAACTTTATATATTATTATTATATATGTAGGTATATTATATTAAATATATATGTATGTTTATTTTAACTATATATATATACTTTTGTAATTATTTTCGTCTTAGAATTTTTTTTTTCAGATTATGCACCTGCCATGTTATCTCTCCACCACCCTTGGTTGACTGGTAGAGAATGCCTAAGGCATTAAGTCCGCCTTTGTACATTTGTGTTGCATGAAGTTTTAATAAATAAATAACTAGAAATACCTACAACATACGTGATTATTTTGGTTTATAGCACGAACCCTTCGTGTGCTAGTCCGACTCGCACTTGGCCGGATTTTTGGTTATATTATTTGCTTACCATCAGGTGAGATAGTGGTCAAACGCGAGCCTACCATTGACAAAAAAAAGAGTGTCTGGAAGGATAAGGGACACAATAGGCTAAAAAAAAAAATTAAAATAAAACATTTGCTGAAAAATAAAATGTTTGCTAAAATTAAAATAAAATATTTGCTGAAAAAATAAAATGTTTGCTAAAATTAAAAACAAAAATCAAATATTTGCTAAAATTAAAATTAAAATAAAATATTTGCTGAAAAATCCGTTTCCCTGTTTGTACCGACTTCCTAGTCAACAGTTCAAAACAATTTTTTCAAATAAACCATTTACAGGCACTTTTGAATTTTCAAGAAGTCGGTCAGTCAGAAAGATGAAGCTAATTGCTCATTCCAAAGCGTAGATCTCTATGGAGAAGAACGTGCAAGAAACTCCATGGACAGTCTTTAAACCATGTTATTGATTACAAAAAAGCCTGGTTACATAATGTTTTGTTGCTTATTATATGATGAGAACAATACAGAAACAAAGAAAAAAAAAGAATAAAAAAATAAGCCAGTGGCAGTTAAGAGATGACCAGTCTCAGCTGACGGGGCCCGTTCACGAACACGACGCTTGGATCACCACCACTCAGCTCAACCATATTAAAGGGAACCGAATGACCAAACACTTGCCACCATCAGTGAGACATTTGAATGAGCATGACAAACTCTCAACTACCATGCTTGTTCATGTCAAAACATAAACCGGCCAAGAGCGAATCGGACTTGCGTGCAAAGTGTTCCGAACAAATCATATTTTTTTCAGGTTTTTTTTTAAAACTATTTTGTTTTTTTTTTTCAAAATTTTAGGGCCAGTGGTTTCGAAGATAAGAGGAATGGTAATTTTTCATTCATTTTCTTAAATAACTTCAAAATTATATATTTTAAAATTATTGAAAATATATATTCGAGATCCTCACAATGTGCCCTTTCATTTGATATGTCGCACGACACAGTTTGAAGAACTTTGATTTTTAATTTTCCGGTTTTCACCCCAAAAGTGACCCCCATATTCTAAATTAATTTATTTAGGGTACACGTCCGTGTTTGGGTCGCAGATATTCATGTGTGTACCAAACAACTTTATCGATCCAGAATATTCAGAGCTAATTGACTGGGACAGACGGACAGACAGACACACGAGTGATCCTATATATCCGTAAGGGTTCCGTTTTTCATTCGGACTTTCGGAACCCTAAAAAACTTGTTACATTAACTGACCCATGGTACACAAGCTTCCTAGTGAAGGTACTCGTTTTCCTTGACATCGAAACAGCCGCGGTCCTAATATCGAGCCGGTGGCCCTTCTAAAGGTCACGTTTCTATAATCTATGATATAAGTGGGACATTATAATTGCCTACTTTTATATGTGCTGTGAGTCAATATAAATAAATGTATTCGAGTAGAACTCGTTGTAATTAATTATCTCTATGAGTGGCGAATGGCGATACTTGGATGCTTAAGTTTTATTAACACAAACTGTATTATAAAATATATGTTATTTTATAAGGTATATATATAATTATGGGCCAAAGAAGCCAGAAAATAAAGAGATTTATTATATCTATACATATAATAAATCTGTAGAAAAGTCATTTTTGTACATTGAAGAAATTGAAACAAAAAATAGCCAGCGTGTGAAAAGATAAGTAACAGAACCCATTTCCATCATTTTTGAAATTTTTGTCTGTTTGTCTGTTTGTCTGTTTGTTTGTGCGCACATCACGTAAAATCTACGAATTCAATGCTGACAATGTTTATATACAAAAATTATACGCAACTTGAGGATTAACTTAGTTTTTGTTTCATCGAAATCGGTTCACTCTATCAAAAGATATGATTAATTTAGTGAGTTCAAGAAGTAAAATATTACGTTACGCAATTAAGTATAGTACTTGCAACGACATCTTAAGACTAAAAATAGAACTAATGTTGATAGTTGAAATCTAAATCCGATAGATGGCGTTGTGCAAATGACGTCATTTTCTGAATCGCGGTGTTAAGATTTTCCGCGCGAGGATGACGTCCACCGTGTTTACTAGGCAAATTGGGTTTCGTTAGGTGTCTTAAAAGTTCTTGCGTGTGTCGTAAAAGTTCTTTGGTTGCTTGGTTTATCGATTTTCTAAATTGGTCGAAAAAAAAGTATTTGCTTATCTTATTGGTTTCGTTTGGTCAACTTTGGTCATTGGTTTGAAGTACGAAGTAAAGATTGTATTTGATTTACTTCGTAGTTTGAATCCAATAGTGCCAATCGTTATACAGTAAGTTAGTGTTGCCAATTCGTTGAGTCACGACCACGAACAGACGATACGTTGTCACACTAGACTGTTCGACGCACCGTTCTTTTAAGTTTGTAGGCTATTCAGTCATAAGTGTTGTTAGTTTTGTTTATTGCTTTAATTTTCCTTGAAAATGCCTCAAAGAAAAAAAACTAACCTTTCGCTGCGTAGCCGAAATGCGAAAAGGATGAGACTTTGTAGGTCTCAGGAATCGGAAGAAGATCGTGAAGCACGGTTATCTGCTAACCGAGAGCACATCGCTCTTTCACGTGAATCGGAAACGTTCACCGAAAGGGAGTCACGTTTAAGTTCACAAAGAACACGGACCGCGACTTTGCGGTCTCAAGAGAGTATCCAGGAACGCGAAGACCGGCTGTCTGCTGATCGGGAGCGCCACTCTCTCTCACGTGAGTCAGAGACATTCACAGAAAGGGAGTCGCGCTTAAGTTCGCAAAGAACTCGGACCGCGACTTTGCGTTCTCAAGAGAATATCCAGGAACGCGAAGTTCGGCTGTCTGCTGATCGGGAGCGCCAGTCTCTCTCACGCGAGTCAGAGACTTTCACAGAAAGGGAGTCGCGCTTAAGTTCGCAAAGAACTCGGACCGCGACTTTGCGTTCTCAAGAGAATATCCAGGAACGCGAAGTTCGGCTGTCTGCTGATCGGGAGCGCCAGTCTCTCTCACGCGAGTCAGAGACTTTCACAGAAAGGGAGTCGCGCTTAAGTTCGCAAAGAACTCGGACCACGACTTTGCGTTCTCAAGAGAGTATCGAGGAACGCCAAGCACGTCTGTCATCTGACCGAGAGCGACACGCTCTCTCGCGCGAGTCTGAATCTCTCTCCCAAAGAGAAGAACGATTACAAATAGCTAGACATAACTATGTAGGTGTACAAAGAAACAATGAAAGTTATCTTGCATCTGAAAGGGAAAGAATAGATGAACTAAGACGAGCAGAAACAGCAGAACAACGTCAATCTCGCCTAGAAATAGAACGAGCTCGATACCATATGAATAGAGAAACAAATAGCGGAGCTGATGAGTCCATGGAAAATGACGATGCAAATATTTTATTACCTTGGGACAATAGGGAAAAATCAGGGTTCACATATTCGTCTAGAATTAATTATGCTGGCTTTACTTTCGTGGGTGACATGAGAGAAATTTGTAATTTTTGTCATGCTTTGAAATGGAGGAAAGAGACAGATGGAATGTGCTTCTCAAATGGAAAAATTGTTCTTCCAAATTTCCAAGATCCACCACACTTACTTAAAAGTCTCCTGAATGGCGATCATCCCCAGTCGAACCGTTTTTTGGATAATATTCGTTTATATAACAGTGCTTTCCAAATGACTTCCTTTGGGGCAAAACAAATAACGGAAGGACCGTTCATGCCAACCTTCAAAGTACAAGGTCAAGTTTATCACCTTATTGGATCTTTGCTGCCAGAAAATGAACCCAAATTTCTCCAAATTTATTTTGTATCCGATTACACGCAACAGCTCAATGTTAGAAATCACAATTTTCCCCAGCTCAATGCTGAGCTTTTGGGTCAACTTCAAGAATTGCTGCATCACGTTAACCAGTACGTTCGTGAATTCAAAGCTGCATTGGAGTCAATTCCACAAGGCAGCAATGATTTCAAAATTGTTATAAGTGCCGATAGACGTCCTGTGGGTGAACACCGTGGAAGACACAATGCACCCGTCGCAGATGAAGTTGCAGTTGTTTTAGTCGACCAGGAGTGTGAGAGACGTGATATCGTGTTGCGTACACGCGACGATCGCCTTCAACGCATTTTGGAAACCCACCGAGCTTACGACGCCCTGCAATATCCACTAATTTATTGTCATGGTGAAGATGGGTACAATTTTGGGCTGTACCAAGTGAACCCTACTACGAGAGTCACTAATTATCAAAAAAAAATATCTGCTCAACAATACTATTCCTACCTTTTACAAATAAGGCAAAACAGTTTCGTATATTTGCAACGATTTCGTGGTTTGTTCAGCCAATTTATTGTGGACATGTACGCAAAAATAGAAACTGAACGTTTAGTGTATATTCGCACTAACCAGCGACGGTTACGCGCTGAAGAATACGTGCACTTGCGGGACGCCATGCAATCAGATAATAACGTCGAAAACTTGGGTCGATTGGTTATTTTGCCATCCAGTTTCACAGGCGGTCCGCGGTATATGCACGAACGAACGCAAGATGCTTTTTGTTACGTCCGTAAATACGGCCGGCCGGACCTTTTTATAACATTTACAACAAATCCAAAGTGGACGGAGATTTGCCAGGCACTTCTCACAGGACAGGCGTCATACGACAGACATGACATTATTGCTAGGATTTTTCATTTAAAACTCAAAGTCTTGATTAATCTACTTACAAAGGAGAAAGTTTTCGGTTCAACTCTTTGTTTTATGTATAGCGTCGAGTGGCAAAAGCGTGGTTTACCCCACGCGCACATTCTTCTGTGGCTGGAAGAAAAAATTCGTCCCGATGCTATAGACAGTGTCATAAGTGCAGAATTTCCGGACTATAATGCAGATCCGATTTTGCATGACATAGTAAAAACACATATGGTTCACGGGCCATGTGGCCTCTTAAACAGGGAATCACCGTGCATGAAAGATGGTCAATGCTCAAAAAAATACCCCAGAGCACTGAAAGAACTAACTATGGCTGGGGAAAATGGGTATCCGCAATACCGGCGAAGATCACCGTCACAAGGTGGTTTCACAGCTACTGTCAGATTCCGTGGACAAGAAATAATTCTAAATAATAGTTGGGTGGTACCGTATTCTCCAGTTTTGTCAAACGCTTTTCAAGCACACATTAATGTTGAAATTTGTAATAGCGTCGAATCTATAAAATATATATGTAAATATGTTAATAAAGGTAGTGATCAAGCCATGATAGCACTAAGAAATAACAACCAATTTGATGAAGTGACAAGGTATCAATCTGGCCGATACATAAGCTCTTCGGAGGCAGTTTGGCGCATTTTGAGTTTCCCTATTCATGAAAGGTATCCGCCAGTCATCCATCTTGACGTGCACCTGGAAGGCGGGCAGCGAGTTTACTTTCAGCCAGAAAATGTGGCAGAAAGAATGAACAACCCAAGACAAACCACCTTGCTCGCATTCTTTCGCCTTTGCGAAAGAGACAATTTCGCTAAGTCTCTGTTGTACAATGAAGTGCCACATTATTATACTTATAACAAGCAGCAAGGTGTTTTTAATCGCAGGAGACGTGGAACTGCTGTAGAAGGCGAGTCCGGCATTTTTAAAGAACACGTGATTGGAAGAGTATACACGGTGCACCCAAATAATGCAGAGTGTTATTATTTACGCCTTCTTCTTCACACAGTGCGAGGACCTACTTCTTTTGCTGAGCTCCGCAAAGTGGACGATATAGAATATCCCACATTTCAAGCTGCTTGCCGCGCACGGCATTTATTAGATGGCGATCAGCATTGGGATGATGCTTTAGCCGAAGCATGCGTCAGTGATAGTCCACATCGTTTGCGCCATTTATTTGCCATTTTGTTGACATTTTGTGGCCTATCGGACGCTGGGCAGTTGTGGCAAAAATATAAAGACGCGTTTGCCGAAGATTTTTTGAGACAGCAAAATATAAATAGTGAAACTTCTGACCAAGTACGTGAAAGCTGCCATAATAGGGCTTTGCTGGCTATACAAGATATAGTTACAAGTATAGGAGGGAACCCCCTCAGTCAATACGGCTTGCCGACACCGACAGTTGGTGGGGAACGAATTAATAGGGAGTATACATCTGAAATAAATTACAACCCCGAAGAGTTAGCAGAAATATTGCGAAATGGCTGTTCAAATTTGACGACAGAACAACGTCAAATCTTTAATAGAGTATGCTGTAGTGTAGAACATTCATTAGGAGAAATGCTGTTTTTAGATGCACCTGGTGGAACAGGTAAAACTTTCCTCACTAAAGTTATCTTGGCTCAAATAAGGAGCCAAAACAAAATTGCCCTTGCCGTCGCTTCCTCAGGAATAGCTGCCACTTTATTACCAGGAGGAAAAACTGCACATACAACATTTAAAATACCAATCGACTTGGACCGCACAGAAAACCCTGTTTGCAACGTGTCTCGCAATAGTGATAAAGCAAGGGTTTTACGCGATTGCGCCCTTATCGTTTGGGACGAGTGTACGATGGCAAATCGTAAAGCTGTGGAAGCTGTAGATAGAACGTTGCGAGATATAAGACAAAATGACCGACCGATGGGAGGCTTAACGGTGCTATTCTGTGGAGACTTCAGGCAGACACTCCCTATAATACCCAGAGGAACGAGGGCCGATGAAATAGGTGCCTGTTTAAAGAGCTCTATTTTATGGCGTAGTGTCATATTAACTAATTTGAGCTTTAATATGCGAGCATATTTGGGAGGTGACGCAAACGCGCAGGTTTTCTCAAATTTACTACTTCAAATTGGTAACGGCACATACCCGACTCAAGAAGGAGGTAAAGTAACTTTAGTCGAAAGCCTGTGTTCTTCTGTTGCCTCACAGCAGGAACTCATTTCCTCTGTATACGGAGATCCATCAGAGATCTCGAACCATGACGCTGCTTGGCTATGCCAACGAGCTATTTTGGCACCTCGCAACGACCAAGCAGCAGCAATAAATTCTCAAATATTGGTACATGTTTCTGGAGAAAGTAGGGAATATTTATCTATTAACACGGTTTTAGAAGAAGGAGATGCCACCCACTATCCAGTAGAGTTTTTAGACTCTCTAAATACACCAGGTCTTCCAGCACACAAAATTTATTTAAAAGTCGGAGTACCAATCATTCTACTCAGAAATTTAAGCCCACCAAAACTATGCAATGGAACTCGGTTGAGAGTAACAAATCTCCAACGAAATGTCATCGAAGCCGAAATCTTAACAGGTTGCGGCTCCGGTGATGTTGTTTTCATTCCCAGGATACCCATTATCCCCAATAATTTTCCGTTTACTTTCAAACGTGTGCAATTTCCTGTAAGCCTCTGTTACGCTATGACTATTAATAAAGCCCAAGGCCAGACGTTATCCGTTGCGGGTGTAGACCTTACTTTTGATTGTTTTTCACACGGCCAACTCTATGTTTCTCTATCACGTGTTAGCAACCCAAACAACCTTTTTGTATATGCTCCGGGTAATTCCACCGCTAACATAGTATATAGAGAAGCATTAACGTAATCAACTATACCAAAGTCAGGACTCTTATCTAAATCATCAAAAAGGTGATATACTCTTATCTAAACGACGTTGTTTTGTTCTCGACAACCACGCGAACGAAGTCGCGGGCACAGCTAGTATATAATATAGTATACAAGGAGGAGCTCGTGGCTAAAGAAATAACAGCCGCATAGGTTGATCTATGCCCGGGGGTTGAGGATGATCTCGCCCCTGGGCATTCAGGGCAGGGAGGAACAGGGGTGGGTTTTACTCAGTAAGAGTCTGACACGCCCTTCCGCTCCACCCTAGAGCGGAAGAAGTCATTGGATGATTTCCCACCCCCCAAAAAAAAAATGGGTTGATCTATCAGGTTAAGCTACGCTTGCCGGGGTCGGTCCGTGGGTGGGTTCTTCTCATCTTTACATACCGAGACTCCTCCGTGCCTCGGAAAGCACGTTAAGCCGTTGGTCCCGGCTGTCAAACGCGGATCTTTGACAGTCGTTACGGGTCGTCAGAAGCCCGAAAGTCTGACATCCAGTCTTACCAAGGGGTATCGTATTACCCAGTAACTGGGTTGTGGAGGTCAGATAGACAATCGCTCCATGTAAAATACTGGTATTCAGCTGCATCCGGTTAGACTGGAAGCCGACCCCAAGATAGTTGGGAAAAGGCGCGGGCAGATGATGATATGGTGTTAAAAAAGTTGGCTGTCACGGGACGCCCGGCATGATGTGAAACATCTGTTTTAGTATTAGAATTCAAAATTGTTGTTAGTTGTTGATGGTGGTGTTGTGTTATTGTTGGTTGTTATTGTTGGTTGTTGTTATTGTTGTGTGTTGTGTTACTTTTTTTTGGCATAGATGTTTCTAGGGAGAAGGGAGTCGAGAGCTGCGACGTAGTGGGGTGCATCGTGCCATGCCAATTACTGCCAAGCCGTGCCAATAGATGTTTCACATCAAAAATTAACCCTCAAAATTTTAAGGAGTGCTTTAGACCATGGAAAAAATAACTTTAACTATGGGACCAACATTGAAATCGCGAAAAAAAATCAGTTGTTCCGTACACTATGACGAGTTGTAGGCGTAGGTCAAGGTTTATTTTATAACAAAAAAAAATGGAAATCTAGAATATTAATCCTATAAGTGGCAAACATATTGTAATACAATAATATAGTTAAGAAGTACTCACACTAAAGTGATTAGATACGGGTGCAGTTTGACGTTACTCTGGGCGCCATCTTGTGGCACGACGTCCGACACGGCCATCTTATTCTGTGCTCACCGCCAGTACGCTGCGGGAATAAATTACGTTTATTACTGTTTTGCAAAAAAACTTGGATTTATATTATATATTCTTCTATTGTTTTGTATTTTTTTTTCTTTTACACATTGTAGCTGTTGTACCCCAAAAAACTAAACAGTTATGTAATACCCGAATGGTTAACCCCAATAACATAGAATTTGAACATAATTGGAGAAAAACCAAAACGTTTTTGTTGATTTTTTCAAAAACCGCTCTGACGTAGGTACGACTATCAAACAAAAAAAAGAGTCATCAAAATAAATTCATACTTGGCAGAATAATCGCGTAAAAAAACATATGAAATAAAACATACCTAGTTGAAAATATAGGCTAAAATAAAAATAAAATATATGCCGAAAAATCCAATTCCCTGTTTGTACCGACTTCCTATTCTGTTGAATAGGAAGTCGGTACAAACAGGGAAGTACATCCCCAAGTACATTTCTCTAAGTTAAAAGTACAAATTCAAAGCATTTATTTCAAATAAACCATTTACAGGCACTTTTGAATTGTCAAGTCGGTCAGTCAGAAAGATGAAGTTAAGCACATTCCAAAGCGTAGATCTCAATGGAGAAGAACGTGCAAGAAACTCCATGGACACTCTTTTAAACCATTGTATCTATTACAAATCCTGGTTACATATTATAATTATCATGTTGCTTCTATTATGTGAGAACAATAACATTGTATATAATATTATGCAATAAATACAAGAAAAGGCATAAAAAATATAATAGAATAAAACTTTATTGTACGAAAATAAAAAAATAATAGTCAGTGGAACAACAAATTAGCTTTTCGTCAAAATTGAATTTACTGTTCGTACAAAATTAAGTTATTACAACTGACAAAGGTTTTTATTATTTTACGTATTTTTCCGCATAATTGTGATAGCTGTGTGAGAACTTCCACTTGTTTTTAGGGTTCCGTACCGAAAGGGTAAAACGGGACCCTATTACTAAGACTCCGCTGTCCGTCCGTCTGTCACCAGGCATCTCATGATACTTTTTTGGTACTTTTGCCTACTACTTTGGATACGAAACATTCTGAGACCTGTTTTAACAACGTAAATATACTTTATCCTCTTTGTAACAAATGTGACGTTGGATTCATTAATATTTATTTTCTATGCTATGCTACGATTTTTTATTCAATGAGGGCGCCACTTGGCCGATAGTACGGCCTTAATATTAGGTCACAAGACGATCGTCCACTTACGACGAGGTACTGTAGGCCTACGGTTCTGATTGATCTACTTGCACCACAATAGCGAGGGTAATGGCCGGCTCTGACGTGACTACGAGTGACAAGTCACGTGAATATATTCACTGCGTCATTACTCTTATCATTAACAAGGGATTCCTGAGTGTGCGGTGCTGAATTCAAACCGCATGGGGTATTTTTTTTAATGAAAACTTCTTTAAGCATGTTGGGTACTTTTGCGATGGGGAAAAAGCACTGAACTCGCGTGACCATCGGCTCTGTATAAATATGGACAGTACGAAAACTACGTACAAACGTTCGAAACGGCACACTCACACAGACGCGCTCATCTACGCAAGAACTAAGCGATAGTCACGGTGCGCGCAGTTGCGGCTGCCGTGTCGAGACGAGTGGTCGTGTTATATCCTGAGCCACGGACCGTTTTAAAATGCCACGAGCGTATTGCGCAGTGTACTGTTGTATGAACTCGGCTTCTTCAAATCCGGGCTTTCGTTTTTTAAACTCCCTACTGATCTTGAAAGGTACCTAATGATGATTTAATTATGAAAAATAAAGACGTTTTTAAAATGTTAATGGTTTTTCATTGACATCACACGCATTTTCAGATTGAAACGCGGTAAGGTGCGCTGCCGCAGAGTTAACTAGCTATCGGCCGAGCATCGCGCATTTTGACTTCACTTTAACACCCTCGAAAACCATGAAAATTTATGCGTGACGTGAAAAAAAAGGGTATGGGCCTTTGTGGGATATCTAAATGTTTTTCAAATTGCGCGGCAACTTTGAAGCATCTTCAATAGATTTTTTTTCCAAACATTAACAGTGACAACCCTAGCTCTCTAATGGAGCGTAGGTAATTATCTCATCAAATAGGCTTAGTTTCCATACTGTCCATATTTATACTGTGCCGTCGGGTTCTGATAGAGTTTTCACTTTTGAGGTGCAATCCTCTTTTTTTTTGTGGGGTGGGGGGAAATCATCCAATGAATTCTCCCGCTCTGGGTAGAGCGGGAGGACGTGTCAGATTTTTACCCCACCCGTGTTCAGTCCTATGACTGATAGATTTTTTTTTTTGATAAGCCCGTTTCGTAAGTTGACACAACTCAAGTCTAGATAATGATGGCGGCCACCAGACACATGCCGAGACAAATAAAAACTTTTTTACAAAAAAATTAGAACCGACTTCCAAAAAAAGTGCAAAATAACTTTAATTTTGGAAGTCGGTGTTTCTGGTTTTGTGTCTTCGTTTTTTGACACCGACTTCGAAATAAAAGTTATTTTGCACTTTTTTATTTTGGAAGTCTGTTCTATTTTTTTTGTAAAAAAGTTTTTATTTTTCACTTTTTAGTTGTGGTTCCTCATTAAATTGTGTTAATTGTGTCATTATTTGAAGAGTTCCGTTGTCTTTCTCCGAAACTCATCATCAGATGTATATGAAATTTAAATGGGACTATTTCGGAATAAAGCCCTTTCGAACAAAAAAAGAATTTTGCAAATCTGTCTATGTATGACGGAGTTATACATAAAAAAAAATACAAACATCCGAATTGATATAACCTCCTCCTCTAGGAAGTTGGTTAAAAATGCAGGTAACTTACCACATTCTATTTAGTACACCAACCAGTGTCGCGGTACTCTACATAAATAATTTCGAGTGCAGTAATTTGAACCGCTTACCATCCATCAGGTAAGATAATCAAGTTGAACCCAGAAACCCATGCTCAGAAGTCGCGATGCAACAAGGCAGATTCTCATCATCATCATTTCATCCGAAAGACGTCCACTGCTGGACATAGGCATCACCCAAGTGTCGCCACGATCGATTAATACGTTTGTTTTATTTATTGTTCTGAGACAGCGACACGCCGGCTCACGCTGAAAACCAGCGCCGTGGATTCGTGTCTGCGTGCATGGGCCACTGCAAAAAGCTGAGCGTTAGCCGTTTCGCGTGTTAGTGGCGCATATATCCGTCTAGGATATATTTTGTATTAGTTGTTTATGTATCAAAATGTATGTGTGTCGCTGTAGAGGATCCACCATCACCCCGGTGTTGAAAATGGCGCCATCACTCTGGACCATAGCAAAATATAGCTAGTATAGTTCGTTTTGTAATGTTTAAAGTATGCCTTATTATGTCCTAAGTATGTCTTATTATGTTTTAAATACGTCTCATTATGTTCAGTAATACCCTAAAAATAAAGGTAAAAGTATGTTCAATGTCAAAGTTTATGAGGTAACTTTTTTGTATAGCGCAAGTAGTGCATGCCACAGCGCTAAAATTGACCAATTGTGTTAAAGTCCGTAGTAAGGAATTTCGGCTAGTCAGCGATTGGTTGTTCATATTCATGCTTCTCATGATTGGCTACAGAGAAAGTTTTCGGAGTCCACCATGTTAAATTATGTACATATTGAAATACATATGTAAAGTTGCTTTGTTTTTATTGTAGTTTATAGATTTGTGAGAATGTGAATTTAGAATCTAATAGTAAAATATAACGTAGATTCAGTTTGTCCTTGGAATACATACTTTGTATTATGTATATATGTCAGTTTTGTTGTTAGTAAGACCAGTAAATATGTAAAAGTAAATATGCAGGTGTTCATTACATAAGAGATAAGTGAGACCTCTCTGATTGGTTGTCGTCAGAATGTTGGAATGCCTGTGATTGGTCGAAAGTTAATGTTCAAGTTAATTTGTAGAATTAACAAATTGTATTGGCTGTCCGGGTCTGCATTTGCTGCACTACGTGCCCCATAGAATTTGGGTAATATATATAGGCACCCCTGGCAGTCAAAATTAGTCTCTCAGCGTCAGTGACTCAAGTGAGCTCGAAAGCCTCTGGCTTCGCTCCTATCGCCTTGTACCACACCTTGTACGGCGGTTTATTGTCTTGTACCACACCTTGTACAGACTGTTGTTACTGTCCACTATTGGGGCAGTAATTCTAATTGTGTTTTCCACCGTAATTCTGTGTATATACCTGTGCTTCATGTGACTTTTTACCATTTTACCTTTTTTATGTACCAATATACCATTTTTATTCAATCTGTGTATCAAACTTATTGACCCACTTGCTCAACTCATCACACGTGCGTGTCGCAAGACTACAATACGCCAGTCACACACAAATCCTCAACCCTCGCGCCTATCGCGAAAAGCTTCGATATACAATTTGGTTAGCCGGATTGTGTATCATCGTCAACAGTCGCTTTCACGTGAATAAACAGTTTTTCTTTCTTTCTTTCTTATTAGGTGCGTCTCGCATCCACCTGACTCCCGTGACCCAAAAATCATACTTTGCCTTTGCCTTTGCCCAACTATCTTCCAGAAGTAATAACAGCTGCACGGGTCGATCCATCAGGTTAAGCTACGCTTGACGGGGTTGTTCCATGGATGGGTGACCATCTTTACATACCGAGACTCCTCCGTGTCTCGGAAAGCAAGTTAAGCCGTTGGTCCCGGCTGTCAATCGTGGATCTTTGACAGTCGTTACGGGTCGTCAGAAGCCCGAAAGTCAGACAATCAGTCTTCCCAAGGGGTATCGTATTACCCAGTTACTGGGTTGTGGAGGTTAGATAGGCAGTCGCTCCATGTAAAATACTGGTTGGTATTCAGCTGTATCCGGTTAGACAGGAAGCCGACCCCAAGATAGTTGGGAAAAGGCTAGGCAGATTGCAGATTGATTCCAGTCTAACCGGATGCAGCTGAATACCAGTATTTTACATGGAGCGACTGCCTATCTGACCTCCACAGACCAGTTACTGGGTAATACGATACCCCTTGGTAAGACTGGTTGTCAGACTTTCGGGCTTCTGACTACTGCTGCCATCCTACTGATATTATAAATGCAAAAATTTTGACGGATGGATGTATATTTGTTAGTTAATCACGCCAGAACGGCTGCACGGATTTGGATGAAATTTGGCACAGAGATAGATTATAGTCTGGAATAGTACATAGGTTATAATTTATAATGGGGGAAGTAGGTACTAACCGCTGGTAGAAACTAGTGTGTATTAAAAATATCAAAAATGCAGGGCCCCAATTCTGTAACTTTGAGTTAAGCAACACGCCATCGACACTCTATCGACACACAACAGACATTATTTTGCCACTGTTGCTAATTTGGTATTCTGCTAAAACTTCCAAATGCTATTGACATATTATAGTAGACCAGACTACCAATTATTACAATAGTCTTATTATGGCGTTTCAATCGCACTACAGTGGCAAGTCAATGACCATAAATAGTTTATAGAATACCAAATGTCAATGACTATTCTATTGAGACCACACTACCGACACACTATTGACAAGTTAGTTATTTTACGGAATTGAGTCCCAGATGTTGTTCTGGAAGTGCCGACAGAACTGAAAACTTAAACAAAAATGCCCAACGCGCCTCGCGATCCGCTACGAGCGCTACGACTCGAATCGCGTAGCGATCGATTCGAGATATAAAAGCATAAATGTCTCGAAAACGGTAAGTCCAATCGCAAAAATAACCAAAATTTGGGCTCCCTTTAAAAAACCCCGTAGAAATATCCATAAGATGTGAATTCATAAAAAAATATAATGCTCTACGCCTCCCGGTGACGGTGTCGCTCGAGTTCAATTGTTTTTTCCCCATCTCAAAAATGCCCAACGCGCCTAAAGAAGTTTTCACTTCAAAAACAATAATACAACAATAAAATTAGCAAACTGATAATATTATTATCTGCTTCGTATTCAGGAAATAATTCGACAAAACTTCAAGGTCGTAATATTGTAATACTAACAATTGATCGCTAATCGTTAAATAAATGCGTGTTATTATCTGTATAATATCAAAGTATATCACGGTTTAGTAGTTTGGTAACAATTGCGCTTATAGCGATTGCAGAATTCATGTCCTCGGATGGTTAACAAGCTTGTTGGTAAATGTTTACAGCCATCTTTTTAGGGTTGCGTACCCGGAGGGTAAACAACAGAACCCTATTACTAAGCTACCGCTGTCCGTCTGTCTGTGTGCCAGTCAGCGGGCTGTATCTCATAACCCGTAATAGGTAGATAGTTGAAATCTTCACAGAATGTGTATTTCTGTTGCCGCTATAACAACAAATTAAAAATGAAAGGGGACTACAAACGTGTTTTTTTAGCTTTTTTTGGTCGATCTTAATTATGACAATACCTTACCTACATAGTATTAAATCTTGTATGATGATACGGAACCCATCATGCGTGAGTCCGACCCGCACTTGACCGGTTTTTATTGGGACAAGCCCACCACTTTATTCCCAACCACTGTAACTCCTGTAATCCAGAATCAACAGCGGTGACACCAGATTTTTTTTTTTTTGAGATGAGTGGGAAATCATCCAATGACTTCTGCCGCTCTGGGTGGAGCGGGAGGGTGTCGCGCAGACTCCTCCTGACTAAAACCCACCTCTGTTCCTTCCCTGCCTGAGTGCCCAGGAGTGCGGTAACTCATTTTCAGAATTTATACGCTAGGCATAAGGGTTGAATTTCGAAAAACCCTTAGTGGATTCCTACTCTTCACAAAGAACACACCCTACAAATTTCATGTATCTAGGACAAGCGGTTTAGGCTGTGCGTTGATATGTCAGTGAGTCAGGACTTTGAATTTTATACAGCATGTAACAGAAACCCTGTCCGATTTTGAAGGGTATTACTTGGTGTCGTACTGCGTACACATATACGTAATGATTTAATGGATACGAGATTATTATTTTTCCCCAGTGAAAATAATTAATTAAAAAAAAAGAAATACTTATCAAAGGCAACACTGAGCGCTCGACAAAGTTCACCTACTGTTTCGTTTTAAACATGCCACCTGCGCGAGACCGAGTGCTTACAGTGCGGCTAATGCAGGGCGGTATCCTTTGAAATAAAAATAGGTAAAAATAAAAAGATTTCGCCGGCCGGTGGAGTGTTGTCAACTTACGAAAATTTGCCCTAGTTAGTGTTAAATTTCGCATATTTTATAAAAATAAAAAATCTATAACTTTTGGTTTTTATGAGTTAAATTTTTTTTACAACTTTTTCTAGTACGTATGTCATCCAAACTAAACGCATCTGTATCTGCATCTGCCCGCGCAGTTTCCCAAATACCTTAGGGTCGGCTTCCAGTCTAACCGGACGCAGCTGAGTACCAGTTTTTTACATGGAGCGACTGCCTATCTGACCTCCACAACCCAGTTACTGGGTAATAAAATACCCCTTGGTAAGACTGGTTGTCAGACTTTCGGGCTTCTGACGACCTGTAACGACTGTCATCCAAAGAAAACATTTATGCAAAATTTCAGCTCGATCGGAAAACTGGAAGCGGGTTAAATTTAACTTCTCAGTGTTTTTTACATAGTTAAAGATGAAGCTTATAATCGTTCGGGAATCAAACCCTTGACTCGTCCGCCACTCGGCCACTGCGCCACCGCGCTATCGTTAGCGTCAGTTTTAACAAGTCTCACACACGCGACGGATACAGTTCCTTGGAATACGTTATTACTGCCTAGATCACTCCTACTCGCTATAATGATACATTTCCTGACACTTATGATATTTATCTTATGGTGGGAATATAATACCCTATGTAGAATAGGTATGGATAGACACGGTTATCACTCCGGAGGGCAATCTTACGGTGCTGAGCCTTTAAACAAAATACATTTCTGTTAACGTTAACGCTAACGCTTCGTGCAAAATGTATGGCAACGACATTTTGCACGAAGCGTTAGAGAGAGAACTGTCACGTGAATCACGCCCAGTAATGTCTTTGCCATACATTTTACACGAAGCGTTAACGTTAACAGAAATGTATTTTGGCTAAGGGGGCTGGTCCACCAAAGATGTGGAACGATACAGAGAAGATTCCCTGCGCAAGGTTGACACACAAAATCGTAAAGCGTTCCACATTCTGCCCGGGGGTTAAGGATAAATTCGAAACAGAGTTACCTCGCCCCCGGGCACTAAGGGCAGGAAGGAACAGGGGTGGGTTTTAGTCAATAAGAGTCTGACACGCCCTCCGCTCCACCCAGAGCGGGAGAAGTCATTGGATGATTTCCCACCCCACAAAAAAAAAAAAAAACCAAAGATGTAAAAACCCAAACGCTGGGTTAAGCTCGCCTTTGTAATTAACTGTCCCATTGTGTTTTTCTGTATATGTTTTATGTGTGCAATAAAGAATAATAATAATAATAAAGATGTGCGAGGTAGCAACCCGACGGTGAAAAACAACTAAAAAGTTCCAATACAGTCACTGTTCAAGCATTCTGATGTAGTTGTGGCATAAAATCAATAATTGAACTAAAATAACTGCCACCAACTGCATCAGACTGCTTGAAAAGTGACTTGTTTGGAACTTTTTAGTTGTTTTTTACAGTCGGGATTCAATTTTTTTTTCTAGTTCTACAGAAACACACTGGACTTGCATGTTACGAAGGTAATCACGCGCTGTCTACGTCTTAATGACAGGCCAGGTATCAATGTATGACCTCGTACTGTCAGACAATTATAATGACGTAAGGAAAGGTAATCATATCATAATAATACGTATTGTGTGGCTGCAGGACAGTGTGGTTAGTCACAGGGTACGGTCGGCAAAAAGACAAATGACTTTTTACTCGAGTACCTATGTATGTAAGTATGTGTATTATGTATATTGTCAATTTTTAGGGTTCTATCCCCGAAGGGTCTAAACGAAGCCCTATTGCTGTCCCTCACGTGTCCGTCTGACTCACTATCAGTCAACAAAATTTTGTTACGAAGAATTTTTAACTTCCCATTGACCTGTGAACTTGAAATTTGGTGATAATGTTTATTATTACGTATATTTTACTAACAAATACCAAAACATTGATTTCCCTCATACGGTACGGAACCCTATATGTGCGAATTCCGACACGCACTTGGCCTGTTTTTATTTTCCTAAGGGGTACAGGGCGTCATGCGTGGGGATAGCGGATAAATTTGTAACAGAGTTACCTCTCCCCTGGGCACTCAGTTTTTTATTTTTATTTTTTTATGTATGTCCGCGCGTTTCTCCTTCAGTTGTGGACCGATTTTCAAAATTCTTTTTTTATCCGAAAGAATATACTCCCGAGGTGGTCCCATATAAATTTTATCGAAATTGCTTTAGCGCTTTTTGAGAAACTGAACAAAAACGAAAAATACGCATATCTTGATGACGTTTTTGTGTTCTCCAAATGTTTAAATTCCACGTTCCATGTTATTGGGGTTTTTAGTTCTAGGGTATAACAACTAAAAAGCGAAAAATAAAAAACTTTTTTACAAAAAAAACGACCGACTTCCAAAAAAAAAATGCACTAAAAATTAAAAAAAATAACTTTAATTTCGGAAGTCGGTGTTTGTATTTTATTTCTTCGATATTTGACACCGACTTCCGAAATTAAAGTTATTTTTTTAATTTTTAGTGCATTTTTTGTCAGTAAGAGTCTGACACGCCCTCCCGCTCCACCCAGAGCGGGAGATATCATTGGATGATTTCCCACACCCAAAAAAAAAAAGAAAAGTGGTACTGGGCGTGCTGGATAGATTTTAACAAATGAGGTAGGTTTCATTAGATTGGTATTGGTGCTGATTCTGCTATGCACAAACTAAACTTAATTTAGGCTATTGCTCTCTTTTTCTCTCTAATAAAACAAGAAAGAAACGGACGTAAATTAGAGCTGTCAAATTTAGTTGGACTAATATTTCCATACAAATTAAGGGTACACGTAAAAACATGTCGACTAAAAACACGGCGAAGCGCAAGGCGTAAACTAGTTTGACATCTCTAACTTAGATCATAGCTATAGCCGTCCTTTTCTCGCTCTGCCTTTTAGTAAAATACAGCGATTCTCTAATTTTAGTTTAGTTATTAAATAAGAAAATCGGCACCATTGTATTGATAGCCGAACTGACAAAGGTTTATATGGAGCAAAGCCGCACAACTAGGCTAGTTGTAAACTAATTGCGGGACCTAGATGAGACCCGTAGGTGGCTCATATTCGCAACGTGATGTAATCATCGGAAGCTGCCCATCTTATAAATATAAAGTCCTGACGCTCAGGATGTCGTAAAGGTCACGGTATTTGCACCCACACGACGAGCAAGTATAATATTAATTCCTTAGCTTGCCCTGCAATGCGACAATGCTGATATTCTATTAAAACTACACCTACTCATAAGTCGCTATTAAATACCAATAACCTTGAGTGGTTAGCTTGCGTGTTCTGTGTTGAGGTCACGTAACGCGTCGTACGTCCACCCAGTAATAGGAGGAGCCCATCAAGGAGCGCTGTCCCAAATTAGACGCATAATTAATTTATTATACTTAAAACAACAGATATTATACTAAAACACGAGATAAATAATTAAATTATATTTAAAATGGTAAAGGTTTCATAAAAATACGCTTTATAGTTTTAGCGTGATTTTCAATTTTTTATCTGCCGTAGACATAACTTTACAAATTAATTACACTATGTTATAAGAATATAATATCAAATGTTCACATATCAAATTACGAAGAAAATTGTCTAGAGTAACATATTTTTTTTCAACGAAATAAAACTAGTCGTTTAGACGTGACGTTCAATTAAAAATCGTTAAAGTCTTATATCTGCTCTTTAAAATGGTAAACGAGAACAATCTGCCTGCCTTTTGGAGACTACCTCTACTAAGTTGGGGTCGGCTCCCAGTCCAACCGAATGCTGACCAGTTCTACATGGAGCGACTGCCTATCTGACCTGCACAACCCATACTGGGTAACACGACGCCTCTTGGTAAGACTGGTGTCAAACTGTATGGCTTCTGACGAATTGTATGGCGTAACTACTGTCTTTTAAATTAAAAAATAACTTTAATTTTGGAAGTCGGTGTCAAATAACGAAGAAATAAAATATAAATTGTTGGTTCGCGCTTGACCACTATCTCACCTGATGGTAAGCGATGATGTGGTCGCTTGTCTAGAAGTAACCTATTCACTCTTGACTTAAAGACTCCCAGGTTGTAGCTATCAGGAAACACAGACTCCGGCAGGGAATTCCACTCCTTAGCTGTACGCACAATGAAAGTGTTCCCTTAAACGTTTAGTGCGTGTGGGTGGGATGTCCACCCTGTACCGGTGGCCCATCGCCGTACGTCTAGTGATCCGATGATGGAACGGGCTCGTGATGTGTGAGGATAAAAACTTTACGATAAGAATCATATTTAGCGAACCGATTTTAATATGAAATTCGGTGGGTTTCTGAAAAAAAAAGCAATTTCTACGTTATACCTAATGTCACTAGCTGCCAATTTTCTATTCGACCTTGTCAGAGTTAGAAAAAGTACATGAAATCATTCGGGAAAACCGTAAATGCTAAAATTATTCGTTTGTTCACACGACACCCTTGCGGCCGTGCCAAATTGGATTAAAATAAAAAGGAATGGGTATTCACTTTCATTTCGGAGAATACGTATTTGTCATCATACTCATCGGAAGCAACGGAAAAATTAAAAAAAAAAATATAATTACTTTATTTTTCATCAATTTTAAAAATTATTTTTCTTTCCGTCGACAAAATTAAGCATAGATTCCCTAATTTCTATATGTGCACATTATAAATACTCACACTGTAGTTGGGGATAACTGTGATCGGCTTGCCCAGCTATGTTGTGGTCACATGATGATGAATGTCCATTCCGTGATTCAATGGAAAGAAAATACAAGAGCCCTCAATAAACCAACTTCAAAACCTTTGTTTAATAACCCAACAATGGTGCCGATTCTGTTGTACACAAACTAAACTTAATTTAGGCTATTGCTATCTTTTTAACCGACTTCGAAAAAGGAGGAGGTAATCAATTCGGATGTTTGAATTTTTTTTTTTATGTATGTTCGGGCATAACTCCGTCATATATTGACGGATTTGCAAAATTCTTTTTTTGTTCGAAAGGGGTTTATTTCGAAATAGTCCCATTTAAATTTCAAAAAGATCTGATGATGGGTTTCGGAGACAGACAACGGAACTCTTCAAAAATTGACAGCAAATCAATCGCGATTGCTGCTATCGTATGTCTATGAATTGTTAACACAGTTTAATGGGGAACCACAACTAAAAAGTGAAAAATAAAAAACTTTTTTACAAAAAAATAGAACCGACTTCCAAAAAAAGTGCAAAATAACTTTAATTTCGGAAGTCGGTGTCAAAAAACAAAGACACAAAACTGGAACACCATTTTTTCTTTCTAATAAAACAAGAAAGAGACAGACGCAAATCAGAGGTTTCAAATTTCGTTGTACTAATATTTCCATAACATATAAAAACATGTCGACTAAAAACACGGTAAAGCGCAAGGCGTAAACTAGTTCGTCATCTCTAACTTAGTTCACAGCTATAGCCGTCCTTTTCTCGCACTGCCTTTTTAGTAAAAGATAGCTATTCTCTAATTTTAGTTTAGTTATTGAACAAGAGTATCGGCACTAATGACGCATTCAATTAAATTAACAGATCGACACAAAACAATGATTCAACTACAATGATATTACATTCATATAAAACTAGCGACCCGTCCCAGTTTCGGGTAGGTACAAATACACCTAAACCTTCCTCATGAATCACTCTGTTTATTGATGAAAGCTCCATCAAAATGCGTTCAGTAATTTTGATTCATGACCGGTCCTGTGCGTCTCGCATCCATCGGCTACCCGCAACCCTCACCAGGTCATCGGTCCACCTTGTTAGAGGCCTTCCAACGCTGCGTCTTCCGGTACGCGGTCGCCACTCCAGAAATTATTTTCGGCCCCATACACCGTCTGTTCTGCGAGCAATGTGCCCTGCCCACTGCCACTTCAGTTTGGCGATTCTTCGGGCTATGTCGGTGACCTTGGTTCTCTTGCGAATGTCATCATGCCTGATTTGATAACGTTAGGAAACTCCGAGCACTGCCCTCTCCATTGCCCTTTGGGTGACTGTAAGCCTTCTGATGAGGCCCATTGTGAGCGACCACGTTTCTGTTCCATATGTCATCATCACTGGCAACACGCACTGGTGATAGACTTTCGTCTTGAGACACTGTGGTATGTGGGACGAGAAGATACCGCGCAGCCTCCCCAACACCGCCCATCCGACTCCTTCTGAGTTGAGCCGAGTTTCTCGAAGTTAGTCCTACCTAACAGCATCGTTTGTCTCAGGTAGACGTACTTATCTACAACATTGAGCCATGCTATCAGAAGATGTTTGGCCAAAACCTGCCCAGATTAATTAAAGCGGCACAAATATTAATTAAAAAAGGTATAGACTTGTAATTATAATTAATTTTTATAATAACAAAATATTAATTTTTTAATATTGACAATTATAACATCGCCTTCGACGCGTCTGTAAGGGTGTTATAATGTTATTGAATAAGTAAATAATCAATTAATATATATCTCTGTATGAGGCTTTGTGCTAAAAATGCACCCCCCTGAAAATAGATCTGCCGGCGCACATGTCATCCACCTCATAGCTCCATCTCACCCACACGAACAACACGTTTTGGGAATTCCCTGCCAGAGTCTGTTTCCTGATAGCTACAACCTGGGAGTCTTTAAGTCAAGAGTAAATAGGTTACTTCTAGGCAAGCGTGCTCCATCGTCGACCACATCAGCGCTTACCATCAGGGGAGGTAGTGGTCAAACGCGATCCAACAATGAAAAAAAAAAATTATAATGGTACCGATTCTGTTGTGCACAAACTAAATTTAATTAGTTTATAGGCTATTGCTATCTTTTTCTCTCTAATAAAACAAGAAAGAGACGGATTTCCATACAAATTAAGGGTACACGTAAAAACATGTCGACTAAAAACACGGTGAAGCGCAAGGTGTAAACTAGTTTGACATCTCTAACTTAGTTCATAGCTATAGCCGTTCTTTTCTCGCACTGCCTTTTAGAAAAAGATTCTCTAATTTTAGTTTAGTTATCGAACAAGAGAATCGGTACCAATATCATTGTTCAATCAATCTGCCCGCGCCTTTTCCCAACTATCTTGGGGTCGGCTTCCAGTCTTATCGAATACAGCTGACTATCAACCAGTATTTTACATGGAGCGACTGCCTATCTGATCTCAACAACCCAGTAACTGGGTAATACGATACCATACTTGGTAAGACTGGTTGTCAGACTTTCGGGCTTCTAACGACCCGTAACGACTGTCAAAGATCTACGATTGACAGCCGGGACCAACAGCTTAACGTGCTTTCCGAGGCACGGAGGAGTCTCGGTATGTAAAGATGGTCACTCATCCATGGACCAACCCCGGCAAGCGTAGCTTAACCTGATGGATGGACCCGTGCGGCTGTTATTACTTTAGCCACGAGCCCCATAATATTATTCAATTGTTTCAGACTGCCCACTGACGTATCTTTATACGTTATTAATACCGACACAATACATCCACTCCCGATTTCACAATAAATAGGAAAACCTTCCATTTGTCGCCGGTCACAAGTCACAGTTGCTCAATACAATGATTTTCAATTCAATTCGGAATGTATCGGGCACACTCGCTTCGTGACTGAATGGCAGCGGCGAGGTTAAGGCTCAGTCCGCTGTCAGTCCTTGGCTGGGTGACCGTTCTGCTCGGTGAGGTTTCTCCGTGATTTGGGCAGCAATTGGCCGGTCTTGGTTGTTGTTGAATTGTTAAGTTTTTTATAGGATGGGGAATCATCAAATAACTGCTCCCGTTCTGGGTGGAGCGGGAGGGCGTGTCAGACTCTTATTGACTAAACCCCACCCCTGTTCCTTTAGTTGCCTTTGCCAGGGCCCGCGGTAACTCTTTTGATCACTACCGTTACCCTTTTTGAGGGTTCCGTACCCAAAGGGTAAAATTGGACCCTATTACTAAGATTTCGCTGTCCGTTCGTCTGTCGGTCTGTCACCAGGCTGTATCTCATGAACCAAGATACTTTGACAGTTGAAATTTTCACAGATGATGTATTTCTGTTGCCGCTTTAACAACAAGTACTAAAAAAACAGAATAAAAAAATATTTAAGTAGGGAACCCATACAACAGACATGATTTTTGCCGTTTTTATAGATAATCGTACGGAACCCTTCGTGCGTGAGTCCGACTCGCACTTCACCTGTTTTTTTTTTTGGCAGCTTAATTGAGTGTTCGGAATTCAGGATGTGGCAAATTTAGACAGTTTTCAGGCAAGAGTTTCTGGTTCTGGTCTGAGGTAATATGCTGGCACGCAGATTCGCCCGATGTAGTGTAGACGTCAAAATCACCCTTTTTAAGGCATATTGCCAAAGTATCTACACGGGAAACCTGTGGGCTGCTTATGCCAAGAGAGCGATGGACACTCTGCGCGTCCAGTATAATAATATTTTTAGGATGCTGTTGCGAAGGCCTCGTTTTTATAGTGCTTCGGAAATGTTTGTACAGAATCGAACCTATGGCTTTAATGAGGTGATTCGCAAAAAAACTGCTTCTCTACTAAGCAGAGTACGAGAAAGTAGCAACAGCATCCTCAAAGTAATAGGGGAGGATGTTACATCTCCAATTTTAAAAAAGATGGTGAGGAAGGTGATAATTTGATAGTCCCAATAAATGGTGGTTTATTGTGACTATTAGATTATATTGGTGAATATCGTGGCACTTTACTAACAATAGCTGTAAGTCATTATTGTAATTACTAACACATTGGATCTTAGTTATCTGAAAAATAAAGACTTATTATTATTTCGTTTATTCATTTGTAAATACATATAAATTATATTTTTAAATATTTCAATGAAAAAATAAAATAAAAAACATTTAAAAATATAAAAAATAGTATCCCACCGGTATCGGGAACAGGGTCCAAGCTACCGGCGGTCAGGGCTCCAGAGAGAGGAACCGCCTGACAATGCGAGCCGTGTCCAGAAGTACTGCTTTCTGAATCAAGCCCTTGATCCAGCCGCCTAACGAGAGCCTCCTGAGGTGTTGGTCGAGGCTCGTGGCTATTAAGCCATTGGCTGACACGACTATCGGTACAATGATCGCTGAGTCATTATTATTATTATTATTAATTATGTTTTTTTTTACAGTTAATGGCCTCGTTGGTTTAGTAGTCGCAATCGCTACTCCAGTGGTCTCTGCGTTCGATGCCCTGGGGCCCAATTCTGTAACTTTGAGTTAAGCAACACGCCATCGACACTCTATCGACACACAACAGACATTATTTTGCCACTGTTGCAAATTTGGTATTCTGCAAAAACTTCAATATGCTATTGACATAATATACTCGTAGTAGAGCAGACTACCAATTATTACAATAGTCTTATTATGGCGTTTCAATGGCACTACAGTGGCAAGTCAATGATCATAAATAATTTATAGAATACCAAATGTCAATGACTATTCTATTGAGGCACCACTGACACACTACCGACACACTATTGACAAGTTAGTTATTTTACTGAATTGGGCACTAGGTCGGGCAAAGTGGATTTGAGTACATAGATACTATTGAGGTGTAAAAAGACGCGTATATGCGTAGTTAACGGCTCTGTGATGTATCTTTTTACAGCCTGTATGTAGATACGCCGCGACCTATGCCTCTTTGGCAAAACAGCGTAGTTCTATGTTATTGGATAGTCTCACATTTAACGACGGTCTCACCGGAACCTCACGTACACCAAGTACCTGCACACAATGAAATTGTTTCTAAAACATTTTGTCAACTCAACTAGTACGCTATAAGAAACCTTTTAGGATTCCGTACCCAAAGGTTTCAAACGGAGCCCTATTGCTGTCACTTAGGCTAGCCGCTGACTTGTGATTTTTGTCACCGTGACTTTTTGTCACTGTCACCCACGATGCGCCCACTTGGAAAGTCACTGAGCAACTAAACGCGCTCATTCTTGAAATGAATTTCGTACAGAATGCTGTAATAAGTGCTCTTGAAATAAGAAGAAGAAAAATGAAACGAAAAAAAACGCTACTGGGTGCATCCCATATAAACCGAAAGATTGTTTCAAGGAAAATTTTACACTCTATATTCTAAACTACGTCAGTATCCTTCTAAATTATAATAATAATAATATTCCACAACTATCACACAACGCCATCTAGTCCCAAGCTAAGCAGAGCTTGTGTTATGGGTACTAGACAACTGATAAACATACTTATATATTTCTAAATACATACATATTATAGATAAATTACACCCAGACACAGAACAAATGATCGTGCTCATTACACAAACATTTGTCCTGGGTGGGAATCGAACCCACGACCTCCGGCATAGCAGTCAGGGTCACTAACCACTAGACCAACAGGCCAGTCAAATTCAGTCACCTAGGAACTATTTGTCACCGTATTGTCACGTCACCATGATCAGTGCACTCCCATGTATCCTCATAGCACTCGACTGGGTAACAAAAAGTCACAGTCATAAAAATCACAAGTCAGTGGCTAGCCTTACGTGTCCGTCTGACTTTCCATCGTCTGTCACAAAATTTTGTTCCGAATAAATGATAAATGATGTTTATTCAGTAAATAGGTTACAAGGAACACTTTTACACGTCAATGTTTTTTGTCAGTTGAAGCTAGATGAGGCCGGAATAATTTTTAACCGACTTCGAAAAAGGAGGAGGTTATCAATTCGGATGTTTGTATTTTTTTTTTTTTTTTTTTTTTTTTTATTTTTTTTTATGTATGTTCGGGCATAACTCCGTCATATATTGACGGATTTGCAAAATTCTTTTTTTGTTCGAAAGGGATTTATTCCGAAATGGTCCCATTTAAATTTCAAAAAGATCTGATGATGGGTTTCGGAGACAGACAACGGAACTCTTCAAAAATTGACAGCAAATCAACCGCGATTGCTGCTATCGTATGTCTATGAATTGTTAACACAGTTTAATGGGGAGCCACAACTAAAAAGTGAAAAATAAAAAACTTTTTTACAAAAAAATAGAACCGACTTCCAAAAAAAGTGCAAAATAACTTTAATTTCGGAAGTCGGTGTCAAAAAACAAAGACACAAAACAGGAACACCGACTTCCGAAATTAAAGTTATTTTGCACTTTTTTTGGAAGTCGGTTCTATTTTTTTGTAAAAAAGTTTTTTATTTAACTTCCCATTGACCTATGCACTTGAAATTTTGTGATAATGTTTATTATTCCGTATGTATTTTACTTTTTTTTTTGTTTTTTGTTTTTATTTCTTTTTGTTTTATTTATTACTAAAAAATCACAAGTCAGAGGCTAGCCTTACGTGTCCGTCTGACAGTTCGTCGTCTGTCACAAAATTTATTATATTGATAAATCACATTTTTTCTTTGATAAATCCCTCATTTTTCGGTTTTTAATTTTTGATGTTGGGAAATCATCCAATGACTTCTCCCGCTCTGCGTGGAGCGGGAGGGCGTGCCAGACTATTACTGACTAAAACCCACCCTTGTTCCTTCAGTTGGCCTTTTCGATCAGGTCCGCGGTGACTCTTTGTTCTACGCCCCACTATATGAAACCAAGACTCTGCCTTTTACAGTCACTCTCTCAGTCACTGTGATATTAAGGGGAAAGCGCCAGGGTAACCCGCAAATTTAAAATTTTCACACGTGTTTTGCAATTTACAGGTCAGTGTCAGGTTGTATCTTGGTCAAAATTGGATTCGCGGCCGTAGCAAGAATGTATTAATAAAATTATAATAATCAAAATCATCAATACGACACTTTCAATTATTAGAAATGATGTCAAATGTGAAAATTTTATGAAATCATGACATTTGGAATCCATTCTAAGTGAAAGAGTTGTATTGATGATTTTGATAATAACGGTTCTGTAAATACGTACTTGCTGCGGCCGCAAATCATATTTTCACCAACAAATAATCTGATACTGACCTGCTTTCAAAAAACGTGAGAAAATTTGAATTTCGCGGGTTACCCTGGCGCTTCCCACTTAAAATTAGCGCCAGGGTAACCCGCTAATTTCAGTGACAGGTCAGTATCAGGTTGTAGCGCAGCAGAGCAGCAGTGGTAACGGGCACGACTTACAAGTTGTAGGTCGTGAGTTCAAACCTAGGCAGGCGCTTTACTTTGTGTAAATTATTTCATCACCACTGCTCTCAAAACGGTGAAGGAAAACATCGTGAGGAAACCGGCATGTCCTAGAACCAAAAATCTAATACATGTGACATCCATCAACCCGCATTGGGCCCGCGTGTTGGATTACGGCCCACACCCTCTCACAGAGAGGAGGCCTGTGCCCCAGCAGTGGGGACATTAAAAGGCTGATATAATGATTAGGTTGTATGTTGATCAAAATATACTTCGCGTCCGTAGCAAGTACGTATTTACAATACAACCTTCTAAGTTCTTATTGATGTACGGAATGAGTATTTCATGAAATCATGACATTTGACATCAAACTGAGAGAGTTGTATTGATGAACTATAAATACATACCTATTTGGTCCTCCCGCGAATCATATTTTGATCAACATACAACCTGACAAAGACCTGCAAATTTTTCTTTTTTTTAAACCCTGTTCACTTAGACTATGGCGCTATGACAGGCTAGCCTAAGCCTGTACATTTCACCTTGTAAGATTTACAGAGTTGTGATCCGAATAGAACTGAAGGTCGAGCAACCGATTCAGCTTTTCAGGAAATCTTCGATCCTCAATTGTTTTTATACGATAAGAACAGTCACCCACCACTGAACAGACCGCAGTAACCGCGGTATGTCCTCGCCACGACCGTAAAATACAAGGTATAGAGGGCTCGTGACCAAGCAGTTTTAACAACGAACGCTTTATAATAGGAATTATTCTAGGGTTAAAAATATTACAATTTTATTTAGTGTGTGTAAGATTCTTAAAAAATATTGGCCACGCATTTCTTGCTTTATCAAATCTATGAAACATGACAAAGATAAAATGCATCAAAGTTCAGGGGGTCTACTCCGAAGTGTTTTTACGAAGTATCGGCCGAATGTTCGGACATGTTTGTGTGAAGTGTTAAGGGCCTACCTCCCCATAAGTGGCGCCCTCATTGAATAAAAATTCGTATCTTAGCATAGAAAATAAAGATTAAAGAATCCTATGTTGCGTTTGTTACAAAGAGGATAAGGTATTTTTAGTAGATAGGTAGGTATAGTTAGTGTAAAAAACGGCCGTTTTTGGTACTTTTGCTTACTACTTTGGATACGAAACATTTTGAACATTTTTTAACCACGTAAAAATACCTTATCCTTTTTGTAACAAACGCAACATAGGATTCTTTAACCTTTATTTTCTATGCTAAGATACATAGTAGTATATAGTTGTTAATTATTTAACAATTCAATGTATTCTTAACATAATCAGAATTTGGATTCAAATAATTATCTCCAATAAAAAACTTTTTTACAAAAAAAAACAACCGATTTCAAAAAAAAAATACACTAAAAATTTCTAAATAACTTTAATTTCGGACGTCGGTGTTTGTATTTTTACTTCTTCGTTATTTGACACCGACTTCCGAAATTAAAGTTATTTAGAAATTTTTAGTGTATTTTTTTTTGAAGTCGGTTGTTTTTTTTTGTAAAAAAGTTTTTTATTTTTCACTTTTTAGTTGTTATAATACCCCAGAACTAAAAACCCCAATATAATGGAACGTGGAATTTAAACATTTGGAGAACACCAAAACGTCATCGAGGTACACGTATTTTCCGTTTTTGTTCAGTCTCTCAAAAAGTGCTGAAGCAATTTCGATAAAATTTATATGGGACCACCTCGGGAGTATATTCTTTCAGATGAAAAAAGAATTTTGAAAATTGGTTCACAACCGACGGAGAAATCGGGAAACATACATACAAAAAAAAAAAAAAACATACAGACGAATTGAGAACCTCCTCTTTTTGGAAGTCGGTTAAAAATAGAATCACAATTTTTATTTTTATAAAATTATTACCCACTTTATTATTTAAAATTTATCAAGGGCAGGTTATGATGCAAAACCAAGATTTGACAAGTCACTCTCGAAAAAACACAGTGAAAATAACCGAATATAACTTCGGCCGAACTTTTTATTTTTACCGAATGTTCGGGCGAAGTTCGTATTCGGTTCAAACCACATTCGGCCCATCCCTAATAATAAATGTTTCCCTCGCTGGGACTAAAGCCTCATCTAGAAGAGGAAGTGGGCCGTAGTCCACCACGCGGGCCCAATGCGGGTTGCTGGACGTCACATATCTTCGAATTTGTGGTTCTAAGACATGCCGGTTTCCTCACGATGTTTTCCTTCACCGTTTTGAGAGCAGTGGTGATGAAATAATTTACACAAAGTAAAGCGCCTGCCTGGGTTTGAACTCACGACAATTCGTAACGTTACCACTGGGCCATCATTGCTCTCATCTGCCTAGCCTTTTCTCAACTATCTTGGGGTCAGCTTCCAGTCTTACCGGATCCAGCAGAATATCAGTATTTTACATGGAGCGACTGCCTGTCTGACCTCCACAACCAGTAACTGGGTAATACGATACCCTTGGTAAGACTGGTTGTCAGACTTTCGGGCATCTGATGACCCGTAACGACTGTCAAAGATCCACGATTGACAGCTAACGGCTTAACGTGCTTTCCAAGGCACGGAGGAGTCACGGTATGTAACGATGGTCACCCATCTATGGACCAACCCCGGCTAGCGTAGCTTAACCTGATGGATCGACCCGTGCGGCTGTTATTACTTTAGCCACGAGCTCCTCAATATAATAATATCGATAATATTTATATACCCATATAAGTAATGAATGACTAATAACAATAATCCCTTTGTTTGAGACTGTCAATAAGCCAATCTTATATGCCAACAAAGATTTAAATCGTTTTATTATAAATAAAAGTGGGCCAAGAATTTAGCCCTTTGGAACTCTCGATCTCATTTCACTATTTCTGTTGCTCTAACGTCTTTCAAAATCCTATAATACTTAGGGCTGATTTTTCAATAGTAAGATAACTTTTATTTGAGGAATAAATAGGGCGGTTTGACAGTTCTTGTTTGGAAAATATGCCCCAACTGAAATTATTACAGGTAAATGTTATGTGACGATTGAAGAATCGGCCCATAATGGAGTCTAATCTCTTCCTTTCGCATCCTGTAAGTATTGGAACAATGCCTAGATTTTTGTTCTGTGAAGAACACACTTGAAAGCCTCAGACAGATCGGAAAAGATACATGAAGCATTAGGTACTCTAACGAACTATTCTACTACTAGACTAACTCTAGACTACTCTACTAGACTTCCCAAGTACTAGAAATACGTTCTCAAGTCCACTATTGTTTAAATACCCTTTGCGAACTCCTGAGATAGACACTGCTGACATTGGAAACAAATTTTATGGAACCCAGGACCCCAAGTTCAGTAGAGGCGGTCCCAACCACTAAACCGATGCGACAGAGGTAGAATGATTATCTCATCAAACACTGATTAAATAAAATTGCTGATTGTTAAGTGCAATTATGGTTTTGTTAGACAATAGTATTGTTACAAATGCGATAATCAGTGTCATCCACTTGGTGCGTTTTAACTGCAAAATTACAGAACCTATTTTGAACAATATATTCCGCAGAAAACTGAGTAGTTCGTGTTAAGAACCATACTTGTCCGAAACCTGTTCACCAAAGATTTAGTCAAAAATGTTAAGATTCTCCGCCGTTTGGTTAGGCTCATGTCTTTAAAGTTCAATATGTGAGATTATTAAGATTAAGGAACGGTTACTAAATTATAGTTCAAATTATAGATCACTATAAAGTGTTTTTGGGTGTTTTATTCTACACTTACTCGACCTATTTAACAAGAAGATCAAAGTACAAGTTTGGGTGACCAGCCGCGGTGTCCGAAGACAACAGTTTGATGTATAAAGAAATATTTTGAAGCAGGTGTTGTTAAAAACCCCGCGAGTTTTTAAAGCATAGACGCAATATGGCGTTAAAGGCACAGATATCGTGATATGGTAAAGTATTTGTAACTTACCTTAACAGTCGCGTAATTAGAAGTAATCCTTAGGAACGTTCTCATCCATAATACCGGGAAAACTAATATTCACTTTCCACTAAAAAACTCTCAAGCACCATTACTCAGTAATAATAATCGATTTATTAGCACAGGCACTCGTTTTTGTTAATTTATTTAATTAGTGTTTAATATAAGTCGTCGAACAAAGTGACCGCGGCTCGCAGCTCGCACACAACCTAATCTAACGCGAGTTCCCGCGCAACTAAATTCCCCATATTGTAATTTATCTGAGCAACCAAATTAAACTAACATTGTAAACGTGATGTTTGAATCTTATCTCAACTGTATAGAGTTTAACTTACTGTGATGTAACAGCAAATGTCATTTAGCAAGCGAACACTATCTGACGTTTCCGACACAAGGTTGAACTTGCAGCTAAATGAAGAATGTTTTCATTTGTAAAGTACTGACGATATAGTTTCGGGGCGGCAAATGTAAGTTTGTATGTTTCGACATATGAGTTCATTGTTGACAATCTTTGTTTTGACTAGTTTTCGCCTGCGAGCGGTATAAGTCTTACTTTTCACTTTGTTTAACGCGTTTTTGTTTTAATAAAGTGGTCATTGTGTTCAAAGACATTTTTAGGGTTCCGAAAGTCCGAACAAAATACAGAAGCTGTCTGTCTGTCCGTCTGTCATAGCCATTTTGCTCCGAATCTACTAGACTAGAACAATTGAGTTGGGCACACACATGAATATACAGGGTGTAACGGAAAGGTGTGGTCATATTTTAAGAACTTGTTCTGCCCATAGAAATGAACAATTTTCTCTAAGAAGAATAGAAAATTCCCAAAAAAAAAATGGTATTTCCCTATAAGGTTATCATCAGCTGATCAATATTTGTATGGGAGGTAAAAAAAATATTTGAGAATTTCCTCAAGTTTTCTTGAATTCTTGAAAAAAGTTGTTCATATCGATGGGCAGATATGGTTAAAATATGACCACACCTTTCCGTTACACCCTGTATGTCCCAAACACGGGCGTGTAACGTAAACAAATGAATTTGGAATACTTACCTATAATTATGAAGTTCACTTTTGGGGTGCAAATTGGGAAATTAAAAAAAAAAGTTTTTCAAAGGCTACCGTGCTATGCTACATACATAACAAATGAAATTACAAGGATCCCAATTTTTTTGATGTGAAACATCTATAGCCGCACGTAAAACCGATTTCTGGCGTGGCGACGCATGCCGTGGCGACGCGTCGACACGCTATACGATGTTTTTTTGTTTTGTTATTACAAAGGTTTTATTCGTAATATTTTATTTTATCATTATGACGTATTTAGTTCCTATCACAATATGTTCTTTTCTGCATATTACTTTTACAAAATAATGTCGATGTTTCACATCTGCCAGGCGTCCCGTGACGGCTCACATTTTTTTTTTTTATAAATTGAAAATATATTGTAAAATTGTTTTTAAATTAAATAGGAAAATACATGAAAAATTACCATTCGGGGGCCTTATCTCCGAAACCACTGGGCCTAACATTTTGAAAAAGATACAGAATGTAGTTTTGAAACAATGATGCAAAAATACCGGTCAAGTGCGAGTCGGACTCGCACACTAAGGGTTCCGTACCTACCATAAGCTGAAAAATTACGTTTTTTGTACGGATAATATTGAATTTAATCTAAAATCGAACTGAACTACTTTTTTTTTCTTTTTTTTTTGGGGGGTGGGAAATCATCCTATGACTTCTTCCGCTCTAGGGTGGAGCGGAAGGGTGTGTCAGACTCTTACTGACTAAAACCCACCCCTGTTCCTCCCTGCCTCGAGTGCCCGGGGGCGAGGTAACTCTTTCGAATTTATCCTCCACCCCCGGGCAGGCACCGGCCTTGGCAGGCCCCTACACTTTGCTGACAACTCTTTGAGGCGCGCGTGGAACACTACGCGCCGTCGACTCTCGGGCCTGGTGCTGATCGGGCGGCGAGTTACCCACTACTCGCCGTCCGCAGGCCCGGGGAACTGAACTACTTGTCACAAAATCAAAATCTAAAGAAATAAGAACAGAGCCAACGCAACTATTATAAACACAAATAGAGCAAATACCGGCCAAGTGTGAGTCGGACTTGGCCGGTTGCGGATGAAGCGTTCCGTACCATCGTACAAGATTATACACGTCTACTTGTTACCATTATGAAGATAAAACAAAAATATAAAAAAAAAAACACGTTACTTACTAGTAGCGGCGCCCCCTTTAATTTTTAATTTATTTTATTATTTTTTGTTAAAGCGGTAATAGAAATACACATTCTGTGAAAATTTCAACTGTCTACCTATTACGGATCATAAGATACAGCCCACTGACAGACAGACAGACGGACGGACGGACGGACGAACGGACAGCGGAGGCTTAGTAATAGGGTCCCGTTGGTTACCCTTCGGGTACAGAACCCTAAAAAACCTCAAATGGCGCAAATATAACAACCTTACTGGGAGTTATAATTATGTTTGAGCCGTTTGGGGTTGAAACACTAGGACCAAGGGGTCCGAGTGCTCATCGTGTTTTCCGTAACATTAGCAATTTAAGCAGTTAGACGACTCTTCACGTGACCAAAGGGCTGGCCTTTTAATGGCCAACGAATCAGCATTGCTATTCAACGTGGCAATGCTGCCAGTGTTCTGGGCACTCCAATGATTGCAATATGGACGAATTTTTCGATGCCGACACCTCCCTTTTTTATATCATGCTTGTACATGTTTTGTTTATTTTCAACAATAAATAAGAAAGAAAAAAACATCCATAAACCTAAGATCCCTCTCTCGAACCGAAACCTATAAGTATTTGGGTAGGTATGTCGAAAGCGTTAGGTATCAATGCCACTGATATGAAGCAATCGTTGAAGGAGCGCTTCTTTGGCCGCCTGAAGAAGATATATTCAATAGTCTTCTTTCAGGCGGAAACAAGGTGCGCGCCTTCAACGGTTGGGTCATGCCGGTATTGATGTACTCTTTCGGCGTACTCAAATGGACTCAAACAGAACTTGACGTCCTGGATAGGCGGATCCGTACACTTCTAATTGCATATCGAAGGCATCACCCACGTTCGTCAATGATGAGACTGTATATCCCGCGGCAGTGTGGAAGCCAAGGCTTTTTAAATGCTAAGACCCTCCACAACCGCGAGATATGCAGTCTGAGGGAATATTTCCTAGCTACTGACGTGGGTATGCATCGAGATGTATTGGCGGTGGACAAGGGCCTTACCCCACTCTAAGGAGAACTGGCGCAAACTTCTAGTTCTTGACACTAACGATCGCAGGGAAGTATGGCAGAGTAAGGAACTTCACGAACGCTTTTTTTGGACTCTACATGGGCCCGATGTAGACCAATTAGCATCCGTAGCCTGGCTACGCTTCGGTTGCATCTTTGGGGAAACCGAAGGTTTTGTCTATGCAATTATGGACGAAGTTATCATGACGAATAACTACCGGAGGTTTATTGTGAAGGAGCCGCGGTTGACATCTGTTGGGCATGTCACCGTCCGCGAGAATCAATTCGCCACATTGTCTCTGGTTGTTCTCGTCTAGCTAACGGAGAGTACTTGCATAGGCACAACCTTGTAGCCAGGACTATCCATTAGCAACTTGCTCTTAAATACTCTCTTGTAGAATCGGAAGATGTCGAGAACCTCGTGAAAGCTGAGAAAGATAAGCAAATCAAGGATCTTGACTTGGCTCGCGAGGTTGTCGACATGTGCGATGTGGTCGATGTGGACTCAGCGATCATTGTGCCGATAGTCGTGTCATCCAATGGCCTTATAGCCACGAGCCTCGACCAACACCTCAGGAGGCTCTCGTTAGGCGGCTGGACCAAGGGCTTGATTCAGAAAGCTGTATGTCATGGGCTCTAGGCTCTCTGGAGCCCGCCCGGAACCGTCGGTAGCTTAACCCTGTTTCCGTTCCCGTGACCGGTGGGATACTATTGTTTATATTCTTAAATGTTTTTTTTTAATCTTTTTTAAATGAAATATTAAATATCATTTAGGTACGAGTATATGTGTAAACAAATGAATAAACGAAATAAAAGACAAAGAAAAACCTGAAAAATATTTGATTTGTTCGGAACCCTTTCCGCGTGAATCCGACTCGCACTTGGACTTCAAGACTTCATAATATTTGGTCTAGTCTCCATAGACTATAGACCAAATATTATGAAGTCTCAGACAGAAGTGTCAGACCCATGTCTGTGAAAGAGTAGGGAGTAGGGACAAAGGCTAACGGTTAATAATATTAAATAAGAACTAGTAGATACCTACATAATAGTAAGATTACATAATATCTATATATATCTAGTGGGAATGGGTACCATGTGAAAAACGGAAATACTCCGAAATAGAATGTCGTCGCATGGAGCTCGGCTGTCCCGTTTCAAAACGTAGCAATGGACTTAAGGCCGTACTGCCGACCGGCCCAGTGGCGCCCTCATTGAATAAAAAATCGTAGCATAGCATTGAAAATAAATATTAAAGAATCCAACGTCACGTTTGTTACAAAGAGGAAAAAGTATTTTTACGTTGTTAAAACAGGTCTCAGAATGTTTCGTATCCAAAGTAGTAGGCAAAAGTGTCAGAAACGGCCATTTTTGGTAACAAACGTGACGTTGGATTCTTTAAAATTTATTTTCTATGCTATGCTACGATTCTTTATTCAATGAGGGCGCCACTTGGCCGGTAGTAGACCCTTAAGGCGCAGATATTCGACTTCCAATGATTCTAAATCGAACATCACGTCTAAACGACTAGTCTTACTTCTTTAAAAAAAATTTACGTAACTCTAGATAATTTTCTTCGTAATTTGATATGTGAATATTTGAAATTATATTTTTAAAACATACTTAATTTGTAAAGTTATGTCTAACGCGGACAAAAAATTGAGAATCAAACAAAAACTATTAAGGGCCTACCTCCCCGTAAGTGGCGCCCTCATTGAATAAAAAATCGTATCTTAGCATAGAAAATAAAGATTTAAGAATCCTATGATGCGTTTATTGCAAATAGGATAAGGTATTTTTGCGTTGTTAAAACAGGACTCAAAGTGTTTCGTATCCAAAGTAGTAGGCAAAAATGTCAAAAACGGCCATTTTTGGTACTTTCGCTTACTACTTTGGATACGAAACACTTTGAGTCCTGTTTCAACAACGTAAAAATACCTTAAGCCCTTTGTAACACTCGCAACATAGGATTTTTTAATCTTTATTTTCTACGCTTTGCTACGATTTTTTATTCAATGAAGGCGCCACTTGGCGGCTATATACGCTTTAAGCGTATATTTATGAAACAGGGTAGTGCCTAATAGGCGTTGTTAAGGAGGGGTTCCAGGGTCGTCTTTTAAGAGGTTACGGGACGTCCTTCCATGTGCTGATGGTGACCACCGGGGTGGTTATGGTGAGGTAGGTACTTAATAATCTCACACTCCCTAATCCGACACTCGCTAATCTTTTTCTCAAAGGCCCAGGCGCCTTTTCAACGTCTAACAATAACAAAAAAAATAAAAAACTTTTTACAAAAAAAATACAACCGACTTCCATAAATAATACTAAAAAATGCAAAATAACTTTAATTTCGGAAGTCGGTGTTTCTAGTTTGGTTTCTTCGTTATTTGACACCGACTTCCGAAATTAAAGTTATTTTGCATTTTTTAGTATTATTTATGGAAGTCGGTTGTATTTTTTTTGTAAAAAGTTTTTTATATTTCACTTTTTAGTTGTTTTACCCCATTCTAAAACTAAATTAATAGTAAAGTTATGCCCGAATTGATAGCCCCAAAAATAGGGAATTTGAACGTAGTTGGTGAAATTACGGTGTGTCAGGGTGAACTGTACAAATCTGTTTACCCCTTCAGAGCGCATCAGCGTGATGTAATGTTGTGGAGTGGTGAAAACAATATACAGACATGCGATTGCAGCAATTCTGGAAGGTTTGCTATCATTTATTGAAGAGTTCCGTTGTGTATCTCCGAAGTCCTTCATCAGATCTTCACCAAATTAAAATGGGACCAAATGTAAAGCAACAGCTTTCAAATAAAAAAAAAATCTTCAAAATCGGTTCACGTAGTTAGAAGTTATGAGGTAACACACATAAAAAAAAAAAATACAGTCGAATTGAGAACCTCCTCCTTTTTTTGAAGTCGGTTAAAAAGGCCCGATGCCTGCCAGGGTCGCGGGTGCGTTTGAAAGTGTCACCTTGCCCTGGCACAGGCAACTCAAGGAATACGGGTGGATTTTAGTCAGTAAGAGACTGACACGCCCTCCCGATCCACCCAGAGCGGGAAGTTATTAATTTGATGATTTCCCACACTGAAAAAAAAAAACATAAGTATTGGGTCCTTACGTATGAAATTGGCGTTTTTTTCTCATAAATAGAAAACCTCGTCACTTCTATATGAATTAAAATATTCATCAATTGCTTGATATTATATCGAATAATGACCGTCATAGACAACTGCCAATAGTAAAAAAACCTTATTACTTATAGTTTATAAACAAAACAAATACCTTAACAATGACTCCTCTTTTTGTTAGCAGAAATGACCACTATATTTGTTTAAGAGGCCGTAAACGAAATTTTGCCGATTTCGCTGATTAACGTGATTTTACAGACGTGTTTTTACAGTTAAAATAATGTATTCCTTAAAGTTTTAATGCACAAAACATAATAAAATTACGTAAATCGGCCAAAATTTCGTGTACGGCCTCTTAACTTGGCCAAAACTTATTTTTGTTGTTGTTCTAAGTGGCAAACGTTATCTTAGTTTTTAAACATTATTGCATAAAAGTTTTAAAACATTAGTGTTCTTTGTTAAATAAATTAAGAAAATATTAGTATGAAAAATGCAACTTCTTTAAAATTATCTATACAAAACGCTGATTTCATAGATGGGGACCTAATATATTTTATTGTTTACAATTTTATTTTAATTAATTGCTTTCGAAAACGATAAAGATCCTTAGCGGCGTGCTCAACGACGCTTAAAAAGGACATGAAGATTTTTGACTTGCGCTAAATCGAGCATGCGCTCTTAAAATTCTCCATACAAAACGCTGATTTCAGACTCAGTGGGGACCTAATAGTTACCCTAAACGATTCTCTTTCAATATTTCTGTCACTGGCGCCACTTTTAAACTTCAAAAGGGCGAAAAGTCATTGGCACACGAATATGGCTTCCGGCTTATTTACGTGTTGATTAGGCACATAAATTAAATAGGTAGTTAAACAAAGAACTCACATATCTATGTACTTGCGTAATGATTTGCAATTCAAATTTAACCTCAGACTTGCACGATTTTAAACACGAAACAGGCAATTATTTTAAATAATAATTTTATGTTGTAACTGTACTAACAAAACCGATGCCTATTTGGTAAAGCACCACATCATTGCTTACCTAACATCAGGTGAGATAGTGGTCAAACACGAGCCTATCATTAGGAATTTCTCAATTGCAAATAATTCACGGGAAATGGATGACACATGGGTACCTTTTTTTTTTGTTGGTTGGGAACTTACTTCTTCCGTCCTGAACGGAGCGGGAAGGCGTGTTACTTTTACTGACTAAAACCCACCCTGTTTAAGTTTCCTGTGCCAAGGGTGACTCTCTTTCGATTTATCCACAACCTAGAGGCAGGACACGTGGGTACCGTACCTATACCATAGATTATACACTATACGTGGGACAAACTAAAAGTTTCTGGATCTGGCCACTAACAATAAAAGAATGAAAAAAAAAACAATTACGGAATTCGAAAATGGAACTCTTTTGGAACATGTTACTTTTTGATTTGCGATACTGTCATTTGTTTTATTTTTTGTTGCTTAAATTGTGTGTCGCTATCAAAATGAATTTAACTCGTGAACATTTTTGATCAATGATTTTTTTATGATTTTCGCTGTGGTAAGTCATCAAGAGAGTTGTCAGAGACTTCAATTGGCATTTGGTGATTAAGCACCATGTCGCAGCTCTGTATATTCGCAATGTCCTCCTTCACCACGACAACGCATGCTCACATTCCGCTAAAGTAATGGAAGCGTATTTGAAAGCATCAAATGTGTAACTGAGGACGCATCCGCCTTACAGCCCGGACCTCGCACCCTGCGACTTCCTTTTGTTTCCAAAAATTAAAAACAAACTTATAGGCACTCGTTTTACGAGCCCTGAATCGGCGGTGAATGCGTTCCAACATGCCAATGAAGAGGTCGCTAAGAAAGACTGGTCCAACTGCTTTGTACAGTGGTTTCAGCCAAAGCAAAAATGCATTAATTGCGAGGGAATATACTTCAATAAATGTATCGTAAGTCGTAAATCTAGTTTTATTTATCAGAATCCAGAAACTTTCAGTATGCCCTAAGTATTTGCCGTATACTATCACTTCTGCTTAACGTTTACCGCATATTTTTCTTTTCCCTTTGGTTAGGCTTGATAAGGTTTGTGCATATCAAAGAATGCAGAATAATAAAGTATTTGCGTCAGGCATTAAAAAAATTAAAGTTTCCCGCACTTTTTGTGCAATGCGTTTCGTAATACGTTAGACACAGTTAATTTCAAGGTTTCCTATTTTAGTTTCACAATACATATAAAAAAATAACAAAAAAATCTGTTTTGTCTAATATTGTTTACATTTATTTGCAATTTTATTTGAAAACAAAGATCGTAAAACGAAACGTAGAATTATGATGACCTTGGCAGTTTGACAGATATGAATAAAGTTGCCAGACAACAGATTTCTGCTTGTACTAAGGTATTTGTTGTAATTTCTGAAATCAAGCGCATAAAAACAAAAAACATTTTGTCTTTGAAGACAAAAAAAAACACGAATTTGAAAAAAACATAAATTTGAAACCGCAAAGTTCAGAATAGTTTATAGAATTTTTATTTGTTTACAAAACCGTTCACACCGTTCGCCCCATGCTAAGAATTACTATTGTTTGTATCGTAGGTGTTTGCAAACATGTAAACTCACATACACAAACACCCATAGCTAGAACAGCAGTAGTAACAGTAAAAGCCTCATAAAAATTTGTTTCATGTGGGAATCGAGCCAATCGCTAAACCACTGCGCCAATCATGCCGCCAATTCTTAATTTATAAACTTTGTAATTATGGCAATAGTTATTGTATTTTATCGAACAGTCCCAAATCGCATAATTTTTTTATACTTATTTCAATAAGTGTTGTAACGTCGGTATTCTTGTGCCACCAAATTCTTAGTTTTTAAGACCAATGTTTATTGTTTGTTGTCATATTGCGACTTATTCTGACCTTAGAAATAAAGATACAATAGAGGAATTCGTTCAAAAAAATAATACGAAACCCTAAAAAAAACATCAAAGAAACAAGGTACATTTTAATACTTAGTTGGCAACACTGAAATGACGGCCATAGCAGTTTACCTAGTCACGCGAGAAAAAAAATGTGAATTAACGAAATGAATATTCTTTGTTTTAATTGCCTTATTGAACTTTAAAGAGTGTTTTTTTGTGATAATTATGGTGTACACTACACGAAGCACAAAATGAACATGTTATTTAAAGAGTTTTGGTGGAAAAACACTATGAATTTCATCGTTAAAAACTAATTTGTGAATCGAATAAAAAAAGTGTTTTTTTGTACTATACGACTCAACATCAGGTAAGTTTTTTACGCCGAGGGTATCGATTATTACGTGGAACGACGTTCTGTGTTATTTAAAATGCTGTTTCGGCTTTAAAAGTGGTGGAAAAACGCGTTTGAGTGTCGTGTTTACATATTTTTGAAGAGACAGGTATGAAAACACGTTGTTTTGGTGTATTGTTCTATCCAGCTTCAGGAATGTGTGGTGTTCGCGTTGTGACGTATAATTAGCTCTGTGTTCATTATCATTGAGTTGTGTTTATTCTGAAAAGACTGCACTAATGAAGTAATTCTTTTGATCTGTAGAGAAACTGAGCAATGTTATAGTTCTATGCTAAAATGTTTTTATCATCTTGGTACATGTTTTAACCCACTGTTGGGCAAAAAAACAACTCATAACAAAATTAAGGAATAAAAATTGATAATGACAATAGTTTACTACTTGTACCAGAAATTCTGGAGAAATTCTTCTTTAGGGACCAAATATATTCAGAAAGTTTTAGTAAGTCCCTAAAATGCACACACTAGATCCTGCTAACTGCTTGTTAGGGTTCAGGTCCGTACTAGAAGTTATTGCTGTCACTAAAAATCAGATTTTTCTTTGATAATCTCCTCATTTGATTTTAAATGAGGGTTAGATTTTTTCTTTGATTATATCAAAGAAAAAATCTGATTTATCAAAATATTGGTATTTGTTAGTAAAATACTTATACAAATAATAAACATTATCATCAAATTTCAAATTCATATGTAATTGGTAAGTTAAAATATTCTTCAGAACAAAATTTTATAACAGACAACAGACAGACATACAGATGGACACATGAGTGTCAGCAATAGGGCTCTGTTTGGACCCTTCGTGTATGGAACCCTAATAAGATATCCACTCAAACGTCAGTCCAGACGCCAAAAAGTGACAACCTGCGTCCGCTCGCTCGCTCTGGTATTTTTCCGCGCAAGCGCCGGGTCCCGTTGCTAATTTAAAGCTTAATATCTCGTAATCTGCTGCTTCTACACACAAGTAAAAATACGTGTGTATAGCTGATACTATATAGAATTGACTTATGTGATAACTAAGTCACAAAAACTAGTTCTAAGTACTTAAAAAAAAAGTTAAACTTGAGATTTTGGGTTGAAAAACAGTAAAATTTTTGTTCTTACTAAGTTTTTACTAATAATTTTGTAGTTTATGTCTTTTAAACCTATGTATCATAAAACTAGACTATATAAGCTTTCTTTTGATACCCATAAGTCATTACTTGGACGGTTTTAAGTAGCACACAAGATGAAAACAAAACACCCCTTCCCGCATTAATTTCATGCCGCCTGCGCTAGCAAAAATAAGGCAAAATACGGCAAGATGGCCGCCCGTAGGGCTCATACGTATGGCTGCATACTGCCCGTCCTATATTTTAATTTCGACATTTAGTTTATTTTGTGATTTTTGTTGAAATGAGACAATGATTAATGTACATAGTTGTTTAATATTGTAAAAAATGTATTACCTATTTAAAAATAAACTTTTTTAATGTGATATCTTTTTTTAATTTACATATTTACTTTAACGAAATACATTACACACACATTAAAAGGAAGGTGTATTACGAGGTTTACACAGATTACGAGGAGGAGGCTTTTTAATAAAGTAGCTAGCGAAACTCAGATATATAGACACATCCTCCTCCTCTTCTACCAGACCGTAATTATTGTAATTATCCTGAGACCTGAAATCGAAACTTGTCTTAGATTCCAATTTATTTTTAATTTATGACAGCAATTAGGCATTAAAAAAAACATTATTCTCATGCCCAAAACCATTGAAAGACAAGAAAGAAAAAAAAGTGCAACGAAAATATCATAACACTTCTTTCTGCTGCAGTCGGCTATACCGTTGAAAAAGATTTATATACTAAATCATTAAATCTGAACCATCACATTAGTAAGCATTAATATTGTGGTTAAACTCAAATTGTGGTCAGTAAACCGTTGGAAAAAAATACAAAATCATTCAATCCAAACCATCACATTAAGGTTAGTACGCTTTATTAAAAACATCGTGCTAAAGCTCAAATAATAACCCTTCTTTGTGATCCCCGTAGTCGGGTAAACCGTTGAAAAAAAACAAGCCATTACTCTCGTAATTTCCATGTTTATACAAAACTTTACTGTGGACATTTAAAAAAAGCGTTTATACCAGAATTATGGCAAGTACTGACGACCTGTGGAATGAAGTCATTAAAACATGGAATCCTATATATTTTCGTCCTATTTTTACTGTCGAAGTATGTGTAAATACTAATAATGAACTAATTTCCATATTACGAGCAATATTCTAACAGATTAGTTAGTAAATCATACAAAATTATCAACAAAATACGGACGCCGGACGCGGCGCTCTCCCCTTGTTTTTTATTTCAATATTGTCGTTTTCAACACACTTTGAACCTACTGCATGTTTAGTTTTTCGTTAAGCTTGAATCTTGAAGATTCTTTTGATATATTACACTAATACACAGGGTTTTAAATACAATTGTATTTACATTGTAAATGCAGAGCTCCTGTCAGTTTCGCAACAACAGAAAATGGCCACAGAAAATCAACTTTTAACTTTTTTTTCTGGTATTCTCATAGCTTGCATAACAGTGCGCCCAGTTTTATTTGACGCAAAATTTAGTTGAGTAACGTCTCTAATAGAGAAAAACCGACTAAAAGCTGAGGACCACAGACAAAAACCGATTTTAATGGGAACACACCGCGGTTGCCATAATTGCGGTAGTAACGGTTCTGAGCTATTTTAAAAATGCTGAGATTCTGGTTCTAGACGGGCGAGTGGATATAATCAAAAACAATCTTAAACCAAATTTACATTTTTATCATCTGCTTTGAGCACATGTCACTATATTCATTGTTAAAAAAAACCAAGACTGAATTAAAATATGAAAACAAAACATTAAATTCTTATTTGCCCCATTTTTTAAAAAATTATTTAGGTTTCAGTTTTACACCGTGTCGCCACCGGGCTGAGCTGTGGGAATCTTTGACCCGACCGTGGCCCGGCACGGTCGGGTCAAAGATTATAGTATACACTTTGTATGAAATGATTCATGCTAGACTGGGCACGGCATCGAAATGTCGGTGGCAATTGTTTCCCGGCCGGGGCACTGCCCGGTGGCGACACTGTGTAACATGAACGTGTGCACCAGGCCCGGACGTGCCCGGCCATGACACGGTCAAACATCTATAGTATACTTTTTGTATAAAGTGATCCGTGCTTGGCCGTGCCCTGGCCATGCCCCGGCCGGGAAACAATTGCCACCGACATTTCGACGCCCGGTGGCGACACAGTGACAGCCCGGTGTAGCATGAATGACTAGCCCGGCTGGCGCTCTGTGGACGTGCCCCAGCCGTGCCGACCGGTGGCGACACGGTGTAACGTGAATCATTTTTTATGGTATTGAAAAACAAGCCAAGAGGATCATTGAGTCGAAGCTCCAAAGTCTTGAGCATCAGCGCCGAGCTGTTTGCATGGAAAGAAATAATCTTGCTTGCATAGTTTTTGTAACAGTCAAGTGTTTACCCCCCCTACAAGTTAAACTGTTGGCTTGATAAATCTGAAAAAAATGTCACAGCCATGTGATTGAATCAGCCAGTCAATTGGATGCCTGGGCCATACATTAAACGCCGGCTTTCAATTATTAGGCTGAAGGATAACCAGCCAAGTAGACGAATGCAATGTTTAACCAGATGGCTGGATGTTGTCTAGTCATTTAGTTAAATTGGATATTAATCAATTTGTGATACAAATGATCATGATTATGATGTACATAAGGCAATGTAAGGATGCAAGAGCGAGCGAACTCAGGCCCCTTTGTGGTTGTTTGCTTTAAACCATTGAACCCACTACTTTTAAATAAATTAAATCACTAATAAATAATCATTTTTCATTTAACGTGAAGTAAATTTTAATCACTTAGCTGAGTCTTGGTCAGTCATCTTCAAAGGGCTCACTTTCAATACGCCAAGTCGTTAAACGTTGAGTGATTCTAGTTGAATTAACTATCGGCCTAGCCATTTAATTGAATGCCAGCGTTTTATAAATGGTCAAGGCGTCCAATTAAATGCTTAATTCAACCAGATGGCTGCGACATACAAAACGAATTTATCATGGCTAAGTTAGTGCTGTTATTTTAAGAGTAATAGTCGCCCAACTTATAAAATACTTGAAAAGTTTCTTACATACAACAAAATCCATAGAAAAAAATGACTTAGGTAAAGTCGCTTGTTATTAATCAATCTTGTTAATTAATAAGCACTTCGCGCGCGCGTCTTTTTTGCCTCTAAACGCGGCGCGGTACTCTTAAGAGATAATATTTTTTCTAACTTCCCTTGTGAATTTTGATTTTAATCCTTCTTTAGTTACCATCGTTCTATCTGAGCCCGTTTACCATAAAGGGAGCCTGCAGGAACTATAATAATGGCACCACATAAATGTCAATGTCAAGTATTTCTACAGTACAAGTTGCGGATTTCACTCAATAGATGGCAGTCTACGTTACGCGTGCTGCATGTGTGCATGATGCGTGTGTGTATACATACATGACACGGAAATGTCAATGACAAGTTTTTAAAGGGTAAAAGTTTCAAATTTACTCCACTAGATGGCAGACTACGCCGTGCACGTTCCTTATTTGCCGATAAACCGAGAAACCATATGATGACAGTAATACCATAAAGCCCTCTTCTAAGCCCGCATGTTGTAACGGGCGGCTACGGAACCCTACACCTGCGCGTGGCCCGACACGCAGTGGGCCGGTTTTTTATTGCTCTGTTAGTGTTTTTAAGTAGTTGCGTTACCTCAGTTCTTATTGCTTTAAATTGAGATTTTTAACCGACTTCAAAAATGGAGGTTCTCTGTATGTATTTATGTTTGTTTGTCCGCGATTTTTGTAGTAAGTTTAGGCTTTGTCCAGATCACGGTGGAGCATACGGTGGAGGTATGGCCCGCTTTGTCGGAGCTCCGCCGTGTCCTCGTGGATGCGATAGGTGGAGGCGACCTCTCGCGCCCGGCCCTGATTCAGGCCATGGTACGGAGCGAGAGGGAATGGGAAGCAGTCTCCGCCTTCTACGAAGCAGTAATGCTCGCGAAGGCGGAGGCGGGACGCGAGAGGGAAGCTCAACGGAGTGGCCCTCACGGCCCCGGCCGCTACCACCGCAGGAGAGGAACTGGGCGTAGGACGTCGCGAGACGATCTCCGGCCACCGTAGACCCGGGCCTGCGGACGGCGAGCAGTGGGTAGCTCGCCGTCCGATCAGTACCAGGCCCGTGAGTCGACGGCGCGTAGTGTTCCACGCGCCTTAAAGAGATGAGTGTCAGCCACCACTGACGGGGCCCATCGTGGCCGGTGCCTGCATGCCTAGGGATAGCGGATAAATTCTGAAAATGAGTTACCGCACCCCTGGGCACTCAGGCAGGGAAGGTATAGGGGTTTCAGTCAGTAAGGGTCAGACACGCCGCTCGCCGTCCCGCTCCACCCAGAGCGGGAGAAGTCATTGGATGATTTCCAACCTCACAAAAAAAAAGGCTTTGTCCACATCACCACGTCACGACATCGTTAACGTGAAAAAATACGGTGTCGTGGCGCAACACTTTGATGTGACGTACATATTTACGTTGCCGTGTCGTAAAAATGCACGTCACACGTTACACGTCGTTGTCGTGCCTTGTAAAATCCCGGTATATTTTTCACTCACGAACCTGTGAAATAGCAGTCTCTTTCTAGATATGGAAACGTGATATCAATAAATCAGAATCGATAATTTCTGACATCTTTTTTTGCACAACAAATTGCTAAGACAGTCAAACATCAACTGAGCGAGTGCATCGTAGCCATGTATACAGCTTCCGAAGGCGTCCGACGCGTCGTTTCGTGGCGACTTTGCCGTACCCTGCATTAGCACATCACGTCAACGTGCCGCGCCTCGACACCGCACCGTTTCACGTTAACGACGTCGTGACGTGGTGATGTGGACAAGGCCTAATTGTGTTTGTTCTGAGATTAAATTCAATGTTTGTTTGCTAGTTGTGTTTTTTATCATTGACTATAACTTTTCCATCTTGCTCTGACTGGACAGATCCACTCAAATATGTGTGGTTCTTTCTTCAAAAGACCATTAGAGACACTAAGCTGCATGATCCTCATATAGCATAGTGTCAATGCGAGAACTATGTATGTCGTTATATTCATGTAGATTTTTATGATTGTCTGGCAGTTTGAGTATTTTTGTGGCCTACGCAAATGTCTTTACTTTGGTATTGTTCGTCGGTTCGTTGAACTCCTCAAAGTTCTGAGTTGAGCTTCACGATAACTGACAAATGCTTGCACTGTGTGGACAGGTCCACTCCAATTTGCATGTCGCTTTCCTCAAAAGCTCATCCCAGACATAAACGTACATAGTTCTCTTATTATTTGACCAGTACTTATTGTATAGATTTGAACACTTTATAAGAGAATTTGACCTCTGAGTTTGTTTCGGTATTTCTTCTCCGGTGTTTCCTAGCTGACTACCCAGCTAGGAAACACCGGCAGCATCTAACTAAATCTGACAAAAAAAATTTTGACGTGTAAGTGTTTTTAAAACTGACTTACAAAAATAAAATCATTTATTTGCTTTCTATCTTTTTATAATAGTTTATTTTAAGACAGCCTTTCCTAACTTTTTTCCAAGGCGTACCCTTTTTTTTGGGGGGGGGGGGGGGGGGTGGGAAATCATCCAATGACTTCTGCCGCTCTGGGTGGAGCAGGAGGGCGTGTCAGACTCTTACTGACTAAAACCCACCCCTGTTCCTTCCCTGCCTGAGTGCCCATGGGTGCGGTAACTCATGTTGAGAATTTATCCGCTACCCCTAGGCATGCAGGTACCGGCCACGATGGGCCCCGTCAGTGGTGGCTGACAACATTTCTTTGAGGCGCGCGCGGAACACTACGCGCCGTCGACTCACGGGCCAGAGCCTTTAGACAAAATACTTTTCTGTAAACGTTAACGCTAACGCTTCGTGCAAAATGTATGGCAAAGACATTACTGGGCGTGAGTCACGTGACAGTTCTCTGTCTAACGCTTCGTGCAAAACGTTGTTGCCATACATTTTGCACGAAGCGTTAGCGTTAACGTTTACAGAAATGTATTTTGGCTAAGGGGGCTGGTGCTGATCGGACGGCGAGCTACCCACTGCTCGCCGTCCGCAGGCCCGGGTCTGCGGTGGCCGGAGATCGTCTCGCGACGTCCTACGCCCAGAGCCTCTCCGTTCATCGTGGCGGACCCCTTGAAAAATCTTCGGCAGTGAATTGATTGGTGTTTTGTTTCCTGTAGGCTTAAATTTAGCGTATTTAGAGCGCTGAAATTATCAGCTAAGGCTATCGTAAAGCGCTTACCGCGCCATTATTATTATTATAATTTGATAAGACACACTAGCAGCTGTATGCTGTTACCACTCGGTTAGGTAGGAATTGCTCTAGAGGCTTCTTCCTGGATGAATTTCCCCACGGCTTGAGAGAATGTCCTCGTAGGTGTTTGTTGGCATTCAGTGTGTAGACTTGTAGAGGTCTTGAAGGCATCGTAATTGGTGAGTACTTCGTACGTCTCAATGAGACTAGTTTTAGACTGATAAGGCCAAGGTCTGTAAGGCGCTCTTCGTAGGGTAAATGACGCATGCCCATGCTTCCGTAATTATGACTTCAATCCTGTAATTTTATATTTTTCGCGTTTGGTTTCTAAAGCCCCAAAAAGGAACAAACATATACAGGCTGTAAGGAACAAGATACCGCAAACTTCGCGAAAAGGTTACACCTAATGTCAGTAACAAAATTATGATAGTCATTAATCTCGGTAATGATCGATTACAGAAATTGACATTTTCAAGCACGCAATGTATTGTGAACAATGCGATCTCAACGCTTCGCAATGAATATAGGCACGCGCGAGAGCGTAGTACGTGGTAGTACGTAGTTACCTACCACGTCTTATACACACAGGCACAGGTGGTCGCGCCGCTACGCACGTTTACCTAAATACACTTTCTACTTTGTGATAAAAATGCATTTACGTCGATGTTTCCGATCGATGTGATAAACAACTAGATCAGGTACTTAATAGACATAAGCGCATACGTGCGTAAAACGTTTAAAACGACAAATGCGTGTAATGTTCCGTGGCACCTTTAACTGTTCGACAACATTGATATCACATACATTTTTAATCCCTCAAGAATACTGAAGATAAGGTTAGATAAAGATTAAAATAGATAATAATAAAGAAGCTTGTAAGTACCTACATTGCGCTCCAGGAATGTAGGTATAAGCGCCTGCTACACGGTCGCCAATCGCGTCCCTACAGAAGTGACCTTGGTGATTTTGAATTTTGAAATTTCGTAGGTACAGCTCTGCCGCTCGCCAACCACGAACACCTCTGTCGGGGACCAACCAAAATTAATGAACCAACTCACCTTAAAGTTCGTTCATTTCTTACGAGGGAGGCGCCTACGTGCTTCATGCGTGAGCATTTTCCTGGGCACTGAGATGTTTTTCAAAATCACTCAAAAAGCAAAACAAAAAAGACACATACACTAACAAACACCAGAAAATGGTTTATGTTTTTGATAACTTTACGATAACAATCTAAATTCGCGATCAACTGCACATCCGTTTGTGATGAACGTAAACACGGAACTGACAAAAATTCGTCGTCGGCGAAATGCTAAAGAAATAAAATTTTATTTATTAGCGTAGGTACGGTTTTGAATATCGACGCTCATAGACCGCGTAGATCAATGAAATTGATAGACTGTACAATCGCAATAAATTGTACCTACTACCTACTCACTCAGTAATTATTTTGATGTAGGTATACGAAATGTAGGAATGTGGTTTTAACGAAATGAGTAAGTAACGTTGGTGTATTGTATTACTTAACTTAACTTTGTTGATAACAAAAATGTATCTAAGAATTATGTCGTTATCAGTAAACTGTAACACATTTTTTTTTGATCTTCTTTACTTATTTCGATAAAGGTTTATAAAAATAACCTTCCCTCAAAATAAGTTCAAATAAAAGTAGTCAATGGGATATCAATTTTTGTAGATACTTAAAATGCCTAACGTGTCGCGTCTGTTAGATTCATAGGTCTGTATGAGCATTTGCCGACAAAGGAACGTCGGCGGTCTTTGGCCGATGTTGCGTGCGTACCTACTGGGCCCGCGATGACCTCCGGTGAACTTAGGAAATCAGCTGAGCAGGGAGCTTCTTGTAATTTTATTTACATTGCGTTTTTTTGTGAAAAAAGCGAAATAATTATTTTTAAATTAAAAATTTCATTGATAGAGGTATAAAGATTTAATACAGTTTAATGTAAAAAAAACGCAGATTTTTTTTTAAAAAATTAGGAAAAAGCCGACGAAAAATTCCAACGCTAGGGGGTCCAGAATCATGTACTGAATCACTGGAACACGTATGTGCGTTCATGTACCTTACACCCTGTATACTTAGGCTGATAAACACATTACTCTCCCTTGGGTCACGCTGTAGGGTAAAAAGGTCGATCGCCAACACCCGCCCCTTAGGCACTCAACTGCAGGAGTCAGTTCTGTTTCGTCCACATATCGAGCCACACATTTTATGAATGCAAATTATATTTTGTAATTCAATTTTGAAGTAATGAAACAAGTTCCAGATCAGTAAAAGTTTAATTAAAAACAATCCACGAAAGCACGGTCTAAGAGTGTGATAGGATATCTAGAAACCGGCCAAGAGCAGTCGGCCTCGCGCGCAACGGGTTCCGAACAAATTATATATTTTCCGACTTAAACTACATACATAAGTAGGTACTTCTTATAGGTTTTCCTGTAATCAGTAAAAAATTGCATTCTGTATTTTTTTTTTCAAAATTTTGAGCCTAGAGGTTTCGGAGATAAGGGGGGGGGGGATGGTAATTTTCATCTATTTTCTCAAATAACTTTAAAACTATACATTTTGGAATTATGAAAAAAAATTTGAAATCCTTACTATAAGCCCTTTCATTTGATATGTAGCACATTACAGTTTAAAAAACTTCTGATTTGCACCCTCCAAAGTGATCCCCATATTCCAAATTCATTTATTTACGTTAAACGTTCGTGTTTGGGTGACAGATATTCATGTGTAAATCAAATTTCAACACATGTGACAGACGGACGGACAGACAGACAGACGTACGAGTAAACCTATAAGGATTCCGTTTTTACATTCGGATGTTCGGAACCCTAAAAACAGACAGAACAATCTATATTTACTTACAGCTAATTTTAAATTCTTTTCAGGTCAGCAAGATGAACAACGCGGCTGCGTTACCAGGGAACATGGACATTGATCCGCTCAGCTCTTACGAGTACCCCGCGTATGACAGCTATGCGGCCCAGTCCTATGCCTACCCCAGTAAGCTGCAGCAGTCCATCTACCAGGCGTACCAACAAACTAATGCCAACTACAGCAACAATGCACCACCACAGGAACCATTAAATCCGCAGCCAACATTACAAACACAACAAACCGTTGACATTGATATACCGCTTAAAACTGAGGCACCGGAAACGGAACCAAAAACAGTTCTGAAGAAGAGGAGGAAAGAGAAAAAGGGGCAGAAGAGTACTTATTGTTCTGAGAAGATCACAGACTCATCCTTCAAGTTCTACGGCTGTTCCGTCTGCAATATCAGTTACAATGCTCTCCATGAACTAGATCAGCATGTGACCGTTCACAAGAACAGAATGACGAGCTACCGACTGCGGCTAAAAAATCAAATTAAAAAGAAACAAATTAAAAAAGAAAAGAAAAAGTTAAAAAAGATGGTAAAGATCAAGAAAGAAATGTGTGACTTTGAAATTAAACCGGAGGATGGTTATATTGGAGAAGAGAAGGCAGCTGATTTTATGAGTAACGGAACGGAAACTACGGAATTGAACACAAATGTAAATAAGGGGATGATTCCTGATTCTGAGTGTAACGGAACGAATCCTACCACGGAACTGAACTCTAATATGAATAACGGTATCATTCCTGATTCTGAGTGTAACGGAACCAATCCTACCACAGAACTGAACTCAAATATCAGTAACGGTATTATTCCTGATTCTGAGTGTAACGGAACAAATTCTACCACTGTAGTGAACTCAAATATGAATAATGGTATCATTCCTGATTCTGAGTGTAACGGAATGAATCCTACTTTAGATTATAATAATGAAAGTGTAATGGATACCGAGAATAGTGTGACAGAAAGCCATAATGGTCAAATTCACACGGATAATGACTTAAATTCTATAACTAACGATCCTCAGAGTCACAAGCCAAACTCTTTAGCTAACGTCAACAGTGAGGAGAATATGACTAATGAGAACAGTAAAGACAAAGAGAACAGTATGGACGAAGCGGAGTTGGGTGATTTAGCGAAAATTTACAAATGTTTTGCGTGCCAGAAACAGTTTACATTGAGCTATTACTTGAAACTGCACGTGAGATCACATACAGGTAAGAAATTCATTAAAATCTTCTACTAGGGTCTTTGTCCGTGTGATAGTGAAAATCATCCCGAGGAAGCGAAGTCCCAGGATAAAGAGTATCATCATCATCAGCCTTTTAATATCCCCACTGCTGGGACACAGGCCTCTTCTCAGTGAGAGGGTGTGGGCCGTAATCCACCACGCGGGCCCGATGTGGGTTGATGGATGTCACATGTCTTAGAATTTAGGACATGCCGGTTTCCTTACGATGATAACCCTGTCTTTGTATACTCTGTCCTATTCCAGGACATGGTCTACCCGTGTGTCAAGTTTTATCCAAATCTGATCAGCCGTTAAGGCGTGACAGCGTAACAAACAAAACAAAAGTCCAATGCGCATTTGTATTATTAGTAAGGAGCTTCTTCGAGCGGCTTGACCCGCGTGAATGTGGGAAATTGTCCCAAGCAAACGTACAACCGATGTAACAAGTATCCTTTTTTTTTTTGGGGTGTGAAATCATCCAATGACTTCTCCCGCTCTGGATGGAGCGGGAGGGCGTGTCAGACTCTTACTGACTAAAACCCACCCCTGTTCCTTCCTTGCCTGAGTGCCCAGCGGAGCGGTAACTCTGTTACGAATTTATCCGCTACCCCTTGGCATGGAGGCACCGGCCATGATGGGCCCCGTCCGTGGTGGCTGACATATTCTCTTTGAGGCGCGCGTGAAACACTAGGCGCCGTCGACTCTCGGGCCTGGTGCTGATCGGACGGCGAGCTACCCATTACTTGCCGTCCGCAGGCCCGCGTCTACGGTGGCCGGAGATCGTCCTTTGACCTCCGATGCCCAGGGTGTGTGAGGGCTACTCCGTAGGGTCTCTCTCACCCGTACCGGCTCCTCCTTCGCGAGCATTACTGCTACGCAGAAGGAGGAGACTGCTTCCCATTCCCTCTCGCCAGGTACCATGGCCTGGACCAGGGCCGGGCGCGGGAGGTCGCTGACGCCTATCGCATCTACGAAGAATAACAAGTATCCTGTGTCGATCTTTTTAATTAATACACTTAAATAGCCTCACTTCAAACTATGTATGGAAGAAGTTAAATTTGACCCACTTTCCGGTTTCTGATTAAGCTGAAATTTTGCTTACATGTTTAGTTTTGATGAAAAATCATGGTTACCTAAGTGACGTCATTCTAAATACAATATGGCGGACCAGTTGTTTTGTATGCATTCGTATGATATGGATATCAAATGGAAGGGTCCAAACAAAGCCCTATTGTTGTCACTCACGTGTCCGTCTGTCTGTCTGTCCGTCCGTCGTCTGTCACAAAATTTTGTTACGAAGAATTTTTTAACTTCCCATTGACCTATGAACTTGAAATTTGGTACGGAACCCTTGATGTGTGAAATCCGACACGAACTTGACCAGTTTTTTAAACTACAAAAAAAATATTGTACCAAAGTTCTTTAAATGAGTGAGAAGTGAGAATGTCATCCCACATTCATTACAGACATAGTATTTAGTAGTTATATCCCTCGGCATTGTTCCTGTGGCTCAACACAAAAACTTTTCCAAGGTATTTATGAACCGTAATACCTAAGGCTCTAGACAGATGGACTGCAATCAAACTGCAAATTGGCAGTCGGAGTGCAATCCAACCGTGCCGTCCGATTCACGATTGCGTGTTCCAACGCAACTGCACACCAACTGCAATCGGGCTGCACGGTTTGGTTTGTAGTTTTATTGCAGTCGTACTAGCTGCAATCAAGCTGCAAATTTGCAGTCGGAGTGCAAACCAACCGTTCAGTCTGATTCACGATTGCGTGTTCCAACGCAACTGCACACCAACTGCAATCGGGCTGCATGGTTTGGTTTGTAGTTTTATTGCAGTCGTACTAGCTGCAATCAAGCTGCAAATTTGCAGTCGGAGTGCAAACCAACCGTGCAGTCTGATTCACGATTGCGTGTTCCAACGCAACTGCACACCAACTGCAATCAGACTGCACGGTTGGTTTGTAGTTTTATTGCAGTCGTACTAACTGCAATCAAGCTGCAAATTTGCAGTCGGAGTGCAAACCAACCGTGCAGTCTGATTCACGATTGCGTGTTCCAACGCAACTGCACACCAACTGCAATCAGACTGCACGGTTGGTTTGTAGATTTATTGCAGTCGTACTAACTGCAATCAAGCTGCAAATTTGCAGTCGGAGTGCAAACCAACCGTGCAGTCTGATTCACGATTGCGTGTTCCAACGCAACTGCGCACCAACTGCAATCAGACTGCACGGTTGGTTTGTAGATTTATTGCAGTCGTACTAACTGCAATCAAGCTACAAATTTGCAGTCGGAGTGCAAACCAACCGTGCAGTCTGATTCACGATTGCGTGTTCCAACGCATCTGCACACCAACTGCAATCAGACTGCACGGTTGGTTTGTAGATTTATTGCATGCAAATTTGCAGTTGCAATGCAGTGCGTCCGTCTTGAGCCTAAATAGACAGTTGATATTTTCTAGGGTTCGGGAATTCCCGACAATTTCAAAGTCCCGGGACACGAGACAGCCTACAATCAAAGTCCCGGGAGTCCCGGGACCGGGATTTTAAGTTTTTTTTTTTAAGAGGCTAAACCTTTTTTGAAGAATTTTAATTGAGTTAATTTCTAGTGAAACGTATTAACAAAGGCAATTGTTTGTGAAAATCAACATTTATTACAGAAAATTAAAACGTTAATTTCAGTCTTAGTACCTAATTGCTTTGTTTTTTTTTTAATTACACACAGATTCACTTTTAAGCAGTTACATCTTATAGTTATAAAACTAAATTCGTTAAAAATCATACTAATTCCTAATAATATTAGTACTTACTTATTATCTAGTAATTCTAGTATCTAATCATCAGTGGTCGGAGTAGGTAGATTGATTGTTGATGAATAGTCATAGAAATCATAACTTGGATAAGCCTTTTTTTCCGGGATTTCATTTTGGTACTCACGGGATTGAATCAAATATTGTGTATGTAAAGATTTTTAAACTACTACATTTGAAATTTTTAGAATGCGATAGTTAAACGTTTAAAATTGTTTTTTTCTTATTTATCAAGTAATAAAGTGAATCTTACTTTTGTGCGTCCATTCGAAACTTACAAATGACTAATTTAGTAGTTATTTCTTGCAACTTTATTATCTGCTGCTTGTAATTATTATATATTATGTTCTTGAATAAAAATAACTTTTTATACTCCTTAATATTTTTTCGCATTCAGTTTTCTTCTTTCCGCCACCCGCTGTCGTTGACAAACGTTGTCAGTAGGATAGCGGAGAGGCAAGTCCCATCTTTCGTCGCACACACGCACATGTAACTATTATTAGTAGAATCCTACTTTATGTTTGCAACGTTTTTACTCAAGTTTAGCCATGCCATAGTTTTTTTTTATTATAGAAGGCCGATCACATATTCTATTAAAAATACAGCAAAAAGGTTAAACATTCCTTATTCATATTGATATATTCTTCATCTTACACATTAACATATTTGAAATTCCTAAAAAATCTTAATTATTACAAAAGCCCGGAATCCCGGAGGCATATCCATATTAATATATACGTGCCAGTTCATTGACCCCAAATCAATCTACCTACTCCGACCACTGCTAATCATTAACAATTTCTACAAGCTTGTCTCGTCTCGAGTCTCGACCCAAAAGTCCCGGGAATCGAGACAACTAAAATTTCGAAAAGTCCCGGGACTCTAGACAACTAAAATTAGGAAATGTCCCGGGACTACGAGACACGAGACGTCCCGGGACCCAAACCCTAATATTTTTACAGATTTATTTCTATTGCCACTGTAAACACAAATAACAAAACTAGTATGGAACTCTTTGTGTGAGAGTCAAACTCGCACTTCACCGGTTTTTCGTTGCTATGTTAATATATTTGTGATGGTGTTCAGACGAGAAGCCGTACACATGCAGCGCGTGCGGGCAGTCGTTCATCACGGCCAGCAAGCTCGGCCGCCACAACAAGAGGATCCACCTGGCGGAGCGCTACCAGTGCCGCATCTGCTTCAAGATATACTCCAGGTCAATGTCATAAATACGCAGACGTACGGCAATTCGTCACCGGTACATGGTGGACTTCCCAGGTCCCGTACGTGGTCGCAGAAGGTGACGCGGCCGGGAGCGTGATGACATGCACGCACTCCACGCCCCGGCCAAAGGTTTCTATTAGGGATTGGCTGAATGTGGTTTGAAACACTTTTATAAAAATAGTGATTTGGTTTTTGGCGATTTGAATTTTATACATATACAGGTTGTAACGGAAAGGTGTGGTCATATTTTAAGAACTGCATCTGCCTATCGATATGAACAACTTTCTTCAAGAAAACAGGAGGAAATTCTCTTAAAAAAAAAAACAAATACCTCCCATACAAATAATTGATCAGCTGATGATAACTTAGTATGGAAAGTTCAATGATTTTTTTGGGAATTTTCTGTTTTTTCTTAGAGATATTTGTTCAGATCCATAGGCAGAAACGGTTATTAAAATATGACCACACCTTTCCGTTACACCCTATATACAGACTACTTATAACATAACATTGTCCTACATTGGTACCCACGAGATGGAAAGAGACAGCGTGGTAGACCCATACAAAGATGGCGAGACGACATCACCGCTGTAGCAGGGAACATCTGGACCAGAGCCTTTAGACAAATTAATACTCTTCTGTTAACGGTAACGCTTCGTGCAAAATGTATGGCAAAGACATTACTGGGCGTGAGTCACGTGACAGTTCTCTGTCTAACACTTCGTGCAAAACGTCGTTGCCATACATTTTGCACGAAGCGTTAGCGTGAACGATAACAGAAAAGTATTTTGGCTAAGGGGGCAGGACGGCAAACGAAAGGAACCAGTGGCAACAGATGGAGGAGGGCTTCCCAGGAATGGATGAACCCATAAATTTTTAGATTTTTTATAATACAATAAACACAAATCATTATATAATTCTTTTGGGAAATAAAGGTTATTTTTATTTTATTTAAATACAGATAACTAATTTATAATGTTTCTTATTGCAGGTTCGAGCTGCTGACGGCTCACTTTGACAAAACGCATCCTGAAGACAAGCTGGATGGCGAGCCTTATGGTGAGCAAATTGTTACAACTTGTGCTGCATTCATTTAACACAAATATCAGCTAAATATAGAAACTCCTTTACGCGTTGAGCGATTTTTGGTTGAGGCATAAAAAAACTTTTACAAAAAAATACAACCGACTTCCAAAAAAGAAAAATCCAAAAATATGCCAAGTTTTTTTTAATTATTTTATTTATCACTTACCGCACCAACCCCAGCCAACCACCAACTGCATCAGACTGCTTGTAAAGTTAAGGTGATAGCTCCAGGGTAGCCCGCGAAATACAAATTTTCATACGTTTTTTGGAATTTGTAGGTCAGTGTCAGGTTTTATCTTGGTGAAAACTATTCGCGGCCGTAGCAAGTATGTGTTTATTGAATTATAATAATTAAAATCATCAATACAACTCTCAGTTAGAATTGATGCCAAATGTAAATCATGACATTTGGCATCAATTCTAACTGAGAGAGTTGTATTGATGATTTTAGTGATTATAATTCTATAAATACATACTTGCTACGCCCGGGAATCGAATTTTGACTTAGATACAACCTGACACTGAGCATTCACCTTAATTGTTTGGAACTTTTTAGTTGTTTTTTACAGTCGGGATTTTTGAAAATATTCAATGTTATTTTATTTTCTACATTTTAGTGAGTTAAATTTTTGGAATCCCCTCCTCGAACCCTTTATTTTGATACCCCACTTAATATAGTTCGTCGACTTTCATTTTTTTTTCTTTTTCACAATATGTCGTCTGGTTGTCGCCATATTGTATTTTGATTACTTTCATATCTTTAGTAGTACTCGCAAGATTAAGACGAATCAATTGACGTAGGAATTATCAAAATCGGCCCACGCGTTTGGGCTCTAGAGCGCCACAAAGGAACAAACATACACACATACAAAGGCTGATAAACACATTACCCTCCCTTGCGTCGCGAAGTCGGGTAAAAAACACATGTATGCTTACACAGTTTGATATGTTCCATCTCCTTGCAGACTACAACGCAATCCTCCCATACCTCAAAGAGCTAGAGGAGCAACTGCGCGCGCCAGAGCAGGACAGCACCACCCCGCCGGTCTTCAAGATAGAGCAGGACAGCACGGAGGACAGCAAGTTGGAGGAGAACAGCCAGTTAGAGCAGGACAGCAAGCCTAAGGCCGAGGAGCTGTTCTGGGAGGCGCAGGTGGGCCCGCACCTGTCGGGCACGCCGCGAGGAGCCCCACCCATCGATATTAAGGAAGAGGTTTGTACAACTCGGCCCTAAAATACTGCCCTAAAAACTCCCATCTGAAATATGGTCCCCAAAAATTCGCCACAGAAAAGTTACTCACATAAAGGCGAAACAAGTTGTCAAGAGGTGACTTTTCACAGCGAAAAGTAGTCCTAAGACGAGTTGTCGCAGCGACTGGTTGTCAAGAGGTGACTTTTCACAGCGACTAATTCTCCTTTTCACAGCGAGAAGTATTCATAAGACGAGTTGTCACAGCGACCAGTTGTCAAAAGGCAACTTTTCACAGCGACTAATTGTCCTTTTCACTGCGAGAAGTAGTCATAAGACGAGTTGTCACAGCGACTAAATGTCAAGAGGTAACTTTTCACAGCGAGAAGTAGTCATAAGACGAGTTGTCACAGCGACTAGATGTCAAGAGGTAACTTCACAGCGAGAAGTAGTCATAAGACGAGTTGTCACAGCGACTAGTTGTCAAGAGGCAACTTTTCACAGGGACTAATTTTCCTTTTCACTGCGAGAAGTATTCATAAGACGAGTTGTCACAGCGACCAGTTGTCAAAAGGCAACTTTTCAGAGCGACTAATTGTCCTTTTCACAGCGAGAAGTATTCATAAGACGAGTTGTCACAGCGACCAGTTGTCAAAAGGCAACTTTTCAGAGCGACTAATTGTCCTTTTCACTGCGAGAAGTAGTCATAAGACGAGTTGTCACAGCGACTAGATGTCAAGAGGTAACTTTTCACAGCGAGAAGTAGTCATAAGACGAGTTGTCACAGCGACTAGATGTCAAGAGGTAACTTCACAGCGAGAAGTAGTCATAAGACGAGTTGTCACAGCGACTAGTTGTCAAGAGGCAACTTTTCACAGGGACTAATTTTCCTTTTCACTGCGAGAAGTTGTCGTAAGACGAGTTTCCACAGCGACTAGTGGTCAAGAGGCAACTTTTTACAGCGACTAGTTGTCAAGAGGTGACTTTTCACAGCGAGAAGTTGTCATAAGACAAGTTTTCACAGCGACTAGTGGTCAAGAGGCGACTTTTCACAGCTAGTAGTTTCCATAAGACTATTTACAGGGACTAGTCGTCAAGAGGTCACAGCAATTAGTTGTCAAAAAACTAGTTTTTTCAGCAACTTGTTCTCATAAGATGAGTTTTCACAGCGACTATTCGTCAAGAGGTGAATTTTCACAGCGACTAGTTGTCAAGAGGTGACTTTTCACAGCGAGAAGTAGTCATAAGACGAGTTTTCAAATCCACAGAAAACCGCGTTAAAATCTTTCCGCAGTAGAAAAAACTGGCCAAGTGCGTGTCAGATTTCGCACAATAAGGGTTCCGTACCATATATTAGTATTTGTTAGTAAAGTATACGTAATAATAAACATTATCATCAAATTTCAAGTTCGTAGGTCAATGGGAAGTTAAAAAATTCTTCGTAACAAAATTTTGTGACAGACGACGTACGGACAGACAGACAGACGGACACGTGAGTAACAACAATAGGGCTCTGTTTGGACATTTAGGTCAGTATGGTAAGGAAACATCTGCCACTAAAATGTAATTTCTGTGAATTCAATATTTATTATCCCTTTCAGGTAATCGACGAGGACCAAAAAGTCTTCTTACCGAAGATAGACATCCTCATAGAAGAGGTGACGGTGGACTTCGACGTGCAGGTTAAGCGCGAGCCGTCGGACGACGAGCCGGCCGCGGACGCGGGGCCCGATGGGGACGACGGGGCGGATGGGGATGACGGGGGGCAGGTCAAGGATGAGGACAGGTGAGTACTGTAGAGCCTGTAGGGCTCCAGGGGCGCTGCTATAGTTTTGGGGAGCTGTCTCACTCGTTGGCTACGAGGGTGTCGTGAATTCAAGTGTCACTGATTATGGGCTGGTTTCACCAATTCTAAACGCCACAGTTTTCGACGTTTAAGCTCGTTTAAACGCGTTTAGCCGCTGTCATAAAGCTGAAGAGTTTGTTTGTTTGTTTGCTAATCTCAGGATATACTGGATTGAATTGAAAAAAATATTTTTGTGTTCAACAGTCCATTTATCTAGAAAGGCTATAGGCTATGTAACATCCCGCTGCGGTCAACAGGAGCGAAGCATAAATAAAAAATGTGCCAAAAACGGGAAGAAAATTCTTTTCAGAGCTTCAGTTGCGTGCGCTGGGTAAACGATTAAAGTTACGCGAAAATTATGTAGGAATTGTTCTCCTTTTAAAGTTCTAAAAAAAAACTCCGCGACAGCATATATCTGTCTTTTAAGGTTAACTCACAATAATCTTTTTTATTTTTTACGCTAAGCTTAGTTCATTAAAACTTAGTTTATAGAGCGAATGGTAAAATCGGCCCTAAGTCATAGCAGGTCGCTACGTAACGTATATTAATCTCGGGCGACGTTTTCCTCCCCAGCCAATCTGACGAGGACTACTTCCCCTCCAACACGTGGACGGCCCCGCGCGCCCCCTCCCCCTCGCTGCCCCTCCCCTCGCACGCCCCCTCCCCCCGCCGCCGGGGCGCCCCGCTGGAGTGCGAGGTGTGCCACAAGCGCATCAGCAGCGCGTCCTACATGCGAGTGCACCTGCGCACTCACTCGGGCGAGAGGCCCTTCAAGTGTCGCCAGTGCGGCCGCGGGTTCATCACCAGCAGCAAGATGCACCGCCACGTGCTGACGCATGCGCAAGGTGAGGGATACAGCTTAAAAAACAACAACACAACAACAACACAACTACAACAACAACACAACTGCAACAACGAAACAATAACAAAAACAACAACAAAACAACTACAACAACGAAAGAACAACAAAAACAACAACAACAACAAAACAACAACAATAACACAACAACAACAACAAAGCAACAATTAGCAATTTAATGGGGAATCACCACTACAAAGTGAAAAAAAAAACTTTTTTTTTTTTGGAATTCGGTTCTATTTTTTTGTAAAAAAGTTTTTTTATTTTTCTCTTTGTAGTGGTGATTCCCCATTAAATTGTGTTAACAATGCATATTTATGCGATAGCAACAATGCGTTTGATTTTCTGTCATTATTTGAAGAGTTCCGTTGTCTGTCTCTGAAAATATCATCAGATCTATATGAAATTTAAATGGAATAAAGCCCTTTCGAACAAAAAAAGAATTTTGGAAATCCGTCTATAAATGACGAATTTATGCCCGAACAAACATAAAAAAAAAAATACAAACATCTGAATTGATAACTCCTCTCCTCCTTTTTTAAGGCGGTTAAAAAATCTATTAGCACCCATACTTTATAATTAAAACTTCTTCACGCACGCTTGACTTGAAGAGTAAGCTGGTGAATGCGTAACGAAAGCGTTACAAAAAGTGTGATCGGGCGAGGCGAACATGACGACAGCGTTACAAAAACTATGATCGGGTGAGGCGAACGATAGAGATGGAGCTAAAGAAGTTTTACTTCAGTCGTGTGGTCTAAAGCACACTTTTTTTATTGCCTTTTTATACAAAATGTCATTGAAAAATCGACTCTAAATACACACTAAAATAGTCGATGTTTGAGTTGGGAGCAATTTATTGTCATTGGTGTTGATTCCGTTGTGCACAAACAACTTAATTTAGGCTATTGCTATCTTTTTTTCTCTATTAAAAGAAGAAAGAGACGGACGTAAATTAGAGCTGTCAAATTTAGTTTGAACTAATATTTCCATACAAATTAAGGGTATACGTAAAAACATGTCGTCTAAAAACACGGCGAAGCGCAAGGCGTAAACTAGTTTGACATCTCTAACTTAGTTCATAGCTATAGCCGTCCTTTTCTCGCACTGCCTTTTAGTAAAAGATAGCAATTCTCTAATTTTAGTTTAGTTATTGAACAAGAGAATCCGCACCAATATCTCGAATTAAAACCTTACTAATGTTAGGCCAACAAGAAAAGATAAAGAATGTAAACAAACTTTCAGGGATTCATACGACTTTTATTAGAAGATATTAAATATAAATTACCTATTCTATTCATTGTCGTCATTACATGAAGATGATTCGATAGAAGAGTCCGAAACAGTCGCTTTTATTACAAAACTATTTATTGTATTGTTTAATAAACTTTTTATTATTTGATTACAATATATTAAGTCTCCACCTATGAAATCAGCGTTTAGTATAGAGAATTTTAAAGAAGTTGCATTTTTCATACTAACATTTTCTTAATTTATTTAACAACTATGAACAGTAATGTTTTAAAACTTTTATGCAATAATTTTTAGAAACTAAGATAACGTATGCCACTTAGATTAAGCAACAAAAATAAGTTTTGGCTAAGTTCAAAAAAAAATATAGTGGTCATTTCTGCTAACAAAAAGAGGAGTCATTTTTAAGGTATTTTTTTTTGTTTATAAAACTATAAGTAATAAGGTTTTTTTTACTATTGGCAGTTGTCTATGACGGTCATTATTCGGTATAATATCAAGCAATTGATAAATATTTTAATTTATAGAAGTGACGAGGTTCTCTATTTGTGAGAAAATACGCGCACCGAGGGTTCCGTACAAACTTGTAGAACCTAGGTTAAAGGACAAACTACTTACTGCACCAACCAAAAAATAATCAATAATAAACTAATACATAAAATATAAATAATAAAAATATAAAAACAACAAAAAACGCAATAATAATAGCTTGCTATCGTAATGTAACTCAGTAGAGGTTAGTTTGTTTACATTCTTTATCTCGTCTCGTTGGCCTTACTTTAGTAGTTCAGTAGAGTCACTGGGTCTCATCTCGAACAAAGAAAATTTAGTTCTAATTAATATCAATAGATGGCGTAATATACATAGATTTCTTATTGAAGTTTACTACCCTTAGCATAAAATTGTGGAATAATTGGCTCTTAATTCAAATTTAGATGTTTATTGGAACGAATCCTTAGGCATTTATATTTCTTGTACCAATAGATGGCGCTGTTTGAAGTTATACAGTTTATCCATTCGCCTCTTTAAAATTTTTATAGTGACACATTTTGAAACAGTAAAACTGTTATGAAGTGCCAAAAATACTATGAAGTAATTCCTCAATGTGTGAGAAAATATTGGTAAGACTTTAAATTCATTCAACTTGCAAGCCGTCGCTGCTAACACCATCTAGCGAGGTGTAGAGGACGGGCCCGTACGAGGAACAAAAGTTTCTTTGCAAGTCGAAAACCCGTAGTTACGGCGATACCGTTTCTTTGTATGTGATGAGGCATCTGTACGCTAGTATTATATTATCTGTGGTATAGTATTATTTAACTTCGCATTCTATTTAAACTCCTTACTATGTTACTACTGACTTGCAGTCGATTGTACTTATCAAAATATAGAAGTTTTAGCGAAAACTAAATCTTATCTAGCACTAAAGTAATTTATTGATTATCATATAAATTGTTAAATCGTTTTAAGACGAAAATTCTTTTGTTTCAGACAAAGACAGCGTGAAGACGGAGGGAGAAGACGTGAAGCCGGATGTGGAGACTGAAGCTACGGAGCAACCGCCAGAAGATGGCGCTAAGAAGTGAGTAGTAATTCAACTCAATTTACGCTTGCCGGGGTTGGTCCATGGATGGGTGACCATCTTTATATACCGAGACTCCTCCGTGCCTCGGAAAGCACGTTGTGAGGGAACAGGGGCTGTGAATCTCCATGCAAATGTATTCCTCTTTTTTCTTCCTGAATAATGTCTCTAGAGCAATCATTTTTTTTTTTCATAAAGTCAAGGTCTGCTGTAGACACGTCCCTGCCATTTCCTTTTTTCAACAACTAATAAGTAAAGAAAATATGACCCTCCAAAAATGACAAAAATTACCCTATTTTTACCGCCGTTCTTAGAAGACTACCAGACAAATTAGAAAAGTTTTAACATAACACATTTAAGGTCCCTAACCTAGACATACTCTTTCTCAAAAATGTTGGTGCCAAAAATAATTGAATCGGCTCAGTTATCGAGGAGAAAAAAGGGGAACACGAAACGTCGATCTCATCAAAAATTTTGTGATAAAATCGTCTGAGTCGCAGCTACGGGGGCAGACTTGAGGGAGTACGATGGCAATAGTTTCTTCAAATACCTATTTTGTAGTAAATTCCTTGCAGGCTTGTTCCCTTAAGCCGTTGGTCCCGGCTGTCAATCGTAGATCTTTGACAGTCGTTACGGGTCGTCAGAAGCCCGAAAATCTGACAACCAGTCTTAGTATCTTAGTCCAAGTGGTATCGTATTATACAGTAACTGGGTTGTGGAGGTCAGATAGACAGTCGCTCCATGTAAAATACGACCCCAAGATAGTTGGGAAAAGGCTAGGTAGATTGGATTGGATTGGACTGGATTCGTACTTGTGTAATTTTTCATGCTTCTATATACCAACGATATAGTTAATTAATACAGTACTTTCATTTAAATTTAATAAAATAATCACAAAAAACCTCTAGAAATGCGACGTTGCCAGCCCGCGCATCGTTGTTAACGTTTTTCTCATATAATAGAAGCAACAAGTTATATGTAACCAGGATTTGTAATAGATAACATGGTTTAAGGCGCGGTATTACCTCAATAGTAAAAAAAAAAACTGGTTTCTTGGATAGTCGAGTATAACGTAATGTAATGAAAATATCCTAAATAAGGGTTTAAAGAAAAAAATTAACCGAATAGAATAGTATAAAACTACCGAATAGAATACTACTCCCAATAAAACATTTAGAAAACTTTAGCGTCGAACAACTCTGTATTTTTAGATAACAACATTTTTTTTTTAAGAATTGAATAGAATTAGCATTTTATTAAAAATTTGACAGGACAATTTTTTTTTTTTTTAAGTAAGTAAGTAAATTTATTAAGACACGTTTTTTGACATCTTAAGCACAACAAATATAAGATAACAAAATAAAATAAATAAAGATAAAGTGCAATAAAGTAACCCTAGATCCCACACCATAGGATACCCTGTAATAATAAATAATAATAATATAATAATAATATTCCACAACTATCACACAACGCCATCTAGTCCCAAGCTAAGCAGAGCTACCCTGAGGGATACCCTGTGTCGTGGGATCTAAATTATTTAGTTGATTGTGTATATTCTGGATAATCTAAAGAAAACCCGTAAAACAAATGCCTATTCGCATTGTCAATACAACTATTATGTTCACTTCTCAACCTTATTTGAAGCTATCTCAAATCGTAGTCAGTCCGCGCCTTAAGAGTGTCCATGGAGTTTCTTGCAGGTTCATCTTCATAGAGATCTACGTCTTGGGATGTGCAATTAGCTTCATCTTTCTGACTGACCGACTTATTGACAATTCAAAATTTTGTAATTTGTAGGTCAGTGTCAGGTTGTATGTTGGTCAAAATATGAATCATTAAAATCATAAATACAACTCTCTCAGTTAGAATTGATGCCAAATGTCATGATTTCATGAAATACTTACATTTGACATCAATTCTAACTGAAAGAGTTGTATTGATGATTTTAATGATTATAAATCTATAAATGCATACTTGCTACGGCCGCGAATCAAATTTAGACCAAGATACAACCTGACACTGACCTGCAAATTGCAGAAAACGTAAGAAAATTTGAATTTCGCGGGCGACCTTGGCGCTTCCACCTTAACATAAAAAATTAAACATTTGCAGACCAGCGAAGAAGAAATCCAAGATGAAGTTGAAGTCGAAGTCGGCTAAGCTGAAGCCGGGCGAGGAGAAGCCGCGCCGCAAGCACCAGAAGAGACCTCACGCCTGCGAGTACTGTAACCAGAAGTGAGTAGGAACTGATCAACTATTGCTATTCTATTGCTTCATTTCAGATTTTTGAAAAGAAAACTTCTTTAGGTGCATTGGGCATTTTTGAGATGGGAAAAACTATTGAAATCGCGCGCCACCGACACCGCTACGAGTGCTACGACGCTACGCTTTTGGAACAAAATTTTGTGACAGTCGACGGATAGACAGACGGACACGTGAGTGACAGAAATAGGGCTCCGTTTAGACCCTTCTGGTACGGAATTCTAAAAGTGAAGACGATAAAATGCGTTGAAATTTCGTGTGACGTCACACCTTCGTAAAAACTTTATTAGATTTTTTGTTTCGCAGAAAATCAGCAAAAAATTAGAAACTTCACTTAAGTCTCTATGAGCACACAAGTGCGCTAGTGCGAAAATGCCTTTTGCCTTGCCAAAAACCCGATTCACGCGTTGTAAACCTCTATTATTACCAGAGGTCGGAATTAGGTACAGTTATTTATGGACTTGCAACGAAATCATCATTCTCCTGCCCTTATCCCAATTTATTTGGGGTCGGCGCAACATGTCTTTTTCTTCCAAACTCCTCTATTAGTCGTCATCTCTGTAGTCACCCCCTTTTTACCCATATCCTCTTATACACAGTCCAACCATCAAAATCTTTTCATTTTACCTATTTTTATTTCAAACGATACCGCGCACCGTGCACTAGCCGCGCTGTAGGCACTTAGACTTAGACCCCCTTTTTACCCATATCCTCTTTCACACAGTCCAACCATCGTTTCTTTGGCCTTCCCCTCCTCTTATAGCCATCCACATCCAAACACAAGACTTTCCTCACGACATTTTCTTCATTCCTCCGCATCACATGCCCATACCACGACAACTGATTTCCACACAACTTTTCAGTCAGCGGTGCCACTTTCAGACTTCCTCTTATATACTCATTCCTAATTCTATCCGACGGACTTGCAACGAAATGTTGATATTAAAATGGATTTTCCCGGGATTTCTAATGGACAATCCCGTGTGGCCAACAATATTACAAATAAATAATAATAAAAACCTCTATTGTTTTCTTTTGCTCTCACAAGCTATGTTGTGTGAAATATAAATGTGGCAACATCGCGCGTGTGCACATTGAAATTTTACAACTTCGGACATCCGATGTTGTTGATGTAAATTTGGCAACGTCGCGCGTGCAGTGGATTAAATTGTGTACAAGTAAATAGCTTTTTTATTTAATAAATCACGGGATTTTTCTGCTCTTTAAAATTAATCTCGGGATTTGAGGCATATCCACTTTATTCTTTCGTTGTATGAAATCATTGTAACTACATAAATAACTACCTAATGCCGAGCTCTGATTATTACTATTACCCAAGGTCTGTAGACCTTTTTGTTTTGTGGGGTGGGAAATCATTCAATGACATCTCCCGCTCTGGGTGGAACGGGAGGGCGTGTCAGACTCTTACTGACTAAATAAAACCCACCCCTGTTCCTGCCCGGCCCTGAGTGCCCAGGGACGCGGTAACTCTGTTTCGAATTTATCCACAACCCCTGGGCAGGCATCGGCCATGACAGGCCCCGTCATGTATTGCTGACGTCACTTGTTCGTCTTGCGTGGTACACTACGCGCCGTCGACTCTCGGGCCTGGTGCTGATCGGACGGTGAGCTACCCACTACTCGCCGTCCGCAGGCCCGGGTAAGGTCTTTAGACCTGTGGCAAGGTTTACACACCCGTAACATGACATAGTCTGTAGTTACACGACGGCCGACTGTCAACGGGGCTTGACAGATGTTGACGTTTGACGCGCGCAAGACCTGAGGCCTGTCAGGCCTGATAAGTAAATAAATCAATTTAAAAAACCTTTTTAATTGTAATCTCTCGCAGGTTCCTGCACCTGAACATGCTGGAGGTGCACAAGCAGTCTCACGCGGGCGAGGCCCTGGTGCTCCGCTGCCACTACTGCCTGCAGGACGCGGCCGACGAGCCCGGCCTGCTCGCGCACCAGGCCACGCACCAGGGGCCCAAGCCCTACCTCTGCACCATCTGCGGGAACACATACAAGAAACGGGAGACCATGGTCAGTACCCTCCTCTTTACTAATGTGGCGACATCTATGACGTCACATACGAACTAAAACCACACGAATCCTGCATCGCGAGAGCAGAGTTGTCCGCCCGATTTGAATATACAACAGTCACAGTCACAAGATTTAGGGCTGTTTTGATAGCTGATAAGTGATAACGTTAAAGCATTAAATGCCGACTTTTTGATGTTTTATATTTTTATTGGATAGATTTCTAGTCATATAATAATAATATGTATAGTTTATAATACAAAATGAGGCTATTATACATAAAAAATGAGTTAAAAGCCGAACGGTCCTCAATAAAGTAATGGGATGCAGTACTTAATCTTTTATGCGCTATGACGTCACACCCTCCCCGTCTCTCGCCAGCACGTGCCGCTGAGCCAGTAAACTCCCCAATTAATGGTAACCAGATCCAGCCTTCCCTTGCTGCCCCTCAGTGACGCCCTAAGCCGAGGCTCGTACTCCGCAGGGAGTGCCCTTAGCGTGGTCACTTAGTTTTGTAAGTTAATAAGTCCTGGCTGGAGGCTTTAATATATTAAAGCCTACACAGGCAAGCCCGGTTAAGCAGACGACAGCCTCAGAGGCTGACCTGCAAGACGCCCCACAAAAAAAAAAAAAAAAAAAAAAAAAAAAAAAAAAAAAAAAAAAAAATGACGTCACAGCGCCACCTGGCGGAGTGCAGTGATTGCTCACAATTAACGTCAGTTACTTTGTTTTCGATAATTTGCTAATATGGGCTCGTCCTGAACATTTCCAAAAAGGAATTTCCGCAATAAATTTGCAAAAAGTTCGCCCGATTTGAACATAAAACAGTCCGAAATCAACAATTAGGCTTGCTGGCTTCTGATGACCCGTAACGACTGTCAAAGATCCAGGATTGACAGCCGGGACCAACGGCTTAACGTGCTTTCTGAGGCACGGAGGAGTCTCGGTATGTAAAGATGATCACCCCATCTATGGGCCAACCTCGGCAAGCGTTGTTTAAAATTTTTTTGGTGGGAAATCATCAAGGAGATGTTATCTACCACTCTGAGTGAAGCAGGAGGCCGTGTCAGGGATGAATCTCCAGTCGTTTTGCAGATAATAATGAAAAAGTGTTGCCGACAGTGACGAATCGTGGGAAATTAAATTTTAATACATTAATATTAAAGTATGTACTCCTAGGCAATGAATACTAATAATTGTCGGCAGCACTCTGTGATTATTTTCTGCAAAACGCCAGGAGATTCACCCTCAGACTTACTGTCTGCGGTGGCTAGGGACGTGAGGGCGCCAGGATTGCCTCTCCCTTGTAACATAAAAGGTGATTGCAGGTTTATGTGTGCAACAAAATGGAAAATTTTACCTGTGTTTAACAAAATTAGTTTATTGAACGTCAAAATAATGATATAAAATATTACCTGGATAGAAGACTGCGGCAAAAATGATAATTTTAATCTTAGGGGAGTGATCCAGGAGAGAATTCAAACTACAACATTTTAGATTATTTGTCCTGGTGTATTCAACAAGCATTTATATTACAGATTTATAAGTTTGGGCTATTGGTTTGGTCAATAATGCAATATAGCACGTGTTCAAAATGAAAAGAAAAAAATTAGTTACATACCCAGCAAATGCTGGTATGTTAAATTATAAAAGAGAAAAAAAAACAAATCTTCCCGTGCAAGACATCCCTCTGGGCCAGTATGAGTTCTTCAAAATAGGTGTGCAGCAAAACTCCAAAAAAATACAACCGACTTCTAAAAATTGCAAAACACTTTAATTTCGGAAGTCGGTATTTATATTTTTTTGTTTCTTCGTTATTTGACACCGACTTTTAGAAGTCGGTTGTATTTTTTGAAAAAACATTTTTATTTTTCACATTTTTTTGTATTTTTTTTTTATTGTTGTTGTACACCAGAAGTAAAACTAAATATTAAAGTTATGCCCGAATGGATTACACGGCTATCACGGAATTTGAACATTTGGAGACAACCAAAACGTCATCTGTGTATACATATTTTTTATTTATGTTGATTTTTTCAAAAACTGCTGAATCAGTTTCGATAAAATATGGGACCACCTTTGAAGTATGAACTACCAGACAAAAAAAGAATCATCAAAATCTATTCACAAATGGCGGAGATATCGCGTAACAAACATAAAAAAAAACATACAGACGAATTGAAAACCTCCTCTTTTTGAAGTCGGTTAAAAAAGCGCTGGATAACAGCTGAAATGAATAAATTTCACGTTAAGGACTGCGAATTTCAAATGGCGACCACTACTGAGCTCTCTAAGAGGCAACAATCAAAATATTTAACGCTTTTAACAAAGGAAAAAGTACATGTTAGACATGCGTCTCCATTTCCATTTTAAATAAATGAATGAAAGTTGCAAAAAAACTCAACAAAACTTGAATTTCGCGGGCTACCTCTACCCATTCCATTCATTTATTTATTTCCGTAGCCTCCGACTCCGTAGGTACATTTCGGTACATTTTGTGTGCTGCCTCATTCTGTAGTACACTGTTGCCGCATCAAAACGCCGCGTGCGCGTCACAGTCGTGTGTAATACCTTTAGTGAGACGGTTTGTTGAATACACGCTTACAAGATGGGACGTAAAAAACAAAATAAGGTTTACACATATACAACTAAACGAAGATAAAACATCTCATTGCTTAGTACATGTGTATCTTTGTTATGTATATCTGTTGTTGTTCTGCCCGCGCCTTTTCCCAACTATCTTGGGGTCGGCTTCCAGTCTAACCGGATGCAGCTGAATACCTGTATTTTATATCGAGCGACTGCCTATCTGACCTCCACAAACCAGTTACTGGGTAATACGGATACCCCTTGATAAGACTAGTTGTCAGACTTTCGGGCTCCTGACGACCCGTAACGATTGTCAAAGATCCACGATTGACAGCCGGGACCAACGGCTTAACGTGCTTTCCGAGGCACGGAGGAGTCTCGGTATGTAAAGATGGTCACCCATCCACGGACCAACCCCGGCAAGCGTAGCTTAACCTAATGGATCGACCCGTGCAGCTGTTATTACTTTAGCCACGAGCTCCTTTATTATGATCTATCTTACTATAATTAAGTAGGTAACTATATAACGAGGATAAAAATACCCAGTCTAGGTACCTATCAACAATGTTTTTAGTAGTTGAATAATGTTTTTTAACCGACTTCGAAAAAGGAGGAGGTTATCAATTCGGATGCTTGTATTTTTTTTTTTTTTTTTATGTATGTTCGGGCATAACTCCGTCATATATTGACGGATTTGCAAAATTCTTTTTTTGTTCGAAAGGGGTTTATTCCGAAATGGTCCCATTTAAATTTCAAAAAGATCTGATGATGGGTTTCGGAGACAGACAACGGAACTCTTCAAAAATTGACATCAAATCAACCGCGATTGCTGCTATCGTATGTCTATGAACTGTTAACACAATTTAATGGGGAACCACAACTAAAAAGTGAAAAATAAAAAACTTTTTTACAAAAAAATAGAACCGACTTCCAAAAAAAGTGCAAAATAACTTTAATTTCGGAAGTCGGTGTTCCTGTTTTGTGTCTTTGTTTTTTGACACCGACTTCCGAAATTAAAGTTATTTTGCACTTTTTTTGGAAGTCGGTTCTATTTTTTTGTAAAAAAGTTTTTTATTTTTCACTTTTTAGTTGTGGTTCCCCATTAAATTGTGTTAACAGTTCATAGACATACGATAGCAGCAATCGCGGTTGATTTGATGTCAATTTTTGAAGAGTTCCGTTGTCTGTCTCCGAAACCCATCATCAGATCTTTTTGAAATTTAAATGGGACCATTTCGGAATAAACCCCTTTCGAACAAAAAAAGAATTTTGCAAATCCGTCAATATATGACGGAGTTATGCCCGAACATACACAAAAAAAAAAAAAAAAAATACAAACATCCGAATTGATAACCTCCTCCTTTTTCGAAGTCGGTTAAAAAATTAGTTGATTATATTAGTTGATAATTTTTAAAATGGAACCTATTTATTTATTTATTTATTTACACTTCATGCAACTAAAGTACAAAGGCGGACTTAATGCCTTAGGCATTCTCTACCAGTCAACCAAGGGTGGTGGAGAGATAATATGGCAGGTGCATAAAAAAAAAAAAAAACAAACAAAGCAACACCAAGTAGAAATATTAAAAAAAAAACGAGAACGAAAATATGTATATTAATAATAAACATACATATATATTTAATATAATAACTACCAATAAATATATATATATATATATATAAAGTAATAAATAAGGTTTTTGAGACGACTCTACTCCTTGTGTAGAAAATAATTCCGCAACTTCCGCTTAAATGCATACTGACTGGTGGCCGTCCTGATATCGAGAGGAAGCGCATTCCACAAAAGGATGGACTGAATATGAAAGGAAGAATGAACAAAATCAGAAGTATGAGCAGGGCAAAGCAGTAGAAGATTATTAGAAGAACGCAGATTCCTGGCGTGTGAAGAACATAGATATTGAAAGTGAACCTATCCATGAGTCAAAGTCACGTCTTGTTATTTTTGTTTACTGAACATCAATAATGTCGCTCATTTTATTTGGAGAAACTTCAACGAAACCAGAAAGTCGGAAATAACTTGGGTGTGTTCCTAAAAATATGACTGATCTCATACCTGCGTAAAACGTTGTATCGTTCGCGAGGCATTTTTAACAAATACCTAATAAACACAAAAATAAAACACTATAAAAATAAAACAACTTAATGAAACAATAGGGGTTGTAAGGTGCAGCCGGACTTCCCAAATGTCAACCTCGCCTGCGTGCGGTACACCCTGCCACTGACGGACGAGGCGCTGGCGACCGACCGATGGCGGTAGAAGCATCCGACAAGCCAACCTAAATTCTCTAAACCAATGACGAGCAGCAGCTTCATCGTTGCGAAAGGATTGGCTCTGCGGTCATCAACCCGCTTGCCCAGCGTGGTGACTACGTGCATTAAACCTCCCATGATTAAAGTGTCAAAACAACGGCCCCCAGTTCCCGGTGGTCCCGCCATTCCTGGTCACGGTAACGGTGGGACGGGGGGTCGGTAGAATCCTCGGGTGACGGCAGGCTACCAACGACGACGACGACTACATCTGGCTACGTACAATGGACGTTCGATGAGGCTGGACCATCACCTTGCTGAACTTCAGGTGGAGTTAGGTCGCATTAACTGGCATATACTGAGGCTATCTGAAGTCCAAAGACAGGGGGAGGACACGATAACCCTGGAGTCAGGTCACCTAATCTACTTCCTTCTGATCTTCTTCTGATCAGCTCTCCCAAGTCGATGTTGGCTTCCTGGTCAACAAGGACCTCGCTAGCAGCGTTGTAGATATCAGTAGTGTGTCGGCACGGGTAGCATTCCTTGTACTAAAACTCACTGTAAGGTACTACCTGAAAGTAGGGGTAATGCGTAAGGTTTATGCGCCGACTTCGACAAGCTCTGACGAGAGAGTTGAGGCCATGTACTTACAAGGATATTGCCAAGGCAATGCACAGTACGACAAAGGCCCACTACAGCTTTGTTATGGGGGACCTCAATGCCAAAGTGGGAGTACAATAACGCGGCGAATCGAAAGTCGCAAAGTTCGGGTTGGGGCGCAGGAATCGGAGCAAATGCTGGTCAACTTTTTAGAGTCGCAGGGGCTCTTCTTGATGAATTCTTTATTCGAAAAGAAACCCCAAAGGAAGTGGATCTGGCAGAGCCCTGATAACGTGACTAAAAACGAGATAGACTTCATCATGACGGATAAGAGGCAAATATTTAGATATGTCTTCGTGATCAGCAGGTTTAACACTGGAAGGAATCACAGGCTAGTCCGAGACACTCTAAATATCAATTTTCGAGCTGAGAGCAGCTCCAGGCCGCTATAGGATTCGAAAAGTTTTAATTGAAACTTCAGAATCGATACTCGAACTTATGAGGGAAAGACGAGAGTTGCCATCCATGCAGCTGTCTGCGTCAGATAAGAGGGCCTTAAACCTAAAAATTATAAAGCTGACGCGACGCGACCTTCGGTGCTCCTACACCCGCCACATTTAAGTCGCGATTGAGCAGAACCGAGGGCTGAAAGTGTTCGCTCAACAATTGGTCCCATCTGACAGAACTAAGAACTGCGGATGGCAGAATCGCGACTTCAAAGTCCGAGATACTCGACGAGGTCGAAAACCTACGAGCTTTCTACGGGCCCCTGTACTCAACGCGGATGGCGAAACCAGCGGAACATAGTGCAGATGACCATCGAGCCGAATAAACGCGTCACTACACTGAGGACATCCCAAATGTCGACCAGTGCGAGATTAGGGCGGCTCTCGAGCAGCTAAGGCACAACAAGCCACCTGGTGGTGACGGAATAACGACAGAGCTCCTTAAAGCGGGCGGGGCTCCAGTCCTGAGAGCTAGCGAGTCGCTTCAACTTCGTCATTACGTTTGAGGCGTTGAGCGGAGGTGCGGTGGTTCTGTTTTTCAAAAAAGTTGAAAAAACCTTGCTAAAGAACTATAGACCCATCTCACTTCTGAGCCACGTCTACAAGCTGTTCTCGAGGGTCGTCACGAACCGTCTCGCCTGGAGACTTGACGAGTTACAGCCACCAGAACAAGCTGGTTTTCGAAAACGCTTCACTACCGTGGACCACATTCATACTGTTCGGCAAATTATACAGAAAACCGAGGAGTACAACCAGCCGCTGTGTATGGCATTTGTGGACTACGAGAAAGCCTTTGACTCCATCGAAATATGGGCAGTTCTGGCCTCTCTGCAACGATGTCGAATTGACTGGCGTTAAACGATGACTGTCCAGATCCAAGATCTGAAAACCAGTCCCAACCAACTGCTCAGAGGGGTGAGACAGGGGGATGGGATATCCCCGAAACTATTCACCAACGCGCTGGAGGCCGTCTTCAAGACGCTGGACTGGACTGGACAGGGTATCAACGTGAACGGCGAGTACATCATATTAAAACACGGTAGTAGTTCAAGTAGTTGTAACAAGACTGTCGTTTATTTTTTAAAAAGTACAAGTCATTCTACATTACCACAGAGTAAACATGAGCATTGCCATATCGCACCTAATAAAGCTAGTAGTACACATGTTGTTATTTTGATAATCTATAACACCTCCACTTATCGAAATAATCCAAACATGGTATAAATTATTTCTAAAGAACTTGTATATTATATTAACCTAAGTAGGTACATAGCTCATCTACTATATTGTGTAAAAAAAAAGGTAAACATCAAACAATGTTTTGCATGCCTAATTGTTTAACAAATTGGTTGTGTTTATTACTACTTAAACCTTTGGTTAAAAGGTCTGCTGGCATTTCAGAAGTTGACAGATAAACTATTTTAACAATATTATCAGCAACAGCCTCTCTAACAAAATGGTGACGAATGTCAATATGTTTTGTTCTCCTATGGAACAAAGGGTTCTCTGTCAATTTCTGAGCACCTTGATTGTCATTGTACAGGATAATTGTATAATTACAGCCAACAATTTCGTACATTAAGCTTTTTAAATAAATTGCCTCCTTACAGGCCTCTGATATTGCCATGTACTCACTTTCTGTGCTTGACAGTGCCACAGTTTGCTGTTTTTTGCACTCATATGATATTACAGCTCCAGAAAATTTAAAACAGAAACCTGTATAAGACTTTCTATCAATATTATTAGAGCCCCAGTCAGCATCTACAAAGCCTTCCAAATTTTTATTATCTTTAGTATACATTAAACCATATGATTTAGTTTTCTTTAGGTATTTTAATATTCGCTTTGCATGTCTCCAATGGATTTCTGCAAAACAATTATTAAATTGGCTTAAATAACTGATACTAAAACTAATATCTGGGCGTGTTAGGATAGATAGATACATTAAGCTTCCAATTAACTGCTGATAAGGATATTGTGAGCTAACATTACTAGACTTATCTAACTTCAAGTTAATTTTAATTGGGGTATCCACACCATTGCAATCTAACATATCAAATTTCTTAAGAATATTATCAACAAATTGCTCTTGATCCAAAGATATGCTGCCATCTTTATACATCCTAACCCTCATACCCAAACATTTTTTTACGAGCCCTAAGTCTTTAATTTTGAAATTTAACATTAAATCTTTTTTTAATCTATCTGTCATAGTGCTACTATTGGAAAATATGAAAAAATCATCGACAAACACAGTTACAAAAATCTGCTCCTTGTTTTCCTTTTTACTATACAAGCATGGTTCTAGTTTTGACTTTACATAGCCCAATGCCAGTAAACAATCATTAAGTCGTTGATTCCAGGCTCTGGCAGATTGTTTCAACCCATATATAGCACGTTTCAATTTCAAAACAGTATTACTTTTACATTTTAAGTTAGGAGGAACTTGCATGTACACATTTTCAGTTAGACAGCCATTTAAGAATGCAGTTGTTACATCTAGATGGGTGACTTTGAAATTCAATTTAACACTTATTGCAAATAACAACCTCAGAGTTGAGTATCTAAGAACAGGAGAGTAAGTATCACTATAGTCTACACCTTCTTTTTGAGTGAAGCCCTTTGCAACTAAACGAGCTCTGAATCGCACTTTGTTGTCACTTTCATGTTTCACTTTAAACACCCACCTGCACTGAACCACTCTGTCTGCCTCTTTTTCATCCACCAGTTCCCAAGCCTGGCTTTCTTCAAAGGCTTTGAGTTCCTGCTCCATTGCTTGTTTCCACATTTCTTTATCTGGCCCTTTCATCGCCTCCTCATATGTCAAATCATCATTCCAAGACTTCTGCTTGTCAGCTATGCTAAGATTTGAGATACCATACCTCTCTACTGGTTTTCTTGTGCGTCTGCATGGTAACTCTTCTTCTACACTTAATTCACAATCTTCTTCCTCACCGAACGTATGGTATGAGTCTTCTGATGTTAAGGACAAACTGGAAGACTCCGGAACATAGGTGAGATCATTCAAGTCTGAAGCACTACTACTTTCCTTTTGTGTTTCTTCCTCCACTAATTGAGAATCCTGTATATCTGTCTTATATTCCTGCACTATTATCTGAGCATTATCTGGGGTTTCTTGTATTTCCATGATAGTCACATCCCGGCTCATAGTAACTTGTTTAGTTTCTAAGTTGTATAATCTGTACCCTTTTACATTGTCTGGGTAACCAACTAAGATATACTTGACAGCCTTTTTGTCCCATTTAAGTCTCTTATTCTTTGGTATATGTACCATTACAGGACTACCAAACACTCTGACGTGACTTAAATCAGGTTTTCTGCATGTCCATTTCTCAAATGGTGTAATATCTCCTAGACCTGAGGCCGGCGTCCTATTTTTAAGGTAAACTGCCGAGTTCACTGCCTCTGCCCAAAACTTTTTTTCTAATTTAGCCTCAAAGAGTAAGCATTTAGCACGTTCAACTATTGTCCTGTTGAAGCGCTCACAGAGGCCATTTTGCTCCGGAGTGTACGGGTTGGTCTTTTGATGAACTATCCCTTCAGTTTTCAAATAATTTTCCATCTCTTGGGAACAAAATTCTCCTCCATTATCTGTTCTGAGCACTTTAATTTTATTTCCCGTTTGGTTCTCCACCAAACTTTTGTATTCCTTAAAGTACTTCAATGCTTGATTCTTTTCTCTTAAAAAATATACAAACGACATTCGACTGGCGTCATCAACAAAGAGAAGAAAATATCTGGCCCCACCAAGAGATTTCGACTCCATAGGCCCACATAAATCTGAGTGCACCACCTCTAACAGGAATTCACTCCTATGATTGGCTGATGGGAAAGGCAAGCGAGACTGCTTACCCTCACAACACACAATGCAGTTGGATTTCTGGATGTTCGCTTTATCTTTATAGGATACACCCTCCACTGCACCATTCTTCATTTTCTCTAAGTCACTACTGTTGATGTGCCCGAGTCGCCTATGCCACAGTCTTGCTTCTGATGTGTGTACTGCCGAAGCTGCTAACCCCACTGACTTCACTGTGTTTAGTTTGTACACTCCATTTTTTAAACTTGCAACTCCAATCAGCTCATTCTGCTTATTACGGATATTACAACAATTCTTCTCAAATGAAACTGTATTTCCATTTGCTATAAGCTGGCTAACAGATAGGAGGTTAGTTGTGAGGTTGGGTATGTACAACACATTTCTCACACGAATGTCAAACTGATCGTTGTTTACACATGTAGTTAATAGTGTATCGCCGGCACACATTCGCAAGGAGTTCGAAAAATCGTCACAACGCTGATTTGTTGTTTTCGTTTTTCTCAATTACATTTTTAATTTTGTTGTATGTATGTATTTAAGTATATATTTATTATTGTATTTTTATTTTCCGTTTATTCTTTCCCTTAAGTTGCACCTGCCACGTTCCGTCTCTGCACCACCCTAAGGTCGACTGGTAGAAAATGCCTAAGGCATTAAGTCCGCCATTGTACAGTAATTTTTACTTGTGCATTAAGTTTAATAAATAAATAAATAACTGGCATAGATGTTTTATTCGCCACAACTATTTCATTTATATCGTGTTTCCGCATATTCCGTAAACAGCCGCGGATCGCTGTCATATGGACACTGGCACCAGAGTCAATATACCAATCTTCAGTGCTGAATTCTCCATTAAGAAATGCTACACTAAAAGCACCTGCTTCCTTAATTTTCAATTCGGGACATTGGTTTTTATAGTGTCCAATTTTCTTGCATTTATAACACTTAATTTGTTTACTTTCTGATGACTTTTGATCTGACTTTGACGTTGACGTTGACGTTTGTCTTTTTTTTGAATGAACAGTGCTGCCACCTTTCGTCCGACGATTCGTCCAAAACGCTGTCTCTGGTCCACTGTTGCCAACATCACAAGACATATCCAGAAGCTTCGTTTTGATGACGTCTGCACTAACGGCCAAACCGGAGTGTTCGATCGCCATAATCATTGGCTCGAACCTTTCTGGAAGCCCGGCTAAAAGCAATGATGCAATCCACTCTTCATTGATTTCAAACCCTGTTCCCTTCAAACGCTGTGCCGTTTCAACCACTTGAGACACGTAGCTTGTCATGGATTCACTATTTTCTAAGCGGATGGATATCAATGTTCGCAGTAGACTGATTTTCCTAGTGAATCCAGTGTCATCAAATAGCTGCCGTAACTTGTTCCACAACGCGTTTACAGTTGTCTCCGTCTTGATATGAGCGTACAACGAAGGGTCGATGGTCATAATCAGCTTAGCTTTGGCCTTCACTTGCTCACTTGCACTCAAATCCGGTGAAATATTGTCCAAATCAACGCCTTCTAACACCATAAAGTTTTTTACGGCAAACGCCCAGTCATCATAATTTTCGCGTCCTTTCAACTTTGGAACACTTAATAAATAACTAGATGACGACATGGTTTCCAACAAACGTAAGATAAAACTACTTTACTTAAATACTTTGACTCTGAAAATGCGGGACTGGGCCCATAACCTATTAAAACACGGTAGTAGTTCAAGTAGTTGTAACAAGACTGTCGTTTATTTTTTAAAAAGTACAAGTCATTCTACATTACCACAGAGTAAACATGAGCATTGCCATATCGCACCTAATAAAGCTAGTAGTACACATGTTGTTATTTTGATAATCTATAACACATCACACCTCCGCTTTGCCGATGACATCGTCATAATGGCAGAAACGGCGGAACGGTTAAGCCGGATGCTGCACAGTCTAAATGAAGCCTCTCGGCGAGTTGGCCTCGGGATGAATTTGGACATGACGAAAATCATGTACAATTCACACGTCTTTCTGAGTCCAATCCACATCGAAGGGACGCTTCTCGAAGTTGTGAAGGAGTATGTCTACCTAGGGCAAGTCATCCGGCTCGATAGACACAACTTTGAGAAAGCAGCCGACAGAAGGATCCGGGTGGGTTGGGCAGCGATTGGAAAACTTCGTTAGGTCTTCTCGTCCTCTATCCCGCAATGTTTGAAGACTAAGATTTTCAACCAGTGCGTCCTACCCGTTATGACATACAGTGCCGAAACGTGCAAACTGACGGTCGGGCTGGTCTATAAATTCAAGGTTCGCTCATCGAGCTATGGAGTGAGCTATGTTAGGAGTTTATTTGAAGGATAAAATCAGGAATGAAGTTGTCTGGAAAAGAACCAGAGTAACCGACGTAGCTTGCAGAATAAGCAAACTGAAGTGGCAGTGGGCTGGTCATGTTTGTCGAAGGACCGATGGCCGATGGAGCAGACGAGTTCTGGAGTGTAGACCGCGTATCGGCACATGGCTGCACTTAGCCTCTTGAACGTTATTAGTTTGATGTATACGTTAGGCACTACACATGGTTCTAAATCGTTTAATTGCGACTTGACAATTTTAGCGAAATGGTAATTATTGCTCTTGGTGTCACTTTTATTTAAAGCACAAGCTTCAGAAGTATTGCTTGTCCCCGTCATCAATGCCGGTGTCCGTCTGGATTTTTCGTCCACAGCACTTCCACCGGCTCCTTGTTTTATTGACGGCCTTGCTAAAATAGATTGGGACTTTATTATGTCCCTAGGATAACATCTTCGTCGTGGTCGGATAGAAGGCTTGGGGAGTCAGTGCGTAACCGTTTACTATCTGGAAAGAAGAAATACAATATTTATTATAGTATTTTTTCTTTCATAAGTACTTAGTATAGAAAAAAAAAACAAAGAATTGAAACTTTACTAATGAGATATAACACTGTATTTTAAATTAGACAAACGAAAAACTATAATACTTACCATGTCCTGCCATTTTACTGCTTCAAGATTTCAAATAAGTTTTATTGATTTATAGGCCTATTTAGTTAAATATCGGCATGGCACGGCCATCACAGTGGCGCGAGGGCGCGGGCGGGTGGCCCGGCTTCACCACCTCACAAGGATTACCGTTAAAAAATAACGTTAAACCTGTTACCGTTATTTTAATAACAACGTTAACTCCTGTCAAGGAAGGGTAACGTTATAAAATTTTAACGGTATTTAAAGCCATGTTGGAAGATGTATTTGAGCCTTTAACCGGGTCCGCGGGTCGCTGAAAACCAGTGCTGAGGCTCTGTCTCGCATAGGGTCACAGCACTAAGCTGAGCGATGGCCGTTTTGCGTGGATGAGACGCATATTTTCCCCCAGCTTTTGTTTTTTGTTTTTTGAGGGGTGAATTTAAAGGGGAAAATCTATAAGTCCGTGATTAGACCTGTCGTCAGAATGTTGTCAGAACTGTATGGGTCAGAATGTTGGGCTGTGAAAAAGACGGATGAAAAAAGACTGCATGTGGCGGAGATGAGAATGTTGAGATGGATGTGTGGAGTAACGAGAATAGATAAAGTGAGAAATGAGTACATTAGCGGTAGTTTAAAAGTGGCGCTAGTCACAGAAAAGTTGAAAAGGAACCGCTTATCTTGGTATGGTCATGTAAAGAGGAGGGATGAAACACATGTAACTAAAAGAGTTATGATTATAAATGTGAATGGATGGAGAGGGAGAGGGAGGCTAAAGAAAGGATGGATGGATTGTGTGAAGAGTGATAAGAAAGAAAAGGGAGTTAGTGATAGCGTGACGACTGACAGGACAGAATGGAAGAAAAAAAACGTGTGGCGCCGACCCCAAGTAACATGGGATAAGGGCAGGAAGATGATGATTTTCTTTTTTATTGTGTTTCTCTGTGTTTTGCGTCATGTTTACCGTAAATAAACGTATTTTTTTTTGTTTTCTTTCAGGTGTACCACCGCAAGCGCCACCTGCCGGACAAGGAGTTCGTGTGCGACATCTGCTCCAAGCGGTTCAACGCGGCCTGCAAGCTCAGCAAGCACCTCGTGACGCACCGCGGCGACAAGTTCGTGCTGCGCTACGAGTGCCCCGTGTGTGCACACATGTTCAACACGCAGTACCACGTGCACATGCACCTGCGCACCCACCAGAAGGAGGGCCTGTGAGTAGCTACATTTGACTTGTTGACTTTGACTTTTTGACTTTGACTTGTTGACTTTGACTTTTTGACTTTGACTTGTTGACTTTGACTTTTTGACTTTGACTTGTTGACTTTGACTTTTTGACTTTGACTTTTTGACTTTTTGACTGACCTTTTGACTACTTTTTGTTTACTTTAAGTTTGACTGACTTTAGACTTTGATTTTAGACTTTGATTTTAGACTTTGACTTTAGACTTTGACTTTAGACTTTGACTTTAGACTTTGACTTTAGACTTTGACTTTAGACTTTGACTTTAGACTTTGACTTTAGACTTTGACTTTAGACTTTGACTTTAGACTTTGACTTTAGACTTTGACTTTAGACTTTGACTTTAGACTTTGACTTTAGACTTTGACTTTAGACTTTGACTTTAGACTTTGACTTTAGACTTTGACTTTAGACTTTGACTTTAGACTTTGACTTTAGACTTTGACTTTAGACTTTGACTTTAGACTTTGACTTTAGACTTTGACTTTAGACTTTGACTTTAGACTTTGACTTTAGACTTTGACTTAATAAGTCTGCCTAACCTTCTCCCAACTATATTGAGGTCGGCTTCCAGTCTACCCGGATGCAGCTGAGTACCAGTATGTTACATGTACCGAGCCTCTCTGACCTCCGCGACACGATATTATGTTAATAAGACTAGCTCAGACTTTAGTGCTGCTGCTTCTGCCTAGAGTCGCGGATAAGTTCGAAAGAGATTCACCGCGACCCTTGGCACAGGCAACTGAAGGAAGAGGGGTGGGTGGATACGCCCTCCTTTTTTTTGTCGGTGGCTCACCTTTGACCACTACCTCAGCTAGAAGTAATAACCTACCCACTCTCGACTTAAAGAAGAAATACCATTTCCTTTCCAGGATCCTAGAAGAAAACCGCAGCGAGATTCTAGCGATGGTGCTGCAGAACGCGCGCAAGATCCCCAAGCAGGCCTCCGCCCCCCTCGCGGCCGCCTCAGTGCCGCCAGACGAGCGCTCCCGCGTCTGCAACATATGCGGGGAACTATTCCACCATTTTTATTACTTAGAGGAGCATTTAAAAAGCCATGCGTCCACCATCGCCATCACAGACATGGAGAAAGAAGACGAGAAGAAATATATTTGCGAAATTTGTAATAAAGGCTTCAAACTACATTATTATTTGAAACTTCACAGTTTCACGCATTCGAAGGAAAAGCCGTTCATTTGCCAACAGTGCGGTAAGGGTTTCATAACTAAGGGTAAGTTGAAAAGACATTTGGAAACTCACACGGGACTGAAGAAGTACCAGTGTCATATCTGTTACAAGTTCTTCACGAGGCCCAGTTACTTGCGGATCCATATCCGAACGATCCACGGAACCCAGGATTATAATTTTAGGTTCGATAAGGGTTACGGGGTGGATTCTATGGCTATGTCCGCCATGACTATGTCGGATGTCAGCCAGAATAGTATATGAAGAGGTTGTGTCACATACTTTTATTTAACTTGCAATGGTGCTGATTCTCTTGTTCAATAACTAAACTAAAATTAGAGAATTGCTTTCTTTTAGAGGATTTTAGAGGAGCTCGTGGCTAATGTAATAACAGACGCACGGGTCGATCTATCAGTTTAAGCTACGCTTGCCGGGGTTGGTCCATGGATGGGTGACCATCTTTATATACCGAGACTCCTCCGTGCCTCGGAAAGCACGTTAAGCCGTTTGTCCCGGCTGTCAATCGTGAATCTTTAACAAGTCGATACGGGTCGTCAGAAGCCCGAAAGTCTGACAACCAGTCTTACCAAGGGGTATCGTATTACCCAGTAACTGGTTGTGGAGATCAGATAGGCACTCGCTCCATGTAAAATACTGGTATTCAGCTGCATCCGGTAAGACTGGAAGCCGACCCCAAGATAGTTGGGGAAAAGGCTAGGCTGACTAGCTATATTTTACTAAAAGGCAGTGCGAGAAAAGGACGGCTATAGCTATGAAGTAAGTTAGAGATGTCAAATTAGTTTACGCCTTGCACTTCACCGTGTTTTTAGTCGACATGTTTTTAAGTGTACCCTTAATTTGTGTGGAAATATTAGTTCAACTAAATTTGACAGCTCTAATTTACGTCCGTCTCTTTCTTATTTTATTAGAGAGAAAAAGATAGCAATAGTCTAAATTAAGTTTAGTTAGTGCACAATAGAATCGGCACCATGTTTGTCTGTTCGGGGAAAATCTAACAAACTGAAAAGGGTAGTTTCCTGGGTCTGTAAGTTAGAATATCAAAAAATCTTGGACACGTATTTTTAGCTTTACCAAATCAATAAAAATACCGGCCTAGTGCGTGTCGTACTTTGCACATAAAGTCCGTACCAAATGAGGGAATTATCAAAAACAAAATCAAATTTATCAATATATTGATATTTTCAGTAAAAATATACGTAATAGTAAACATTATCACCAAATTTCAAGTTTATAGGTCAATAGTAGTAGGAGTAATAGGAGGAGGTGGTAGTTGTGTGGAAATCAGTTGTCGTGGTATGGGCATGTGATGCGGAGGAATGAAGAAAATGTCGTGAGGAAAGTCTTGTGTATGGATGTGGATGGCTATAAGAGTAGGGGAAGGACAAAGAAACGATGGTTGGACTGTGTGAAAGAGGATATGGATAAAAAGGTGGTGACTGCAGAGATGACGACTAATAGAGGAGTATGGAAGAAAAAGACATGTTGCGCCGACCCCAAATAAATTGGGATAAGGGCAGCAGAATGATGAGGTCAATGGGAAGTAGCAAAATTTTGTGACAGACGACAGATAGACAGACGGACACGTGAGTGACAGCATTAGGGCTCCGTTTGGACCCTTCAGGTACGGAACCCTATAAAAGACAAAGATAAAACGCATTAAAGTTTAGGAGTGGGGGCTTGTTAGGTCACTCTGTGGTAAAAAGTGTAGCACAACGTGACATTTTAACGCACTGTATCGTCCTCATATTTTGTTGACGTGAAAAAGGAAAAAATATGTGTCCTATATTTTTTGGTAATCTAATAGACGAACTAATTAGATTTTTTTAGGAAACTGCTCTATTCACAAGTCCTCTTATCCTACGGAGTTGAATTTGACAAGTTTGTTCAGTTCCGATGATATTTTTTTGGTTCCGAGGTAGCTCCAGATAGAGGAACTCATCAACAGTCACGAAATTGTGTGTATGATTTTGAAAGCTTGTTTAAAAAATGTTTTTTTTTTTTGTACTATTAATTTATTTGTGTATAACGTGTACTGCTGTGAAATACAATGGCGGAGACTCGAAGCGTCAATTTGTATAGTTTGATAGTCAATTTCTTAGACAGTTAGTCTCTCCGACTTTCCCCAGCCGTGTACGTTTATTTTGCCAACCAAAGACAAAAGGGTAGCTTCAATCATAAACAAGGCGTATCTTGTAAATTTTTTTAGTTGAAGTGAGAACTTCTTTAGGCGTGTTTTACTGAGGAGTAAACGTAAGGGTGTTATTACATTAATCGATCGATCGTCTATCGATGCCATCGATCGATGGCAGAATGGATAAGTCGACGTCGATCGATAGTTTCTATTACAACAATAGATGGATGTCGATCGACTGTAGAATTAATTAGTCGATGTCAATCGATAGTTTCTACTAGGTACACCAATAAACCAAGCGTGGATCGATGGTAGAATGGATTAGTCGATGTCGATCGATAGTTTCTACTAGGTACACCAATCAGCCAAGCGTTGGTCGATGGTAGAATGCATTAGTCGACGTCGATCGATAGTTTCTACTAGGTACACCAATCAGCCAAGCGTTGGTCGATGGTCGAATGCATTAGTCGACGTCGATTGATAGTTTCTACTAGGTACACCAATCAACCAAGCGTTGGTCGATAGTCGAATGCATTAGTCGACGTCGATCGATAGTTTCTACTGGGTACACCAATCAAACTTGCGTTGATTGATGGTAGAATGGATTAGTTGACGTCGATCGATAGTTTCTACTAGGTACACCAATCAACCAAGCGTTGGTCGATGGTAGAATGAATTAATCGACGTCGACCGATCGATTGGTGTAATAACATCCTAAGTGAACCGTCGGAGTTTTTGGCGGGATTTTTCCGATTGAAGTTCAGTGTCTGTTTTAATTATTCGCTCATTGATTCCTAGTGGATATTGTGATGTAATCGAGTGAGTGGGACTCGCCTTTGGCCGGTTTTAAATTTTTCTTCGTCTGTGTTTTGGTGAGATGCGCCCTTTTGGCTGACGGTGGCAACATTATTTTAAAAGTTATGGATATAAAACCAATCGGTTTCGGGCACAGGAAAGTGTGATGTGTACCTTAATAGTAACTAGTTTTTATGTGAACATTCAAACAAGAACCAATAGATAAGAAAACTTTACTCTCCGCATAGATTTCTACATAATATGTATATATCTTCTATATATATTGTCACCGTAATATTTGCAAACATCGTTAGTTTATGAAAAGTCCCGTAAAATTGTAAACGTTATCAAAAAGACCCTGTTATGTAAATTATCAAATTCGGATAAGCTTTATTGTATTTGATAAGATCTATTCATAATAAGTCGACAGTTTATTTAAACTCTTATAAAAAAAAGGAAAGAAATTGTAATAAATCTTGAGGGAATGTTCCCTCAAGATTTATTACAATTTTACGGTGCTCGCTTATAACCGGTGACATAATATGAAACAAAGTCGGCTTAGTTACACCATTTATAACTCAAGAACGGCTGGACTGATTTTAATGATATTTGATTTGTTGGATTTTTCTCTTAATTTTTTGATTCTGCGGCGGTACGAAGTTCGCCGGGGCAGCTAATAATATAAAAAAATTCGCTTTTTTTTTTACTCTGCGGCGGTATGAAGTTCGCCGGGGTAGCTATTAGTATAAAAAATTTTGCTTTTGATTCTGCGGCGGTACGAAGTTCGCTGGGGCAGCTAATGGTATAAAAAACGTCGCTTTATTTTTTTTTTTAATTTTTTGATTTTGCGTCGGTACGAAGTTCGACGGGGCAGCTATTGGTTTAAAAATGTCGCTTTTATTTATTATTAAAATTTTTTGATTCTGCGGCGGTACGAAGTTCGCCGGGGCAGCTAATATAAAAGATGTCGCTTTAATTTTTTGATTCTGCGGCGGTACGATGTTCGCCGGGGCAGCTAAAATGATATAAAAAAATGTGGCTTTTATTTTTGTTTTTTTTATTCTGCGGCGGTATGAAGTCCGCCGGGGCAGCTAAAAGTATAAAAAATTTCGCTTTTTTTTATTCTGCGGCGGTACGAAATTCGCCGGGGCAGCTAATTGTATAAAAACCGTCGCTTAGATTTTTTTGATTTAGCGGCGGTACGAAGTTAGCCGGGGCAGCTATTGGTTTATAAAATGTCGATTTTATTTATTATTTAAAATTTTTGATTCTGCGGCGGTACAAAGTTCGCCGGGGCAGCTAATAGTATAAAAAGTTTAGCTTTTATTTTTTGATTCTGCGGCGGTACAAACTTCGCCGGGCAGCTAATAGTATAAAAAATTTCGCTAATTTTTCTTTTTGATTCTTTGGCGGTATGAAGTTTGCCGAGGCAGCTAATAGTATTAAAAAATTCGCTTTCATTTTGTTTTTATTTTTTTGATTGCGGCTTGTAGTATAGTGTAATATAAAAAAGTCGCATTTATCCGTTAACTTCTCCGAAACCAAGCAACAAGGCGATAAACGAGGGTTTGAGTATATAAATTACACCTGTGAAAAACCGGTGTGGGTCGGTGGTATCTAATAATCGAATGCCGCTAGCAATCACGAAGTAAATGAAATGGAATAAAAAATTCATTTAAGGTGTTACTCGCAAAATTCAAATGTTGTCACATTTTTTTGCAATTTGCAGGTCAGTGTCAGGTTGTATGTTGGTCGAAATATTGTTTCGCGACCGTAGCAAGTATGTATTTATAGAATAATAATCATTAAAATCATCAATACAACTCTCTGACCTGAATTGACTTCCAAGATTAGTTTCAGATTGAGGATATCTTCAACTATCAACAGCACAGAACTAAAAGAGACAGACAGAATTTAAAAGCTTGTTTTAAAAATGTGTTTTTAACCCCCGACGCAAAAAGAGGGGTGTTAAAAGACCGCTATGTTTGTGTGTCTGTCTGTCTGTGGCACAGTAGCTCTTAAACGAGTGAACCGATTTGAATGCTTTTTTTTTTATTTGAAAGCGGGTTTTTTAGCGATGATTCAACAACAAGTTTTATCAAAATCGGTTCAGCCGTTTTAAGGTTTTTTGTGTTTTTTAAATGTTCACTTTTCTTTTAAGCGTTGGGTTTTTTTTCTAATTATTAATTTAATTGGTATCTTCTTTACTATTTACTTATTTTTCTGTCTTTAAAACTGACAGCAAGACTTACGTGTAAGGGTGTTACTACACCAATCGATCGATCGAAGGTAAATTGCATTAGTCGACGTCGATCGATAGTTTCTATTACACAAATCGATCGATCATCGATCGATGGTGGAATGAATTAGTCGACGTCGATCGATAGTTTCTATTACACCAATCAATCGATCGTCGATCGATGGTAGCATGAATTACTCAAAGTCGATCGATAGTTTCTACACCAATCGATCGAGGGTCGATCGATGGTAGAATGGATTAGTCAACGTCAACAATCGACCGGTATCCGTCAATCAGCTAAAACTATTGCACCAATCGATCAACGTCGATCGACTAGTGTAATAATACCCTAATGAACGCCTAAAGAAATATTAAAAAAAAAACTTGTATTTTGTAAGAGCATCACAGCGAGTATTGTGGTGTGTTCGCGATGAGCAGCGCAACGCCACGCCACGCTAACGGCGGGTATTGTACTTGAACTAGTTGTAAGCTCGGTTATGGTAATCTTAAGTAGGGTTAAATGTTATAACTAACGGTTGTTGATTTTGTAAAAAAATAATAAATTAAGTTTTCTATATCCGTTGTTTTATTATACAACAAACTTCTGTCAGTGGCTTTTAAATTAAATTCGTTTATTTCGGACCATTGTCCATATGCTACATACAACATGAAAAACAAAACAAAAACAATACAACACACTTACAACACAAAAATAATAGGAAAATATCAATAGACTTAAGTTCGGAGAGGGGGACCTGTCCACTGCTCACCGAACAGGATGCAAGCGTATCCAGTGGCGCAGCAGTGGAGAGTCCCACCTGTCCGCGAACTCGCTCAGTATGCTGTTGCTGCTGGACCTTACGCGACTCAGCAGCGACGCACACTGTTTCCTAATAAGGGCGTGAAAGCCATTAGTGTGCGCTTCTGCGAACATAGTCGAAGCACTGCAGAATCGCGGTAGCCCCAGCAGCACCCTAAACGCGTTGTTGTATTGGACACGCAAGGCATTGTATGCCACCAGTGTATAGTTAACCCACAGGCTGCACGTGTAAAGTGTTTGGCAGTAAGACTTAAAAAGCGTAACTTTCACTCAATTACTGCTATGTGCAAACCTGCGGGCCAACATATTACACCGGACAGCCAAAGCCCTACGTGCCCTCTCAACATCAGCGTTGTCTCTCAAGTCTTCGGAAACCCAGTGGCCCAGATACTTGAACTGTGCGACTCTGTTCAAGGCGGTACCAGCTAAGGTAACTGAGGGCACAGACAGACAACTTTTGCCACGGCTCTTAAATACTAGAAGCTCGCTTTTTTTAGCATTGTATCTGAGCCCATGGGCCTCCGCGTAAGACTCAAAATCAAAAGTCATTTATTCAAACTAGGCTGAGAACCAGCACTTTTTGAACGTCAAAGTTCTACATAAAGACAGTCCCCCAAAAAACGCCCGCCCGTCACCACTTCCTAGTGTTTTAGTTGTGAAGAAGAAGTGGCCAACAAACTCCCCAGCAACACATCTGTCTGTTAAGTTTTAAGAACTTGAATCTATATAATTTTATGCAACAATCTTAACATTATGTAAAACAGAAAAATAAATATATGTCGTCTAAAATATAATCATAAAATTAAATAATCCGCCACTTGCCAGCTAGCACACTCAATCATGCCATTAAAAACAAACTCTAGCATAAACACTAAACCAAATTAAAGAAGCCTCCATACATAACTGGTGTGCCTGCTTACAAGAACAAAGATAGAAACTATCAACGGGCTGTGATTCGAAGCCACAAGTGATGAACTAGGGCCATCACACTAAAATTGGTAGACAATTATTATATGAACTCATATAATCTGTCATAACCATAAGCTAAATATGGAGAAAGAACATCAAGTGTAACATTGTCTTGCGTTCAACACAGCGACCAACTATTATTATCTTCTAAGTAGTCGTTGATGGAATAGTATGCCTTCGAACAGAGACTAGATTTAACTTTAGTTTTAAATGCATTAAAAGGCAAGTCAAGAAAAGAACGGGGTAGCTTATTGTAAAATTCGATACCGAGACCCTCAAACGAACCATGAACCCTACGAACACGGTGGGCAGGAACATGAAGTTTATACTTATTTCTGGTGTTAAAATTGTGGATATCACTGGTCTTTTTGTATAAATGTATATTTTGTCTAATGTATAATATGTTTGCAAAAATGAATTGAGATGCCACCGTGAGAATTCCAATCTCTTTGAAAATTTCTCGTAAAGAAACTCTTGACCCTAACCTGTATATTGCTCGTACAGCACGTTTTTGTAAAACAAATATATTTTGTATGTCCGCAGCTTTACCCCACAAAAGAATACCATAAGACATAACACTATGGAAATAACTAAAATAGACTAACCGTGCTGTGTCAACGTCAGTATATTGTCTAACTTTTCTGATGGCGTAGGCGGCAGAGCTGAGCCTTCCTGATAGGCCTGATATATGTGAGCCCCATTGAAGTTTGGAATCAACAGTTATACCCAAAAAAACTGCCGAGTCCACAGTTTCAAGCACTTCATTATTTAAGATGACATTAGGTCCTAGATTTATAACATTAGGTAAGGCAAACTTTATACATTTAGTTTTCTTAGCATTAAGAACTAAGTTATTTGTCGTAAACCAATCCGTAACCATTGAGAGAGCGCTATCTACGTTATCAAAATCATTTCTATTCCTATCTACTTTAAAGATAAGAGAGGTATCATCTGCAAACAGTACTACGTCACAGATACCCTTTAAAAAATATGGTAAATCATTAATATACACCAAAAACAAGAATGGTCCCAATATCGAGCCTTGAGGCACACCTAAATGAATTGGTAGCCCGGAAGACTTAACACCATTGATATCTACACATTGGAACCTATTACATAAATATGAATCAATTACATTTAGAGCTTCGTTTTGGAGACCATAATGACGCAGTTTACGCAAAAGCGTGTCATGGTGTACGCAATCAAAAGCTTTGGAGAGGTCACAGAAAACTCCGATTGCATTTTGCGAGTTCTCCCATGCGTTGAATATGTGTTTTAGGAGAGCAACACCCGCATCTGTAGTCGATCGACCTTTTGTAAAGCCATATTGATCATTATGAAGGAGGCTATTTACATTAAAATATGTTAGCAACTGCTTCAGTATTAACTTTTCAAAAATTTTGCTAAATGCAGGCAGGATGGAAATAGGCCTGAAGTTGCCTATATCATTTTTATTGCCTGATTTAAATAGAGGTATGACTTTACTACACTTCATGAGATCAGCAAAAGTTCCTGAGTCCACGCATTTTTTAAAAGTTACAGCAAGATAAGGCGCTACGATGCCTATTATATCACTCAAAAGTTTGATTGAGATGCCCCAGTAATCACCTGTGTTTTTTGATTTTAAAGAGTTAAAAACGTTAACTACGTCAAGAGGTGTTACATGCTCAAAACTAAATGATTGATTGCACTTAGGTACACTACCGTTCAAAAGACTTTCAGCTTTAGACGGGGATGAATTTAAGAAGCGAGTTGCACATATCCATACCAACTTACGCAAACCTCGGATCGATGGACTTTGCCTGCGTGGTATTAATACTTCCCCCTGTTATAAAATATAGCCTATATGTAATTCTGATGTATAGGTAAGCAATATTACTGTAAAGTTACATCAAAATCCGTTCAGTAGTTTTTGTGTGAAAGAGGAATAAACATACATCCTCACAAACTTTCACATTTATAATATTAGTAGGAAGTTAATGGTAGCCGGGATGGGAGTGTTCCGAAAGAGTCACCTTCCCCTGGTACAGACAACTGAAGGATCACAGGTGGGTTTTAGTCAGTAAGAGTCTGACACTCCCTCCAGCTCCACCCTAGAGTGGGAGAAGATATTTGATGATTCCCCACACTAAAAAAAGGGTTATTGGTAATTCGACGTATTCCCGACAGGCCGCGAGTGTGGCCTATATTGAAACATTAAGCATCTGATTTTTTAGGGTTCCGTACCCAAAGGATAAAACGCACCCTATTACTAAGACTCCGTTGTCCGTCTGTCTGATGTCCGTCTGTCACCCGGCTGTATCTGATGAACCGTGATAGTTAGACAGTTGAAACTTTCACAGATGATGTATTCTGTTGCCGCTATAACAACAAATACTAAAAAACAGAATAAGATAAATATTTAAGGGGGCTTCCATACGTTTTTATAGATAATGGTACGGAACCCTTCGTGTGCGAGTCCGACTCGCACTTGGCCGATATATTTTTTTTTTTTGAAAATTTTCCCAGAATTCGATACCAAAGGTCATCATTTTTCTTTGAAACTGCTAATTGAACTTGAAACTTTTCTCGAAACCCATGGGTTTCCGTCAAGACTGCCTCAGGTACTGGATTGTTCACGTCCTGCCGGGAAAACGTCGAGTCACCAATAACCCTATATTGTCAACTGGAAGCTTATGAGTTTGAATGTTGGCTATGAGAGTAGGAGAAAACTAAAGAAATCAATCTGCCGCGCCTTTTTATCCGCCCAACTATCTTGGGGTCGGCTTCCAGTCTAACCGGATGCAACTGAATACCAGTACTTTACATGGAGCCACTGCCTATCTGACCTCCACAACCAGTTACTGGGTAATACGATACCCCTTGGTAAGACTCGTTGTCAGACTTTCGGGCTTCTGACGACCCGTAACGACTGTCAAAGATCCACGATTGACAGCTAACGGCTTAACTTGCTTTCCGAGACACGGAGGAGTCTCGGTATGTAAAGATGGTTACCTATGCCCATGGATACCCGACGATCTACTCCTCAAGCTGCGCTTGCCGGGGTTGCTAAATAACAAACCCCGGCAAGCGTAGCTAGAGTGGAATTCCCTGCCGGAGTCTGTTTCCTGATAGCTACAACCTGGAAGTCTTTAAGTCGAGAGTGAATAGGTTACTTCTAGGCAAGCGTGCTCCATCTTCGACCTCATCATCGCTTACCATCAGGTGAGATAGTGGTTAAAACTGAGCCTATCATTGATAAAAAAAAAAGCTTAACCAGATGGATCGACCCGTGCGGCTATATTACTTTAGCCACGCGCTCCTCCGGGAAAACTAAAGAAATAATGGATAGAATAATATAAAAGTATGGAAGATGAGTCGACCCCAAATAAATTGAGCATTGGACGTGGAACGCGTGAGGGACACTCAACAGAGTCGCCCTCACGCCGGCAGCACCAGCCGCCGCAGGAGACGCCTTGGGCGACGGGGGTCGCGGAACGATCTCCGGCCACCGTAGACGCGGGCCTGCGGACGGCGAGTAGTGGGTAGCTCGCCGTCCGATCAGCACCAGGCCCGAGAGTTGACGGCGCGTAGTGTTCCACGCGCGCCTCAAAGAGATGTCAACAATACAATGACGGGCCCGTCATGGCCGATGCCCGCCCAGGGGTTTTTTTTTTTTTTTTTTTTCTCTTTATTTATTAGGGACTTGCAACCATTAATAGGTCATGTCAGCCCCATCATATCCTTAACTATTTACTTACAAAATTTTCTTAAGACTATTAAATATAAATTTATAAATAAGCTTAGCTTTAATGCTTGCAGGGTAAGCCAGAATACACTGAAATTTACCTAAATCTAATGCATTTAATTTTAATTTTTTACATAAATGTTGCCTTTCAAAATTATTGCGAATACAATCTAAAAGGAGGTGTTGGACATCTTCTGGTTTATTACAAACAATACAGTTAGGTGAAAGAGATTTCTTCATTAAAAAGGCAAATTTTTTCAGTGGTACATGTCCAGATCGTATTCTAAAAGCTATTTTAAGTAATTGCCTACTTAGTTTAACATCGGCAAACCACGGTATCCGAGGAGGCTCACATTGCATAGTTTTGTACCATATTCCTTTTTCTCGCGATCTGATGTCAAAATGTTCGTTCCACTTTTGTTGCCACATTGTCTTGTACCGTGAAAAATATTCTGAGTAATCAGGAATTATGAATACCTCGCTTCCGTCTATACAAGATCTTTTAGCTAAAATGTCAGCCTCCTCATTACTTCTCAAGCCAACATGCGAAGGGATCCACTGCAATCTCAGAGTTACATCATTAGGCATGGTATAGATTTTATCAAGTATAACATAAGCTAACGCTGTCCCTCTGCAACCAGAGGCGGAGCGAGCTATGTGTTGTAAAGCGCTTTTGCTATCCGAAAAAATTACTACATTTTTAGATTTTAAACACTGATTTTTTATAAAAGATATGGCCTCTGAGATCGCAAATAGCTCGGCGCACATAATGTTAACTTCAGAAGCGCCCAGGGGTCGTGGATAAATTCGAAACAGAGCTACCACGCCCCTGGGCATTCAGGCAGGGAAGGAACAGGGGTGGGTTCTAGTCAGTAAAAGTCTGACACGCCCTCCCGCTCCACCCAGAGCGGGAGAACTCACAGGATAGTTTACCACACATCAAAAAAAAAAGAGGCAATTCAAAAACGAATGATAACAAAATCGAGGGATACAGTTTGGTGATGCAGCTACATATCTGTCATCTCCATCCAATATTTAAGTTCAATGAGCTGTTTTTCCACGACTATTGAAAATGCCGGCGACCAGCGGGTCTAGACAAATAACTTTCTGTTTTAAGCGTTTGGCGTGAACGCTAACAGTAAAGTTATTTGTGAAACAGGGCCGCTCGGCATGCACAGTTTGGGAACTCCTGAAGTCCGCCTGTACCTTTGTGCATGAAGTCTATATAATAATAATGATGATTTACCTAGACCTTTACCCATCTTCACCAGAAGGAGGATAATGTTTTTCGAAAGTATGTATTTGTTGCCCTACACTAGTAATTACTCCTGTTTCGTGGGTGCGTTCACAAACATGTAAACATACTTACACAGGACACCCAGACCCGGAACAACTACAGAGTCTATTCATTAAAAAAAACATACGAAAGTAGTTCTTTGGATTACAGGAAAACCTTTATGAAGTCAATATTTACCACAGAGTAGTCTATTTAATACAAAGGTTGACTGGTACCACTATTGTACCTACATGAAGTTTAAATAAATATTTTTTTAAAACATGTTAAAAAAATATGATTCGTCCCGGAACCCTCGCGCGCCAGTCCGACTCGCACTTGTTGTTTCATCGTCATTAATATCGACACACAGACACACAGAATGAACATGAATTGAAATGAAACAATGAATCGCAGAACAGATGGTCGATGGGGCCGAAAAGTTCTGTAGTGGGGACCGCGTACCGGAAGACGCAGCGTTAGAAGGCCTCCCACAAGGTGTACCGATGACCAGGTGAGGGTCGCGGAAAGCCGATGGATGCGAGCCGCACAGGACCGGGACGCGTATCAATATTTGTGCGGGAGGTAATTTTTTTTGTTAGAATTTCCCCAGGTTTTCTTGAAGAAAGTTGTTCATATCCATGGGCAGAACCGGTTCTTAAAATATGACCACACCTTTCCGTTACACCCTGTATAGCCGCTAGGAGCCTAATATTATGGCTAAACTATATTACTAATATTTTTAATTTATTTTTATTATTTGTTGTTATAGTGTGGGTGTGGGTGGTATTCTATTCTATTCTATGTTTATGTGTAAGTAGCCTAAGTATATATACAGCATGTAACAAAAACCCTGTCCAATCCTAAAAAGTTTTATAAGGTATCGTACTGCATACACATATACGTAATCATTTAATGGATACGAGATTATTATTTTTGCCCAATAAAAATAATTAATTAAAAAGAAAAAAAAACTCACAGAGGCAACACTGAGCGCTCGACAAAGTTCAGCTACAGTTTTATGTCTAAGTGCCTACAGCGCGGCTAGTGCAGGGCGGTATCGTTTGAAATAAAAATAGGTAAAATGAAAAGATTTCGATGGTTGGACTGTGTGAAAGAGGATATGGGTAAAAAAGGGGTGACTACAGAGATGACGACTAATAGAGGAGTATGGAAGAAAAAGACATGTTGCGCCGACCCCAAATAAATTGGGATAAGGGCAGGAGAATGATGAAAATAAAAAGATTTCGCCGGCCGGTGGAGTGTTGTCAACTTATGAAAATTTGTCATATTTAGTGTTAAATTTCGCATAATTCATCAGTTACATTTTTTTTACTATTTTTTCAACTACGTATGTGAAACCAGAAATACGCAATTAATTGGATCGGACAGGGTTTTTGTTACATGCTGTTTATTGGATTGAAGTAATCCTAATAAAGATCATTATTATACATCAAATTGCCTTCGGGCAAGCACCGTATAATAGTCGTGTCGCGTTACATTTGGCTTAATTTTTAATTTGGCGCGAAATTATTCGCAAAAGCAAGATGTGTCAATCATATCAGATCAAAAAAGAGGTTTTTCTAGCTCAAAATACAGCCAGTGCTGGATAAAGTGCGATTGTGCAAGAAATTGGGACACGTTTGAGCATCCAGACTATGAGCACAATCATTATCTGCTAGATGGATGCAGTGCTTCTCTATTTGGGATTTAAGGCATAAAAACAATGCCATACTCGTTGGATGCGTCAGGAGATCAATCATCAGGCTTTCAGGGGCATACGATTGTCCGGACGAGGTCGCTACCAAAACACTCCGAAAGTAGCAGAAAGTGAATGTCAGTGGATCAGTGAACTAATGAGTGCGTTCAAAGTTCATAATAAGTGTTTGTGTAAGATATTCGGGAAGGAGTTAAGCACAAATGAACTGTTATGTAGTGACTGTTTTTTTTTTGTGGCGGTGGGAAATCATCCAATGACTTCTCCCGCTCTAGGGTGGAGCGGAAGGGCGTGTCAGACTCTTACTGACTAAAACCTACCCCTGTTCCTCCCTGCCCTGAATGCCAAGAGGCGAGGTAACTCTTTCGAATTTATTCTCAATCCCCGGGCAGGCATCGGCCATGACGGGCCCCGTCATGTTTGCTGACAACTCTTTGAGGCGCGGGTGGAACACTACGCACCGTCGACTCTCAGGCCTGGTGCTGATCGGACGGTGAGTTACCCACTACTCGCCGTCCGCAGGCCCGGGTCTACGGTGGCCGGAGATTGCTCGTGGCGTCTCCTGCGGCGGCTGCTACTGAGGGCGTGAGGGCGACTCCGTTGTTGAGTCTCCCTCACCCATGCCGCCTCCCTCTTCGCGAGCATTACTGCTTTGCAAGAGGAGGAGACGGCTTCCCATTCCCTCTCGCTCCGTACCATGGCCTGAACCAGGGCCGGGCGCGAGAGGTTGCTGCCGCCTATCGCATCCACGAGGACACGGCAGTGCTCTGCCCAAGCGGGATGTAGTGACTGTTTAAGATCAACTCTAAACTATGCAGTATCATAAAAACAAATAATAGAGTGTCTTATGGCTAAGGAATTTCATAACATATATAATGAGTTAAGGGAAATTTCTCTGCCACTTGTGAATAGATTTTGATGATTCTTTTTTGTTTGGTAGGTCATACATCAGAGGTGGTCCCATAGAAATTTTATAGAAATGGAATAAGCACTTTTTGAGAAATTGAACAAAAACGAAAAATACACCTGGATGACGTTTTGGTGTTCTCCAAATGTTTAAATTCCACGTTCCATGTTATTGGGAAAAACATACAGACGAATTGAGAACCTCCTCCTTTTGGAAGTCGGTTAAAAATAGGTCCTTAGAGAAGATTAGAATCTAAGGTTTGTATTAGAAAATTAGGAGAATCGATAAATTTATTTTATTCGTTTTAAAAATTATGTAAAGAAATAGAAAATAACATCATCATCATCTTCCTGCCCTTATCCCATGTTACTTGGGGTCGGCGCGACATGTTTTTTTCTTCCATTCTGTCCTGTCAGCCGCCACGCTATCACTAACTCCCTTTTCTTTCATATCACTCCTCACACAATCCATCAATAGAAGCTAACATAAAAGAATTAAATAAAACCGGGCTAATGCGAGTGGGACTCGCGTACGAAGGGTTCCGTACCGTTATCTATAAAAACGGCAAAAAGATCATGTCTGTTGTATGGGAGCCCCACTTAAATATTTTTTAATTCTGTTTTTTAGTATTTCTTGTTATAGCGGCAACAGAAATACATAATCTGTGAAAATTTCAACTGTCTAACTATCAAGGTTCATGAGATACAGCCTGGTAACAGACAGACAGACGGACGGACAGCGGAGTCTTAGTAATAGGGTCCGTTTTATCCTTTGGGTACGGAACCCTAAAAATGAGGAGTTAATATTAATAAATGAGTATAGTTACAAGATAGAAATTAAAGAGTTATGTGAAAAAGAAAGTAGTTATAGTAACTCAGATTTTAAAAGTTTAACCTGTGAAGCCCCGCAACTCACCGGTGAGTCGGACAAAAAAAAAAAAATTTAAAGAGAAAAAAAAAAAAAAAATCGGCTGTCAACCCGGGTTGTCGTCGGGGTTCAATTTGACAACCCGGATTTGGCCGCGGGGCTTCACAGGTGCGCTATTAACTGCCAATGACCTTGAGTGGTTCGCTTGCGTGTTCTGTCCTAAGCTCACGTAACGCGTCGTACATCCACCCAATAGGACTCGCCCATCAAGGAGCACTGTCCGAAATTATACGCATTATTAAATTATTATTATACACTAGCTTCCGCCCGCGGCTTCGCCCGCGTAAAAAGTGTAATTATAATAAGTCTAAGTGGTATTTTCAGAGAGTAGCACTTTAAATAAATCCTGTAGAAATCAAAATCAAAAGTAATTTAAATTAGGCTGAAAGCCAGATTTTTTTGAACGTCAAAGTTCTACATAAAGACAGTAGGGGCACACACTCACTCAGTGTGTCGGGGGTCAGTGTTGTTACTCTTACCGTATTAAATATAATAGTTTACCATATCGAAACTGTTTCATTTATTGGGTCCCGAACATATCCTAAATTGGTGCTTAGCTTCTTGCCCGTGGCTCCGTCCGCGTAGACATTTACCGTGTTAAATATAATAGTTTACCATATCCAAACTGTTTCATTTATTGAGTCCCGAACATATCCTAAATTGGTGCTTAGCTTCTTGCTCGTGGCTCCGTCCGCTTAGACATTTATATTAAATTAACTTTTTCACGATTTTGGCACCCTGGTAGAGTTTACCTGTGGTTGCATCCGCGTGCAGGTCTAAAATTTCTCTTCTTGATGATTCTGTTTATTGGTTGTCTATACGCCTGGGAATGTATACCGCTTAGGATTCCAGCCCCAAAAATACTTACTAATGACTCTGGTCTCCTGGTAATTTATGAATCTCTACCTTCTATTTACAACCAAATAATTAAAAAAAATCTTTAAGCCTCAGAATATATTCTGTGATTCTGATCTCCTGGTAGGTTGTGAATCTATACCGCTCAGGATTCAAGCCCCGGAAACACTTCTTCTTCTTGATTCTGGGCTCCTGGTGGGGTGTGTGAAGCTATACAGCTTAGGATTGTAGCCCCGAAAACACCTATTCATGATTCTGGTCTCCTGGTACTTTGTGAGTCTTTATCTCTCATGATTTCAGCCCTGGAAATAATTCTCATGTTTCTGGTGTCCTAGTACTTTTTGAGCGTGTGCGCTCGTTCAGCCTGAGTTTGGATTTCTACTTCCACCTCAGCCTTCGCTAAGTCTTGTCATTTACCGGGATAAAAAGTAGCCTATGTGTTAATCCAGGTTATGACCTACGTGTGTGCAAAATTTTATTGTAATCCCTTCAGCCGTTTTTGCGATACCTTCAGCCAAACATACAAACATACAAACAAACAAACATACAAACTTTCGCATTTATAATATTAGTAGGATTAACTTTTTCACGATTTTGGCACCCTGGTAGAGTTTACCTGTGGTTGCATCCGCGTGCAGGTCTGAAATTTCTCTTCTTCATGATTCTGTTTATTGGTTGTCTATACGCCTGAGAATGTATACCGCTCAGGATTCCAGCACCGAAAAAACTTATTCAAGATGTTACCTCCCCTAATACCAACCTCAGAATATGTTTTGTGATTCTGATATCCTAGTAGGTTGTGAACTGGTAGTTTGAGAATCTATACCGTTTATGATTTCAGCCGTGGAACACTCTTTGTATTTCTGGTCTCCTGGTATTTTGTGAATCTATACCGCTTAGGAATCCAGCCCCAAAAATACTTATTAATGACTCTGGTCTCCTGGTAATTTATGAATCTCTCTACCTTCTATTTATAACCAAATAATTAAAAAAAAAAAATTCTTTAAGCCTCAGAATATATTTTGTGATTCTGATCTCCTGGTAGGTTGTGAATCTATACCGCTCAGGATTCAAGACCCGGAAACACTTCTTCTTCTTGATTCTGGGCTCCTGGTTGGGTGTGTGAAGCTATACAGCTTAGGTTTGTAGCCCCGAAAATACGTATTCATGATTCTGGTCTCCTGGTACTTTGTGAGTCTTTACCGGTCATGATTTCAGCACTGGAAATACTTCTCATTTTTCTGGTCTCCTGGTAATTTGTAAATCTCTACCTCTCCTAATACCAGCTTCGGAATATGTTTTGTGATTCTGATCTCCTGGTAGTTTGTGAATCTACACCGTTTTGGATTATAGCCCCGGAAACACTTCTTCTTGATTTTGGTATCCTGGTGGTTTGTGAAGCTATACAGCTTAGGATTGTATCCCCGAAAACACCTATTCATGATTCTGGTCTCCTTGTACTTTGTGAGTCTTTATCTCTTATGATTTCAGCCCTGGAAATAATTCTCATGTTTCTGGTGTCCTAGTACTTTTTGAGCGTGTGCGCTCGTTCAGCCTGATTTTGGATTTCTACTTCCACCTCAGCCTTCGCTAAGTCTTGTCATTTACCGGGATAAAAAGTAGCCTATGTGTTAATCCAGGTTATGACTTACGTGTGTGCAAAATTTCATTGTAATCCCTTCAGCCGTTTTTGCGATACCTTCAGCCAAACATACAAACATACAAACAAACAAACATACAAACATACAAACTTTCGCATTTATAATATTATAGTAGGATAAAACAACAGTTATTATACTAAAACACGTATACTAAAATATAAATAATTAAATGATCGTTAAAATGGTAAATCTCTACTATATAAAAATAAGTCGGGTTTTCCTTCCTGACGCTATAACTCCAGAACGCACGAACCGATTTCCACGGTTTTGCATTCGTTGGAAAGGTCTCGGGCTCCGTGAGGTTTATAGCAAAGAAAATTCAGGAAAAATTTCAACAGAAAAGCGGGAAAATCTTTTTTCACATACAGCGCCATCTCTGATACATAGCATGTACTACAAACCAATATTTTATCGACATGGCTGTGTTTGGTATTGCGTCGGAAAATGCGAATGACGAAATCAGCAACTTCCAAATGGGCAGATACGTCAGTACTAATGAAGCACTGTGGCGATTATTGTCATTTCAAATTCATGAAAGATATCCCACAGTTGTACATTTAGCAGTGCATTTGGAAAATGGCCAAAGAGTTTACTTCACTGAGGCTAATGCGGCACAACGAGCTGAGAGACCACCATCGACAACATTGACTAGCTTCTTTGCAATGTGTGAAGCAGATCCATTCGCAGCGACGCTGATGTACGTTGAAATGCCCAAGTATTACACTTGGAATCAATCAACAAAGAAATTCCAACGTCGCAAACAAGGAACCCCAGTTTCAGATTGGCCACAGGTGTTTTCCACTGATGCACTAGGTCGCATGTATACTGTTCATCCTAGAAATGATGAATGTTTTTATTTGCGACTGCTGTTGGTAAATGTACGTGGACCAAAATCATTTGCGCATTTGAAAACTGTGAATGGCCACCAATGCCAAACATATCGAGAAGCATGTCAACTATTGGGTTTGCTGGAGAACGATTCTCATTGGAATTTAACACTTGCGGATTCAGTTGTTTCATCAAATGCGTACCAAATACGAACGCTGTTCGCAATTATCATCACCACATGTTTTCCTTGACAACCAATTCAGTTATGGAACAAATACAAAGACGACATATGTGAAGATATCTTGCATCGCTTGCGCATTCAAACGAATAATCCTGACATCCAAATAACCGATGAAATCTACAATGAAGGATTGATTCTGATTGAAGTAGGAATGATTGCGCCAAATCGATCGATGCACGATGCATTCAACCAAGAATTAAATCGAGAGCTGCAATACAATGTTGATACATTGCAGGAATTCGTTCGAAATAATGTGCCGTTGCTAAATGAACAGCAAAAACAAGTAAACGAAACATTAATGCAAGCGGTGGACAATAATACTGGTGGTCTATTCTTCCTGGACGCACCTGGAGGAACAGGGAAAACATTTGTCATTTCATTGATTTTGGCCACTATTCGATCAAGATGTGACATAGCTTTGGCGTTAGCATCATCTGGAAATGCGGCGACTCTTCTAGATGGCGGTCGTACTGCACATTCTGCGCTTAAGTTGCCACTCAATTTAAACACAATTGATACTCCAACATGCAATATTTCCCGATCCAGTGCAATGGGAAAATTGTTGATGCAATGCAAGCTCATTGTTTGGGATGAGTGCACAATGGCACATAAGAAATCACTTGAAGCACTTAACTTCACACTGAAGGATCTTCTGCGAAATAACAACATGTTTGGCGGCTTGATGTTATTGTTGGCAGGCGATTTCAGGCAGACGTGGCCAGTAATTCCCCGTGGAACGCCTGCAGATGATAAATGATAAATGATGTTTATTCAGTAAATAGGTTACAAGGAACACTTTTACACGTCAATGTTTTTGTCAGTTTAAGCTAGATGAGGCCGGTGTTTCCTAGCTGACTACCCTGAGAAGAAACACCGAAACAAACTCAGAGGGCGCGGAGGGATGAATTGAATGCTTGCCTGAAGGCATCACCTTTATGGAATAACGTAAAAACATTATCGCTAACCACTAATATGAGAGTTCAACTTCAAAATGATCAAAGTGCTGCACAATTTTCCAAACAATTGTTAGCTGTTGGAAATGGAAAAGTCACAGTTGATGCGACATCTGGATTAATTACTCTTACCAACGACTTTTGCCGATTTGTAGACTCTCAATTAGCTCTTATTGAAAATGTTTTCCCAAACATTAGTGAGAATTATCAGAATTATGCTTGGTTAAGTCAACGAGCAATTCTTGCCGCAAAGAATAATGATGTACACGCACTGAATTTCACCATTCAATCAAAAATTGCTGGCGATTTGGTGACATACAAATCCGTTGATTCCATAACAAATCCCGATGATGTAGTAAATTATCCAACGGAGTTTTTGAACTCTCTGGAGTTACCAGGATTTCCACCACATAACTTGCAACTCAAAGTTGGTACAGTTATTATGATATTGCTTAATTTGAATCCACCGCGACTTTGTAACGGTACTCGACTTTCGGTAAAAAGACTTATGCCGAATTTGATTGAGGCAACCATTATTAACGGAAAGTACGCAGGTGAAAATATATGTATTCCTCGAATACCAATGATTCCGACTGATCTTCCGTTTGACTTCAAACGATTGCAATTTCCAGTTCGCCTGGCGTTCGCAATGAGAATTAACAAGTCGCAAGGCCAATCGCTTAGTGCTTGCGGGATAAATTTAGAAAATCATTGTTTTTCACATGGGCAGTTATACGTTGCGTGTTCACGAGTTGGGAAACCATCCGCTTTGTTTGTGTTAACGTCAGACCAAAAAACAAAAAATGTGGTTTACCAAAGAGCACTTCAATGAAACGGATAATTTGCGGACACGTATAACGCTTCGATTCAGTATTTACTTTGGATTCACTTTCATTTACTTAGAGAAGTTCAACTAAATAACACTTCATTTTTGTAATCGAAATGAATTCATTACTGTTATGAAATGAAATGAAATTTTTCCTTTTCAAATATAAAACAAAAAAAAAAATTCTTCTTCTTTTAATCACCAAACGAAATGTTACATAAAACGAAGCCATCTGGTGGCGAAACGGAGTTCGCCGGGTTTGCTAGTGTTTCATAAAAATATGCTTTACAGTTTTTGCGTTATTCTCAATTTTTATCCGCGTTAGACATAACTCTACAAATTAATTACACTGTTTTATATAAATATAATTTCAAATATTCACATAATAATATTAAATTACGAAGGAAATTGTCTAGAGTAACTTATATTTTTTTCAAAGAAATAAGACTAGTCGATCAGACGTGATGTTCAATTAAAAATCATTAGAAGTCGTATACCTAACTATGCCTTAAGTGAAGACGAAGGAAAATTAGTTAAAATGGCGTTTGATCTTAAGATAGCACTGATTTTTTTGTCTGTCATGACAAATGACGAGTTAAGTATTAAGCAGTTAATCGATGGGATCGACTAGGTACTACTATTCTATTTTAGATAGTCAATCGCAGGAACAATTAATTACGTTTGTTTTGAAAAGACGGACGTTTGGTTTGATTTCAACTGTGTAGCTATTATGGATCGTGACATACAGCCCGCTGACAGACAGTCAGCGGAGTATTTGTAATAGGGACCCGTTGGTTACTCTTTGGGTACGGAACCCTGAAAAAGGAACAAGATGTTAGGCAAAATTAAATGAAGATACAAATATTCAGTGATTTTTATTCCGGCAAAAAACAATCTGCCCGCGCCTTTTCCCAACTATCTAGGGGTCGGCTTTCAGTCTAACCGGATGCAGCTGAATACCAGTAACAGTGAAACAATGGTGATCTGCTTAGTGCGAATCCCCACAGATACAGTCTATACTGACTTATGAGTGGAATCACCCTGCATATGAATGAGGAAAAGTTTGTTGCAACAGATAATAAATTCTACTTCCCATCGGTTTTGCTTTATCGAGAAGACGTGTTTACTCAAATATTAAAGTCTTATCAAATAAATACGAAAATTCCTCTCAAGTATTATGAGTTCTTAACCTTGGAGATAAACACTTTGAAAGATACATACAATTTTATAATACAGAAGTGTGACCTCTACGTGCAAAAAACCGTAAGTAACCTACTGTTTTTATCATGCATACTTAAATAATGTAGTAAAGTCAATCGCACAGATTGGTAGCAAATTGGCAGCGGTTTTCTGGTATAGTCTTAGGGTCGGTTTTTGTAGTGCAAGTGTTACAAAGCGATGGGGGCTGACTGTACCATAAACTTATCGGCCTAGTGACCGGAAAGTGGTCTGTGTAATGCAGAGAACTGTCCCTAGTTATTTCGTGAGTCCTTTTTTAATTTCTTTTTTTTTTAAATATCGCTGCTGCTCGCATATGCTGATAACTAAACTTTTTGGCCTCGCACAGGTCTTTTCTGTACAGGGTGTAACAGAAAGGTGTGGTCATATTTTAAGAACTGCATGTGCCCATCGATATGAACAACTTTCTTCAAGAAAACCTGAGAAAATTTAAAAAAAAATATCTCCCTTATACAAATATTGATCAGCTGATGATAACTTTGTATAAAGAGTCCAATTTTTTTTTTGGGAATTTTCTATTTTTTCTTAGACAAAGTTGTTCATTTCCATGGGCAGAACCGGTTTTTAAAATATGACTACACCTTTCCGTTACTCCCTGTATAGGTAGTTATTATTTTGTTATTTTTGAAGTTATACTTCTTTAGGCGCGTTATGAAAAAATGATGAGAGTGAAATTTTAAGATGCGCGCGCATCACTGTCACACAAAATTCACAGGTTGAAGTTAGCTAGAACCGACACCCTGAAGTTAGCTATGGTCTGTGGTTCATGCAGAAAGATTGTTTTCCTTTTGTAATCTTTGTGACAGTTTGGTTTTTTTTATCTTATTACGCCAAAGAAATATAACTTCTTACGTGCGTAAAAATTATTAGACACACACACACACACACTTTTTTTTAATAATAGTTAGTTGTCATGCCTTGTTAATGTTTTGCTTTATTTGTATTATTTCTTCGTGAAGAATAAGAACAAGAATAAGTATTTTATTTGCATTAAAAACATGGTCCATTAAGTCTTATTATAAAATTGAATAATTTCAAAAAATCCGACTGCAAAAATCAACTAAAAAGTCCCAAACAAGTCATTTTTCAAGCAGTCTGGTGCAGTTGGTGGCTGTTATTTTAGTTCAGTTATTGATTTCATGACACCAACTGCATCAGACTGCTTGAAAAGTGACTTGTTGGGAACTTTTTAGATATTTTTTACAGTCGGGTTAATCGAAAATATTATTTTTTGTTTTCTACGTTTTAGTAAGTTATATTTTTGGAATCGAACCCTTTATTTTGATACCCCACTTAATAAAGTTCGTCGACTTAATTTGCAGCACTCCCAAGGGTAAGACGAATCAATTGACGTAAGAATTATCAAAATCGGCCCACGCGTTTGGTCCCTAAAGTGCCACAAAGGAACAAACATATATACATAAATAGGCTGATAAACACATTACCCTCCCTTGCGTCGCGCTGTCGGGGAAATCTTTCTCCTTTTTACCCAACTGCGCGACTGAGACACTTTTTAACCGACTTCGAAAAAGGAGGAGGTTATCAATTCGGATGTTTGTATTTTTTTTTTTTTTTATGTATGTTCGGGCATAACTCCGTCATATATTGACCGATTTGCAAAATTCTTTTTTTGATCGAAAGGGGTTTATTCCGAAATGGTCCCATTTAAATTTTAAAAAGATCTAATGATGGGTTTCGGAGACAGACAACGGAACTCTTCAAAAATTGACAGCAAATCAACCGCGATTGCTGCTATCGTATGTCTATGAATTATTAACACAGTTTAATGGGGAGCCACAACTAAAAAGTGAAAAATAAAAAACTTTTTTACAAAAAAATAGAACCGACTTCCAAAAAAAGTGCAAAATAACTTTAATTTCGGAAGTCGGTGTCAAAAAACGAAGACACAAAACAGGAACACCGACTTCCGAAATTAAAGTTATTTTGCACTTTTTTTGGAAGTCGGTTCTATTTTTTTGTAAAAAAGTTTTTTTACGAATTTATCTACGACCCCTAGGCAGGCATCGGCCTCAGCGGGCCCCGTCATTTGTTGCTGACATCTCTTTGAGGTGCGCGTGGAACACTACGCGCCGTCCTCTCTCGGGCCTGGCGTCCTTATCGAACGGCAAGCTACTCATTACTCGCCGGGGAATCGAACCTAGTAACTGAGTCATTTACTAGATAGCAGCGCGGCAGCACCCTCTTCAGAGCAGCTGCGCCGTGTGAGCGCGGCCTGATAAATTACGCAGCTCTGTTCTGTCTCATACTTGATAAGGAGGGAAGTAGAAATGATGAATTTTAAGGTTCCGTACCCAAAAGGTTCAAACGGAGCCCTATTGCTGTTACTACGTGTCTATCTGTCCGTTTGTACGTCTGTCTATCCGTCGTCTGTCACACAGGTTTTACAGCTAAACGGTTAGAGAGTCCTAAAATTTTCACAGTTTAACGGCTTCCCACGGCTTAACGTGCTTTCCGAGGCAAGGAGTAGTCTCATGTATTTACTAATTAATTATCATCCATCCAGGGACCGACCTTGGCAAGCGTTGCTTAACCTCGAAGATAAATATTATTTAGCCACGAGTTCCAGACACAAACACGTAGTTAAATTCATGTGTTGTTTAAAATACGGAACGACATTCTTATAAAAGAAAGAAAATACGTTTATTTACGGTAAACATGACGCAAAAAACAGAGAAACACAAAAACAAAGAAAAACTGGGGGAAAAAAATGCGTCACATCCACGCAAAACGGCCATCGCTCAGCTTAAGTGCTATGACCCTATGCAAGACAGAGCCCCAGCGCTGGTTTTCAGCGACAGCCGGCGCCGACGTCATGACGTCAACCGGTGCAGAAAACAATGAGTAAAACTTCTAAATATTATACAGCGCAAAAAATATTAATATTTAAGTGGCAACATTCCATTTCCTGCAACATGACGCACGCGCCGCCGGCTTTGATTTTAATCTAGTGGCGTTCCACATTCAAAATATAAGTGAAGCAATTGAAAAACGAACCTCACTCAGTTCATATTACTGGCCGCTTTTCGGCTGTTCCAAATTCGAACGTATTCAAATATCGAACGAGATGAATGACGTGGCCACTGGAACATGTCTCACAATTTTTTTTCTGTATTTGAATAAAGAATTATAGATAACTGTCAAATTTTGGAACAAGTAAGTAATACTATATATAAATAGCTTGCTACTATTATAGTCATCTGTGAAGTAATATGACAAAGTTCACATTTCATTGCAACCATTTTGATCTTGTTGACCCAAAGCCATACAAATAGTCAAAAATACATTTGGTACGGAACTCTAAATGTGTGAAGTCCGACATGCACTTGGCCGGTTTTTGTCTTACTCCTCCACTGTTCTCTGATTAATTGCGTTGCGGGATCCAAGACAGTTGAATCGACTCCATGACTCGTCGAGCGTCTTTAACTCGGCGCTTTCTATTGGTCGCTGTTGATATTAGCTTTCAGGAGTTGCATAGTATGGCGAACTTGTTCCAACAAAAAGCCGCCGTCGCAACTGACGGGTCGTTAGGATCGCGTCATGGCGTGAAGTGCGAAAAACGAGTCGCTGGTCTTCCGAAGTTATGAACGGGACCTTAAGGCCCTTCTCGCGGTCCAGTGGCGCCCTCATTGAATAAAAAATCGTAGCATAGCACAGAAAATAAATATTAAAAATTCCAACTTCACGTTTGTTACAAAGAGGATAAAGAATTTTTACGTTGTTAAAACAGGTCTCAAAATGTTTCGTATCCAAAGTAGTAGGCAAAAGTGCCAAAAACGGCCGGATATTTTAATATTTATTTTCTGTGCGATGCTACGATTTTTTTTCAATGAGGGCGCCACTGGACCGCGAGAGGGCCCTTAATCACACACAACACACACCCACAGACACACACACACACCACTCACACACACACCACTTACATCACTCCCCACATCACTTTATCATCACATAACATGGTTAAAAAGAGTGTCCATGAAGTTTCTTGCGCGTTCCTCTCCATAGAGATCTACGCTTTGGAATGAGCAATTAGCTTCATCTTTCTGACTGACCGACTTCTTGACAGTTAAAAAGTGCCTGTAAAGGGTTAATTTTAAACAGATGCTTTGAGTTTGAGTTTATCCACGCACACTATCATCGCGTGCGTTTTAGTCTTTTCAGGCGCAATTATACGACTTTTAATTGTTTTTAATTGAACATCACGTCTAAACGACTAGTCTAATTTTTTTTGAAAAAATATATGTTACTCTAGACAATTTCCGTCGTAATTTGATCTCAGAATATTTGAAATTATATATTTATAACATAATGTAATTACTTTGTAAAGTTATGTCTAACGCGGATAAAAAATTGAGAATCACGCAAAAACTGTAAAGCGTATTTTTATGAAACCTTCACCACTTTAAAGATCATTTAATTATTTATAATTTAGTCTCAGTATTTTTGTTTAATACCTGTTGTTTTATGTGTAATAAATTAATAATGCGTTTAACTTCGGACAGTACTCCTTGATGCGCGAGTCCTATTACTGGGTGGACGAACACGCAAGCTAACCACTCAAGGTCATTGGCAGCTAATAGCGTCTTAAACGCAGGATAGAGTCAAAATATTTATTTAAAAATTTGAGAGGGAATAGTTGCTTATTGCATTTGTTTTAGAGCAGGGTGAGCCTGTGTGTTCCCAACAGGTACGTGTGGCGACAACGGCGACCGCGCCTTTTTTTTTTTGGGGGGTGGTAAATCATCCAATGACATCTCCCGCTCTGGGTGGAACGGGAGGGCGTCAGACTCTTACTGACTAAAACCCACAAGAGAGGCGCCTCTAACGCGTGCACTTCGCACGCTCAACTTGATTGCTAATGAGGTTGACCTTCTTTGTTGTACTCTGGGTCCATTCACAAGGAGTGCATTATTTATTATTAGTTACAGGTGTTAGTATACATCAGTTAAGATAAGCGCATTTATCGCATTGGAGAAAAAAACCTGTAATGATAGATGTAAGGCGAATACAAAAATTTAAAAAATCGCCAGTGTGGGCACATTACAAGCCTTGCATCGCGACTGAGTCACCTATGTACAATCTAATTATAAACGAATCTCTCGCCAAAACAAGGAAAATAATAAAATATACTCAATGTTTTGAATAACTACTTATCGACTCTAAATTTCAGTTTATAAATGATGACGAATACTTCATTCTTATTTTTAGATGCATTTAAATCATCTTCTTTTCGTGTCGTGGTACATTTAAATATGTAGTTATACTGTTTGGGCCCAGTAAGTGGCACGTTTATAGCGGCATCGGAGGCCCTGTTTAGATCGTCGAGGGTGCAGGTGAAAGCACATTTGAGACACTCCAGCAGATGACATAGTTTGAACAGGAGCACCGCACTCGCACTGTGTATTAGATCGATCGATGATCCACCACTTCACCAGGTTGTACTTGCAGCGGCCCACTTGGGTACGCAACCTATTCAGGGCCCTCCATATAGGCCACTGCAGTTCTCGACCGAGAGGCAACTGTTCCTTGGGCTTTACGAAGTCGTAAGGTGGTGGATACTTCCCTTCCCACAGTTTGATTCTCTCTTTAGGTGGTCTATCCTGGATCGACTGTGTCGATTGCAAGAACCTTTTGCGACTTTTTAGTCTACCAGGAGTTGTAATTTAAATAAATAGATCCTTCTTGTGCTTATTTTTTCTTAACTTTGAAAGACGTCCACTGCTGGACATAGGCCTCTCCCAAGTGTCACCACAACGACAAGTCCTGTGCGTCTCACATCCATCGGATTCCCGTGACCTTGTGGGAGGCCTTCCTTCCTGTAGTACCATGGGGCATTATACTTCTATTATATTACTGTTTTTTTATTTTGACATGAACAAGCATGGCAGTGTAGCGACATCTATGACGCCGCACACGAACTAAAAATAGCAAGAATTCTACATCGCGCAAGCAGAGTTCTCCGCGCGATTTGAACATATACAACAGTCCGAAATCAACCATTGGGCAGTTGCCCGGACCAGACACAACACCCGTCTGGTCGGAGGATCCTCCCTTTTCAATGGAGGTTGTGGAACTTTACACCCTGTTCCACGTACCTCCAAACTGGTGACCCTCGAGCATGAACGTCAGCGCAGCCTTCGTGCAGCTACTTCAGCGTGACGTCATCATCATCGCTTCCTTCAAGCTCTTGAGCAACGAGTCATACAGCCAGCCAGTACCAACGGCTTCTACGGGTATCCTGACCACCAGCATGCAGCGGATGCGCATTCCTGGTCAGCATCCTCAGCCTCTTTCATCACCATCAACCTCATCAGCGATCTTGGCGCAGCGAACAGCACCTTCGGCCGGTCGAAGAACCTCTCCTGGTCGACGCCAGTAGTCAAGCCACTACGTCGCACAGCACCGCTCCGACTCACTGGGGCATCATCCCGACTCACTGGGACATCATCACCCCGACTCACTGGGGCATCATCCCGACTCACTGTGACATCATCACTCCGACTCACTGAGGCATCATCCCGACTCACTGGGACATCATCACCCCGACTCACCGGGGCATCATCCTGACTCACTGGGATAGCAACACCCCGACTCACTGGGGCATCACCGCAGACAGTTCCGACTCACCGTGAACTATGCGGCTCTTCCGGTTCCGACTCACTGGAACCAACCTTCCACTGGCCCGGCAAGCATCACAAGATGTATGGACGACTCATCAAGAACCATCGATCTCCGATCTCCGGAGGGGAGTGATGTAGCGACATCTATGACGCCGCACACGAACTAAAAATAGCAAGAATTCTACATCGCGCAAGCAGAGTTCTCCGCGCGATTTGAACATATACAACAGTCCGAAATCAACCATTGGGCAGTTGCCCGGACCAGACACAACACCCGTCTGGTCGGAGGATCCTCCCTTTTCAATGGAGGTTGATCATAATGGAGGTTGGTTGGTTTGGGTGGGTTTACACCCACGTACCTCCAAAGCAGTTTGTCATACTCACTCAAATGTCTCGCTGATGGTAGCGCGTCTGTTGGATCATTCGGTTCACTTCAAAATGGTTGAGCCAAGTGGTGCTGATCCACGCGTCATGTTCGTGAAAGGGCGCCGTTAGTTGAGACTGGTCATCTCTTGACTGCCACGGGCTTATTAATCTTTATTTTTTTGGAAATGATTATTATTTTATTAACATTGTTCTCGCATACTAAAAGCAACATGATATGTAAGCAGGATTTGTAATAGATAACATGGTTTAAAAGAGTGTCCATGTAGTTTCTTGCACGTTCTTCTCCATAGAGATCTACGCTTTGAAATATGCAATTAACTTCATCTTTCTAACCGCCCGACTTAAATCTGCCCGCGCCTTTTCCCAACTATCTTGAGGTCGGCTTCCAGTCTAACCGGAAGCAGCTGAATACCAGTATCAGCCTATCTGACCTCCACAACCTAGTTACTGTGTAGTACCCCTTGGTAAGACTGGTTGTCAGACTTTCGGGCTTCTGACGACCCGTAACGACTGTCAAAGATCTACGATTGACAGCAGGGACCAACGGCTCAACGTGCTTTTCGAGGCACGCGGCATCTTCTAGTACCTACGCGGTCGTCGCTCTAGAACTTTACAGCCCCACCGACCATATGTTCTGCGAGCATTGTGCCCTGCCCACTGCCACTTCAGTTTGGCGATGCTTCGGGCCATGTCGGTAATCTTGGCTAACCTTTGAAAATATTAGGTATTATTATTAAATAATAATTAAAATAATAATAATTAATTATTATTATTAATAATAATGATTAATATTTAATAATAATAATTAATTAAAATAATAATAATAAATTATTATTATTAATAATAATTATTAATTATTATTATTTAATAATAATAAATTATTATTATTAATAATAATTATTAATTATTATTATTTAATAATAATTAATTATTTCGAAAAACATTTTCTTAGTGGATACCTACGCTTCACAAAGAACACACCCTCCAAATTTCATGTCTCTAGGACTAGCGGTTTAGGCTGTGCGTTGATATATCAGTCATTTAGTCAGTGAGGACTTTGAATTTTATATACACAGGTAGGTAAAATTATGTGTTTGTTATATTGGGTCCCCACCTATGAAATTGGCGTTTTTTTTCTCACAAATAGAGAACCTCGTCGCTTCTATAAATTAAAATATTCATCAAATTGCTTGATATTATATCGAAGCATGACCATCATAGACAATTGGCAATCGTAAAAAACCTTAGTATTTATAGTTTTATAAACCAAAAAAAAACCTTAAAAATGACTCCTCATTTTGTTCGCAAAAATTACCACTGTATTTGTTTTAACTTAGTCAAAACTTATTTTTGTTGCTTAATCTAAGTGGCATACGTTATCTAGTTTTTAAACATTATTGCATAAAAGTTTTAAAACATTAGTGTTCATAGTTGTTAAATAAATTAAGAAAATGTTAGTATGAAAAATGCAACTTCTTTAAAATTCTCAAACGCTGATTTCATAGGACCTAATATTAAGAGGTAATCTCTGGAAGTCATCATTCTCCTGCCCTTATCCCAATTTGTTTGAGATCGGCGCAACATGTCTTTTTCTTTCATACCTACTTTTCTGTAGTCACTCCCCTTTTACCCGCGTGGTGGCGGGTAAACCACCAACAGCAGCATTCGCAAGAAAGGTTGGCGTCAGGCAGGCGGCCGGCTGTAAAACTTCTGCCAAATCCTCTTGCAATATGTTAAGGTAATCTCTGGAAGTGCTGGTCTCAATTCTATAATTTTATTCTTTCAGAACATAACAAGAAGCTACAATTTCGCTGCGTATCATAATAACTCATAATCTGCTTGTAACCTCGGAAAGCGGAGGTCTAATAACGTGAAGTCTTTTAATCTGGCAGAGATACACTTATTTCAAGTTTTTAGGTACTAAGGATCTGTTTCGCTGCCGCGCTACGCTCTGTTTTAATAATAATAATAATAAATTTATTTAGCCAATAAAATTACAATGTTATCATAAAATAAAATAGTTTGAATACATTTAAATTTACAAAATCAGGTAGGTGTCGCAACCAGCACCCTTGCTAAGTTATTAATTACCTAACTTATAATAAGGGTAGTGGCACAAGTCCATAAATAATATTTTAACATAATAAATTAATTGCAGGGAGAGCAAGTATTTGTTGAAGTAAAGTTATCAAGCCTTATTTGTAATATACTTAATTTTATAAATTATAATTCATTCAATCGTTATCTATTATTAATAATGATTATTTTATTTGTATGATTATTAAATTTTTATTTGTGTATGTAAGGATGGTGTGTTTTAGTAAATGTTTTAGGGGGGGAGGAGGGCTATTTTCAGAAAAAAGTAGATATTCTGTATCGGAATAGTTCAGGGTAAGCAGAAAGTTTGTCAAGGACTTTTTTAGAGACGAGACAGGAAAAGAGTAAAATTTCAGTTTCCTGTTTAGTTTATTATATAATTGAGGACCTTGGAAGCAAATAAATCTGTTGGTAAATGAATACTTACATCTGTAGTGCTGACACACTTGATCCTTACCCCTTTTGGTGATTTCAGTGTATGTTTAATATACCTGGTCACGCCATCTGTTGACGTTTGTGGGTGTAACGATCATGTGGCGGCTCGCTTTCCAATTGGTCGCGTGTGTGACCGATAGAATTGCCGCTCATGATTGGCCGCGCTGCCGTGAATCCCACTCGGTGGCAAGGCGCGCCGGAACCCTGGGGTCGGCCATTTTCGCCTGGACCTCCGCTAAGCCCGCTCCGCTGATCATAATTAATCCGCACCTCCGCGCCACTGCCATCTCGCGCGCCTCACAGTAATCGATTTTAATCTCATTATCGCATCGTTAAAAATCAATATTAGAGGCCTAAACAAAATCTCCGTGAACCCATAATAACTAATCCGCGAATAATTCAAGCATCGCAGTGAAACGTATCTGCCTTCAGCCATCCGTGTTGCTGCTGAAGAGATCGTCTGGACTGCATCAATTTCGTGAGTACCATTGAATGATTATTATGCTCGAACCTTAAATCGTTGCAGGGGCGACCATCAAACTCCTCTCCGCCATAAAACCGCCAATCCATAATTTTGATCATAAATGACGAAGCAACATTTTACATTGGTCAAAAGTAACTTGGAAAAATATAATACAATAGAAATAACTTAAAAGATATATATACAAACTAACAAAAATACCTAACATGTACAAATGCGTATGAAAAAACAACTCACTGGGCATCAAAAAATTCATCCACATCGCTGTCAATGGAAAAAGTGCCCAGAACGCTAGCAGCATTGCCACGTTGAATAGCAATGCTGATTCGTTGGCCAAAGAAAAGCCCAGCCCTCTGGTCACGTGAAGAGTCGACTAACAGCTTGCTGATATGCCGGCAAACTCGATGAGCACTCGGACCCCATGGCCCTAGTGTTTCAACCCCAAACGGCTCAAACATGTAACTCCCAAAATCTTTTTACATTTTACATTAAAAATTTTACAAGTAGGCACTTAAAATAATATATTAAATGACATTGGGTATTTTCCTGTATTTATTTATTGTTGTACAATATTTTATACTAGACTACAAAGAAATATTTTTCTGAATACAGCACAAAAATGATTATTAACAGAAGCAGGAATTAGTATTTCAAACATTTGTGTGGGGGCGTGGTGACGACATCTTGCTATCTCGTTTTACCCGACGAAAAAAAGGAGAAGTTTCTCTATTCCGGTCGAATATATAGGGTGACTGGTAATTAGTGACCGATACTTAAACACGTGATTGTACTCATGATAACAAACAACTTTCCCAAAGATACTAATGAGACTGTACACGATGCTTCTCACGATAGGCGCGAGGGTTGATGGATTTGTGTGTGACTGGCGTATTGTTGTCTCGCGACACTCACGTGTGATGAAATGAGCAAGTGGGTCGATGAAATTGATACACAGATGAAAATATAAAATGGTATATTGGCACATAAAATAAAAGGTAAATGGTAAAAGTTAGATGAAGCACAGATTTACACAGAATTACAGTTTGAAAACACAATAGGAATTACTGCCCCAATAGTGGACAGTAACTAATGTCGGTACAAGGAGTGGTACAAGACACTTTAAACCGCCGTACAAGGTGTGGTACTAGGCGATAGGAGCGAAGCCAGAGGCCTACGAGCTCACTTGAGTCACTAACGCTGAGAGACTAATTTTGACTGCCAGGGGCGCCTATATATATCACCCAAATTCTATGGGGCACGTAGTGAATCTAATGCCGACCCGGACAGCCAATACATTTTGTTAATTTTATAAATTAACCTGAACATTAACGTTCGACCAATCACAGGCGTTCTGACATTTTGACGACAACCAATCAGAGAAGACTTTTCTTATCTCTTATGTAATGAACACCTGCATATTTACTTTACATATTTACTTGTCTTTCTAACGACAAAACTAACATTTATACATAATGCAAAGTATGTATTCGATGGACAAACTGAATCTACGTTATACTTTACTATTAGATTCTAAATTCACATTCTCACAAATCTACAAACTACAATAAAAACAAAGGAACTTTACATATGTATTTCAATATGTACATAAAACAACATGGTGGACTCCGAAAACTTTCCACTGTCTGTAGCCAATCATGAGAAGCATGATTATGATCAACCAATCGCTGACTAGCCGAAATTTCTTACTACTGACTTTATCACAATTGGTCAATTTTAGCGCCTTAGCATGCACTACTTGCGCTATACAAAAAAGTTACCTCATAAACCTTGACATTGAACATGTTTTTTACCTTTAATCTTATGATACTTAAAACATAATGATACGTAATTAAAACATAAGAAAACATACTTAAGACATAACAAGGCATACTTTAGACATAATAAGGTATACTTAGGGTATGAAAAGACATACTTATGACATAATAAAGCATACTTTAGGACATAACAAAAACAAACTATGCTAGCTGTAATTTGCTATGGTCAGAGTGATGGCGCCATTCTCAACACTGGGGTGATGGTGGATCCTCTACATACCACCCCCCGTGAGAGGCTTCAACCGATCACGCTACCGTCGGTAGGAAGCACAATCACCCTGACCGCAGGTCTACGTAAGACCCCCGAAGTCGTCTCCACGTCGACTACTCTAACAACAGAGTCCATCCCGGGACTTACATTCTTAATTATTCCCTTTACCCACTGGTTACGTGGCCTATTCTCGTCGGTCACCAGCACGACGTCGCCGACCTTGACGTTGGGCACGTCGCTCGTCCACTTCTGTCGCCGCTGCAGAGCCGGAAGAAACTCACGCAGCCACCGGCGCCAGAAGAGGTCTGCCAACGCGTTGACACGACGCCACATGCGTCGCGAGTCGATGTCGCCCGGATCAGGGCGCACGTACGGAGCATCCCCCGCGGCTGAGCCCAGCAGGAGATGATTGGGTGTCAAAACGACGGGATGGCTCACGTCGTCAGAGACATGACACAAAGGTCGGCTGTTGACGATCAGCTCGGCCTCGGTGAGGAGGGTGTAAAGGACCTCCTCACGTGGCGCGCGCTCTTGCAGCGTCGCCTTGAGGGCGTTCTCTACTGAACGCACTAGACGCTCCCAGCAGCCACCCATGTGTGGGGCCGCGGGAGGGTTGAAGTGCCAGGCTATGCCCCGGCCGACGGCTCCTTCTTGGACCCGGGTGTGGTCCAGGTCCCGCAGCGCAGCACGAAGCTCGGAGTTGGCCCCGACAAAGTTAGTACCCTTGTCGGAGTACATGCGCCACTAGGCGCCGCAGGGCGAGGATGGCTGAGTCGGCGCTCAACGAGGCCGCCAACTCCACGTTGACAGCGCGTGTGGCGAGGCGCGTGCACAACACGCCCCACCTGGTCTCCCGGCGCCTTCCCATGCTGACCTCCATGGGGCCGAAACAGTCGACCCCGCAACGCACGAAAGCGCGTCGCGTCACCTGCGGCCTTGCGGCCGGCAGGTCTCACATAATTTGGCGCCGCCGGCTTATCTCGAGCCGGCCGGCAGACTTGACATTTTGCTATTTCCGGTTTCACTCTGTGCGGTAGCTGCTTGCCCTCTGCAAGTGCTGCCACCTCGACTGCGTAACGGTCTTCTGCGGAGAGTGTGGCGTCCCGACGCCGCTTGCGTCGTCTGCCGAACCGGGCTAGCACTCTCGCTAGCAAGCGCTGCTTGTGTCTGTGGGTACACTGTACCCGCTCAGCGTCGGCACCTCCTGACCCCAAGTCGGAACACGCCTGCCGCCGCTCCTGTGGACAACAAAGAAAGGCGGGACCCGATAGCCACGCATTACTACCTATCGGCCATGACAACCTGGTTGCCACGCCAGCTGGGTTCTCCGCCGAAGAAACCCAGCGCCAGTCCCCTCTCCCACTCAGCGAGTACGTACCACCCATATGGTGAGACACAAACCTATTGCTTTTGTACATCCAACTCATTACCCCTGCGCTGGATATACTGTTGGGTGGAGCAGCAGCACAGCGCGCCAGTATCTTTGGCGACCTACGCGGCCTTACCTCCTCCCTACGAGTGAGGCGCCACACTGACCTGGCCGCCACGCTACCACCCACCAAACGTCGACATACATACATATATTTAACATGTGTACCTTTAATAGGTACGGCAGCATGGTGAGACGGGCACCATCCTGGATGGCCTACTTTGCCTCCTACCTTGGAGGTATACCCCTCGAGTGACCCGTCTATCTGCTTACATATTGCAGCTGCACAGTCACCATCACGGCGCAGCTTGCACTCTACTTTACATACACCTGGCTTGCCATCTGTCGACTCTCTCGGTGTCGACCCTAAGATGGCAGAGGCCGGCATGCGTTCGCCTGACGCACCATCTGTCGACCCCCTAAGTGTCGACCCTAAGATGGCCGCGGCTCGCATGACTATACATGGCTTGCCATCTGTCGACCCCCTAGGTGTCGACCCTAAGATGGCAGCCGTTTGCCCACTAACCCTGTGTTTAACCGGAGCCGACCCTATTGGCTCCAGGTCAAACTGTTGCTCGACCCTATCAGGCAACATGGGTAATGAGCTGGACATACAATTGACATACTGAACATTATTGGTGGTGCACACCCTCCTTAGAGGGCCATGAACCACCCATCCTAACTTTGTGAGAGAGGCAACCGGCTTACCAGATTTTCCCCGGCGTGTCCCCTCACTGGCGAGTAGCTCCCAATTGTCCTGCCCGATCAGCAGCAGCGGCTTGGCTCCCAACATCTCTTTGCAGCCCAAGTCACGGAGGTGGCGATGCTCCTCCATGATGCCAGCAGGCACCGACTGCGCCGGTAGGTCCAGGTCCTGTAACGTGCGACACATGATTTGAAACGTTTTATTGTTAGCTCCGCGTACTGATAGTCTTACTTCCTTCGAACTGGAATCATATAATTCTATCCCACGTGCACTTTGGATTCTTATTGGTTTTTGGACGCCTTTTACATTTCCAACAAGATTCTTGTCCACCAAAGACACAGTGGCCCCGTCGTCCAATAGAGCGTAACAACACTTAATCTTGTCGCCAACTTTTACCGTTACTGGCATAATCTTTAGAAGCGCACTGCCTACATTCACTCTCATGTTAGTTACCGATTCATGTCTCTCTTGGTGTAACATCACATGATGTGCCGCGTTGCATTTCGTACATCTTTTGCCCCGACAGTGGATACGCGGGTGATCTTTAATTAAACATCTGAAACAAACTCGCGTCTTTCTTACATGTCCCCACCTTTCTTCACTATTTAACTTCGCGAATTTCTCGCATTGCAGTAACGTGTGCGTTTTCTCACATAAGGAACATTTATACTCAATTTTGACATCAGCTGTTTGTTTGTCAGCATCAGCTGTTTTTCCAGTGTCAGCTTCAGCTTGTACGAACAACTTTTGTTTATTATAATTTTGCTGACCCTTATTAGGTACAACCGATCTTGATTTTAAATTAACAGCTGGGCCAGGGCTAGGCAAGTCTAGTTGAACATAATATGAAGTAGCCCTGGCTAGGTGCACTAGAAATTCTGACAATAATTCTAAACTAGGTGACACTCTGACATCAATGCCCTGTGACGATGCCACCCCCATCGCAAAATCCCCGTACTGTGCACGTTGAATAGGTGTGAGTTTAGACAATAATTCACTTACCAGCTGTGGGTTGTTGAGATATCCATTTGCGTTTATGTTCCTTAATAACGACACACAATTACGTACCGTGGTGGAGAACGTACGCAACTCACGTCCACTGTCGGTGACCTTTGGTAATGCACGCACTTTCTTGATGGCACATTCTAACAGCAGGTTCGGATGGCCGAACTCCTCGTCGAGCGCCCTCATTATGTCGGCTGGATTGATGCACGTGCGCAGCAGGTCTTCCACTGCCCGCCGTGCGTCGCCTTGCAATGATGTTCGCAGCCGAGCTAGGTTCTCGTACGATTTAAAATTATATTGGGCCGTCGTCTCCCAAAACATATTTTTGTAGGCGAGCCAGTCTGCCGGGTTGCCACCAAACATGGGCAGCTCGTAAGCCTGCCTTGGCACCGGGCGTGGCCGAGCTATGCTTGCAATAGCGTCGGCCAACTGGTCAAACCGGTTGTCCCTCGGTTTGCGCTCCGTGTCCTCGTGCTCGTGCCCCCAGTTCACTCCCCCCCTTGCTGATGTCTGCGGACCAGCAACCTCACGAGTTGGCGCCGCCAACACTGGATCCGCAAACTGCACTGACATATTGGGTGGTCGTCTGTCCTCACTGGGTTCACGCGCGAACCTTAGCACTGGCGCTTTCGGAGCGCAGGAACTAACAGTCGCCATCGCGGCACTTGGCGTCGCGTCGCGTGTAACGTATGTCGCGGGCGCACCGGTGTATGTATCGGGCGCGGTCGCGGGCGCTCCGCTGTACGAAGCGGGCGCTGACACGGTCGCGGGCGCTCCGCTGTACGAAGCGGGCGCCGACGCGGTCACTTGCACATGCGCGACACTAGTAGGTACGGCGAGTGTGGACGGTACACGGCACTCCGATGACTCTTGATGTTCATCTATTCGTGGAGTCGTGTCCATCCACTGTTCGACACGTCGGGTTGTAGTCCCCTCCTCGTCCGTACCCGATGAGTTCTCAGCGTCAATTTCTGCTAAGTCGACCTCCAGCTTCTTCCTCACCAGCCCCTCTCTGAGGCGCACCAACTCCCGTTGTGCCTCGTACTCCGCCTTCTTCCTCAGGTACGTGGAGTGGCTCTGCCCGCTCCTGGATGAGGCGGCGACACTGGGCTCTTTCGACTCTCCCCTTCCACGGCCTCTTCGTGGCGTTACCTCTGGTGCTTGCACATTACGGTGATCTATAACTCGACCACCCACCAGAGGTATTGCCGGCGTGGGGAAAGACGACGTCGTTGGTGCCATCGATGGTGAGGCGGGCGCCCTCTCACTGGGCACGCCCGAGTCCGACTCTAGGTGTCTTGCACTGGCCATTCTTCTTGTCTTGCTTCTTGTCGTGACCGCACTATGCTCACTCATAATACCCAGTCACAACACACAATCCGGCGAACGAAGGACCAAATTGTACACGATGATCCGCGCTCGAAGGACCAAATTGTACACGATGCTTCTCACGATAGGCGCGAGGGTTGATGGATTTGTGTGTGACTGGCGTATTGTTGTCTCGCGACACTCACGTGTGATGAAATGAGCAAGTGGGTCGATGAAATTGATACACAGATGAAAATATAAAATGGTATATTGGCACATAAAATAAAAGGTAAATGGTAAAAGTTAGATGAAGCACAGATTTACACAGAATTACAGTTTGAAAACACAATAGGAATTACTGCCCCAATAGTGGACAGTAACTAATGTCGGTACAAGGAGTGGTACAAGACACTTTAAACCGCCGTACAAGGTGTGGTACTAGGCGATAGGAGCGAAGCCAGAGGCCTACGAGCTCACTTGAGTCACTAACGCTGAGAGACTAATTTTGACTGCCAGGGGCGCCTATATATATCACCCAAATTCTATGGGGCACGTAGTGAATCTAATGCCGACCCGGACAGCCAATACATTTTGTTAATTTTATAAATTAACCTGAACATTAACGTTCGACCAATCACAGGCGTTCTGACATTTTGACGACAACCAATCAGAGAAGACTTTTCTTATCTCTTATGTAATGAACACCTGCATATTTACTTTACATATTTACTTGTCTTTCTAACGACAAAACTAACATTTATACATAATGCAAAGTATGTATTCGATGGACAAACTGAATCTACGTTATACTTTACTATTAGATTCTAAATTCACATTCTCACAAATCTACAAACTACAATAAAAACAAAGGAACTTTACATATGTATTTCAATATGTACATAAAACAACATGGTGGACTCCGAAAACTTTCCACTGTCTGTAGCCAATCATGAGAAGCATGATTATGATCAACCAATCGCTGACTAGCCGAAATTTCTTACTACTGACTTTATCACAATTGGTCAATTTTAGCGCCTTAGCATGCACTACTTGCGCTATACAAAAAAGTTACCTCATAAACCTTGACATTGAACATGTTTTTTACCTTTAATCTTATGATACTTAAAACATAATGATACGTAATTAAAACATAAGAAAACATACTTAAGACATAACAAGGCATACTTTAGACATAATAAGGTATACTTAGGGTATGAAAAGACATACTTATGACATAATAAAGCATACTTTAGGACATAACAAAAACAAACTATGCTAGCTGTAATTTGCTATGGTCAGAGTGATGGCGCCATTCTCAACACTGGGGTGATGGTGGATCCTCTACAGAGACAGAACGGCGTCACGCGGCTAGCAGCTGATAGGTCTCAGGCGCGCGCGCGAATTACATACCGCTGTGGTGTTATTGTGATAAAAGTGAATGAGTATTAAAAAATCTTTCTTTGGGAAAGTTATTTGTTATCATGAGTACAATCACGTGTTTAAGTATCGGTCACTAATTACCAGTCACCATATATATATATCGGATGTAAAAAGTCAGTTTCCGAAGCCGAAAGACATATTCAACCCATTATTTCTATAAAAAAATTTCCACCAGACCGTACTTGGATATTAATTTTTTATAGTTATTTTTTTTTTTTACGAAAATGAATTCCAAGGTACTAAACTTTTTCCAAACAAACAATAATCTGAATTCAAAATTTTCGAAATTACGCATTTGAAGTTACAAGAACGCAATACATGTTAAACGTATCCCACAAGTACCTACGTGGCTTAGAGCGAAGAGGCGGGGTTTAACTCCATTTGCCAGGGTTCACGTTACATTGCGTGCAATAAAAAATAAATATAATTCATACCTAAAAATAAAAGTCGTTTCATAGCAATAATTTTTGCGCAAAGTTACTTTGTTAGATGCACAGTATGCGTAGTTGACGGCTTTGTGCAGTGTCTTTTTGTAAAAAAAAAAGTGTGTGTGTATTTATGTACGCACGTAAGAAGTTATACTTCTTTGGCGTAACAAGATAAAAAAACCAAACGGTCACAAAGTTTACAAAAGAAAACGATCATTCTTCATGAACCACAGACTACAGCTAACTTCAGGGTGTCGGTTCTAGCTAACTTCAGGGTGCCCGTTTTTTGTGACGGTGTGCGCGCGCATCGTAAACTCTCATCATTTTCCCTAACGCGCCAAAAGAAGAAGTATAACTTCAAAAAAAAACGACGCTCGTGGACGCCGTCGGCGCGACTGAAGAGAGTACAAAAATTTATACAGGGTGTACCCTGTATAAAGGACATTGTCGGAAATGGCCCCAGGACCAACAAGCCTCTAACATACTTAGTAATTATAAGTATATTTAATTATACCCTTTGCAAATATCTGTATGAAACGGACACTCTGCGTTCTATAGTGGACAATTAAAAGAGCTTAAACGATTTACGACATCACAAATCAAAAATGCTGCCATCTTTGACAATTAGATTTGAGATTTGACATGACAATTAGTGGTGCCCAATCTTTCATTTCACACACATCGATAAGATAAGATAACATGCATCCTATGTAAATAATTATCTTTTTCTATACAATTATTACACATAAGGACGTTTGTGCACTACCTCGTATTCGGTACACTTCGTGTTTTTTTACGAGTAGCATAAAAACGGATCAGAATTCACGAAAAGGCGCTGTGCACTCACTGATAGTCGATTCGTATTCGTGATTCGTTTTGGGGAATTTTTCATGGTCCATAATAAAAAACACGAATACGAATCGAATACGAGAGTCCACGTGCACCAATCCGAGATTCGAATTTGAATCGAATGTGAGTGCACAAAACGGCATATATTAAGCATGACGGCTACTTCGATCCGTAAAAACTGACTCGATGTGAAAAATTCACGAATATATAAACACGATAACGAAGCAGTGCACAAACAACTATACATTTATTATGAAGGCTATTTCGAATCGTATTTTCACGAATACGAACCGAATACGAGGTACGGCAACACGCCTTAGTTAAGATGCATTGTAATATTTCAAATAGCACGCTGGGTACTGAACGGTATCAATTTTGTTTAAAATATATCGATACGGATTTAATATATGTCCATCCCTCATTTTTGTCATGTCAAATGTCAATCATCTTAACTGTCACCTGTCACTCGCTCGCATTTCTTCGTGACTGCATTGTGTAGTGATTTCATTTTGTTATTTTTGGAATACATTTGACAACCTTGCTATTTGTACGGACTGATTGCTTTAATTAATGTTTCCTGGCTGTCATAATAAATAACTTTAGTGACAGGAATTTACTAGCATATTTCTAAGTATTGAAGGGATTAATTTTTAACCGACGAAAAAAAAGGAGGAGGTTCTCAATTCGACCGTATATATGTTTTTTTTTTTTTTTTTGTGTATGTTCAGCCCTCACTCCGTCATTTATGAACCGATTTTGATTATTCTTTTTTTGTTAGATAGGATATACCTCAAGGGTGGTCCCATGTCAAGGAAATCAGGATCTGACAATGGAATCCTGACAAAATTGAGAGAAAACCTCGAAAATTGTGGGCACGTTTAGCGTTTCTGTATGTATGTTCGGCGCTCACTCCGTTATTTATGAACCGATTTTGATGATTCTTTTTTTCTTAGATGGGGTATACCTCAAGGATTGTCCCATGTCAAGGATATCAGGATTTGCTCATGGGATCCTGAAAAACTTGAGAGAGAACCTCGAAAATTGGGCACGAATATTGTTTCTGTTTACTTTTCATAACTGAATCAGGTTATCTAATTTAGCATTTAGGAACCATCACATCATGAAACTGAGCTGATGATGGAAACCATACCTTTCCTAAACAATAGAAGTCAGATATAAAAACTGGTTTTAGTGACAAATACCACTTAAAATGCTTTGACGAAAAGACGTCTTTACAATATTGGAGGTAACCTCAACTGGTCAATATCCTGGGAACTTCATGGAAGGATTGTTATATCATCAGCTCAGTGGCAAGAGGAATGATGAAGAATTAGAAATTAACCTCAGAGTGTTAAAACATGATGCGAGCCACAAAAAATCATGAAATAAAAAAAACTTTTTAACAAAAAAATTAACCGACGAAAAAGAACTAAAAAGCAAAAAAAACTTTTTAACAAAAAAATTAACCGACGAAAAAGAACTAAAAAGCAAAAAATAAATAAAACTTTTAAGTCTTGAGTAATGAGCATATTTACCTACATAAAATATCAAATTTTATAAAAACTAATTTTGAGTCGGCGCCAAACAACAATCTGATTATTAAATATCTTTTTATAAGTACTTACAAATGAAGAAGGCTGTAAGTAGGTAATTAATCATTTTATTAATTGGCGCCGACTCAAAATTAGTTTTTATAAAATTTGATATTTTATGTAGGTAAATATGCTCATTACTCAAGACTTAAAAGTTTTATTTATTTTTTGCTTTTTAGTTCTTTTTCGTCGGTTAATTTTTTTGTTAAAAAGTTTTTTATTTTTTGATTTTTTGTGGCTCGCATCATCTTGTAACACTCCGAGGCTAATTTCTAATTCTTCATCATTCCTCTTGCCACTGAGCTGATGAAATAACCATCCTTCCATGAAGTTCCCAGGATATTGACCAGTTGAGGTTACCTCCAATACTGTAAAGACGTCTTTTCTTCAAACCATACTAAGTGGTATTTGTCACTAAAACTAGTTTTTATATCTAACTTCTATTGTTTAGGAAAGCTATGGTTTCCATCATCAGCTCAGTTTCATGATGTGATGGTTCCTAAATGCAAATACCTGATTAAGTTATGAAAAGTAAACAGAAACAATATTCGTGCCCAATTTTCGAGATTCTCTCTCAATTTTTTCAGGATCCCATGATCAGATCCTGATGTCCTTGACATGGTACCACCCTTGAGGTATACCCTATCCAAGAAAAGAAGAATCATCAAAATCGGTTCATAAATAACGGAGTGAGGGCCGAACATACGTATAGAAACGCTAAACGTATCCACAATTTTCGAGGTTTTCTCTCAATTTTATCAGGATTCCATTGTCACATCCTGATTTCCTTATAATGGGACCATCCTTGAGGTATACCCTATCTAACAAAAAAAGAATAATCAAAATCGGTTCATAAATAACGGAGTGAGGGCCGAACATACGTATAGAAACGCTAAACGTATCCACAATTTTCGAGGTTTTCTCTCAATTTTATCAGGATTCCATTGTCACATCCTGATTTCCTTATTATGGGACCATCCTTGAGGTATACCCTATCTAACAAAAAAAGAATAATCAAAATCGGTTCATAAATAACGAAGTGAAGGCCGAACATACATACAGAAACGCTAAACGTGCCCACAATTTTCAAGGTTTTCTCTCAGTTTTATCAGGTTTCCACTGTCAGATCCTGACTTCCTTGACATGAGACCACCCTTGAGGTATACCCTATCTAGTAAAAAAAGAATAATCAAAATCGGTTCATAAATGACGGAGTGAGGGCTGAACATACACAAAAAAAAAAAAAAAAAAAAAAAATATATACGGTCGAATTGAGAACCTCCTCCTTTTTTTCGTCGGTTAAAAATAAATAAACCTTTTAAGTCTTGAGTAATGAGCTTATTTACCTACATAAAATATCAAATTTTATATAAACTAATTTTGAGTCGGCGCGAATTAATAAAATGATTAATTACCTACTTACAGCCCTCTTCATTTGTAAGTACTTATAAAATTTAGATATTTAATAATCAGATTGTTGTTTGGCGCCGACTCAAAATTAGTTTACATAAAATTTGATATTTTATGTAGGTAAATAAGCTCATTACTCAAGACTTAAAAGGTTTATTTATTTTTTGCTTTTTAGTTCTTTTTCGTCGGTTATTTTTTTTTACTAAAAGTAACCTCAAAATCTTTGTTTTCTTTTTAAATAAATGCTTTCTACAAAGTCTACAGTTGGATCTGGGGCGAAAGATGTATGGATGCAGAACAATCTCCTTTTGTACTCTCTTCAGTCATTCGCGCACTCTTGACAGAGTGGTCGTGACTTAGCGTCGCCACACACCTACCGTTTCTTTTCTTTTCTACCTAGAACAGATCAAAAAAGAATGAAACCGGAAGGCAAGAATGCCATACAAAATGTACCAATCGTCGCGCACCGGTAAGAACGCCCAGTAAGAATGCAACCGGCCAACGTCGCCGATCAGAACGTTCTAGGCGGTAAGAAAGAGGCGTGGTTTACGTTGTAGCTCCATATATCGTCACACACTGCCCGTTTTCAACCCGGTGCCGGTGATTTTGCCTCAGAATGCCTGCAGCTGTGCGCCTGAATACATCTCCTGATTATTGTTTCGGAGTTGGTGCGGAGTTGCGAAAAATGGCGGAATCGACATAAAGCCTTATTTTAATTGTTCAAAAATTTCCGTGTTTGTGGGACATGCAATTAAAAGCATACCATAACAGGAAAGAGATAAAGTAAAGGATCCTGCTTGGAAACAAGTTCTCAAAGATTTGTTTGTGGAGTGGGATATATTGGGTGTAGAAGAAAAAAAAAGAAAGGTTAGTATTGTTTTATTTAATAGGTCTACTTAACCCGTATGGGCCCTCGCGCGCGCGCGCCACGCTTAGGTCACGGCCCAAATCAACATCACGGCGCGACACACTTAAGACGTTGTTTACAAACAATGGCATACTGATGCTTGAATGGGCTCTAGGAACATAAAGTAAAAAGTTTTGAATTCATAAATAAACATGTCGTAATTTATAATGTAAACAATACTCGTATTACGAGAGTTGAATTATATACAAATGATGTTATCAGACACCTTTCTGATCCCGTACTAAGTTGATTGCTGATAATACGACTGCATCAATTTACACGAAATTTTGCATGTTACACTATGAATAGATATAGATAAGTAAACTAATAACATCGTTTTTTTTGAGAGTAATATATAATATTTTCATAATATTCATACCCAAACTTCCTATTACGAAAATCAAATAATGTAACTGTTTTAATGAAAAAAAAAAAATTGAATATGCACTATCTACTATCTACATAGGTAATAAACAGTGATCGGAATTAGGTAGGTAGTCTTAAATTATTTAGGTACTTGCGACGAAAATATGGTAAAGACGATTTTAATGTGGACATTCCTTTTTACGGGATATTACTAAATGTTGTAATGAAAAAATCGGGGTTCTAAAAGTAGTAGTAATAGTTTTAAAGTACTTACCTGTACTATTGAATTTGAAAAAAAAAATGAAACATTTCGAGTCCTGTTTCAACAACGTAAAAACACCTTATCCTCTTTGTAACAAACGCAACATAGGATTCTTAAATCTTTATTTTCTACGCTTTGCTATCCTTTTACCAAAGTCCCGTTGGTTGAATGTGTTACCGTCAGACTCCTTGCCATAAGCGCCAACGTCTACTCCAATAAATCTACAATCTGCGTCAACAACAGCCATCAAAACAATTGAAAAATAAGCTTTATAGTTATAATAATTGGAACCACTATGCAATGGATTCATTATACGAATATGATTTCCATCTACTGCTCCAAGGCAGTTAGGGAAGTTTGTTTTTTATAAAAAAAATCAGCGATTTCCAACCATCTCTCCTTAGACGTTGGTGGTCTCATTTCTAGTGGCACTAAAACTTCGCATATTGCTTCTAATGTAGTTTTGTCCATTCTTTAGATAGTGCTACTTCCTAGCAAAAACTCTAATTTTAGCTCTTCAAAATTCATGCCAGTTGCTAGAAATCTGTAATAAGAGAAAGGTTGATAATTGGAAATAACTATTAAAATTTTCAGCTACTGAGACCAAGAAAAAATGGGCCAACATTAGAGATAGACGAGGTCTCATAAAAGAGATCTCAACAAATTTAAAAAGAAATAGGTTTTTAGACCCTGTTTTGGAGTCGAGATGGTAAGTGTAACTTAACTATGGTATCTATGTCATCAATATATATATAATTCTACCGGTACTGACTGATTGAGTGACTGACAGACAACGCAAAGCCGAAACTACTGGTTGTAGATAGCTGAAAGGCATGTAGGTTCCCTGGGGAGTGTAGGGGAGCATGAAGAGAGGATTTCCCGAATTTCCTACGGGAACGGAAAAAACGGGACATACGTGTATGTAGTCTTTTTAGTTGGTAGGTACTCGTTTGCTTGTTTTAAAATGCGTATGACTTTATACCTAATTTAAACTTATTTTTGTTTGTTTTAGCCATGAGGGTAACTACGATTATGAGACTCAAAGTCCAACTGAGCTTGCGGCTGAAAGTCAAGCTGAGCCTACGTTGCAAGACGAACTTGAGCCTACAGCTGAAAGTGAAGCCGAGCGAATCGAACCAATACAAAAAAAAACCAACACTGTTCCAAACCAAATATTAGACTTTTTAAAAACAAAAAAAAAAAATGAGCCCGTTGTCGAAGACGACGATACAAAATTTTTACTTAGTTTAAGATGAGACCTACGTTTAATAACCAGATCCCACAAAATAAAATTCAAAATAGGTATACTAGAGTTAATAAACAAAATAATGGAAACTGCAGATGATGTGAGCTCTCATTCTCAATCAAGCTTTACTCATTCTCCACGGCCCACAAGTAGCTGCTTGGGCTCCACTTCTTATTCTCCTCGGCCCACAACTGCAAGCCTTAATTATATTTATAGTCCAGTCCATACTCCATCTCAAAGCCATTCCAATAGACCACCAGTAATTTATATTTCCGCCAATACTAATGATCCAAGTACAAACGTAGTAAGAACTCTCGGAAACGTTCCCGTTTATTAAGCCCTAAAAACCCTGAGTTAATTTAAGATTCAGACAATCTAAGCGAATTCATTCATGTTATGCCGGCACCGACCTCAATAAAATAATTGGAATAAAATATAAATAGTTGAAAATAAAAAAAAAAACTTTTATTTCTCCCTTCTTAGCTATTATTAAACTAATTACAGTTTTGAAGTCGGTTTAATTTTTTTTATTTACTTTTCAGTTTTTTTTTTAAATTTCAGTTGTAATACAAAAAATCTCGAATAAAAGAATGTCCATCTTAATCTTTCGTACCATATTTTTGTCGCAATACATAAAAGTAGACTACCTATTCCATTCTATTTTTCTCTTTGGCATAGTAGACTACCTACTTACCTCCGATGACTATCTGTCATATACTATAAGTAACACATACGTGCCAATCGTAGCTTGCTACTATTATAGTCATCTGTGAATTAAATTGGCCGTCAGTACCTACTAATAATAATTATTTTTAATTATTTTTTTCCAATTACGCTACGGCGCTACTTAATAATAAATTGTATTTCATGAATGTGATTTTATTTTAATTTCATAAAAATGCTTACCTACCTTAATGTTATTGTTAGTCGCTCCTCGGCATCTGTGGTATTCCTCAACCATGTACTCTGTCTTGTTATTTTATTACTTATTAAACCTAATAGTTCGTCAAACGATTTCACAGACATTCTGTGAAAATCAAATTTTTTTTGGGTATTTTCTTAATTTTCCTCTAATAGTGTAGAATTGGCATTATTTTAGTCCGTGTAAATTTAACGGATGAACCCAGTAATTTCTCTCCTTTTTTTGCTCTTCGTGCCAAAGCAGTAAGGCAATGCAGATCAGTTCATCATCGTCCATTACGATTTATTATGTAGTAACGCAAAAATGTATACTAGTACGTCTCTCGGCAAGCGCTAGATCACGACTGAGCGCAAATCAAGAAAGCCCGGTGACCGGTAGGTGTGTGGCCATCCACCGTTTTCAATTCTTTTGTGATCTGTTCTAGGTAAAAAAGAAAAGAAAAGAAACGGTAGGTGTGTGGCGACGCTTATGACGATGTCGTACTGTTACGGTTATCCTCTGCGAGTACGGTAGCCTTCGCAATGCGCTACCAACGGCTTCTGTTGTAAGTGCCGTGAGAGCATTGCACAATGGAGCGTTTTGTGGAGCTTTCAATAAGGTCGACCTAGCGTGTAGGTTATCTGCCGCGTGAACGTCTCCCCTCTACCTTGGACGATGAGGCGCTCCGTCATCCGCTTCGTTGCGGATGACATGTGCAAAAAATTTAAGTATTTGTATTTGCACAATCGACGAAAATCTATCTTTGATATTGAGCTCTATTAAGATGGAAATGTTGGTACGGGCGTGCTGTCCGTGTTACAATCACTCTTATGACTCGATGCTCAAGAGCTTGAGGAAGTGATTATGATGACGTCATGATGGAGTAGCTGCACGAAGGCTGTGCTGACGCTCATGGTCGAGGGACACCAGTTTAGACAGATGCGGAATGTGGTGGTTGTTGTGCCTGTTCTGGGCAACTGCTTGATGGTTGATTTCGGACTGTTGTATATGTTCAAATCGCGTGGAGAACTCTGCTTGCGCGATGCAGTATTTGTGTGCTTAGTTTGTATGTGGCGTCATAGATGTCGCTACACGGGATTTGAGGCAGCGGCGGTGACATGAGAAACTTAATTTGAAACTGAGTGTAGGTTCCTATCTCTGTCACAGCTAATTAGCTTAATTCGCCATTAAGTTAACAGCCTAACCTTTTTACTAAACGGTTCCATTCAACTAGCCGCCTAAGTAAATTTTAGACATTCAATCTAACAACTAGGCAAATGACTTGGATGGATAACGTTTATGTTAGCCAGATTCGTGCAGCACTTGGCATATAACATGACATGTCCTTTTTTTCACAGGTCGAGGCGAAGTCAGTGCTGCTGCTTGCTCCGCGTGATTGAGTGCAGTCTGCCTCTCTGATGCTACTGCGTGCTCCGCGTGATTGAGTGCAGTCTGCCTCTCTGATGCTACTGCGTGCTCCGCGTGACTGAGTGCCGGCTGCCTCTGTGCTAGTACTGCGTGCTCTGCGTGACTGAGTGCCGCCTGCCGCTGTGCTGGTGCTGTGTGCGTGTGAAGTGCCCCAGAGACTGAAGAGAAACCATGTACAGTAAACGTGCAGGCACGTCAGCCATTCGCGGCCACCTGTATGAAACCAAACTAATAAGCTTGCTATATTTTAGAGCGTTTCACGACGATATTATCGAAGAGTTTCAACTAGCGTCAAACGTTGACAACATTGGGACTTTCGCTGATATTTGTTTCAAAGCAAAAGTGGAGGGGATTGATAAACCTGTCGTAGTGTTCATACAAACCAAACACAGGGAAAACGAGAATCAACCTCTTAAGAACGACTTGGCAACTTACTTTGACAGTTACTTGAAAATTAAGAAGACTTTCGAACCGAGTAATGACAGCTTGTTATTTAAAGGTACATTTGATAAAACGGAATGTTTGTTCGTTATATACACTACCGCGAAAGGCGACTTAAGCAATGACTCAGTTACAAGTAGCTTTTCCTCCAAACTAAATTACCTAATTGACACAGTGAAGATTGAGCCAAAGGGGACCCCCACTGGGACTAGCGGCACAGCCATGCCACCGCACAGACGAGAAGAGAATGTTCAGTTTCTAGGCAAAATGGCGTTGAAAGAGCAAGTCAATTCACTGGCTGAACGTATAGCATACTATATAAACGATGAAGCGAATTTTCAAGCAATGCTTTCCGATGAGCTCGTACTACTCTATCATATCGTTCTGGCTCAACGAGTTCTCAAAATTACAGAAATTCAACCTGATGGTCACCGAATCGCCTCCTTTCGTCGAGATTTCTTTGACACAAATGACGAATATCTCGCTATATTCAAAGATAAGCTATTCAAAGAAATTCTAAACAGACGAACGGTAGAAATCGCTGATGTAAAGAATTTACTGTCTAAATTCTTGGCAGAGCCTAATGATGCTACACAACTCAGCAAATTGATAGGGACCGTTATAACATACAAAAATGGTCAGTTAGAATTAAATACACAATTAACAAAAGATTTCAAGCCACAATTAGATTCGTACGTTTCTCGATCGACTGTTAACGAAGCAATGGAACTGGCTGCAAAAGACATATTTAAATCTATAGAATTTAAAGTCCCGGCAGCGTTTGGGAACAAAGATTTGGCAATAAATGGCAGTGATGTAGAAATAGAGACAATATTAAATCATTTGTCTTCTAGAATCATCGATTTATTAGACAAATATAAATACTGTGACAACGTCATTATAGACGAATCTTTCGAAGATGGATTCCTGCAACTCAATAGAATTATAACTAGTGCCATGGGAAATATATTTGTGCTTGACGATAAGACCAAACTGATGAAGATCACAAATAACTGGGAATCACTAGGAGTCCTTGCAAAGAGGTTGTACATAAAGTTAAATGATGCAATTGATAATTTGCACGAATACAAATTCTGTTTCAATGTTGAGAATATCCCAAAATTTTCATTCGACTGTAGTGAATATGGAGACAATTTAGCGAGAGATTTCTTAAAAAGGTTGCTGTTCTATACTAAACAAGCGGATGAGGAAGGAGTGGAGATACATTTAAAAAGTGAAATAGAAGAATACCAGCGTAACTACCCGAACTATTTCCAAATAAAAACTGATGCGATATTTCTAAAATATCACGACGAAATACAGAAATGGTGGTTGGAACCCAGACAGGCAACGTATCTTACACGAAAAAGCGACTTATTCAAAAAAGCAATTAGTAATATCATTAAAGATCCACTGATGAGCTCAATAAACTTAACATTTATGAGCAAAATAAAACAACATGATTACACGTTCACTGAAGACGCGGTGAGCTCCTTGAACTTGCAGTATCAGCATATGAGTGATGTCATCATTACAGAGAACAGCATACTGACTGTTATTAAAGTATTGCAACATTTGAAGAACAGAGACCTTGTGGTTTTGGATCTCGAATATGTTGTGAACCTGCCCCCAAATGACCGGAATGCATTACGAGTAGAGTTGACAAATATAAAGGCAGAAAAAGTTTTAATTTTTGTATGCGATAAAATACGAAATTCCAGAAATGAAAAAAGACTTTTACAAAATATTTCGAACGCTGTTCTGGTCAACAAAACTATAGTTATTACGAACAATGTTAAATCATTTGAATTGTTACAGAAGTACTTCCTGAAACCCAATAATATAGTGCACGACGAGAAGATTAGTCTCACCGACATGAGTGTAGACTCGCAGAAAAGTATCCTCCAGAACGCCAGAGTCATGTTTCAAGGAACAGAAGTAAGATTAGACTTGATTGTCGATGACAAATCAAAGGCGTATGTGAAAGGAGATGTATTAAATCAAATAATCAGTGAAGAGACAATTCTAGTTGGAAAACAAATTGTTAATAGAAAATATGATGAAATCATTCACCTGTATGTTGACAGACGCGTTAAAAAGGTGGGAGATGTCGACATATATTTTAAAACTCTTAACGATAGAGAAGACGGTGTTGTACTTATAACAGCAGAGCCCGGTATGGGCAAGTCAACTCTACTCACCCACTTATCGCTTAAAACAAAAGAACTCAACCCTGAAGATTGGATTGTAAGGATAAATTTATTGGAATATACAAAAGAATTCAGCAACTGGAAGGAAAATAAAACACCCATCGACTTATTAGAGGCTCTGCAGTTTATGTGTAAAGTTATACTTCGCGAGAAACTTGGCAATGAAAACAACGTAGAAATAGTGCTGCGAGAAGTAAACGGTGTTGTGAACCTGAAATATTGTTCAGGCGATCACTCGACTGAGTTTGAGTTAAAATTGTTTCTACGTTTTTATCATAAAGACAAATTGATATTCCTATTCGATGGTTTTGATGAGATCTGTCCGCATTATACGAATGAGGTCATAAAGTGCCTTAAAACTATCAGTGAAGGTAGGTATAGAATGTGGATCACAAGCAGGTCGTATAACGAAGTAAAACACATCTTACAGCGAGAATTTGGTCCGCCTTACGAAATAGAAAACTTCTCATACATGGAAATGCAACAATATTTGGAAAAATATTGGGAATATAACTTAAGGTTAGAGGAGCTTAATGGTGCACAACTCGAAAATGTAAAGAACCTCATTGATTACATGTCGAAATTGGAAGATGTAAAACTACATGGATTTGCAACACAACTCCACAGCGTCTATATCAACGCAGCCCGTTATCTGTTAAGTGAAATTAAGTACAAGCACATTCCGTTATGGAAGTTAATTATGAATTATGATTATGGATTTTATGCTCAGGTAAAAGATTATGATTATATGTCAAGTTTTCACAAAGATAACCGAGATGGCAATCCTTTACATTTGCTCTTAGCTGCTAATTTTGTCGAAAGCAATATAAAAAGTTTTAATAACAGTACTATGAAATGGAACCTAGAAGTCAACGGTTTAACCTTTTTCGCATATTTCCTGGAAACTAAAATGAAAACTATACGATTTCAGAAGAAAAATGAATTGAACACTGATAAGCCTGACATAATTATCATTTACGACAAAGAACTTGAAAACTTTATCTCAAAACATAAAAAATTAGCTGCTTATGCCATTTTCAAGGAGCAAAGTCATAAACTGTTTAGTACGGAAGACTTGGAAGAAATCAAAGAGACCATCAGATTAATAGAAAGAGGAGAAGAGAAGACTGGTCTCATATACAGTGTAGCAAATGAAGTCCCAATATTTATACTTTCCGAATACTTTGCAATTGAATATATTTGCGATTGTTTAAAAAGCGAAGAAGATATTGAAAAGCAAATATCGTGGATGGATTTCATATTTAACGCAATGTTTTCAATGGAAAGTTTCATGAATATAGACAACATTTTTGATTACAAAATGAAGACTGACAATACATTGATCGGTATATTAGAAAATCATAAAAAAGTGATATTTAATTTGATAATGGAGCAGGGGCGGATATATGCAGAATATGTCGTGGACGGATCGTACCCAGTTGGTATATCCGTTGGGAGACATCATTGGGTCTTAGCAGCCGCTTTATCACAACAACTACAGAATATCGTTTTATATTTCGTTAAAATACTCAAAATTTACATTAACAAGAGTAACTTGGACGATTTTCTTGAAATAGTGAAAGGTTCTCAACTGTTGTCATTAGCTTGTACATATAAAAGCGATGTATTGATAATATGTATTGTTGACGTCGTGAGAAAGCTTGATGAAGCCAAGTTGACTTCTTTACTTCTAGATAACTTTTCCTTTGTACCGCATTCGACGATATCTAGCTATTTAGAGCTGAGCAGTGAGGAAATAGTAAAACGTTTACTTGTGTACGAAGATCGTGTAGAATCTCAACAGGTTAGTGCTTCCACGTCTTCAGGCTTCTCATCCGGGCCATTCACGCCGAGTATACCCTCTGAGCTATCTGCAATTAGCCTGCCCTCACGTCCTTCTACATTAAATTTGCCCAGATGGTCATCCACGTTCAGCCTGTGCAGAAGATCCTCTTCATCATCTTCGTCCAGTGTGGCCTGTCAACCTGCTACCAGACGCCGTCGATCACTCTAGTCAATACTGTATTCGCCAGGGTCTGCTTCTTGGTCGCGGAACCATTCGAAAGAGTCACCGCAGTTCTGAAACGCAAAGGGTACATGAAGGAACACTGGTGGGTTTTAGTGAGTATGAGTGTGACACTAGTGTGTGTGTGTACTGGTGGGTTTTAGTGTGTGTGTGTGTGTGTGTGTAGTGTGTAGTGTGTACTAGTGTGTGTGTGTAGTGTGTGTGTGTGTGTGTGTAGTGTGTGTGTACTAGTGTGTAGTGTGTGTGTGTCTATTTTTTTTTGGGGTTGGGAAATCATCCTATAACGCGGTAACTTTGTTTCGAAATTATCCACGACCCCTGGGCAGGTGGAGGGATGGTGTGAATCAAACTCATCGGCAGAGGTTAACTTTTTGCCTGTTTTCTTAGTTAGGTCTTTCGAATGATGGCAAGCCGTCGATGTTTTTTTTTTTTTTGTTGGGTTAAGCTCGCCACACTATTTCCAAACCACTGTAACTTCTGTAAGCCAGAATCAACAGTGGCGACCACCAGAAAAAACGCCGAGGCAATGAAGCTCGACGAGTCCCAGAGAAAGGATTAAACTGTCTTGGGTTCCGCAACGAAATTAACCAGAAAAGACAGCGGAGGGGTAAGAAAAACATAATTTCCACTTCTCTCCTAAACAAGCGGGAGACAGAACAAAGCTAGGTCATTAGACACAAAGGGGGTAGTTACAATTGGGGTAAGCTCAGTTGCCGAGCACCACTGGTTTACAACAATAATATTAATGGGTCCTAAAATTGTGAGCTGTTACACTTGATTTCAATAATAGGTATGGTAAAAACGCTTGAACGCATGGAAATTCGTTCTAGTTTCCACAAGGTCCGTGTAATAGACAACTCCAGACGTAGGCTGAATACTATCCAACATAATATTGCGTTCAGTTTGCCAAAGAGTACACTCCCATAGGATATGATGTGCGGATTGTTCGTATTCGCAATCAGGTGTAGAACATTGACATAAAGGCGAGGCAACAAACTTGAAGGAAAATAATTTACCCTTAAAGTTGCAATACAGTGATTCACCTCTAGCCATGTCCTATCCAGCCGTTCGCGAACCGATGGGAAGAACTGGTGGAGGTGTCCGCATTTGATGGAACTTTCCCACCTACATTGCCGTTCGAATAAAAGGTCCTCCCAAACGTCAGTTTGAGGTTTAAGTAATCTAGAAATCTTGGCACGATCGCGTTGAGGTAAAAATCTGGGTCCGTAGTCTTTCGTGCAGAATAGTACATTGCGGCACATCGCTGCACCTCAACATCAACTGGAAGTACACCTGCAAGTACCGGTAAGGCTTCAGTGCTAACCGTCCTGTACGCTTTACATAGGAAAACCCAAGCTAAACGTTGGCTTTGTAGCAATTTACGTCATACCGCCCCAATTGTGGCCCTATCAGCCCAAACAGGTGGGCGACATACAATCCAGGTAAGTAGCCCCACAGATCGTTTTTAACGTTAGGAATGATAGGCCCCAAGAAGCCCTGGAAATCCTCGTCAACGCATAGAAGTTCTTTTTAGCTTTTTTGCCTACTGTTTTTACACGCTCAATAAATGGAGATATTTAAGGCGTATAAAGCCGCCAAGTGGCGCCCTCATTGAATAAAAAATCGTAGCAAAGCGTAGAAAATATGAATTAAAAAATCCTATGTTGCGTTTGTTACAAAGAGCTTAAGTTATTTTTACGTTGTTGAAACAGGACTCAAAGTATTTCATAGCCAAAGTAGTAAGCAAAAGTACAAAAAACGGCCGTTTTTGACACTTTTGCTTACTACTTTGGATACGAAATACTTTGAGTCCTGTTTTAACAACGTAAAAATACCTTATCCTATTTGTAACAAACGCAACATAGGATTCTTTAATCTTTATTTTCTATGCTAAGATACGAATTTTTATTTAATGAGGGCGCCACTTACGGGGAGGTAGGCCCTTAAAAAAAAGCCGGTCAATGTGGTCTACCATGGAGTGAATGAGCCTAGAAGATTCCTATTCGCTCTTACTTTGAAAGCTGACGATTCATAGGTATTACCTCACCAAGGTTTACAAATAACTATTTTAATTTTACGATGAGTTCATGGAATTCACTCTATGTATATTAAAGTTTTTTTTTGAAATTTTGTTTTAATAAATGAAACTGTCTTTAACTGCTCCACTGCACTAGGCTGTTTTCAAAAGACCCGACTAGAAAAAAACAACTAAAAAGTTCTAAAAAACCCACTTTTCAGGCAGTTGCTGACATGAAATCTATGGGTGAACTAAAATAACTGACACCAGGCCCTGTAGACAAAGTAACATCGCTTCGTAGCGAAACGATATCTAAATTCGTCATCGTCTCTGAGATATCGATAAACATTTCCTAGCGTTAGCGTTCCTTCGTTATCTTTTTTGGCGATCACGATCGAGGCGAAGGCGAACTCTGAAAGCGCTGCTTGTCTACGCATTTGTATGGGATAAACACGATAGCAATTCGTTTCTTTATGGTTTCGTTACGAATTATAACATTGTCTACCAACTTGCGATTTCGATGTCGACAGTCGACTGACCACGTGACTTAGAGCGGTTTATGTCAATCTCATACATTTTAGTCTTTTCTAACTTCGTTATCGTTTTTAAATTGTTACTTTATCTAAGCCCCCTGACTGCTTGAAAAATGACTTATTTCGAACTTTTTAGTTGTTTTTAGGGTTCCGATCGACCGAATGACAAAACGAAACCCATACAGGATATATAACGCTTTCGTTTCTTATGTATAGTTACGATAACACTTTTTAGAGTCTACGTTTTGGCGGCTACGGCTACTCGATCTGCCCGGGGGTGGAGGACCTGCCCGGGGGTGGAGGATAAATTCGAAAGAGTTACCTCGCCCCCGGGCGCGATGATTTCCCACCCCCCAAAAAAAAAAAAAAAAAACGGCTACTCGATATTAGTGAGACGCTTACTCTATATAGTCTAGTGGTTAGTGACCCTGACTGCTATGCCGGAGGTCGTGGGTTCGATTCCCACCCAGGACAAATGTTTGTGTAATGAGCACGATCATTTGTTCTGTGTCTGGGTGTAATTTATCTATAATATTTATGTATTTAGAAATATATAAGTATGTTTATCAGTTGTCTAGTACCCATAACACAAGCTCTGCTTAGCTTGGGACTAGATGGCGTTGTGTGATAGTTGTGGAATATTATTATTTCGTTTATTCATATTATTATTTCGTATTTTTATTTTTACACATATTATTTACATTTTTAAATATTTTTAAAAGAAAACATATAAAAAACATTTAAAAATATAAAAAATAGTAGTCCACCGGTATCGGGAGCAGGGTCCAAGCTACCGGTGGTTTTTTTTTTTTTTTTTTTTTTTTTTTTTTTTTTTTTTTTTTTTTTTTTTTTTGGGGGGTGGGAAATCATCCTATGACTTCTTCCGCTCTAGGGTGGAGCGGAAGGGTGTGTCAGACTCTTACTGACTAAAACCCACCCCTGTTCCTCCCTGCCTCGAGTGCCCGGGGGCGAGGTAACTCTTTCGAATTTATCCTCCACCCCCGGGCAGGAAGCTACCGGTGGTTAGGGCTCCAGAGACAGGAACCTCCTCACAATGCGAGCCGTATCAAGGAGTACTGCCTTTTGAATCAGGCCTTTGATCCAACCGCGGAACGACAGCTTCGACAGGTGGTCGTCGAAGCTTTTAGCCATCAGGCCATTGGCGGTAACGACTATCGGCACAATGACAGCCGAGTCCACATTCCACATATCGACAACCTCGTGTGCCAAGTCAAGATATTTAATTTGTTTCTCTTTCTCAGCTTTCACGAGGTTATTATTATTATTATATTATACATATTATATAATATAACTACAATTCTAAGTAATAAGGTTGAATTTGATGCTGCATACTGTTTGATAGGTAAAAGTGTGAGTTTGGGTTAGTTCGCGTTCGCTGTTAGTTTGCTCATCTAACTTGCAAACTGTACTATATAAAAACCGTTTTCGATATCGATATGCAAACAGTAGGTAATGCAGATTGTTCATAAACAAAAAAGATCTGTCATGTTCAGCCTTTGTGGCATACAAAATTATATAAAGGTCATTCACAAAGTTAAATTTATTATAAAAATTGTCACATTAATTGAATTAAACACTATATAATAAATTTGAATTAAATTTATGTGACTCAGGATGGCTGGACAAATCTTCAAAATATTTTTATTCTTTAAAAATTTATATTGAGGATGGGTCAATTTACGTATAAACCTTTTGGCTGGCACTTCCGAATCTCAATAACGGGAGCGTTTTCGAATATGGTTCCTATACTAACATTTAGTGACGCAATTTGTGACAGTAATAACGTTTTATTTATGGCGTCACATGTTAGGGTTTTCGAGAAATCAATAAAAACTTAATGTCCAGCCAACCTGAGTTCAAGATGGCTGGACACTGGTATCTCCGCTGCCTGATGATCTACGGCCTTCGTAATGTGTTCAAAATTTTGTGACGCGGACGATAATGTTAACCTAAATTTGTGACGGAGAAACTTTGAATAGTTTCAAAGATTGAAGAAAGATCCATTAATATTGTGAGGTGACCATAATTTTTACATAAATAAGGATTATTTTTTAATCGACTAATCGGACGGTAGCAGCCACGCCGGCTTTGTATTTGAATTTCCCGTGGGAATAAAAGGTTTTGTCGCAGTAAAAAGCGTAAGTATTTGTTAATTCAAAATAATAATTGACTACCAGCACTGCAAAAGAGAGCCCACTTCGCGTTTAGATCATTATCTTAGGTAACTGAAAATGAGTATTTAACTCGACAGTCGGCATTGTATGTACTTTTCGAAGTGTAATCAATAATCAGAGTAAGACAACTATTAATTAATATGTTGTTATGGTGATAAAAGTGAATAAGTATAAAAAAAAAGTTTCTATGGAAAAGTTGTTTGTAGTCATGAGTACAATCACATATTTAAGTATCGGTCACTAATTACCAGTTAAGTACCCTATATAAATAACACAATGTAGGTTCATGTTACGCTGGAATATGTTCCTTATTTTTATAAATCGTGTAAGTGTTTTTCTATTGTATGTTTAAATTTCACGTTCCATGTTATTGTGGATTTTAGTTCATAACAACTAAAAAGTGAAAAATAAAAAAACCATTTTACAAAAAAAACAACCGACTCCCAAAAACGAAAATACACTAAAATTTAAAAAAAATAACTAATTTCGGAATATGTACAGAGATGGCGTAAATTTTAACTTGCAAGCACTATTTACAACACTTGCAAGTTTAAATTTACGCCGTCTCTGTACATATTTCAAGAAAATCAATTATTTTTCCGACGTAGCGACCGATCGTTAGGACGTAGCGATCGCTATCAATGTCGAGACTGCAGGGCCTAGCCAAGTTATTTATGTAGGCTTATTTAATTTGGTTTAATGTTTATGCTTGTGTTAGCAAGCTCCCCCACTTAGCAAGTTCCCCTACTCCCGAGTCTGGGCCGAGCAGTGCTGCGTAAAAGGCGCGGAGCACTCAGTACGAGCTCTCTTCTTCGTTTGGCTCCCGGACGCAACAGACGTATCTTAGAGTCGTTATAACGTTATTCAGGGATCGTGTTTATAATGTTGTAGAAGTAGGAACGTACTTGTTATTGTAAAACATTTTTAAGGAATACAACTTTCTTGGTTGATGAGTCATTTATTTTCATTTAAATAATAACCACTTTTGGTCCTTAAGACTTGAGTTATTCTACCGCGGCAATTGGGTTGCGACAGTCGCTCTCTCCATGTCGCCATGAGATCCTGCCGGAGCTCTGTCCACCGAGCCGCGAGATGTCACGGCAGCGGAGTTTCACCCCGGCGTTACGCCACTCCCAGAGGTGCGCGAGAACCTTGGCCTCCTGATCCCATGGCGACACTCCGGCAAGAAGGCTCGCCGCCTCAACGGAGACCGTGCGGTATCCCCGGACTAGCCGGATGGCCATGACTCTTTGGGACACGCTCAACCGGCGAGCTGGTCGCCGCCTCAAGGAGCTCGCCCACACCGGTGCCCCTAAAGGGTCATGGACTGCACAACCCCCGCGTAGAACCTACGGCAGGAGGCGTTTGGACCCCCTAGATTGGGCAGGAGCCGCTTCAAAGCAGCCCCGGCTCAAGTAATGAAAGCCTAAAATCTTCTATGTATTTATCCCGGAAAAATACGCAATTTTTACTGATGGATGGGGCACGCAAGCCAAAAGGCGGAAAAACCTAGTGACCAATGTTATGAGGTTTAAAATGTGTCACTATTTTAGGGATGGGAACATCCGTTTTTTTTTTAAACAAAAAATTAAAGAAGAGAAAAAAAAGTGAAATTAAAGTCAATCAAGATTTCTCGTGAAACATCATGAGAAGTTTTTATTTAGAGTACAAAATATTGTTTTGCTTGACAATTGTTAATTTTAATGACATGTTCTTATCGTGTAGTTATTAAAAATATTCTCTGATTCTATCGGGTGTGAAAAGACAAGTTTCCGAAGCCGAAAGCCACATATTCTACCCATTATTTGGATATTTTTTTTCCACTAGACCATACCTGGGAATGCACTGTCAAAGTCGCAATTATTTTTTTTAATTTTTATACGAAAATGAATTCAAAGTGTTATTACTAAACTTATTTCCAAACAAACATTAACTGAATTTTCGTTTTTTTTTATAATTTTTTGAAATTATGCATTTTAAGTTACAAAAACGCAATGTATATACAGGGTGGAACGGAAAGGTGTGGTCATATTTTAAGAACTGTATCTGCCCATCGATATGAACAACTTTCTTCAAGAAAATATGAGGAAATTAAAAAAAATTTTTTTTTTGATTCCATACAAATATTCATCAGCTTGGACACTTTGCTGAGCACTTTGTATAGAAAGTCCAATATTTTTATTTTTGGGAATTTTCTATTTTTTCTTAGACAAAGTTGTTCACTTCAATGGGAAGAACTGGTTCTTAAAATATGACCACACCTTTCCGTTACACCCTGTCAAACGTATCCGACAAGTACCTACGTGGCCTAGAACGAAGGGGTGGAGTTTAACTCCACTTGCCTGGGTTCGCGTTAAATTACACAAAAATAGTTTTTTTCATACCTGAAGATAAAAGTCGTTTCCTAGCAATAATTTTTGCGCAAAGTTACTTTGTTAGACGAACAGTATGCGTAGTTGACGGCTTTGTAATGTGTCTTTTTTTTTTGTATCTGTGGTCGGTCAGTGGATGGGTGACCATTCCTTACAAAAATCCTTTCAGCAGCTTTTGAGTTTACCACGAACAGATAGACGCGGCGGGGGACTTTGTTTTATAATATTTTATGTAAAAATAGTCAAAAACAGTTTAATTTGGTTATCACTTCCCTTACCTACATATAAATTGAATATCTTTATCAATCTGCTAGCTTTGCCGAACTAAGTTGTAGTCGGCTTCCAGTCAAACCGGATGCAGCTGAGTACCAGTATGTTACATGGAGCGACTGCCTATTTGACCTCCACAACCCAGTAGCTGGTACCCTTTAGCAAGACTAGCTCTTTTTTATAATTTTGGCTTTGTGTGCATTTAGCCAGTGTACAGTACTATTATTTATTTATTTTATTTTATTATTGATAGGCACGCGTTTGACCACTATCTCACCTGATGGTAAGCGATGATGTGCTCGAAGATGGAGCACGTTTAGAAATTATTTAGTTTTTAGATACAGAATAGTCACTTTTTCCAATTAGAATGCGGGTGTAACATGTTTAAATGTTTTTGCAGAATTTGGCAGCAAATATGTCGAGTCAGCCTTCGCGGCAAGCTTCTCTGAGGTAGTCAATACTACAATAAAATTCTCAGCTTCAATTTACACATATTGTCCAGTTGCGTAGACACTTGACTGACCAATTTTACATCACAATATCCACTAGGAATCTATTTGAAAATAATTAAAACAGCCACTGAACTTCACTCGAAAAAACCCAAGACTGGCGAACCAAAATCCAAAATCTAACAATTTTAAACTATCGACTGAACAATTACTCGTTCGAAAATGACATTCGAATATCGATATACGTTGCACTCTGAGTCGCGGCACTAGTCCGCGTTATCATTTAATTTTTATTATTTAGCATTCAAACTTAACGCTGTAGTCGCAGACTGCATGCGGTATTGTTTAGTTAGTTGTGTGTCAGACCAGTGCGTTTAGTTTCTTCTCCTTCGTGTCGCTGGCACAATAGTACTTTTAATTTTTTTGGAACAAAGCTTTGCCACTCCACTAGTTCCACGGCGTCGTCGGTGGCAGTGCACAGGTCACTTATGCTGCAATGTTTTGGGGCACAAAAGGCAGGACAGCAAATGGAGCATAGTTTGCAGTTCGGCTCCACATCCACACCCTGCTGTCGTTCCGTCAAGGTACCTTCACTTTGCGAGTGCATCCATACCACGGGACGAAGAGTACCAGCTTCAAACTATGAAAAGCTTCAGTGAAGAAATTTTTGGTAAGTAATTAAAAACAAATTATATATATGTGTGACCGGATACTTTCAAACACTTTAATATTGTAATAATTCATTTTATTTTTAACCGACTTCGAAAAAGCCTATGTTCGTATGTTTGTTTTTTTTTTTTATATTTGTCCACCGGTTTCTCCGTCAGTTGTGGACCGATTTTCAAAATTCTTTTTAATCCGAAAGAATATACTCCCGAAGTGGTCCCATATAAATTTTATCGAAATTGCTTCAGCGCTTTTTGAAAAACTGAACAAAAACTAAAAATACGTATACCTCGATGTCGGTTAAGTTTTCTCCAATAACGATGTTGTATTCCACGTTCCATTTGATTGGGGTTTTTAGTTCTGGGTTACAACTAAAAAGTGAAAAATAAAAAACTTTTTTACAAAAAAAAAAACAACCGACTTCCAAAATTTTTAGTGTAAGTATTATACACTAAACATTAAAAAATAACTGAAATTTCGGAAGTCGGTGTCAAAAAACCAAGAAATAAAATGCAAACACCGACTTCCGAAATTAAAGTTATTTTTTTTATTTTTAGTGTATTTTCTTTTTGGAAGTCGGTTGTTTTTTTTGAAGTTATACTTCTTTTGACGCGTTTTGGGGAAAAATTATGAGAGTAAATTTTTACGATGCGCGCCTTAGATCAATAATAGTACTAGATTCCCGATATGCGCTTCAAAAACGGCCCGAAAAATAAGACCACGAATACTTTTGTGGTGTTATTTCTATACTAAAGTACGGCCAACGAGAAGCGATACCAAATGTAAACAAAACCCATCCAAGGTCATTGGGAATAGCAGTATCGCTTCTCGTTGGCCGTACTTTTAGTCATCAAGCCACAATTCCACATTCACTACGGGATGTAAAGACACGAATAGAGGAGCAGAGGACTGAAGGAAGAGTGTTGATGTACTGGAGGAAGTATCGCTTCTCGTTGGCCGTACTTTAGACCTCAACAACCTGTGTACTAGTATTAGACATGTAGCTACTGCCTAACTGACCTCAACAACTCAGTTACTGATAGTACAGTCACGAGTAAAAATATGTACTTAAGCAAACTTTACTTGTAAGCTCGAGTATCTTAAATGGACGGTTTTAAGACACTCTAGCTTAAAAGTGACGTTTGCTTGTGTACATATTTTTGCTCTTGACTGTACCTACTCGCACAGGTAACAACACGGTTGGAGAAGTGGTTGAGCGTTCAGCTGCTGCGCTGCGTATCACGGATTCGATCCCCGCAACAAATATTTGTATGGGTACAGATAGTTGTTCCGGGTCTGGGTGTCTTGTCTATGTGATTTTACATGTTTGTAAACGCACCCGCGATAGAGGAATAATGGAAGCCTATATTAAAAAATCTCGATAAAAAAACATGTAAATTAACCGTAGATAGGTTCCTAAAATCGTTTGACTACAATAATACTGAAAATCTCCTGAAAGTTACATAATAACTGAAACACATAAATCGTTCACAATTGGGAATATAGACACACACACACACATACACACGTACTCACCTACCTGCCCATATCTAACTGTCCACGTACACAAAATGTTCGAACACAAATACACAATCATAAATATAATAACAGAACACTACAACAACCACAATTAGTTAAACCTTTGTAAATCGGATCTGTTCACACCTCAAGTGAGGACTTGTGAGTATTTGTGCCGTTCTGAAGACGAGGAACTCTATACAGCATGTAACAAAAACCCTGTCCGATCCTGAAGGGTATTACTTGGTATCGTACTGCGTACACATATACGTAATCATTGAATGGATACAAGATTATTATTTTTCCCCAATGAAAATAATTATTTAAAAAAAAAGAAAAACTTATCAGAGGCAACACTGAGCGCTCGACAAAGTTCACCTACAGTTTTATATCTAAGTGCCTACAGCGTGGCTAGCGTAGGGCGGTATCGTTTGAAATAAAAATAGGTAAAAAAAAACTTTTTTACAAAAAAAACAACCGACTTTCAAAAAAAAACCCTAAAATTTAAAAAATAACTTTTAGTTCGGAAGTCGGTGTTTGTAATTTACTTCTTCGATAGTTGACACCGACTTCCGAAATAAAAGTTATTTTTTAATTTTTAGGGTATTTTTTTTAAAGTCGGTTGTCTTTTTTGTAAATAGTATAAGACGAACATTCAAAACTCGCGCCACGAACGTTTGAATGCTCGCGCCAGCCGCGCGCTCTCGTGGTAATTCGGTGTGCTTCGTCCTCGGTCGGCTCCGCCATGCCGCCCGCGTCCCGCGCACAACCAGTCGCACGTGATCTCGTGACGCCGACGCGTCGTTTACGCTAAAGAATCTTTCGTGTCCCACACCTCATAAAACTGTGTTGTGTTCCATCTATTTTTGAATGTCTGTACTTTTATAATTGTGTTTGATGGTAAATAAAGACTGACACAACCATTACAGTGGCTGCCCAACTCGTGGCTTCGAATTCACCTTGAGATATTTTCGAGAAGCTTTGTCGCGAGTGCCGCAATAGATACCTACATAAGCGTCAAATCGTGAAAACATACGTTACGTGACGAACTATTGTCATGCCGATGGAACTACGAAATGCGAAAGTATTACCGAGTGAGGATATTATGAGCGACGACACGAGCGAGCCCGAATACTACGACCAGGCGGAGCCGCGCGCCGTGAGCGCCCCCGCCCCCGTCCCCGCCGGGGCGCATGGTCGCGCCGGCGGTGCTTCGACGAGCGCGACCACCGAGACCGTCTTAGCCGGTTTCATGGAATCCTTCGTCAGAATGCAAGCGGAGACAAACAGAACCCTAGTGGAAACCCTAAGGGCTTTCAACGGCTCCGGGAAACCACCGACATCGACGCCAACGCCCGACACCCGTCCGCCCAGCGCCTACTCGTCCGTGGTCACAGGCAACTTTGCCAAGTGCACTGCACGTTTCGACGGGAGGTCGCGCGACGCGGAGGTACTGGAGGCGTTCATCGACGCGGTGCAGGTGTACAAAGAGTGCGCGGGCGTCAGCGACGAGCACGCGCTGCGCGGTCTGCCGATACTGCTGGAGGGCGACGCGGCCGTGTGGTGGCGCGGCGCGCGCGCCTGCGTGCACGCCTGGCCGGACGCCGTGGCGCGCCTGCGTGCCATGTACGGGATGCAGCAGCCGCCATACAAAGTGCTACGGGAAATCGTCGACACGGACCAGAAAGACTCTGAACGCGCAGAAGTGTTTGTGTGTAGAGTGCGATCGTTGTTTGCTAAATTACCCTACGCGGTGCCGACGTATATGCAATTAGATCTTATTTACGGCCTTTTACATCGACGTGTGAGAAAGCGATTACCTAGAGATGATGTTAACGATATTGACATTATGATACAAAAGGTGAGGGCCATAGAAGATTCTATTGTCGAATTAAATCTTCGTACGGACGCCGCGAACCCGATCGTTTCTACGATCGGGTCAAAACTTGTCGCGATCGCACGACGCGCCGCGCGTCCGGGGTCATGAACTCGAGCCGAGCGAGCGCGAACGCAGCGTTACCACAAGTTCGTGCGGTACTAGTGTCGCGAAACCCACTCTAAACTCGAATGAGAAGTTGAAACGTGATAAACGCGTTCGATGTTCGTTCTGTAAATTTTACGGTCACGTCGTAACAGATTGTCGCAATTTCCAAAGTAAAAATGATAAACAACAGCCAACTAGCGCGGTTTCCGAGGGTAAAAGTACCAGTAATGGGGCTAGTAATTTGCGTTGTTACGGATGCGGCCAACCCGGTGTTGTAAAGTCGAAATGTGAGAATTGTAGCGGAAAACAATTACCCGCGACGCGATGCGATTTTAATATGGTGAACGGCGAGAACGTCACACGCGAAACTCACGCGACGACGCCGTCGCACGCTATGGTATCGGTCACTATCGCTAATAGGGTAGGTGCCGCAATACTCGACACAGGAGCTACGTGCAGCGTTGCTGGTTCCTTGTTGTACTCTATTTTAACATCGGTTGGGGTACAGTTTCACGAGGCGGAGCGAACCGTCGGACTCGCGGTCGGTTCCCGCCAGGTGAAAACGGTCCTCACGGCGACGGTACCCGTGATTTTAGAAGGAAGGCAGATCGATACTGAGCTCGTGGTGTTCCCAGGTGAGAGTACTCGAACATTGTTAGGTCGTGATTTTATTACTAAGGCTGGGGTCACACTGGACTTGTCGCAGGAGTCATGGTTCTTTACTGATAGTCCTGATCAGATTTTTCCTTTCGTGCAATCTTTTAGTTTGAATAGCACAGAGTTGATGCAGGCAGATATCTCCGACGTCTCCTTGCGCGATGACGAGGGAACGAAGTTACCACCAGAGCACAGGAACGCGCTCAATGCATTTCTGCGTAGCAGAGCGAACCAGTTTGCTGGCGATGGACCTCCCACGGACTTCGCCTGTCACAAAATTAAGGTAAGAGATAATCAGGAACCCCTTGCTTCCCCACCATACAGGTTATCACCGTCCAAGAAAGAAGCTTTAGAAAAGGAGCTGCAAAAGCTGCTCAGCGCCGACGTCATCGAGGAGTGCGAGTCACCGTGGGCCTCCAACGTCGTCCTGGTGAGGAAGAAAGATGGGAGCTACAGGCTTTGCGTTGATTACCGCAAGCTCAACGCGGTCACGGAGCCTGACCGATACCCACTTCCCAGGATCGAAGATGTGCTCCACGCAGCGAAAACCTCCAAGTACATGACTACGCTGGACCTGCGATCCGGGTATTTTCAGGTGAGCGTTGACCCTGATCATAGGGACCTTACCTCGTTCACGATACCGCTGGGCACCTTTAGGTTCAAGCGCATGCCCATGGGCCTCCGGAATTCAGGGGCAACTTTTCAGAGACTGATTGACCGGTTCAAATCTAACTTACCAGGTATAACTCTGCTCGCATATTTGGACGATCTGTTGGTGCTGTCTGAAGGCTCGTTTGACAGGCACCTCGCAGACCTGGAAGCCGTGTTCGACCGCCTTGCCATGTTTAACCTGCGGGTGAATCGCGAAAAGAGCCACTTCGCCCGAGATGCCGTGAAGTTTCTCGGTCATGTCATCGTACCAGGTGGTATTCGCATGGACCCAGACAAGACGTCTGCCATTACCGGCATGCCGCCCCCTCAGAACGTAAGACACCTGAAGTGTTTCCTACAAACCTCCAGCTGGTTCAGGCGCTTCATACCGTATATCCGTATATCTATACTCCATATACGTTTTTCGCGGGTAGGTGTTAAAAAAGTACAGACGTTCGAATTTTCACGAAATTTAATAAAATTATAATTAGTGCGAATACTGATTAAGTTTACTATAGTACTTAGTCTACAACCATCGTATTACCGGTACTCACGTTTGTGGCACATTTATGTGACATAAACACTTCACAAACACCACCTGCCAGCTGATCACTTAACTGTCACTATTTTACTAGTCAGCACTCAACAAAACAACAATGTCACAATATGCCGATGTACTTGCTGCTCAGAAAACTCTAGAGGAAAACTTTTTGAGGAAGATGGGTGAACTTGAAGCGCAGATACAGAGTGCCGGGCCTGCCAAAGCGAACACTGTGGCTAAGATAGCCGATGAGTTTCGTGCTTTCCGTGAGCTCATATTCTCCATGTTTGGACTGCTCCGTACCCAAATCAACGAGTGTGCCAAACAAATTGATGCTGTGGAGACCAGGCACCGGTGGAAGGCGTTGGTTTTTCAGGGACTTGCCGAAGTGGAGAATGAGGATAGCACGGCAGAAATCTTGGATGTTCTAAATTCAAGGCTTGCCCTCAAGAACCTCACAGCGTCATCAATTAAAGCTTGCCACAGACTTGGGGCCCCTAGCAAAGAGCATCACAGGCCTATTCTCGTTAGGTTCACTAGTGTTGACATCAAGGCTTCAGTTTGGAGGGCTAAGTCAGGACTAAAAGGTACCAAAATATCCATAAAGGAGTTCCTGACCAGGGCCAGGCAGTTTGTCTTTGGGAAGGCGCGTGAGCACTTTGGAATGCGAGCGTGCTGGACTCAAGACGGCGTCATCCTTGTCAAGTCGTCCGACGGCATCCGGCACAAGATCACAAGTTCTGACGAGCTCAAGCCTTTGATAAGCAAGTATCCCAAGACGCCGGCCCAAATTCCATCTACGAGCGGAAGACGAGCTGAAACCGCTGGAATCCTAAAAACAACAACACGTAAATAATAATGTATCTTTATAATAACACTTTTTTTTTTATTTGTAATTGCTTTATTTATCATTTCATTGTTTTGAAATCTTTACTAACCAGTGCATAGTTTGCCTGTCTCATTTTAATTCTTCTTTTGGTTTGGCCCCCACTGTTTAGGTACATGTTCTAGTTTATTTTCTTTTTTTTCTTTTTTATATAGAAATGTATTTGTTGTGTTATTTAATTGTTGCTCAGATTGTTGGTTGTTCAGTATCCACAACTCTGGTTTGCAATTATTATTATAGTCTTTGCTAGTTTGTTTTGTTACTTTTGTATTCCTTTGTCAATTCAATTGTCAAATTGACATAAAATAAATGATTTTGACAGTTTAGCACACGTTCGGAAATTTTAGGTGGATTCCATGGAATTGGTTTGTACTCAAATCTGAATAACGGATTGATTCGTTTTGTTCTACGTCGTGCATGATTCGCAGTTGGGTGTGCCACGTAATTTTTTTTTTGTATTGTACTTAATTTTCCTTTTTGGATTTGGGAACATCGGTTTTTTTTTTCTTATTTTTTTATTTTTATTTTTCAAATCCTAATTTTATAAAAAATGATAAAGTAATAATAATTGTGTACTATCTGAGTGCTGAGTATAAATGTTTGTTTGTGTATTGTTATCAGTGTCTGTGTAAGCTGGCGGGTGGTGCAGAGTTGCATGATTTGCACCTGTAGTTCTGATTTTAGCAATAGCATACGTTTGTATATATATATATTTATATATTATATTTTAGACTTATTATATTTTATTTATGTCAGACAATGATTATTATTATTCTGCTAACGAATCTACTGCCTCTTCAAGCGACACAAGCTTTCGATCTCTCGGTGACACTCTTGGTGACTTTTTACAGCATAACTTCAATGACGAGTCTAGTCGGTTGGTGAATGTGTGCCACATTAATGCACAAAGCGTGGCCTGTCACTACAATGAGCTGTACGATGCGTTCAATAACAGCAACGTTCACGCCATCCTGATCTCCGAAACTTGGCTCAAACCGCATCTTCTGTCTACCACGTATCCCCTCACCGGCTTCGTTCTCATACGGAACGATCGGGTCGGTAAGGTAGGGGGTGGTGTGGCCATATATCTTCGCAGCGATTTTCCTTATAAAATACTTGCTTGCTCCTCCTCTAACTATTCTGCATCTGCCGAGTTTATCTTCCTTGAAGTTGGGGTTAAAGGAGCCAAAACCATCATTGGTGTTGTCTACTGTCCCCCCACTGTCGATTACTTCACTGAATTCGAATCAGTTCTTGAATCTTTGGGTTCAGAGTATGCACATCACATCATTATGGGTGATTTCAACACAAACCTCCTTGACAAAAACTGCCCTCGATCCCGTAAGCTTCTACATCTTATGGAGTCAGCTAGTCTGCATGTGTTACCGCTCCAACCTACTCACTATAATACTACGGTTGATGACACCTGGCTCGACCTTATCCTCGTCTCAAACCCTTCCCTCGTCTCTTCCCATGGTCAACATGACGCTCCTGGCATCTCTCATCATGATATGATTTTCCTTTCCTATATCCTTAAGCCCCCGAAACCTAAACCCAGGGTTCTGTATAGGCGTTGTTTTGCGAGGATGGACGTTGACAAGCTTAAAAAGGATGCATCTGTGGTTGATTGGGAGATTATGACTGAGGCCACTTCGGTTGACGATAAGGTTGCGGTCTTCAACGATGTTGTGGTCAACCTTTATAACATCCACGCTCCCGTCAAAAAAGTGAAACTGAAACGTCCTCCTGCGCCTTGGATGACAAGAGGAATACGGATGGCCATGCGACGCAGGGACCGTGCGTTCCGTAAATATAGAAGGGATCGTACTGATCAGAACTGGACGCTTTTTAAGGCATCAAGGAATAGATGTAACCAGATGGTACGCAATGCTAAACGCCGCCACATTCTGAATAATATTTCTTCTTGCTCTTCTGCCGATATTTGGAAATTCCTTGGAACACTTGGTATCGGCAAACCGCGACATGTAGACCTTCCTAACTCTATTGACTTAGACGATCTCAACCGTTATTTCTCTACTGTGCCTACAATGAATCATCAAGCAAAACAACAAACTCTGTTACTGATTTATGGTCTAACGCGTCCTCATATTAATCCTTTTCGTTTCGTTCCAGTTGAACCGGGAGAGATCAAAAAGACCATACTCTCCATCAAATCCAAGGCGGTGGGATGTGATAATATCACTCGTGGCATGATTATAACTATTCTGGATCAGCTCCTACCTGCAATCACCCATATCATAAATTTTTCCTTGTTCTCTGGAGTATTCCCATCCTTGTGGCGAAAAGCCTACGTTCGTCCACTACCCAAAGTTTCCAATCCCACTCTTCCAACCCACTTCCGCCCAATTTCAATCCTTCCTTTCCTGTCCAAAGTGCTTGAGGCCTGTGTCCACAAACAACTAACTAACTTCGTGCAGTGTAATTCACTGATAAGCCCTCTACAATCTGGGTTTAGGCTTGGGCACAGCACTGTTTCCGCCCTCCTTAAAGTGACTGGCGATATAAGGGCAGGACTTGATAACACCAAAGTCACTGTACTAGTGTTAGTCGATTTCTCGAACGCCTTCAATACCGTCAGTCATGACATCCTGTTGGCCATTCTATCCTATGTGATGGTCTCTCCCGAGGCACTGGAATGGTTCACCTCCTATCTTCAGGAACGTCAGCAGTCGGTTCACGTTGGGGATTCTTCTTCTTGCTGGTGTGATTTGGAAACTGGCGTTCCTCAAGGCGGCATTCTTTCTCCTCTTCTGTTTTCTATTTTTATTAACCTCATTACTTCCGAACTTCAATGTGCGTATCATCTGTATGCCGATGACCTGCAGTTGTACTGTCAGGGTAGGGTCAGTGAAATATCTGACGCTATCGGCAAATTAAATAGGGACCTGATGGCCATTAAAGCCTGGTCGGATAGATTTGGTGTTGCAGTTAACCCCAAAAAGTGTCAGGCGATCGTCATTGGGAGTCCTCGAAGCATCGCCAAAGTGGATGGTGCAACCTTGCCGCCAATTCTGTTCGACGGTGCGATTGTTCCTTTTAGCACTAATGTAAAGGACCTAGGCTTACACATTGACAGTACCCTGAACTGGCGTTCTCAAGTTGCTAGTGTCAGTCAGAAAGTTACGGGAACGCTGCGGGCTTTGTATCGTTTGAAAAACTTTTTGCCATCGAACACGAAGAAAATGCTTGTGCAGACCCTAATTTTTCCTATTATCGATTATGGTGACGTGTGCTACTATGACCTGACTGCAGATCTCCTCAACAAACTTGACCGTCTTCTTAATTACTGCATTCGATTTGTTTTCAATCTGCGCAAATATGACCATGTCTCTGCGCATCGGTCGCTTCTTAATTGGTTGCCCATACGCCAGCGTAGAGAGCAAAGGGCGCTTACCACCTTGCACTCGTTTCTTTTCTCTCCAAATTCTCCTAGTTATCTAGCCACTCACTTTTTATACATTTGCGCCAACCACAATAGAAATCTACGGTCATCGCATAACCGTCTTCTTTTATGTCCCACTCACCGTACTGACTTTCTTCACTGTTCTTTCTTCGTTCAGTCTATCTCTCTGTGGAATGCGCTCCCCCAAGAAATCAGGATGGTAACTAACCGATTAACCTTCAAAATTAAAGTTCGCGAACACATTTGTAAAAAGTTGGCAGTAGTATCCTCACAGCGTTAATTCTTTTTCCAATCATCTATTTGTACCTATGTTGTTGGCTATGTATATTTGTGTATTAAGTTTATTCATATGAGTATACGAGTATATTTTATTTGTAGTTTACATATGTATTTATGTTCCTTTGCATTTAAATAAAGATGCCCTGTTTTTTTTTGTTTTTTTCCTTATGGCACCTACCACTATTTGTTTCTGCATCACCCTAAGGTTGACTGGTAGAAAATGCCTGAGGCATTAAGTCCGCCTCTGTACTTGTATGTGCGTGAAGTGTTAAATAAATAAATAAATAAATAAATACCGGGTTATGCCGAGGTGAGTAGACCGCTGACTTCTCTGCTGAAGAAAGGGAGCACCTGGGAGTGGGGCCCCGAACAGCAGAGCGCTTTCGAGACCATCAAGTCCCTGTTGGTGTCGGCTCCTATTCTCCGTCAGGCTGACGGAACGAAACCATTTGTCCTTAGGACCGACAGCAGCGGGTACGCACTTGGAGCGGCTCTACTTCAGGGGCAGGGGACCGATGAGCGACCCGTCGAGTACGCCAGTCGCCTCCTCACGGCCGCTGAGAAGAATTACAATACGACGGAGAGAGAGGCACTAGCCGTGGTATGGGCAGTGTCGAAGTTTAGGGGGTATATTGACGGCGCCGATGTGAAAGTTAAGTCCGATCACCAACCGCTCAGGTGGCTCATGAGTTTGAAGTCACCGAGCGGCCGCCTGGCCAGGTGGGCGCTCAGTCTTCAGGAATATAATCTGAAGATTGAGTACACGCCCGGTAAGGCGAACGTGATCGCAGATACGCTGTCACGTCCTGCATGCGCGACGGAAGAGACTGAAGGGACCGAGTGCGACTTATGTCTCGCCGTGGTCGACCTGCCCTCACGCAACCCTAGGGTCGTTAAAGACGGCCAGCTGAAGGACCCGGAGATTCGCAAGATCGTCGAGGCGTTGGAATCCGACGATCCCTTTAGGGGGAGGTCCTGGGCAGATAAAGGGTACGTAGTGGTCGACGGCGTGTTGTACCGTTATGGTCCCGACAATGAAGAAGATGATGACGCCAGTTTGGTGGTACCGGAACATGAGCGCAAGGACGTGCTAGCCGAGTACCATGACGCTCCCACAGCCGGCCATTTCGGAGTAGAGCGAACTTTTCAGCGTCTCGCAGGTAAGCACTACTGGCCCGGGATGAGGACTTACGTTGCTCAGTAGGTCAAAAACTGTGCAGCGTGTCAAAGATACAAGGTAGACACGCGAAAACCCGCCGGCCTACTGCAAGTTCCAGCTATGTCACGCCGCTTCGAGGTGCTCGCTGTAGACCTGTTCGGACCCCTACCGGAGACACCTCACGGCAATAAATGGATCCTCATAGTGGAGGACACCTGTACTAGGTGGGTTGAGTTATTCGCCCTTTCATCCGCAACTAGCGAAGCGTGCGCCAAAACACTGGTGAACGAGGTGTACCTGCGTTATGGGGTGCCCAGAAGACTCATCAGCGACAATGGCGTACAGTTTGTGGGTGAAATGATGCAGCAGACGTGCCACGTCATGGGCATCAAACAGGCCCTGACGTCATTTTACCACCCGGAGTCCAACCCTGTCGAACGGAAAAACCGCGACCTTAAACCACAGCTTGCGATACTGGTAGGTAAGGACCATGATTCCTGGGATAGTCACCTCCCCGCCATTCGGTTCGCCATGAACTCTGCGTTCACTGCAAGCACGGGGCATTCCCCCGCTTTTCTTAACTTCGGGCGCGAGATACGCGCGCCCGCCGACGTGTTGTCTGAGATGCGTGCCATCGTCGAGAACGAAAATGTGGTCTTGTCTATTACCCCGTTCCTTAAGAAGCTTTCAGCCGTGCTGCTCGATGCACGGGATGTGCACGAGAAAGCCCAAGAAGCTCAGAAGAAGTTCGCCGATGAAGGTCGCCGCCCCGCGCCAGACTATAAGGTAGGGGATCTCGTACTGCTTAAGACCCAGGGCTCTAACGATACGAGCAAAGGGCAGACTCCGAAGTTCATCCCCCGCCGCGATGGACCGTATCGTATTCAGGAGGTGATCGGTAGTACGACATATGCTTTGGAGCGTATAAGTGACGGCGTCTCGCTAGGGAAGTATCACGTTTCGTTGTTAACACCGTTCGTTGGCCCTATCCGAGATCCCATTCAGGAGAAGCGTAAGAGGGGGAGACCTCGTAAGGCTAACCCGGCTTCGGGGACGCAACGCCTGGGTTAGAGGGGGAGGATATAAGACGAACATTCAAAACTCGCGCCACGAACGTTTGAATGCTCGCGCCAGCCGCGCGCTCTCGTGGTAATTCGGTGTGCTTCGTCCTCGGTCGGCTCCGCCATGCCGCCCGCGTCCCGCGCACAACCAGTCGCACGTGATCTCGTGACGCCGACGCGTCGTTTACGCTAAAGAATCTTTCGTGTCCCACACCTCATAAAACTGTGTTGTGTTCCATCTATTTTTGAATGTCTGTACTTTTATAATTGTGTTTGATGGTAAATAAAGACTGACACAACCATTACAATAGTTTTTTATTTTTCACTTTTTAGTTGTTATACCCCACAACTAAAAACCCTAATAACATGGAACGTGGAATTTAAACATTTGGAGTACACCAAAACGTCATCGAGGTAAACGTATTTTTCGTTTTTGACCAGTTTCTCAAAAAGCGCTTAAGCAATTTCGATAAAATTTATATGGGACCACCTCGAGAGTATATTCTTCCGGATAAAAAAATAATTTTGAAAATCGGTCCACAACTGACGGAGAAATCGGCGGACATACATAAAACATACATACGGTCGAACATAGAACCTCCTCCTTTTCGAAAGTCGGTTAAAAATGAAAAGATTTCGCCGGTCGGTAGAGTGTTGTCAACTTATGAAAATTTGCCATATTTAGTGTTAAATTTCGCGTCATCATTCTCCTGCCCTTATCCCAATTTATTTGGGGTCGGCGCAACATGTCTTTTTCTTCCATAGTCGTCATCTCTGTAGTCACCCCCTTTTTACCCATATCCTCTTTCACACAGTCCAACCATCGTTTTTTTGGCCTTCCCCTACTCTTATAGCCATCCACATCCATACACAAAGACTTTCCTCACGACATTTACTTCATTCCTCCGCATCACATGCCCATACCACGACTACCGATTTCCACACAACTCTTCAGTCAGCGGTGCCACTTTCAGACTTCCTCTTATATACTCATTCCTAATTCTATCCATGCGCGTAACACCACACATCGCTCTTAGCATTCTCATCTCAGCTGCATGCAATTGCTGTTCATTCATCCCTTTTGTGGCCCAACATTCTGAACCATACAAGACATCGCATATTTTATAAAAATAAAAAATCTATAACTTTTGGTTTTTAGAAGTTACATTTTTTTTACTATTTTTCTAGTACGTATGTTAAACCAGGAATACGCCTTTATTGGATCGGACAGAGTTTTTGTTACATGCTGTATAACCACTCGTGATACAGTTTTTTACTAGTACGAGGGGCTAGGGCGATTTAGTCTAATGAGAGCCAAGGCCTGCAAACCATCTACATTGTTAACTTTTAAATACCTAATTTAAAAATAATGTACATATTACATAATTATTACCGATTGTTTCATAATAATATCAAAGACTACAAACTGTAAGTATCTCTTGGGTTGTCTGTTGTTTATGCAATAGAAAGATTATTATTATTCCTAGTGTGGGGCAAAGACTTAAAAAAAAGATAACGGGTGTTATAAGATGCTCAACGAAGCCGAGAATCACGTATTGAGTGTTAATATTGGTTACTGAGATGTGAAAGGTCAAAGTTCCAACTCATTCTGAAGTTTTTTTCTCATACAAGTTTTAAATGGCACGACACCTGCACCGCTACGGGCAACCTTTTTTTATAGAGTGGGAAATTATGAAATAACTTCTCCCGCTCTGAGTGGAGCGGTCGGCGTGTCAGACTCTTACTGACTAAAACCCACCCCTGTTCTGTCAGTTGTCTGTGCCAGGAGCTCCGGTGACTTCTTCGATCACTGCCCCGACCCTGCATGGCAGATACGTCGGCATCCATAAGCACAATTTGTTACGTGCGTTTGGCGTGCATGTGTATTTACCCGGTTCCGAAACGCTCCGCGCAGCGCGAGCAGTGGTGTCATTACCACTGGGTAACAGCCCCGACTTACAAGTTATAGGTCGTGAGTTCAAACCTGGGCAGGCGCTTTACTTTGTGTAAATTATTTCATCACCACTGCTCTCAAAACGGTGAAGGAAAACATCGTGAAGAAACCGGCATGTCCTAGAACCAAAAATTCGCGGACGTGTGACATTCACCAATTCCGCATTGGGACCGCGTGATGGATTACGGCCCAAACCCTCTCAGAGAGAGGAGGCCTGTGCCCCTGCAGTGGGGACATTAAAAAGGCTTTTTTTTTTGGTGGGGTGGGAAATCATCCAATGACTTCTCCCGCTTTGGGCGGAGCGGGAGGGCGTGTCAGACTCTTACTGACTAAAACCCACCTCTGTTCCTTCCCTGCCTGAGCGCCCAGGGGTGCGGTAACTAATTTTCAGAATTTATCCGCTACCCCTAGGCATGCAGGCACCGGCCACGATGGGCCCTGTCAGTGGTGGCTGACAATCATCTATTTGAGGCGCGCGTGAAACACTGCGCGCCGTCGACTACATTAAAAAAAGCTGATATTGAAACGCTCCGCGCATTGCTCGTGACGGAGTTGGTCGGAGACGCAACAGTCTAGTGGGCCTGTCTCATACCTACTTTGAAGCAAGAAGTCCATCCTCTGCGTGAGGTTACATACTTTTTGTGTTACTTGAAAGTTTTCCCTTTCGCCGGATTTGAAAAATTATTTATAGGGTTCAGTACACGAAGGGTCCAGACGGAGCCATATTGCTGTCACTCATGTGTACGTCTGTCCGTCGTCTGTCACAAAATTTTATTTCGATTTTTTTTTTAACTTCCCAATGACCTATGAACTTGAAATTTGGTGATAATGTTTGTTATTACATATATTCTGCTATCAAATACCATCATCAGCTATAGCAGTCCACTGCTGAACATAGGCCTCTCCAATTGCACGCCATTCAGCTCGGTTCTCGGCAACTCTCATCCAGTTGCTACCAGCCACCCTGCGAAGATCATCACTCCACCTAGCCTGAGGGCCGTTTTACCTTACGTTTGCCGATTCGCGGTCTCCACTCGAGAACACGTCTACCCCAACTGTCATCGGTTCCACGGCTAATATGGCCGGCCCATTGCCACTTCAGCTTGCTTATTCTGTGAGCTATGTCGACAACCTTGGTTCTCAGCCGGATCACCTCGTTCCGTATTTGATCCCTCAATGAGACTCCAAGCATAGCCCGTTCCATAGCTCGCTGAGCGACCTTGAATTTATGGACCAGTCGTACCGTGAATATCCACGTTTCGGCTCCGTAAGTCATAACAGGCAAGACGCACTGATTAAAGATCAAATACCAATATATTGATAAATCAGATTTTTTCATTGATAATTCCCTCATTTGGTACGGAACTCTAAATCTAAAACGCAATTGGCTGGTTTTTTAATAAAAATAATAAGAAATGAGTCAACTACGCTATTCAAAAACGTTCAAATTGTTGTAGCTTGACAAAAGTACGAGTAGGTATTGTTGTTGTTATTATTCAATAAGTCGACTGAAACCGCAAGTATTGCGTCACAGTTAACGCTTGAACTGTGAAAACCGCTCTTATTGCTACGACATAAAAGCTGTGTCTGTAAAATTGATGACCAACTTGCGGTTGACATAAAACTGCTCATTTCTGTTTAAATTACAAGTTATGTACGAGGTGCATTCAATAAGTACCTAGCCTCATCGCCAGAGGGCGCTGTAGTTTCAAAAGAGTTTTACCACAGTGTAGCACATTCTTTTTTAATTATTTTTACAAATTTTCATTCCAATCCCATCATTAGTTTTAATTAGACAACTTATGGAAGCGAACGTGTCGATCGGTCATACAAAAATGAAAAAAGAGCAATATCGTTCGGTGATTCGATTCCTATTTTTGGAAGGGAAAACGCGCATCGAAATCAAAGAGCGCTTGGATGCTGTGTACGGTGACTCTTCTCCATCGATGGCCACCGTCAAGAATTGGTTCAACGAGTTTGCACGTGGCCGTACGTCGGTTTTTGATGAACCGCGTCCAGGTGCACCGAAAACAGCTGCTACGGAGGAAAACATTAAAAAAATCCATGATCTCGTATTGGCAGATCGCCGATTGAAGGTTCGGGAGCTAGCTGAGACTGTAGGCATTTCAGAAGGAACAGTGCATCATATTCTTCATGAGGAACTCGGCATGAGAAAGCTGTCGGCGCGATGGGTGCCGCGTTTACTCACACCAGAAAACAAGCGCAACCGTGAGACCACATCGGAGACGTGTTTGGCGCTGTTTAAGCGGAATCCAGCGGAGTTTTTGCGTCGTTTTGTGACCGTCGATGAAACCTGGATCCACTGGTACACACCAGAGACCAAGGAGCAATCAAAACAATGGATCCAGACCGGGGAACGTGCTCCAAAGAAGGCGAAAACTGTAAAATCGGCCGGAAAAGTTATGGCCACCGTTTTCTGGGATTCACAAGGTGTGATCAACATCAATTACCTCGAGAAGGGTAAAACAATTACAGGGCTTTACTATGCCGATTTATTGGGCCGATTCGACGCCGAATTAAAGAAAAAACGACCCCATCTGGCGAAGAAAAAAGTGCTGTTTCACCACGACAACGCACCGATTCACACGTCTGCCGTTGCCATGGCCAAATTGGTCGAATTACGCTACGAATTGCTGCCCCATCCACCGTATTCTCCAGATTTGGCCCCTTGTGACTTCTTTCTGTTTCCTAATCTGAAAAAATCACTCGCCGGGAATAGATATGGATCGAATGAGGAGGTTATCGCCGCCACGGAGGCCTATTTTGCAGAGTTTGACAAAAACTATTTTTCGGACGGGTTAAAAAAGTTGGAGCATCGCTGGGCTAAGTGTATCGAACTAAAAGGAGACTATGTTGAAAAATAAATTGCCACTTTTCCAAAATTTTCGTTTACTTTTTGTAGGCTAAGTATTTATTGAATGACCCTCGTATAATCGTGATTTATTAGTAAATAAGTTCTTACCGATCAAATCATAGGCACTAGATTTTGTTGAAAAATTGATTGAAGCCTATTCCCAATAGGGGGCTGCTCGGCAGGGGAGGGGAAAGGGTCGAAGTCCAAATCTCACCCAATCTCACGTGAAGGGTCTCGGAAAGTACCACGTATTTTTTTTCCACAAGACACTTCATAAAATACGAGAAAACTTGGTTAAATTGAGTAAAACGTAACTCCCGCTCATCTCTGCCTAGCTTTATCTCATTATTTGGGGCCGGCTCTCCTCGTAATTCTACGCCAGAAGTGTCTGTGCTGGGTCGTCGAGACATTTTGGTTGTCACACTTTTCTGTTACACCCTTTATAAGTCACTTAAATCACACCATATATTTACATAGCTCACTTCACACTAATATTATAAAGACGAAAGTTTGAGAGTGTGTGTGTTTGTATGTTTGTTACTTCTTCACGCTCAAACGACTGGACCGATTTGGATGAGTATGTAGATAGCTTATACCCTTTTTTTTTTTTTGGGAGGGTGGGAAATCATCCAATGACTTCTCCCGTTCTGGACGGAGCGGGAGGGCGTGTCAGACTCTTACTGACTAAAACCCACCCCTGTTCCTTCCCTGCCTGAGTGCCCAGGGGTGCGGTAACTCATTTTCAGAATTATCCGCTACCCCTAGGCATGCAGGCACCGGCCACGATGGGCCCCGTCAGTGGTGGCTGACACTAATCTCTTTGAGGCGTGCGTGGAACACTATGCGCTGTCGACTCACGGGCCTGGTGCTGATCGGATGGCGAGCTACCCACTGCTCGCCGTTCTCAGGCCCGGGTCTACGGTGGCCGGAGATCGTTTCGCGACGTCCTACGCCCAGTACGCCCAGTAGCTTATACCCTGGATTAACATATAGGCTAATTTTTATCCAGGTCTACGCGGGTGAAACCGCGGAGCATAGCTAATGTGTGGCATTGTGTGGTATAAAAATATTGGACTTGAGGAGACGATTCCAAAATATAGGTAATTTAAATGTAGGAAAAAAAAATTAATAAGCCATAGCCACGAGCCTCGACCAACATCTCAGGAGGCTCTCGTTGGGCGGCTGGATCAAGAGCTTGATTCAGAAAGCTGTATTTATGGACACGGCTTGCATTGTTAGGCGATTTCTCTCTAAGGAGCCCTGACCGCCGGTAGCTTGGACCCTGTTCCCGATACCGGTGGGCTACTGATTATTTTATATTTTTAAATGACTTTTATATATTTTTTTTAAGAAATATATATAACTGGCTGCGCCCGGCGGTTTTACCCGCCTGTACCGGAATAAAAGGTAGCCTATATGTTAATCCAGGCTATAAGCTATCTACATACCAAATTTCATGCAAATCGGTCCAGCCGTTTGAGCGTGAAGAAGTAACAAACATACACACTCTCAAACTTTTACATTTATAATATTAGTAGGATAAATAAGAAAGGTGAATAAACGAAATAATAATAATAAACCCTTTATTTCCTTTACATAGATTTTTATTATTATTGATTTGAATTTGTATAATTTATCGTCGTACTCAAATTTTCGTTAATATACGATATTCGCTTATTATATTAAAATAAGTGTATCTATGCTTAGGTGTAATATCACGGTATTACACCTAAGCATAGATACGCTGATCAGTTGACAGTTGACACTTTATAGTTTACATAGCCGTATGACGTATAACATGGCGGCTACTATTCTGAAAACTTTAAATTTAATTTTAAACTGAAAACTTTAAATTAAATTTTAAAATTTATTTTGTTATTTTATTAACCAAAACTAACATTTTCCGACTGCTATTTGCCTAAGCTATCTTAATAATATATTTTTAGTTTTTTTCTCATATAAAATACCCTATTGTAATAAAAATCAAACAATCAAAGTTGATGTTCATCTTAGTCAAATAATTATATTATTATCTCGATGCTATTAATCAGTTTTGTTTTTAGAGTCACTAATATTTTAGTCTAAACAAACTTATCTACTTACCTAATTAGACAAAAATGTGGTCGAAAAGTAAAAAAACCGGCCAAGTGCGAGTCGGACTCGCACACGAAGGGTTCCGTACCCTAAACAGAAAAAAAACACGTGTCTAGAAACGTGTTTTTTTGTGTTTGTTTTGGGGCTATATCTCATGATCCGTAATAGGTAGACAGTTGAAATTTTCACACAGCGTGTATTTCTAGGGTTAGGGGCTCCTTTAATTTTTAATTTATTATTTGTTGTTATAGCGGCAACAGAAATATACATTCTGTATTTTCAACTGTGTAGCTATTACGGATCGTGAGATACAGCTCGCTGGCAGACAGACGGACAGCGGAGTCTTAGTAATAGGGTGCCGTTCGTTACCCTTTGGGTACGGAATACTAAAAACCGTCCAAGTGCTGTCGGGTCACGAGCAGTGCAGGGTTCCAATGTCGCCCGTTATAACATGCAGACTTAGAAGGGGGCTTTATGTTTATTACAATGAACATATTAGTTCAGTTCACGGTTTGACGGACAATAATATAAAAACGAAAAACAAAATTTATTTTTCCAAATTTTTAATTATATACGGGATGTAATAGAAAGGTGTGGTCATATTTTAAAAACGCCTTCTGCCCGTCATTTGGAACCACTTTTACAAGAAAGTCATCGTATATTCCCCAAAAAAAAGTTATCCCATACTAGTTTTGATCAGCTGATGATAAATATGTATTCAACATTTTTTTTGAGAATTTTCTACGACTTTTCAGAGAGAGAGTTGCTCATTTACTTTTTTTATCAATTATAGGCTCGCGTTTGACCACTATCTCACCTGATGGTAAGCGATGATACGGTCGAAGATGGAGCACGCTTGTCTAGAAGTAACCTATTCACTAGAGACTTAAAAACTCCCAGGTTGTAGCTATCAGGAAACACAGACTCCGGCAGGGAATTCCACTCTTTAGCTGTACGCACAATGTGTTCCCAAAACGTTTAGTGCCTGTGGGTGGGATGCCCACCTTGTACCGGTGGCGCATCGCCGTACGTCTAGTGGTCTGATGATGGAACGGTCATTTCCATGGGAAGTTTTTAAAATATGACCACACCTTTCCGTTACACCCTGTATATATCTACCCATGCAAAATTGGAGCTTTATAGTACAGACTGTTGTCAGAATTATCTGACCCACCCTAAAATCAAACGACTTTGGACCCTTTTTATGTAACATTAAGGTTTATTTAATTTATATGAGCTTATCAGACAACTGCTCGAGGATTTGATGAACAAATACAATAATAATATAGACACGCAAATTTGATCTTTAAAACGTTAGCGTTAGGTTATATTTTATAACTGTTTGTTATAATTTGATAAGTGTAATAGCTTATTTTAATGATTGAGTTCAAGTAATTCTGGTCTCGTGGTCTGTGTGTAAGACTGAGAAAAACATAGTTCGAGATCAAATCCTGCGACAAAGATATTGTTTTGCTTTCAATATAGAATTTATATTCCAAAACTATTTCTTGTGTTATTGTAAAGAACTACAGACTATACATAAACTTTTTAAAATGGTAATATTTTCACATAACTTGTAATAAGTGGGTAGTTGAAAAATAAATATTCGTATTCATTATAAAGAACTGTGAACTTAAAGTTTTTTAAATTACCCACCCGTTTACAAGATAAGTTATTAGGCGAAAATCATATTGGTCGTTCTTTAATATTGCAAGCAATATTGTAGAAATGAAAACAAATTAAAAAAGAAACTGATGTATAGGTCGACTGTGTTTTCGAACCCACATGCTGTTCGTCGTCAATCCAGCATCAAACCGCTAAGCCACAAGAACTTGTTAGGAATACGCGAAATTATAGATTGGGTTGTAATTATGTAGTGTGACTTAAAAGCTTTTCAACTTTAATGATAACGAGATAATGATTAAAATAGCTTAACAAAAACATAATTATAATGCCGGTGGCTCCGACTATGTTGGGTGGGTTTACCTTAACGTTACGTGTTAAAGATCAAATTTGAGTGTCTGTGTTATTATTGTTTTTTTGTTCATCGAGTCCTCGTGCACTTGTGTGATAAGCTCATACAAATTACATAAACCTTAATGTTACAGGCAGAGGGTTCAAAGTCGTTTGATTTTAGGGTGGGTCAGGTAATGTTGACAACAGTCTGTACTAACAGTCTCTAAGCTATGCCTTGGACCGACAGACCGAAACTTTTAGTACTAACAGTCTCTAAGCTATGCCTCGGACGGACAGACCGAAACTTTTTAGTACTAACAGTCTCTAAGCTGTGCCTCGGACGGACAGACCTAAACTTTTTAGTACTAACACTTTCTAAGCTATGCCTCGGACAGACAGATCGAAACTTTTTAGTACTAACACTGTCTAAGCTATGCCCCCGACGGACAGACCGAAACTTTTTAGTACTAACACTCTAAGCTATGCCTCGGACGGACAGACCGAAACCCAATCTGCTGGCGAAAGCACCCCTCACCCGAACAATCCGTGTGGTGAATTAAGTTCATAAGAGACTGGATATTTTTTCGTGTTCTTTGAGTGAATCACACACAAATACACACACACACACACACACACTACATTTATTTAATTAAGATAAGTAAGGTAAAAAGTTTTATTATTTGTTGTTAGGTAAGGTTAGATATATATTTTTTTTAAGTTTCTAACTACACTGTCGCATAATTAATTAAGGCCTGTAATTATAATTGTAAGGATGATATATATAAATAAATAAATATATATAAGGTTTTTTGTCCTTGTTACGACTACGGAACCCTAAAAATGAGATAACGCCAGTAGGCCTATCTCAAAATGTTACTTGGCACTTAAATACGAATATTAAAAAAAAATCTTTTTATCTGTCTGTAACGCGGCTTGCTTATCATATTCAGAGATAACTAAATGTTATCTTTGGTTTTGTTTAATTTTTTTCACGGCTTCTGACTACTGATGACTATTTTTATAAAAGTTAGAGGAAAGTAACCAAATATAGAACACCATTATCTTTTTGTGATAGGAAAAAAAATGTTCTATAAATCAAATATTTTATTTGTAATTATAATCGGCCATACATTTGCGCTTAAGGTGAAAGCGCCAGGGTAGCCCGCGAAATTTAACATTGAGCGGCAAGCGTGCCGCGCGCGGTTTGGAAAACAGCCACGCGCGAACGGTGCGATCTAGCTGCCGCGCGCAAACATTGCTCAGTATCGTTCGTCGGTAATCGTGTCTGGACATGTTTGCACTTCTCAAAAATGAACAATGAAACATCAATTAGACTGATTGAAATATATGGCTCATTTAACGATTTCGAATAATAAGCATAGCTAAAACACTGATAACCGCCTTCATTGTAGTTTAGGTTCAGACTGAATTCAAATGCGTGGCGTGTCTCGCATATTGCCGCGCAAATATTCATCGGATTGTCCTAACTAGAGTGCGGCAGAATTGTTTCCTGGACATGCCGCGTGTTGTTGCCGCGCCTTTGCCGCTCAATGTTTGGACGCACCTTTACGTTTTTTTGCAATTTGCAGGTCAGTATCAGGTTGGGTGTTGGTCAAAATATGATTCGCGGCCGTAGCAAGTGCGTATTTACAGAACTATAATCGTTAAAATCGTCAATACAACTCTCTCTTATTCAACTGATGAGAACTGATGTCATGATTTCATGAAATACTACATTTGACATCAATTCTAACTGAAAGAGTTGTATTGATGATTTTAATTATTATAATTCTATAAATACATACTAGTTACGGTCGCGAATCCTGTTTTGACCAATATACAACCTGACACTGACCTGCAAATTGCAAAAAACGTAAGAAAATTTGAATTTCGCGGGCTACCCTGGCGCTGGGATCCTTAACTTCGTAACATTTATTAATTTTAAGTATGAACTGTTCTCAAAAACAATATCAACATAAATATATCTAATTATGGAACAAGTACCTTATGGAACCTACAACACTAAAATAAAAAAATTAAATAAAAAACTAAATAGGAACTTGAAACTACTTGCAAAAGTCCCAAATCTAGGTACTCGAACTCTTGGGCACGCCACAATATCGGCGATAAGGCCTTTCTTTGAGGAGTGGCTGGAGAGGCGCCATGGCGTCCTCACCTTCCGCCTGACGCAGGTCCTCACCGGACACAGCTGTTTCGGGAGGATCCTGTGCCGTATAAGGCGGGAGGAAACGCTTGGGTGTCACCACTGTCACCACACGCCCAGACGTACGGTGCAGGTCTGCCCCATCTGGGCGAAATACCGCCGTATCCTCGTGGAGGCGATCGGCGGCAGTGACCTCTCGAGCCTGGCCCTGGTCCAGACCATGGTACGGAGCGACAGGGTATGGGAAGCTGTCACCTCCTTCTGCGACCCAGTAATGCTCGCGAAGGAGGAGGCGAACGCGTGAGGGTGACTCAACGGAGATGCCCTCACGCTCCTAGCAGCTGCCACAAGAGACGCCTCGGGCGTTGGGAGACGCAAGGCGACTCCGGGCCACCATAGGCGTGGGCTTCCGGACGGCGTGTAATAGGTAGCTCGCCATCCGACAAGGACCAGGCCCGAGTGAATGGCACGTAGTGTTTCACGCGCGCCTCAAAGAGATGTCAGCAAAAACTGATGGGGACAGGACCCGATCAGTTTTTGCTGACAGCGGACAGCACAAAGCGGACAGGAGGAAGCGGACAGGACAAAGCGGACAGGACAGGAGATTTCAATAATAGGGGTGGTCCTCTATGTTTTCAGGTGCTGCGTGCTCCGCGTGACTGCGTGCCGCCTGCTTCTGCTGGTGCTGCGTGCTCCGCGTGACTGAGTACCGCCTGCCTCTGTGTTGGTGCTGCGTGCTCTGCGTGACTGAGTGCCGCCTGCCTCTGTGCTGGTGCTGCGTGCCGCCTGCCTCTGTGCTGGTGCTGCGTGCTCCTATTGACTGCGTGCCGCCTGCATCTGTGCTGTTGCTGCGTGCTCCGCGTGACTGCGTGCCGCCTGCCTCTGTGCTGATGCTGCGTGCTCCGCGTGACTGAGTGCCGCCTGCCTCTGTGCTAGTGCTGCGTGCTCCGCGTGACTGAGTGCCGCCTGCCTCTGTGCTAGTGCTGCGTGCTCCGCGTGACTGAGTGCCGCCTGCCTCTGTATTGGTGCTGCGTGCTCCGCGTGACTGAGTACCGCCTGCCTCTGTGCTGGTGCTGTATGTGCCCCCGGGACTTATGATCACTTGTACCATGTTTACTAAGCGTTCAGATACGTCTGGCATTCACGGCCAGCTATATGAGACCAAACTTATAAGCTTGCTATATTTTAGAGCATTTCATGACGATACTATTGAGGAGTTTCAAATTGCTTCAAATATCGACAAAATAGGAGCCTTCGACGATATTTGTTTTAAAGCGAAAGTCGAAGGGTTTGATAAACCTATCGCAGTGTTCATACAGGCTAAGCACAAAGAAAACGAGAAACAAACACTTCAAAGCGATTTAGCAATATATTTCGATAGCTATTTGAAAATCAGACAACAGTTTGATCAGAGTAATAACGGTTTATTTTTCAATGGTACATTTGATGAAACAGAATGTTTATTCGTAATATACACGACCGCTAAAGACGACTTTAGTAATAACATGGTCGAAAGTGGATTTTCCTCCAATCTGTATGACCTGATTGATACAGAAGGAACGGTCAAGCAACCGTATAGCCAAGAAGAGGATGTAGAGTACTTATGCAAAATAGTAATTAAAGAACAAGTTACTACCCTAGCTGAACGAATAGTAAAGTTTATATACGATGAAAGGAACTTTGAAATGATGCTGTCGGATGATCTCGTACATTGCTATCACGTAATTCTTGCGCGAAAAGTGGTCGACGTGTCCGAAATTCAACTTCCACAGGGTAATGGCCAGAGGCACCGAATCGCTTCATTTCGAAACGATTTCTTTGAAAACAATGAAGATTACGTTGTTCTATTCAAAGATAGATTGTACGAAGAAGTTATTAAGCAACGAAAGATAAAACCCGCTGATGTTCGGTTGTTTCTGTCTGAATTCTTGGGTGATCCCACTGATAAAAGACTGAGCAAGCTGATAGGGACGGTTATTACATACAACAGTCAGACAGGCCAGTTACAGTTTGATAAACAATCCACAAAAGTCTTTAGGCCGAATATGAAACCAATGGACGTTTCTCGATCAACTGTTAACAAAGCAATTGAATTGGCGGCTAGAGAAATATTATCTTCTCGCAAGTTCAAAGTCCCAACTGCGTTCGGTAACAAAGATTTGAGCATAAGCGGCAACGACGCAAAGATAGACAGAAGAATTAATTATATAACGTCAAAAATAATAAATATATTCGACAACTGTAAATCCAGTAAGATGGTTACTATAGATGAATCTCTGGAAGATGGACTCCTGCAGCTTAATGGAGGTTTAGCTGGAGCCATCGGAAACATATTTGTACTTGACGATGCCACCAAACTGATGAAGATTACAGATAACTCGGAGTCGCTAGGGAATGTTGCTCAAAAGCTATTTAAAAAATTAAGTGTTGAAATCCACAATTTACTCGAATACAATTTTTGTGTCAAAGTTGGCAAGTTTCCAAAACTTTTATTCGACAGCAATGAACATGAAAAGAATTTAGCGAGAGATTTCTTAAATAAACTGTTATTTTACAGTGGCCAAGCTGATGAAAATGGCGTAGAGAAAATTATAAAAAACGACATAGAAGATTACCAACGTGATCACCCGAACTACCTTCAAGCTAAAACTGACGCGATATTTTTAGAATATCATGACAAGATACAGGAATGGTGGATGAAGACGAAAGAAGTAGAGTATCTTACACGAGAAAGCGATTTGTTCCAAAAATCAATAAACAACATTATTGAGGAACCACTAATGAATTCAATAAACGTTACTTATATGAATAAAATAAAAAACCAAACTTACACATTCACTAACAACGCAGTGAGCTCCTTGAACCTGCAGGACAAGCACTTGAAGACTGTCATCGTCACAGAGAGCAGCATACTTACTGTAATGAAAATTTTGCAACATTTGAAGAAAATAGAGCATGTTGTGTTAGACGTCGAGTATCTAATAAAGCTGCCGACGAACGACCGAAACGCACTTCGTACAGAGTTAGCAAATACAAATAAAACTTTAATTTTTGTATGCGATAAAGTACGAAATTCTAGAAATGAAAAGAAAATTTTAGAAAACATTGCAGAAGCAGTTCAAGAGAAAACAACTATTGTAATAACAAACATTATGTTAGTACCAATAATAATAGAATATTTCCCAAATGCAGAGAATATAGCACATGACGAAAAAAGTAGTCTGATTGACATGACTGAAGAGTCACAAAAAGTTATATTGGAGAACGCTAGAGTGTTGTTCCAAGGCATAGAAGTAAGCTTAAATTCAATAATCGATCATAAATCACTGGCATGTTTAAAAGGAGATGTTTTGAACGAAATAATCAATGAAGAATCAGTTGCAGTTGGTAACTTAAATATAAATAGAAATTACAATGAAATTAAACACTTGTATGTTGATAGACGAGTAAAAAAGACAAGAGATAAAGAAGGCAAAATAGTCAAAACTCTTCACAATATACAAGACGACGTTGTACTTGTAACAGCAGAGCCCGGGATGGGCAAGTCAACTCTACTCACTCACTTATCAATTAAAACAAAGGAAGTCAAACCACATGTTTGGATCGTAAGGATAAACTTATTGGAATACTCGACAGAATTCAGCAACTGGAAGAAAGAGAAAACAACTATCGATACATTGGAAACTTTAAAGTTTATGTGTCAAGCCATACTCCGAGACAAACTTGGCATAAAATTTAAAGTAGAAATTGCACTGGAAGAACTAAACGGTGCTATGTATCTGAAACATTGTACAGGCGATCAATGGATTGAGTTCGAACTTAATTTGTTTCTACACCTTTATAACAAAGGCATGGTCATATTCTTATTTGATGGTTTTGACGAAATTTGTCCCCATTATGCAAATGAGGTCATAAAATGTATTAATACTGTCAGTAATCACCCCCGAAAGCATAGAAAGTGGATCACGAGCAGGTCATACAACGAAGTGAAGACCATTTTGCAGCAAGAGTTTGGCTCATCTTATGAAATAGATTACTTCACAAACGAAGAAATGGAAAAGTATTTGGAAATATTTTGGGATTATCATTTGAGATTAGAAGAACTTAATACTGCACAACTCGAAAATGTAAAGAACTTCATTGAATACATGATGGATTCGGAAAACTTAGGACTACATCATTTTGCAATGCCGCTTCACCAAGTATATATCAATGCAGCCTATTACTTGATTAACGAAATTAAGTACAAGCACATCCCCTTATGGACATATAGTACAGATTTTGATGATTCATATTTTATTAAAGTAAAACATGATAACTTTATACTAACATTTTACAAGGATAACAGTAGTGGGAATCCTTTACATCTATACCTCACAGCTGTGTTCTTTGAAGACAATATTAAAAGTGTTAATGTAAACACTAATAAATGGAGTCTGGAAGTCAACGCTTTTACCTTTTACGAACGATTCATGGAAACAAAAATGAAAAATATACGATTTGAAGAGAAAAGTAACATAAATGTAACTATACCCGATAATATTATGACATACGACAAGGAACTTGCTGATTTTATCGAAAAACATAAAAAATTGGCGGCTTACGCCATTTTCAATCGGCATAGTCATATATTGTTCAGTAAGAAAGACTTGACTGAAATCAAAAAGACGATCAGATTCATAGAAAGAGGAGGGGAGAAGACGGGCCTCATATATAGAGTGGCCAACGACATCCCGATATTCATTCACATGACATTTACTGAGTATTTCGCAGTTGAATACATTTGTGATTCTTTACAAAGAGAAAATGATAGCGAAAAGCTAACTTCATGGATGGATTTCATTTTTAACGTGATGTTTTCAATGAATAACTTGATATATATCCGCAACATTTTTGATTACAGGATAAGTATTGACAATAAATTGATGAGAATTTTAGAAAATAATAAAGAAGTGATATTCAATTTGATAATGGAGCAGGGACGAGTATATTCACAAATTGTCAACAGCAAGAGATCAAACCAATATCAAATCGATAAGAGGGAATATTGGGCATTGTCAGATATGTTGCAACAAGAGTTACATAACTTCAAATTATTTTTAAAGTCAGTACTTGAATCCTTCCTGAACGAGAATAACTTGAGTGATTTTCTTGAAATCGTGAAAGGCTCCCAATTGTTAGTGACTGCTAGTAAAAAAAGCGAAGTATTCATAACGTTTGTGATTGATACTGTTAGAAGAATTGATGACTCAAAGCTAATATCTGTTCTACACGATAACTTCACGTTTCTGTCTGACTCCACGATCCGTAGCTGTGTCGAATTAAGTAGTCACGAAATAGTGGGAAGAGTGCTTGTACAAGAGGAACCATCAGACTACCAGATACCTCACCAATCATCATCTCAATTGTCATTGCCGGATAGCCCACCAGCGTGTAATGATTCAGCTTTTCATTTCATTTACGGATTGTCGAGTCGTATATACAAATCCAGTTTGCCATCAGGATCTTCAAAAGACATTCTTTCTAGAAGTATATCAACACCATGTTTGCTGAGAGGGCTCTCCACACGCAGTTTACCTACGCAGAATTTAGCATCCAGTCACTTTAGACGTCTGTCTACATTTAGTTTGCCCTTGGGCGTTTCAGCCTGCAGTTTGACAAGGAATCTTTCAACATCCAATTTGACTAGGCGTCTATCTGAAATTAGTCTGTCTATGCGGTTATCTACACCCCGTCTACCTTCAGGTTCTTGTTCAGGTTCTCTCTCATCTTAAAAAAATATTTGTCTAGTCATTTGCCACGTGGTCATGTATGCTTTTGGCTATTTACCGACTGCCCGAAAACGATGTTATTTGGACTTCGCTTTTCTTTTAAGCGTTGGGGGTTTCAATTTTTTTTATTTAATTGGTATCTTGTTGTAGGAGCTCGTGGCTAAATTAATAACAGCCGCACGAGTCGATCCATCAGGTTAAGCTACGCTTGCAGGGGTTGGTCCGTGGATGGGTGACCATCTTTACATACCGATACTCCTCCGTGCCTTGGAAAGCACGTTAAGCCGTTGGTCCCGGCTGTCAATCGTGGATCTTTGACAGTTGTTACGGGTCGTCAGAAGCTCGTAAGTCTGACAACCGGTCTTAACCGTAATCGTATTACCCAGTAATTGGGTTGTCGAGGCCAGATAGGCAGTCGCTCCATGTAAAATCAAAAGAAATCAAAATCAAAAGTCATTTATTCAAACTAGGCTGAGAACCAGCACTTTTTGAACGTCAAAGTTCTACATAAAGACAGTCCCCCAAAAAACGCCCGCCCGGCACCACTTCCTAGTGTTTTAGCTGTGAAGAAGAAGTGGCCAACAAACTCCCCAGCAACACATCTGTCTGTTAAGTTTTAAGAACTTGAATCTATATATAATTCTAAGCAACAATCTTAACATTATGTAAAACAGAAAAATAAATATATGTCGTCTAAAATATAATCATAAAATTAAATAATCCGCCACTTGCCAGCTAGCACACTCAATCATGCCTTTAAAAACAAACTCAAGCATAAACACTAAACCAAATTAAAGAAGCCTCCATACATAACTGGTGTGCCTGCTTACAAGAACAAAGATAGAAACTATCAAAGGGCTGTGATTCGAAGCCACAAGTGATGAACTAGGGCCATCACACTAAATTTGGTAGACAATTATTATAATTATGAACTCATATAATCTGTCATAACCATAAGCTAAATATGGAGAAAGAACATCAAGTGTAACATTGTCTTGCGTTCAACACAGCGACCAACTATTATTATCTTCTAAGTAGTCGTTGATGGAATAGTATGCCTTCAAACAGAGACTAGATTTAACTTTAGTTTTAAATGCATTAAAAGGCAAGTCAAGAAAAGAACGGGGTAGCTTATTGTAAAATTCGATACCGAGACCCTCAAACGAACCATGAACCCTACGAACACGGTGGGAAGGAACATGAAGTTTATACTTATTTCTGGTGTTAAAATTGTGGATATCACTGGTCTTTTTGTATAAATGTATATTTTGTCTAATGTATAAATATGTTTGCAAAAATGAATTGAGATGCCACCGTGAGAATTCCAATCTCTTTGAAAATTTCTCGTAAAGAAACTCTTGACCCTAACCTGTATATTGCTCGTACAGCAAGTTTTGTAAAATACTGGTATTCAGCTGCATCCGGTTAGACTGGACGCCGACCTCAAGATATTTGGGAAAAGGCGCGGGCAGAAGAAGAGTATCTTGTTGTAAACATGCGTATAATGCAGTGGGCTGCAATATTGTTACCACGAATGATTTTATTATTAAGTAAAATTGTATGTTGTGGCCGTAAATTGTCCCTAAATAAACAAAATAAATATAAAAAAACCGGCTAAGTGCGAGTCGGAGTCGCACACGAAGGGTTCCGTACCATAAACCAGAAAAAAAAATTTGGGCTGTATCTCATGTACCGTAAGAGCGGTTGCCCACTACGTCCGATACTTATCCGTCAAAATACAGATCTTTAGAAAACTCAAACCGAACTCGAATCGGTAGTGCGTAATAGGTTACGGGTAGGTAGGCCATACAAATTGTTCTACGACCACGCCGGACCGTTATTTCACGGATAAGTATCGGACGTAGTGCGCAACCGCTCTAATACTCGTAGATAGACAGCTGTAATTTTCAACAAAACAAAACTTCAACAGTGAAGCTATTACGGATCGTGAGATACAGCCCGCTGACAGACAGACGGAGAGCGGAGTCTTAGTAATAGGGTCCCGTTGGTTATCCTTTGGGTACGGAACCCTAAAAACAAAATGGCGTCGCCATTAAAATAGTGAGTTCGTATTTTTTTGTGACATGAATTTGTCTGGGTATCACAAGGCATCTCCTACAATATTTGTGACTAAAGATTATGTTTAGTTGTTGTTGTTATTTTTAAGGTGTGTACGATATTTTTCAAATGTCTTTTGATACACGTGGGCATTTGTCATTGCAGCAGGTGGAATAGACGCCCGAGTCAATGGAGAGGCCGTTATGGGTCCAAGAAACTGCAATAACAAAGTTTGCCGATTTGCATCAAAATTGTATTATTTTACGACTTTTTTTATACTTATATAAAAAAGAAGACAAAAAAGAAAGAAGTAAAATAAGGAAAGAAGGAAGTCGTAAATTAATATAATTTAACTAACTAACTTTAGTTGAGAAAGATGAAAAAGAACTATCTTATTTTTTATGTTTTATGAATCTTTCTAATTAAAGATATTATGTGAAAATTATACTTTGATTTTATTTCTCTAGTATTAAGTATTAGCAAGCTGAATTAGAACCACTTCCTCTATAACCTCTTTTTTTTTTGGGCTGGAAAATCATCCTATGACTTCTCCCGCTCTACTCAGAGCGGGAGAAGTCAGCGAAGCGTGTCAGACTCTTACTGACTTAAGCCCACCTCTGTTCCTTCCTTGCCCAGACTGCCCAGGGGCGCGGTTTCCTCTATAACCTACGGAGTTGAATTTTCACAAGTTGGTTCAGTTCCAATGACAACGCATTATTGTGGTTACCATGACCTGAATTGATATCCGGGATCAGCTCAAAATAAAGGAACCCATTATCGGTCAACAACATAGACACGAAATTTTGTGTACGAATTTAATTATGATAGTCGGTATAAACGGGGTAAGTAATTAATTAATTTATTTATTTAGTACATGGAGGACTTACAGCTAATGTGATAACCTACCGCTATTTAAAAAAATTGAGGCTTAAGCACCTTCTGGCCGAATTCACACTAATTGTGAATGGATCTAAAGCATATTCTTTGCATACATCATTGAAACTACTGCTTGCGCGCACAATATAACTGTTTCGCCTATAATTCGAAGATATGTGAGGTACACGTAAGGGTGGGCGAAATGTTTTTCTTGGCACATTTAAATACAATTTTGACAATAACTCAGGGTTATCAATACTGTTATTGAGGATTTTCAACAAGAATAAACAGTCAGAAATTTTCCGTCGATCTAGCAGTGGTAGCAGATGATACTTCTTACAGAGTCCAATATAACCGGTTGACTGATATGGAATCTTTTGATGAAAGCAAATATATTTTATGAAACGTCTTTGGATGTTTTCAATGCGGTCAATGTATTTATGATAACGTGGATTCCATATCTGAGACGCATACTCTAGCTGACCTCTTACAAAAGTGAATTACAAGTTTTAGCATCTGTAAAACACTTAGAGAGACGCAATATAAACCTAAGCAGTTTAGAAGTTTTTTTAACAATTGCATCAATGTGTGTGTCAAAATCTACCTTACTGTCTTGATGGACGCCCAAGTCACGAATAGAATTGCACCTTGGCAAGATCTGGCCCGCTGAAGTATAAGTAGTGGCTAGGACTACACGGTTTCTAGTGTAAGTGATCACCGAACACTTGGATGGGTTGAGTTCGAGTTTATTAGTCCGACAATACTCTTCGAGCCGACACTAGCCAGTCTGGGGTGCTAGTCTATCTTCGAGCGTTAAAATAGTAGCAAAGATTGTCATGTCATCGGCAAAGTAAAGTAGTTTGGATGAATGGAGGCACTGATCGATGTCGTTCACGTAGACTACAAATAAATAAGGACCAAGCGTGCCCAGCGTGCCCAGCGGAGTTTACCCAACTAGACATATAATTGTTGAGTACTACTGCTTGTGACCCGTTATCAATGTAAGAGGAGAACCGCTTCAAAAGGTCCCCACGGATGCCCATGTAGCCTAGTTTCTTTATCAGGGTATCATGGTCGATCCGATCGAATGCCTTGCTGTAATCTGTGTAAACCACAACGACCTGGCTGCCATTATCCGTAGCATCCGTAATGAAATCATTAAATAAAATAAAGTTAGAAGTGGTAGACCGAAATTTAAAAAATCCGTGCTGAAAGGAGCTGAACGAGCTAGCAAGGGCGGGATATATGATATGATATATGATATAATTATAAAATCTCAAATATTTACAAGATATAACAACTGAATCTTGAATTTAATTTTATATAATGATCAGTTAATGTATTAAACAATGGATATAATTTTAAAGTAATTAATTTTTATAAGCATATCATGCATTGAATATAAAATCGTTCGATATATCACTCAAAAGACATAAAACCTATTCAGTATATATAAAACACATAAAAAAAGAGCCACCACTCCCCCCCCCCCCCACCACCACCACCACCACCCCACCCCACCCCACCCCACTTTCCCCGGTCTTTTTGGACGAGTTCGAACTCGTCCAAAAAGACCGGGGAAAGTGGAAGGAGAGACAGCACAGCCACATCTTTTTTTTCTGTTGGTATCATCCTATGATTTCTCCCGCTCTGTGTGGAGCGGGAGAGCGTGTCAGACTCTTACTAACTAAAACCCACCCCTGTTCCTTCCAGCCAGCACAAGCTCATCTATCTGCGGGTTTGCGAGTATATTTGAGAGAGTCACAGGTAACTGAAGGGTGGACATACGGACGGGTTTAGCCAGTAAGAGTCTGACTCCCCCTCCCGTTATTGATACTAGCTGCGCCCCGCGGTTTCACCCGCGTAGACCCGTATAAAAAGTCTATGCGTTAATCCAGGGTATAAGCTATCCACATACCAAATTGCATCCAAAACGGTCTAGCCGTTTCAGCGTGAAGAAGTAACAAACATACAATCACACACACTCACAAACTTTCGCCTTTACAGTATTAGTGTGATTTCCCATCCCAAAAAACAAAAAAAAAACTCATCTATCTATCGGAAAAGAAAAGTCTAAATCCTCAGGAAGGTTCTCATAAAAATAAACATTGGAAACATTGGACGGATAACTGTAAAAACCACCTTTTTCTTTATTACATTGAAACTGTTCCCAGCTGTCAATATTAGGATGTTATTACACCAATCGATCGTCGATCGATGGTAGAATGCATTAGTCGACGTCGATCGATACTAGAATGGATTAGTCGACGTCCACTGGTCGATTGCATCGATCGACAATCGATCGATTGGTGTAATAACGCCCTTAGGTGATCCGATCTGAGATCAATTTGATAAAACGACGTCTGTCGAGTCAGTTAGTACTACTGTGACGACCTTATGTTGGCGACCTTATGTTGGAGACTGGCACGTTGGAAGTTTGGAACGCCGATTGAAAATTAAGAAGAAGGAAGACTTTTGTTTTTGACTAGACTTCTGCTAGCTCGTCCGAAGAGAGCACATGTATTATTTTTATTATTCAATATAACGTATAAGTTCGCCAGTCCTCTTTTCTTTATAACACAACACACATAAGCAGTCACTCTCGTACACCACACTCTCGCACTGCCAGCGAGTACGACAACCCCCAGACGCGTATAAGAAATGTCCAGGGACTTTGCACCACGAGAAGGTGCTCCAGGTCCCTATAAGTGGTGGAGGCGCCGGGTACCTATAATACTCAGCGTTAGCCTTTTAATGTCCTCACTGCTGGGGCACAGGTCTCCTCTCTATGAGAGGAATGGGCCGTAATCCACCACGCGGGCCCAGTGCGGATTGGTGGATATCACATGTCTTCGAAATTCTTTGAATTTCGAATGTAATTAGGAGTACCATGGGACATAATGTAACTGTTTTTTTGACATGAACGAGCATGGCAGTTGAGAGTTTGTCATGCTCACTCAAATCGTCTCGCTGATGGTGGCGCGTGTGTTGGGTCATTCGGTTCCCTTCAATATGATTGAATTGAGTGGTGCTCCACGCGTCATGTCCGTGAACGGGCGCCGTCAATTGAGACTGGGTATCTCATAACTGCCACTGGCTTATTTTAATCTTTCTTTTTTTATTGTTTATTTAACATTGTTCTCGTACAACAGAAGCAATAAGACATATGTTACCAGGATTTTTGTAATACATAACATGGTTTAAAAAACTTTTTAACAAAAAAATTAACCGACGAAAAAGAACTAAAAAGCAAAAAATAAATAAAACTTTTAAGTCTTGAGTAATGAGCATATTTACCTACACAAAATATCAAATTTTATATAAACTAATTTTGAGTCGGCGCCAAACAACAATCTGATTATTAAATATCTAAATTTTATAAGTACTTACAAATGAAGAAGGCTGTAAGTAGGTAATTAATCATTTTATTAATTGGCGCCGACTCAAAATTAGTTTATATAAAATTTGATATTTTGTGTTGGTAAATATGCTCATTACTCAAGACTTAAAAGTTTTATTTATTTTTTGCTTTTTAGTTCTTTTTCGTCGGTTAATTTTTTTGTTAAAAAGTTTTTTGTTTTATGATTTTTTGTGGCTCGCATCATCTTGTAACACTCTGAGGCAAATTTCTAATTCTTCATCATTCCTCTTGCCACTCAGCTGATGAAATTACCATCCTTCCATGAAGTTCCCAGGATATTGACCAGTTGAGGTTACCTCCAATACTGTAAAGACGTCTTTTCTTCAAACCATATTAAGTGGTGTTTGTCACTAAAACTAGTTTTATATCTAACTACTATTGTTTAGGAAAGCTATGGTTTCCATCATCAGCTCAGTTTCATGATGTGATGGTTCCTAAATGCAAATACCTGATTAAGTTATGAAAAGTAAACAGAAAGAATATTCGTGCCCAATTTTCGAGGTTCTCTCTCATTTTATTCAGGATCCCATGATCAGATCCTGATGTCCTTGACATGGGACCACCCTTGAGGTATACCCTATCCAAGAAAAGAAGAATCATCAAAATCGGTTCATAAATAACGGAGTGAGGGCCGAACATACATACAGAAACGCTAAACGTATCCACAATTTTTGAGGTTTTCTCTCAATTTTATCAAGATTCCATTGTCACATCCTGACTTCCTTATTATGGGACCATCCTTGAGGTATACCCTATCCAACAAAAAGAGAATAATCAAAATCGGTTCATAAATAACGGAGTGAAGGCCGAACATATATACAGAAACGCTAAACGTGCCCACAATTTTCAAGGTTTTCTCTCAATTTTATCAGGTTTCCACTGTCAGATCCTGACTTCCTTGACATGGGACCACCCTTGAGGTATACCCTATCTAATAAAAAAAGAATAATCAAAATCGGTTCATAAATGACGAAGTGAGGGCTGAACATACAAATTTCTAATTCTTCATCATTCCTCTTGCCACTGAGCTGATGAAATTACCATCCTTCCATGAAGTTCTCAGGATATTGACCAGTTGAGGTTACCTCAAATACTGTAAAGACGTCTTTTCTTCAAACCATATTAAGTGATATTTGTCACTAAAACTAGTTTTATATCTAACTACTATTGTTTAGGAAAGCTATGGTTTCCATCATCAGCTCAGTTTCATGATGTGATGGTTCCTAAATGCAAATACCTGATTAAGTTATGAAAAGTAAACAGAAACAATATTCATGCCCAATTTTCGAGGTTCTCTCTCAATTTTTTCAGGATCCCATGATCAGATCCTGATGTCCTTGACATGGGACCACCCTTGAGGTATACCCTATCCAAGAAAAGAAGAATCATCAAAATCGGTTCATAAATAACGGAGTGAGGGCCGAACATACATACAGAAACGCTAAACGTATCCACAATTTTTGAGGTTTTCTCTCAATTTTATCAAGATTTCATTGTCACATCCTGACTTCCTTATTATGGGACCATCCTTGAGGTATACCCTATCTAACAAAAAAAGAATAATCAAAATCGGTTCATAAATAACGGAGTGAAGGCCGAACATACATACAGAAACGCTAAACGTGCCCACAATTTTCAAGGTTTTCTCTCAATTTTATCAGGTTTCCACGGTCAGATCCTGACTTCCTTGACATGGGACCACCCTTGAAGTATACCCTATCTAATAAAAAAAGAATAATCAAAATCGGTTCATAAATGACGAAGTGAGGGCTGAACATACACAAAAAAAAAAAAAAAAAAATATATATACGGTCGAATTGAGAACCTCCTCCTTTTTTTCGTCGGTTAAAGAGTGTCCATGGAGATTTTTGCACGTTCTTCTCCATAGAGATCTACGCCTTGGAATGTGCAATTAGCTTCATCTTTCTGACGACCGACTGACTAATGACAATTCAAAAGTGCGTGTAAATGGTTAATTTGAAATAAATGCTTTGAATTTGAATTCGAGTTTTTAGTTCTAGCACATTTCTAGCCGGTTTCCACACGATGTTTTTCTTCACCGTTTTGAGAGCAGTGGTGATGACATAATATACACAAAGTAAAGCGCCTGTCTTTTTTTGTGAGGTGGGAAATCATCCCATGACTTCTCCCGCTCTGGGTGGAGCGGGAGGGCGTGTCAGACTTGTTACTGAGTAATAATAATAATAATAATAATAATAATAATCATCATTATCATTACATCTGTGGCCCGGCTGTCAATTTGACTGACGAAGAAAATTTTCTCACTGATATTTTTATTTAATTTACTTATATTTAAATCAAGAAACATGTCCAATCAACAAAAAAAAACCAGGAAAAAATAATCATAATAAATCACCACAACAATACGGAAACAAAATTGACATAACATGGAAATAAAAATGTAATGGACCGAAAATGCAGACAAGAAGCCAGGCACGTTTACAAAATGCACAACCAACATCTTCGGGTTCGTCGCTCAGCTCCGCCTCGCAGCCGCCGGGACCTGCGCCAGCCGTGAGTCAAGTGATTCCGGCCGCTGCAGTTGCGTCGAGCTCGAGCGACGAATACACCACTCCGCCGACGACACCACCACCTGCGCGTCGACGGGGAAGAGGCCGACCACCAGCCAGCTTGGAACCTCGAGGCCCGCCGGCCTCTGATAGGGTTCCCGCTGTCGGTGGAAGTGTGCAGCGCATGCGATGGACGCAAAGTATTAACGAAAACGTCATGCGCTCATACTTTGGGGCTACAGAGGGGGGAAGTAACCTGACTGCGTACCGTGGTCGGATGCTCTCTCTGTTTCAGGTGCTTGAGCCAGCTGTCAACGTTTCGGCCCAACGACTGTCGGATCAGGTGCGGGTCATCCAGCGTAACCGTATGCTGGATGACGCCGTACTTGATCGACTACGCCTCGAATCACGGAGTAGCCGTGTCTCACCTGTTTTGCCACCGGCCGCGGTGCAACTGCAACCCAATGCTTCACCGCGACCCGACTACGTTGGTGAAGATGATGATGACGCGGCTATATCCGTGAGTACTCAATGCAATGAACGATTGAGGAGCGCTTTGGAGGATGCATTCCGGGAGTACCGCTCCACACCACCTGGGCTTAGACCTCGTCTACCTCGTTTGCCCATGCATAAGAAAAATAAGGCGCTGGTGTGTGCTCTAGATTCGCAGCTATCAAATTGTTTTGATAACAGCAAAGACCTTGCCGATACCCACTCAATCTTATACTGCGCAGCTGCAGCGGCATGTCGTGTAGCTCACGTCAAGTTCACCAATTGTGACAGAGCTACACGACCTGCTGTACCAGCTTGGCAGTGTAGAATTGAGCGTCGTATCGGTGAGGCTAGAGCACTCATCGGCAAGCTTATCTGCTTCAGGGAGGGCAACACTCGCCCTAGGGTGATGCGTTTCGTGAGGCGGGCGTTCTCGGGGACTGATATTAGTTCCCGAGATTATCTGACCCGCGTCACAGAGCGTATTGACTTCCTGAAGCAGAAGGTCTATGCATGGGCAAATCGTATTCGTCGGTACAAGCGGCGAGTGGAGCGGTACACTCAGAATCGCACTTTCCAAAGCAACGAAAGGTGGGTTTATAGGGCTTGGGAGCGACCGGACCAAGGTGTATCTGATAGGCATCTACCTGATGATGACGCTATGAGTTCATTCTGGCGCAGCATCTGGTCGGTGCCTGTCAGGCACACCGAGGGTGATTGGACTCGAGAGGTCGAGCGTGCGTGCGACCTTATACCAGAAATGGGGGCAATTACCATCAGCCCCCAAGATGTAGCTCGTGCAGTCCGTCCGTTGCCTAACTGGAAATCTCCAGGGCCGGACGGGCTGCACAATTTCTGGATTAAATGGTTCCAAAGGTCGCACGCTCGCTTGGCAGCTCAGTTCCAGTCTGCCTTAGAGTCAGGGTCGCTGCCCCAGTTTCTTACGACAGGAATAACCCACCTGCTCCATAAATCAGGTAGTACTGCGGAACCTAAGAATTATAGACCGATCACGTGTTTACCGACGGTCTATAAAGTTCTTACATCCATTCTGAGAGCTAAAATTAACATCCACATTGATAAAAATCGTATCATATCAGCCTCCCAGAATGGATGTAGGAATGGGTCCCGTGGTACTAAGGAGCTGCTCCTCATCGATATTGCTATTAGCCAACAGGTTCGTCGTTCTCGAAGAGATCTGTCGACATGTTGGATAGATTACAAGAAGGCCTATGACTCGGTGCCACATACATGGCTCATGAGGGTGCTGGAGTTGTACAAAGTTGATGCAACTCTGCGCACCTTCCTGATGTCGTGTATGGGGCAGTGGAGTACAGTCCTTCACTATCCAGGATGTCGGCAGATACAGGAGAACAGCGAACCGATAAGGATCGAGCGTGGCATATTCCAGGGCGACAGTCTGAGTCCACTGTGGTTTTGTCTGGCCCTCAACCCTCTCAGTACATTACTGGAGGGTTCGGGACAAGGCTATCGGTTGAGAAGAGGTGGTCAGGTCATATCACACCTCCTTTACATGGATGATCTGAAACTCTTTGCCCCCAACAACTTGCAACTGATGAAGCTACTGAAGGTAACAGAAACCTTCAGTAGCGCCATCAGGATGGAATTTGGTGTGGACAAATGTGCAGTCATGCATGTAAAGCGAGGGGAGATTATGGAATCCGTGGGAACTCAACTCTCGGATTCCATACACCTTAGATCCCTCTGCTCAACCGAAACCTACAAGTATTTGGGTATGTCGGAAGCGTTAGGCATCAATACTGCTGCCGTGAAACAGTCGCTGAAGGAGCACTTCCTTGGCCGCCTGAATAAAGTACTAAATAGTCTTTTATCAGGCGGGAACAAGGTGCGCGCCTTCAACGGTTGGGTCATGCCGGTGTTGATGTACTCTTTCGGCATACTCAAATGGACTCAGACGGAACTTGACGCCCTGGATAGGAGGGTCCGCACACTGCTGACCGCAAATCGGATGCATCACCCACGATCATCGGTGATGAGACTGTATATCCCGCGGAAATGTGGGGGTCGTGGCTTCTTAAATGTTAAGACCCTACACAACCGCGAGGTATGCAGCCTTAGGGAATATTTCCTAGAAACCGACGTGGGTATGCATCGAGATGTGGTCGCTGTGGACAAGGGCCTCACCCCGCTCTCCTTGGCAAACGAGAACTGGCGCAAACTTAAAGTACTGGATACTAATGACCGCAGGGAAGTATGGCAGAGCAAGGAGCTTCACGGACGCTTTTACCGGGTCCTACATGGACCTGATGTAGACCTCTTAGCGTCCGTATCCTGGCTGCGCTTTGGTGACCTATTCGGGGAAACCGAAGGTTTTGTCTGTGCGATTATGGACGAAGTTATGATGACGAATAACTACCGGAAATATATTGTGAAGGACGGTACGGTTGACATCTGTCGGGCATGCCACCGACCCGGGGAATCAATCCGACACATTATTTCTGGTTGTTCTCGTCTAGCTAACGGAGACTATTTGCATAGACACAACCTTGTAGCCAGGATTATCCATCAGCAACTTGCTCTTAAATACAATCTTGTGGAATCTGAAGTACCGTACTATAGGTATGAGCCCGACCCAGTTCTCGAAAATGGCAATATCACGTTGTATTGGGATCGATCTATCATCACTGATAGGACTATTGTTGCCAATAAGCCTGACATAGTGGTGATAGATCGACAAGAGCGTCGCACAATGATTGTTGATATAGCTGTCCCTCATGACGAGAACCTCGTGAAGGCTGAGAAAGATAAAAAAACAAAGTATCTTGATCTGGCTCGCGAGGTTGTTGACATGTGGGAGGTGGATACAGCAGTCATTGTGCCGATAGTCGTGACGGCCAATGGCTTAATAGCCAAGAGCCTCGACGAACACCTAAGGAGGCTCTCGTTGGGCAGCTGGATCAAGGGCTTGATCCAGAAGGCAGTACTCCTGGACACGGCGCGCATAGTTAGGAGGTTCCTCTCCCAGGAGCCCTGACCACCGGTAGCTTGGACCCTATCCCGATACCGGTGGGATACTATTTTTTATATTTTTAAATGTTTTTATATTTTGATATTTTAATATTTAAAAATGTAAATTGTATGTTTAAACTATAAAATAAATGGAATAATAATAATATCTGTGGCCCGCCTGTCAAGCCGATTGTCATAATTTTTTCCATATATTTTTCCTAAACTATTTATATTTATTATCATGTTTACAATAGTGAAAATAAGACCGAAAACGAGAGAAAAAAAAATATTATCAAGTGCAAATCATAGTGAACAACAGTGAGATGAGAACTACAAAATTTAAAACGGAATTTATGACAACGTGAAAATGCTAACTAGGAACCGGGCCAAATTACTGACCACACACCCAACATCTTCGGGTTCGTCGCTCAGCTCCGCCTCGCAGCCGCCGGGACCTGCACCAGCCGTGAGTCGAGTGATTCCGGCCGCTGCAGTTGCGTCGAGCTCGAGCGACGAATACACCACTCCGCCGACGACACCACCACCTGCGCGTTGACGGGGAAGAGGCCGACCACCAGCCAGTTTGGAACCTCGAGGCCCACCGGCCTCTGATAGGGTTCCCGCTGCCGGTGGAAGTGTGCAGCGCATGCGATGGACACAATCCATTAACGAAAACGTCATGCGCTCATACTATGGGGCTACAGAGGGGGGAATTAACCTGACTGCGTACCGTGGTCGGATGCTCTCTCTGTTTCAGGTGCTTGAGCCAGCTGTCAACGTATCGGCCCAACGACTGTCGGATCAGGTGCGGGTCATCCAGCGTAACCGTATGCTGGATGATACCACACTTGATAGACTACGCCTCGAATCACGGAGTAGCCGTGTCTCACCTACTTCGCCACCGGTCGCGGTGCAACTGCAACCTAATGCACCACCGCGACCTGACCACGTTGGTGAAGATGATGATGACGTGGCTATATCCGTGAGTACCCAGTGTAACGAACGATTGAGGAGCGCTTTGGAGGATGCATTCTGAGAGCACCGCTCCACACCGCCTGGGCTTAGACCTCGTCTACCTCGTTTGCCCATGCATAAGAAAAATAAGGCGCTGGTGTGTGCTCTAGATTCGCAGCTATCAAATTTTTTTGATAGCAGCAAAGACCTTGCTGATACCCACTCAATCTTGTACTGCGCGGCTGCAGCGGCATGTCGTGTAGCTCACGTCAAGTTCCCCAACAGTGACAGAGCTGCACGACCAGCTGTACCAGCTTGGCAGTGCAGGATCGAGCGTCGTATCGGTGAGGCTAGAGCACTCATTGGCAAGCTTATCTGCTTCAGGGAGGGCAACACTCGCCCTAGGGTGATGCGCTTTGTGAGGCGGGCATTCTCGGGGACTGATATAAGTTCCCGAGATTATCTGACCCGCGTCACAGAGCGTGTCGACTTCCTGAAGCAGAAGATCTATGCATGGGCAAACCGTATTCGTCGGTACAAGCGGCGAGTGGAGCGGTACACTCAGAATCGCACATTCGAAAGCAACGAAAGGTGGGTTTATAGGGCTTGGGAGCGACCGGACCAAGGTGTGTCCGATACGCACCTACCTGATGACGACGCCATGAGCTCATTCTGGCGCGGCATCTGGTCGGTGCCGGTCAGGCACACCGAGGGTGATTGGACTCGAGAGGTCGAGCGCGCGTGCGATCTTATACCAGAAATGGGGGCTATTACCATCAGCCCCCAAGATGTAGCTCGTGCAGTCCGTCCGTTGCCTAACTGGAAATCTCCAGGGCCGGACGGTCTGCACAATTTTTGGATAAAATGGTTTCAAAGGTCGCACGCTCGCTTGGCAGCTCAGTTCCAGTCTGCCCTAGAGTCAGGGTCGCTGCCACAGTTCCTTACGACAGGAGTAACCCACCTGCTCCATAAATCAGGTAGTACTGCGGAACCCAAAAATTATAGGCCAATCACGTGTTTACCGACGGTCTATAAAGTTTTTACATCCATCCTGAGAGCCAAAATTAACAATCATATTGACACAAATTTTATCATGTCTGCCTCTCAGAATGGATGTAGGAACGGGTCCCGTGGTACTAAGGAGCTGCTCCTCATTGATGTTGCCATTAGCCAACAGGTTCGTCGTTCTCGAAAAGATCTGTCGACATGTTGGATAGATTATAAGAAGGCCTATGACTCGGTGCCACATACATGGCTCATGAGGGTGCTGGAGCTGTACAAAGTGGATGCAACTTTGCGCACCTTCCTGATGTCATGTATGGGACAGTGGAGGACGGTTTTTCACTATCCAGGATGTCGACAAATCCGGGAGAACAGCGAACCGATAAGGATCGAGCGTGGCATATTTCAGGGCGACAGTCTGAGTCCACTGTGGTTTTGTCTGGCCCTAAACCCTCTCAGTACTCTACTGGAGGGTTCGGGCCAAGGCTACCGGTTGAGAAGAGGTGGTCAGGTCATATCACACCTCCTTTACATGGATGATCTGAAACTCTTTGCCCCCAACAACTTGCAACTGATGGAGCTACTGAAGGTAACAGAAACCTTCAGTAGCGCCATCAGGATGGAATTTGGTGTGGACAAATGTGCAGTCATGCATGTAAAGCGAGGGGAGATTATGGAATCCGTGGGAACTCAACTCTCGGATTCCGTACACCTTAGATCCCTCTGCTCAACCGAAACCTACAAGTATTTGGGTATGTCGGAAGCGTTAGGCATCAGTACTGCTGAAGTGAAACAGTCGTTGAGGGAGCGCTTCTTTGGCCGCCTGAATAAAGTACTGAATAGTCTTTTATCAGGCGGGAACAAGGTGCGCGCCTTCAACGGTTGGGTCATGCCGGTATTGATGTACTCTTTCGGCATACTCAAATGGACTCAGACGGAACTTGACGCCCTGGATAGGAGGGTCCGCACACTGCTGACCGCAAATCGGATGCATCACCCACGATCATCGGTGATGAGGCTGTATATCCCGCGGAAGTGTGGGGGTCGTGGGTTCTTAAATGCTAAGACCCTACACAACCGCGAGGTATGCAGCCTTAGGGAGTACTTCCTCAAAGCTGACGTGGGTATGCATCGAGATGTGGTCGCTGTGGACAAGGGCCTCACCCCGCTCTCCTTGGCAAAAGAGAACTGGCGCAAACCTACAGTACTGGATACTAATGACCGCAGGGAAGTATGGCAGAGCAAGGAGCTTCACGGGCGCTTTTACCGGGTCCTACATGGGCCCGATGTAGATCTCTTAGCGTCCGTATCCTGGCTGCGCTTTGGTGACCTCTTCGGGGAAACCGAAGGTTTTGTCTGTGCGATTATGGACGAAGTTATTATGACGAATAACTACCGGAAATATATTGTGAAGGACGGTACGGTTGACATCTGTCGGGCATGCCACCGGCCCGGAGAATCAATACGACACATTATTTCTGGTTGTTCTCGTCTAGCTAACGGAGACTATTTGCATAGACACAACCTTGTAGCCAGGATTATCCACCAGCAACTTGCTCTTAAATACAATCTTGTGGAATCTGAAGTACCGTACTATAGGTATGAGCCCGACCCAGTTCTCGAAAATGGCAATATCACGTTATATTGGGATCGATCTATCATCACTGACAGGACTATTGTTGCCAATAAGCCTGACATAGTGGTGATAGATCGACAAGAGCGTCGCACAATGATTGTTGATATAGCTGTCCCTCATGACGAGAACCTCGTGAAGGCTGAGAGAGATAAAAAAACAAAGTATCTTGATCTGGCTCGCGAGGTTGTCGACATGTGGGAGGTGGATACAGTAGTCATTGTGCCGATAGTCGTGACGGCCAATGGCTTAATTGCCAAGAGCCTCGACCAACATCTCAGGAGGCTCTCGTTAGGCAGTTGGATCAAGGGCTTGATCCAGAAGGCAGTACTCCTGGACACGGCTCGTATTGTTAGGAGATTCCTTTCTCAGGAGCCCTGACCACCGGTAGCTTGGACCCTATTCCCGATACCGGTGGGCTACTACTTTTTATATTTTTAAATGTTTTTGTATTTATTTATGTTTTTATATGTAAGTACCTAAATATTTGAAAATGTAAAGTGTATGTATATAAGATTAAATAAATGGAATAATAATAAAAAAGCCAAGCAGCCAAGCTGCCAAGCTGATAAGCTGCCATTTTAAACACTTGCCGAATAGTTCGAAAATTTTTACAATTAGATTTAGATAACAATTTCACTACAGTACAAACCAATTTATCATCTGAAAGAATTAACTAGGATCTCACCTTGGTTCACACCCGTGAGATTCTAGCAAATACCAGGTTTTACCCTGAGAAAAACAAATTTTGGAAAAATAATAATAATAATAATAATGGCAAAATGGCAACCCACTGGCAACACATGTCATATTTTTTCTATTCCACTTTAAAATCATAAAATCCATATTTTTTCACCCAAAACTGGAATCAATTGTACCAAACAAGAAGCCCATACAAGAAATATTATAGCAAAACCTTCAAATACTCAAACAAACCAAATAATAAACAAAAAAGAAGAATATTTATGCAGGATTGCAGTATGACGTCTGTCAATGGCGACGTACATATATATGTAAACAGAATGATGGAAAAATGGAATAAATAAAATTAAATGTTGACCAGAGCAGCTGCCCGTAGCGCACGCCTTCCACCCCCGGACTCGCTGCTCAGCTCCGCCTTGCCGCCGCCGGACCTCGGATCACCAGTGTCACCGGCGGCTGCAGCCGCGTCGAGCTCGAGCGACGAGTATTTCTCCCCGCCTACGTCGCCAACACCTGTACGTCGGCAGGGGAGAGGCCGGCCACCGAACAGCCTGGGACTTAGGGGCCAACCGGCCCCGAGCCGGGTCCCCGCTGCCGGTGGTTGTGTGCAGCGTATGAGATGGACTCAGTCCATTAATGAAAACGTCATGCGCGCATACTATGGGTCTACAGAGGGGGGAACTAACCTCACTGCGTACCGTGTCAGGATGCTATCTCTGTTCCAGGAACTAGAACCAACCGTAGACGTCTCGGCACAACGATTGTCGGATCAGGTGCGAGTCATCCAACGTAATCACAGGTTGGACGATGCTGCACTTGATAGGCTGCGCTCAGAGGTACTGAGCAACCCTATCATCTCTACTCCGATACAGACCGTGGAACAAGCGCCTGCTATTGATGCAATGCCACCGCGGCTCAATAATATAAGTGATGAGGCAGATGATAGGGTTGTCACGGTAAGTAGCCAGTGCAACAATCGACTGAGGAGCGCACTGGAGGATGCGCTTCGCGAGTATAGATCCACTCCGACCGAACTTAGACCCCGTTTACCACGGTTACCCATGCACAAAAAAAATAGGGCGTTGGTGTGTGCTTTGGACTCGCTGCTTGAGAATATCTTTAATAGCAGCGAGAACCTCGTTGATACGCACTCAATCTTGTATTGCGGGGCTGTTGCGGCATGTCGTTTAGCTAACGTAAAGTTCCCAAATAGTGACGTAGCTATTCGACCAAAGCCTGCTGTACCAGCCTGGCAATGCAGAATCGAGAGGCGTATCGATGGGGCCAGGGTACTCATCGGCAAACTAATCTGCTTCAGGAAGGGCAATACACGCCCACGTGTGATGCGCTTTGTGAAGCGGGCGTTCTCGGGGACTGAAATCAGCCCTCGAGAATACATGTCCCATGTCACGGAGCGCATCGACTTCCTGAAGCAGAAAGTTTGTGCATGGGCAAACCGTATTCGGCGGTATAAGCGGCGAGTTGACCGGTACTCGCAGAATCGCATGTTCCAGTGCGATGAGAGGTGGGTATATAGAGCTTGGGAGCGACCTGAACAAAATGTGACGGACGGCTGCCGCCCGGATGATGTCGCCACGAGTACATTCTGGCGCAGCATTTGGTCGGTGCCCGTCTGTCACACTGAGGGTGGCTGGATGCGTGATGTTGAGCGCGTGTGCGAAGCTATACCAGAAATGGAGAAAGTTAATATCAGCCCAACAGATATAGCCAGAGCAGTCCGTCCGTTACCGAATTGGAAGTCTCCAGGACCGGACGGACTGCAAAACTTCTGGCTAAAGTGGTATAGCAGCTCACACGCGCTTCTAGCATCTCAATTTCAGTCATCCTTAGAGTCTGGGTTGCTGCCTGAGTTCCTAACAACTGGTGTTACCCACCTGCTCCATAAAACAGGTGGTACCGCGGAACCTAAGAATTATAGACCGATAACGTGTTTGTCGACGGTCTATAAACTTCTTACATCCATCCTGAGAGCGAAAATTAATCATCACATTGAGAGTAATTTAATTATGTCTGCCTCTCAGAATGGATGTAGGAACGGGTCCCGCGGTACTAAGGAGCTACTCCTCATAGACATGGCCATAAGCCAGCAGGTTCGTCGATCCCACAAGGATTTGTCGACATGCTGGATAGATTATAAGAAGGCCTACGACTCTGTTCCACATACATGGCTCATGAGGGTGTTGGAGTTGTACAAAATAGATGCAACTCTGCGCACCTTCCTTGGGTCATGTATGGGACAATGGAAGACGGTCCTTCGCTATCCAGGATGTCGACCAATCCAGGGGAACGATGAACCTATATGGATTAAACGGGGAATATTTCAGGGCGACAGTTTGAGTCCTCTTTGGTTCTGCTTAGCTCTGAATCCTCTAAGCACATTGCTGGAGGATTCGGGGCTGGGCTATCGGTTGAGAAGAGGTGGTCAGGCCATATCTCACCTTCTTTACATGGATGACCTGAAACTCTTTGCCCCCAACAATTTGCGACTGATGAAGTTACTGAAGGTAACTGAAACTTTCAGTAACGCGATCAGGATGGAATTTGGTGTGGACAAATGTGCAGTCATGCATGTAAAGCGAGGGGGGATTATGGAATCCGAAGGGATTCAACTCTCGGATTCCATACACCTTAGATCCCTCTCCTCGACCGAAACATACAAATATTTGGGTATGTCGGAAGCGTTAGGCATTAACGTTACTGACATGAAACAATCGCTGAAGGAGCGCTTCTTTGGCCGCCTGAAAAAAGTATTGAACAGCCTTTTGTCGGGCGGGAATAAGGTGCGCGCCTTCAACGGTTGGGTCATGCCGGTTTTGATGTACTCTTTCGGCATACTCAAATGGACTCAGACCGAACTCGACGCCCTGGATAGGAAGGTCCGTACGCTGCTGACCGCAAACCGGATGCATCACCCACGATCATCGGTGATGAGACTGTACATCCCGCGGAAATGTGGAGGTCGAGGTTTTTTAAATGCGAAAACTCTCCACAACCGCGAGGTGTGCAGCCTCAGAGAATATTTTCTTGAAACCGACGTGGGTATGCACCGCGATGTGGTCGCAGTGGACAAGGGACTCACCCCGTTGTCCATGGCTAAAGAGAACTGGCGCAAACCTGTAATACTCACTACTGATGACCGCAAGGAGGTATGGAAAGGCAAGGAGCTTCACGGGCGCTTTTATCGGGCTCTTCATGGGCCTGATGTAGATTTCTTGGCGTCCGTGGCCTGGCTACGTTTCAGTGACCTCTTCGGGGAAACTGAAGGCTTTGTCTGTGCGATTATGGACGAAGTTATCTTGACGAATAACTACCGGAGGCATATCATGAAGGACGGGACGGTTGACGTGTGTCGGGCATGCCACCGTCCGGGTGAGTCCATCAGACATATTATCTCTGGTTGTTCTCGTCTTGCTAACAGCGAGTATTTGCACAGGCATAACCAAGTAGCCAGGATTATTCACCAGCAACTTGCTTTAAAATACAAACTTGTGGATTCTGAGGTACCGTATTACAAGTATGCGCCCGACCCAGTTCTCGAAAATGACCATGTCACGTTGTACTGGGATCGGTCTATCATCACTGACAGGACTATTGTTGCCAATAAGCCTGATATAGTGGTGATAGACCGATTAGCGCGCCGCACAATGATAATCGATGTCACCATTCCACATGACGAGAACCTCGTGAAAGCTGAGAAAGACAAACAAATCAAATATCTTGACTTAGCACACGAGGTTGTCGATATGTGGAATGTGGACTCGGCTGTCATTGTGCCGATAGTCGTTACCGCCAACGGCCTGATGGCCAAAAGCCTCGACGACCACCTGTCGAAGCTGTCGTTGCGCGGTTGGATCAAGGGCCTGATACAGAAGGCAGTACTCCTCGATACGGCTCGCATTGTGAGGAGGTTCCTGTCTCTGGAGCCCTAACCACCGGTAGCTTGGACCCTGCTCCCAATACCGGCGGACTACTATTTTTTATATTTTTAAATGTTTTTTTTTTATGTTTTCTTTTAAAAATATTTAAAAATGTAAATTATATGTAAAAAAATAAATAAACGAAATAATAATAATAAGACATTTATTTCGGACGTAGTCCATATACTGTTAGTAACACAAAAAACCTTATAAGCTATTGTTAGTACATACAATAAAAAGACACAGAAATCACAAAGTGGCACCGCACAGGAATGCCAGTTTATGCCAGACCTTGGACGCGACCACCCTCAGTGTGAAGTCTCATCCAGTGCCGCCACATCGGCGAGTCCCAGCGGTCCACAAACACACTCAGAAGGCTGTTCGAGCTGGCCCGCATGCGCCTCATAAGGGACGCACAGCGCTTCCGCATGATAGCATGAAAACCATCCACGCTTTTCATCACAAACATTGCTGAAGCGCTGCAATGGCGCGGCAGCCCGAACAACACCCTGAACGCGTTATTATATTGTACTCGCAGAGCACTGTATGTACGCTGCGTGTACTTAGTCCACAGGCTGCAGGTGTAAAACGATTGACAGAAGGCCTTAAATAATGTCACTTTGACTTGCTCGGTACACCGTGCAAACCTGCGGGCCAGCATGTTACAGCGCACAGACAGCGCCCTGCGCTCCCTCTCCAAATCAAGGTTGTCACATATATCCTCTGAGACCCAGTGACCCAGATACTTAAAATTAGACACTCTGTTTAAGCTGGCACCACAAAGATACAAAGGAGGAACATTAGCGACAGATTTATTACCAGCCTTAAACACCATCACTTCACTCTTCCTCACATTATATCTGAGTCCATGGGCTCGTGCATACTTTTCACAAATACTAAGTAGTCTACGCATGGCACTGATTGACGGGCTCAGCAGCACCATGTCGTCCGCGTAGCTAATATTATTGACACACTTACCATCTATATGGCACCCTATGTTTGTTCTGCTGAGCTCGCCGATCAGCTCGTTCATGTATAAGTTAAAGAGACGAGGAGAGGTTAATCCCCCCTGCCTCACCCCGCACTCCAACCCATACACGTCCGAGTGTGAGCCCGCCCACCGCACGACATTCTTTTGACTCGAGTACCAATATCTCAACATTGCAATAACATCACGTGGCACATCAGTTTCATTTTTCATCTTCTGCCACAGTACATTATATGACACCAAGTCGAAGGCCCTGGACAGGTCCAGGTAACAGGCATAGACCGGCGTACTCCTGGCTGTATAGTACTGCACAGTCTGCTTGAGGCACATGATGGCACTCTCGGTCGAAAGGCCAGATCTAAATCCAAATTGAGCATCATGAAGCTCTATATGCCTATCCAGGTGTTTGTCAAGCAGACTGTCCAGCACTTGTGCTATCACAGTATCCAGCGAGATTGGTCTGTAGTTTGCCAGGTCTGAGACATCCCCAGTCCTGTTTTTTACAACCGGAACAACCACGGTATGCGTAAGTTCCTCCGGAAGGTAACAATGACCCACCCCTGTTCCTTCAGTAATACCCACCCCTGTTCCTTCAGTTCCCTGTGAGCCAAGGGCCGCGGGAACTCTATTTCGAATTTGGGTTTGAACTCACGACCACTAGGCCAGCACTGCTAGTAATAAATAAGTACGATTAATTTGGGAACATAACTACTAATTAGTAACATTGGTAGCTTGTAAGTATACACCTATTGACGCGTGTTGTGTTGTATAGAGATAATTTTAATGGCAGTTAGTGCATTTTCCTGGACTTATCTTTAGCGGTCAGTGCCAGTTACAAGGTATCCTCAAACACTATGGCTTGTGGGAACATCGTATGTTGCGTTGCGCAGAACGCACTAGCTATCAGCGGGACTGATAGAGACGAGGCGGCAGGGCACACCCCCGCGCGCCCTGTCTCTCACCCGCATTCGCCCCACGCGTGGCCACACCGGTGTGTGAGTTACGTCTGTATACTGCACACGCACGCAGATTAGTGCTTTCTTACAGTCGAGCTCTTATTACTTTGTTGTTAAGTTTTTTTTATTGTTATTGACTGTTTTGTTTTTGTTGTGTTAAATATTTGTTAAAATTGACTAGCGAACGATACAACGTGTCACGGTACGGAGGTGGTGTCACGTTGCAGGACCGAAGTATTGGTGACTCGCAGAGGAGGTCGTAGGAGTGACACGCAGAGGAAGACGTAGGAGTGACACGCAGAGGACGTAGGAGTAGGAGGACCGTAGGTAGATGAGGAATAGGATGAAGGAATCACACACGACAAGTTAACACGTACATTTTATTACTTACAAAAGTAGGCATAAATATAAGAAGCACTCATTAAAGTACAAACACATACACTGTGACTTGATACGTAATTATATTGTATAATTGCACAACTCTTGGAAACAGGTAACTGACAGTCGAAGAGTCGAAAAATGACAATCAAGAGCTTCTACTAGCTCGGCCGCAGAATTAGAACTGATTTTTTAATATAAAAACCGAGACTTGACAGAGAAAATTATGTAATTTTTGAATTTGAAATTAAAAAAGGTAGCAAAGAACGTAATTTTGGAATAGAGGTCAAAAAAATAAACAAGGCTTTAACACTGCCTTGTTACAAACGTTTTATGCAGGTATGAGATAAATCATATTTTACAGGTACGAGTATCTTTAAACTTTGCTTTTGGGAACCTCGTATGTTGCATTGCGCAGAACGCAGTTTGTAGGTATCAGCGGGACTGACAGAGACGAGGCGGCGGGGCACACCCTTGCGCGCCCTGTCACTCACTCGCATCAGTGGGTGAGTTAGGTACGTCTTTATACTGCACACGCGCGCAGATTCGTGTTTTCGTACAATCGAGTTCGTATTACTTTGTTGTTGGTATAATTCATTTGTTTAATTTTATTTATTTCGTTAAGTTTTTTTTATAAAACGTTTTACGCATGTATGAGATAAATCATATGTTTAGGAATATATCGGGTTATTATTTCCGTCTTTGTAGTTATGTTGATGTTTCTCTAAATACCTAAAAAAGAGCGTAATTATGCATGCCTAATAATATTTGACGTGTATTTTAATTGTCTGTTAAGAATTCACCAATGGACTAGTGCCTACGCTTTTTTTAACCATAAAGTCTGTTATCATTCTTTTGAATTTGTTGACGTCATTCTCGGCTCAGTCTTGTGTATTGGCTGAATATCATTCAGGCCGCTGGTTGAATGGCACCGTTTAGCTAAAAGGCTAGCCTGTTCATTAAATGGCGAATTGAACTGGTTGGCTTTGGCCATTTATTGAAGTGGTCGGTCACATCACCAACCGGCAATTTGATGATTCAAGGGCGTAGAGTTGGAACATGACTTGGAAGGTTAATGCTAAAGTTTTACATGTTCCCAGGTTAAGGAGAATTTGACAAATAGTCAACAGAACCGAAGACTACAATAGCTGGAAAGAAATAAAATAAAAAATATTTGTTCCTCAAATTCAAAATTCAAATTCAAATCGTTTATTTCAAATAAACCATTTACAGGCACATTTGAATTCTCAGTAAGTCGGTCAGTCAGAAAGATGAAGCTAATTGCACATTCCAAGGCGTAGAACCTCACACAAGAACTTAACTAACAATACAAATCATCATCTTCCTGCCCTTATCCCATGTTACTTGGGGTCGGTGCAACACGTTTTTTTCTTCCATTCTGTCCTGTCAGCCGTCTGGCTAAAAAGATGCCTAACTCAGCATTATGCTGCGATATTTAAGCAATAAATAACGCTGCGCTGGTATTCTGTTAGGTTCCGCTGTAATGCCACAGACACACTTCACGGAACCCGGTACAAAACATACTAAAAGAAAAATAAAATAAGCCTTAACAAATACAAAAAGTGTGTCGAATCAAACGTGTTTCCTGATAGCAGTCTTTAAGTTAAGAGTACATAAATAAAAAAATATAAAAATAACCCAAACCCACTTCTGTTCCATCGTCGACCACATCATCGCTTACCAACAGATAATATAGTGGTCAATTGCGAGTCGATAAATCATCATCTTCTTGCCCTTATCCCATGTATCTTGGGGTCGGCGCAACACGTATTTTTCTTCCATTCTGTCATGTCAGCCGTCACGTTATCACTAACTCCCTTTTTCTCATATCACTCCTCACACAATCCATCCATCTTTTCTTTGGCCTCCCTCTCCCTCTCCATCCGTCCACATTTATATTTATAACTCTTTTAGTTAAATGCAATTCATCCCTCCTCTTCACCATGACCATACCAAGATAAACGGCTCCCTTCCAACTTTTCTGTCACTGGCGCCACTTTTAAACTACCTCTAATGTATTCATTTCTCACTTTATCCATTCTCGTTACTCCACACATCCATCTCAACATTTTCATCGCCACCACATGCAATCTTTTTTTCATCCGTCTTTTTCACAGCCCAACAATCTGATCCATACAGTACGACAGGTCTAATTACGGACTTATAGATTTGCCCAAGTTTAACTTTAATGCGAGTCGATAAATAATTAAACAAAAAAAAACGTTTACAAAAATTTATTTAGCTTTGGACTTGACACACAACTGTAAAATCTTTCTGATGAAGTAGATGATGTCGTAGCACGCCCCGCCGGTGGCGTCGATCATCTCGCAGAGGACATGCTCGAACTCCATGACCGGCAGCCGGCAGCAGGCAAAGGAAGCCAAGCAATTGAAGATGGCTTTGATATACCGCGCGAAAGCCCCGATACACACGCAGCAGTTTTCGTTGAGCGAAGTAGCGAGTGACAGGAGAGACGGATCATGTTTCTTGCCTTTCTTTTTGCATTTCTTTTCCTCTTCCTCTTTGCATTTACATATGCATGAGAAACAGAGCCTCGTATCCTTTGTTTTCTTCGGCTTCTGTAACATAAATAAAATTTCTTGTAGGCAATACATTGTAGATACTATTGTGTCGTGTTTAGTTGTAAGGTATTTTTTAAGTTCTTAGATGTACGCTGTGCGCGCACTGTATGGTACGAGTTGTCTGTAACATGCGGTATGAGATAGCGACTGCGTATTCCATTGTATTACCTATGAAATCAGCGTTTTGTATGGAGAATATTAAAGAATTTGCATTTTTCATACTAACATTTTCTTAATTTATTTAACAACTATGAACACTAATTTTTTAAAACTTTTATGCAATAATGTTTAAAAACTAAGATAATTAATGCCACTTAGATTAAGCAACAAAAATAAGTTTTTAACCGAGTTCCAAAAGGAGGAGGTTCTCAATTCGTCTGTATGTTTTTTTATTTTTTTTTTGTATGTATGTTACGCGATTTCTCCGTCAGTTGTGAACCAATTTTCAAAATTCTTTTTTTATCTGAAAGAATATACTCCCGAGGTGGTCCCATATAAATTTTATCGAAATTGCTTCAGCGCTTTTTGAGAAACTGAACAAAAACGGAAAATACGTGTACCTCGATGACGTTTTGGTGTTCTCCAAATGTTTAAATTCCACGTTCCATTATATTGGGGTTTTTAGTTCTGAGGTATAACACTTAAAAAACGAAAAATAAAAAACTTTTTTACAAAAAAAAACAACCGACTTCCAAAAAAAAAATACACTAAAAATTAATAAATAACTTTAATTTCGGAAGTCGGTGTCAAATAACGAAGAAGTAAATTACAAACACCGACTTCCGAAATTAAAGTTATTTATTAATTTTTAGTGTATTTTTTTTTTGGAAGTCGGTTGTTTTTTTTGTAAAAAAGTTTTTTTGGCTAAGTAAAATCAAATATAGTGGTCATTTCACACACAGTCACAGTACAGTCTTGAGTCGCACGCGCCGTCGAGTCGCGCCGTGTGTTGTTAGTCTGCTCGGGTTTTGGAAGTCGTTGTGTAAACAATGGCTACTAATGTTGTAAAGTGTGCTAGCTGCAATGTCGTCATAAATGAGACATTGGCATTTATCTGCAATAAAGTGAACGTGATGGACGAGCAAAATATTGCCCGCATTTGTGTCAGTGCATTTTCAGAAAGTGAAATTTTGAACGCCGAAAACTTATTGTTTGATTCTATTCCGAACAACAAAACGCAAGAAGATAAGGAAAAGACAGGAGAAGACATTGCGTGACATAGATGATATTGCCTGCCTGTTAAAGAAAACAGATCCTGAAGAAATCCCTGTCTTTGTCGCTCGGGATTTACAAAAACTACCCCCGGTTTTGTTTGATCACGTAAATGTGACGAGACTTCTCAAGGATCTGTTGCTGATGCGAAGCGAGATAGATCGTATAGCTGAGGAGTACGCGACATTGAATCAGGTTAAGGAGCTGGCAGTAGAAGTGGAAGCACTTAAGAATGCGGTTATAGTTAACAATGTCTGTAGAAACATTAACATGAGACGGGGTGCCTTTGCATTGTCGAGTTTTGAGCCCGAGAGTAGACCTATGGGTTTATCTCCCGTATGTGGCGCATCTTATAAGTCTGCAGAAAAACAAGCTACACAACACCCTTAAGTAAGCAGTCTAACATTTCGTGGGATGTGGGTAGCGCGATAAAAACACTCCGTGTAGTTGTGAACGGAGCGTCACCTGCGAGTGAGAAGTTAACAGCTGATTGCGCTCTGTCTAATGTGATGGTGAATCACACAACAATACCGACCTTCGCCGTAAGCTGTGCGCAACAGTCTGACCGACCAACCAGTCAACAGTCATAGCATGCGAAGAAAGATGGTATGCCATCCTAATCTGCTGACCTGTATCGCCAAACCCGCCTGGTGCCTCTAGGGCTAGGATCGGGCGGAGAGTAGACGGATACTGACTTCACCAGACAGTGGTCGGAACTACCTAATGGTTAAGAAATTGACACCGAGTAATGGTCTGGATCTGTTGTCAGCAGAAGGTCCAAGCCATTGGCTGTGTCCGAATCAACATCCGGCACCCTCATTGCCCCCTGGACCAGCTGGGTGAGATTTAACGCTAGCGCTAACTTACGCGTCTCTCGTCCAGCATGGTCTGTGCACTAGTATGGGGAAAGCCACTCCTAATGGTGGGCGTTGAAGTCCCCCAGTAACACCAATTGGGCAGAAGGGTACCGCTGCTGAACCGCAGCCGCCGCCTCACTGAGGAATTGTGTGAGCTCAGTTGTCTCCAAATCACCGCTGTGCGAAAGGTAGACACAGGCGTAGATGATTTTATCCAGACCTGTGCCCACTAGAACCCAAAGTGTTGAGAACCTGGAGTCCTCAAGGTTGCGGAGTCGCCAATAGCTTGTAACACTTAAAAATATAATAAGTTAGATTCGTGTAATGGAGCGTTATTTTGCAAGATGACAGATAGTAGTTTGGCGTTTCTTTTTCCTATTTGATCTGGAGCGAGTCTGACTTAATAAACTTAGTTTATTGGAAAAACTTTACTAAAGCACTAAATGATGTCTCGAGGAGTTAAAGGGACCAGAGTCAAGTTCAAATGCCGTAGGCATAAGAATAAAGACGCTGTAAGTACTACTTTGGGATTTTTTCTTAAGAGACGCTAACTTTACACATGGCATTCGTGAACCTCACCAAGCTTTCTTACTGTCGACAGGGTTCCTAGGTTATACTTAAGATGTTAAGATTAAACTAACTAGAAAATGGTCTGATCTTATCCACACTATTCTTGGAATAATGATTGGAAGAACGGTGCGGTCTTGGCAAAACGTTCTGAACACAGAAATCCACGTGTCCAAGGATAATCAGGATTGTATGGCACACAGCTGCGATAGTGTTTGTGGAATCTTCTCTCTGGACCTTGGATCATTTATCTTCGGATGATGGGTAATAATTGTTCATCAAATTGTAAGTGCTACAATATAATTTTCTATAGGACTCTAGTGTGATGCAGTGTTGCTAATAAATGTGAGAAGTGAAGTCAAATCTATGGACTATTATTTTACCACAAACATTCCTCAATGCAATAAACTTGTAGATTGGCAAATAGGGTCTCATGCAGAAATCTAACATTGACGCTAGCCGGTGGAAGAAAAATTATTCTTACAAGCTGATGTCGTCCCGGGCCTACATACACACACCCACGCGTGATTTAAAATTGTGCTCCAGGATGAACTGGGTAATGCCTAGAGGTAAATTCGGAAAATGAGTTACCGCACCCCTGGGCACTCAGGCAGGGAAGGAACAGGGGTGGGTTTTAGCAGTAAGAGTCTGACACGCCCTCTCGCTCCACCCAGAACGGGAGAAGTCACTGGATGATTTCCCAACCCCCAAAAAAAAAGGGTGAACTGGGTAACTCAGGTATGACACGTCTGACGGACACCTGATCTGCGTCTCCGATAGAAAAAAAGAGTGCTGGTTTCTCAGTGTCCAGGTGATGGTGGACTGCAACTTGAAAAGGCTGAAAGCTACTTGAAAATGTCTGAATGAATTTAAATGTAGGCTTTGTGCCTATGAAGTACATTTTTGTAAAATCTGAACCGGTTTACAGGTATCTTTAAACTTTATGGCTTGTGCGAACGTCGTCAGCGGGACTGACAGAGCTGGAGACTGGCACGCGCACCCTGTCACTCACTCGCATCGGTGTGTGAGTTACGTCTTTACGACTGCACACGCGCGCAGATTCGTGTTTTTATACAATCGAGTTCGTAATACTTTGTTGTTGGTATAATTGATTTGTTTAATTTTAGGAATATATCGGGTTATTATTTCCGTCTTTGTAGTTATGTTGATGTTTCTCTAAATAAAAAGAGCGAAACAAAAATAATGAGACGTGACTTTGACGTATGGATACGTCCATTTTAACAATTATTATTATTTTTTATTTTTTTTTTTTGTCAAATGAATATCTAATTTAAAGGCATTATTTGTTTATGGATTAAAACACACAAAAAAATAACTATAGTTACGTTTTATTTGTATGATGCGTATTTTAAATGTTTAAAATTATATTATTTTCGTCTTGACTGTACCTGCGCGGAGTTGCACTCGCAGCTAACTTCACACAAGCCATAAGGTTTGAGGAAATCTGTAGCTGTGTCAGGTAGCCAGTTAATGGTAGTCACCACTAACTGGCCACCTGACATAGCTAAACCGGGTGGTGACCGCATCAATGACCGCCTCACAAGTCTTACTGATTTAGATTTAGAGCATCTTTGTACTTGAAAATCTTATTCGCGCGTTTCATTAAAATGTTAAGCATGGAAACAATCTTAGCTTGATAGTCAATCGCTCAGTGTTATAGGTATATAGATCCAACTCAAATCATAGATTGTAGTAAATATCATGGAGTAGTCTATGTAAGTAGGAAGTGATGGTAAACAGTTAGGTACAAGGTACAATAAATGAAAGAATAATTATTCCTTATACCTGTATTTTATTCTTCCAAAAATATGTTACCTAAAAAAAATTTTTTTACAAAAAAATAGAACCGACTTCCAAAAAAAGTGCAAAATAACTTTAATTTCGGAAGGAATTTCTGTTTCGTGTCTTCGTTTTTTGACACCGACTTCCGAAATTAAAGTTATTTTGCACTTTTTTTGGAAGTCGGTTCTATTTTTTTTTTTAAGTTTTTTATTTTTAACTTTTTAGTTGAGGTTCTCCATTAATCTGTGTTAACAATTCATAGACATATGATAGCAGCAATCGCGGTTGATTTGCTGTCAATTTTTGAAGAGTTCCGTTGTCTGTCTCCGAAACTCATCATCAGATATATACTAAAAATGAGTCAAGCAACCACTAACTGCAAAATGACGTTACAAGAAAATGGATTCAAAATTCTGAATAACATAAGCCCTACTTTCTGCACAAGAGAGACACAGAGTACTAAACCAATTCTTGACCATGTGAGCACCAATCTCAAGAATAATAAATTCCATCTAACCGTTGTAAATTCCGCGATGTCTGATCACAAGCATATATATCTGGAAATACACAAATACAAACCAAAAAAGAAGAAAAAAATCACATACACTACTATGGACTATGATTAACTATACAAGACAGTCGATCAGGTTATTTTCCTGGACGGTGATCTGAAATACGAAGAACTTGAGCAAAAGCTTACAGAAGCTATAAAGAAAAGCAGGACTACCAAAACAAAAATACAAAACCCACCAAAGTCGGACTGGATCAACAAAAATATTATTGATTTAATAAGCAGAAGAAACCAAATATTAAGTGCCCGAAATACGATAGCATTCGAAGAAAACATACAGACAGAATTATTAATAGCAAAACAGGAAGTCCGAGAAAAAATACAAGATGCTAAGAGTAAATACTACTACAAAGCTTTTAGAAACTGTTCCAAAAAACCACTTAAAATGTGGCAATTAATTAACTCTTTGAGCATCAACAAAAACACTAAAAATAGCATTGCTCCATCCAAACTTGAGACGCACTCGGGCTGTTTTACCGAAGTATCAGATGTATGCAACTGCTTTAACTCCTTCTTCGCCAATATAGGCGCTGTCCTAGCTAATAAAATACCACCTAAATATAACGATAGTGAAGTATACAAACAGTTGTACAGCAATAAAATAGAACATAAATATACTGGTCTATTAGAATTTGCCCCTGCTTCTTTGACTGAAGTTAGTAAGCTAATCGATAACCTAAATACGAACAAGGCAACTGGTCTCGATGGCATCTCATGCAAGTCTCTTAAATGTGTTAAAAATTTAGTACTCGAGAAGTTAACTACCTGCATTAATCATTGCCTTAAATCTGGATATTTCCCTGACTCCCTCAAGATAGCTAAAGTGAGCCCAATTTTTAAATCTGACAATAAAACTGACCCGGGTAATTATCGTCCTATCTCGGTACTACCAGTCATTTCTAAAAATTTCGAAAAAGTAATTTATAATCGTTTAGACAAATATTTGAGCTCTAACATTTTCCTTTACCATAAACAGTATGGCTTCCGCTCCAAATGAAATACACTATCAGCCTGTATAGACCTTGAAACGTAAAATAAACTTGAAATGTAAAATAGACAAATAGCTCTTGGTATTTTTATAGATTTAAAAAAGGCGTTCGACACGATAAGCCATAAACTTCTCCTTCAAAAACTACATGATATTGGCATTAGGGAATCTGCACATAAAATGATTGAGTCATACCTTTCTAATAGATACCAGATAGTTAAAATTGGTGAGGCCAAAAGCACTCCTGAACTAATAACTTACGGGGTTCCACAAGGTTCCCTTCTTGGGCCCTTGCTTTTATTAACTAAGCAGCACCTTTGTACTCTTCTATCTGTATTTGTTCGTTTTTCTCTGTAAGTGTTTTTGTGTGTGCATAAATAAATAAATAAATAATAATATAAAAAACCTAAACTTAGCTACAGATGAAACACTATATGCAGATGACACTTGTCTCTTCTACTTTGGCAATAAAATTCAAGCAATCACCAGTCGAGCCCAAGAGGACCTTAATACCTTATTTGCGTGGTTTCAATATAATTTACTTACCATTAATGTGACTAAGACCAAGTTTATGATATTTAGTGCTAAAAATAAAAGAGTTCAAATTTTTCAACAACTAAACGTTAATAATGAACCGTTAACTGAAGTAGAATCAGAAAAATATCTTGGTCTAATCTTAGATAAAGACTTAACTTGGAAACCACACTTGGACAAAATGCGATCAAAATTATCATCATTGATGGGAACACGACGAGGTACCGTCCGTTGCCTTCCCAAATCTGTAAAGTATATAATTTATAACTCCCTTAATTGAAGTCTGGAGATCTGCAGCTAAAACCAACATACAAAATTTGCAAATCACTCAAAATAAAATCATTAAATTACTCTTTCATCTGAATTACTTAACGCCAACCGAAACTGTTTTTCATAAAACTAAATTAATGACACTTGCTCAAATATATAAATTCCATTCCTGCATCCTTATACGGAAGATACTCACATAAGATACACATTCTCATATAATTTTTACCAAAAAAGCGCAAATTCAAATCCGGTTATTGAGAAATGCCAACGATATCTGCCTATACAGTAGACCACGGACCAACTACGGTACTAGAAACATTAAGTATGAGGGTGCCAAAATGTATAACCAATTGCCAAAAGATATCAAGGAAATACAATCTTTTCCCCTATTTAAAAATAAATTAAAATTCTACATAATGAAAAGTTTTCAATTATCTTAGTCTAAGCATTTCAAAAAAAAAAAAACATTAATTAAAAAGTGAAAGTGAAAATGCCTTCAATAGCAACTATGATAGAAACTGTATTTCGATACGTAATGTGGACTCATACTCGTAGTCTCAATATTTTTGCAGATTACCTACATCAAGAAAAAAAAAAGATTCCTTCAAATTAGCTATCTAATCTGTGCTTCAAATCTAGATCACTTTTGGCATAATTTAATTTATTTTACTAACATAATGATAAGTTAATGACTAACAATATTGTACATAAGTTTAACTTAAACATACCGTTCCGATACTCGTTCCAAGGAACGTTTTATATGTATGCAACCAGTGTTTCTCATTCTAAGTGAATTAATGCATTCTGTTTTTGAGAAATAAATGTCTTAAACCATAGATATTTTTGAAATTTAAATGGGACCATTTCGGAACAAACCACTTTCGAACAAAACAAGAATTTTGCAAATCCGTCAATATATGACGGAGTTATGCCTGAACATACAAAAAAAAAAAAAAAAAATACGAACATCCGAATTGATAACCTCCTTCTTTTTTAAGTCGGTTAAAAATGGAGCTGGAATAATAATAATAATATTCCACATCTATCACACAACGCCATCTAGTCCCAAGCTAAGCAGAGCTTGTGTTATGGGTACTAGGCAACTGATAAACATACTTATATATTTCTAAATACATACATATTATAGATAAATTACATAAAATAATATAATATAATTTTATAAATTACAACATTCAGACCACACTATACACATTACATGCACACAGCAACCTACAGTTCTTTTTCCTACAAGGTAAGAACAACAGTATCCTACTATAGCGACTGAAGTATTCTATACATTTTTGTCTTTATTTATTAAAATAAAAGCATAATATGTTCTACTAGACACATGCCTCGATTTGGTTCTTCCTCTAATTATATAATAATTAGTTCCCAATATTAATGGTAATTCCTTTTCAAAAGCTTCCGATACTTCTTTACGATATACGAGTATACCTTGATCTTATATGCTCAATATAGTAGGATTTGGCTTGTTTCACTTGATATGAGCTTTGGGAAGCTTCTTAATAGGTTATTACACCCATTTTTGAAAAGTGTCTGTATTAGATTCTACAGTGTTAATAATAAACAAATAAAAAAAATACAAAATTTTTATTCAATCAATAAGTGTCCTAAAAATGCATTTAAAGTTTACATTTTCAAATTTCGCGCGTAATTTGACGAAAACGCTGGACGCAGTGGACGCCATATTGCTATATGGTCATGACGTCAGGTTGGCTATGTAAATAAAAGTACAAAACATAGATACGCTGATCAGTTGACACTTTATTGTTTACATAGCCGTATGACGTATAACATGGCGGTTACTATTCCATGGTGTTAAAACAGATTAAAAAAAAACTGAAATATTAAAATGAATTTTAAAATTTATTTTATGAACTAAAACTAACATTTTCCGACTGCTTTTTGCCTAAGCTATCTCAATAATTTATTAAGTATTAGTTTTTTTCTCATATAGAGTAAAATACCCTATTGTGGTATATACCATCTTTAACTGTAAATACAGCACGTCTTCTATTAATGTTTTCATTCATAATGAAATCGTCTACGTGATTGCATCTGAATCCTGGTTTTTATTAACCGACTTCAAAAAGAAGGAGGTTATCAATTCGAATGTTTGTATTTTTTTTAAGTATGTTCGGGCATAACTTCGTGATTAATTATAGACGGATTTCCAAAATTCTTTTTTTGTTTCAAAGGGGTTTGTTCTAAAAAGGTCCCATTTAAATTTGATCTAGATCTGATGAGAACTGGAACAGAACTCTTCAAAAAATGCCAGCAAATCAACCGCGATTACTGCTATCGCATAAATATGCATTGTTAACACAATTTAATGGGGAAACACAACAAAAAAGTGAAAAATAATAAGTTTTTTACAAAAAATTAGAATTTTCTTTTTACAAAAAAATAGAACCGACTTCCAAAAAAAACTAAAAGTGCAAAATAACTTTAATAAATTTAAAAATTGCAATATAAATTTGTCAAGAAACGAAGAAACAAAACCAGAAAAACCGACTTCTCGGTTTTTCTGGTTTTGTTTCTTCGTTTCTTGACACCGACTTCCGAAATTAAAGTTATTTTGCACTTTTAGTTTTTTTTGGAAGTCGGTTCTATTTTTTTGTAAAAAGTTTTTTAGATATTTCTAGATACTTTTTAAGTTCAGGCCGATTTTTAATTAATGGGTAGAATTTGTTGGTCAGTGCACATGCAATCCTAAAATCATCCATCATGTGTGGTAAGGCAAACTAAATAATCCAGACTTGATGACACGAGTCTGCACATAAGTGGCGTTAATCTCAACGAGCAGTTGAGACATCGTTGCACAGTCGCACTCGCCATGTTTATTATATGACAACACAAACAGTCCTGGTCCTGTCTTTAGTAAAAAAGCTTTTTTACAAAAAAATAGAACTGACTTCCAAAAAAAGTGCAAAATAACTTTAATTTCGGAAGTCGTTGTTTCTGGTTTTGTGGCTTCGTTTTTTGACACCGACTTCTGAAATTAAAGTTATTTTGCACTTTTTTCTGGAAGTCGGTTCTATTTTTTTGTGAAAAAGTTTTTTATTTTTCACTTTAGACATACTATCGCAACAATCGCGGTTGACTTGCTGTCAATTTTTGAAGAGTTCCTTTATCTGTCTGCGAAACCCATCATCTGATCTATATGAAATTTAAATGGGACCATTTCGGAACAAACCCCTTTCGAACAAAAAAAAAGAATTTAGCAAATCCGTCAATATATGACGGAGTTAGGCCCGAAAATACATTAAAAAAAATACAAACATCCGAATTGATAACCTTCTTTTTGAAGTCGGTTTAAAATACAACACACACGGTGCAGCGGTGTTGGAAGTATGTTAATTTTCAGTCGGTTAGCAGCAGTAACGGAAGAACTAACAGGCTCAACTCGACGCACAAACGTACCAAAACTAGCAGTAAAACCTACTGGTTGACAATGGTCAACCAACATTGCCAAAAATATTGCAAATGTCAAATAAGGTTATACCCGTACTGATAAATTAAAATAAAAAACGATTTTTGATAGATTTCCGCAAACCAGCAACGTGGGTGTAGTAGTACGAGTACATAATATCAACAATAAATAAAAATAAAGCTAATAGCCATACCATTGTCTCGTCACATTTTCAATGAATATAAGATAGATAAATGTACCAAATTCAAATTCATTTATTAATTTTGTGAACATAGGATAATGTAGTTAATACAGATAATAGATAAAAAATAAAAAATGTTGGTCTATACTATGTCCCGCCAAAAAGCATACAAAATAGTTAAAGGTAATCAAATGTCAAATACACAAAATGAAACAAAAAATAAAGTCAATAGGTAAATAATAGATGTCAGAATTTCATGTCACACGCTAATACTTAATAATAATTATGTCAATAAATTAAGACAGAACACAAACAAATAGGTAATATCTAGTCACAATTTCGTAAATAATAAATTTAATAAAAATGACAATAAAGAATATCTTTAACTGGGAGCAAAATTTAAGCATATTACATTATATAAATATTATTTTAATTTGTCACTCCTCAAGCGCCGAGCCTCTTATCGCATTTTGACAAATTTACAACCGGGCTCATAAAAAACAACTTGCTGAGGTTTCTATTGGAGCGAGGCACTTAAAGTAAACTTTTTTGGGTTGTTGAATAAACAGACCTTAGAATAACATGTAAACAATACTTGTAATTCAAGAGTTGAATTTTATTCAAATTCTGTTATCAACGATTTGTCGGGAATAGTGTGTGTGTGTGTGTGTGTGTGTGTGTGTGTGTGTGTGTGTGTGTGGGTAGTTGTTAAAACCACTGTATCAATTTACATGAAATTTTGCATGTTGCACTATGAATAGACAAGTAATCTAAGAACAGTGTTTTTATTGTAGAGTCCGATATCATATTGCCTATTATTCACACTCAAACTTCAAATTACGAAATCAAAACAACATAACGGCTTTTTAAAATTGGGTTTCTGCGTTTGCGTTGCGTTTTGTGTTGCGTTTTTTCTAACACTATGTAATAACTATCTAAGAATGCATGTGAACCATGCCACAGGATATAAGATCTTTAGTTATTTAATAATAGAGGTTTAAGCCGCGTAATCTGGAACGGCATACGGGCATGCCGTCGGGCGTTCATTAAAGATATTCATTAACAGAGTAATACGCCTTTTCATTCAAAAATTTATATAGCATAAATTACCTACTTAGTACCTAATATTTAGTTCTTTAGGGTGAAAGAAGTGAAAAAAACATAATAATTTATTTCACCTTGCGAGCTATCTATCGGTATGGTTATAATATTCTATACACGTTTACGGCCTACAAATATTTGTTCCGGGTCTGGGTGTCTTGTACCTACATAGACCCGGGTTATAGCAGAAATTTTTATGTCATTACCCTTTTTTCTAAATGCCTTTCCGCATTTTCATTAAAAACTGTGCCTTGTTGGGTTTTCCTACACCGCCTTGGTGGCGTGTCTTTTGTCACCCCCTCTACCCCACTTAGCCACATGTACCCCCCTTAGCCCCTCTAACCTCACAGCCCCCATTATCCCTTTCTCTGTCGGACACTATTTTATATAAACCCTTTATTTTAAACGCCATTTCGCACTCTCATTCAAAATTATACCCTGTTGGGTTTTCCTACGCCTCGGTAGCGTGTCTTTTGCTAGCCCCCTCTAGCCCAATCTGCCCCCTCTAGCCGCCTTAGCCCCAATCTAGACCTCTCTACCCCATTTAGCCCCCTTACACCCCTCTAGTCTCTTAGACTTACTTTGGCGTCACCTCTGTCGTTTTTTCCCGACAACCAGTTCAAGGAATGCTGAAAAGGGCAATAAAACTGAAATAAATATAGCGGTTTGAAATCTATAATATAATAGTTTATAATAATATTATAAAGAGGTAAAAGTTTGTAAGTTTGTATGTACGTGTGGTAATCTCACCAGTAGAAAGCTACTTTATTTGGGGTGTGCTATGCCAAATCGAATGCCAAATAATCGAATACCAATTGATTGACCACTATACATCGAACGTCTAAATAATCGAACGTTCATAATATCGAATGGTTAAGGGCCTACCTCCCTGTAAGTGGCGCCCTCATTGAATAAAAAATCGTATCTTAGCATAGAAAATAAAGATTAAAGAATCCTATGTTGCGTTTGTTAAAAATAGGATAAGGTATTTTTGCGTTGTCAAAACAGGACTCAAAGTGTTTCGCATCCAAAGTAGTAAGCAAAAGTGTTAAAAACGGCCGTTTTTGGTACTTTTGCTTACTAATTTGGATACGAAACACTTTGAGTCCTGTTTCAACAACGTAAAAATACCTTAAGCTCTTTGTAACAAACACAACATAGGATTTTTTCATCTTTATTTTCTACGCTTTGCTACGATTTTTTATTCAATGAGGGCACCACTTGGCGGCTATATACGCCTTAATTCGAACGAACATTCAATATATCGTACACTCAATATATCGAGTGTTCAAAATATCGAATGTTTGTTTGAGCGAGCATTCAAAGCATCGCGTATTCATTCTATCGAAATATCATTATACTGTATAGGTACTTTGTTTTATAGAATACAAGAAAAACACAAAATATACTAATAAATCATGTTTTAATTTTTAATTATTATCTTCCTATGTACATCTCAAAATTTTGTGTGAATTGAATTTCAATTGTACGGAAACTAATAAACCCATGTTGTTTTTATTATTCAATATTTTTTCATTCGCTTTATCATCCCTTTTGCCTCTATTTAACCGACTTAAAAAAGAGGAGGTTCTCTATTCGTCTGTATGTTTTTTTTTTTTTTTTGTTACGCTATATCTCCGCCATTTGTGAATCGATGTTGATGATTCTTTTTTTGTTTGGTAGGTCATACTTCAGAGGTGGTCCCATATAAATTTTATCGAAATCGATTCAGCACTTTTTGAAAAAATCAACATAAATAAAAAATATGTATACACAGACGTTTTGGTTTTCTCCAAATGTTCAAATTCGATGTTATTTGGGTTATCCATTCGGGCATAACTTTAATGTTTAGTTTTACTTCAGGGATACAACAACTAAAAAGTGAAAAATAAAAAACTTTTTTACAAAAAATACAACCGACTTCTAAAAATTACAAAATAACTTTATTTTCTGAAGTCGGTGTCTAACAACGAAGAAACAAAATATAAACACCGACTTCCGAAAATAAAGTTATTTTGTAATTTTTAGAAGTCGGTTGTATTTTTTGTAAAAATAGTTATTTATGATACTAGTGCGGTAAGTTGGTTTTTACAAACGAGTAGACGAATGTAAGCCCGAGACGTAGTCGAGGGCTTACCATAGTCACGAGTTTGTAAATACCAATCCGCACGTGTGTCATACAACGTTTTTCAACACATTTGCGAGAAAACAGTACCTACTAGGCAATGAGACAAACTTTTGTTTTTGATGTGAATCATCTATTGGCACGGCTTGGCAGTAAAACCGACTCGAATGTCGTGACGAAAAACGGCATGACGCCGTCGTGCCTCGATGCCCCCACTACGCCACCGCTCTCGACCCCCTTCTCCCTAGAAACATCTATGCGAAAAAAACGAATGAACACAATAACAACCAACAACAACAACCAACAACAACAACAAACACAACAACCAAGAACAACAACAAACAACAACCAGCAACAACAACCAACAACAATGCAACCAATAACAACAACAACCAACAACAACAACAACCAACAACAACAACAACCAACAACAACAACAACCAGCAACAACAAACTACAACCAGCAACAAAAACCAACAACAACACTACCAATAACAACAACAAGCAGTTACAACAACTACAACTAACAACAACAACTACAACTAACAACAACAACACCTAACAATAACAACAACAGCACTACCAGCAACAACAACCACCACAACCAACAACAATAACAACAACATACAAACAACAACCACCAACAATACTACCAACAACAACCACAACCAATAACTACAACAACAACTAAAACAATAACACTACCAACAACAACAACAACCACCACGACCAACAACAACAACCACTACTAACAACAACAACAACTACCACAACAACAACCACCACAACAACAACCAACAACAATAACAACAACCAACAACTCTACCAACAACAACCACAACCAAAAACAACAACCACAACTAACAACAACAACAACAACAACAACACTAGCAGCAACAACATCCACCACAAATAACAACAACCAGCCACAAACAACTAAAAACAAACTACAACAACAACCAACAACACTACCAACAACAACCACAACCAACAACAACAACAACCACAACTAACAACAAAAACACTACCAACAACAACAACCACCACAACCATCAACAACACAAACAACAAACAACTACAACACAAAAAAACACAACACACGAAATAGATCTTTCACATCTGCCGGGCATCCCGTGACGGCCAATATTTTTTTCTCGTAATGCGAAACTCCTTGGTGGAATTCTTATATATTTTATAATTAAATAAAAAAAAAACCGTAAAGGATACGCACGCCGCTATACAACGGAGCGTGCGGTAAAATAGGTACTTAGGTGAGAGTATCTATTTTACCGCACGTTCAATTGTATGGTGCGTAATTTTGAACTTTCGAACGATGTATACAGGCTTCGTAAGTGCATTTTTTGAGCAAATGTGTTGAAAAAGTTTTTTATTTGTGGAGTAGGTCTTCCCAATTCCGCGTTTGCCATTTCAATTGCCCTGTTTGTTATATGCTTGGGGTCTTTATGCTTAAAGACCCACTTAAGTCTAAACTTTAGATTTAAGTCTTTTTATATAGTTTGTGCTTATCAAGCAACGTGTTCCGTCCTCTGTGCCATTCTTCAATGTTGTTTTGAGTTTTTCTATAAAAAAAGTACCTAAACAGTATATTGACATATCGATAAAATGAATACGCGACGCGTTGAACGCTCGATCAAACAAACATTCGATATTTTAAACACTCGATGTATTGAGTGTACGATATATTGAATGTTCGTTCGAATTAACCATTCGATATTATGAACGGTCGAGTATTTTGACGTTCGATGTCTAATGATCGATCAAATTGATATTCGATTATTTGGCATTCGATTTGGCATAGTACACCCCATTATTTGGGGGTAGTAACTAATCCTATATCCTACTAATATTATAAATGTGAATGTAAGTTTGTTTGTTACGCTTTCACGCAAAAACTACTTAACCGATCATCATGAAACTTCGTACACATATTCTTGGAGGTATTAGAAGTAACATAGAACATTTTTTTATAACAAAAAAAAATAGGTTATAATTTATAGCGAGGGATGTAACAACTACACGCGGGCGAAGCCGCAGGTAGAAGCTAGTTACCTATATTTATTTTTATTATTTATTGTTATAGCGGATATAGAAATACACGCTGTGTGAAAATTTCAACTGTCTACCTATTACGGATCATGAGATACAGCCCAAAAAAAAACCCAAAAAAAAAATCTAAAATGTGTTTTTATGGTACGATACAGATATGACATGATACAGATACAGTTTATGGTACGGAACCCTTCGTGTGCGAGTCCGACTCGCACTTGGCCGGTTTTTATTATTATTATTTAATTTATGATAATTTGTGTTTGATACTCTTTATAATAGTAGGAGGAGCTCGTGGCTAAAGTAATAACAGGCGCTCGGGTCGATCAATCAGGTTATTAAGCTACGCTTGCCGGGGTTGGTCCATGGACCTTTACATACCGAGACTCCTTCGTGCCTCGGAAAGCACGTTAATCCGTTGGTCCCGGCTGTCAATCGTGCATCTTTGACAGTCGTTACGGGTAGTCAGAATCGAAGCCCGACATTCTGACAACCAGTCTTACCAAGGGGTATCGTATTACCCAGTTACTGGGTTGTGGAGGTCAGATAGGCAGTCGCTCCATGTAAAATGCTGGTATTCAGCTGCATCCGGTTAAACTGGATGCCGACCCCAAGATAGTTGGGAAAAGGCTAGGTCTAGGTCTTTTTAATAGTAATGATTGGTTTTTTTTTCTTCAAAACCCGACGTAATTTATGATAATTATTAATAAACTAAATTAAACTTTTCTGCTTTCTGAAGAATTCTTTTTGCGTTTCCTTTTTTTTCTTTTTAGTGAGTAGTGGTGGCCCAGTGGTAACGAGTTACGAGTTGGTACAGGTCGTGAGATCATCCCCAGGCAGGCGCTTTACTTTGTGTAATAAATTTCATCACCACTGCTCTCGAAACGGTGAAGAAAAACATTGCGAGGAAACCGGCATGTCCTAGAACCAAAAATTCAAAGACATGTGACATCCACCAACCCACACTGGCCCCACGTGGTGGATTACGGCCCACACCCTCTTACAGAGAGGAGGTCTGAGTCCCAGCCCCACCTACTTTAGCAGTAATTTTTAATAATTGTATAGATTGTGGTGAGTTTCCTGATCTAATGAAATATAGTAAAATTATACCATTGTTTAAATCGGGTAGTACATCAGACCCTACTATTGGGGGCCGAGTCACCCGCGTCCGTAGGAGTATACCCATTGAGTCCCTACACGTGGTCCCCGGGTGGTGCTAATCAGGTGACAAACTGGTGGTAGGTTTCGACCGATGGCTTGCGACCACCCACTGGGCAAAGACGTACCGCCAAGCGGCCTGGCCGTGTTCCGGTACGATGCTCAGTGTAGCCAATCCAGAGGAGTTGGGTCGAAATAGTTGTTCCATTGCAGGCAGACCAACCGGGCTCGCGCTGATATGAATGTATCGGGAGACTAGTCGCGGAGGGTAGCGGGATCCGAGGCACGGTGCGCCGCTGGCCGACCGCAGTTAGTTGGGGGCCCAAGTAGTGTACTAGCCACACACGAAAGGCTGCCCCGCCAACTGACGAAAAATCCCGGAATGCACCATCGTGCTGGTTGGCGACTAGACGAGAGGGCCCGATGGACATTCCCGGGGGGCTCGGGCGTCCCCGCAGTCTCCAGACTAGTCCCCCAATGATACCGTCCAGTCAGTGCGTGCCTGAAGGTAGCCAGCATGGAACCTCATTTCACTTCCTTCTCCTCTCCTTCCTTCACTCTTCACAATCATGAAAAAAGGAAATAAAAAGAAAAAAGCTGTACAGCGGCAGCACTCCCTCTCACACAAAGTGCACCTATCTAACATTCGAGGTCTGCACTCAAATCTCGCCGCAGTCCACCACCACCTAGAGACTGAGAAACCAGCTCTCTTATTCCTTTCGGAGACGCAGATCGGATGTCCGTCTGACGTGGCGTACCTATCTTACCCAGGGTTTACCCTGGAGCACAATTTTAAGCCACGCGCTGGTATATGCATGTACGCCCGGGACGACATCTGCTATCGGCGTCTCCGTAACCTTGAGGACTCCAGGTTCTCAACTCTTTGGGTCCTAGTGGACACAGGCCTAGATAAAATTGTCTACGCCTGTGTCTACCGTTCGCACAGCGGTGATCTGGAGACAACTGGGCTCACACAACACCTGAGTAAAGCGGCGCATGTGGCTCAGCAACGGTACCCTTCTGCCCAATTGGTGTTACTGGGGGACTTCAACGCCCACCATCAGGAGTGGCTCTTCCCATACCAGTACACAGACCATGCTGGACAAGAGACGTATAAGCTAGCGCTGGCGTTAAATCTTACCCAGCTGGTCCAGGGAGCAACGAGGGTGCCGGATGTTGATTCGCACACAGCCAATTGCTTGGACCTTCTGCTGACAACAGATCCAGACCGTTACTCAGTGTCGATTTCTTCACCATTAGGTACTTCCGACCACTGTCTGGTGAAATCTGTATCCGTCTACTCCCCGCCCGATCCTAGCCCTAGAGGCACCAGGCGGGTTTGGCGATACAGGTCAGCAGATTGGGATGGCATGCGATCTTTCTTCGCATGTTATCCTTGGCGGCCCACTTGCTTTTCTTCGACTGATGTTTCGTCGTGCGCGGACGCCGTGACGGATGTGTTGCGGCGGGGAATGAAGTACTACATTCCATTCTCTGACGTAACAATGTCTGGCGGGGCTCGACCATGGTTTGGTGCCGAGTACAATCGCGCTGATGCGCTTAAACACGCGGCCTACCTGGCATGGGTCGACGCTCGGACGCGTAAAGCGAGTGACGTGAGTCAGAAGAAGAGAGCCTTCAACAGGGCTGCCAAGTTCTGCAAGAAGGTGTTGCGGAAGGCTCGGTTTGACCACATTGGCCGAATTGGGAACAAACTTGCTTCTTACCCAGCTGGTAGTAAGGCGTTTTGGTCCCTGGCTAAGTCGGTTGAATCGAACTTCTGCCGCCCCTCCACTGCTGAAACCCGACGGGTCGCTGGCCCACTCCGCTGAGGAGAAAGCAAGCTTGTTTGCCTCTCTGTTTGCGGAATCTTCGCGTCTAGATCCTGGTGGCGCGAGGCCCCCTGGTACTCTTGGTGGATGCGAGTCGATTATGTCAGACATTCGCATTCATCAGAGGGATGTCCGGAGGGTACTGCGTAACCTGGACGTGCACAAGGCTAGTGGTCCCGACGGGATACCGGCAATTGTACTGAGGACGTGTGCGCCTGAGTTGTCTCCGATCTTGACACGCCTATATCGCCTTTCGTTTGAGACTGGAAAAGTGCCGATGGCTTGGAAGCAAGCTAACGTGCAACCCGTACCCAAGAAGGGTAGTCGAGCTGACCCAGCAAATTATAGGCCCATCTCGGTAACTTCCGTTCTCTGTAAGAGTATGGAACGTATACTGAATGGTAAGCTCCTAGCATACCTAGAAGCTAACGATATCCTAAGTGACCGACAATACGGCTTCCGCCGAAATCGGTCAACAGGAGATCTTCTAGCGTATGCCATTCACATCTGGAGTGAGGCCATCGACAAACAAGGGGAAGCCCTTGCGGTCTCCCTTGGTATCTCGAAGGCCTTCGACCGGGTCTGGCACGACAGCTTAATTGGCAAGCTTCCTTCCTTCGGTCTGCCCGCTGGATTGTGTGATTGGATAGCAGATTTCCTGAGGGATCGGTCTATCCGAGTAGTCATAGATGGCTGCTCGTCCGGACTGCTGGCTATTAATGCCGGTGTTCCTCAGGTGTCGGTGCTCTCGGCAACATTGTTTTTGCTGCATATTAACGATCTGCTAAAACCCGGTACCTTTGGGTATGCAGACGACAGCACTGTTGCCGAGAGATACGTGCCAGACGCACGAGTTAGTGGGTCTCAGGTCCGGTCTCTCCGAGAGGCTATGGTTGGGCGCTTGAACTTGTCCTTGCAGGCTATCTCAGAATGGGGCGATGCCAATCTGGTTAAGTTCAATGCTGCTAAGACCCAGGCGTGTCTTTTTTCTGCTAAAAGGAGCCAATTTCACCCGGCTCCATCTTTCCGAGGTGTAACCGTGCCGATAACCGACCGACTTGATCTTCTTGGTGTTACTTTAACATCTACCCTCAATTTTGGTCCCTTCATAGAGGCTAAGGCTCAAGTGGCTGCCAAAAAGTTGGGGGTCCTCGCAAAGGTGAGACGATACTTCACGCCAGAACAGCTGCTCCAACTCTATCAAGCGCAAGTCCGATCGTGTATGGAGTACTGCTCTCATCTTTGGGACGGATCTGCAAGATACCAGCTTGATGCCCTTGAGTCAATTGAGAAACGAGCCAAGAGGATCATCGGCAATGATAGACTCGTTGAGTCAAAACTCCAAAGTCTTGAACATAGACGCCGAGTTGCTAGCCTGTCGGTTTTCTATCGATTACATTTTGGGGAGTGTGCGACGGAATTGCATGATTTGATGCCGCCAAGCCCGTTTCATCTAAGGACCACAAGACGTACGGCGAAGTGCCACCGGTTCATGGTGGACATCCCATCCATACGCACAAAGCGTTTTGAGAAAACATTCATTGCACGTACAGCTAGAGAGTGGAATTCTCTACCGGAGAGACAGCTAGAGAGTGTTTCCTGTAAGATACAACCTGGGAGTCTTTAAGTCAAGAGTGAATAGGTTACTTCTAGGCAAGCGTGCTCCATCTTCGACCACATCATCGCTTACCATCAGGTGAGATAGTGGTCAAACGCGAGCCTATCAAACATAAAAAAAAAAAATACTAATTATAGACCTATATCAGTGCTTTTAGTAAAATTTTTGAGAAAATTATTTTAGATCAAATTCAAAGATATTTTAATAAACACAAATTATTACACAACAAACAGTTTGGTTTCACAAAGGGTCGTTCAACCACTGATGCTGGTGTTAAACTTTTGGGACACATTTATAATGCATGGGAAGATAAATGCGATGCGTTGGGCATTTTTTGTGATTTGTCTAAGGCTTTCGATTGCGTTCTCCATGATACATTGATCAGGAAGCTGCACTACTACGGAGTCCGGGGCGCCTCTCTGGATCTTCTTACTTCATACTTGAGTAATAGGATTCAGAGAGTTGATGTGAACGGCAAAAAGTCTCCCGGGTCTGTAGTCAGAATGGGGGTTCCTTAAGGCTCAATTCTGGGTCCTTTTTTGTTTCTAATCTATATCAACGACTTGCCTTACCTCATAAAGGATAAACATGATATAGTGCTGTTTGCAGATGACACTTCACTTTTATTTAAACTCAAACGTCAGCAGGTGGTTGTTGATAATGTAAATAATGCTCTTTCAACTGTAGTTAACTGGTTCAACACCAATAATCTTCTCCTTAACGAGAAAAAAACAAAATGCATAAAGTTCACATTACCCAATGTAATACAAGTGAACACTAGTGTGTCAATAAAGGGTGAAGAGTTGAAACCCGAGGATTCCACAGTGTTCTTAGGTTTAACTTTGGATGCGCAGCTTCAGTGGAGCCCCCATATAGATAAACTGTCCAAAAAACTTAGCTCTGCAGCATACGCCGTAAGGAAAATTCGTGGTTTAACTGATTTAGAGACAGCTCGTTTAGTATACTTTAGTTATTTTCATAGTGTGATGTCGTACGGCATTCTGTTGTGGGGAAATGCCGCCGATATTCAGACAATTTTTGTTTTACAGAAAAGGGCTATTCGTGCAATTTATAAATTAAGTCCCAGACACTCCCTCAGAGACAAATTTAAAGAGATTAATATTATGACTGTTCCCTCTCAATATATTTATGAGAATCTCATGTATGCACATAAAAATATTAATCTGTTTAAAAGATACAGTGATATCCATATCATAAATACTAGGAACAAAGACAAATTTATTGTACCTAAAACCAGGCTTAAGAAAAAAATAGGTGGTACGTTTAGATGCCAATGTATACGTTTCTATAATAAACTTCCTAGCCAAATTCAAGATCTAAGCATAAATAAATTTAAATCATTTATTAAACGTAAGCTATGCCAGAAAGCTTTTTACACAATTAATGACTTTCTTGAAGACAAAAAGGCGTGGGATTGAGCTGCTTCAATGATATACATGAGCCATTGTTTTCATATGTACTACTTACTGATGAAATTTATTATGTATTTTTTTTATAACATTCGTTTTTGACATGAATACTTGTATAGTATTATACACTTCTGGACACATCTATTGGCCCACCTTGTATTTCAGTTTCGTTTGGTCCTAGCTAAAATTTTATATTAGGTCGAGCAAAAAGTTTTTATGCAGTTTTGAACCTGGCACATTCACAATTTCATTCAATAGTCTTTTTTTGAATTTCGAACACAGAATTTAAAGAAACAAAAGACAATTTGGAGCCCGTTTGTTGATATCAAACAATCGAATACTAAGAAAACTTGGTTTTATTGGTTTACTTGGATTTAATTCTTGAAAAAGTGATTGATATCTTTGGTTTTGCAACAAACATTACTTATTCTTAACATTAAGGTGAGGTTCTATCAATAATCTATGGATACTTCACCTGAAGTCGCCGCCCAAGCTGTCGCACTTATTCAGGCCGGACACAGCCAAAGAAACGTGAGTGCTCAACTTAATTTAAGTCGATCTGCGGTCCGAAATGTTTATCGGAGGTACCTAGAGACTGGCGGCTTTGTTCGTCGCCAAGGAAGGCCACGATCTTGGGTCACAACTGAAAGGCAGGATCGATTCATCGTGACGACCAGCTTGAGAAATCGTCACCTTACCTCCATTGCATTGAGATACAAAACCAACTTCGCGACTTCCACGGAGTATCTGTGAGCGCTCGAACTGTTCGGAGAAGGTTAAAAGAACGCGATATGGTACCACACAAGCCAGCTAATGGGCCCAAACTAACGCGAGCCCACCGAACAGCGCGCCTTTATTTCGCAGGCAGTCATTTAAATTGGACACAGCAAGATTGGAGCCGTGTACTCTTTTCTGATGAGTCTAAAATGTGTTACATGGCAATGATGGAAGAAAGAAGGTCTACCGATGTAAGGGAGAGCGTTTTGCACAATGCTGATTTGAAGAGAGGGTTGCTTATGGCGGTGGCTCATGGACTGTCTGGGGCGGTATATCCGCGAACGGCAAAACTCAACTTGAGGTTGTTACAGGACCACGGCTGCCAACATTAAATGCTGAAAGGTACATTCGTGAGTGCTTAGAACCTCACGTGATACGCGGACTATGTGGGCCCAAATTTCCTTTTTATGCATGATAATACAAGAGCCCATGCGGCCGGCATCGTCAGGGAATATCTTCGGGATGTGAACATCACAGTTATGGACTGGCCAGCCAGAAGCCCAGACATGAACCCCATTGAGCACATGTGGGACGAGCTAAAAAGACGTGTTAGGGCTCGTCAGCCAGTTGCCCAGACGATGCAGGAGTTGAAAACTGCCATAGAAGAGGAATGGGAGATGATCCCTCAAAATTTCATAGAGCGGTAAACTCTATGCCTAATCGTATGAGAGCTGTGGTAGATGCCCATGGAGGCAACACGCGTTATTAAATTAAACCTTTATTTGATAAAACATGTTTTTTATTCAAAAATCAATTGCCTTTAACAAGGCGCATATCCGACTTGTTAGGCGTAGCTCCATGTCGTATGGTATTCTGAATTCAAATTTAAAACAATACGATCGAAAATGATGGTAAAATGTATCAGGCAAAACTGCATCAACAGTTTTTGTTCAATCTAGGAATCATATTTCGGTAGGGGCCATCGAAACCTAAACTCTAAGGTGGGCCAATAGATGTGTCCAGAAGTGTATTATATTTTTTATTTTTTTTTATTGACATTTTATTATTATTGTTTTTTTTTTTTGACTTGAATACTTTGTTAAGTATTATATTTATTTTTTGATTGACATATTATTATTACTATTTTGTTTGACACAAATATTTACTTTGTAAAGTATTATATTTTTATTATTTTTTATTACTTAATTATTGTTAATGTGAGGACTATGTGGGTTATTATTATTATTTTCTCCTCCTTTTTACAGTAATTTTTGACGTTGTCTGACAGTTTGAGTACTTTTGCGGCCTACCCAAATGTCGTTTCTTTGGTATTGTTCGTCATATCAATGAGCTCCTTAATGGTTTTTAAGTTGAGCTATTCGACTATTGACAAATGCTTGCACTGACTGGACAGGCCCACTCAAATTTGTTTGGTTCTTTCTTCAAAAGACCACTACAGACACTAAGCTGCATGGTCCTCATATAGAATAATGTGAATGCGAGAACTATGTACTCGTATGTCGTTATATTCATGTAGATTTTATGATTGTCTGGCAGTTTGAGTATTTTTGCGGCCTACTCAAATGTCCTTACTTTGGTATTGTTCGTCGGATCGTTGAGCTCCTCAAAGTTCTGAGTTGAGCTTCGCGATGACTGACAAATGCTTGCACTGTCTGGACAGGTCCACTCGAATTCGTGTGTTGCTTTCTTCAAAAAGCTCATCCCAGACATAAACGTACATGGTTCTCATATGATTTAACCAATACACATTGTATGAATTTGAACACTAAAAGAGACTTTGACCTCTGAGTTTGTTTCGGTGTTTCTTCTCAGGGTAGTCAGCTAGGAAACACCGGCCTCATCTAGCTTAAACTGACAAAAAACATTGACGTGTAAAAGTTTCTGTAACCTTAGTTCCTTGTAACCTATTTACTGAATAAACATCATTTATCATTTATCAGCTGTGGGAAAATCTTAGACCGACACATACCGTAACTCGCCAAGTCTCTGTAGAAACCTCCATCGCTGAGGCCTACCCGTTCACAATAACTGAATCCTGGACATTTCACGCTATTCCAACTATATAAACCACTGCATTATAAGTTACTCTAAATTTTCTCCTAAAACATATTATTCTGTTTAATTCACGCAAAACGACATTTCGAAACGTCAATTTTTTTATTTCCTTCTTCAGAAGTTTTTGTTTATGGTTTGAGAAAAAATTGTTTAAAGAGGTTGATTTGAAATAGCACAGAGGGTGCACTTTTATGTTTTTTGGGGCTGGGAAATCATCCTAAGAATTCTCCCGCTCTGGGTGGAGCAGGAGGGCCGTGTCAGACTCTTACTGACTAAAACCTACCCCTTTTCCTTCCTTGCATGAGTGCCCAGAGACTGTGAGGTTGGGGTCGTGAACGTGAAGGAAACTGAGAGGCGAGCTTGGTACCAAATATATATATGAGTTCTACCAAAAAAAAAACGGGCCCATTGCGTAACGGACTGTGCACATTTAGCTCTCCGTACCAAATGTATTTTTGACTACTTCTATGGCTTTGGATCAACAAGATGCATAAGAATCTTGTTGACCCAAAGCCATAGAAACTGTGAAAATTTGAAGACTGTGGCTCCAACCATTTGGTTGTAAAACCTGTGTGACAGACGACGGACGGACAGACAGACGGACGGACAGACGGACACGTGAGTAACAGCAATAGGGCTACATTTGAATCCTTCCGGAGGGAGTGCGTACCCCAGGAGTGGGACAGGACAGGTAGGTAAAAAATTCGGCCAAGTGCGTGTCGGACTTCACACATTAAGGGTTCCGTACCAAATGTATTTTTGACTTTGGGTCAATAAGATGCTTATACTGTAAAACCTGTATGACAGACGATGGACAGACAGGCGGAATGACGGACACGTGATTGACAGCAATATAATTAAAAAATAATGTTTTTTTGTTATTATTATTTAATGACCTATCTACAATAGGATAGTTTCCTAAAGAAAACTATTTAGTCCGTTAGTTATGATAAAAAATGCCCGGGCTGTTTGAAATATGCCCAATATAAGAGGGCAGTGTCATAACAACTATTGAAATAATCAAATTGACCGGGCATTTTTATAACGCTAGTCACCTTTGGGGCAGAAAAATTAAAACCAGGCTTTATTACTGTTATTTTTATTTCACACGTAGGATCAATATTATAGAGAGATTTTATTTTTTTTATTAAATAATTACAATGATGGTATCTAGTATAGGTTATTTTTAAGATGTCATTGTGTGGGTCAAGTCTAAATTGTTTTTGTAGATTGTTACGATTTCGTATGCAACGTAGAATACCAGTGGTAATCCACGGCTTAAGTATACGCTTACTATTTGGTACCGTTAGGATAGTAGTGTTATTTTTTAGGGATTTGATTAGTTTATTAATGAGAAGATTGGTCAATAAATTGGGGTCATTACAGAAGAATAATTCAGATTAATTTTGTTGTAGTAAATCTTTCAAGGCCGGTTCACAATCAAGAATAGTAGTAGTTTTGTTAGGAATGTGAAGGTTTTTTAAGTAAGTTAAAGACAGAAAGGTAGTTATTGTGGTCAGTTATTGTGGTATGTAATATAGCAATAAATGGCGATACTTTTTCCTTTGTATTTTATCATGAAATGATCTAGGCAGATCTTTTCTCTTGTAGGTAGTAAATGTCCAGGTAGGATACCATACAGTGACAACATAATGAGATAATTATTTCTAGAATTGTGCTCACTACTCGTCTCCGATTCTTTTGGTTTAATATTGATATTTATTTCCCCCACTACGATAATATTATTGTATGAAATTAGTGTTTCTAAGTGAGCGCTTAGCGAGCTCACGAAGTTATCAGTATTAGCACAGATAATATAATATTAGCGTACAGATGCCTCATCCCATACAAAGAAACGGTACCGCCGTAACTACGGGTTTTCGTCAGGCACAAGTAACTTTTGTTCTTCGTTCAGGCCCGTCATCTACACCTCACTAGATGGTGTTAGCAGCGACGGCTTGCAAGCTGAATGAATTTACTTTAAGTCTTACCAATATTTTCTCACTTATTGAGGAATTACTTTATAGTATTTTTAGCTCTTCATAGTAGTTTTACTGTATCAAAATGTGCCACTATTCAAATTTTAAAGAGACGAATGGATAAACTCTAAAACTTCAAACAGCGCCATCTATTGGTACAAGAAATATAGATGTCTAAGGATTCGTTCCAATAATCGTCTCAATTTAAATTACAAGCCAATTATTCCACAATTTTATGTTTAGGGCAGGTTATTGAATAAGAAAATACAGTTTTTACCATTTTTATTTTCAAAATAATAATATTACTTAAGCTTTACTTATCACCACTTAAGAAATCGATGCATATTCCGCCATCTATTGAGATTTATTTGAACTAAATTTTCTTTCTTCGAGATGAGACCCCGTGGTATTAGTATTAGAAGGGGAGTGGTAAATACACAGTAGAATATTGTTACGTATGTCTAACTGAAGACAAGATGCTTTTTTTTTTTGTGGGTTTGGAAATTATTCAATGACTTCTCCCGCTCTGGGTAGTTAGATATATTATGTAAAGGTGCACACCTGTAGGTAATAGTAAGTAGTCATGTTTTCACTAAGAGTTGGTGTATTGGCTCTTCACAATTAACAGTTATGGTGGGTGAGGCTTCATCTTTCTTTATATAAACTTTGCCATACGCAGTCCAGCAAAACTTATAAGTCCCTGACTTGGTTAAGTCGCGGGCGAGGAAGTGTAGGCGCGATCCTTTCGGAGTTAAATGTTCTGATACGAAAATAGAGTTGTCTTCTACAGTTTTATATCTCGGATGCTTGCAGCACAGTTTAGTTTTATTTTTTATATTAAAGTCCTTACCCAATTTTAAGATTTCAGTCCTCAGAAGAGTGGAGCCAGTTTCAACAACTATAGGAGTGTTTTGTTGAGAGGAGTTTTTCCCACGTACTCTATAAATGTCCTTCGTCATATTTAGTAATACTGAAGTTTAAGTTACGGGAGAGGCACATGACCATTTCAATTGGTCTTCTTTATTTTCATTGTTTCTTCTTGGCACATTCTTTATGACAAAATTAGTTTTACGACCGCCCATAAGCAGGTCTTCAACTTTTTTAAATATATTTTTGTCTTCTTTAGACTGGTGCTCCAACTGATTGATTTTATTTTTGAGGTCCTCGTTTTGCGCAGTTAGGTAAGTGATTGAGTTTTCTATATCAATCACTTTACCTTTCTAAATTCTGGTAAAGGTGAGGTCATCCTCAAGGTTGACGTTAAAAACGCCTTCAATTCAGTTAACAGGGACACTTTGTTGGCTGAAGGAAAAGAGTTACCAGAAATTTTCGGCTTTTTGTGGCAATGCTATAGGCATCCATCAAAATTATTATATAAAGACAACGTTTTGGAATCTGCAGTTGGATGCCAACAAGGTGACCCTCTCGGGCCAGTCATTTTCAGCTTGGCTATTCACCCAATAATTCAACAACTAAATTCAAAATTTAACCTGTGGTATTTAGATGATGGAACACTAGGAGGTGACGTAGACACCGTTTTAGAAGATTTAAAATTCCTAAAGAACTAGTTTCAGTTCATTGGCCTTGATCTTAACTACTCCAAATGTGAAATATTTCTTTGTGACAATACCGACAGACAATCGACCATACAGAAATTCAGTGCAATAGCTCCAGAGATCAAAATTTTAGAGAAAAGTTCATTACACCTCCTAGGTTCTCCAATATTGGACGACAGTTTTTCTTCATTCATCGACGACAAAATTAAACGTTTTAACGATATTTCAAATAGACTTTCCAAAATTAATTTACATTCGGCGGTCACCCTCATCAGGTATTGCTGTTTCGGACCAAATTTCATATATTTTCTTCGCTCTTCCCTTTTATGGAAGCAGCCACATCTCTTGGACAAAATCGATCAAATTATTCGTTCCACTCTTACGTCCATCTTAAATGTGGCCCTGGATGACCGAGCATGGCTGCAAGCCACGCTACCCATTCGCTTTGGTGGGCTCGGCATCCGCAAAATTTCTAGTGTAAGCCTACCGGCGTTCCTGTCTTCGGTACACAGCACTCGACAGTTAACCACACGAATTTTAACCCTGGTTAACTGTGAGGTGCCGAGCTTGACCGATGCTGTGAACGCCTGGAAAGCGGCTTGCCCGAACACGGCGTTGCTAGAGAACCCCCATCTTCCCAGAGACAGTGGGATGAGCCGCTCTGCAGGTTGGTACGGAATAATCTCATTAATACGTCCACCAATACTGCTGAGCGTGCCCGCCTACTGGCTGTGGGTGAGTGGGAGTCGGGCCTTTGGCTACAGGCACTACCGTCACCCAACATTGGTACCATGCTGAGTGACGCCACTTTCCGGATCGCTACATGTTTGCGTCTGGGTGCTCCGAGTGGAGCTCCACATCGTTGTCAATGCGCTGAAGCAGTCGACCGCCTCGGACACCATGGCCTATCCTGCGGTAGGAGTGCTGGTCGGATAGCACGGCACGCCAGCATTAATGACATCATCCGTCGGGCTCTTATCACCGCCGGGGTGCCAGCTGTTTTAGAACCCAATGGCTTGGCACGTGACGATGGGAAGAGGCCAGACGGAATTACCATAATGCCTTGGAAGTTGGGTAGGCCTTTGGTGTGGGATGCAACATGTGTCGATACCCTTGCGCCATTCCATCTTCTTAGCACGGCAGGCTGTGCTGGGGCGGCTGCTGCAGGTGCAGAAAACCTCAAACGGCGCAAATATAACAACCTTATTGGGAGTTACATGTTTGAGCCGTTTGGGGTTGAAACACTAGGGCCATGGGGTCCAAGTGCTCATCGAGTTTTCCGGCATATCAGCAAGCTGTTAGTCGACTCTTCAAGTGACCAGAGGGCTGGGCTTTTCTTTGGCCAACGAATCAGCATTGCTATTGAACGTGGCAATGCTGCTAGCGTTCTGGGCACTTTTTCCATTGACAGCGATGTGGATGAATTTTTTGATGCCCAGTTAGTTGTTTTTTCATACGCATTTGTACATGTTAGGTATTATTGTTAGTTTGTATATATATCTTATAAAGACCTTGAAAAATCATCAATAAATCAATTAAAATCGTTTTCTATATTGAGGTTAGACTATTGTATTTATTTTAAGGTAGTAGTCATTTATTGGATCTCGTGGCCGTGTTTGTCTGAGAACATTGTCATCATTTTAAGCATTTCAAGCCTACATTCATCCGGCTGTTTACTGAGCGAGTTCTCCATGTCTTCCCTGCTTCTCTTCACTCGTTGAAATACGTAATTTGGCGGGATTTTGCATTCAGATCCCATGAAGTTTATGCTCGTAGCAGAGAGGGATTTATCTGTTTTGTCTGCCTTTATTACTTTATTAATAGGGTATCCTGCTTATTAGGTAGTGTTAGAATTACCTGCGCACGCGGCGATTAACGAAAAGCCACTAAATGTTTTAGGACGCCCCAGCTGTCACGCAATTGGCTGCTTAAATAGTTGTTGATACTAGGCGACAAGTTCGGTGGTGTGATTGCGCTAATTAGCTTCTTAAGTGGCACCTCAACTCGCACGTAAATGATAAATGATAAATGATGTTTATTCAGTAAATAGGTTACAAGGAACACTTTTACACGTCAATGTTTTTTTGTCAGTTTAAGCTAGATGAGGCCGGTGTTTCCTAGCTGACTACCCTGAGAAGAAACACCGAAACAAACTCAGAGGTCAAAGTCTCTTTTAGTGTTCAAATCCATACAATGTGGACTGGTTAGATCCTATGAGAACCATGTACGTTTATGTCTGGGATGAGCTTTATGAAGAAAGCAACACACGAATTCGAGTGGACCTGTCCAGACAGTGCAAGCATTTGTCAGTCATCGCGAAGCTCAACTCAGAACTCTGAGGTGCTCAACGAACCGACGAACAATACCAAAGTAAGGACATTTGAGTAGGCCGCAAAAAATACTCAAACTGCCAGACAATCATAAAATCTACATGAATATAACGACATACATAGTTCTCGCATTCACATTATTCTATATGAGGACCATGCAGCTTAGTGTCTGTAGTGGTCTTTTGAAGAAAGAACCAAACATATTTGAGTGGACCTGTCCAGTCAGTGCAAGCATTTGTCAATAGTCGAATAGCTCAACTTAAAAACCACTAAGGAGCTCAATGACATGACGAACAATACCAAAGAAAAGACATTTGGGTAGGCCGCAAAAGTACTCAAACTGTCAGACAACGTTGAAAATTACTGTAAAAAGGAGGAGAAAAATAATAATAATAACCCACATAGTCCTCACATTTACAATAATTAAGTAATCAAAAAAAAATAAAAAAAAATACTTTACAAAGTAAATATTTGTGTCAAACAAAATAGTAATCATAATATGTCAATCAAAAAATAAAAATAAATATAATACTTAACAAAGTATTCAAGTCAAAAAAAAATAATAATTATAAAATGTCAATAAAAAAATAAAATAAAAAATATAATACAATACTATACAAGTATTCATGTCAAAAACGAATATTAAAATAAAATATATATATAAAAAATTTTTCATCAGTAAGTAGTACATATGAAAACAATGGCTCATGTATATCATTGAAGCAGCTCAATCCCACGCCTTTTTGTCCTCAAGAAAGTCATTAATTGTGTAAAAAGCTTTCTGGCATAGCTTACGTTTAATAAATGATTTAAATTTATTTATGCTCAGTTCTTGAATTTGGCTAGGAAGTTTATTATAGAAACGTATACATTGACATCTAAACGAACCACCTATTTTTTTCTTGAGCCTGGTTTTTGGTACAATAAATTTGTGTTTGTTCCTAGTATTTATGCTATGGATATCACTGTATCTTTTAAACAGATTAATATTTTTATGTGCATACATGAGATTCTCATAAATATATTGAGAGGGAACAGTCATAATATTAATCTCTTTAAATTTGTCTCTGAGGGAGTGTCTGGGACTTAATTTATAAATTGCACGAATAGCCCTTTTCTGTAAAACAAAAATTGTCTGAATATCGGCGGCATTTCCCCACAACAGAATGCCGTATGACATCACACTATGAAAATAACTAAAGTATACTAAACGAGCTGTCTCTAAATCAGTTAAACCACGAATTTTCCTTACGGCGTATGCTGCAGAGCTAAGTTTTTTGGACAGTTTATCTATATGGGGGCTCCACTGAAGCTGCGCATCCAAAGTTAAACCTAAGAACACTGTGGAATCCTCGGGTTTCAACTCTTCACCCTTTATTGACACACTAGTGTTCACCTGTATTACATTGGGTAATGTGAACTTTATGCATTTTGTTTTTTTCTCGTTAAGGAGAAGATTATTGACATTAAACCAGTTAACTACAGTTGAAAGAGCATTATTTACATTATCAACAACCACCTGCTGACGTTTGAGTTTAAATAAAAGTGAAGTGTCATCTGCAAACAGCACTATATCATGTTTATCCTTTATGAGGTAAGGCAAGTCGTTGATATAGATTAGAAACAAAAAAGGACCCAGAATTGAGCCTTGAGGAACCCCCATTCTGACTACAGACCCGGAAGACCTTTTGCCGTTCACATCAACTCTCTGAATCCTATTACCCAAGTATGAAGTAAGAAGATCCAGAGAGGCGCCCCGGACTCCGTAGTAGTGCAGCTTCCTGATCAATGTATCATGGAGAACGCAATCGAAAGCCTTAGACAAATCGCAAAAAATGCCCAACGCATCGCATTTATCTTCCCATGCATTATAAATGTGTCCCAAAAGTTCAACACCAGCATCAGTTGTTGAACGACCCTTTGTGAAACCAAACTGTTTGTTGTGTAATAATTTGTGTTTATTAAAATATCTTTGAATTTGATCTAAAATAATTTTCTCAAAAATTTTACTAAAAGTAGGTAGCACTGATATAGGTCTATAATTAGTAGGGTCTGATGTACTACCCGATTTAAACAATGGTATAATTTTACTATATTTCATTAGATCAGGAAACTCACCACAATCTATACAATTATTAAAGATTACTGCTAAAGTAGGTGCTACAATGTCTATAATAGACCTAGCAACGTCAACAGAATTACCCCATAGATCTGCAGTCTTTTTAACATTTAAAGTATTAAAAGTTTTGATTACATTATTACAAGTGACATATTGGAAATAAAATTGGGATTCACAAACTGGAACGTTTTCTTTAAGTAAAATTTCTGCAGCAGTTGGTGATGAATTTAGAGATTTTGTAGTCGATACGGGAATCTCTGCAAAGAAATTTTCAAATGCCGCGGCGACTTGCGAATCTGATTTAATGATACTGTCATCAATAGCAAGGCTGTAATCACTACTTCGGTTGCAAGACCTTCCCGTTTCGCTATTAATAATATCCCAAGTCATTTTAATTACATTACTACTATTTTTAATTTTTGAACTTAAGTAGCGAGATTTCGCCAAATAACATACTATTTTAAATAATTTAGAATAATTCTTAACATATAAATTAAATTCTACAGTGTTAATATAAGTCCGTTCTTCATACAGCTCATACAGCCGTTTTCTACTTTTATTAATACCAATGGTGGCCCAGTCACTGAAGGAAGTATTGCTATTTACCGAAATCGTCTTAGGAATAAAAGTAGTATCAAATTGCGTGCAATACATTTTGAAAAAATCATTATAATGTTGATTAGGGTCATCATTAGTTGACAAAAGTGGGATTTTATTTGAGAGTTTAGTTTTAAATGTTTCCAAGCGACCTTTAGATTTTGGGTTAACAGTGATATCTTTTTTTCGTTTATATTTGTTTATATTTGGTATAGTGATCAATAGTCCACTATGATCAGAGTCTAATAAATTAATAATTTTTTTGTGGGTAGGTAAAATATCTGCATAAATATTATCTAGGCAAGATGCAGTAGTGGGGGTTTTAAATTATTATATCGTAATTGCTTGTTCGTGGGATGGTGGGCGAGGTCAGCTTTGCACGCGCAACCAATGTCGCCGTTGGAGGATGGGGCTATTTTCTGGTAAGATGGGGCGGGGCCCATGTCGCTTGCGATGCACCAGGCGCACAGGGAAGTTGAAGTATCTGTATGCAGAGCCGCAGCCGTCGTCAATTAGGTACTTCTTCGACTTTATGCACTCCTAGTACGGCTGAACTATTATTGATGATTTCATTTATTTAAAATTCGCTTAAATATTCAAAAAATAATTTAGAGCGGTACAGAGAACACGTTAACACCTTACGGCGGTCCGACGGGAAGGGGATCTTGAATTTCTTCATTTTTTATTTCAACACTTTCTGTATTTCTGTCGACCACCATCATGTATTCCTCTGCATTGTACGCCTTCCTTTTGTCTCTTCAAAAATATTCTTCGTAATCAATAAAAAAATATTTTAAAAAATTATCCACCCTTTTCGATCCGCGCAAGTCGGAAAAATTAAAATTACTATGTATCCATTTGAATATCGCATCCTTATTATTTTTCAAAACACTCTCCAATGTCTGGTCAATATTCATTTTTATATTACAAATCTTGCGTACATTTTCGAATTTATAGTGATTACCAAACATAATCTCCAAATATAATGTTATGGTCTCTTCACAAACATTTTCGGTTTTCAAACAGTCACAAATATACTCAGCTGCAAAGTATTCAGCGAATCTTTTGTGTATGAATATTGGGGTTCCGTTTGCTACATCTACTATGATGCCAGTCTTCTCTTCTCCACTTTCCCCTTTTTTTGTAATCTCTCCAATTTCTGCCAAATCTTTGTTACTTAACAGCATCCGTATATTTTCTGTAGGAGCATAACTGAAAATGGCATAATACCCCAATTTTTTGTGCTTTACAATAGATTTTGCAAGTTTTTCTTCGTAAACAGTAATAACATCAGGCATATAGATATTCATTCCGTTTTTCTCTTGATACCGTCTTTTGATTTTATTTTCTAAACAATTTTCGTAAACTTTATAAGGGTCAATATCTAGATACCTCTTCACAAAATAATTATAGTTGTGTTTTATGTTATGTTCAACGTCAACAGCTGTAAGGTACAGAATTAATGGCTTCAATTCATTTCGCAACGGTTCAACCAATAATAAGTGCTCTAGTATTTTTTTAAGAATCTTGAGTTGTGCGTCGTTTAAGTCTTCTAATGTATAATAATATTCCCAAAAGTTTTGCAAATATTTTGTGCCTGATAAGTTATCTATCTCGTAAGATAATTTTAACTGAAGCTCTCGCTTTAAGACAGTTTTTATTTCACTATACGACCTGCTTGTAATCCACATTCTATGCTTACGAGGGCCAGTACTAAAAGTTTTAAGGCATTTTATGACCACGTCCGCATAATTCGGACAGATTTCATCGAAACCATCAAAGAGAAGTATCATCTCTCTCCCATAATAAAAATGTAGAAACAAATTCAATTCAAACTCAATCAGAGGATCTGCTGTACAATTTTTCAGATATACAATATCATTATTTTTTTCCATTGTAATTCTGGCTTTATTTTCTTTACCAAGATTCTCGCGAAGTAAAACTTGACAAATAAACTTTAAAGTCTCTAATATATCAATTATTGTTTTCTCTTTCTTCCACTTGCTAAATTCTTCCGAATATTCCAATAAGTTTATCCTTACAATCCAAACTTCTGGTTTGATCTCCTTTGTTTTAATCGATAAGTGCGTGAGTAGAGTCGACTTGCCCATCCCGGGCTTACCTGTTACCAGCACAATGTCGTCTGATATATTTAAAAAATTATTGAGAGTCTCCATACTCCATACTCCTATTCCCGTTTTTATAACGCGTCTGTCAACATACAAGTGTTTCATTTCATCGTAACTTCTGTTGACGATTAGTTTTCCAACTGTAATTATTTCTTCACTGAATATTTTATGCAAAACATCTCTTGTAACATACTTTTTTGATATATCATCGACAATGTCAGCCAGTCTAACTTCTTCGTTTTGGAACATCACTCTGGCACTCTCCAAGATAATTTTCTGCGATTCCTCACTCAAGTTAATGAGACTATTCTTTTTGTCATGTACTGGAGTATCTGGGAAATATCTCTGAAATATTTCAACAGACGCATGATTTGTAATAATAATTGTTTTTTTCTTAAGAACCGCTTCTGCAATCTTTTCTAAAAATGTATTTTTATTTTGTTGTATTCTATCACATACTAATATTATCACTTTATCATTATTTGAGTTTTTTAGCTCTTCACTTAATAACATACGGTCTTTTGATTCAACAATATATTTAAGATCCAACACAAAGTGGTCCTTATTCTTCAAATGCTGCACCACTTTAGCAACAGTCAGTACGCTGTTCTCTGTAATGATGACAGTATTCAAATGATCCTGCAAGTTCAAGGAGCTTACCGCGTCTTCAGTGAATGTGTAATGAATGTGTTTTATGTTATTCCGATACATTGCATTTATGACGCTTAGCAGTGGGTCTTTAATAATGTCTTTTTTTGCCTTTTTGAATAAGTCGCTACTTCGTGTAAGATATGATGCTTTGTCTGGTTCCATCCACCATTTCTGTATGTCATAGTGATATTTTGAAAATATGGCGTCAGTTTTAACTTGGAAGTACTCGTATTTTTGATAATCATACTGGTACTGTTCTACTTCACTTTTTAATTTTTCCTCAACGCCTTTCTCATCAGCTTGGTTAGAGTAAATAATCAGTTTGCTTAAAAAATCACTTGCTAAATTTTCTTCATATTCGGAACATTCTAATGAAAGTTTAGGAAACTCGTTGACTTTGAAATAAAATTTATATTCTAGCAAATTGGGGATTTCTTTACTCAATCTTTTATACAGCTTTTTAGCAAGATCACCTAGTGTTTCTTGGTTATCTGTAATCTTCATCAGTTTGGTGTTATCGTCAAGCACAAATATATTTCCGATGGCACCAGCTATACCTCCATTGAGCTGCAGGAATCCCTTTTCTAAAGAGTCATCTATTGTTACCAGGTTACTGGAATCACACTTGACTAATAAGTCTTTGATTGCCGACGCTAAATAATTTATTCTGCTCTCTATTTTGCCATCGCTTATTGTTAAATCTTTGTTCCCGAACGTAACTGGTACTTTAAACTCTCGAGATGATAATATTTCCCTTGCAGCCAGTTCAACAGCTTCATTTACAGTCGATGGAGGAACCTGCACTTGATTCAATTGTGGCCTGAAGTTTTTTGTGGATGCTTTTTCCTTTAGATATTCCAACTGACCATTGTTGTAAGTTACGATGGTTCCTATCACTTTGCTCAGTTTTGTAACATTAGTGGGCTCGGCTAAGAATCCTGATAGTAATATCTTCACATCAGCGGACTTTATTTTTCTTTCCTTTAGAATCTCTTTAAACAAAGTATCTTTGAATAGAGTGAGATATTCATCATTGATACCAAAGAAATCGTGACGAAAGGTAGCGATTCGGTGCGGAGGAAATTCCTTGTTTACTACCTTACCCTTACATAACTTTGATTCAACCTGTAGAGGTACAATTTCAGACACATTGAATACTGTTTGAGCCAGTATGAAGTGATAGCATTTCACAAGTTCATCTTGTAGTATGTTTTGTAAATCATTAACTGATTTTGTATCAGATCTACTTATGAACTCAGCAATTCGTTCAGCCAGTGTGGTAACGTGGTCTTTAATAACAGTTTTCCGTAGTAACTCTACATCATGTTCGTGTCGGTAGAGCTGCTTGATTGTGCCGCCTGTTCCAATGAGTTTTTGAAGATGAGAAGCAAAGCCACGTTCAAGTGAATCACCATTAAAGCTGTGTGTTGCGTTTGTGTACAAAACGAATAAACACTCTGTCCCTTCAAATGTCCCCCTAAAGAATTTATCTGTATTGCTAGTTTTGAAAGTCTTCCGAATTTTCAAATAACTATCTAAGTATACTGTCAAGTCATATGTTAGGGGTCGTTTCTCGTTTTCCTTGTGCTTAGCCTGTATGAACACTGCGACAGGTTTATCATGTCCTTTCACTTTCGCTTTAAAGCAAATATCGTCGAATGCTCCTATATTGTCGATATTTGAAGCTAATTGAAACTCTTCAATAGTATCATCAAGAGACGCTCTAAAATATAACAAACTAATAAGTTTAGATTCGTACAGCTGTCCGCGGCAGCCTGACGTGCCTGCACGTTTACTGTACATGGTCAGTCCGGGGGCACTTTACACGCACACAGCACCAGCACAGAGGCAGGCGGCACTCAGTCACGCGGAGCACGCAGCAGCAGCACAGAGGCAGGCGGCACTCAGTCACGCGGAGCACGCAGCACCAGCACAGAAGCAGGCGGCACTCAGTCACGTGGAGCAGGCAGCACCAGCACAGAGGCAGGCGGCAATCAGTCCCGCGGAGCACGCAGCACTAACACAGAGGTAGGCGGCACTCAGTCACGCGGAGCACACAGCACCAGCACGGAGGCAGGTTGCACTCAGTCACGCGGAGCACACAGCACTAGCACAGAGGCAGGCGGCACTCAGTCACGCGGAGCACGCAGCACCAGCACGGAGGCAGGTTGCACTCAGTTACACGGAGTACGCAGCAGCACCAAGCGTAGTCAAATATCCGTCTGACGACCTGCACCTGAAAACAAAGAGCATTTGTTACGTAAAGGACTAATATCACCTTGGCAACATTGACTGAGCAATCATAACCGGGGTCCAGTGGAATATTAGCGTCAGGTATATTTGCCTGCGCGGGTTTGGGGACAGCGAGTAGGGGGTAGCTTGATGTTCGAAAAATAAAATAAAAAAATAAAAATAAAATAAATTTATTTCAGGCATGGCCCATAGTGATCACTGCACAATACAACAAAGCACAAAAAAAAAACAGCTTAAATAAATACAAAAGTTACGGCTCATTTTTATCATTATGTTATTAAAAGTCAGTAGAAAAACAAAATTAAATTAAATAAAAACGCGGTATGTGAATGTCAAAAATAAATAAATAAAATAAGTTATTGGTGTCTAATAATAAAATGTCAAGCCGTGCGCCTAAACTTAATTAGGTTTTCAACGTGCCTGTCACAACAGTGTCGAATATACGGAAAGTTGAGTCAATCAGCGATCATCATCAGGACAACATTGGAGCTGGCCCTGCGCACCAAGGACGCGCAGCGCTTGCGCATGGTGGCGTGGAAACAGTCGGTGCGCGCTTCTGCAAACATGCCAGAGGCGCTGCAGAATCGGGGCAGCTCCAACACCGCCCAGAACGCGTTGTTGTACTGGACGCGGAGGGCGCCGTACCTAGATTGCGCATAACTAGCCCACAGGCTACACGTGTACAACGAGGTGCAATATGCTTTAAAAAGAGTGATCTTTACTTGATCAGAACAACGTGCAAACCTGCGGGCCAGCATATACTATTCGCCCTCACTGACAAGGGCTCTCCGCTCCCGTTCAATGTCAGCTTGATCTCTGAGGTCAGTAGTGACTATGTGCCCTAAGTACTTACCACTGCCATTCAGCTTTTCCCACAGAATATCATACGCAACTAGGTCAAAGGCCCTGGAAAGGTCAAGAAAACACGCGTACACGGGTGTTCTACGATCCGTGTAGTACCTGACGTATGCTTAAGACACAGTATAGCACTTTCAGTGGACAGTTGAGGTCTAAAACCAAACTGGTTACTATGCAGGCTAACATATTTATCTAACTGTATGTTAAGCAAACCGTCGAACACTTTTGCCACGATCTTGGCTAGCGAGATTGGCCTGTAGTTACTTTTATCAGCGAGGTCTCCGGATTTATTTTTCACCACAGGTGCAACCACGGCTTTCATAAGATCCGATGGCTAGTAAGAGTGGCTCACGCACAGTGATAAGAACATTGCTAAGACTCTGAAGATATGCGGGCCAGCATATTGCAGGTGCTCAATACTGAGCCCGTCGTACCCCGAGGATTTGCCTCTCGTCATGTTCCTAATTAGTTTGGAGACCTCTTTCGCAGTGCACCTTACCCCGACTACCCCATTTGGCCACTTAGCAATGTGGACCCCTCTCGCCGGCCCCAGAGGGGACTGGACAGAAAAATGGTCTTTAAAGACATTCGCAATGTCACCATGGTCACTTACCCCATCGATGCTCACAGGAAGACTAGACTTGTTTGTTTTGTTCGTGCTTTTCCAGAAACCTCAAAAGTCACCCTTAGAATGCTTGCCCGCAAGGGTGTCCATCAGTATCTGGTCCTGCAAATCTTGGCATGCTCTTAATCGCGATTTGAACAATCTTCTGGTGTCACACATTTCAACATACCTGACACCAGACCTTGGCTTCCCACACGATACCTATTCAATAAACTTCAGCCGAGCCTCCCTGTGAGCCTCTCTGACGTGTTCGTTCCAACCTACTACACGCGGGCCACTCCCACTCGCCCGCGTGCTCTCTCGAGTACCCGGGACGTGCCGCGAAGGGCGGCCACAATATCAGAGTATAATCCATCAAGTGCATGCCTGTGACCGGGGTCATTACAATAATACCCAGCACAACTTATACAATCAGTAGGGAAATCAATTAATTTCAAACGCTAATGACACTCGTTGGTATATTTTCCAATCTGATCTTCGGTTCTTACACCCCAAACAATGTGGTTGTTAAGACTTGTTTTGTGATGAAATTTTGGAGTGAGAACACTTAAATTACAGTCACGGATTAAAAGAAAATAATCCGACCAACCAGTGTCATATTCGATGAAAAAGTTAACAACAGCTTGTTTTGCCGCTTGTGTCACTATACAGTAATCTAACCAGCTACAAGACCCATGCGCCTCACTAATGAAAGTATAAGCACCCGAATCAGTACCCAGCAGATCAACATCTATACACGACCAACATGTGTAAATACTCACTAGAGCAGTGGTGGCCCAGTGGTATTGGCCGCGACTGACAAGTTGTAGGTCGTGAGTTCAAACCCAGGCAGGCGCATTACTTTGTGTAAATTATTTCATCACCACTGCTCTCAAAACGGTGAAGGAAAACATCGTGAGGAAACTGTCCTAGAACCAAAAATTCGAAGACATGTGACATCCATCAACCCGCATTGGGCCCGCGTGGTGGATTACGGACCGCACCCTCTCACAGAGAGGAGGCCTGTGCCCCAGCAGTGGGGACTATAAAAGGCTGATGATGATGATGATGATAATACTCATCACAACCAATGGTCGAGTCGGAGTAATGCTACGGGCTCCAGTGGGTCGGAGCGGTGCTGTGCGACGTAGTGGCTTGACTGCTGGCGTCAACTAGGAGAGGTTTTCGTCTGACCGAAGGTGCTGTTTGCTGCGCCAAGATCGCTGATGAGGTTGAGGGTGATGAAAGAGGCTGAGGATGCTGAATGTGCGTCCGCTTCAAGCTGGTGGTCAGGATACCTGTAGAAGCCGTTGGTACTGGCTGGCTGTATGACTCGTTGCTCAACAGCTTGAAGGAAGTGATGATGATGACGTCACGCTGGAGTAGCTGCACGAAGGCTGAGCTGACGTTCATGCTCGAGGGTTACCAGCTTGGATGTGGTGACGTCATGATGAAGGCTGCGCTCGCGTTCACAGTCGAGGGTCACCAGTTTCGAGGTATGCGGAACAGGGTATAAAGTCCCGCAAACCTCCATTGAAAAGGGAGGATCCTCCGACCAGACGGGTGTTGTGTCTGGTCCGGGAAACTGGTCCGATGGTTGATTTCGGGCTGTTGTATATGTTCAAATCGCGCGAAGAACTCTGCTTGCGCGATGTAGGACTTTGCTGTTTTAGTTCGTTTGTAGCGTCATAGATGTCGCTACAGTTTGCATAGGACCACTTGGACTTGTACTTTGACAGAGGGGAACGCCTGCGTATGGCTACTCCCCTCCGGTTCGCCGGTGGCCCGTGTTGCTCTATGGTTTTTCTATGTTTAAATAAAGTCAAATAAGGTTGTGATTTTTTTGTGTATTTTCTAGTTTATTAATTAATTTGTTTTATGTTACTGCTTTCGTGTGTTGTGTTAACTTTGCTTGCCAAATAAATGTGTTATCTATTTATGTACAGGGCACCATAGGGATGATGTTGGATGGACGTTCCAGTCGTACTCACAATAGGAACCATGTTTACTGTGTGTGAGCTTTTTGTGAACGGAAATGTTTGACTAGTTGATGAAAATATCAAAATCGCTAAATGTATGACTACAATATTGAAGGAGTTCCCTCAATTCCTCATAGGTCCCATCATTAGAACTAAATTTTGATAAAAGTGGGACCAATCTGTAAAAAATATCCTTTCAAATATAGAAAGAATTTGCCAAATCGGTTTTTACAAATGACAGAGTTCTGAGGTGACACACATAAAAATAATTAAAAATTACAACCGAATAATTTGAGAATGTGAACCGAACAACTTCTAATTGGTCTAGAGACAAAGTTGATAAATTACACAATGAACGACTTTTGCATTATATTTCTTGGGAAAGAAGACAAGGTCGTAAAAGACGCGCTCGACAGAAACCTGTGGAGGTAAATCATCCGCTCCAGATTGGGCCACCCTAGAATAGAATAGAAAAGGGTCTCCTTTGTCCGCACTTAGACTCTCATTTGGTCCGTTGTGCGTGGGGGTCCTGGATAACATAGCCAGCCTAAATACGCCCAGAAGCACTGTAGAAGCTTCCTGGGAGCTTCGCAGGCTACGCGGAGCGACCTCACTGTTCCGAGGAATTGTTCACGTTGGGTGGCCACAGCCTCGCATTCCAGGATGATATGGGCGGCTGATTCTTCGGTGTCAAAACATCCTCTGCAGAGAGGGCTGTCCGTGATACCTAGATTGAAAAAATGCTTGTTTAGGAGACCCGTGATTATCTCTATCATTATTTTGAGGTTACTTTTATTGAGGCTAAGCAATCGTTTGGTTAGTCGCGGGTGCAGGCACGCCATGGCCATTCTTGACTGCCTACAGTCTGTTACCTGTGACCATCTGTTGTTGTGAAGATCAGTTGATCTCTGGCGTATCCATGTACGAAATTACGAGAAAGGCAGGAGAAGAAGTGGGTACGTGCCCAGCACTACCATCCTCGTCGGATCGTCTCTTCGCAAGTTCGTCCGCGGCGTCACTGCCCAAGGATTCACTGTGCCTCCTGATCCACTGAAGTGTATTTCGGTTAGGTGACAAAATACTGTCCAGGGCCAGGTGACACTCTAGAATTAATCTGTTGTCCGTCTGTCTGTTTTCTAAGGCTTTGAGCACTGCAAGACTGTCCGATATAAATCTGATGCCATAGTTTTATAGTTTTGTACCTCCAAACGCTTTACGGCCGTTGCCGCTTGTCAAGGCGACATCTTCACACTGGAAAATCGAGCTGTGTTCGCCTAGTGGTATGTGGAATTTTATGTTGAGGTCTAGAGAGTATACACCAGCTCCTGAACCGTTGCGTGTTTTTGAACCATCTGTGTATATGCGTACTTCATCGACACCTGACTGGTCTCTCACTTCCTCTAAAATACGAATTAATAGCTATCAGTAAAGTAGTTTATCCACTGCCTCGTAAGCTGTACTCAGAGGAATGGCCACCATGGAAACGTATATGCTTGCCATAGTATGAGCTGCCCTTACTTATTGATATAGTGTATTATCTATGGCTAACCTATATATTATTGTAGTCTTTGGTATGAGCGAGCTTGACGTATTTGATACGTTCCCAAGGTGACAAACAAAATCAAGCAGCCGGTCGATTCTGTTAACAGCTCACCGTGAAAACTTAGGTGGAGTGAGAGTGAAGTGAACTCTCATTCCACCTTGATTGTATGGATTGACAGCCCACTTCACGGTCACTTCACCTAAGTTTTCACGGTGAGTATGTTACAGAATAGCACTACAGTATTGTTAAAATGTCATTCTCACAAAATGTTGCCAGAGTATTGTCTTTAATTACCAACTAGTAGTGTTTACCTGTGAGCATCCAATGGGCCGCAGAGTGCCCAAAATCGTAAATAACCGTCAACGTTCAATGGCACACAGGAGGCCCCGCCGACTTTCAACCACTATTATTAAATAACTAAAGGTCATATTCCTGTGGAAATTTTTATACACTCGGAGAGTGATAATATCGTAGTTTTACAAACATTTCCATAGACAAATACTGTTTCGAAAAAATTTAAAAAAAGTTTTTAGTTGCATGTTTACGTTTGTGAATGGCGGACGAAATTTTGTTAGAATTGTGTGTTTTAAACAGTTTTGTGTTTGTTTATGTGTTATGTTGAGTATATATTTATTGCTGTGTTATTATTACGTCGATATAACATCGGTTTAGATAAATATTTTGAAGAAATATTACGTAATAACATTTTTTTCAAGGCCAACCGATTTTTTTTTTTTTTTATGTTTGATAGGCTCGCGTTTGATCACTATCTCACCTGATGGTAAGCGATGATGTGGTCGAAGATGGAGCACGCTTGCCTAGAAGTAACCTATTCACTCTTGACTTAAAGACTCCCAGGTTGTATCTTACAGGAAACACAGACTCCGGTAGAGAATTCCACTCTCTAGCTGTACGTGCAATGAATGTTTTCTCAAAACGCTTTGTGCGTATGGATGGGATGTCCACCATGAACCGGTGGCACTTCGCCGTACGTCTTGTGGTCCTTAGATGAAACGGGCTTGGCGGAATCAAATCATGCAATTCCGTCGCACACTCCCCAAAATGTAATCGATAGAAAACCGACAGGCCAGCAACTCGGCGTCTATGTTCAAGACTTTGGAGTTTTGACTCAACGAGTCTATCATTGCCGATGATCCTCTTGGCTCGTTTCTCAATTGACTCAAGGGCATCAAGCTGGTATCTTGCAGATCCGTCCCAAAGATGAGAGCAGTACTCCATACACGATCGGACTTGCGCTTGATATAGTTGGAGCAGCTGTTCCGGCGTGAAGTATCGTCTCACCTTTGCGAGGACCCCCAACTTTTTGGCAGCCACTTGAGCTTTAGCCTCTATGAAGGGACCAAAATTGAGGGTAGATATTAAAGTAACACCAAGAAGATCAAGTCGGTCGGTTATCGGCACGGTTACACCTCGGAAAGATGGAGCCGGGTGAAATTGGCTCCTTTTAGCAGAAAAAAGACACGCCTGGGTCTTAGCAGCATTGAACTTAACCAGATTGGCATCGCCCCATTCTGAGACAGCCTGCAAGGACAAGTTCAAGCGCCCAACCATAGCCTCTCGGAGAGACCGGATCTGAGACCCACTAACTCGTGCGTCTGGCACGTATCTCTCGGCAACAGTGCTGTCGTCTGCATACCCAAAGGCCGACCCCTGAGGAACACCGGCATTAATAGCCAGCAGTCCGGACGAGCAGCCATCTATGACTACTCGGATAGACCGATCCCTCAGGAAATCTGCTATCCAATCACACAATCCAGCGGGCAGACCGAAGGAAGGAAGCTTGCCAATTAAGCTGTCGTGCCAGACCCGGTCGAAGGCCTTCGAGATATCAAGGGAGACCGCAAGGGCTTCCCCTTGTTTGTCGATGGCCTCACTCCAGATGTGAATGGCATACGCTAGAAGATCTCCTGTTGACCGATTTCGGCGGAAGCCGTATTGTCGGTCACTTAGGATATCGTTAGCTTCTAGGTATGCTAGGAGCTTACCATTCAGTATACGTTCCATACTCTTACAGAGAACGGAAGTTACCGAGATGGGCCTATAATTTGCTGGGTCAGCTCGACTACCCTTCTTGGGTACGGGTTGCACGTTAGCTTGCTTCCAAGCCATCGGCACTTTTCCAGTCTCAAACGAAAGGCGATATAGGCGTGTCAAGATCGGAGACAACTCAGGCGCACAAGTCCTCAGTACAATTGCCGGTATCCCGTCGGGACCACTAGCCTTGTTCACGTCCAGGTTACGCAGTACCCTCCGGACATCCTTCTGATGAATGCGAATGTCTGACATAATCGACTCGCATCCACCAAGAGTACCAGGGGGCCTCGCGCCACCAGGATCTAGACGCGAAGATTCCGCAAACAGAGAGGCAAACAAGCTTGCTTTCTCCTCAGCGGAGTGGGCCAGCGACCCGTCGGGTTTCAGCAGTGGAGGTAGTGAGGGGCGGCAGAAGTTCGATTCAACCGACTTAGCCAGGGACCAAAACGCCTTACTACCAGCTGGGTAAGAAGCAAGTTTGTTCCCAATTCGGCCAATGTGGTCAAACCGAGCCTTCCGCAACACCTTCTTGCAGAACTTGGCAGCCCTGTTGAAGGCTCTCTTCCTCTGACTCACGTCACTCGCTTTACGCGTCCGAGCGTCGACCCATGCCAGGTAGGCCGCGTGTTTAAGCGCATCAGCGCGATTGCACTCGGCATCAAACCATGGTCGAGCCCCGCCAGACATTGTTACGTCAGAGAATGGAATGTAGTACTCCATTCCCCGCCGCAACACATCCGTCACGGCGTCCGCGCACGACGAAACATCAGTCGAAGAAAAGCAAGTGGGCCGCCAAGGGTAACATGCGAAGAAAGATCGCATGCCATCCCAATCTGCTGACTTGTATCGCCAAACTCGCCTGGTGCCTCTAGGGCTAGGATCGGGCGGGGAGTAGACGGATACAGATTTCACCAGACAGTGGGTCGGAAGTACCTAATGGTGAAGAAATCGACACTGAGTAACGGTCTGGATCTGTTGTCAGCAGAAGGTCCAAGCAATTGGCTGTGTGCGAATCAACATCCGGCACCCTCGTTGCCCCCTGGACCAGCTGGGTAAGATTTAACGCCAGCGCTAGCTTATACGTCTCTTGTCCAGCATGGTCTGTGTACTGGTATGGGAAGAGCCACTCCTGATGGTGGGCGTTGAAGTCCCCCAGTAACACCAATTGGACAGAAGGGTACCGTTGCTGAGCCACATCCGCCGCTTTACTCAGGTGTTGTGTGAGCCCAGTTGTCTCCAGATCACCGCTGTGCGAACGGTAGACACAGGCGTAGACAATTTTATCTAGGCCTGTGTCCACTAGGACCCAAAGAGTTGAGAACCTGGAGTCCTCAAGGTTACGGAGACGCCGATAGCAGATGTCGTCCCGGGCGTACATGCATATACCAGCGCGTGGCTTAAAATTGTGCTCCAGGGTAAACCCTGGGTAAGATAGGTACGCCACGTCAGACGGACATCCGATCTGCGTCTCCGAAAGGAATAAGAGAGCTGGTTTATCAGTCTCTAGGTGGTGGTGGACTGCGGCGAGATTTGAGTGCAGACCTCGAATGTTAGATAGGTGCACTTTGTGTGAGAGGGAGTGCTACCGCTGTACAGCTTTTTTCTTTTTATTTCCTTTGTTCATGATTGAAGAGTGAAGGAAGGAGAGGAGAAGGAAGTGAAATGAGGTTCCATGCTGGCTACCTTCAGGCACGCACTGACAGGACGGTATCATTGGGGGACTAGTCTGGAGACTGCGGGGACGCCCGAGCCCCCCCGGGAATGTCCATCGGGCCCTCTCGTCTGGTCGCCAACCAGCACGATGGTGCATTCCGGGATTTTTCGTCAGTTGGCGGGGCAGCCTTTCGTGTGTGGCTAGTACACTACTTGGGCCCTCAACTAACTGCGGTCGGCCAGCGGCGCACCGTGCCTCGGATCCCGCTACCCTCCGCGACTAGTCTCCCGATACATTCATATCAGCGCGAGCCCGGTTGGTCTGCCTGCAATGGAACAACTATTTGGACCCAACTCCTCTGGATTGGCTACACTGAGCATCGTTGCGGAACACGGCCAGGCCGCTTGACGGTACGTCTTTGCCCAGTGGGTGGTCGCAAGCCATCGGTCTTTGTGTCACCTGATTAGCACCACCCGGGGACCACGTGTAGGGACTCAATGGGTATACTCCTACGGACGCGGGTGACTCGGCTCCCGCATATTCGTATTGTTATTGTGAGCGTGAATGATGTGAGCTTGTATGTGTTATTCAAAGTTTGAGGGTATGTATTTATTCTAAGGTAGTTATTTCATAGTATTAGAAAAAAAACGCAACACAAAACGCAACGCAAACGCAGAAACGCAATTTGAAAAAGCAGTTACTTTGTTTTGTTTCCGTAATATGAAGTTTGAGTATGAATAATAAGAAAATATTTTATCGGATTGTACAAAAAAAAACAAAGTTATTAGATTACTTGTCTATTCATAGTGTAACATGCAAAATTTCGTGTAGATTGATACAGTGGTTTTATCAGAAACTAACTTATCACGTGAACAGACACTATTCCCGCCAAATAGTTTATAACAGTATTTGATTAGAATTCAACTCTCGTAACACAAGTATTGTTTACATTTTATTATAAGGTCTGTTTATTCAACAACCCAAAAAAAAATACTTCAAGTGCCTCGCACCAATAGAAGCGTCAGCGACTCGTTTTATGTAAACAAAGTCGTAAACATGTCAATGGCGGGAAACAGCGTGGATGTTGACGGATGAGGCGGTTTCGCGCGTTAGGATGTTTACAGGTTAATTAATAAATAATTAATTCAAGCAAGTCCAATACGTAATTAATAACTATGTGAGATGGTTAGATTTGTTTGTTGTCCAACAAGCCCAGGGAAGCACTTTTCAAAACATTTTACACAATATTTTCTACCGAGTATCGTCTGTTGGTTTCATAAAGTGGTAACTCTGGTGATTCAAAATATTTTCTTCCACAGATAAAGCCGCCAATGGATATGAACGTAATCAAATAAAAGTTCATTATATAAATAATTTAAACTAAAGTTGTGCATGTAAAAGTAATTATAGATAAACACGTACTATAATTTGACTAAGTTTGGCATAAGTCAAATATCTAGACGCTTTCTAAAACAATAAGGTAAAAACTCGCCATTGTGCTTTAAGTAAAAGATTAAAATAATTTTAAATCTTTTTGATATTATTAGAAAGTTAACAAAATTAACTTTCAAATGATATACGACAATCTATAGTTTATATATATATAGTATTGAGTATTGAATATACGATTAGTTCATTGCATATAAATTGTAAAAAAGGATTTGAGCTACGTGCTATGAAGTGATTCCAGTTTATTGCTCGCCAGTGTATTTATTGAAATAAAAGAGAGGAAGAAGTATTTATTCGTCAATTAAAACAAATATTGTCTTACATTAAGACATGAAACGGGGTAAGTCTTCTGGACATGACGGCATAGGCGTAGAACACCTGTGTGGTGGGAAATCATCCAATGACATCTCCCGCTCTGGGTGGAGCGGGAGGGCGTGTCAGACTCGTACTGACTAAAACCCACCCTTGTTCCTTCACTGCCTGAGTGCTCAGGGGTGCGGTAACTGGTTTTAAGAATTTATCCGCTACACCTAGGCATGCAAGCACCGGCCACGATGGGCCCCGTCAGTGGTGGCTGACAAACATCTCTTTGAGGCACGCGTGGAACACTACGCGCCGTCGACTCACGGGCCTGGTGCTGATCGGACGGCGAGCTACCCACTGCTCGCCGTCCGCAGGCCCGGGTCTACGGTGGCCGAAGATCGTCTCGCGACGTCCTACGCCCAGTGCCTCTCCTGCGGTGGTAGCGGCCGGGGCCGTGAGGGCTACTCCGTTGAGCTTCCCTCACGCGTCCCGCCCCCGCCTTCGCGAGCATTACTGCTTCACAGAAGGCGGAGACTGCTTGCCACTCCGTCTCGCTCCGTACCATGGCCTGAAACAGGGCCGGGCGCGACAGGTAAAACGACGATATCTCTAAAGTTCCGATAGGTAGCGCTTTATAAGTTATGTCTTTGGAATCGTCATTAAATTAGCTAACCGAGTATGTATAAATTAGTATAGTTTTACCTTGTAATGTATTAGTAATATTGTAATGTGTGTTCAGTGTGAGGGATGTTTCCCTGTTTCCTGTGTAAAGATCATTATAATTAAAAAAATAAACCATTATTTCAAAAAGTTATTGTTTAATTTACATAAATACACCTTATTGCACATAAATTAATCAACATAACACACCACGTAACACATTTATTTTATCCTAGAAGCATAACAGAAACATGACGTCATTCACACATGCCGATTGCCGAACAAAATAATAGTATGTTTACACTTCTATTCTGAGAATGCTATATGCCTAGTGGCTTGGGATAGTAATTTATAATAATGTTTGGTTCACATACTTATCACACACAAAGTGTCAGCTGTTAGATCTGTTAAGTTTATTAGTATCGGCTAACCAAACAAACACTTGAAAACTAGCGAAAAAAACACCTTCTCAAACTTTTGATCACAGTTCAAATTCTTTTGCCTAAATTTCCTAAGGAACAAAATAATAGGTATTTTTACACTTCTATTCTGAGAATGCTATAAGCCTAGTAGCTTGGGATTGTAATTTATAATAATGTTTGTCAGACGTCCGCCGCAGTTTGCATAATTATTTAATAATGTGCGTCAGACGCCCGCCACATCGGCTATCGATGTTTGTTGAAATTACTGTTTCTGTCCGAAATCTTTATCAATAATTACACTGTTTATGCACTCAAAAATTTTTATTACTTACCTACCCAGGCATGCTGATATCTGCAGGGTTCGCACTTTAAGGCGCTATTAACTGCCAATGACCTTGAGTGGTTAGCTTGCGTGTTCTTTGCTGAGCTCACACGCGTCGTTCCTCCACCCAGTAATAGGACTCGCCCATCAAGGAGCGCTGTCTGAAATTAGACGCATTATTAATTTATTATACTAAAATACGTATACTAAAATATAAATAATTAAATGGTCTTTAAAATGGGGAAGGTTTATAAAAATACGCTTTAAAGTTTTTGCCATCGGCAAAGTTTGCTTTCTTAATGCGAAAGGCTGCATCGCCTAATTGTGACATATGTAATAAAATTGAAGATGTGCAACATTTGCTGATGGAATGTGCTAAGAACAAAGATGAAAGAGAATCTTTGGCCAGGGAGTTTAAATTAAATATGGGGGATGTTGGACTTATCCAAAGCATTTTGGCATACCCTAAATCAGAAAGGACTAAACGCATAATTTGTGGCTTAATTCAGAAGTCTAGGCAATGATTCTCTCTTCTATTTTACTATCATATACATATAATTAGAGATGTTTATTTGTGTGTAAATAGATTATAAGGTACAATGGGGTTGACGTATCCGTGTGGATAAAAACCCCTTAGTAATAAAGATTAAAAAAAAAAAAAAAAAAAAAACTGCGTTAGACATAACTTTACAAATTAATTACACTATGTTATAAAAATATAATTTAAATTATTCACATATCAAATTACGACGGATATTGTCTTAAATAACATATATTTTTTTCAAAGAAATAAAAGTTGTCGTTTAGACATGATGTTCAATTAAAAACCATTAGAAGTCGTCTAACTGCGCCCACAAACAATCACGTTTTTTAAAATATTCTGCGACCTGTCGGAGCGCGCACGTAAACTCGACAGTGGGGCATGCGCAGACCGATATTGTTTGGTTCATTGCGCGTCATTCGTTCATTGTGCCAACTGGACAAAAACAAATAATTATATTATTATCTTTCTTGTTTTGTCTCGTATACTCTGTGCAAGATTGAGCAGGATAAATACAGTTTATATAATCAAATTTACGTCAAAAAGTCAAGATGGTGACACAATTCCTGAATCGGACAGGTGTCAGAATGGGGATTTTGACAGTTAGCCCGAGTTCGGAATTTGGTAGCAGAGAGGGCAACCAGTCCAACTACGTTATGTGGGCGGGTGCCATGTCGGGTGCATTCAGGTTGGAGTGCGGCATAAGGGCAGGGGGGGCTTAGCTCACCCAGGCTCTTCAATATGTATTTCAAACGGCTGATTGTGAGCTCAGCAACACTCAAGTCAACCAACTTGCTTCGTTGACGGATAGTGTGTCAATAGAATAGAATAGAATAATAATAATAAAAAAATAATAATAATAAACGCTACGTTTCAGTGACCTCTTCGGGAAAACTGAAGGCTTTGTCTGTGCGATTATGGACGAAGTTATCTTGACGAATAACTACCGGAGGCATATCATGAAGGACGGGACGGTTGACGTGTGTCGGGCATGCCACTGTCCGGGTGAGTCCATCAGGCATATTATCTCTGGTTGTTCTCGTCTTGCTAACAGCGAGTATTTGCACAGGCATAACCAGGTAGCCAGGATTATTCACCAGCAACTTGCTTTAAAATACAAACTTGTGGATTCTGAGGTACCGTATTACAAGTATGCGCCCGAACAAGTTCTCGAAAATGACCATGCCACGTTGTACTGGGATCGGTCTATCATCACTGACAGGACTATTGTTGCCAATAAGCCTGATATAGTGGTGATAGACCGATTAGCGCGCCGCACAATGATAATCGATGTCACCATTCCACATGACGAGAACCTCGTGAAAGCTGAGAAAGACAAACAAATCAAATATCTTGACTTAGCACACGAGGTTGTCGATATGTGGAATGTGGACTCGGCTGTCATTGTGCCGATAGTCGTTACCGCCAATGGCCTGATGGCCAAAAGCCTCGACGACCACCTGTCGAAGCTGTCGTTGCGCGGTTGGATCAAGGGCCTGATACAGAAGGCAGTACTCCTCGATACAGCTCACATTGTGAGGAAGTTTCTGTCTCTGGAGCCCTAACCACCGGTAGCTTGGACCCTGCTCCCAATACCGGCGGACTACTATTTTTTATATTTTTAAATGTTTTTTTTTTATGTTTTCTTTTAAAAATATTTAAAAATGTAAATTATATGAGAATAAATAAATAAACGAAACAATAATAAAATTAAATATAAAAAAAAAAATAATAATAAAAAAAAAAAAAATATTAGTTAGCTACTTTGTTAGATGTATACGAGTAGAATGCGTAGTTAATAGCTTTGTGATGTGTCTTTTTACACTCTGTATAAACGATCTACCGAAGACTATAAGCAGACCATGTGTTTTATTTGCAGACGACATCTCGTTACTCACTTCTTGCCAAAATAACAGATAATAGAGACAAAATTGACTCCCTTCTTTCTTCAGTAATCAACTGGATGGATAACCATAATCTAGACGTTTCGTACCCGTAAAGCAGCACGGATTGGACATTGGACCCGAAGATCTTCGGGTCAGTTTTCGCGGCTGCCAAACAGGTCTCAGCTGCGCGAAAGTAGCTCGGGCTTTGGCGTTCCGTGAAGCGATGACCTCTTTACTACCTCTCTGTTTCTGACACGACGCTTCTGATGTAGGTTTTGTGGAGGCGTTCCACTACCCTCTGTGCTTATCAGCAACGATGAGGAATTCTTCACACCAGTTCTCATCTCTTGAGTCTGCCGGATATTTATTTTGAGACCAGTTTTGGCCGCTTCCTGACGTAGATCGTTTAACTTAGCTTGCATTTCGGCGAGGGCCAACAAGCAAGGTGAGACAAGGAGGGCGAGGGGCTGAGTTGGGCTGAGTCATAACCACAGAACAGATAAAGAGATAAAGAAGGTTAGAAGGGCCTTGTGGGCGGGGCACGCGCGCCGCGGTTATGAGCAAATGCTCAATATCAACCGAAGTGGCCAGCAATCACGCTCTTGTTTTGACAGCGTACGTAAGCTCCGCAAAAATATTAAATTATGCCGTCTTGCGCTATTATAACGTGTCGGAAAAGAAGCCAGGTGTGTAGTGTAGCACGAGGAGGGATTTCTTTCCACCGGTAAGTCCAAAAACATTGAAATACTTGTGATATTTGTAATTATAACATTAGCATTATGAAGTTTGTAGACAAAAATGATATAATCGCAAGCAGACGAATAGTTATGTATTGCTTGCAATAGATGGGTACCATTTTGCACTACTTGAGCGATCGCGCAATGTATTACGTTCACCGCGAGAGTCCCGAGGATTCATTTCCAGGAAATCTAGGCATCGATAGTGCTGTGCCAATTTGTAAACAATGTCGATTATTACTATGATACAGTTGATTATTATCAATAGTACACTTTATAACTAAAATAATATTATTTATTACGACCAATTAGTAACATAGATTTAGAGTGAGGTTTTTGTATTTTTTTTTGTATTTAAGTTGTATGTATATAAAAAATAATTTTTCAATTGAAACTGACATAATGATTTAATACGTTTTAGGTTTCCAACAGATCCACCTATAAGAAAACTGTGGATTGAGACAACTGGTAGAATTGATTGGATCCCCACTAAATGTAGCACAATTTGTTCGCAACATTTCGATGATGATAATTACATAACAACAAAGTCAGGGAAAAAAAACTTAAAATCAGGCGCTTATCCGCACAAATATATCGTTATGTGTTGTTCAGTAAGTAAACTGATTTTGTTCTAGAAAATTTCATTTTAGTCTCGTCAAATCAGTTTTTTGTCTAAAAATGGCAATATATCTTCCGTAAATTTGATTTTTATAACACTTATGGTTGAAAATAAGGAAATTGAAAATTATGCCTTTTTTATTATGTTTTTTATACTTCTTTGATGACTGCTAATAAACAATTTTTTTACAGTCATCACTACCATGTACCAGTGATACCGTAACAAAAACTGCATCTACCCCCGACATAACTCAGGGTTCATCTAACGTAGAAGAAAAAACATGTCAAAACACGGTAATAAAGTTTTGCATTATTTTTCTTGATTAGATACATTAATAGCAAGTGTCAAATAGTCACGTTGTTTTTTTATTACAGCCGACTGTGGATGACCACAAACTAACTCCATCTACACCACGAAGAGATAAGTCCATAAAACCACGAAGCATTCAGGTAAAAAATTATGCTGTGATAAATTACACGCACATACAATGTTATGTAAACTGTTGACATCTATGTATTGTGAATCTTTTTTACTTAATTTAGTTATGATAACTACGGCTGCATTCATTTTAATGATATTTTGTTGTTTTATTCATCCGCTAAGAAAGGATTTCCCGAAATTCCAAAGGAAACGGGAAAAAACGGGATGCGCGTACAAAGTTGTCAAAAAAAAACTAGTAAATCACATAATTCGCAAAAAACCCTACCTAAATAATCATTTTAATATTGAATGTGCTAACACAGTTACAAAATAATATATACTATTTTTTTATTTACAGCAACAGTTATTATCGCCTTCAAACGCAACTTCACCTAGAAAAAGAAAACTACAAAACATTATTAACACTAAGGAACATATCATTAAGAAGCAGAGATTACAAATAAAAAGAATACAAGCCCAAAATAGAAGATTAAAACGCAAAATTAATAAAATTGAAGACATTTTAGTTAATATCCAAGAAAAGTTTTGTTTGAAAGATGAAGACACGAATATTCTGAAAAATATTAATTTACAGGTATTACAGACTCTTACACTAGCCGTGTTCGTATGTTGTATGCCTTTGTCGATCGTTTTCTTGTTTTCTTTCAATATTAAAAAGCGTTCCTACTTTTTTATTATCAACAGGCTCAAGAACTGACACGACGCATGGTTACAAAAAAGTCTGGAGGAAAATGCAAACAAAAATATAGCCCAGCGCTTCGTACCTTTGCGTTGACATTACATTATTATTCACCGAAGGCCTACGATTACATACGTAGAACTTTCGATACCTGTTTACCAGAAAGGCGTACACTTAGAAAGTGGTACGAAAAAATCGGAGGAGACCCAGGTTTTACTAAAGAATCCTTCGAAGCGTTGAAACAAAAAGCTAAAAATACAAATTACACCATAATTGCGGGGTTAGCTATTGACGAAATGGCTATACGCCGACGTATAGAATATGACGGTGAAAAATTAATGGGACACGTTGATATCGGTACTGGCGTTGAAGGAGATCATGTACTAGAAGCTAAAGAGGCTCTCGTTTTTTTAGTTACAAGCATAAACTGTAACTTCAAAGTTCCCGTTGGTTATTTCCTTGTGGACGGTATAACAGGAAGTCAGCGGTCTGACTTAATTTTACAATGTCTAGAACTTATCCGAGAAACTGGTATAAGAATTATATCGTTGACTTTCGATGGATGCGCTGCTAATATAGCAATGGTGAAATGTTTGGGTTGTTCTATAGAAGATCGAAGAATTACTTTTAACCATCCTGTAACTAAAGACCCAATTTTGGTAATATTGGATCCATCTCACATGATCAAACTATTGCGGAACGCTTTTCAAAGCTATAAAACTTTTATAGATCCAGATGGCAATAAAATACATAGAGTTTTTTTTTTTGGAAGAACTAAATAAGCTTCAGGAAACAGAAAATTTTCATTTAGCTAACAAGTTACGTTACCATCACATACATTTTCTAAATCAAAAAATGAAGGTAAAGCTCGCAACACAGCTATTCAGCCTTAGTGTAGCGGATGCTATAGACTTTTGTTGCAATGAACTGAAACTACCTGAATTTAAAAACAGTAAAGCAACATCGCAATTTTTGAGGATAATTAATAATATGTTTGACGTATTCAATTCCCGAAGCACTTTTCAATTTAAATTTAAGAAAGCGCTTACGGAAATTAACTCAATGGAACTTTTAGGATTCCTAGACACAGCAGTCGACTACCTATCACGACTAAAATGTCTAGACGATAGGCTGTTAATACAAAGCCCGCGAAAAACAGGCTTTATTGGGTTCATTGGTTGCGCCGAAGCAGTAAAACATATTTATAATCATATAATACGTACTCAAGTACTTGTTTATATGCCAATGTATAAAATTAGCCAAGACCACCTCGAGATGCTTTTTGGCAATATAAGGTCACATGGCGGAGCCAACAATAACCCTACGGCGCGCCAGTTTAAGGCAGCATATAAGAAATTACTGGTACATATCGAGATAAAGGCTCTCGAAAGTGGAAATTGCTTGGCTCTGGAACATATTTCTATCCTGAATTGCGCATCGTCGCCTATAGAACGCATCAATAAAACAACTAATAATGGATTAATAGAAGACGGTATTGATATGGTTTCCGAAAATAATGATGATGAAGACATAAATTTATTTTTCCAAAATATTTCTGATTTTAGCCAACAAATTATAAGTCACATTGCGGGATATATAGCACACATTTTAATGAAAAAAATTGATTGTGACATTTGTGTGGGAGCTTTATTATCAAGTGAAATAAATTCCGACCATAAATTTATAGTTGCAAAAGATAAAGGAGGTCTCTTGTACCCTTCGAAAGAACTGCTACTAATCTGCAAAACATCTGAAGCAGTTATAAAAAAGTACACCGAAAACCTCCGAAATATTAACAAGCATATGTTAACAGTAAAGATTATGCGCAGCTTCGTTGGGACTGATTTATTTAACAGCATAAGTCATCATCAGGTTGGCTTATATCCTAGTGCGAGCCATGTGACCGACCTAACTAAGGCTATTATAGAAAAGTATATTACTGTTAGATTGCATTTCATTTTGAAAAACTCCAATTTAAAGGAAAGCAAGCGTATGCTACTTAATAAATACGTATTATTTCAGGGACAATAATTTTTTTCTTTTTGAACTCGTGATAAGTACCGGATATGTAAGGTTGAAAGGCAACCGACTTTCTCTAATAAACATGGTAAATATTCCATTTTAAATCCTAATGTTAATAAGTAATAAAATTGGTTTTAAAATTCAGTTATGTATTTTTTATTTGATCCACTTTTATTTGTTTCTATATTCGCATGAATACAAGTTCACAACATGCATTACAGAAGTCCACATAGTCAACAATACGTGCAAAATAAAAAGCAAGATTACATTAATTTTATCGATATCAACTATCGACCTTTTAGTCGCCCACCCTAGCGTGCTTTTAAGTACGTCAAACGCAGTGATTGCATTAGTGTGACAACCAATAGCAAATTTACGATCTAAGTGCGTGTTGTTTATTTGTGTGCGTAATCCGCTTAGGCATTGGTCTCTTGCATGTAGTGAAGTTAAAGAGTGGGAGACAACGGCGACGCGCGTTCTGATACAAATCAGGAACTATTTCCTTTCTAACCTTCTTTATCTGTTCTGTGGTCATAACTCAGCAGGCATATTTTTAATATGCTTTTAATTTTTGACATCACGCTTTTTTTTCTTTATTTATATTTAGGGGCCTTTTTTGTATAAAAGAGTTATTTCTGAGCATGTTCATGTCTCTGGAATTTCCTTAGTTGTAAGTATACGGTTGAAAAGCTTGGTAAGTGGTTTTGTTACTTCGTTTTTAGCATTTTGATCATTTCGTTTGATATATAATCAGGCCCTGGACTCTTGCCCGGTTTTAGCAATTCTATAGATAACTCTATCTCACTCTCTAAAAAGGGTGGTACTGGTTCTTTTTCTATCTTTGACGTCTCAATTGTTAGTTTATTATGGTTTTCGTTTGTGCATTTGTATAGATTTTTGTAGAACTGTGTAGCTATGTCCATGAGTTCCGATCGGTTTGTTACAGTCGCTCCTGAAGCATTCTGAAGTTGTGTCATAAGGGGCTTGCTAGTTTCTAATTTCTTGAATGCTTTTCTTATTCCACCTGTTTCTTCTATCAATTTACTAATTGTATCAAGTCTCTTATCTCGAATGTTTTGTTTGATTTTTTTATGGATTAATTTATAGAGTTGACCCCAAATTGATAACGAACTATAGACCAATCAGTCTCATATCCTGCCTATACACAGTCTTCGCATCCACCCTACTAAGACGTATAACACCCAAAATTGACGAAAACCAGCCTATGGAGCAAGCTGGTTTTATGAGAAATTACTCAACGGTGGACCATATTCACACGCTAAAGATAATAATCGAAAGGGCTATGGAATACAACCTACCACTATATATCGCTTTTATTGACTACTCGAAAGCTTTCGACTCTATTTCCCATGACTCTATATGGCAGGCATTAAACCAGCAAGGAATAGATGACGATTACATAGCACTGATAAAAGCGATTTACAAGAACAGCACAACGAGGGTACGCTTGGAGGCGAGAGGACCAGCATTCCCGGTAGAGAGAGGGGTAAAGCAGGGAGACCCGCTCTCTCCGAAACTTTTTATTGCAGTCCTCGAATCTATCTTACGAAACCTCGAGTGGAACGAATTAGGGATCAAGATCAATGGCAAATACCTGTCACATCTCAGGTTTGCGGACGACATAGTCCTACTGTCAGATAATCCGTACAACATTAAGTTCATGATAGAGTCACTTAGCCAGGAAAGTGAAATAGTCGGGTTACAGATGAATATGGAAAAAACTAAACTGATGACCAACCGCGATCAAATAAATATAATTATACAATCGAAACTTATAAGTTATGTTGAAGACTATATCTACCTAGGACATCTTATCTCATTTAAATACTGTACAGAAAAGGAAATAAATTGCAGAGTAAAGAATACATGGAACAAGTACTGGGCTTTAAAAGAAATCTTCAAAGGCTCCATTCCCACAAAACTAAAGACCAAAGCGATGAACAGCTGTCTCACTCCGGTTCTTACTTATGCGTGCCAAACCTGGCCTTTAAAGCAGTGACATCTACAAAAGTTGAAAATCTGCCAACGAGGATTAGAAAGAAGTTACATGAATATTAAATTAAAAGATAGAGTCAGAAATTCAGTAATAAGGAAGAAAACCAAAGCTCGAGACGTAGTGAAACAGATATTAACACTTAAATGGAAATGGTCGGGCCACATCCAAAGAGTAACCGATGGTAGATGGTCGCAGACAGTAACGAATTGGTACCCACGAGACAAGAAAAGAAAGAAGGGTAGACCGCTCAAAAGTTGGAGTGACGACATCGTGGCGACCACAGGAAATTTATGGCCCAGACTGGCACAAGACAGATCTACCTGGCAAAGTTTGGAGGAGGCTTATACCGCAAAAGGCGGCCCCTACAATTAAATCCAGCTAACAATACTAACGTAAATATAAATACTTTGAATACTAACAAAAATACTAACAAATGCATAAATACTGTATATTATATTATATAAATAAGATACTAGGTTAACAAAAACTTGTAGAGGGAAATTTAAGCTTAATAAATAAATAAATATTTAGGGGCATCATGCTTTAATAATTTTTGGGGTATCGTATTACCCAGTAACTGGGTTGTGGAGGTCAGATAGGTAGTCGCTCCATGTAAAATACTGGTATTCAGCTGCATCCGGTTAGACTGGAAGCCGACCTCAAGATTGTTGGGTACAGGCTAGGCTGATTAATTGGTTGTCTGTAAGTATTGCAGCCCTTGAATGGTTGTTTAATAATTTAGCTATAATTAATGTTACTGAGTATTGTTGCTAGTAAGACTGCGGGCTACTTGATGGGACACTTGTGCGCTGTATACATGTGTTGTTGCCAAGTGGATCCAAAAGATGGCAGTTCGTGTGCTGTTTTGTATTGTGTTTGTCTCTATGTCTAAGTCTGAGTGTATTATACTAACATAGTTTAAGTAACTACTAACAAACCCTATGGGATGTTTATCCTGATCTAAATGTCAATCAATAAATAAATAAAAAAGTGCGTGTGTTTTTATGTACGCACGTAAGAAGTTATACTTCTTTGGCGTAACAAGATAAAAAACCAAACTGTCACAAAGTTTACAAAAGGAAAACAATCATTCTTCATGAACCACAGACCATAGCTAACTTCAGGGTGTCGGTTCTAGCTAACTTCAGGCGGTAGGTTTTTTGTGAAGGTGTGCGCGCTCACCGAAAAAATTTACTCTCATAATTTTGCCCTAACGCGCCAAAAGAATTATAACTTCAATAAAACACAAACACAAATGAAATACTCATACAATGCTTATCTACCGAGCGACCGAGTGCAGACTACAGTAGTGTTATCTATGACAAATATATCAAATATTATACGTACCTTTAGGTCCACGAAATGGTGCACTATATAACACACGAGTCACAGTCTTGTGAGCTGTTCCTGCTGCAGTCTATTCATGTTCAGCTCAGAAAGAAATTGCACGGCGCAATAATGAAAAGATAATTTAGAAGCGTTCACAGCGCAGCTAGTGTGGTGAGGGAATAAATGTATTATCTACATGTTTATTATCTTATCTATTAGAGGGCATATAGACTAAAATACAATGGTCACGTTGAAAAGCACTTGCCGTGTGTGAGAACAGCGGTGCTATTCTGTAAAATCTCACTGTGAAAACTTAGGTGAAGTGAACGTGAAGTGAGCTGTCATTCCATACAATCAAGGTGGAATGACAGTTCGCTTCACGCTCACTCCACCTAAGTTTTCACGGTGAGCTTTTAACAGAATCGACCGGCTGGAACGGTATGGTTGGAAGTGTAATTACTTGGTCAGTTGTCAGCTGTCGTCTTTACTTTTTAACCGACTTTCGAAAAAGGAAGAGGTTCTATGTTCGACTGTATGTATGTTTATATGTCCGTCAATTTCTCCGTCAGCTGTGGCCCGATTTTCAAAATTCTTTTTTTATCCGAAAGAATATACTCCCGAGGTGGTGCCATATAAATTTTATCGAAATTGCGTCAGCGCTTTTTGAGAAACTGAACAAAACCGAAAAATACGTATACGATGACATCTTTGTTTTCTCCAATTACGAGTACGTTTAAATTTCACGTTCCATGTTATTGGAGGTTTTAGTTCTGGGGTATAACAACAAAAAAATAAAGACTTTTTTTACAAAAAAAACAACCGTCTTCCAAAAAAGAAAAGGGGTGTGTAATGTATGATATAATAACAAATGCTCTAATTTCACTTGAAATAACGTTCATATAATATAATTTTCATATGCTATAAAATCATATAACCTAATTTCATATGACCTAATGTTTCATATGATATAATTTTCATTTAATATAAAACATTTAGTATAACGTTCATTTTATATAATTTTCAATATGTATAATATTCTTTTTATATAACTTCATTTGACCTAATGTTCTTTTGACCTAATTTTCATGTTTAATGGTCACAGTTCTAACCTAACTCAAATGGAACCTAACCAAATCTTAAAATATTCAATGCATGGTCGAGGGCGGGCTTGGTCGACGGAGCCCCGCTTCGCGAGGCTCCTACTTCTGGATGGTTTATAAAAAAATAACCACGAAGGGGATGGCGGGGTCTATTCGCTCGCTTCGCTCGCTCACACGACCCCGCCATCCCCTTCTAACCTAACTTGTCCGAGTCGGGGTGCCCTAAAGTCCAGATTGCATCCAATTTCTACTGGTTACAATAGTTGAGGGTGGTAGGTGTATAGGGTATAAAGCGAAGAAAAAAGAAGAGAAGAAGAGATTGCAATAGCCACACAATGAGTAATTTCGCTGTAACTGTATGACAGTAAGAAAAATAATAAATTCGTGTACCCATAGTCTACCCACCTCACGCATAAAAGCAAACTTTTGTAGCAATTAATGCTTATGCGATGCATTTTTGCTAGCACCACACTAGCAGGCGTTTAAAATCGTATCAGATTTTCTAAATTATATTAAAAGTTATTAGAGATTATGAATGTTATAGTAAATGAATAATATACTACATGAATATTATGTCAAATGTGCATTATAGGAAATGTTTATTATATCATAAGAAATTAGATAAAATGATATTATATCAACAATTCATTATCTCAACTGATCGTTACATTAAACAAAAGTATATTAACTGAAATTAGGTCAAGTGAACGTTAGATTTTTTGTTATTATATCAACCGTTACACACCCGTATAATCTATGGTGAGAGCGCTGGTTTACTTGACTTTTGCCTTGAAGCCTCCGGTACCGCGTCGCCCGTACCCCTGCGCTTGCCGGTCTACTATTGGCTGTCTGATACTCCTAATTTACCTTCGACCAATAGCGAGCCTGATTACAGTCAATGGCTTTCTGGTTCCGAAAACGGTTATTAACTTTCTTGGGACTTAATGCATATGCTTATATACTTGTCTTTACTGTGATTGGTGCGTTGTTATCGTAAATTAAACGTGCTGATTGGTTAAGTTCGCTCTCCGTTACATTTATCATTATTGCGTATTGCAACATTAGTAATCGAAAATCGATTGTTCGATTATTTTTAGACAAAGTTATAATCGATTACATTTTTATAGTAACTCAGCAAATAAGCATTACAGGTTTGTCATAGGAAAATATTTATACATTACTGGTAACATCTTGTTACCACAAGTTGTTATCATCAGCTGTTATCTTATTCTTCTATACAAATAAATTTAATTGAAGTGTCTGTCTATTGTTTTTGTTGTATTTCTACAAGATAACCCATTTTTAGGGTTCCGAAAGACCGAATGAAAATAAGGAACCCGTATGGGTGGTAAAAAACGGAACACTCGTGTATCTGTCTGTCACAGCCAATTTGCTCCCAATCTATTGGACCGATTGAGTTGAAATTTGGTACACATATGAATTTATGACCCATACACGGACGTGTAACGTAAATAAATGAATTTCAATATCGGGGTCACTTGTGGGGGCAAATCGGCAAAAAAATGAATAGATTGCAGGAAAACCTGCAACAAGCCTTAATCCAAAACAATATATTATTTATTTCTTTAGTAACTTTGATATTTATATTGGTTCTTAGTAGTAAGTATTCAATATTATATAGTCTTACCAAGGGGTATCGTATTACCCAGTAACTGGGTTGTGGAGGTCAGATAGGCAGTCGCTCCATGTAAAATACTGGCATTCAGCTGCATCCGGTTAGACTGGAAGCCGACCCCAAGATAGTTGGGAAATGGCTAGGCAGATGATGAGTAGTAAGTATTCACTAACTGTTCACGCCCAGGAGTGCGGGGTGCGGGACGCTCGGCCGCCATCTCCCTACTGCCTGCAATTGTGCCTATATAAGTGCGGTACCGCGGTCAAAACGTCGTCTACGTCTGCTATCCCTTGCATTGTATAGTTTGCCTCGTATTTTTAATCCATAATTGTAAAAAGTGAAAAGCAAAGTACGTACAATAAACGTCTAAAATCGTCTCCGAGTATCTATTTCAGCTCCTATCTACACAGACCCAATATAAGCCTAAACATTTTTTGGTGCCGTGACCAGGATTTTCAGGAATAAAAAGGCATTAATTGAAGGACAAAGTCAAGGAATCCAAGGATAAAGGGAAGAGAGAGTTATATCAAGGAATTTCCAAACGCCACGAGGCGAGGTGAGCCCGTTCCATTTTTTTCCTTCCTACCTACCTACTTATTTCAATCGTGTGCAGTAGAATATATTTGGCAAGTATTGTTTAAGTTCCTGATATCCTTTTGCAATTAATTCAATTAACACAACGTAGGATTGATTGGTCGTATTAGAAACAATGTCTCAAGCTTCCAGGAAACTAGCAGATCCAATAAAAAAGAGAAGTTATATAAAAGGTAGATTGACAATTTTTAAAGGTTACATAGAGGACATTGCAAATTTAGAGAAATTAACGGATCAGCAAATTTCCGAGTTAAGGTTAAGATTGTCCAAACTAGAAGCATGTTTTTCCACTTTCGATGACTTACAATCTGAAATTGAAATAGAATCGGAAAATCCAGAGGAACAAATGAAGATTCGTTCCGAGATTGAAGGGCAATTTTATTTATTAATTTCTCAAGGTCAGTGTATTTTAGAGAAAATAGAAGAATATAACCTTAGAAGGAAAAGTCTGGCCCATCCAACGGTAAAGCAAAGTGGTAGTTTCGAAAGTGCGAATTCATTTTCTAGTTCAATAAAATTACCCACGATTAAATTACCAACATTCGATGGTAATTATAGTCAATGGTTAGAGTACAGAGATACATTCGAGGCATTAATTCATAAAAATGATTGTATTGAAACAATAAACAAGTTCCATTACTTGCGATCGTCATTAGAGGGTAGCTCAGCTTTGATAATTAAATCCTTAACATTTAGTTCTGATAACTATCGTGTAGCGTGGGACTTGTTATGTGAAAGATATAATAATAAACGCCTGCTTATAAGTAATCACATGAAGTCATTATTTAATATGGAAAGCATAAATAAGGAGTCGGATAAATCACTGCGTCATATAATTGATAATGTAACTAGAAATTTAAGAGGTTTAAAGACGTTAGACCAACCTGTAGATCATTGGGATACCATTATTATCCATTTAACAGTAAATAAACTGGATAATTCAACGAGTAGAAGGTGGGAGGAACATAAAAGTTCATTAGGAGAGGTTCCTACCCTCGATGAGTTTTTTAAGTTTTTACGCGATCGAGCGGATGTACTAGAAGCGGCGAGGCCAAGTAAATTGAATATTAAAGGTGAGAAGGCAGCTAGTTTTGTCGCATCCTCGCAAGCAAACAGTAACCGTAATTTTAATAATAACTGTGTCATTTGTAATCAAGATCATCGCCTATTTGAATGTACGAAGTTTATTTCTATGAGTTTGGATGAAAGAAACAATGTTGTTTCTAAGAATAAATTATGTATTAACTGTTTTAAACCGGGTCACCGGGCGTATAACTGCAAATCATTCGGTTGTAAAATTTGTAAATATAAACATAACGCATTATTGCATAGAAATAGACCTCAATCCGAAGACACTAGTAAAAAATTGAGTTCGACCCAAGACGTCACTACGGTTACGTCACATTCGACGTCGTCCGTCGGAGTTGTGGCTGGATGCGACCCGCCACCTACTCAGCTGCCGGCCGCCGCCGGCTGCGATGTGCCTACGCGGTATGGGCCGCCAGGCGCGGAACCGGTTTCGTTATCAACGCTTGCTACTCAATATGTTCTTTTGTCGACCGCGCTTGTCAAAGTTTTTAGCGAAACGAAAAATAAGTATTATGTAGCACGCGTATTGTTGGATTCGGGTGGTCAAATATCATTAGTAACGGAAAGTTTTTGTAAGAAACTGGGATTACCTTGCAAACGGATAGATCATAACTTTAATATTAACGGTATAGGAAATACTAAATTAAAATTAGTAGAAAGTAGTAACTTTGTGATAAACTCATTGCATAATAATTTTTCCGTAGAAGTTAATTGTATGATTCTACCTAGAATTACTAATATGTTGCCAAGTGTAAAGGTAAATGCAAATAAATTGAATATTCCGGGTAACATATTAGTGGATTTAGCAGATAGCAGATTTCATGAGCCCTCTGAGGTAGATATATTGATAGGAGCTGATTTGTTTTGGGAACTTGTAACCGGTCAACAAGTAAAATTAGGTAAAGGTCTTCCCACACTGCAGAGTTCTAAGTTAGGTTGGCTTGTTACGGGTCCCGTGGATATATGTATACCTAAATATGAAGCAAAATGTAATTTAGCTCGAAATGTTAGTGAACAGTTGGAGAAGTTTTGGAAGGTTGAGGAAGTTATATGTATAGATCAAATACCAATGAGTACCGAAGAAGAATTTTGTGAAAAACACTTTGTGAAAAATATGTATAGAACTGAAAATGGTAGATTTTGTGTAAAAATGCCTTTCCACACTTCTCCTTCTGTATTGGGAGACTCCTATGTAAAGGCAAAATCTCGTTTAATTAATTTGGAGAAAAGGTTTAAAAAACAGCCTAACGTAAAATGTAGTTATGTAGATTTTATAAATGAATACGAACAATTGAATCACTTATCGGAGAGTTGCAGACCCCCGTTTGCATGTTATTTACCGCATCACCCTGTTATTAGGGAAAAGAGTGAGACAACTAAACTTCGGGTTGTATTTAATGCCTCCGAGAAAACTAGTACCGGGTATTCGTTGAATGACATACAAATGGTGGGACCGGTGATTCAGGACGACTTATTTAGTATATTGCTCAGATTTAGACAACATAATTATGTTTTGACCTCAGACATTGAAAAAATGTATAGACAAATCTTAGTTTCTGAGAGTCAAAGGCATTTGCAAATGATATTATGGAGGGAGAACGAGCATGAACCAGAAAAACATTTAAAATTAAATACTATTACTTACGGAACCGCTTCGGCGCCGTACTTAAGTACTCGTTGTCTGTTGCAACTAGCGCATGAGTGTGAGAATCCAGAGGTTAAGGAGATAATTAAGCACGATTTTTTCATGGACGATTTATTAACGGGTCACCAGACGGAGGAAGGGTTAAATCGTATATGCAGATTAATTACTAAATCGTTAAGTTCAGCCTGTTTTAATTTGCGAAAATTCCGATCGAATGCAAGTCAATTGTTTGTAGAAAATAAATTAAATGAAGTTCAAGAACTTACCGAATTTAAAACAGTTACCAGTACTTTAGGGTTAACATGGTCACCTCAATCTGATTTGTTTAAATTTTCAGTACAAGTAGATATGCATGAACAAATCACAAAACGAAATATATTATCGTCTATTGCAAAAATATTTGACCCATAAGGTCTTTTAAGTATATTTATTGTTAAGGCTAAGTTAATCTTACAAAGGCTATGGTTATGCAAATTAGAATGGGATGACCCAGTAGATGAAGAAATAAAAAAAATGTGGTATAATTTCATAAAAAATGTAAATTCCCTTAGTTGTATAGAGGTACCTAGACATGTGATATGTAAAAATGCATTGAATATTGAAGTTCATATTTTTTCTGATGCGTCGGCATGTGCATATGGGTCATGTGTTTATGTGCGTTCTCTGAATCAGAGCGGAGAAATTCATGTACAGTTACTTTGTTCTAAATCAAGGATCGCCCCACTAAAAAGTTTAACAATTCCTAAACTCGAGTTATGCGGCGCTCTGTTGTCCGCCGAGTTAGGGAATAAGGTGACTCACTCCTTACGATGTACTATCTCTCGTTGTGTTTACTGGACAGACTCGATGATAGTGCTTGGTTGGTTGCGTACATCGCGCGCTACTCCAAAGCAATTAAAGGTATTTGTTGCAAATCGAGTAAATAAAATTAATTGTTTAACTAAGAATTGTGAATGGCGATATGTACCAACCGAACACAATCCAGCTGATCATATTTCTCGCGGAGTAGATCAGATGAATAATAAAGTACAAACCTTGTGGTGGAGTGGTCCTCAATTTTTATCCTTAGCTGAATCTAATTGGCCTAATGTGGGTAAACGTAAGTTAAATAGTATAACGTTACCAGAAATGAAGCAGGTAGGCTCATTAGTAAATTATGTAAACGTAAACAACGTGTTAATTGAATTTGAGCGTTATTCTAAACTGTATAAGGTACAACGTACAATGGCCTACGTACTTAGGTTTGTAAAGAATTGTAGAATTAAAGTAATACAAAATAGACTTACCTGCAGTTATTTAACGGCTGATGAATTAAATGATAGCTTAATGTATTTGGTTAAGTTTGCGCAGTTAGATGCATTTAGTGATGAATATAATAGATTATTGAATAATAAGCCGTTACATAACAAGAGTAAAATTTTATCGCTTAGTCCCTTCTTGGATTTACAATTTAATGTAATACGTGTAGGAGGTCGCCTTAGGAACTCGCCTCTTTTGTATGAAAGAAAACATCCTTTAGTTTTAGATTATAAACATAAATTAACGAGGCTTATCTTTGAAAATGAACATAAAAAGTTGTTTCATGCTGGCCCTCAGTTAGTATTATCAGCAGTAAGGGAAAACTATTGGGTTGTTAATGCAAGAAAGGTGGCTAGGAGTGTAGTTAAGAATTGTATAGTATGTAAGCGATTTAAATTTACGCCTATAGTCCCAATTATGGGCAACTTACCCAAACAGCGATTGAATCCAGGGACGCCTTTCGAAACCACGGGAATTGATTTGGCGGGTCCCTATTTCATAACCGATAGGAAAGGTCGCGGTTGTAAAATAAGCAAATGTTATATGTGTTTATTTGTTTGTTTTACTACGAAGGCACTAAACTTAGAAGTTGTGAGCGACCTAAGTACAGAAGCATTTCTATTGTCTTTAAGGAGATTTATTTCACGGCGCTCTAAACCTTGTTTAATATGTTGTGATAATGCGACCAATTTCTTAGGTGCTAGTAATGAACTGAATAAATTTTTATTAGTAAATAAGGATAAATTAACTGAAATTTGTTCGAATGAAGGCATGAAGTTTGCATTTATTCCCCCCTATGCTCCGAATTTTGGAGGGTTTTGGGAGGCCGGGGTAAAATCAGCCAAGTTCCATTTAAAAAGGATATTGGGGAACAGGCACTTAACCTATGAGGAACTTTCAACTTTATTTTGCCAAGTAGAAGCTATATTAAATTCCCGACCTTTATGTCCCATGTCATCCGACCCCAATGATTTCCATCCCCTGACTCCCGGGCACTTTCTCGTCGGCAAACCGCTGATAGCTCTTCCCTCTCCAGTGTTGACAGACATTAACTGTAATCGACTCCACAGATATGAGCTATTGGAACAGATGAGGCAGCATTTCTGGATGAGATGGCAACGCGAATACACAAGTGAGCTTCAGCACCGTACCAAATGGCGCCACCCTGATGTCACATTACGTATTGGAGATATGGTCATAATCAAGGAAAATAACCTGCCGCCCTTAAAATGGAAAATCGGACGTATCCAAGCCCTACACATGGGTAACGATGGTGTATCCAGAGTAGCCGATGTGAGGACGGCTAGTGGCACGGTGCGGCGAGCTATCAATCGCCTGTGCCCGTTGTTCGAACCTGAAGGACTGAGGACGGACAGTTGAAGGTGCGACCTTCAACGGGGGGAGTATGTTCACGCCCAGGAGTGCGGGGTGCGGGACGCTCGGCCGCCATCTCCCTACTGCCTGCAATTGTGCCTATATAAGTGCGGTACCGCGGTCAAAACGTCGTCTACGTCTGCTATCCCTTGCATTGTATAGTTTGCCTCGTATTTTTAATCCATAATTGTAAAAAGTGAAAAGCAAAGTACGTACAATAAACGTCTAAAATCGTCTCCGAGTATCTATTTCAGCTCCTATCTACACAGACCCAATATAAGCCTAAACACTAACTAAGTCTGATTTACGCGACTATTTAGTCAAATAAGGACGATCTACTCTTACATACTTGCTAGGAAGCGGACTCACTTCTTTAATAAGTGGTCTGCTGGTATGATAGGTATATGAAAGGATGAAATGAGCTAATGATGAATGAATAAAGATGAATAAAAGGGTCGTATTTCAGATGGTGGCTTAGTGCAACACCATAAGGATTTTTACCCAGGAAAAATCCTACCTTGTTTGGGGGGTACTGTAACGTAGTGGCGTTACAATCTCAATTAAAATTAAATATAAGGAAAAAACCACAGCGACCAAAAGCCACTATTTCAGTTTTGGAAAGCAATAAACAATATTAGTTTGCTGACAACACTATTGTCTTTGGATTCGTTGACATCTGTCAATGACGGCGTAGATATAAATAGCCCGCCAAGGCAACGTGGATTCCTTTTTCTTCATTATTCCAACTGCTGGCGGTGGATTCACGTTCATCTCTTGTTCTGTCGAACACTTCAACAGTGAATCTCCCGCCGAATTCTAGCAGTTACAGTTTGCATTGGCAAATATTTGCCAACATCATTAATTACGTGAAATCTACCCCAATAATTGGGTAAGTGTTTGAAACAGCATACAGGTAGCTTTGTGCATTCTGTGTTCCTAATTTTGTGTATAAATTCTTTCCAGAACATGTCTTTCCTATTTTATTTATTTATTTTATTTATTTATTTATTTATGCACACACAAAAACAATTACAAGAGAAAAATGAACATATACAGATAGAAGAGCACAAAGGTGCTGCTTATTTCAAAAGAAATTTCTTCCAGCAGACCTGCGACTGGAAAGTTGGTTGAGAAATGTAGACACAGTGTGTATAAATAGATATAGAAATATAAAATACACTAGAATACATAAATAATTAATACATAAAATATACCTAACTTTACAATAAACCAAAGTACATAATTAAATATAAAATAAATATCAATAATAAATATAATCACGGAATGGTGGAGAGGTAATGCTCTTTGACTAGTTTCTTGAATTGGTAGACAGTTTTAGAATCACGGATATTAGGCGGAAGTGAGTTCCACAATCGTACCGCATGAACAGAAAAGGAGTGGGAATAGAAATGGGTTTTATGAGATGGGAAATTGAGATGATGCTTAAGGCGGGATCTACAAGGGGCGTCGGCAGGGCGAGTGAACGAAAAACGATCACGCAGGTAGCCAGGATATTTAGGATTACGAAGGATGTTATACAGGAGACATAATATCCGAGTGTTCCTGCGAAGACGGATAGGGAGCCACTTGAGATCCTTGCGAAACTGAGAAACATGGTCGAATTTCCGTAGACCAAAAACAAAACGAATGCACAGGTTTTGCAAACGCTCAAGCTTGTTTAAGAGCTCCTCAGTGGCATCCAGATAGCAGGCATCAGCGTAATCAATGATCGGCTGAATTAAGGTTTGAGCTAAAGTAATTTTAGTTTCAAAGGGCAAGAAACTTTGCAGGGATTTTAAAGAGTGGAAGGTAAAGTGCACTTTACGACTAACCTCGTTCACTTGAGCTCGCCAAGAAAGGTTGTTGTCAATTAAGACACCGAGATTTTTAGCTAAGTCGGTGTATGCAATGGTTGAGCTGTTAAGGGATAATGGCGTCAATGTGGAAACGTCAAGCGCAGTGCGGTAATACCGACTGCCTATGATCATAGCCTGGGACTTGGAAGGATTAATCTGTAGGCCGTAAGACTTAGCCCATTGATGAATACGCTCCAGGTGCGCGTCAGCAAGCAGGAAATGACGATAAAGCTGCAAATCGTCTGCGTAAAGATGAAAATTAGAAGTGATAACCTTAGTGACAGTATTAATGAAAATAGAGAAAAGAAGAGGAGAGAGAACGCCACCCTGAGGAACACCAGCAGTGAGATCGCACCAATTAGAGAAAATCTCGTCAAGGCGAACACACTGAGAGCGACCCCGAAGGTAAGAGTCAAACCAGGATAAGGCAGAGGAAGACAAGTTAATAGAACGAAGGACTTCAAGCAGTATGTCGAAATCCACTGAGTTAAACGCACAACTGAAATCAAGTAGAACTAATAAAGTAAGAGATTTATTGTCCATAGCCCAGCGGATGTCGTCAGTGACTTTCAAAAGTGCAGTTACAGTGCTGTGACCAGCACGAAAGCCAGATTGTAAAGGGGAAATAAGAGCATTTGACGTTAAGTATCTAGAAATTTGACCATGAACAATGTGTTCAAGAACTTTAGAAAGGAAAGGTAGAATGGAGATGGGTCTGAAATGAGAGAAGGACGAAGGATTGTTTATTTTGGGAAGAGGTATTATGTGTGCCTGTTTCCAGGCTGAAGGAAATGTGCCAGAGAATAAGGAATAATTGAAAATATGAGTGAGAATGGGAAGCAGTTGAGGGAGAACAGGTAATATCATTCTGGAACACAGATTGTCATGGCCCACAGCTGAAGAGGAGATAGCAAGAAGAGATTTTTTAACATCATCTTCAGAGACAGAACTAAGATTAAAAATTGGACAATTCGGTAACGGCAATTTGGAGAGCTCAAGCAAAGTAGAAGTTTTGACACTTTGGTCCAGAGAAACAGGAGGAAGAGAAAAGTGCCTATTAAGAGCACTCAGGTCGATATCTTTACACGTGTTAGTAGGAGATTTGCCGATACCGACTGACTTCAGGAATTTCCAAACATGGGAGGACTTGCGATCTACAAGAGATTCATGAAAATAGCGTCTTTTAGCATCTCGACACAGACGATTGCAGCTGTTACGCAGAGCTTTGAACCGAATAAGATTTGGTTCCGTGGGTCTACGCCTGTACCTACTCTTCGCCTTGTCCTTACAGGCAATAGCACTTTTTATTTCAGAAGTCATCCACGGAGCAGGATTATGCTTAATTTTTATCCGCCGACGCGGAGCATGTTTATCATATAGACTCAGCAGTTTGCAATTGAAGTTGTGCACTTTATCGTCGACACTGGCGCTTTCGCTAACAGAGGTCCAGTCGATATCACCTGCATCACGCATCAACCCCTCCAGATCTAAGCCATTATAATTACGAAGATAGCAGAAGCGGGGTTTACGTTTGGGAGGTCGGATACGATATGAAAGATAGATAAGGTCATGATAAGAGAAAGTCGCAGTGAGCTGCCCAAACTCAGCAACATTGTGAGGCGAAGATACGATCATTAAGTCCAGAAGAGAAGGTGTACAGTTTGGAAAGTTATGGGTCGCAGAAAGAGGTAAAATATCAAGATTAAAAGAAGATAAGAGAGAACGGAGTTTGAGTGAACGTGAGTCATTTCTAAGCAAACATGTATTAAAATCACCCATTAAAATAACATGCTCGTACGATGGGCAAAGATTGTTTAGAGATGATTCTAACGAGTCAAAGTAGTCGATGTGTAGATTAGGGGAGTAGAACACCGCAAGTAAAATTTTGGAGTGATGTACGGTAATCTCCAGGAACAAGGATTCAGCCGACCCAGAGTACTGAGAAGGAGATGCGCTAATAATTTTGTACGGTATATCAGCACGTACGTAAATGGCGACACCACCGCCCCCCCTGCCAGTCCTGTCATTTCTGACAAGATCAAAACCAGGCAGAGCGTAGTGCGTAGAAAGGAGAGAAGGCTTAAGAAAAGTCTCTGATATTAGGAGTGCATCAAGATGAGCACTACTAAAGGATGCCAGAAGATCGGAGTAGTGTCCAGGAACACTCTGAGCATTAATATGAGCTATGTGCAAGTTGTTAGGATACTTAGTAAAAAGAGTGGAAATGTTGTCATGCAAAGTACGAAGCGGAGTCTCACTTTCCGCACTAATAAAACTACAATTCGAAGAAGTACAAGAGAAAAAACTGTCATGTAAGTCAACTGGACCATCCATGAATATATACGAAAATACAATAAATAATAATAAATAAAATATATACTAACTCTAATAGACAAAAACCAATTAAAAACAAAATATAACGGCTGATTGCTTCAAAAACACAACCACCCTAGCTCACTGGTGTGTTGGAAGAAATTTAACTAAATAAAGTAATACAAACAATGATAATAAAAATAACACAACTACCATTTAAGTATGCTTGAGAACTGACAATACAAGCGATTTAATTTGGAACGTAACAATTTACGTCACGGTCAATGTCAAAATGACAATGACAGTTCAGTCCGATTGACTTGTCACATGTGTCACAAATTCACAATAAAGAAAAGTGATTATTAAAATATTTGTACCGACATCATAATAAATGTAATTCAGAATTACAATGAGGGTGATACAGAGAGAACAAATGTTTAAAGTACCGGCACAAAAACTAGGAAACACGTACACTCATGCAAAATCACGAAGCGACTTGCCGACAGAACAGGACAACAACATTAATTACGGCGGCGCACCTTTCTTTGACCTCTTGAGGGTGTGGCAGTAACCTCAGGCGGGCTACCAATCCTTGGGGTAATTTGTTCCACAGACTGCGCAGCGTTATCAGAGTCGCAAGAAGCCCTAGGGAACCGCGAAACCAGTGCTCGAAGTTCACCTGGAGTTTCAATCTTGTGGCGCTTAGAATCGGGGGTGACGATCACAATCCTTCCCTCCACCGACCAGCAACTCGGCACCCCAAAATGCTTGCGTGCGTCCATGAAAGTGCGGTGTCTAATGTGCGTCAAGAATTCGGAGATGGTGATACCCGTACCTTTCAGTGACTTCTTGCCTTCCCAAATCAAGTGACGGTGCTCAGTAGTGTAAAGCCTGACCAGGATAGGCCGAGCCTTACCCCGTGCAGAACCCAGTCGATGGCAAACATGGATATTGTTCTTGCCAATCTCGGACACGCACAATTTGTCAGTTAATATCTTATGCACCACATCAGGCAACTTTTCACCAGGCTGCTCTGCGACCCCATGAAACAAAAGAACCTTTCGCCGCATCAGGGTCTCATGTCTGTCGAATCCAACAGAAAGCATTTCTATTTGGCTTTTAATTTTGGAGAGTGCCTGCCATACAAAAGTTTTAAATGTAGCGAACTCACTTGACAATGTTGCGACATCCAGCGCAGGCTGAGTTTCAGAGGACGCATTCTTAAGCTTGCTCTCATACTGTGTCATTCTTGACAAGAACAGCTGCTCCAAATCTTCTAAACTAGTTGCAAGTTTAGTGTCCATAGTGTGCTTGACGAAGTAAGTAGTTGAAGGATATCAGAGAAACTTGGAAATAGTATATAGTGAGCAAAGGGTGGTAGAGAACAATAAATTGTAATTAAAACATTAAATATTGAATTATAAATAAATTAAAATAAATAAAAACTTGGAGCTATCAAAAAGGCGTGTTTACTCTGTGTCTACCCACCAAATTTTTCTATTTCTTTTCTTTGCATTGTAAAATCAAGGTTTATAACCTATAACAAAACTGTCGCATTATTGTAATCACGCCTTCCGCGTGGTCAACTTTACGAGGCCTTTGCTATGCACATCCCGACTTGTGCGTGCTCTGCTGCTGCGCTCGAATGTGCTTGTCATCGTGCTTTTCACCTCACCTTTGTAAACTCCGTCTGATTTTGACAACCACACTTATTAGGGCACGTACAGCCGCTTTGCTCATGCCTAAGTGTCAGAATCAGCGGAGAAGCTCATCAGCCATCCTTATGACACGCTGGACATTATTTCCAGTGTCCCAGATCCGGATTCCCTAATTCGGACCAGAGAAAACCTGAATATGGAGGGGGAGGACTTGGAGCCCTACGCTCTGAGCACGCACCTACATCGTCCTTCATCGCGGCCATCCTGCCGCAGTGCCTCGTGCTGTCACCACTAGGCCACTTACCACGGTGGCTCGCTCCACGCCGGGTGCTTATTTGCCCGCGTGGTTTCTGCTGGCCGTCTCCGAGCCGGCACGAACACCTGCCGGCCGATCCATCCTGGCCTACGAGCTGGCGCTACCACCTGCCGGCCAACACCTCCGGGGCGAACGCAACGTGGCTCCCCCAGTCATCCATCACAAGGCTGAGCCAGGGCAGTACCGTGCCATCTCCCAGGGACTACGAAATCTGTGACTGCAAACCTTCCCACGCCCTTTCTCTATACAATATATATTTTTAATGTTGACCGAGGTACGTGTTGTCTTTTTTTCACTTTCCACGTAGCCTCCTTACGTCACAGCAGTTCTTTTCTCTTGTAGGTAGTACATGTTCAGGTAGGATACCATACAGTGACAACATATTGAGATAATTATTTCTAGTATTGTGCTCACTACTCGTCTCCAATTCTTTTGGTTTAATATTGATATTTAATGTCCCCCACGATAATATTATTGTATGAAATTAGTGTTTCTAAATGAGCGCTCAGCGAGCTCACGATGTTATCAGTATTAGCACAGATAATATAATACTAGCGTACAAATGCCTCATCCCATACAAAGAAACGGTACCGCCGTAACTACGGGTTTTCGTCAGGCACAAGTAACTTTTGTTCTTCGTTCAGGCCCGTCATCTACACCTCGCTAGATGGTGTTAGCAGCGACGGCTTGCAAGCTGAATGAATTTACTTTAAGTCTTACCAATATTTTCTCACTTATTGAGGAATTATTTTATAGTATTTTTAGCACTTCATAGCAGTTTTTCTGTATCAAAATGTGTCACTATTCATATTTTAAAGAGACGAATGGATAAACTCTAAAACTTCAAACAGCGCCATCTATTGGTGCAAGAAATATAGATGTCTAAGGATTCGTTCCAATAATCGTCTAAATTTAAATTACAAGTCAATTATTCCACAATTTTATGTTTAGGGCAGGTTACTGAATAAGAAAATACAGTTTTTACCATTTTTATTTTCATAATAATAATATTACTTAATAATAAGCTGGCAACTCTCAACGTCAAGAAGTTTATTTTCATTCACGAATTTTAATATTTTTCTAAACAGTTTTTGTCCGTTATAATAAATAAATACAAATTCAACAGAAGAAACTATATACACAAACAAACAATAAAAACTATAGATAACCAGAATAAATAAGGAAAATTAAGCAAAACAGAAAAATGAATCAAGATTGGACAGATGACATAATATGTCACACTGAAATAAATGATGATACAACAATAAACCAATAAGAATGAAAATATAATAATGATAACAAGAGCAGCTGCCCATCGCGCACGCCATCCACCCCCGGACTCGCCGCTCAGCTCCGCCTCGCCGCCGCCGGACCTCGGATCACCAGTGTTACCGGCGGCTGCAGCCGCGTCGAGCTCGAGCGACGAGTATTTCTCCCCGCCGACGTCGCCAACACCTGTACGTCGGCAGGGGAGAGGCCGGCCACCGAACAGCCTGGGACTTAGGGGCCAACCGGCCCCGAGCCGGGTCCCCGCTGCCGGTGGTTGTGTGCAGCGCATGAAATGGACTCAATCCATGAACGAGAACGTCATGCGCGCATATTACGGGTCTACAGAGGGGGGAACTAACCTCACTGCGTATCGTGGTAGGATGCTGTCTCTTTTTCAGGACCTGGAACCAACGGTCAACGTCTCAGCTCAACGATTGTCGGATCAGGTGCGGGTCATCCAACGCAACCACAGGTTGGACGACGCCGCACTTGATCGGCTGCGCTCAGAGGTACTGAGCAACCTTATCTTCTCGACTACGACACAGACTGCGGCACCGCCGGTTTCCGAAGAAATCCCACCGGCTTCTCATAAAAACCTGCCGCGGTCCAATCATGTTGATGAGGAGACAGATGATAGGGTTGTCACAGTAAGTAGCCAGTGCAACGATCGACTGAGGAGCGCACTGGAAGATGCGCTTCGCGAGTATAGATCGAGTCCGACTCAACTTAGACCCCGTTTATCACGGTTACCTATGCACAAAAAAAATAGGGCGCTAGTGTGTGCTCTAGACTCGCTGCTTAAGAATGTTTTTGAGAGCAGCGAGGACCTCTTTGATACGCACTCGATCCTGTATTGTGGGGCTGTTGCGGCATGTCGTTTAGCGAATGTAAAGTTACCAAATTGTGACGAAGCTACTCGACCAAAGCCTACCGTACCGGCCTGGCAGTGTAGGATCGAGAGGCGTATTGATGGGGCCAGAGCACTCATTGGCAAACTATACTGCTTCAGGGAGGGCAATACAAGACCACGTGTGATGCGCTTCGTGAGGCGGGCATTTTCGGGGACTGGAATCAGTCCTCGAGAATACATGTCCCGTGTCACGGAACGCATTGACTTCCTGAAGCAGAAGGTTTGTGCATGGGCCAATCGTATTCGGCGGTATAAGCGTCGGGTCGACCGGTACTCGCAGAACCGCATGTTCCAGAGCGATGAGAGGTGGGTATATAGAGCTTGGGAGCGACCTGAACAAAATGTGACTGACGTGCTCCGCCCCGATGCTGCCGCCACGAATGCATTCTGGTGCAACATCTGGTCGGTGCCCGTCTGTCACACTGAGGGTGGCTGGATGCGTGATGTCGAACGCGTGTGTGAAGCTATACCAGACATGGAAAAAGTAACCATCACTCCATTCGATGTAGCCAAAGCAGTTCGTCCGTTACCAAACTGGAAATCTCCGGGACCGGACGGACTGCATAACTTCTGGCTTAAATGGTATAGTAGCTCACACGCGCTTCTGGCATCTCAATTCCAGGCATCCTTAGAGTCTGGGTCGCTGCCTCAGTTTCTAACAACTGGTGTTACCCACCTGCTCCATAAGACAGGTAGTCCCACGGAACCCAAGAATTATAGACCGATTACATGTTTATCGACGGTCTATAAACTTCTTACATCCATCCTGAGAGCGAAAATTAATGTACACATTGAGAGCAATACAATTATGTCTACCTCTCAGAATGGATGTAGGAACGGGTCCCGCGGTACTAAGGAGCTACTCCTCATAGACATGGCCATAAGCCAACAGGTTCGTCGATCCCACAAGGATTTGTCGACATGCTGGATAGATTATAAGAAGGCCTACGACTCTGTTCCACATACATGGCTCATGAGGGTGTTGGAGTTGTACAAAATAGATGCAACTCTACGCACCTTTCTTGGGTCATGTATGGGGCAATGGAAGACGGTCCTTCGCTATCCAGGATGTCGACCAATCCAGGGGAATGATGAGCCTATATGGATTAAACGGGGAATATTTCAGGGCGACAGTTTGAGTCCACTTTGGTTCTGCTTAGCCCTGAATCCTCTAAGCACGTTGCTGGAGGATTCAGGCCTGGGCTATCGGTTGAGAAGAGGTGGTCAGGCCATATCTCACCTTCTTTACATGGATGATCTGAAACTCTTTGCCCCCAACAACTTGCAACTGATGGAGTTACTGAAGGTAACTGAAACTTTCAGTAGCGCTATCAGGATGGAATTTGGTGTGGACAAATGTGCAGTCATGCATGTAAAGCGAGGGGGGATTATGGAATCTGAAGGGATTCAACTCTCGGATTCCATACACCTCAGATCTCTCTCCTCAACCGAAACATACAAATATTTGGGTATGTCGGAAGCGTTAGGCATTAACGTTACTGACATGAAGCAATCGCTGAAGGAGCGCTTCTTTAGCCGCCTTAAAAAGGTATTGAGTAGCCTTTTGTCGGGCGGAAATAAGGTGCGCGCCTTCAACGGTTGGGTCATGCCGGTTTTGATGTACTCTTTCGGCATACTCAAATGGACTCAGACTGAGCTCGACGCCCTGGACAGGAGGGTCCGTACGCTGCTAACCGCAAACCGGATGCATCACCCACGTTCGTCGGTGATGAGACTGTACATCCCGCGGAAGTGTGGAGGTCGAGGCTTTTTAAATGCTAAGACTCTCCACAACCGCGAGGTGTGCAGCCTCAGAGAATACTTTTTAGAATCCGACGTGGGGATGCACCGAGAGGTGGTCGCAGTGGACAAGGGCCTCACCCCGTTGTCCATGGCTAAAGAGGACTGGCGCAAACTTGTAGTACTTACTACTGATGACCGCAAGGAGGTATGGAAAGACAAGGAGCTTCACGGGCGCTATTATCAGGCTCTTCATGGGCCTGATGTAGATAGCCTGGCGTCCGTAGCCTGGCTACGGTTTGGTGACCTCTTCGGGGAAACTGAAGGTTTTGTCTGTGCGATTATGGACGAAGTTATCTTGACGAACAACTACCGGAGGCATATTATGAAGGATGGGACGGTTGACGTGTGTCGGGCATGCCACCGTCCGGGTGAGTCCATTAGACATATTATCTCTGGATGTTCTCGTCTGGCTAACGGCGAGTATTTGCACAGACATAACCAAGTGGCCAGGATTATCCACCAGCAACTTGCTTTAAAATACAAACTTGTGGATTCTGAGGTACCGTATTATAAATATGTGCCCGACCCAGTTCTCGAAAATGACCATGTCACGTTGTACTGGGATCGGTCTATCATCACTGACAGGACTATTGTTGCCAATAAGCCGGATATAGTGGTGATAGACCGATTAGCGCGCCGCACAATGATAATCGATGTCACCATCCCACATGACGAGAACCTCGTGAAAGCTGAGAAAGAGAAACAAATTAAATATCTTGACTTGGCACACGAGGTTGTCGATATGTGGAATGTGGACTTGGCTGTCATTGTGCCGATAGTCGTTACCGCCAATGGCCTGATGGCCAAAAGCCTCGACGACCACCTGTCGAAGCTGTCGTTGCGCGGTTGGATCAAGGGCCTGATTCAGAAGGCAGTACTCCTTGATACGGCTCGCATTGTGAGGAAGTTCCTGTCTCTGGAGCCCTAACCACCGGTAGCTTGGACCCTGCTCCCGATACCGGTGGACTACTATTTTTTATATTTTTAAATGTTTTTTATATGTTTTCTTTTAAAATATTTAAAAATGTAAATAATATGTGTAAAAATAAATACCGAAAAATAATAATATTACTTAAACTTTACTTATCACAACTTAAGAAATCGATGCATATTCCGCCATCTGTTGAGATTTATTTGAACTAAATTTTCTTTCTTCGAGATGAGACCCCGTGGTATTAATATATATATATATAGATAGGTACTAATACATATAAACTTAATAATAGTACATACTTATATGCAACTATCATGAAATGAAAAGATAGTGTTCCTTTACTGAGTTTGGCAGTCCCTAATGTCAGGCGGCAGAGAGATCCACAACCGTACTGCGTGCACAGTGAAGGAGTAGGAGTAGAAGTCGGTTGTGTGGGGAGGGGATTTTAGGAGATTCCTGAGATGCGACCTGCAAGGCGCATCAAAAGGGCGGGAGTACGAAAAGTGTTCCCGCAGGTAGGCGGGCGTTTTAGGGTTGTGAAGGATATTAAACAGCAGACATAAAATACGAGAGTTCCTGCGAAGACGGATAGGGAGCCACTTGAGTACCTTGCGAAAGTTGGAGACATGATCATACTTTTTAAGGTTGAAAACAAAACGAATACAAATATTTTGCAATCGCTCAAGTTTATTTAAAAGCTCGGTGGCATCCAAATAACATGCGTCGGCGTAGTCGATGATAGGCTGAATGAGAGTTTGGGCAAGGGAAATTTTGGTGTTCAAGGGCAAAAAACTCTGGACTGAACTTTTTTGTGGGTTGGGAAATTATTCAATGACTTCTCCCGCTGTGGGTGGAGCGGGAGGGCGTGTCAGACTGTTACTGACTAAAACCCACCCCTGTTCCTCCATGCCCTGAATGCCCAGGAGCGAGGTAACTCTTTCGAATTTATCCTCGACCCCTAGGCAGGCATCGGCCATGACGGGCCCCGTCATGTATGCTGACAACTCTTTGAGGCGCGCGTGGAACACTACGCGCCGTCGACTCTCGGGCCTGGTGCTGATCGGACGGCGAGCTACCCATTACTCGCCGTCCGCAGGCCCGGGTAAGACAAGATGCTTGAGATAGCTCGATTTCTTTTACTTTGGGTTTTAAGCCTTGTTTAATATATACAACTACCCCATCATTTTCGTTTAACTGACGCGACATAAAGTAGGACTGATATTTTTGTAATTGGGGAATAGGTTTAAGAGCATGAAGTCTACATTCCGTCAGAATTGTGATATCAGTTTCGAAGTTAAATGTTGAGAGGGTAAGCACAAAGTCATCCAAGTTGCAGTAAATGCTCCTTATGTTTTAGGAAATAATAGTTAGGTCGTTTTTGTTTATGTGAACATGTTTATTTACCTCTGAAATATCACATTCGACAGTACGGGCGATCTCGATGTTGTCTATATCATTTACAGTTAATAAAGTGTCACCCATTTAGATTGTAAATGTTTAGAATTAATATGTCCATAAGATTCGTGAGTGAGTATGCGATATGAGTCAAGCACGTATTGGAAGACTTTCTTTGTGTAAAGAATATACAGATACATAATTTAAAATATATTAGTTTCAGATGTAGGTTTGTTGAGTATATAATTGTGAGTTAGATATATTATGTAAAGGTGCACACCTGTAGGTAATAGTAAGTAGTCATGTTTTCACTAAGAGTTGGAGTATTTGCTCTTCACAATTAACAGTTATGGTGAGTGAGGCCTCATCTTTCTTTATATAAACTTTGCCATACGCAGTCCAGCAAAACTTATAAGCCCCTGACTTGGTTAAGTCGCGGGCGAGGAAGTGTAGGCGCGATCCTTTCGGAGTTAAATGTTCTGATACGAAGATAGAGTTGTCTTCTACAGTTTTATATCTCAGATGCTTGCAGCACAATTTAGTTTTATATTTTATATTGAAGTCCTTACCCAATTTTAAGATTTCAGTTCTCAGAAGAGTGGAGCCAGTTTCAACAACTATAGGAGTGTTTTGTTGAGAGGAGTTTTTCCCACGTACTCTATAAATGTCCTTAGTCATATTTAGTAATACTGAAGTTTAAGTTACGGGAGAGGCATATGCCCATTTCAATTGGTCTTCTTTATTTTCATTGTTTCTTCTTGGCACATTCTTTATGACAAAATTAGTTTTACGACCGCCCATAAGCAGGTCTTCAACTTTGTTTTCCAGAATAGTAATATAGTTTTGTCTCCTTTAGACTGGTGCTCCAACTGATTGATTTTATTTTTGAGGTCCTCGTTTTGCGCAGTTAGGTAAGTGATTGAGTTTTCTATATTGAGGTTAGACTGTTGTATTTATTTTAAGGTAGTAGTCATTTAATGGATCTCGTGGCCGTGTTTGTCTGAGAACATTGTCATCATTTTGAGCATTTCAAGCCTACATTCATCCAGCTGTTTACTGAGCGAGTTCTCCATGTCCTCCCTGCTTCTCTTCACTCGTTGAAATACGTAATTTGGCGGGATTTTGCATTTAGATCCCATCAAGTTTATGCTCGTATCAGAGAGGGATTTATCTGTTTTGTCTGCCATTATTACTTTATTAGTAGGGTATCCTGCTTATTAGGTAGTGTTAGAATTACCTGCACACGCAGCAATTAAGGAAAAGCCACTACATGCTTTAGGACCAGCTGTCACGCAATTGGCTGCTTAAATAGTTGTTGATACTAGGCGACAAGTTCGGGGTGTGATTTCGCTAATTAGCTTCCTAAGTGGCACCTCAACTCGCGCGTAATTGCTTGTCCGTGGGATGGTGGGCGAGGTCAGCTTTGCACGCGCAACCAATGTCGCCGTTGGAGGATGGGGCTATTTTCTGGTAAGATGGAGCGGGGCGCACACGCAGAATTTATTTCATTTCATTTCATTTATTAATTTCGTGATACGATTACGTGTACAATGATGTTTTATAAAAAAATGTTTAGTCCATCCTACGTTCCGCCAAAAGGCATACAAAATAGTGTTGCTAATGTCAATATTTAAAATTAAATTAATTATAAAAATACAATGTCAGCAAAATATGAAAATTGTCAAAAACGAAGTTATATGAAATAGTACAAAATCGCACGAAAAAGAAAGTACAATGTCAGCAATATTGCTGTTGTCAAAGTTAAATTAAGTAATTGAAATAGTACAAAATGTCATGAAAAAATACAATGTCAGCAAAGTCTAAAATTATCAAAATTAAATTAATTACGAGTATAATCGTACCAACATCTCAATAATACAATGTCATCAAAACTAACATTGTCAGAATTTAATAAAATTGTACATTAATAACATATCAAAATTTGTCATTAAGGTATTCATCGACAGAGTAATATGCTTTTTCACTCAATAATTCAAAAAACTGACGTTTAAAATTATTTACGTTGTTAACCACTAAAATCCGATTTGGTAATTTATTGTATAGTTTCGGAGCCTTTGCATATACGCTTTTATGGTGAAATTTGGTGTTTGTGAATAGCAAGTGCAACTTATTTGAGCGTCGTTGACTTTCTACAGGTCTATATAGATGCATATTGTTTTTTACAAAAATACAGGCTTCATAGATATATAGTGATGGTACTGTCAATATTTTCAAGTTTTGAAAATGTGGCTTGCACGAATCCGTCCTTTTTATTTTGCATATATTCTCGAATGCACTTTTTCTGTGCTATAAGTAGGTACTTGTTCAACTTTAGCAGCATTGCCCCAAAATATCAGGCCATATCGCAAAGTGGATGCAACGTAACCATGATAAGCTGCTAAGAGTGCGCTCATGTTTGCAATTTTACCCAGCATCCAAAGAGCATAGGAAAACTTTCTAAGTTTCCCACACACATCGTCAATTTGCGTCCTCCAAGACATATCGTTATCAATATTTAGGCCAAGAAATTTTGTAACATTTCATTCATTCAGTATTGGATCTCCTTTATAATTGATTTGAAATAGTGATTGTATTTTTTGTCTTATAAGTTTAAAGTTCATAATTTTAGTTTTTGTAAGATTAATTTGAAGATTATTAGCTTTTAACCAGTCAATAATAGTAACCAGACTAGCTTTAATGTCACTTTCTATTTCTTTATTACTACCACTATTATATATAATTGTGCTGTCGTCTGCAAATAAAGACATCTTGGGGAAAGTTTTAATTTAATAGAAATTCTTACGTGACGTAAGTGGGGGCGGGAGCACGTCGCTTGCGATGCACCAGGCGCACAGGGAAGTTGGAGTATCTGTATGCAGAGCCACAGCCGTCGACGCGTCGTCAATTAGACTTCGACTTTATGCATTCCTAGTACGGTTGAACTATTATTGATGATTTAATTTATTTAAAATTAGCTTAAATATTCAAAAAATAATTTAGAGCGGTACAGAGAACACGTTAACACCTTACGGCGGTCCGACGGGAAGGGGATCTTGAATTTCAGATCAGATTGATTTCAGGGTTTCTTGATTTTTAGGGGATTTTTTTTTTCTTGAATTTTTTTTTTTTAATTTTTTTTTTTTTTTTTTTTTTTTTTTTTTTTTTTTTTTTTTTTTCTTGAATTGTGTTTTTCTGTGCGAAGCACAAAATAAACGTTTTTCTTTCTTTTCTTTCTTAATTTCTTCATTTTTTATTTCAACACTTTCTGTATTTCTGTCGACCACCATCATGTATTCCTCTGCATTGTACGCCTTCCTTTTGTCTCTTCCGAAATATTCTTCGTAATCAATAAAAAAATATTTTAAAAAATTATCCACCCTTCTCGATCCGCGCAAGTCGGAAAAATTAAAATTACTATGTATCCATTGGAATATCGCATCCTTATTATTTTTCAAAACACTCTCCAATGTCTTTTCAATATTCATTTTGTTATCACAAATCATGCGTACATTTTCGAATTCATAGTGATTATCAAACATAATCTCTAAATATAATGTTATGGTCTCTTCACAAACATTTCCGGTTTTCAAACAGTCACAAATATACTCAGCTGCAACGTATTCATTGGATCTTTTGTGTATGAATATTGGGATTCCGTTTGCTACATCTACTATGATGCCAGTCTTCTCTTCTCCACTTTCCCCTTTTTTTGTAATCTCTTCAATTTCTGCCAAATCTTTGTTACTTAACAGCATCTGTATATTTTCTGTAGGAGCATAACTGAAAATGGCATAATACCCCAATTTTTTGTGCTTTACAATAGATTTTGCAAGTTTTTCTTCGTAAACAGTAATAACATCAGGCATATAGATATTCATTCCGTTTTTCTCTTGATACCTTCTTTTGATTTTATTTTCTAAAAAATTTTCGTAAACTTTATAAGGATCAACATTTAGATACCACTCCTCAAAATTATTATTGTTGTTTTTTATGTTATATTCAACGTCAACAGCTGCTAGGTACAGAATTAATGGATTAAATTCACTTCGCAACGGTTCTTTTGGAAAATGACGATCTACGCATTTGCTGCAAGTACGCATGCAGTAGCAGCAGCTGCAGCAGTCGCAGGAGTTTTCAAACCATGTCTGACTTTTGAGAAATATGTGACGGTGATAATTTTTATTGTATTTCCATAACGGAATGTGTGTGTTCTTAATTTTATAACTTAAATACAGAGCTGCATTTTGCATGACCACATTCATTATGCATTTTATTTGGAGATTATAATACACTAATAACATGTGCTCGAGTATTTTTTTAACATTCTCGAGTTGTGCGTCGTTTAGGTCTTCTAATTTTAAATTATATTCCCAAAACTTTTGCAAATATTTTGTGCCTGACAAGTTATCTATCTCGTAAGATAATTTTAACTGAAGCTCTCGCTTTAAGACAGTTTTTATTTCACTATACGACCTGCTTGTAATCCACATTCTATGCTTACGAGGGCCAGTACTAAAAGTTTTAAGGCATTTTATGACCACGTCCGCATAATTCGGACAGATTTCATCGAAACCATCAAAGAGAAGTATCATCTCTCTCTCATAATAAAAATGTAGAAACAAATTCAATTCAAACTCAATCAGAGGATCTGCTGTACAATTTTTCAGATATACAATATCATTATTTTTTTCCATTGTAATTCTGGCTTTATTTTCTTTACCAAGATTCTCGCGAAGTAAAACTTGACAAATAAACTTTAAAGTCTCTAATATATCAATTATTGTTTTCTCTTTCTTCCACTTGCTAAATTCTTCCGAATATTCCAATAAGTTTATCCTTACAATCCAAACTTCTGGTTTGATCTCCTTTGTTTTAATCGATAAGTGCGTGAGTAGAGTCGACTTGCCCATCCCGGGCTTACCTGTTACCAGCACAATGTCGTCTGATATATTTAAAAAATTATTGAGAGTCTCCATACTCCATACTCCTATTCCCGTTTTTATAACGCGTCTGTCAACATACAAGTGTTTCATTTCATCGTAACTTCTGTTGACGATTAGTTTTCCAACTGTAATTATTTCTTCACTGAATATTTTATGCAAAACATCTCTTGTAACATACTTTTTTGATATATCATCGACAATGTCAGCCAGTCTAACTTCTTCGTTTTGGAACATCACTCTGGCACTCTCCAAGATAATTTTCTGCGATTCCTCACTCAAGTTAATGAGACTATTCTTTTTGTCATGTACTGGAGTATCTGGGAAATATCTCTGAAATATTTCAACAGACGCATGATTTGTAATAATAATTGTTTTTTTCTTAAGAACCGCTTCTGCAATCTTTTCTAAAAATGTATTTTTATTTTGTTGTATTCTATCACATACTAATATTATCACTTTATCATTATTTGAGTTTTTTAGCTCTTCACTTAATAACATACGGTCTTTTGATTCAACAATATATTTAAGATCCAACACAAAGTGGTCCTTATTCTTCAAATGCTGCACCACTTTAGCAACAGTCAGTACGCTGTTCTCTGTAATGATGACAGTATTCAAATGATCCTGCAAGTTCAAGGAGCTTACCGCGTCTTCAGTGAATGTGTAATGAATGTGTTTTATGTTATTCCGATACATTGCATTTATGACGCTTAGCAGTGGGTCTTTAATAATGTCTTTTTTTGCCTTTTTGAATAAGTCGCTACTTCGTGTAAGATATGATGCTTTGTCTGGTTCCATCCACCATTTCTGTATGTCATAGTGATATTTTGAAAATATGGCGTCAGTTTTAACTTGGAAGTACTCGTATTTTTGATAATCATACTGGTACTGTTCTACTTCGCTTTTTAATTGTTCCTCAACGCCTTTCTCATCAGCTTGGTTAGAGTAAATAATCAGTTTGTTTAAAAAATCACTTGCTAAATTTTCTTCATATTCGGAACATTCTAATGAAAGTTTAGGAAAGTCGTTGACTTTGAAATAAAATTTATATTCTAGCAAATTGGGAATTTCTTTACTCAATCTTTTATACAGCTTTTTAGCAAGATCACCTAGTGTTTCTTGGTTATCTGTAATCTTCATCAGTTTGATGTTATCGTCAAGCACAAACATATTTCCGATGGCACCAGCTATACCTCCATTGAGCCGCAGGAATCCCTTTTCTAAAGAGTCATCTATTGTTACCAGGTTACTGGAATCACACTTGACTAATAAGTCTTTGATTGCCGACGCTAAATAATTTATTCTGCTCTCTATTTTGCCATCGCTTATTGTTAAATCTTTGTTCCCGAACGTAACTGGTACTTTAAACTCTCGAGATGATAATATTTCCCTTGCAGCCAGTTCAACAGCTTCATTTACAGTCGATGGAGGAACCTGCACTTGATTCAATTGTGGCCTGAAGTTTTTTGTGGATGCTTTTTCCTTTAGATATTCCAACTGACCATTGTTGTAAGTTACGATGGTTCCTATCACTTTGCTCAGTTTTGTAACATTAGTGGGCTCGGCTAAGAATTCTGATAGTAATATCTTCACATCAGCAGACTTTATTTTTCTTTCCTTTAGAATCTCTTTAAACAAAGTATCTTTGAATAGAGTGAGATATTCATCATTGATACCAAAGAAATCGTGGCGAAAGGTAGCGATTCGGTGCGGGGGAAATTCCTTGTTTACTACCTTACCCTTACATAACTTTGATTCAACCTGTTGAGGTACAATTTCAGACACATTGAATACTGTTTGAGCCAGTATGAAGTGATAGCATTTCACAAGTTCATCTTGTAGTATGTTTTGTAAATCATTAACTGATTTTGTATCAGATCTACTTATGAACTCAGCAATTCGTTCAGCCAGTGTGGTAACTTGATCTTTTATAACAGTTTTCCGTAGTAACTCTACATCATGTTCGTGTCGGTAGAGCTGCTTGACTGTGCCGCCTGTTCCAATGAGTTTTTGAAGATGAGAAGCAAAGCCACATTCAAGTGAATCACCATTAAAGCTGTGTGTTGCGTTTGTGTACAAAACGAATAAACACTCTGTCCCTTCAAATGTCCCCCTAAAGAATTTATCTGTATTGCTAGTTTTGAAAGTCTTCCGAATTTTCAAATAACTATCTAAGTATACTGTCAAGTCATATGTTAGGGGTCGTTTCTCGTTTTCCTTGTGCTTAGCCTGTATGAACACTGCGACAGGTTTATCATGTCCTTTCACTTTCGCTTTAAAGCAAATATCGTCGAATGCTCCTATATTGTCGATATTTGAAGCTAATTGAAACTCTTCAATAGCGTCATCAAGAGACGCTCTAAAATATAACAAACTAATAAGTTTAGATTCGTACAGCTGTCCGCGGCAGCCTGACGTGCCTGCACGTTTACTGTACATGGTCAGTCCGGGGGCACTTTACACGCACGCAGCACCAGCACAGAGGTAGGCGGCACTCAGTCACGCGGAGCAGGCAGCACCAGCACAGAGGCAGGCGGCAATCAGTCCCGCGAAGCACGCAGCACTAACACAGAGGCAGGTTGCACTCAGTTACACGGAGCACGCAGCAGCACCAAACGTAGTCAAATATCCCTCTCACGGCCTGCACCTGAAAACAAAGACCATTTGTTAAGTAAAGGACTAATATCACCTTGGCAACATTGACTGAGTAATCATTACCGGGGTCCAGAGGAATATCAGCGTCAGGTATGTTTGCCTGCGCGGGCTTGGGGGCATGGCCCATAGTGATCACAGCACAATACAACAAAGAACAAAAAAAAACAGCTTAAATAAATACAGTTTAAATAAAATTAAAAATTACGGCTCATTTTTATCATTATGTTATTAAAAGTCAGTAGAAAAACAAAATTAAATTAAATAAAAACGCGATATGTGAATGTCAAAAATAAATTTAAAAAATAAATAAATAAAATAAGTTATTGGTGTCAAATAATAAAATGTCAAGCCGTGCGCCTAACCTTAATTAGGTTCAACGTGCTTGTCATAACAGTGTCGAATGTACGGACAGTCGAGTCGATCAGCGATCATCACCAGGACAACATTGGAGCTGGCCCTGCGCACCAAGGACGCGCACCGCTTGCGCATGGTGGCGTGGAAACAGTCGGTGCGCGCTTCTGCAAACATGCCCGAGGCGCTGCAAAATACTGGACGCGGAGGGCGCCGTACCTAGATTGCGCATAACTAGCCCACAAGCTACACGTGTACAACGAGGTGCAATATGCTTTAAAAAGAGTCATCTTTACTTGATCAGAACAACGTGCAAACCAGCGGGCCAGCATATTCGCCCTCACTGACAGGGCCCTCCGCTCCCGTTCAATGACAGCATGATCTCTGAGGTCAGTAGTGAGTATGTGCCCTAAGTACTTAAATTGGTCCACTCTGTCTAGTGGCAAACCGTTAAGAAAGACAGGTGGCACACTTTCTGGACATTTTAAACCCTTGGCCACAAACACAATACCTTGACTTTTAGCTACATTATACCTAAGCCCGTGTCTACAAGCATACTCCTTACAGACCTGCAGCAGCTTCTTTAACCCACATACCGACGCGCTCAGCAGCACCATGTCATCAGCATAACTAAGATTGTTGACACAAACGCCATCATACCAATATTTAAAAATACTGACCAACTCACGTGGCATGGCATTGCCATACAGCTTTTCCCACAGAATATCATACGCAACCAGGTCAAAGGCCCTGGAAAGGTCAAGAAAACACGCGTACACGGGTGTTCTACGATCCGTGTAGTACCTGACGGTATGCTTAAGACACAGTATAGCACTTTCAGTGGACAGTTGAGGTCTAAAACCAAACTGGTTACTATGCAGGCTAACATATTTATCTAACAGTGTGTTAAGCAAACCGTCGAACACTTTCGCCACGATCGTGACTAGCGAGATTGTCCTGTAGTTACTTTTATCAGCGAGGTCTCCGGATTTATTTTTCACCACAGGTACAACCACGGCTTTCATAAGATCTGATGGCTAATAAGAGTGGCTCACGCACAGTGATAAGAACATTGCTAAGACCCTGAAGATATGCGGGCCAGCATATTGCAGGTGCTCAATACTGAGCCCGTCGTGCTACGAGGATTTGCCTCTCGTCATTTTCCTAATCAGCCGCCCGATCAGCACCAGGCCCGAGAGTCGACGGCGCGTAGTGTTCCACGCGCGCCTCAAAGAGTTGTCAGCAAAAGGACGGGGCCTGCCACGGCCAATGCCTGCCCGGGGGTTGAGGATAAATTCGAAAGAGTTACCTCGCCCCTGGGCACGTAGGGCAGGGAGGAACAGGGGTGGGTTTTAGTCAGTAAGAGTCTGACACGCCCTTCCGCTCCACCCTAGAGCGGAAGAAGTCATAAGATGATTTCCCACCCCCCGAAAAAAAAAAAAATATCTAGACGCTTTCTATAACATTAAGGTTAAAACTCGCCATTGTGCTTTAGGTAAAAAATTAAATTATTTTAAATATTTTTGATATCATTAGAAAGTTAACAAAATTAACTTTCAAATGATATACCACAATCTATAGTTCATTGCATATAAATTGTAAAAAAGGTTTTGAGCTACGTGCTATGAAGTGATTCCAGTTTATTGCTCGCCAGTGTATTTATTGAAATAAAAGAGAGGAAGAAGTATTTATTCGTCAAAAAAAACAAATACTGGTACGGATTCTGTTGTGCACAAATTAAACTTAATTTAGGCTATTAATATCTTTTTCTCTCTAGTAAAAAAAAAAAGAGACGGACGTAAATTAGAGCTGTCAAATTTAGTGAAGCGCAAGGCGTAAACTAACTAGTTTACGCCTTGCGCTTCACTGACTAAACATCTCTAACTTAGTTCATAGCTATAGCCGTCCTTTTCTGGCACTGCCTTTTATTAAAAGATAGTGATTCTCTAATTTTAGTTTAGTTATTGAACAAGAGCATTGGCACCATTGTCTTACATTAAGACATGAAACGGGGTAAGTCTTCTGGACATGACGGCATACGCATAGAACACCTGTGTGGTGGGAAATCATCCAATGACATCTCCCGCTCTGGGTGGAGCGGGAGGGCGTGTCAGACTCCTACTGACTAAAACCCACCCTTGTTCCTTCACTGCCTGAGTGCTCAGGGGTGCGGTAACTGGTTTTAAGAATTTATCCGCTACCCCTAGGCATGCAGGCACCGGCCACGATGGGCCCCGTCAGTGGTGGCTGACAAACATCTCTTTGAGGCACGCGTGGTCGTGGTACGCGCCGTCGACTCACGCGCCTGGTGCTGATCGGACGGCGAGCTACCCACTGCTCGCCGTCCGCAGGCCCGGGTCTACGTTGGCCGGAGATCGTCTCGCGACGTCCTACGCCCAGTGCCTCTCCTGCGGTGGTAGCGGCCGGGGCCGTGAGGGTCACTCCGTGGAGCTTACCTCACGCGTCCCGCCCCGCCTTCGCGAGCATTACTGCTTCACAGAAGACGGATACTGCTTCCCATTCCCTCTCGCTCCGTACCATGGCCTGAAACAGGGCCGGGCGCGACAGGTAAAACGACGATATCTCTAAAGTTCCGATAGGTAGCGCTTTATAAGTTATGTCTTTGGAATCGTCATTAAATTAGCTAACCGATTATGTATAAATTAGTATAGTTTTACCTTGTAATGTATTAGTAATATTGTAATGTGTGTTCAGTGTGAAGGATTTTTCCCTGTTTCCTGTGTAAAGATCATTATAATTAAAAAAATTAACCATTATTTCAAAAAGTTATTGTTTAATTTACATAAATACACCTTATTGCACATAAATTAATCAACATAACACACCATGTAACACATTTATTTTATCCTAGAAGCATAACAGAAACATGACGTCATTCACACATGCCGATTTCCGAACAAAATAATAGTATGTTTACACTTCTATTCTGAGAATGCTATATGCCTAGTGGCTTGGGATAGTAATTTATAATAATGTTTGGTTCACATACTTATCACACACAAAGTGTCAGCTGTTAGATCTGTTAAGTTTATTAGTATCGGCTAACCAAACAAACACTTGAAAACTAGCGAAAAAAACACCTTCTCAAACTTTTGATAACAGTTTAAATTCTTTTGCCTAAATTTAAAATACAAATTAACATTCTAAATTTTGAAGATATTTACAAATCGATAAGCACAATAAAAAGGCATGCTGCCTAACAAAAACATTACACAAATCAACAATCAAAACCAACAATTTCACTAAAAATTCACAATCAAAACACAAGTACCTAATCAAGGATCAATTAAAATATGGATGCGCCCAATACTGTCATAACTAAATAAGATAAAAATTATTTATAAGATAAGTTATGCCTGTTAGCGTATATATTATGTATTTAGTATATAAATAAAAATAATAAACAAAATTAAATAAAGCATTTCAATAGACGAGAATCTTATGGAAAAGTTGTGACAAACAAAAAAACACACCTATATTTTCAGTTATAATAAGTTTTTTTTTTTTTTTTGGGGGGTGGGAAATCATCCTATGACTTCTTCCGCTCTAGGGTGGAGCGGAAGGGCGTGTCAGACTCTTACTGACTAAAACCCACCCCTGTTCCTCCCTGCCTTGAGTGCCCAGGGGCGAGGTAACTCTTTCGAATTTATCCTCCACCCCCGGGCAGGCATCGGCCGTGGCAGGCCCCTTCCCTTTGCTGACAACTCTTTGAGGCGCGCGTGGAACACTACGCGCCGTCGACTCTCGGGCCTGGTGCTGATCGGGCGGCGAGTTACCCACTACTCGTGGTCCGCAGGCCCGGGTAGTTAATACGTTCAACATACATACGTGCAAATAAAACATGCAACCTCCTTCTTCTTCTGAAGTCGGTTAAAATCACAAATAAAAAAACATATCAACAAAAAATATTCTAATTGAAATCAGGAATGTCGTATCCATAATTTTTATTATTCGGCAAAATGTACAAAGATGGCGGTTTGGATGCCCTTGAACTCGTAGTCCAATTCCCGATTCGGGAAATTTTGGGGTTCTCAATTCGTCTGTATGTTTTTTTTTGTATGTTTGTCACGCGATATCTCCGCCATTTGTAAATCGATGTTGATGATTCTTTTTTTGTATGGTAGGACATACTTCAGAGGTGGTCCCATATAAATTTTTTCGAAATCGATTTAGCACTTTTTGAAAAAATCAACATAAACAAAAAATATATAGGTATACACAGATGACGTTTTGGTTTTCTCCAAATGTTTAAATTTCATGTTATTGGGGTTATCCATTCGGGCATAAAGTTAATATTTAGTTTTACTTCTGGGGTACAACAACTAAAAAGTGAAAAAAATAAAAACTTTTTTGCAAAAAATGCAATCGACTTCTAAAATTAACAAATTAACTTTATTTTCGGAAGTCGGTGTCAAATAACGAAGAAACAAAATATAAACACCGACTTCCGAAAATAAAGTTATTTTGTAATTTATAGAAGTCAGTTGTATTTTTTGAAAAAAGTTTTTCATTACAATGTTACGCAACCAAAATACGATTATATTGAAATTAAATGCCTATTATCAATAGTACGATACATGTAAACATACGTAAAAGCCACAGTTTGCATAATTATTTAATAATGTGCGTCAGACGCCCGCCACATCGGCTATCGATGTTTGTTGAAATTACTATTTCTGTCCGAAATCTTTATCAATAATTACACTGTTTATGCACTCAAAAATGTTTATTACTTACCTACCCAGGCATGCTGATATCTGCAGGAATCGCACTTTAAGGCGCTATTAACTGCCAATGACCTTGAGTGGTTAGCTTGCGTGTTCTTTGCTGAGCTCACACGCGTCGTTCCTCCACCCAGTAATAGGACTCGCCCATCAAGGAGCGCTGTCTGAAATTAGACGCATTATTAATTTATTATACTAAAACACGTATACTAAAATATAAATAATTAAATGGTCTTTAAAATGGTGAAGGTTTATAAAAATACGCTTTATAGTTTTTGTGTGATTTTCAATTTTTATCAGCGTTAGACATAACTTTACAAATTAATTACACTATGTTATAAAAATATAATTTAAATTATTCACATATCAAATTACGACGGATATTGTCTAAAATAACATATATTTTTTTCAAAGAAATAAAACTTGTCGTTTAGACGTGATAAAAACCATTAGAAGTCGTCTAACTGCGCCCACAAACAATCACGTATTTTAAAATATTCTGCGACCAGTCGGAGCGCGCGCGAAAACTAGACAGTGGGGCATGCGCAGACCGATATTGTTTGGTTCATTGCGCTTCATTCGCGCAAAAAGTGCCAAAAACGGCCATTTCTGACACTTTTGCCTACTACTTTGGATACGAAACATTTTGAGACCTGTTTTAACAACATAAAAATTCTGTATCCTCTTTATAACAAACGTGAAGTTGGATTTTTTAATATTTATTTTCTGTGCTATGCTACGATTTTTTATTCAATGAGGGCGCCACTGGACCGCGAGAAGGGCCTTAATGTTATGGTACGGTTCGTACACTTGCAGAGTGGTTATTGTTGAGGAAGCGCGAAGAGAAAAGATCACTTAGTTCCTGTCAGGTTTATTACGTATAAACATGTTTACAAGTAAAACTGTTGACGATTCCGTTCTCTAATGTTAGTCACCGTGTTGAGCAGTTAATCGCGCTTGTATATTTATTGTAATGCATTTGTATCTATAGTACTAAAATATATACGTACGTATTGTGCATGGCACTGCTATATTGCAAATTTTTTTAAATAATGTTTGTTTAGATATACGCAAAAAACGTATAATGCCCTGCGTGTGCAATTTTACAACACGTTTAGGATACTATTGTCGCTGCCACGTTTCTGTAGCGCGTCAGAGATGTTTGCAGCAGCGCGTACTGGCGACTTCTTTGCGATCATGCGTCGGAGAGCTGCATCGCTGCTGCGTCGGTTGTGGGACAGCGACAACGGTCTCCTGAGCATTGTTGCAAGTAAGGTTGAAGGCCACCTGCTGGGGCACCTGTGTGCAGTGCATGTATTGTTACCAGGTGTCTTCAGAAGGTGGAATATAAATTGATTAAGTGTTAATATTAATTTAATTATGTTCGTGTTTCATGGTCCAATAATTGTACTTAAATAGTTTTAAATACTTAATACTAACACATAAGGGTATGTACCTGAATTAAATATAAATAAATAATGTATTTCAAATGTTTTGATTACCTACTGCTGGAATATTTAAAAATTATTTAATTTTTTTTTAAATCTTGATATGCACGCGTTTGATCACTATCTCACCTGATGGTAAGCAATGATGTTGTCGAAGATGGAGCACGCTTGCCTAGAAGTAACCTATTCACTCTTGACTTAAAAACTCCTAGGTTGTAGCTATCAGGAAACACAGACTCCGGCAGGAAATTCCACTCCCTAGCTGCACGCACAATTAATGTCTTCTCTGTAATGTAGGGTATTCTTAAGCTGTGCGCCAATATTGTATAAATACCGTTTACCAACCACGGCGTCTTTTAATCAATAAATGTCTACCGAGCGAACCACGTATTTTACTTCCCAATATCACAATGGCGACGAGGATGGCGAAATTTGGCGAATTCGATATGAAGACCGGGAGTTGGCAGTCATATTGTGATAGACTGGACATGTATTTTTTGGTTAATGCAGTGAAGGAAGACCTAAAACTACCGACGCTAATAGCATTCATGGGTGAAGCGGCATATGAGTTATTGGTGAACTTGTATAGTCCGAAGAAGCCGGCGGACATGACCTTTATCGAGGTCGTGAAGGTCATGCAAGAACATTTGCAACCAAATCCGTCTATTTTGGCAGAACGTTATAAATTTCGGCAAAGAAGACAACAAGCCGGAGAAAGCATTTCGGATTATGTAGCAGAATTGAAAAAAATAACGCGGTATTGAGAATTCGGCACAAGTTTGGACGATAATTTGAGAGATCAATTCGTGTGCGGTATCTTGAGTGATCTTATTAGACAACGACTGTTTGCGGAAGGGAACATAAAATTTATTAAAGCGGTATCCGTGGCGAGCGCTCTGGAGGCGGCGGAGCGGGATGCAGCCGCTGTTGACGGGCGTGACAACGTAAGCGGGCCAGCCGGGGCCCGCGCGAACGCTTTGGCGGCGGGGCTCGAAAGTTCGAGAACTTACGCGGTGGCGCGGCGTAGTTCGGCAGCATTCGACCAAGCAGGAGACGTACATCGCATGCAAGTGGGAGGTTGCGCTGCATGCGGGGATTACAGACACACGAAAATTGAATGCAGATTTGCAAAGTATCAGTGTAGTAAATGCAGGGTAGTTGGGCATTTGCGTCGGATGTGCCAGGAGAATGGTGCCCCTGGTATTGTAGACCATCGAGATCGTGCCCAATTACGGAGCGGTGGCGGCGGAGCAAGCATGACGCGGCGCGGCGCCGGCGCGGGCGCTGGTGGGTTCCGTGCGGCCAGCCGGGGCAACGGGCGAACTGGAAAGGGGCGGCCGGGTGCATTTGGGCGGCCAGCCATGCACACTTTTGAGGCGCATTCGGAGGACGACGGGGAAGATTTCGTGAAGGAAGAGGAACCAATCTATCAAATGTCGTTAAGCCAGTATAGGCCGGTGAGCATGAACATTTTAGTTAATCATGTATTGTTACCAATGGAAATTGATACCGGGTCTCCCTTATCTTGTATCTCGAGTAATACTTATGAAGAATACTTTTCTGATATACCGTTATTACCATGTAAGTTATCAGTGAAATTTTATAATGGAAGCAAAGTTCAGCCTATGGGGTATCTAGAAGTAACTGTCACCTATAAAAATCGGAAAAAGATTTTAGATTTATATGTGTTTAAAGCTGGAAGTACTACACTCTTAGGAAGGCAGTGGTTATCAGAACTAAATATCAGTATACCCCCAATAACTATAATTAATAATGCGAGTTTAACAGAAGAAGATTTAACGGATCAACAAAAAACTAATATCGTACATAATATCCATTCTAGGTACAATGAGTTATTTGATGGTGGATTGGGGTGTTTCACCGGCGGTCGGGCCACCTTACATCTACGTGAGGGAGCCGAGCCGGTATTCTGCCGCGCGCGGCCGCTGCCGTACGCGCTGCGCTCGCGCGTCGATGCCGAGCTCGAGGCCATGCTGCGCGCGGGCATCATCGAGCCTATCCACACCTCCGACTGGGCCACACCACTGGTAATTGTACACAAGCCGGATGGCGCTTTACGTTTATGTGCTGACTATAAGGTTACATTGAATCCTATGTTAAGGGTTGATAAGTATCCTGTGCCTAAGATAGACGACTTATTTACTAAGTTACGTGGGAGTAGGTATTTCACAAAACTAGATTTATCCCAAGCGTATAATCAAAAATACTTTTAGATGAATCCAAGGAATTTACAGTTATTAATACACATAAAGGTCTTTTCAGGTACAATAGATTAGTGTATGGACTCGCGTCGAGTCCAGGAATTTTCCAAAGAATAATGACACAATTGTTTGATAAAATACCAAATGTGACAATATTTTTAGACGATATATTGATCACGGGCAATACGATGGAGGTACATGTAGATACCCTAAACAAGGTTCTGAAAATATTGCAAGAAAATGGTTTAAAAATAAAAAAGGAAAAGTGTGAGTTTTTGAGTAAAGAAGCAAAATATTTAGGATTTATAATTTGTAGACAGGGTGTTAGAGTGGACCCAGAAAAGATTAAACCCATAATTAAACTGTCTTTTCCGACTAATGTATCCGAGCTGAAATCATTTTTAGGTATGGTAAATTTTTACGGAAACTTTATTAAAAATTTAAGTTTTCATTTATCACCATTTTACGAATTATTGAAAAAGGATAAAAACATTGGGTATGGGGTAATACACATTCTCAGGCATTTAATAAAATAAAAAAGTTATTAATTAGTTCAGAAGTATTATCACACTATGATGAATCACGGCCCGTGATAGTGACGTGTGACGCGAGTTCGCGGGGCATCGGCGCTGTGCTAGCGCAGCGAGCGCCCGACGGCCGCGAGTATCCTATAGCGTACGCATCAAGGACGCTTACCTCCGCGGAATATCATTATAGCCAAATACATAAAGAGGCTTTAGCCATAGTATTCGCAGTGAAGAAATTTCATCAATATTTGTATGGCAGACCATTTGTATTAAAAACAGATCATAAACCCTTAGTTAGTATATTCGGATCAGAATTAGGAATTCCAAGCATGACAGCTAGCAGGTTACAGAGATGGGCGTTAATATTATCAGCTTATGATTTCAAAATTGAATATGTGAATACAAATTCAAATACAGCTGACGCTTTGTCTCGGTTAGTAGAAAGTTATAAAGCTATTAGCGAAACAAGCATAGAGGAAGTGCCGGAACAAACGTACCTTCACTTTGCCTCGGATGCCTTGTTACTTAAACACGAAGATATTAGAAAGGAGACAAAAAGTGACCCCATGTTAATGCGTGTATTGAGCTATGTTAGGGATGGTTGGCCTAAGGAAGTAGAGATAAAGGAACTTAGACCTTATTTTAATAGACGTAATGAAATATATACCGAGCTAGGTTGCCTTATGTGGGGTCATAGGTTAATAGTGCCTAGATCTTGTCAAGATAGGGTATTGATGGAGCTACATGATACTCATATGGGGATAGTTAAGACAAAAGGTGTTGCCAGAAGTTATGTGTGGTGGCCGGGGATTGATGAAATGTTGGAAAACCTATGTCGAAACTGCACAATCTGCGCAGAAATGGCCGAGGCGCCAGTACACCACGCACCGCAGCCGTGGAACTGGCCGTCTCGTCCATGGACTAGGTTACACGTAGATTTTTTAGGGCCTATACACGGACACAAGTATTTAATAATGGTGGATGCCACCTCCAAATGGATTGAATCATGTCCGGTCACTTCGACTACGGCCAAAGCAATAATATGTAAAATCAGAGAAATTTGGTCACGTTTTGGTATACCAAAACAATTAGTCTCCGATAACGGGCCTCCCTTTAGTAGTGAAGAATTTAATTCATTTTTAGAATATAACGGAGTAGAACATGTATTTTCCGCACCATACCACCCAGCTTCCAATGGTTTGGCGGAGAACGCGGTCAGGCAGTGTAAAAGAGTGATAAAAAAAGCAATTATTCAGAATATAGATGTAGAACTTGCCGTTCAGCGGTTTTTACTAGTGTATAGGACCACTGAACATAGTACGACAAAAGAGAGCCCATCACAAATATTACAAGGTAGGACATTAAGAACTCGGTTAGACCGGCTGAAACCTTCGCGCGAGAATAATAATAATAATAATAATACAACATCAATAAGGAGCTGCTCCTTATTGATGTTGCCATTAGCCAACAGGTTCGTCGTTCTCGAAGAGATCTGTCGACATGTTGGATAGATTATAAGAAGGCCTACGACTCAGTGCCACATACATGGCTCATGAGGGTGCTGGAGCTGTACAAAGTGGATGCAACTTTGCGCACCTTCCTGATGTCGTGTATGGGGCAGTGGAGGACGGTCCTTCACTATCCAGGATGTCGACAGATCCAGGAGAACAGCGAACCGATAAGGATTGAGCGTGGCATATTCCAGGGCGACAGTCTGAGTCCACTGTGGTTTTGTCTGGCCCTAAACCCTCTCAGTACTCTACTGGAGGGCTCGGGCCAAGGCTACCGGTTGAGAAGAGGTGGACAGGTCATATCACACCTCCTTTACATGGATGATCTGAAACTCTTTGCCCCCAACAACTTGCAACTGATGAAGCTACTGAAGGTAACAGAAACCTTCAGTAGCGCCATCAGGATGGAATTTGGTGTGGACAAATGTGCAGTCATGCATGTAAAGCGAGGGGAGATTATGGAATCCGTGGGAACTCAACTCTCGGATTCCATACACCTTAGATCCCTCTGCTCAACCGAAACCTACAAGTATTTGGGTATGTCGGAAGCGTTAGGCATCAGCACTGCTGACGTGAAACAGTCGTTGAGGGAGCGCTTCTTTGGCCGCCTGAATAAAGTACTAAATAGTCTTTTATCAGGCGGGAACAAGGTGCGCGCCTTCAACGGTTGGGTCATGCCGGTATTGATGTACTCTTTCGGCATACTCAAATGGACTCAGACGGAACTTGACGCCCTGGATAGGAGGGTCCGCACACTGCTGACCGCAAATCGCATGCATCACCCACGATCATCGGTGATGAGGCTGTATATTCCGCGGAAGTGTGGGGGTCGTGGCTTCTTAAACGCTAAGACCCTACACAACCGCGAGGTATGCAGCCTTAGGGAATACTTCCTCAAAGCTGACGTGGGTATGCATCGAGATGTGGTCGCTGTGGACAAAGGCCTCACCCCGCTCTCCTTGGCAAACGAGAACTGGCGCAAACCTATAGTACTGGATACTAATGACCGCACGGAAGTATGGCAGAGCAAGGAGCTTCACGGACGCTTTTACCGGGTCCTACATGGGCCCGATGTAGATCTCTTAGCGTCCGTATCCTGGCTGCGTTTTGGTGACCTCTTCGGGGAAACCGAAGGTTTTGTCTGTGCGATTATGGACGAAGTTATGATGACGAATAACTACCGGAAATACATTGTGAAGGACGGTACGGTTGACATCTGTCGGGCATGCCACCGGCCCGGGGAATCAATCCGACACATTATTTCTGGTTGTTCTCGTCTAGCTAACGGAGACTATTTGCATAGACACAACCTTGTAGCCAGGATTATCCACCAGCAACTTGCTCTTAAATACAATCTTGTGGAATCTGAAGTACCGTACTATAGGTATGAGCCCGACCCAGTTCTCGAAAATGGCAATATCACGTTATATTGGGATCGATCTATCATCACTGATAGGACTGTTGTTGCCAATAAGCCTGACATAGTGGTGATAGATCGACTAGAGCGTCGCACAATGATTGTTGATATAGCTGTCCCTCATGACGAGAACCTCGTGAAAGCTGAGAAAGATAAACAAACAAAATATCTTGATCTGGCTCGCGAGGTTGTCGACATGTGGGAGGTGGATACAGCTGTCATTGTGCCGATAGTCGTGACGGCCAATGGCTTAATAGCCAAGAGCCTCGACGAACACCTAAGGAGGCTCTCGTTAGGCGGCTGGATCAAGGGCTTGATACAGAAAGCGGTACTCCTGGACACGGCGCGTATTGTTAGGAGATTCCTTTCTCAGGAGCCCTGACCACCGGTAGCTTGGACCCTATCCCGATACCGGTGGGCTACTATTTTTTATATTTTTAAATGTTTTTATATTTTGATATTCTAATATTTAAAAATGTAAATTGTATGTATATATTATAAAATAAATGGAATAATAATAATAATAATTTATTGGTAAAAACAAGTTCAGGTATAACAAAATTTTTGATTGGATCCTCCTTTTAGGCTGATAGTGCCTGTATTAGGAGAGTCCGCTCTTCCATACAAGACGTGAGAAGCAGGTGGCCGACGCGCAGCTCCGGCAGAAAAACGGGGCAGGCGAAACGCATCGCGCCCTCGGCGCGGGGGATGGGGTTTGGTGCCGGGTGTACCAAGGATTAAAGAGGTGGGTAAGTGGTACGGTAATTAAGCGCCTGAGTACTACGGACTATCAATTAAGATTATTAGATGGCACAGAGATACATAGGCATATTGATCAGTTAAAGTTAAAATGTAAGGCAAATCAGTCACAACCCACTGATGGCGTAATGGTCAGCACAGAAATAGCGCCCAAAAACTAACCGGCCCTTAGGTAATGTACTGGTCTTTCCTACAGTACCGGTTACGGAAATACCCATCGAGGTGTGCTCAGGTGGAGGTGTGGGAGTTTCGGGATGCGATAGGGATGAGGCGCATTCGGTACCGGGATTGATAGCGCCGGATTCATCTAAAAGGCTGTCAGATGGATCCAACAGTATAGCAGCGACCGCTGGTGAACCTCGTCCCGTTAGAAATAGGAAACCCCCCCAAAGATATGGTCAGCCCTAATTATAGTTTAGTTTAGATTAAGTAGGTACGAGTTATATGTTTTCATTAAGGTAACTAATAAGTATAAAATATTTGTCTGTGTATTGTCAATGTAGCCAATAAGTTAGCATTAAGGTAACTTATAAGTACCGAATGTATTGTTAGTAAAATATAATGTATTAGGTATTATTATGTGAATAAATTAGGTATAAGTAACTACGTAAGTTAATTTTAGGTTAGTTAATAAGGGTGGAGGTGTAATGTAGGGTATTCTTAAGCTGTGCGCCAATATTGTATAAATACCGTTTACCAACCACGGCGTCTTTTAATCAATAAATGTCTACCGAGCGAACCACGTATTTTACTTCCCAATTTCACATTCTCAAAACGTTTTGCGCGTGTGGATGGGATGTTCACCATGTACCGATGGCACATCGCCGTACGTCTTGTGGTCCGATGATGAAACGGGCTTGGCGGAATCAAATTATGCAATTCCATCGCACACTCCCCAAAATGCAACCGATAGAAAACCGACAGGCTAGCAACTCGGCGTCGATGCTCAAGACTTCGGAGCTTCGACTCGACGAGCCTATCATTGCCGATGATCCTCTTGGCTCGTTTCTCAATTGTAATTTATAAGTAATTCATTTTAATTTTTTTTTCTAACTGTATGTGCTTTGTCCTATCAGCGTCCATAATTGTACTTACTATTAGCTTTATGTAACATCTAAAAAACACTATGGAATGTGAACAATACCTAAACGAATATAAATGAAACCGACAGGCTAGCAACTCGGCGTCGATGCTCAAGACCTTGGAGCTTCGACTCGACGAGCCTATCATTGCCGATGATCCTCTTGGCTCGTTTCTCAATTGTAATTTATAAGTAATTCATTTTAATTTTTTTTTCTAACTGTATGTGCTTTGTCCTATCAGCGTCCATAATTGTACTTACTATTAGCTTTATGTAACATCTAAAAAACACTATGGAATGTGAACAATACCTAAACGAATATAAATGAAACCGACAGGCTAGCAACTCGGCGTCGATGCTCAAGACCTTGGAGCTTCGACTCGACGAGCCTATCATTGCCGATGATCCTCTTGGCTCGTTTCTCAATTGTAATTTATAAGTAATTCATTTTAATTTTTTTTTCTAACTGTATGTGCTGTGTCCTATCAGCGTCCATAATTTGTACTTACTATTAGCTTTATGTAACATCTAAAAAACACTATGGAATGTGAATAATACCTAAACGAATATAAATGAAACAAAGTCACTTTCCGTGTCTGTCTGTTTTTCCACGAAATCCTCCTAAACCACGCAACAGATTTTGATACAGTTTTCACTAATAGGTTTTTTTTTTTAAACTTTGACCCACACTAGGAATTACTCCTGTATCGTGGGTGCGTTCACAAACATGTACACTCACATACACAAGACACCCAGACCCGGAACAACTATCTGCAGATCATACAAATATTTGTTCCGTGCGGGAATCGAACCCGCGACACGCAGCGCAGCAGCCGAACGCTCAACCACTTCACCAACCGTGTCGTCAAATCTACTTTGCACTCGTGTGAAGCCGCATAAGTGTTTAATATTTTAATGTTGTGGTTGTCTGTAAGTGTTGGAATTCGTGGCAAAAGTAATAACAGCCGCACGGGTCGATCCATCAGGTTAAGCTACGCTTGCCAGGGTTGGTCCATGGATGGGTAACCATCTTTACATACCGAGACTCCTTCGTGACTCGGAAAGCACGTTAAGCCGTTGGTCCCAGCGGTCAATCGTGGATCTTTGACAGTCATTACGGGTCGTCAGAAGCCCGAAAGTCTGACAACCAGTCTTACCAAGGGGTATCGTATTACCTACCCAATTACAGGGTTGTGGAGGTCAGATAGGTAGTCGCTCCATGTAAAATACTGGTATTCAGCTGCATCCGGTTAGACTGGAAGCCGACCTCAAGATAGTTGGGTAAAGGCTAGGCTGATTAATTGGTTGTCTGTAAGTATGGCAGCCCTTGAATGGTTGTTTAATAATTTAGCTATAATTAATGTAATTGAGTGTTTTTGCTAGTAAGACTGAGGGCTACTTGATGGGACACTTGTGCGCTGTATACATGTGTTGTTGCCAAGTGGATCCAAAAGATGGCAGTTTGTGTGCTGTTTTGTATTGTGTTTGTGTCTATGTCTAAGTCTGAGTGTATTATACTAACATAGTTTAAGTAATTACCTACTAACAAACCCTATGGGATGTTTATCCTGATCTAAATGTCAATCAATAAATAAATAAAAAAGTGCGTGTGTACTTATGTACGCACGTAAGAAGTTATACTTCTTTGGCGTAACAATATAAAAAACAATACTGTCTCAAAGTTTACAAAAGGAAAACAATCATTCTTCATGAACCACAGACCATAGCTAACTTCAGGGTGTCGGTTCTAGCTAACTTCAGGCGGTAGGTTTTTTGTGACGGTGTGCGCGCTCACCGAAAAAATTTACTCTCATAATTTTGCCCTAACGTGCCAAAAGAATTATAACTTCAATAAAACACAAACACAAATGAAATACTCATACAATGCTTATCTACCGAGCGACCGAGTGCAGACTACAGTAGTGTTATCTATGACAAATATATCAAATATTATACGTACCTTTAGGTCCACGAAATGGTGCACTATATAACACACGAGTCACAGTCTTGCGAGCTGTGCCTGATGCAGTGTATTCATGTTCAGCTCAGAAAGAAATTGCACGGCACAATAATGAAAAGATAATTTAGAAGCGTTCACAGCGCAGCTAGTGTGGTGAGGGAATAAATGTATTATCTACATGTTTATTATCTTATCTATTAGAGGGCATATAGACTAAAATACAATGGTCACGTTGAAAAGCACTTGCCGTGTGTGAGAACTGGAACGGTATGGTTGGAAGTGTAATTACTTGGTCAGTTGTCAGCTGTCGTCTTTACTTTTTAACCGACTTTCGAAAAAGGAAGAGGTTCTATGTTCGACTGTATGTATGTTTTTTTTTTTATGTATGTCCGTCAATTTCTCCGTCAGCTGTGGGCCGATTTTCAAAATTCTTTTTTTATCCGAAAGAATATACTCCCGAGGTGGTGCCATATAAATTTTATCGAAATTGCGTCACCGCTTTTTGAGAAACTGAACAAAACCGAAAAATACGTATACGATGACGTCTTTGTTTTCTCCAATTACGAGTACGTTTAAATTCCACGTTCCATGTTATTGGAGGTTTTAGTTCTGGGGTATAACAACTAAAAAATAAAAACTAGAGACTTTTTTTACAAAGGGGTGTGTAATGTATGATATAATAACAAATGCTCTAATTTCACTTGAAATAACGTTCATATAATATAATTTTCATATGCTATAAAATCATATAACCTAATTTCATATGACCTAATGTTTCATATGATATAATTTTCATTTAATATAAAACATTTAGTATAACGTTAATTTTATATAATTTTCAATATGTATAATATTCTTTTTATATAACATTCATTTGACCTAATGTTCTTTTGACCTAATTTTCATGTTTAATGGTCACAGTTCTAACCTAACTCAAATGGCACCTAACCAAATCTTAAAATATTCAATGCATGGTCGAGGGCGGGCTTGGTCAACGGAGCCCCGCCTCGCGGGGCTCCTACTTCTGGATGGTTTATAAAAAAATAACCACGAAGGGGATGGCCGGGTCTATTCGCTCGCTTCGCTCGCTCACACGACCCCGCCATCCCCTTCTAACCTAACCTGTCAGAGTCGGGGTGCCCTAAAGTCCAGATTGCATCCAATTTCCTCCATTTTTAGGGTTCCGAAAGACCGAATGAAAATAAGGAACCCGTATGGGTGGTAAAAAACGGAACACTCGTGTATCTGTCTGTCACAGCCAATTTGCTCCCAATCTATTGGACCGATTGAGTTGAAATTTGGTACACATATGAATTTATGACCCATACACGGACGTGTAACGTAAATAAATGAATTTTAATATCGGGGTCACTTGTGGGGGCAAATCGGCAAAAAAATGAATAAATTGCAGGAAAACCTGCAACAAGCCTTAATCCAAAACAATATATTATTTACTAGCTGTGCCCGCGACTTCGTTCGCGTGGTTGTCGAGAACAAAACAACGTCGTTTAGATAAGAGTATATCACCTTTTTGATGATTTAGATAAGAGTCCTGACTTTGGTATAGTTGATTACGTTAATGCTTCTCTATATACTATGTTAGCGGTGGAATTACCCGGAGCATATACAAAAAGGTTGTTTGGGTTGCTAACACGTGATAGAGAAACATAGAGTTGGCCGTGTGAAAAACAATCAAAAGTAAGGTCTACACCCGCAACGGATAACGTCTGGCCTTGGGCTTTATTAATAGTCATAGCGTAACAGAGGCTTACAGGAAATTGCACACGTTTGAAAGTAAACGGAAAATTATTGGGGATAATGGGTATCCTGGGAATGAAAACAACATCACCGGAGCCGCAACCTGTTAAGATTTCGGCTTCGATGACATTTCGTTGGAGATTTGTTACTCTCAACCGAGTTCCATTGCATAGTTTTGGTGGGCTTAAATTTCTGAGTAGAATGATTGGTACTCCGACTTTTAAATAAATTTTGTGTGCTGGAAGACCTGGTGTATTTAGAGAGTCTAAAAACTCTACTGGATAGTGGGTGGCATCTCCTTCTTCTAAAACCGTGTTAATAGATAAATATTCCCTACTTTCTCCAGAAACATGTACCAATATTTGAGAATTTATTGCTGCTGCTTGGTCGTTGCGAGGTGCCAAAATAGCTCGTTGGCATAGCCAAGCAGCGTCATGGTTCGAGATCTCTGATGGATCTCCGTATACAGAGGAAATGAGTTCCTGCTGTGAGGCAACAGAAGAACACAGGCTTTCGACTAAAGTTACTTTACCTCCTTCTTGAGTCGGGTATGTGCCGTTACCAATTTGAAGTAGTAAATTTGAGAAAACCTGCGCGTTTGCGTCACCTCCCAAATATGCTCGCATATTAAAGCTCAAATTAGTTAATATGACACTACGCCATAAAATAGAGCTCTTTAAACAGGCACCTATTTCATCGGCCCTCGTTCCTCTGGGTATTATAGGGAGTGTCTGCCTGAAGTCTCCACAGAATAGCACCGTTAAGCCTCCCATCGGTCGGTCATTTTGTCTTATATCTCGCAACGTTCTATCTACAGCTTCCACAGCTTTACGATTTGCCATCGTACACTCGTCCCAAACGATAAGGGCGCAATCGCGTAAAACCCTTGCTTTATCACTATTGCGAGACACGTTGCAAACAGGGTTTTCTGTGCGGTCCAAGTCGATTGGTATTTTAAATGTTGTATGTGCAGTTTTTCCTCCTGGTAATAAAGTGGCAGCTATTCCTGAGGAAGCGACGGCAAGGGCAATTTTGTTTTGGCTCCTTATTTGAGCCAAGATAACTTTAGTGAGGAAAGTTTTACCTGTTCCACCAGGTGCATCTAAAAACAGCATTTCTCCTAATGAATGTTCTACACTACAGCATACTCTATCAAAGATTTGACGTTGTTCTGACGTCAAATTTGAACAGCCATTTCGCAATATTTCTGCTAACTCTTCGGGGTTGTAATTTATTTCAGATGTATACTCCCTATTAATTCGTTCCCCACCAACTGCCGGTGTCGGCAAGCCGTATTGACTGAGGGGGTTCCCTCCTATACTTGTAACTATATCTTGTATAGCCAGCAAAGCCCTATTATGGCAGCTTTCACGTACTTGGTCAGAAGTTTCACTATTTATATTTTGCTGTCTCAAAAAATCTTCGGCAAACGCGTCTTTATATTTTTGCCACAACTGCCCAGCGTCCGATAGGCCACAAAATGTCAACAAAATGGCAAATAAATGGCGCAAACGATGTGGACTATCACTGACGCATGCTTCGGCTAAAGCATCATCCCAATGCTGATCGCCATCTAATAAATGCCGTGCGCGGCAAGCAGCTTGAAATGTGGGATATTCTATATCGTCCACTTTGCGGAGCTCAGCAAAAGAAGTAGGTCCTCGCACTGTGTGAAAAAGAAGGCGTAAATAATAACACTCTGCATTATTTGGGTGCACCGTGTATACTCTTCCAATCACGTGTTCTTTAAAAATGCCGGACTCGCCTTCTACAGCAGTTCCACGTCTCCTGCGATTAAAAACACCTTGCTGCTTGTTATAAGTATAATAATGTGGCACTTCATTGTACAACAGAGACTTAGCGAAATTGTCTCTTTCGCAAAGGCGAAAGAATGCGAGCAAGGTGGTTTGTCTTGGGTTGTTCATTCTTTCTGCCACATTTTCTGGCTGAAAGTAAACTCGCTGCCCGCCTTCCAGGTGCACGTCAAGATGGATGACTGGCGGATACCTTTCATGAATAGGGAAACTCAAAATGCGCCAAACTGCCTCCGAAGAGCTTATGTATCGGCCAGATTGATACCTTGTCACTTCATCAAATTGGTTGTTATTTCTTAGTGCTATCATGGCTTGATCACTACCTTTATTAACATATTTACATATATATTTTATAGATTCGACGCTATTACAAATTTCAACATTAATGTGTGCTTGAAAAGCGTTTGACAAAACTGGAGAATACGGTACCACCCAACTATTATTTAGAATTATTTCTTGTCCACGGAATCTGACAGTAGCTGTGAAACCACCTTGTGACGGTGATCTTCGCCGGTATTGCGGATACCCATTTTCCCCAGCCATAGTTAGTTCTTTCAGTGCTCTGGGGTATTTTTTTGAGCATTGACCATCTTTCATGCACGGTGATTCCCTGTTTAAGAGGCCACATGGCCCGTGAACCATATGTGTTTTTACTATGTCATGCAAAATCGGATCTGCATTATAGTCCGGAAATTCTGCACTTATGACACTGTCTATAGCATCGGGACGAATTTTTTCTTCCAGCCACAGAAGAATGTGCGCGTGGGGTAAACCACGCTTTTGCCACTCGACGCTATACATAAAACAAAGAGTTGAACCGAAAACTTTCTCCTTTGTAAGTAGATTAATCAAGACTTTGAGTTTTAAATGAAAAATCCTAGCAATAATGTCATGTCTGTCGTATGACGCCTGTCCTGTGAGAAGTGCCTGGCAAATCTCCGTCCACTTTGGAATTGTTGTAAATGTTATAAAAAGGTCCGGCCGGCCGTATTTACGGACGTAACAAAAAGCATCTTGCGTTCGTTCGTGCATATACCGCGGACCGCCTGTGAAACTGGATGGCAAAATAACCAATCGACCTAAGTTTTCGACGTTATTATCTGATTGCATGGCGTCCCGCAAGTGCACGTATTCTTCAGCGCGTAACCGTCGCTGGTTAGTGCGAATATACACTAAACGTTCAGTTTCTATTTTTGCGTACATGTCCACAATAAATTGGCTGAACAAACCACGAAATCGTTGCAAATATACGAAACTGTTTTGCCTTATTTGTAAAAGGTAGGAATAGTATTGTTGAGCAGATATTTTTTTTTGATAATTAGTGACTCTCGTAGTAGGGTTCACTTGGTACAGCCCAAAATTGTACCCATCTTCACCATGACAATAAATTAGTGGATATTGCAGGGCGTCGTAAGCTCGGTGGGTTTCCAAAATGCGTTGAAGGCGATCGTCGCGTGTACGCAACACGATATCACGTCTCTCACACTCCTGGTCGACTAAAACAACTGCAACTTCATCTGCGACGGGTGCATTGTGTCTTCCACGGTGTTCACCCACAGGACGTCTATCGGCACTTATAACAATTTTGAAATCATTGCTGCCTTGTGGAATTGACTCCAATGCAGCTTTGAATTCACGAACGTACTGGTTAACGTGATGCAGCAATTCTTGAAGTTGACCCAAAAGCTCAGCATTGAGCTGGGGAAAATTGTGATTTCTAACATTGAGCTGTTGCGTGTAATCGGATACAAAATAAATTTGGAGAAATTTGGGTTCATTTTCTGGCAGCAAAGATCCAATAAGGTGATAAACTTGACCTTGTACTTTGAAGGTTGGCATGAACGGTCCTTCCGTTATTTGTTTTGCCCCAAAGGAAGTCATTTGGAAAGCACTGTTATATAAACGAATATTATCCAAAAAACGGTTCGACTGGGGATGATCGCCATTCAGGAGACTTTTAAGTAAGTGTGGTGGATCTTGGAAATTTGGAAGAACAATTTTTCCATTTGAGCAGCACATTCCATCTGTCTCTTTCCTCCATTTCAAAGCATGACAAAAATTACAAATTTCTCTCATGTCACCCACGAAAGTAAAGCCAGCATAATTAATTCTAGACGAATATGTGAACCCTGATTTTTCCCTATTGTCCCAAGGTAATAAAATATTTGCATCGTCATTTTCCATGGACTCATCAGCTCCGCTATTTGTTTCTCTATTCATATGGTATCGAGCTCGTTCTATTTCTAGGCGAGATTGACGTTGTTCTGCTGTTTCTGCTCGTCTTAGTTCATCTATTCTTTCCCTTTCAGATGCAAGATAACTTTCATTGTTTCTTTGTACACCTACATAGTTATGTCTAGCTATTTGTAATCGTTCTTCTCTTTGGGAGAGAGATTCAGACTCGCGCGAGAGAGCGTGTCGCTCTCGGTCAGATGACGGACGTGCTTGGCGTTCCTCGATACTCTCTTGAGAACGCAAAGTCGCGGTCCGAGTTCTTTGCGAACTTAAGCGCGACTCCCTTTCTGTGAAAGTCTCTGACTCGCGTGAGAGAGACTGGCGCTCCCGATCAGCAGACAGCCGAACTTCGCGTTCCTGGATATTCTCTTGAGAACGCAAAGTCGCGGTCCGAGTTCTTTGCGAACTTAAGCGCGACTCCCTTTCTGTGAAAGTCTCTGACTCGCGTGAGAGAGACTGGCGCTCCCGATCAGCAGACAGCCGAACTTCGCGTTCCTGGATATTCTCTTGAGAACGCAAAGTCGCGGTCCGAGTTCTTTGCGAACTTAAGCGCGACTCCCTTTCTGTGAATGTCTCTGACTCACGTGAGAGAGAGTGGCGCTCCCGATCAGCAGACAGCCGGTCTTCGCGTTCCTGGATACTCTCTTGAGACCGCAAAGTCGCGGTCCGTGTTCTTTGTGAACTTAAACGTGACTCCCTTTCGGTGAACGTTTCCGATTCACGTGAAAGAGCGATGTGCTCTCGGTTAGCAGATAACCGTGCTTCACGATCTTCTTCCGATTCCTGAGACCTACAAAGTCTCATCCTTTTCGCATTTCGGCTACGCAGCGAAAGGTTAGTTTTTTTTCTTTGAGGCATTTTCAAGGAAAATTAAAGCAATAAACAAAACTAACAACACTTATGACTGAATAGCCTACAAACTTAAAAGAACGGTGCGTCGAACAGTCTAGTGTGACAACGTATCGTCTGTTCGTGGTCGTGACTCAACGAATTGGCAACACTAACTTACTGTATAACGATTGGCACTATTGGATTCAAACTACGAAGTAAATCAAATACAATCTTTACTTCGTACTTCAAACCAATGACCAAAGTTGACCAAACGAAACCAATAAGATAAGCAAATACTTTTTTTTCGACCAATTTAGAAAATCGATAAACCAAGCAACCAAAGAACTTTTACGACACACGCAAGAACTTTTAAGACACCTAACGAAACCCAATTTGCCTAGTAAACACGGTGGACGTCATCCTCGCGCGGAAAATCTTAACACCGCGATTCAGAAAATGACGTCATTTGCACAACGCCATCTATCGGATTTAGATTTCAACTATCAACATTAGTTCTATTTTTAGTCTTAAGATGTCGTTGCAAGTACTATACTTAATTGCGTAACGTAATATTTTACTTCTTGAACTCACTAAATTAATCATATCTTTTGATAGAGTGAACCGATTTCGATGAAACAAAAACTAAGTTAATCCTCAAGTTGCGTATAATTTTTGTATATAAACATTGTCAGCATTGAATTCGTAGATTTTACGTGATGTGCGCACAAACAAACAGACAAACAGACAAACAGACAAAAATTTCAAAAATGATGGAAATGGGTTCTGTTACTTATCTTTTCACACGCTGGCTATTTTTTGTTTCAATTTCTTCAATGTACAAAAATGACTTTTCTACAGATTTATTATATGTATAGATTAGTATAGTTTTACCTTGTAATGTATTAGTAATATTGTAATGTGTGTTCAGTGTGAGGGATGTTTCCCTGTTTCCTGTGTAAAGATCATTATAATTAAAAAAATAAACCATTATTTCAAAAAGTTATTGTTTAATTTACATAAATACACCTTATTGCACATAAATTAATCAACATAACACACCACGTAACACATTTATTTTATCCTAGAAGCATAACAGAAACATGACGTCATTCACACATGCCGATTGCCGAACAAAATAATAGTATGTTTACACTTCTATTCTGAGAATGCTATATGCCTAGTGGCTTGGGATAGTAATTTATAATAATGTTTGGTTCACATACTTATCACACACAAAGTGTCAGCTGTTAGATCTGTTAAGTTTATTAGTATCGGCTAACCAAACAAACACTTGAAAACTAGCGAAAAAAACACCTTCTCAAACTTTTGATAACAGTTTAAATTGTTTTGCCTAAATTTAAAATACAAATTAACATTCCACATTTTGAAGATATTTACAAATCGATAAGCACAATAAAAAGGCATGCTGCCTAACAAAAACATTACACAAATCAACAATCAAAACCAACAATTTCACTAAAAATTCACAATCAAAACACAAGTACCTGATCAAGGATCAATTAAAATATGGATGCGCCCAATACTGTCACAACTAAATAAGATTAAAATTATTTATAAGATAAGTTATGCCTGTTAGCGTATATATTATGTATTTAGTATATAATTAAAAATAATAAACAAAATTAAATAAAGCATTTCAATAGACGACAATCTTATGGAAAAGTTGTGACAGACAGACGAACAAACAAAAAAACACACCTCTATTTTCAGTTATAATACGTTCAACATACATACGTGCAAATAAAACATGCAACCTCCTTCTTCTTCTGAAGTCGGTTAAAATCACAAATAAAAATACATATCAACAAAAAATATTCTAATTGAAATCACGAATGTCGTATCCATAATTTTTATTATCCGGCAAAATGTACAAAGATGGCGGTTTGGATGCCCTTGAACTCATAGTCCAATCCCCGGTTCGGGAAATTTTGGGGTTCTCAATTCGTCTGTATGTTTTTTTTTTTGTATGTTTGTCACGCGATATCTCCGCCATTTGTAAATCGATGTTGATGATTCTTTTTTTGTTTGGTAGGTCATACTTCAGAGGTGGTCCCATATAAATTTTTTCGAAATCGATTTAGCACTTTTTGAAAAAATCAACATAAACAAAAAATATGTATAATACACAGATGACGTTTTGGTTTTCTCCAAATGTTTAAATTCCATGTTATTGGGGTTATCCATTCGGGCATAAAGTTAATATTTAGTTTTACTTCTGGGGTACAACAACTAAAAAGTGAAAAATATAAAAACTTTTTTGCAAAAAATGCAATCGACTTCTAAAAATAACAAAATAACTTTATTTTCGGAAGTCGGTGTCAAATAACGAAGAAACAAAATATAAACACCGACTTCCGAAAATAAAATTATTTTGTAATTTATAGAAGTCAGTTGTATTTTTTGAAAAAAGTTTTTCATTACAATGTTACGCAACCAAAATACGATTATATTGAAATTAAATGCCTATTATCAATAGTACGATACATGTAAACGTACGTAAAAGCCACAGTTTGCATAATTATTTAATAACTAGCTGTGCCCGCGACTTCGTTCGCGTGGTTGTCGAGAACAAAACAACGTCGTTTAGATAAGAGTATATCACCTTTTTGATGATTTAGATAAGAGTCCTGACTTTGGTATAGTTGATTACGTTAATGCTTCTCTATATACTATGTTAGCGGTGGAATTACCCGGAGCATATACAAAAAGGTTGTTTGGGTTGCTAACACGTGATAGAGAAACATAGAGTTGGCCGTGTGAAAAACAATCAAAAGTAAGGTCTACACCCGCAACGGATAACGTCTGGCCTTGGGCTTTATTAATAGTCATAGCGTAACAGAGGCTTACAGGAAATTGCACACGTTTGAAAGTAAACGGAAAATTATTGGGGATAATGGGTATCCTGGGAATGAAAACAACATCACCGGAGCCGCAACCTGTTATATTTCGGCTTCGATGACATTTCGTTGGAGATTTGTTACTCTCAACCGAGTTCCATTGCATAGTTTTGGTGGGCTTAAATTTCTGAGTAGAATGATTGGTACTCCGACTTTTAAATAAATTTTGTGTGCTGGAAGACCTGGTGTATTTAGAGAGTCTAAAAACTCTACTGGATAGTGGGTGGCATCTCCTTCTTCTAAAACCGTGTTAATAGATAAATATTCCCTACTTTCTCCAGAAACATGTACCAATATTTGAGAATTTATTGCTGCTGCTTGGTCGTTGCGAGGTGCCAAAATAGCTCGTTGGCATAGCCAAGCAGCGTCATGGTTCGAGATCTCTGATGGATCTCCGTATACAGAGGAAATGAGTTCCTGCTGTGAGGCAACAGAAGAACACAGGCTTTCGACTAAAGTTACTTTACCTCCTTCTTGAGTCGGGTATGTGCCGTTACCAATTTGAAGTAGTAAATTTGAGAAAACCTGCGCGTTTGCGTCACCTCCCAAATATGCTCGCATATTAAAGCTCAAATTAGTTAATATGACACTACGCCATAAAATAGAGCTCTTTAAACAGGCACCTATTTCATCGGCCCTCGTTCCTCTGGGTATTATAGGGAGTGTCTGCCTGAAGTCTCCACAGAATAGCACCGTTAAGCCTCCCATCGGTCGGTCATTTTGTCTTATATCTCGCAACGTTCTATCTACAGCTTCCACAGCTTTACGATTTGCCATCGTACACTCGTCCCAAACGATAAGGGCGCAATCGCGTAAAACCCTTGCTTTATCACTATTGCGAGACACGTTGCAAACAGGGTTTTCTGTGCGGTCCAAGTCGATTGGTATTTTAAATGTTGTATGTGCAGTTTTTCCTCCTGGTAATAAAGTGGCAGCTATTCCTGAGGAAGCGACGGCAAGGGCAATTTTGTTTTGGCTCCTTATTTGAGCCAAGATAACTTTAGTGAGGAAAGTTTTACCTGTTCCACCAGGTGCATCTAAAAACAGCATTTCTCCTAATGAATGTTCTACACTACAGCATACTCTATCAAAGATTTGACGTTGTTCTGACGTCAAATTTGAACAGCCATTTCGCAATATTTCTGCTAACTCTTCGGGGTTGTAATTTATTTCAGATGTATACTCCCTATTAATTCGTTCCCCACCAACTGTCGGTGTCGGCAAGCCGTATTGACTGAGGGGGTTCCCTCCTATACTTGTAACTATATCTTGTATAGCCAGCAAAGCCCTATTATGGCAGCTTTCACGTACTTGGTCAGAAGTTTCACTATTTATATTTTGCTGTCTCAAAAAATCTTCGGCAAACGCGTCTTTATATTTTTGCCACAACTGCCCAGCGTCCGATAGGCCACAAAATGTCAACAAAATGGCAAATAAATGGCGCAAACGATGTGGACTATCACTGACGCATGCTTCGGCTAAAGCATCATCCCAATGCTGATCGCCATCTAATAAATGCCGTGCGCGGCAAGCAGCTTGAAATGTGGGATATTCTATATCGTCCACTTTGCGGAGCTCAGCAAAAGAAGTAGGTCCTCGCACTGTGTGAAGAAGAAGGCGTAAATAATAACACTCTGCATTATTTGGGTGCACCGTGTATACTCTTCCAATCACGTGTTCTTTAAAAATGCCGGACTCGCCTTCTACAGCAGTTCCACGTCTCCTGCGATTAAAAACACCTTGCTGCTTGTTATAAGTATAATAATGTGGCACTTCATTGTACAACAGAGACTTAGCGAAATTGTCTCTTTCGCAAAGGCGAAAGAATGCGAGCAAGGTGGTTTGTCTTGGGTTGTTCATTCTTTCTGCCACATTTTCTGGCTGAAAGTAAACTCGCTGCCCGCCTTCCAGGTGCACGTCAAGATGGATGACTGGCGGATACCTTTCATGAATAGGGAAACTCAAAATGCGCCAAACTGCCTCCGAAGAGCTTATGTATCGGCCAGATTGATACCTTGTCACTTTATCAAATTGGTTGTTATTTCTTAGTGCTATCATGGCTTGATCACTACATTTATTAACATATTTACATATATATTTTATAGATTCGACGCTATTACAAATTTCAACATTAATGTGTGCTTGAAAAGCGTTTGACAAAACTGGAGAATACGGTACCACCCAACTATTATTTAGAATTATTTCTTGTCCACGGAATCTGACAGTAGCTGTGAAACCACCTTGTGACGGTGATCTTCGCCGGTATTGCGGATACCCATTTTCCCCAGCCATAGTTAGTTCTTTCAGTGCTCTGGGGTATTTTTTTGAGCATTGACCATCTTTCATGCACGGTGATTCCCTGTTTAAGAGGCCACATGGCCCGTGAACCATATGTGTTTTTACTATGTCATGCAAAATCGGATCTGCATTATAGTCCGGAAATTCTGCACTTATGACACTGTCTATAGCATCGGGACGAATTTTTTCTTCCAGCCACAGAAGAATGTGCGCGTGGGGTAAACCACGCTTTTGCCACTCGACGCTATACATAAAACAAAGAGTTGAACCGAAAACTTTCTCCTTTGTAAGTAGATTAATCAAGACTTTGAGTTTTAAATGAAAAATCCTAGCAATAATGTCATGTCTGTCGTATGACGCCTGTCCTGTGAGAAGTGCCTGGCAAATCTCCGTCCACTTTGGATTTGTTGTAAATGTTATAAAAAGGTCCGGCCGGCCGTATTTACGGACGTAACAAAAAGCATCTTGCGTTCGTTCGTGCATATACCGCGGACCGCCTGTGAAACTGGATGGCAAAATAACCAATCGACCCAAGTTTTCGACGTTATTATCTGATTGCATGGCGTCCCGCAAGTGCACGTATTCTTCAGCGCGTAACCGTCGCTGGTTAGTGCGAATATACACTAAACGTTCAGTTTCTATTTTTGCGTACATGTCCACAATAAATTGGCTGAACAAACCACGAAATCGTTGCAAATATACGAAACTGTTTTGCCTTATTTGTAAAAGGTAGGAATAGTATTGTTGAGCAGATATTTTTTTTTGATAATTAGTGACTCTCGTAGTAGGGTTCACTTGGTACAGCCCAAAATTGTACCCATCTTCACCATGACAATAAATTAGTGGATATTGCAGGGCGTCGTAAGCTCGGTGGGTTTCCAAAATGCGTTGAAGGCGATCGTCGCGTGTACGCAACACGATATCACGTCTCTCACACTCCTGGTCGACTAAAACAACTGCAACTTCATCTGCGACGGGTGCATTGTGTCTTCCACGGTGTTCACCCACAGGACGTCTATCGGCACTTATAACAATTTTGAAATCATTGCTGCCTTGTGGAATTGACTCCAATGCAGCTTTGAATTCACGAACGTACTGGTTAACGTGATGCAGCAATTCTTGAAGTTGACCCAAAAGCTCAGCATTGAGCTGGGGAAAATTGTGATTTCTAACATTGAGCTGTTGCGTGTAATCGGATACAAAATAAATTTGGAGAAATTTGGGTTCATTTTCTGGCAGCAAAGATCCAATAAGGTGATAAACTTGACCTTGTACTTTGAAGGTTGGCATGAACGGTCCTTCCGTTATTTGTTTTGCCCCAAAGGAAGTCATTTGGAAAGCACTGTTATATAAACGAATATTATCCAAAAAACGGTTCGACTGGGGATGATCGCCATTCAGGAGACTTTTAAGTAAGTGTGGTGGATCTTGGAAATTTGGAAGAACAATTTTTCCATTTGAGCAGCACATTCCATCTGTCTCTTTCCTCCATTTCAAAGCATGACAAAAATTACAAATTTCTCTCATGTCACCCACGAAAGTAAAGCCAGCATAATTAATTCTAGACGAATATGTGAACCCTGATTTTTCCCTATTGTCCCAAGGTAATAAAATATTTGCATCGTCATTTTCCATGGACTCATCAGCTCCGCTATTTGTTTCTCTATTCATATGGTATCGAGCTCGTTCTATTTCTAGGCGAGATTGACGTTGTTCTGCTGTTTCTGCTCGTCTTAGTTCATCTATTCTTTCCCTTTCAGATGCAAGATAACTTTCATTGTTTCTTTGTACACCTACATAGTTATGTCTAGCTATTTGTAATCGTTCTTCTCTTTGGGAGAGAGATTCAGACTCGCGCGAGAGAGCGTGTCGCTCTCGGTCAGATGACAGACGTGCTTGGCGTTCCTCGATACTCTCTTGAGAACGCAAAGTCGCGGTCCGAGTTCTTTGCGAACTTAAGCGCGACTCCCTTTCTGTGAAAGTCTCTGACTCGCGTGAGAGAGACTGGCGCTCCCGATCAGCAGACAGCCGAACTTCGCGTTCCTGGATATTCTCTTGAGAACGCAAAGTCGCGGTCCGAGTTCTTTGCGAACTTAAGCGCGACTCCCTTTCTGTGAAAGTCTCTGACTCGCGTGAGAGAGACTGGCGCTCCCGATCAGCAGACAGCCGAACTTCGCGTTCCTGGATATTCTCTTGAGAACGCAAAGTCGCGGTCCGAGTTCTTTGCGAACTTAAGCGCGACTCCCTTTCTGTGAATGTCTCTGACTCACGTGAGAGAGAGTGGCGCTCCCGATCAGCAGACAGCCGGTCTTCGCGTTCCTGGATACTCTCTTGAGACCGCAAAGTCGCGGTCCGTGTTCTTTGTGAACTTAAACGTGACTCCCTTTCGGTGAACGTTTCCGATTCACGTGAAAGAGCGATGTGCTCTCGGTTAGCAGATAACCGTGCTTCACGATCTTCTTCCGATTCCTGAGACCTACAAAGTCTCATCCTTTTCGCATTTCGGCTACGCAGCGAAAGGTTAGTTTTTTTTCTTTGAGGCATTTTCAAGGAAAATTAAAGCAATAAACAAAACTAACAACACTTATGACTGAATAGCCTACAAACTTAAAAGAACGGTGCGTCGAACAGTCTAGTGTGACAACGTATCGTCTGTTCGTGGTCGTGACTCAACGAATTGGCAACACTAACTTACTGTATAACGATTGGCACTATTGGATTCAAACTACGAAGTAAATCAAATACAATCTTTACTTCGTACTTCAAACCAATGACCAAAGTTGACCAAACGAAACCAATAAGATAAGCAAATACTTTTTTTTCGACCAATTTAGAAAATCGATAAACCAAGCAACCAAAGAACTTTTACGACACACGCAAGAACTTTTAAGACACCTAACGAAACCCAATTTGCCTAGTAAACACGGTGGACGTCATCCTCGCGCGGAAAATCTTAACACCGCGATTCAGAAAATGACGTCATTTGCACAACGCCATCTATCGGATTTAGATTTCAACTATCAACATTAGTTCTATTTTTAGTCTTAAGATGTCGTTGCAAGTACTATACTTAATTGCGTAACGTAATATTTTACTTCTTGAACTCACTAAATTAATCATATCTTTTGATAGAGTGAACCGATTTCGATGAAACAAAAACTAAGTTAATCCTCAAGTTGCGTATAATTTTTGTATATAAACATTGTCAGCATTGAATTCGTAGATTTTACGTGATGTGCGCACAAACAAACAGACAAACAGACAAACAGACAAAAATTTCAAAAATGATGGAAATGGGTTCTGTTACTTATCTTTTCACACGCTGGCTATTTTTTGTTTCAATTTCTTCAATGTACAAAAATGACTTTTCTACAGATTTATTATATGTATAGATGTGCGTCAGACGCCCGCCACATCGGCTATCGATGTTTGTTGAAATTACTATTTCTGTCCGAAATCTTTATCAATAATTACACTGTTTATGCACTCAAAAATGTTTATTACTTACCTACCCAGGCATGCTGATATCTGCAGGAATCGCACTTTAAGGCGCTATTAACAGCCAATGACCTTGAGTGGTTAGCTTGCGTGTTCTGTGCTGAGCTCACACGCGTCGTTCCTCCACCCAGTAATAGGACTCGCCCATCAAGGAGCGCTGTCTGAAATTAGACGCATTATTAATTTATTATACTAAAACACGTATACTAAAATATAAATAATTAAATGGTCTTTAAAGTGGTGAAGGTTTATAAAAATACGCTTTATAGTTTTTGTGTGATTTTCAATTTATATCAGCGTTAGACATAACTTTACAAATTAATTACACTATGTTATAAAAATATAATTTAAATTATTCACATATCAAATTACGACGGATATTGTCTAAAATAACATATATTTTTTTCAAAGAAATAAAACTTGTCGTTTAGACGTGATAAAAACCATTAGAAGTCGTCTAACTGCGCCCACAAACAATCACGTATTTTAAAATATTCTGCGACCAGTCGGAGCGCGCGCGAAAACTAGACAATGCGCAGACCGATATTGTTTGGTTCATTGCGCTTCATTCGTTCATTGTGCCAACTGGACAAAAACAAATATATTATTATCTTTCTTGTTTTGTCTCGTATACTCTGTGCAAGATTGAGCAGGATAAATACAGTTTATATAATCAAATTTACGTCAAAAAGTCAAGATGGTGACACAATTTCTGAATCGGACAGGTGTCAGAATGGGGATTTTGACAGTTAGCCCGAGTTGGGAATTTGGTAGCAGAGAGGGCAACCAGTCCAACTACGTTATGTGGGCGGGTGCCATGTCGGGTGCATTCAGGTTGGAGTGCGGCGTAAGGGCAGGGGGGGCTTAGCTCACCCAGGCTCTTCAATATGTATGTCAAACGGCTGATTGTGAGCTCAGCAACACTCAAGTCAACCAACTTGCTTCGTTGACGGATAGTGTATCAATAGAATAAAATAGAATAATAATAAAAAATATTAAATAATAATAAAATTAAATAAAAAAAATGTTTAAGTAAAAAAAAAAAAATAATGAATGTAGGTTTTGTGGAGGTGTTCCACTATCCTCTGTGCTTATCAGCAACGATGAGGAATTCTTCACACCAGTTCTCATCTCTTGGGTCTTCCGGATATTTATTTTGAGATCAGTTTTGGCCGCTTCCTGACGTAGATTGTTTAATTCCGCTTGCATGTCGGCGTGGGTATGACCCAGCAGGCATACCTATTTTGAATATGCTTTTAATTTTTGACATCACGCTTTTTTTTTCTTTATTTGTATTTAGGGGCATCATGCTTTTATTTTTATGTATTTGACTTTAATTTTATTTTATACTATCGCAGGAACCCAGTTACTGAGTAATTTTTTTTTTTTTTTTTTTTTTTTTTTTTTTTTTTTTTTTTTTTTTTTTTTTTAAAACGTTGCCCCACACTAGGAATATTCCTGTATCGTGGGTGCGTTCACAAACATGTAAATTCACATACACAAGACACCCAGACCCGGAACAACTATCTGCAGGTCATACAAATATTTGTTCCGTGCGGGGATCGAACCCGCGACACGCAGCGCAGCAGCCGAACGCTCAACCACTGCGCCAACCGTGCCGTCAATAATTAAGTAGCTGGGTTGTGGTGGTCAGATAGGCAGTCGCTCCATGTAAAATACTGGTATTTAGCTGCATCCGGTTAGACTGGAAGCCGACCTCAAGTTAATTGGGAAAAGGCTAGGCAGATTGATTTTTGTCTTTAATTTTTGACATCATGTTTTTATTTTAATGTATTTGACTTTTGTTTTTTTTTACGATGAATTTGACTTAAGGGCCTTCTCGCGGTCCAGTGGCGCCCTCATTGAATAAAAAATCGTAGCATAGCACAGAAAATAAATATTAGCATAGCCAAAAACGGCCATTTCTGACACTTTTGCCTACTACTTTGAATACGAAACATTTTGAGACCTGTTTTAACAACATAAAAATTCTGTATCCTCTTTATAACAAACGTGAAGTTGGATTTTTTAATATTTATTTTCTGTGCTATGCTACGATTTTTTATTCAATGAGGGCGCCACTGGACCGCGAGAAGGGCCTTAATGTTATGGTACGGTTCGTACACTTGCAGAGTGGTTATTGTTGAGGAAGCGCGAAGAGAAATGATCACTTAGTTCCTGTCAGGTTTATTACGTATAAACATGTTTACAAGTAAAACTGTTGACGATTCCGTTCTCTAATGTTAGTCACCGTGTTGAGCAGTTAATCGCGCTTGTATATTTATTGTAATGCATTTGTATCTATAGTACTAAAATATATACGTACGTATTGTGCATGGCACTGCTTCATTGCAATTTTTTTTAAATAATGTTTGTTTAGATATACGCAAAAAACGTATAATGCCCTGCGTGTGCAATTTTACAACACGTTTAGGATACTATTGTCGCTGCCACGTTTCTGTAGCGCGTCAGAGATGTTTGCAGCAGCGCGTACTGGCGACTTCTTTGCGATCATGCGTCGGAGAGCTGCATCGCTGCTGCGTCGGTTGTGGGACAGCGACAACGGTCTCCTGAGCATTGTTGCAAGTAAGGTTGAAGGCCACCTGCTGGGGCACCTGTGTGCAGTGCATGTATTGATACCAGGTGTCTTCAGAAGGTGGAATATAAATTGATTAAGTGTTAATATTAATTTAATTATGTTCGTGTTTCATGGTCCAATAATTGTACTTAAATAGTTTTAAGTACTTAATACTAACACATAAGGGTATGTACCTGAATTAAATATAAATAAATAATGTATTTCAAATGTTTTGATTACTGCTGGAATATTTAAAAATTATTTAATTTTTTTTTAAATCTTGATATGCACGCGTTTGATCACTATCTCACCTGATGGTAAGCAATGATGTTGTCGAAGATGGAGCACGCTTGCCTAGAAGTAACCTATTCACTCTTGACTTAAAAACTCCTAGGTTGTAGCTATCAGGAAACACAGACTCCGGCAGGAAATTCCACTCCCTAGCTGCACGCACAATTAATGTCTTCTCAAAACGTTTTGTGCGTGTGGATGGGATGTTCACCATGTACCGGTGGCACATCGCCGTACGTCTTGTGGTCCGTTGATGAAACGGGCTTGGCGGAATCAAATTATGCAATTCCGTCGCACACTCCCCAAAATGCAACCGATAGAAAACCGACAGGCTAGCAACTCGGCGTCGATGCTCAAGACCTTGGAGCTTCGACTCGACGAGCCTATCATTGCCGATGATCCTCTTGGCTCGTTTCTCAATTGTAATTTATAAGTAATTCATTTTAATTTTTTTTTCTAACTGTATGTGCTGTGTCCTATCAGCGTCCATAATTGTACTTACTATTAGCTTTATGTAACATCTAAAAAACACTATGGAATGTGAACAATACCTAAACGAATATAAATGAAACAAAGTCACTTTCCGTGTCTGTCTGTTTTTCCACGAAATCCTCCTAAACCACGCAACAGATTTTGATACAGTTTTCACTAATAGGTTTTTTTTTTAAAACTTTGACCCACACTAGGAATTACTCCTGTATCGTGGGTGCATTCACAAACATGTACACTCACATACACAAGACACCCAGACCCGGAACAACTATCTGCAGATCATACAAATATTTGTTCCGTGCGGGAATCGAACCCGCGACACGCAGCGCAGCAGCCGAACGCTCAACCACTTCACCAACCGTGTCGTCAAATCTACTTTGCACTCGTGTGAAGCCGCATAAGTGTTTAATATTTTAATGTTGTGGTTGTCTGTAAGTGTGGGAATTCGTGGCAAAAGTAATAACAGCCGCACGGGTCGATCCATCAGGTTAAGCTACGCTTGCCAGGGTTGGTCCATGGATGGGTGACCATCTTTACATACCGAGACTTCTTCGTGCCTCGGAAAGCACGTTAAGCCGTTGGTCCCAGCGGTCAATCGTGGATCTTTGACAGTCATTACGGGTCGTCAGAAGCCCGAAAGTCTGACAACCAGTCTTACCAAGGGGTATCGTATTACCTACCCAATTACAGGGTTGTGGAGGTCAGATAGGTAGTCGCTCCATGTAAAATACTGGTATTCAGCTGCATCCGGTTAGACTGGAAGCCGACCTCAAGATAGTTGGGTAAAGGCTAGGCTGATTAATTGGTTGTCTGTAAGTATGGCAGCCCTTGAATGGTTGTTTAATAATTTAGCTATAATTAATGTAATTGAGTGTTTTTGCTAGTAAGACTGAGGGCTACTTGATGCGGCAGGGCACTTGAGCGCCGTACATGTGTTGTTGCCAAGTGGATGCAAAAGATGGCAGTTCGTGTGCTGTTTTGTATTGTGTTTGTCTCTATGTCTAAGTCTGAGTGTATTATACTAACATAGTTTAAGTAACTACTAACAAACCCTATGGGATGTTTATCCTGATCTAAATGTCAATCAATAAATAAATAAAAAAGTGCGTGTGTACTTATGTACGCACGTAAGGAGTTATACTTCTTTGGCGTAACAAGATAAAAAACCAAACTGTCTCAAAGTTTACAAAAGGAAAACAATCATTCTTCATGAACCACAGACCATAGCTAACTTCAGGGTGTCGGTTCTAGCTAACTTCAGGCGGTAGGTTTTTTGTGACGGTGTGCGCGCTCACCGAAAAAATTTACTCTCATAATTTTGCCCTAACGCGCCAAAAGAAGTATAACTTCAATAAAACACAAATGTGTATATTCATACAACGCTTATCTACCTTATCTACCGCGACCGAGTGCAGTCTACAGTAGTGCTATCTATGACAAATATATCAAATATTATACGTACCTTTAGGTCCACGAAAGGGTGCACTAAATAAATCACAAGTCACAGTCTTGTGAGCTGTTCCTGCTGCAGTCTATTCATGTTCAGCTCAGAAAGAAATTGCACGGCGCAATAATGAAAAGATAATTTAGAAGCGTTCACAGCGCAGCTAGTGTGGTGAGGGAATAAATGTATTATCTACATGTTTATTATCTTATCTATTAGAGGGCATATAGACTAAAATACAATGGTCACGTTGAAAAGCACTTGCCGTGTGTGAGAACAGCGGTGCTATTCTGTAAAATCTCACTGTGAAAACTTAGGTGAAGTGAACGTGAAGTGAGCTGTCATTCCATACAATCAAGGTGGAATGACAGTTCGCTTCACGCTCACTCCACCTAAGTTTTCACGGTGAGCTTTTAACAGAATCGACCGGCTGGAACGGTATGGTTGGAAGTGTAATTACTTGGTCAGTTGACAGCTGTCGTCTTTACTTTTTAACCGACTTTCGAAAAAGGAAGAGGTTCTGTGTTCGACTGTATGTATGTTTTTTTTTTATGTATGTCCGTCAATTTCTCCGTCAGCTGTGGGCCGATTTTCAAAATTCTTTTTTTATCCGAAAGAATATACTCCCGAGGTGGTGCCATATAAATTTTATCGAAATTGCGTCAGCGCTTTTTGAGAAACTGAACAAAACCGAAAAATACGTATACGATGACGTCTTTGTTTTCTCCAATTACGAGTACGTTTAAATTCCACGTTCCATGTTATTGGAGGTTTTAGTTCTGGGGTATAACAACTAAAAAATAAAAAATAAAGACTTTTTTTTACAAAAAAAACAACCGTCTTCCAAAAAAGAAAAGGGGTGTGTAATGTATGTTAAAATAACAAATGCTCTAATTTCACTTGAAATAACGTTCATATAATATAATTTTCATATGCTATAAAATCATATACTTAACCTAATTTCATATGACCTAATGTTTCACTTGATATAATTTTCATTTAATATAAAACATTTAGTATAACATTAATTTTATATAATTTTCAATATGTATAATATTCTTTTTATATAACATTCATTTGACCTAATGTTCTTTTGACCTAATTTTCATGTTTAATGGTCACAGTTCTAACCTAACTCAAATGGCACCTAACCAAATCTTAAAATATTCAATACATGGTCGAGGGTGGGCTTGGTATATAGGATAGGGATGGCGGGGTCTATTCGCTCGCTTCGCTCGCTCACACGACCCCGCCATCCCCTTCTAACCTAACCTGTCCGAGTCGGGGTGCCCTAAAGTCCAGATTGCATCCAATTTCTACTGGTTACAATAGTTGAGGGTGGTAGGTGTATAGGGTATAAAGCGAAGAAAAAAGAAGAGAAAGAAGAAGAAGAGAAGAAGAGATTGCAATAGCCACACAATGAATAATTTCGCTGTAACTGTATGACAGTAAGAAAAATAATAAATTCGTGTATAGTCTACCCACCTCACGCATAAAAGCAAACTTTTGTAGCAATTAATGCTTATGCGATGCATTTTTGCTAGCACCATACTAGCAGGCGTTTAAAATCGTATCAGATTTTCTAAATTATATTAAAAGTTATTAGAGATTATGAATGTTATAGTAAATGAATAATATACTACATGAATATTATGTCAAATGTGCATTATAGGAAATGTTTATTATATCATAAGAAATTAGATAAAATGAAATTATATCCACAATTCATTATCTCAACTGATCGTTATATTAAACAAAAGTATATTAACTGAAATTAGGTCAAGTGAACGTTAGATTTTTTGTTATTATATCAACCGTTACACACCCGTATAATCTATGGTGAGAGCGCTGGTTTACTTGACTTTTGCCTTGAAGCGTTCGGTACCGCGTCGCCCGTACCCCTGCGCTTGCCGGTCTACTATTGGCTGTCTGATACTCCTAATTTACCTTCAACCAATAGCGAGCCTGATTACAGTCAATGGCTTTCTGGTTCCGAAAACGGTTATTAACTTTCTTGGGACTTAATGCATATGGTTATATACTTGTCTTTACTGTGATTGGTGCGTTGTTATCGTAAATTAAACGTGCTGATTGGTTAAGTTCGCTCTCCGTTACATTTATCATTATTGCGTATTGCAACATTAGTAATCGAAAATCGATTGTTCGATTATTTTTAGACAAAGTTATAATCGATTACATTTTTATAGTAACTCAGCAAATAAGCATTACAGGTTTGTCATAGGAAAATATTTATACATTACTGGTAACATCTTGTTACCACAAGTTGTTATCATCAGCTGTTATCTTATTCTTTTATACAAATAAATTTAATTGAAGTGTCTGTCTATTGTTTTTGTTGTATTTCTACAAGATAACCCATTTTTAGGGTTCCGAAAGACCGAATGAAAATAAGGAATAAGGAATGGGTGGTAAAAAACGGAACACTCGTGTATCTGTCTGTCACAGCCAATTTGCTCCCAATCTATTGGACCGATTGAGTTGAAATTTGGTACACATATGAATTTATGACCCATAAACGGACGTGTAACATAAATAAATGAATTTTAATATCGGGGTCACTTGTGGGGGAAAATCGGCAAAAAAATGAATAGATTGCAGGAAAACCTGCAACAAGCCTTAATCCAAAACAATATATTATTTATTTCTTTAGTAACTTTGATATTTATATTGGTTCTTAGTAGTAAGTATTCAATATTATATAGTCTTACCAAGGGGTATCGTATTACCCAGTAACTGGGTTGTGGAGGTCAGATAGGCAGTCGCTCCATGTAAAATACTGGCATTCAGCTGCATCAGGTTAGACTGGAAGCCGACCCCAAGATAGTTGGGAAATGGCTAGGCAGATGATGAGTAGTAAGTATTCACTAACTAAGTCTGATTTACGCGAGTATTTAGTCAAATAAGGACGATCTACTCTTACATACTTGCTAGGAAGCGGACTCACTTCTTTAATAAGTGGTCTGCTGGTATGATAGGTATATGAAAGGATGAAATGAGCTAGTGATGAATGAATAAAGATGAATAAAAGGGTCGTATTTCAGATGGTGGCTAGTGCAACACCATAAGGATTTTTACCCAGGAAAAATCCTACCTTGTTTGGGGGGTACTGTAACGTAGTGGCGTTACAATCTCAATTAAAATTAAGTATAAGGAAAAAACCACAGCGACCAAAAGCCACTATTTCAGTTTTGGAAAGCAATAAACAATATTAGTTTGCTGACAACACTATTGTCTTTGGATTCGTTGACATCTGTCAATGACGGCGTAGATATAAATAGCCCGCCAAGGCAACGTGGATTCCTTTTTCTTCATTATTCCAGCTGCTGGCGGTGGATTCACGTTCTCTTGTTCTGTCGAACACTTCAATAGTGAATCTCCCGCCGAATTCTAGCAGTTACAGTTTGCATTGGCAAATATTTGCCAACATCATTAATTACGTGAAATCTACCCCAATAATTGGGTAAGTGTTTGAAACAGCATACAGGTAGCTTTGTGCATTCTGTGTTCCTAATTTTGTGTATAAATTCTTTCCAGAACATGTCTTTCCTATTTCTTTTCTTTGCATTGTAAAATCAAGGTTTATAACCTACAACAAAACTGTCGCATTATTGTAATCACGCCTTCCGCGTGGTCAACTTTACGAGGCCTTTGCTATGCACATCCCGACTTGTGCGTGCTCTGCTGCTGCGCTCGAATGTGCTTGTCATCGTGCTTTTTCACCTCACCTTTGTAAACTCCGTCTGATTTTGACAACCACACTTATTAGGGCACGTACAGCCGCTTTGCTCATGCCTAAGTGTCAGAATCAGCGGAGAAGCTCATCAGCCATCCTTATGACACGCTGGACATTATTTCCAGTGTCCCAGATCCGGATTCCCTAATTCGGACCAGAGAAAACCTGAATATGGAGGGGGAGGACTTGGAGCCCTACGCTCTGAGCACGCACCTACATCGTCCTTCATCGCGGCCATCCTGCCGCAGTGCCTCGTGCTGTCACCACTAGGCCACTTACCACGGTGGCTCGCTCCACGCCGGGTGCTTATTTGCCCGCGTGGTTTCTGCTGGCCGTCTCCGAGCCGGCACGAACACCTGCCGGCCGATCCATCCTGGCTCCTGTCGACCCTACGAGCCGGCGCTACCACCTGCCGGCCAACACCTCCGGGGCGAACGCAACGTGGCTCCCCCAGTCATCCATCACAAGGCTGAGCCAGGGCAGTTCCGTGCCATCTCCCAGGGACTACGAAATCTGTGACTGCAAACCTTCCCACGCCCTTTCTCTATACAATATATATTTTTAATGTTGACCGAGGTACGTGTTGTCTTTTTTTCACTTTCCACGTAGCCTCCTTACGTCACAGCAGTTCTTTTCTCTTGTAGGTAGTACATGTCCAGGTAGGATACCACACAGTGACAACATATTGAGATAATTATTTCTAGTATTGTGCTCACTACTCGTCTCCAATTCTTTTGGTTTAATATTGATATTTATGTCCCCCACGATAATATTATTGTATGAAATTAGTGTTTCTAAGTGAGCGCTCAGCGAGCTCACGATGTTATCAGTATTAGCACAGATAATATAATACTAGCGTACAAATGCCTCATCCCATACAAAGAAACGGTACCGCCGTAACTACGGGTTTTCGTCAGGCACAAGTAACTTTTGTTCTTCGTTCAGGCCCGTCATCTACACCTCGCTAGATGGTGTTAGCAGCGACGGCTTGCAAGCTGAATGAATTTACTTTAAGTCTTACCAATATTTTCTCACTTATTGAGGAATTATTTTATAGTATTTTTAGCACTTCATAGCAGTTTTTCTGTATCAAAATGTGTCACTATTCAAATTTTAAAGAGACGAATGGATAAACTCTAAAACTTCAAACAGCGCCATCTACTGGTGCAAGAAATATAGATGTCTAAGGATTCGTTCCAATAATCGTCTAAATTTAAATTACAAGTCAATTATTCCACAATTTTATGTTTAGGGCAAGTTACTGAATAAGAAAATACAGTTTTTACCATTTTTATTTTCATAATAATAATACTACTTAAACTTTACTTATCACAACCTCAGAAATTGATGCATATTCCGCCATCTATTGAGATTTATTTGAGCTAAATTTTCTTTCTTCGAGATGAGACCCTGTGGTATTAGTATATATATATATTATATATATATATATATATATATATATATATATATATATATATATATATATATATATATATATATATATATATATATATATATATATATATATATATATATATAACATATATAGATAGGTACTAATACGTATAAACTTAATAATAATACATACTTATATGCAACTATCATGAAATGAAAAGATAGTGTTCCTTTACTGAGTTTGGCAGTCCCTAATGTCAGGCGGCAGAGAGATCCACAACCGTACTGCGTGCACAGTGAAGGAGTAGGAGTAGAAGTCGGTTGTGTGGGGAGGGGATTTTAGGAGAATTCTGAGATGCGACCTGCAAGGCGCATCAAAAGGGCGGGAGTACGAAAAGTGTTCCCGCAGGTAGGCGGGCGTTTTAGGGTTGTGAAGGATATTAAACAGCAGACATAAAATACGAGAGTTCCTGCGAAGACGGATAGGGAGCCACTTGAGTACCTTGCGAAAGTTGGAGACATGATCATACTTTTTAAGGTTGAAAACAAAACGAATACAAATATTTTGCAATCGCTCAAGTTTATTTAAAAGCTCCTCGGTGGCATCCAAATAATATGCGTCGGCGTAGTCGATGATAGGCTGAATGAGAGTTTGGGCAAGGGAAATTTTGGTGTTCAAGGGCAAAAAACTCTGGACTGGACTTTTTTGTGGGTTGGGAAATTATTCAATGACTTCTCCCGCTGTGGGTTGAGCGGGAGGGCGTGTCAGACTGTTACTGACTAAAACCCACCGCTCCTCCATGCCCTTAATGCCCAGGAGCGAGGTAACTCTTTCGAATTTATCCTCGACCCCTAGGCAGGCATCGGCCATGACGGGCCCCGTCATGTATGCTGACAACTCTTTGAGGCGCGCGTGGAACACTACGCGCCGTCGACTCTCGGGCCTGGTGCTGATCGGACGGCGAGCTACCCATTACTCGCCGTCCGCAGGCCCGGGTAAGACAAGATGCTTGAGATAGCTCGATTTCTTTTACTTTGGGTTTTAAGCCTTGTTTAATATATACAACTACCCCATCATTTTCGTTTAACTGACGCGACATAAAGTAGGACTGATATTTTTGTAATTGGGGAATAGGTTTAAGAGCATGAAGTCTATATTCCGTCAGAATTGTGATATCCGTTTCGAAGTTAAATGTTGAGAGGGTAAGCACAAAGTCATCCAAGTTGCAGTAAATGCTCCTTATGTTTTAGGAAATAATAGTTAGGTCGTTTTTGTTTATGTGAACATGTTTATTTACCTCTGAAATATCACATTCGACAGTACGGGCGATCTCGATGTTATCTATATCATTTACAGTTAATAAAGTGTCACCCATTTAGATTGTAAATGTTTAGAATTAATATGTCCATAAGATTCGTGAGTGAGTATGCGATATGAGTCAAGCACGTATTGGAAGACTTTCTTTGTGTAAAGAATATACAGATACATAATTTAAAATATATTAGTTTCAGATGTAGGTTTGTTGAGTATATAATTGTGAGTTAGATATATTATGTAAAGGTGCACACCTGTAGGTAATAGTAAGTAGTCATGTTTTCACTAAGAGTTGGTGTATTGGCTCTTCACAATTTACAGTTATGGTGAGTGAGGCCTCATCTTTCTTTATATAAACTTTGCCATACCAGCCATACGCAGTCCAGCAAAACTTATAAGCCCCTGACTTGGTTAAGTCGCAGAAGAGTGGAGCCAGTTTCAACAACTATAGGAGTGTTTTGTTGAGAGGAGTTTTTCCCACGTACTCTATAAATGTCCTTCGTCATATTTAGTAATACTGAAGTTTAAGTTACGGGAGAGGCACATGACCATTTCAATTGGTCTTCTTTATTTTCATTGTTTCTTCTTGGCACATTCTTTATGACAAAATTAGTTTTACGACCGCATAAGCAGGTCTTCAACTTTGTTTTCCAGAATAGTAATATAGTTTTGTCTTCTTTAGACTGGTGCTCCAACTGATTGATTTTATTTTTGAGGTCCTCGTTTTGCGCAGTTAGGTAAGTGATTGAGTTTTCTATATTGAGGTTAGACTGTTGTATTTATTTTAGGTAGTAGTCATTTAATGGATCTGGTGGCCGTGTTTGTCTGAGAACATTGTCATCATTTTGAGCATTTCAAGCCTACATTCATCCAGCTGTTTACTGAGCGAGTTCTCAATGTCCTCCCTGCTTCTCTTCACTCGTTGAAATACGTAATTTGGCGGGATTTTGCATTTAGATCCCATCAAGTTTATGCTCGTATCAGAGAGGGATTTATCTGTTTTGTCTGCCATTATTACTTTATTAGTAGGGTATCCTGCTTATTAGGTAGTGTTAGAATTACCTGCACACGCAGCGATTAAGGAAAAGCCACTAAATGCTTTAGGACCAGCTGTCACGCAATTGGCTGCTTAAATAGTTGTTGATACTAGGCGACAAGTTCGGGGGTGTGATTTCGCTAATTAGCTTCCTAAGTGGCACCTCAACTCGCGCGTAATTGCTTGTCCGTGGGATGGTGGGCGAGGTCAGCTTTGCACGCGCAACCAATGTCGCCGTTGGAGGATGGGGCTATTTTCTGGTAAGATGGAGCGGGGCGCACACGCAGAATTTATTTCATTTCATTTCATTTATTAATTTCGTGATACGATTACGTGTACAATGATGTTTTATAAAAAAATGTTTAGTCCATCCTACGTTCCGCCAAAAGGCATACAAAATAGTGTTGCTAATGTCAATATTTAAAATTAAATTAATTATAAAAATACAATGTCAGCAAAATATGAAAATTGTCAAAAACGAAGTTAATTATATGAAATAGTACAAAATCGCACGAAAAAGAAAGTACAATGTCAGCAATATTGCTATTGTCAAAGTTAAATTAAGTAATTGAAATAGTACAAAATGTCATGAAAAAATACAATGTCAGCAAAGTCTAAAATTATCAAAATTAAATTAATTACGAGTATAATCTTACCAACATCTCAATAATACAATGTCATCAAAACTAACATTGTCAGAATTAAATAAAATTGTACATTAATAACATATCAAAATTTGTCATTAAGGTATTCATCGACAGAGTAATATGCTTTTTCACTCAATAATTCAAAAAGCTGACGTTTAAAATTATTTACGTTGTTAACCACTAAAATCCGATTTGGTAATTTATTGTATAGTTTCGGAGCCTTTGCATATACGCTTTTATGGTGAAATTTGGTGTTTGTGAATAGCAAGTGCAACTTATTTGAGCGTCGTTGACTTTCTACAGGTCTATATAGATGCATATTGTTTTTTACAAAAATACAGGCTTCATAGATATATAGTGATGGTACTGTCAATATTTTCAAGTTTTGAAAATGTGGCTTGCACGAATCCGTCCTTTTTATTTTGCATATATTCTCGAATGCACTTTTTCTGTGCTATAAGTACTTGTTCAACTTTAGCAGCATTGCCCCAAAATATCAGGCCATATCGCAAAGTGAATGCAACGTAACCATGATAAACTGCTAAGAGTGCGCTCATGTTTGCAATTTTACCCAGCATCCAAAGAGCATAGGAAAACTTTCTAAGTTTCATCGTCAATTTGCGTCCTCCAAGACATATCGTGATCAATATTTAGGCCAAGAAATTTTGTAACATTTCATTCATTCAGTATTGGATCTCCTTTATAATTGATTTGAAATAGTGATTGTATTTTTTGTCTTACAAGTTTAAAGTTCGTAACCACTGTGACGTCCCAGCAACCTCGCTGGTGCAAAAAATTGTTATCTAGCACGCCTCGGCCAACACGTTGGCTCGCGCGGTTTGTTCGCTTAAATATTTATTTTTTCTGTGGTTGGCAACTTTTAACGGTTTTTCTGTATTATTTATGGTACTCGACTAAATTTTTCGTGTGTCAGTAATAGGCTCCATGGTCACAACCCTAAAAATTATTTAAAAAAAAAAGTTTTTTTACTGTCACTTATTTTCGGCGCGGCGGCGGACAGAGCTCCAGCTTTGAGATAAAAGTACTATTTTATTATAAGCCTTGTGTATTAGTGTTATATATCAAAATAATCCTCATGAGTCGAGCTTTACGAAAAACTAAATATGTTCTGGGTTCAAAGTGATTTGAAAACGATAATATCGAAATAAAAAGCTGGGTCCGGCCGCCATGTCCGTCGTCTACATTTTCGTGATAGTTTGGTGTTATTTACTATCTAATCTGTTAAAATAGTGTTCGTAATATGGAAATTAGTTCATTCCTAGTATTTTTACATACTCGGATGGTCAAAATACAACGTAAATTTTGCAGATTCCATGTTTTACCACAGGTCGTCATTACAAGCCAACATAGTTGCCGGGGCGTTAATTTATAGAAATAACATTAAGGTTTTGTACTGACATAGAATTGGGAGTCTGAGGGCCACGATTTCTACGAAGAAATTAATAAACTTTCTCTTTGCTTGCCACACCACAAACTTGACACACACACCTCAACACACACACACACACACATACATACATACAAACATACATACACACTACACTCGTTTATGCCGTAGTCGGCTAAACCATTAAAAAAACAAGAAGGACATGATATCACACCAAAACACACACACCTCAACACACACACACAGACACACACACACACAGAGACACACACACACACACTACATCCTTTATGCCGCAGTCGGCTAAACCATTAAAAACAAAAAGGACATGACATCATACCAAAATACACACACCTCAACACACACACACACACTACATCCATTATGCCGCAGTCGGCTAAACCATTAAAAAACAAGAAGGACACGATATCACACCAAAACACACACACCTCAACACACACACACAGACACACACACACACACACTACATCCTTTATGCCGCAGTCGGCTAAACCATTAAAAACAAAAAGGACATGACATCATACCAAAATACACACACCTCAACACACACACACACACACACACACACACTACATCCATTATGCCGCAGTCGGCTAAACCATTAAAAAACAAAAAGGACATGACATCATACCAAAACACACATACCTCAACACACACACACTCACACACACACACACACAAACAAACATACACTATATTCCTTTATGCCGCAGTCGCCCAAACTATTAAAAAAACGAAAAGGACATGACATCACACCAAAACACACACACAGACACACACAGTGACACAACACACAGATTTGTGTAAACCTCGTTATCCATCTTCCTTGTAATAAACATTAATTTAATCGTTGTAAATAAACATTAAATAACTATGTACATGATTCATTGTCTCATTTCTATTTAATTCTCTATTAGTATTCAATTAAAATGTTCATATAACTTAATAAAAAATTCGACCACCGTGGTGGTCACTGGCGTTCAAATAAAATCATGTTCAGCCTTGCAGATAAGCCCTACGGGCGGCCATCTTGTCGTATTTTGCTTTGATTTCGCTAGCGCAGGCGGCAGGAAATAAATGAGGAAAGGGGTACATTGTCTTAATTTATTTTGCTACTTAGAACTGTCCAAGTAATGAGTTATGGGTATCAAAAGAAAGGTTATATAGTCTAGTTTTATTATAAATAGGTTTAAAAGACACAAACTACAAAATTATAGGTAAAAACTTAGTAAGAACAAAAATTTTACTGTTTTTCAATCGTAATCTCAAGTTTAACATTTTGTTTGAGTACTTATTACTAGTTAATGCGACTTATGTATAACATAATTCGATTCTCTATAGTATTAGCTAGACACACGTATTTTTTGTATGCGTGTAGCTGCAGCAGTTTACGAGATATTAAGCTTTAAGTTGGCAAGGGGAAATGGGCTCGTGCGGCCGCGAGCGAGTGAGCGAAGGAAGGACGCCAGAGAATTTTCGGCGCCGCAAAATGGGCGTCTTAGTAATTTTAGTTTTTGTAAGATTAATTTGAAGATTATTAGCTTTTAACCAGTCAATAATAGTAACCAGACTAGCGTTAATGTCACTTTCTATTTCTTTATTACTACCACTATTATATATAATTGTGCTGTCGTCTGCAAGTAAAGACATCTTGGGGAAAGTTTTAATTTAATAGAAATTCTTACGTGACGTAAGTGGGGGCGGGAGCACGTCGCTTGCAATGCACCAGGCGCACAGGGAAGTTGGAGTATCTGTATGCAGAGCCGCAGCCGTCGTCAATTAGACTTCGACTTTATGCATTCCTAGTACGGTTGAACTATTATTGATGATTTAATTTATTTAAAATTAGCTTAAATATTCAAAAAATAATTTAGAGCGGTACAGAGAACACGTTAACACCTTACGGCGGTCCGACGGGAAGGGGATCTTGAATTTCTTCATTTTTTATTTCAACACTTTCTGTATTTCTGTCGACCACCATCATGTATTCCTCTGCATTGTACGCCTTCCTTTTGTCTCTTCCGAAATATTCTTCGTAATCAATAAAAAAATATTTTAAAAAATTACCCACCCTTCTCGATCCGCGCAAGTCAGAAAAATTAAAATTACTATGTATCCATTGGAATATCGCATCCTTATTATTTTTCAAAACACTCTCCAATGTCTTGTCAATATTCATTTTTTTATCACAAATCATGCGTACATTTTCGAATTCATAGTGATTATCAAACATAATCTCTAAATATAATGTTATGGTCTCTTCACAAACATTTTCGGTTTTCAAACAGTCACAAATATACTCAGCTGCAAAGTATTCAGCGAATGTTTTGTGTATGAATATTGGGATTCCGTTTGCTACATCTACTATGATGCCAGTCTTCTCTTCTCCACTTTCCCCTTTTTTTGTAATCTCTTCAATTTCTGCCAAATCTTTGTTACTTAACAGCATCCGTATATTTTCTGTAGGAGCATAACTGAAAATGGCATAATACCCCAATTTTTTGTGCTTTACAATAGATTTTGCAAGTTTTTCTTCGTAAACAGTAAGAACATCAGGCATATAGATATTCATTCCGTTTTTCTCTTGATACCTTCTTTTGATTTTATTTTCTAAAAAATTTTCGTAAACTTTATAAGGATCAACATCTAGATACCACTCCTCAAAATTATTATTGTTGTTTTTTATGTTATATTCAACGTCAACAGCTGCTAGGTACAGAATTAATGGATTCAATTCACTTCGCAACGGTTCTTTTGGAAAATGACGATCTACGCATTTGCTGCAAGTACGCATGCAGTAGCAGCAGCTGCAGCAGTCGCAGGAGTTTTCAAACCATGTCTGACTTTTGAGAAATATGTGACGGTGATAATTTTTATTGTATTTCCATAACGGAATGTGTGTGTTCTTAATTTTATAACTTAAATACAGAGCTGCATTTTGCATGACCACATTCATTATGCAGTTTATTTGGAGATTATAATACACTAATAACATGTGCTCGAGTATTTTTTTAACATTCTCGAGTTGTGCGTCGTTTAGGTCTTCTAATTTTAAATTATATTCCCAAAACTTTTGCAAATATTTTGTACCCGACAAGTTATCTATCTCGTAAGATAATTTTAACTGAAGCTCTCGCTCTAAAACAGTTTTTATTTCACTATAAGACCTGCTTGTAATCCACATTCTATGCTTACGAGGGCCAGTACTAAAAGTTTTAAGGCATTTTATGACCACGTCCGTATAATTCGGACAGATTTCATCGAAACCATCAAAGAGAAGTATCATCTCTCTCTCATAATAAAAATGTAGAAACAAATTCAATTCAAACTCAATCAGAGGATCTGCTGTACAATTTTTCAGATATACAATATCATTATTTTTTTCCAATGTAATTCTGGCTTTATTTTCTTTACCAAGATTCTCGCGAAGTAAAACTTGACAAATAAACTTCAAAGTCTCTAATATATCAATTATTGTTTTCTCTTTCTTCCACTTGTTAAATTCTTCCGAATATTCCAATAAGTTTATCCTTACAATCCAAACTTCTGGTTTCATCTCCTTTGTTTTAATCGATAAGTGCGTGAGTAAAGTCGACTTGCCCATCCCGGGTTCACCTGTTACCAGTACAATGTCGTCTGATATATTTAAAAAATTATTGAGAGTCTCCATACAAAACTTGGTTTGCTTTATTTCCGTTTTTTTAACGCGTCTGTCAACATACAAGTGTTTTATGTCATCGTAACTTCTGTTGACGATTAGTTTTCCAACTGTAATTATTTCTTCACTGAATATTTTATGCAAAACATCTCTTGTAACATACTTTTTTGATATATCGTCGACAATGTCAGCCAGTCTTACTTCTTCGTTTTGAAACATCACTCTGGCACTTTCCAAGATAATTTTCTGCGATTCCTCACTCAAGTTAATGAGACTATTCTTTTTGTCATGTACTGGAGTATCTGGGAAATATCTCTGAAATATTTCAACAGACGCATGATTTGTAATAATAATTGTTTTTTTCTTAAGAACCGCTTCTGCAATCTTTTCTAAAAATGTCTTTTTATTTTGTTGTATTCTATCACATACTAATATTATCACTTTATCATTATTTGAGTTTTTTAACTCTTCATTTAATAACATACGGTCTTTTGATTCAACAATATATTTAAGATCCAACACAAAGTGGTCCTTATTCTTCAAATGCTGCACCACTTTAGCAACAGTCAGTACGCTGTTCTCTGTAATGATGACAGTATTCAAATGATCCTGCAAGTTCAAGGAGCTCACCGCGTCTTCAGTGAATGTGTAATGAATGTGTTTTATGTTATTCCGATACATTGCATTTATGACGCTTAGTAGTGGGTCTTTAATGATGTCTTTTTTTGCCTTTTTGAATAAGTCGCTATTTCGTGTAAGATACAATGCTTTGTCTGGTTCCATCCACCATTTCTGTATGTCATAGTGATATTTTGAAAATATGGCGTCAGTTTGAACTTGGAAGTACTCGTATTTTTGATAATCATACTGGTACTGTTCTACTTCGCTTTTTAATTGTTCCTCAACGCCTTTCTCATCAGCTTGGTTAGAGTAAATAATCAGTTTGTTTAAAAAATCACTTGCTAAATTTTCTTCATATTCGGAACATTCTAATGAAAGTTTAGGAAAGTCGTTGACTTTGAAATAAAATTTATATTCTAGCAAATTGGGGATTTCATTACTCAATCTTTCATACAGCTTTTTAGCAAGATCACCTAGTGTTTCTTGGTTATCTGTAATCTTCATCAGTTTGATGTTATCGTCAAGCACAAACATATTTCCGATGGCACCAGCTATACCTCCATTGAGCCGCAGGAATCCCTTTTCTAAAGAGTCATCTATTGTTACCAGGTTACTGGAATCACACTTGACTAATAAGTCTTTGATTGCTGACGCTAAATAATTTATTCTGCTCTCTATTTTGCCATCGCTTATTGTTAAATCTTTGTTCCCGAACGTAACTGGTACTTTAAACTCTCGAGATGATAATATTTCCCTTGCAGCCAGTTCAACAGCTTCATTTACAGTCGATGGAGGAACCTGCACTTGATTCAATTGTGGCCTGAAGTTTTTTGTGGATGCTTTTTCCTTTAGATATTCCAACTGACCATTGTTGTAAGTTACGATGGTTCCTATCACTTTGCTCAGTTTTGTAACATTAGTGGGCTCGGCTAAGAATTCTGATAGTAATATCTTCACATCAGCGGACTTTATTTTTCTTTCCTTTAGAATCTCTTTAAACAAAGTATCTTTGAATAGAGTGAGATATTCATCATTGATACCAAAGAAATCGTGACGAAAGGTAGCGATTCGGTGCGGGGGAAATTCCTTGTTTACTACCTTACCCTTACATAACTTTGATTCAACCTGTAGAGGTACAATTTCAGACACATTGAATACTGTTTGAGCCAGTATGAAGTGATAGCATTTCACAAGTTCATCTTGTAGTATGTTTTGTAAATCATTAACTGATTTTGTATCAGATCTACTTATGAACTCAGCAATTCGTTCAGCCAGTGTGGTAACTTGGTCTTTTATAACAGTTTTCCGTAGTAACTCTACATCATGTTCGTGTCGGTAGAGCTGCTTGACTGTGCCGCCTGTTCCAATGAGTTTTTGAAGATGAGAAGCAAAGCCACATTCAAGTGAATCACCATTAAAGCTGTGTGTTGCGTTTGTGTACAAAACGAATAAACACTCTGTCCCTTCAAATGTCCCCCTAAAGAATTTATCTGTATTGCTAGTTTTGAAAGTCTTCCGAATTTTCAAATAACTATCTAAGTATACTGTCAAGTCATATGTTAGGGGTCGTTTCTCGTTTTCCTTGTGCTTAGCCTGTATGAACACTGCGACAGGTTTTTCATGTCCTTTCACTTTCGCTTTAAAGCAAATATCGTCGAATGCTCCTATATTGTCGATATTTGAAGCTAATTGAAACTCTTCAATAGCGTCATCAAGAGACGCTCTAAAATATAACAAACTAATAAGTTTAGATTCGTACAGCTGTCCGCGGCAGCCTGACGTGCCTGCACGTTTACTGTACATGGTCAGTCCGGGGGCACTTTACACGCACACAGCACCAGCACAGAGGTAGGCGGCACTCAGTCACGCGGAGCAGGCAGCACTAGCACAGAGGCAGGCGGCAATCAGTCCCGCGAAGCACGCAGCACTAACACAGAGGCAGGTTGCACTCAGTTACACGGAGCACGCAGCAGCACCAAACGTAGTCAAATATCCGTCTGACGGCCTGCACCTGAAAACAAAGACCATTTGTTAAGTAAAGGACTAATATCACCTTGGCAACATTGACTGAGTAATCATTACCGGGGTCCAGAGGAATATCAGCGTCAGGTATGTTTGCCTGCGCGGGCTTGGGGGCATGACCCATAGTGATCACAGCACAATACAACAAAGAACAAAAAAAACAGCTTAAATAAATACAGTTTAAATAAAATTAAAAATTACGGCTCATTTTTATCATTATGTTATTAAAAGTCAGTAGAAAAACAAAATTAAATTAAATTAAATAAAAACGCGATATGTGAATGTCAAAAATAAATTTAAAAAATAAATAAATAAAATAAGTTATTGGTGTCAAATAATAAAATGTCAAGCCGTGCGCCTAACCTTAATTAGGTTAAACGTGCCTGTCATAACAGTGTCGAATGTACGGACAGTCGAGTCGATCAGCGATCATCACCAGGACAACATTGGAGCTGGCCCTGCGCACCAAGGACGCGCACCGCTTGCGCATGGTGGCGTGGAAACAGTCGGTGCGCGCTTCTGCAAACATGCCCGAGGCGCTGCAAAATCGGGGCATCTCCAATACCGCACTGAACGCATTGTTGTACTGGACGCGGAGGGCGCCGTACCTAGATTGCGCATAACTAGCCCACAAGCTACACGTGTACAACGAGGTGCAATATGCTTTAAAAAGAGTCATCTTTACTTGATCAGAACAACGTGCAAACCAGCGGGCCAGCATATTCGCCCTCACTGACAGGGCCCTCCGCTCCCATTCAATGTCAGCATGATCTCTGAGGTCAGTAGTGAGTATGTGCCCTAAGTACTTAAATTGGTCCACTCTGTCTAGTGGCAAACCGTTAAGAAAGACAGGTGGCACACTTTCTGGACATTTTAAACCCTTGGCCACAAACACCATACCTTGACTTTTAGCTACATTATACCTAAGCCCGTGTCTACGAGCATACTCCTTACAGACCTGCAGCAGCTTCTTTAACCCACATACCGACGCGCTCAGCAGCACCATGTCGTCAGCATAACTAAGATTGTTGACACAAACGCCATCATACCAATATTTAAAAATACTGACTAACTCACGTGGCATGGCATTGCCATTCAGCTTTTCCCACAGAATATCATACGCAACCAGGTCAAAGGCCCTGGAAAGGTCAAGAAAACACGCGTACACGGGTGTTCTACGATCCGTGTAGTACCTGACGTATGCTTAAGACACAGTATAGCACTTTCAGTGGACAGTTGAGGTCTAAAACCAAACTGGTTACTATGCAGGCTAACATATTTATCTAACAGTGTGTTAAGCAAACCGTCGAACACTTTCGCCACGATCGTGACTAGCGAGATTGTCCTGTAGTTACTTTTATCAGCGAGGTCTCCGGATTTATTTTTCACCACAGGTACAACCACGGCTTTCATAAGATCCGATGGCTAATAAGAGTGGCTCACGCACAGTGATAAGAACATTGCTAAGACCCTGAAGATATGCGGGCCAGCATATTGCAGGTGCTCAATACTGAGCCCGTCGTGCCCCGAGGATTTGGCTCTCGTCATGTTCCTAATCAGCCGCCCGATCAGCACCAGGCCCGAGAGTCGACGGCGCGTAGTGTTCCACGCGCGCCTCAAAGAGTTGTCAGCAAAAGGACGGGGCCTGCCACGGCCAATGCCTGCCCGGGGGTTGAGGATAAATTCGAAAGAGTTACCTCGCCCCTGGGCACGTAGGGCAGGGAGAAACAGGGGTGGGTTTTAGTCAGTAAGAGTCTAACACGCCATTCCGCTCCACCCTAGAGCGGAAGAAGTCATAAGATGATTTCCCACCCCCCGAAAAAAAAAAAAAATATCTAGACGCTTTCTAAAACATTAAGATAAAACTCGCCATTGTGCTTTAGGTAAAAAATTAAATTATTTTAAATATTTTTGATATCATTAGAAAGTTAACAAAATTAACTTTCAAATGACATACCACAATCTATAGTTCATTGCATATAAATTGTAAAAAAGGTTTTGAGCTACGTGCTATGAAGTGATTCCAGTTTATTGCTCGCCAGTGTATTTATTGAAATAAAAGAGAGGAAGAAGTATTTATTCGTCAATTAAAACAAATACAGGTACGGATTCTGTTGTGCACAAACCTGTGAAGCCCCATGGCAAAATCCGGGTTGTCAAATTAAACCCCGAGGACAACCCGGGTTGACAGCCGATTTTTTTTTTTTTAATTATTCTCTATAATTTTTTTTTTTTTTGGTCCGACTCACCGGTGAGTTTCGGGGCTTTACAGGTTAAACTTAATTTAGGCTATTAATATCTTTTTCTCTCTTGTAAAAAAAGAAAGAGACGGACGTAAATTAGAGCTGTCAAATTTAGTGAAGCGCAAGGCGTAAACTAACTAGTTTACGCCTTGCGCTTCACTGACTAAACATCTCTAACTTAGTTCATAGCTATAGCCGTCCTTTTCTGGCACTGCCTTTTATTAAAAGATAGTGATTCTCTAATTTTAGTTTAGTTATTGAACAAGAGCATTGGCACCATTGTCTTACATTAAGACATGAAACGGGGTAAGTCTTCTGGACATGACGGCATACGCATAGAACACCTGTGTGGTGGGAAATCATCCAATGACATCTCCCGCTCTGGGTGGAGCGGGAGGGCGTGTCAGACTCCTACTGACTAAAACCCACCCTTGTTCCTTCACTGCCTGAGTGCTCAGGGGTGCGGTAACTGGTTTTAAGAATTTATCCGCTACCCCTAGGCATGCAGGCACCGGCCACGATGGGCCCCGTCAGTGGTGGCTGACAAACATCTCTTTGAGGCACGCGTGGAACACTACGCGCCGTCGACTCACGCGCCTGGTGCTGATCGGACGGCGAGCTACCCACTGCTCGCCGTCCGCAGGCCCGGGTCTACGGTGGCCGAAGATCGTCTCGCGACGTCCTACGCCCAGTGCCTCTCCTGCGGTGGTAGCGGCCGGGGCCGTGAGGGCCACTCCGTGGAGCTTACCTCACGCGTCCCGCCCCGCTTTCGCGAGCATTACTGCTTCACAGAAGGCGAATACTGCTTCCCATTCCCTCTCGCTCCGTACCATGGCCTGAAACAGGGCCGGGCGCGACAGGTAAAACGACGATATCTCTAAAGTTCCGATAGGTAGCGCTTTATAAGTTATGTCTTTGGAATCGTCATTAAATTAGCTAACCGATTATGTATAAATTAGTATAGTTTTACCTTGTAATGTATTAGTAATATTGTAATGTGTGTTCAGTGTGAGGGATTTTTCCCTGTTTCCTGTGTAAAGATCATTATAATTAAAAAAATAAACCATTATTTCAAAAAGTTATTGTTTAATTTACATAAATACACCTTATTGCACATAAATTAATCAACATAACACACCACGTAACACATTTATTTTATCCTAGAAGCATAACAGAAACATGACGTCATTCACACATGCCGATTGCCGAACAAAATAATAGTATGTTTACACTTCTATTCTGAGAATGCTATATGCCTAGTGGCTTGGGATAGTAATTTATAATAATGTTTGGTTCACATACTTATCACACACAAAGTGTCAGCTGTTAGATCTGTTAAGTTTATTAGTATCGGCTAACCAAACAAACACTTGAAAACTAGCGAAAAAAACACCTTCTCAAACTTTTGATCACAGTTTAAATTCTTTTGCCTAAATTTAAAATACAAATTAACATTCTACATTTTGAAGATATTTACAAATCGATAAGCATAATAAAAAGGCATGCTGCCTAACAAAAACATTACACAAATCAACAATCAAAACCAACAAATTCACTAAAAATTCACAATCAAAACACAAGTACCTAATCAAGGATCAATTAAAATATGGATGCGCCCAATACTGTCATAACTAAATAAGATAAAAATTATTTATAAGATAAGTTATGCCTGTTAGCGTATATATTATGTATTTAGTATATAAATAAAAATAATAAACAAAATTAAATAAAGCATTTCAATAGACGAGAATCTTATGGAAAAGTTGTGACAGACAGACGAACAAACAAAAAAACACACCTATATTTTCAGTTATAATACGTTCAACATACCGCACCTTCGGTGCAACAAAGTCACAACAGCTCATTTTTAAATTTTACAGGAGAAGACTTTTAATTTTTTTTTTCTTCATGTTATTCCTCATTTTGGGATAACTATTTATAGTAGGTTTGAAATCTTTACATAATTAATTGTTTATTTAGTTGGCTATAGTTATACGTAAAAATCTTGTATTTCATTACCAAAAAAATCCTAATAAAAGACATAACATAAAAAAGTGTCCTGAATTGTGACTTTGTTGCACCAGATACGTTTTTGTTAAAAACAGATACGTTTTTGTTGCTCCAACAAGTGAGAATAACAATGGTCACAAATACTTTTGTGTGGCTGTAGGTCCAACGTAAGTACGTAAAACACTCGGCGGGCGCGGGGGCACTACTGACCAATGAAACGTTGTCGGCCCAAAACGCATGGAATAACCGCCAATAACCACAAAGGCACCTGCGTCATCTAGTATAATTTCGAGATACTTTTGCGGATGTCTTTGTTGCCCCAAGTATAGGCATGGTTCAGAATCAATTTGGCATACTTAGCTCGATTTTGCAGTTTTGGCTATTTGTGACTTTGTTGCACCGAAGATGCGATACATACGTGCAAATAAAACATGCAACCTCCTTCTTCTTCTGAAGTTGGTTAAAATCACAAATAAAAAAACATAGCAACAAAAAATATTCTAATTGAAATCAGGAATGTCGTATCCATAATTTTTATTATTCGGCAAAATGTACAAAGATGGCGGTTTGGATGCCCTTGAACTCGTAGTCCAATTCCCGATTCGGGAAATTTTGGGGTTCTCAATTCGTCTGTATGTTTTTTTTTTGTATGTTTGTCACGCGATATCTCCGCCATTTGTAAATCGATGTTGATGATTCTTTTTTTGTTTGGTAGGTCATACTTCAGAGGTGGTCTTATATAAATTTTATCGAAATCGATTCAGCACTTTTTGAAAAAATCAACATAAACAAAAAATATGTAGGTATACACAGATGACGTTTTGGTTTTCTCCAAATGTTTAAATTTCATGTTATTGGGGTTATGCATTCGGGCATAAAGTTAATATTTAGTTTTACTTCTGGGGTACAACAACTAAAAAGTGAAAAATATAAAATCTTTTTTGCAAAAAATGCAATCGACTTCTAAAATTAACAAATTAACTTTATTTTCGGAAGTTGGTGTCAAATAACGAAGAAACAAAATATAAACACCGACTTCCGAAAATAAAGTTATTTTGTAATTTTTAGAAGTCAGTTGTATTTTTTGAAAAAAGTTTACAATGTTACGCAACCAAAATACGATTATATTGAAAGTAAATGTCTATTATCAATAATACGATACATGTAAACATACGTAAAAGCCACTGTTTGCATAATTATTTAATAATGTGCGTCAGACGCCCGCCACATCGGCTATCGATGTTTGTTGAAATTACTATTTCTGTCCGAAATCTTTATCAATAATTACACTGTTTATGCACTCAAAAATGTTTATTACTTACCTACCCAGGTATGCTGATATCTGCAGGAATCGCACTTTAAGGCGCTATTAACTGCCAATGACCTTGAGTGGTTAGCTTGCGTGTTCTGTGCTGAGCTCACACGCGTCGTTCCTCCACCCAGTAATAGGACTCGCCCATCAAGGAGCGCTGTCTGAAATTAGACGCATTACTAATTTATTATACTAAAACACGTATACTAAAATATAAATAGTTAAATGGTCTTTAAAATGGTGAAGGTTTATAAAAATACGCTTTATAGTTTTTGTGTGATTTTCAATTTTTATCTGCGTTAGACATAACTTTACAAATTAATTACACTATGTTATAAAAATATAATTTAAATTATTCACATATCAAATTACGACGGATATTGTCTAAAGTAACATATATTTTTTTCAAAGAAATAAAATTTGTCTTTTAGACGTGATGTTCAATTAAAAACCATTAGAAGTCGTCTAACTGCGCCAACAAACAATCACGTATTTTAAAATATTCGGCGACCAGTCGGAGCACGCGCGAAAACTCGACAGTGGCCATGCGCAGACCGATATTGTTTGGTTCATTGCGCGTCATTCGTTCATTGTGCCAACTGGACAAAAACAAATATATTATTATCTTTCTTGTTTTGTCTCGTATACTCTGTGCAAGATTGAGCAGAATAAATACAGTTTAAATAATCAAATTGACGTCAAAAAGTCAAGATGGTGACCCAATTTCTGAATCGGACAGGTGTCAGAATGGGGATTTTGATAGTTAGCCCGAGTTGGGAATTTGGTAGCAGAGAGGGCAACCAGTCCTACTACGTTAGGTGGGCGGGTGCCATGTCGGGTGCATTCAGGTTGGAGTGCGGCGTAAGGGCAGGGGGGGCTTAGCTCACCCAGGCTCTTCAATATGTATGTCAAACGGCTGATTGTGAGCTCAGCAACACTCAAGTCAACCAACTTGCTTCGTTGACGGATAGTGTAAATAGAATAGTATAGAATAATAATAAAAAAAAATAAAAAATAAAATAATAATAAAATAAAAAATAAAAATAATAAAAAAATAATATAATATTAGTTAGCTACTTTGTTAGATGTATAGCATGCGTAGTTAACGGCTTTGTGATGTGTCTTTTTACACTCTGTATAAACGATCTACCGAAGACTATAAGCAGACTATGTGTTTTATTTGCAGACGACATCTCGTTACTCACTACTTGCCAAAATAACAGATAATAGAGACAAAATTGAGCCCCTTCTTTCTTCAGTAATCAATTTAGATGGATAACCATAATCTAGACGTTTCGTACCTGTAAAGCAGCACGGATTGGACATTGGACCCGAAGATCTTCGGGTCAGTTTTCGCGGCTGCCAAACAGGTCTCAGCTGCGCAAAAGTAGCTCGGGCATTGGCGTTCCGTGAAGCGATGACGCTTCCGATGTAGGTTTTGTGGAGGCGTTCCACTATCCTCTGTGCTTATCAGCAACGATGAGGAATTCTTCACACCAGTTCTCATCTCTTGGGTCTTCCGGATATTTATTTTGAGATCAGTTTTGGCCGCTTCCTGACGTAGATTGTTTAATTCCGCTTGCATGTCGGCGTGGGTATGACCCAGCAGGCATACCTATTTTGAATATGCTTTTAATTTTTGACATCACGCTTTTTTTTTTCTTTATTTATATTTAGGGGCATCATGCTTTTATTTTTATGTATTTGACTTTAATTTTATTTTATACTATCGCAGGAACCCAGTTACTGTGTAATAATTAAGTAACTGGGTTGTGGTGGTCAGATAGGCAGTCGCTCCATGTAAAATACTGGTATTTAGCTGCATCCGGTTAGACTGGAAGCCGACCTCAAGTTAATTGGGAAAAGGCTAGGCAGATTGATTTTTGTCTTTAATTTTTGACATCATGTTTTTATTTTAATGTATTTGACTTTTGTTTTTTTTTACGATGAATTTGACTTAATGTTATGGTACGGTTCGTACACTTGCAGAGTGGTTATTGTTGAGGAAGCGCGAAGAGAAAAGATCACTTAGTTCCTGTCAGGTTTATTACGTACTAGCGACCCGCCCCAGCTTCGCTCGGGTACAAATTATACATATAAACCTTCCTCTTCAATCACTCTATCTATTAAAAAAAACCGCATCAAAATCCGTTGCGTAGTTTTAAAGATTTAAGCATACATAGGGATATAGGGACAGAGAAAGCGACTTTGTTTTATACTATGTAGTGATAGTGATAAACATGTTTCCAAGTAAAACTGTTGACGATTCCGTTCTCTAATGTTAGTCACCGTGTTGAGCAGTTAATCGCGCTTGTATATTTATTGTAATGCATTTGTATCTATAGTACTAAAATATATACGTACGTATTGTGCATGGCACTGCTTCATTGCAATTTTTTTTAAATAATGTTTGTTTAGATATACGCAAAAAACGTATAATGCCCTGCGTGTGCAATTTTACAACACGTTTAGGATACTATTGTCGCTGCCACGTTTCTGTAGCGCGTCAGAGATGTTTGCAGCAGCGCGTACTGGCGACTTCTTTGCGATCATGCGTCGGAGAGCTGCATCGCTGCTGCGTCGGTTGTGGGACAGCGACAACGGTCTCCTGAGCATTGTTGCAAGTAAGGTTGAAGGCCACCTGCTGGGGCACCTGTGTGCAGTGCATGTATTGTTACCAGGTGTCTCCAGAAGGTGGAATATAAATTGATTAAGTGTTAATATTAATTTAATTATGTTCGTGTTTCATGGTCCAATAATTGTACTTAAATAGTTTTAAGTACTTAATACTAACACATAAGGGTATGTACCTGAATTAAATATAAATAAATAATGTATTTCAAATGTTTTGATTACTGCTGGAATATTTAAAAATTATTTATTTTTTTTTTAAATCTTGATATGCACGCGTTTGATCACTATCTCACCTGATGGTAAGCAATGATGTTGTCGAAGATGGAGCACGCTTGCCTAGAAGTAACCTATTCACTCTTGACTTAAAAACTCCTAGGTTGTAGCTATCAGGAAACACAGACTCCGGCAGGAAATTCCACTCCCTAGCTGCACGCACAATTAATGTCTTCTCAAAACGTTTTGTGCGTGTGGATGGGATGTTCACCATGTACCGGTGGCACATCGCCGTACGTCTTGTGGTCCGATGATGAAACGGGCTTGGCGGAATCAAATTATGCAATTCCATCGCACACTCCCCAAAATGCAACCGATAGAAAACCGACAGGCTAGCAACTCGGCGTCGATGCTCAAGACTTCGGAGCTTCGACTCGACGAGCCTATCATTGCCGATGATCCTCTTGGCTCGTTTCTCAATTGTAATTTATAAGTAATTCATTTTAATTTTTTTTTCTAACTGTATGTGCTGTGTCCTATCAGCGTCCATAATTGTACTTACTATTAGCTTTATGTAACATCTAAAAAACACTATGGAATGTGAACAATACCTAAACGAATATAAATGAAACCGACAGGCTAGCAACTCGGCGTCGATGCTCAAGACCTTGGAGCTTCGACTCGACGAGCCTATCATTGCCGATGATCCTCTTGGCTCGTTTCTCAATTGTAATTTATAAGTAATTCATTTTAATTTTTTTTTCTAACTGTATGTGCTGTGTCCTATCAGCGTCCATAATTGTACTTACTATTAGCTTTATGTAACATCTAAAAAACACTATGGAATGTGAACAATACCTAAACGATTATAAATGAAACAAAGTCACTTTCCGTGTCTGTCTGTTTTTCCACGAAATCCTCCTAAACCACGCAACAGATTTTGATACAGTTTTCACTACTTAATAGGTTTTTTTTTTTAAACTTTGACCCACACTAGGAATTACTCCTGTATCGTGGGTGCGTTCACAAACATGTACACTCACATACACAAGACACCCAGACCCGGAACAACTATCTGCAGATCATACAAATATTTGTTCCGTGCGGAAATCGAACCCGCGACACGCAGCGCAGCAGCCGAACGCTCAACCACTTCACCAACCATGTCGTCAAATCTACTTTGCACTCGTGTGAAGCCGCATAAGTGTTTAATATTTTAATGTTGTGGTTGTCTGTAAGTATTGGAATTCGTGGCAAAAGTAATAACAGCCGCACGGGTCGATCCATCAGGTTAAGCTACGCTTGCCAGGGTTGGTCCATGGATGGGTGACCATCTTTAGGGGAGAGTGTGTATGAAAGAGCCAAGCTTTGAAAGAGCCGATGCAATTATCTCCCACTTAAAAAAATCCTACCATAATTCAATTTTACTCTTTGTATGGCAACACTGGACAGCTGCCACCCACAGATATTTGACATTTCTAGGAAATCAAATGGCGTCGTAGGACTGCATTGAAAATTTTGAAGCCAAAATGTAAGTATTTTTGGGTTTACTTAAGTTTTATTGACAAGAAGTGTAAAGCATAGGTTGACAAAACGAATATGTTGTATTGTTATGCATATAGTTGGCATTATTTTACGCAATTATTATTGTTATGATGTTAAGGTAAATTAGCTGTAATTTAAGATTATATTTTTTAATACAAAATGTTTTGAAAGAGCCATTGTCTAGTCTATGAAAGAGCCGGTTCTTTCATGACACGAAAACTGGCTCTTTCAATATACTACTAGCTTTTAGTTTAACATTACCGTCTTTTTGATACCTATTTAATATTGTTAATCTTTCAGACTAGAAAAACATGTCTTTGCGAGCCTCAGCACCGAAAAAACGGCAAAGACCCACAACTGCAGTAATAGAAGAGGCTGTACGAGAAGTGATTGCAGAAAATCAATCCATAAATAAAACAGCAGTAGCATTTGGGATATCAAGAGCCTATTTGGCGAAAATTATTAAGAGGGCTAAGAATTCTGAGGAGGAGTATGTGCATCGCCCAAATATAGGTAACAAACGCATTTTTTCTAAAGCTCAAGAAGACTTATTGGTGTCATATCTTAAAACTGCGTCTAAAATGTGTCACGGTTTGACGAAAAAACAAACACGGGAATTAGCTTTCCAGTATGCAGAGGCAAATGCTATCTGTCCAGAAAAATGGAATACTGACAAAATTGCATCTGTGGAATGGCTCCGAGGCTTCATGTCGAGACACAAAGATTTGTCAGTCAGAAAACCCGAGAGCACTTCTTTGTCCAGGGCGACAAGTTTTAATAAGACGAATGTTGGCATATTCTTTGAAAAGCTGACCAGCATTTACGAAAAGTATAATTTCCCACCACACATGATCTTTAATACAGATGAAACAGGATGCAGCACCGTTTCAGCTCCTCCTAAAATCATCGCTGAAAAAGGCTCGAAACAAATTGGGCAGGTTACTTCGGCCGAGCGTGGTACGCGCGTAACCACTCTGTTTTTTATTAATGCTGCAGGTGGCACTATACCGTCTTTATTTTTCCACGCGTGAATTATAAAGACCATATGTTAAATAATGGGCCTTCAGGAGCACTAGGTTTAGCACATGTTTCAGGCTGGATGACTGAAAATAATTTCATGAAGGCTATGGAACATTTTGTGAGCCATGTTAAACCATCAGAAGAAAATCCAGCATTGGTTTTATTGGATAACCATGCCTCCCATGTTAATCTCCGTGTAATAGAATTTGCGAGAAAAAAAATTATAAAAATGCTGACTTTTCCACCACACTGCAGCCATAGGTTACAACCTCTGGACGTCACGGTATATGGGCCATTCAAAACGAGATATCGGATAGCTATGAATGAGTGGATGCTTTCGAATCCTGGTAAAACTGTAACCATCTACCAAATTGCGCAGTTTGCTAGAGATGCTTATTTAGCAGCTTTTAGTCCGCAAAATGTGACTCAAGGTTTCATCAAAACTGGCATTTATCCTTTGAATTCCAACACATTTTCTGATGATGACTTTCTTGCATCATACGTGAGCGACAGACCTAATCCAGTTTCTTTTGATGATTCTACGCCAGAAAACGTAAGATCAACAACACCAGGGTGCAGCACTTTTCATATTAACACTTCAGAAGCTTCTGGAATTCCAAATGTTGGATCCATACCCACAGATAGTTTGATTGACAACATCCCATTGCCAGAAAGTTTACAGCCATCAACATCAGTATTACAACAAATTACAAGTCCTGAAATTGTAAGACCTTTGCTAAAATCAGGACCCAGAAAGAATTCTAAACCTAACAATCGTAAAATGACTTCAGCTATAATCACGGATACACCTGAAAAAAACAAAATAGAAGAAAAAGAAGGTAAAACCAAGTCTAGAAAACCAACTGTTAAGAAAATGACTACAAAACGAAATATCAGAAAACTAAATTCTAAAAAACAGGATGATTCCAGTGACACTAGCGCCAACATATCTTTGCATGATGATACATCATTAACAAGCTCAGATGATGAAATAACTTTATTAGAATTCAAAAATCAGAATAATTTGCAGGAAGATAAAAATAATTGTATTGTGTGTAATGGACACTATTCTCTAAGCAAAGAAGAATGGTACCAGTGCAAAATATGTGGAGGATGGACACATGAGTCTTGTGGTAACAAAGGAGTGATTAATTTCTTCTGCCAAAAATGTTTTTAATTGTTTTACCAGAGTTTTAGAAAACTGTTATTAATGATTAAGATTATATTGTAAGATGATTATTTGAGACTGATCAAAAGCTGTGATTTTAGTTATGTTTAATTTTGAGTATTTTAAGAGATATTAAAAATGTCGAAAAACAAGTTTGTTTATACAAAGTGGAATCTGGCTCTTTCATAGCACACGCTAGCTCTTTCATTGACAGATTGTTTTGAAAGAGCCAATTTCCCAATTTTTTTTTAGTAGCTATATTTCCGATTTCTTACGTCGTTACCTATTTTTTTTTTAATTTCAGTACCTTAACTATTAAACTAATTATTTAAAAAAAGTACTTTTATTTAAAAAAAACGGCCTAAAAGTATTTTTTTGAATACTTTTTAAAACAGGCTCTTTCATGCACACTCTCCCCTACATACCGAGACTCCTTCGTGCCTCGGAAAACACGTTAAGCCGTTGGTCCCAGCTGTCAATCGTGGATCTTTGACAGTCATTACGGGTCGTCAGAAGCCCGAAAGTCTGACAACCAGTCTTACCAAGGGGTATCGTATTACCTATCCAATTACAGGGTTGTGGAGGTCAGATAGGTAGTCGCTCCATGTAAAATACTGGTATTCAGCTGCATCCGGTTAGACTGGAAGCCGACCTCAAGATAGTTGGGTAAAGGCTAGGCTGATTAATTGGTTGTCTGTAAGTATGGCAGCCCTTGAATGGTTGTTTAATAATTTAGCTATAATTAATGTAATTGAGTGTTTTTGCTAGTAAGACTGAGGGCTACTTGATGCGGCAGGGCACTTGAGCGCTGTACATGTGTTGTTGCCAAGTGGATCCAAAAGATGGCAGTTTGTGTGCTGTTTTGTATTGTGTTTGTGTCTATGTCTAAGTCTGAGTGTATTATACTAACATAGTTTAAGTAATTACCTACTAACAAACCCTATGGGATGTTTATCCTGATCTAAATGTCAATCAACAAATAAATAAAAAAGTGCGTGTGTACTTATGTACGCACGTAAGGAGTTATACTTCTTTGGCGTAACATGATAAAAAACCAAACTGTCACAAAGTTTACAAAAGGAAAACAATCATTCTTCATGAACCACAGACCATAGCTAACTTCAGGGTGTCGGTTCTAGCTAACTTCAGGCGGTAGGTTTTTTGTGAAGGTGTGCGCGCTCACCGAAAAAATTTACTCTCATAATTTTGCCCTAACGCGCCAAAAGAATTATAACTTCAATAAAACACAAACACAAATGAAATACTCATACAATGCTTATCTACCGAGCGACCGAGTGCAGACTACAGTAGTGTTATCTATGACAAATATATCAAATATTATACGTACCTTTAGGTCCACGAAATGGTGCACTATACGAGTATAACACACGAGTCACAGTCTTGCGAGCTGTGCCTGATGCAGTGTATTCATGTTCAGCTCAGAAAGAAATTGCACGGCACAATAATGAAAAGATAATTTAGAAGCGTTCACAGCGCAGCTAGTGTGGTGAGGGAATAAATGTATTATCTACATGTTTATTATCTTATCTATTAGAGGGCATATAGACTAAAATACAATGGTCACGTTGAAAAGTACTTGCCGTGTGTGAGAACTGGAACGGTATGGTTGGAGGTGTAATTACTTGGTCAGTTGTCAGCTGTCGTCTTTACTTTTTAACCGGCTTTCGAAAAAGGAGGTTCTATGTTCGACTGTATGTATGTTTTTTTTTATGTACTATGTCCATCGATTTCTCCGTCAGCTGTGGGCCGATTTCCAAAATTCTTTTTTTATCCGATAGAATATACTCCCGAAATTGCGTCAGCGCTTTTTGAGAAACTGAACGAAACCGAAAAATACGTATACGATGACGTCTTTGTTTTCTCCAATTACGAGTAGGTACGTTTAAATTGCACGTTCCATGTTATTGGAGGTTTTAGTTCTGGGGTATAACAACTAAAAAATAAAAAATAAAGACTTTTTTTACAAAAAAAACAACCGTCTTCCAAAAAAGAAAAGACACTTAAAATTAAAAAATTAATTAAATTTCGGCAGTCGGAGTCAAATAACGAAGAAATAAAAATACAAACACCGACTTCCGAAATAAAAGTTATTTTTTAATTTTTAGTGCATTTTCTTGTTTGGAAGTCGGTTGTTTTTTTTGTAAAAAAGGTTTTTATATTAATATATAATACCGTGTTTATTTTAACACCAGATAAACAAAAAAAAACCTAATAACGTACACATTGTACTTGTTATATTCTTCTTAATTACTCACTTGAGAACAGGAATACTAGGTCTGCTAGCAGTGTATGTGTATAATCTATGGTGAGAGCGCTGGTTTACTTGACTTTTGCCTTGAAGCGTTCGGTACCACGTCGCCCGTACCCCTGCGCTTGCCGGTCTACTATTGGCTGTCTGATACTCCTAATTTACCTTCGACCAATAGCGAGCCTGATTACAGTCAATGGCTTTCTGGTTCCGAAAACGGTTATTAACTTTCTTGGGACTTAATACATATGCTTATATACTTGTCTTTACTGTGATTGGTGCGTTGTTATCGTAAATTAAACGTGCTGATTGGTTAAGTTCGCTGTCCGTTACATTTATCATTATTGCGTATTGCAACATTAATAATAATAATAAATACCTAATACTAACACTACAAAAAGCTGCCATATTAAACACTTGCCGAATAGTTAGAAAATTTTTACAACTAGATTTAGATAACAATGTCACTGCAGTACAAAGCAATTTACCATCTGAAAGAAATAACTAGGATCTCACCTTGGTTCACACCCGTGAGATTCTAGCAAATACCAGGTTTTAACCTGAGAAAAACGAAGTTTAAAAACATCATAATAAATAAATTTATTGACATAAAAGTTGTGCATAAATGTGAATCCCCTGGTCCCTAAACTAGTGTTAACTGTATCATAAGGACCAGTGTCTTCGCCTGTTTAAGTTATTACAATAAATAAAACAAGTAAACAATAAATTAAAAATTAAAGTAATAAAAAAAAAGAAACATTTAGGTCTAGGAATTGAACATTTACATTTGTGTGTGTGTGTGTTTGTGTTTTATGTGTCTGTGTAGTGTGTGGGTGTTTTGTGTTTGTGAAGTTATACATATTAATTTACCCATTGGAAGTCAAGTTTTCGACGTCACCATAATCGTACTGCTTAAGCCAGATTATCAATTTGGTTTTAAATTTTTGGACAGTGTACGTCTTGCAGTCTTTATTATTTTTTAGGAAAATATTATATAATTTAGGGGCTAGTACATTAGTATGCCGTTAGGACATTAGTAATCGAAAATCGATTGTTCGATTACTTTTAGACAAAGTTATAATCGATTACATTTTCATAGTAACTCAGCAAATAAGCTTTACAGGTTTGTCATAGGAAAATATTTATACATTACTGGTAACATCTTGTTACCACAAGTTGTTATCATCAGCTGTTATCTTATTCTTCTATACAAATAAATTTAATTGAAGTGTCTGTCTATTGTAGTTGTTGTATTTCTACAAGATAACCCATTTTTAGGGTTCCGAAAGACCGAATGAAAATAAGGAACCCGTATGGGTGGTAAAAAACGGAACACTGGTGTATCTGTCTGTCACAGCCAATTTGCTCCCAATCTATTGGACCGATTGAGTTGAAATTTGGTACACATATGAATTTATGACCCATACACGGACGTGTAGCGTAAATAAATGAATTTTAATATCGGGGTCACTTGTGGGGGCAAATCGAAAAATATGAATAGATTGCAGGAAAACCTGCAAGAATTTTATGGTTTAAATAAAACATGTTTAAGGTGGAAGCGCCAGGGTAGCCCGCGAAATGCAAATATTCTTAAATTTTTTTGTAATTTGCAGGTCAGTGTCAGGTTATATCTTGGTCAAAATTTGATTTGTGGCCGTAGGAAGTATGCATTTATAATCATCAATGCAACTGTTTCAGTTAGAATTGCTGTCAAATGTAAGTATTTCTGAAATCATGACATTTGGCATCAATTCTACCTGAGAGAGTTGTATTGATGATTTAATGATTACAGTACTATAAATACTCAATACTCAATACTCAATACTCAATATCTTTATTGCTTTTCCATAAAATATAGGTATGCTTAGGTGGTATGTGTTTATAATAGGGATTGTTATGGACCCTGTCGGGCACAGCAGAAAGGTAGAAGAGAGGAAGCTCTATTTTAGGTAGTTATTAGATTTATATGAACTATATCGTAACTTAAAAAATAATCAATTAATTATTAAATTTAATTTTATAACCGTAGCTGGTATAAGTTTTATTTTTAGTAATGATTATATGTAGATTAATTTCTTCAATTTAATTCTATTATTTCTGTTATTTTTTCTTTTATTTATATTACTATTATTTACAAAATATTCATTTATGGAATAAAAAAATTTGTTATAGATACTGATATTTAAATGTCATTCAATTTAATTCTGTTATTTATATGTCAATTATGTAATGCTAATAATTAAATGTCATTCAATGTACTTAATTCTATTATTTACATGTCAATTATTTAATACTAATATTCAAATGTCATTCAATTTAATTTAATTCTATTATTTATATGTCAATTATGTAATACTAATATTTAAAAGTCATTAAATTTAATTCTATTATTTATATGTCAATTATGTAATACTAATATTTAAATGTCATTTTAATTTAATTCTATTATTTAAATGTCAAATAAGTAATACTAATATTTAAATTTCATTCAATTTAATTCTATTATTTTTATTATTTAAACTTGTCATTAAAATATTCATCTATGGAATAATAACATTTGTTTGTCAGAAATTCTTTAATCTTTTTTATAAATATATTTAACTTTTCCTCTTTCTTTAATAATTCGGGCAGTTTGTTATATATTTTTATAGACATCACATAGGGACCTGTAGAATGCATTTTTAACCTGGAGGTTGGTAGATTTAGTCTAGATCGGTGCCTGAGTGCGTAACGTGATTGGATGTCTTCGCGTTTTTTATAAAACTCATGATGCTTACGAACGAATTTGCATGTTTCTAAAATGTAGATACTGGGGAGGGTTAGAATGTTGTTTTTTAAAATAAGGTTTGCAGCTGTCAGTTTGATCAATATTTGCCAAAATTCTAATTAATTTTTTTTGTAGGGTAAAGAGTGTAGGTGCATCTGTGCTATTACCCCAGAGGGTTACGCCGTAACTTAGCCATGCATTAGCATACGCATAGTAGGTGGTGAGAGCAGTTTGTAAGTTGGTGGTCTTTTTTATTTCGCGAAGAGCATACGAGAACTTTGAAAGTTTTGCACGGGTTTTTTGTATTTGTGATTTCCAGTTAATATGTTTATCTATTGTAAGTCCAAGTAATGTGCATTCGTCAATGCTTTCCAATTTTGAACCATTAAATTTGAAATTCAAGTATAATGGTGCTTTTTGGTAAGGGTGGAAAGTCATTAATTTAGTTTTAGTGTAATTAATTTCTAGGTTATGCGAGTTCATCCAGTTACATGTTTTAGTGAATGTGGAGTTAAGTATTTCCTCTACATTTGTGTTGTTGCGACATGAGACTAGTAGGGATATATCATCCGCGAACAAAACACACGGTCCCTCTATGGTTTTCGGTAAGTCGTTAATATATATGAGAAATAGTAAACACCCTATGACACTTCCTTGGGGGATGGAGGCGTTAATAGTTTTACTACTTGACCGGATTTTTTCTATTTCTCTACTATTTTTATTAAAGTATTCAATTTCAACTACCTGTTCTCTATTGTGTAAGTACGACGAGAGCCATTCATGGGCTTTCCCGCGAATTCCTATTCCGTATAATTTGTTAAGCAGTATTTTAAATTGTACCTTATCATAGGCTTTGGTCATGTCTAATAGTATTCCTATCGCGTACTCTTTGTTGTTTATAATATTAAGGGCTGCCTGGATGTATTTGTACACAGCTAATGTAGTAGAACGATTTTTCCGGAAACCATTTTGACAGTCGTTGAATATATTAAATTTTTCGCAAAAGGTATAAATACGATCACACATAGCTTTTTCGAAGATCTTTGAGGCTGAGGGCAATAGAGCTATTGGGCGGTAATTGTTAGGATCACTTTTTGTGTTTTTTTTATGAATCGGTTTAATTAAAGATTTCTTTAGCAATTCCGGGAAAGTGCCTTCTGTAAATGACTGATTTAATAAAAGATAAAATGGCAAGGTAAGTTCGTTCGCGCATTCTCTCAATAACATAGGTGGTATGTCGTCTATACCGTGACTTTTTTTATTTTTCAGGTTTTTAATTATTTTATTTACTTCCCAAGCATCTACTGGGCTAAGGAACATGGTATTCTCCGTGGGGTTTAGTACTGAGGTTACGTCCAGTTCACTGCCAGATGGATTGCTGCTGTTTTCTCCTATAGACGCAAAAAAATTGTTAAAGATATCAGCTACTTGTTTAGGTTCACATGTGGTACATTTCCTTTTTTGATTTTTTATTGGTTCTCTCATTTATAATGCTCCACATTGTTTTTACTTTGTTGTCGGATTTCTTTATTTTGATATGTATTGTATTTTTTTTGCCATTGTAACAGATTTTTTCAGTATTTTTTCGTATTTTTTATAATATTGTGTAATTACTTGATTTTTAGTTTTAGACGAAAGTAATTTTAGCAATCTTTTGTTTTTACAGGAAACTCTAATGCCTGTAGTTAGCCAGTATTTTTTAAAGTTGGTTTTTAGTTTAATTTTACGCATAGGGATACATTGACATAATGTTAGTATATATTGTATTTATTAGTATGTAGGTATAATATACATTTGGAATTATTTATGTAGGTTTATATGTTTTGTGCACTGGATCCTACCCTCAAATGTGATCTCTCTCTATCACTCAAAGGTTTGCTGGGAGAAAACTCAACATTGAGTTAAGCTCGCCTTTGTACATGCATTGTGTAACCACTAAGTACTATGTGAAATTTTTGGTGTACAATAAAGAATTATGAATTATGAATTGATTTAAACTATTTACTAGGAGGTTGCTGAATGCATTATAATTTTCATTTATATTATTATTTATTTGTATAATGTCGTGCCAGTTTTGTTGACTTAATTTAGATTTAAATTCTTTTATGTTTGCAGAGTTATATAATCTTTTTTTTGTGTAATAGGTTATTTGTTTTGGTGTTTGGGGTATGCTTAGACTTATAATTGTTCCGTTGTGATCCGATAATCCGAATTTTTCCACGGTTACTAGCATTTTCTTGTCACTAAAATTGGTAAATATTAAATCAAGACATGTTGCGGTAGTTTTTGTAATACGCGTAGGTTTTTCTACATGTTGAGTGAATTTATATTCCAGCATGAGATCTAAAAATTGGTTAGTTTTTAAGTTATTGCCTAAAATATCAATATTAAAATCTCCACCTATAACAATGTTCAATTTACTATACTTAATATTTAAATAGTTTAAGATTAAATTAAATTTATTAATAAATATATCTTCCTCTTTTCTATTCCAATACATTGTAACTAATAAAAGGTTTTGTTTAGGTAACTCAGTAGCGCACACTTCCAGTACATATTCAGTAGACATGTTTGAGATATCATTCCTCTCTATATATTCGATTTGATCTTGTAAATACATTCTTGCTACGGTCGCGAATCATATTTTGACCAATATACAACCTGACACTGACCTGCAAATTGCATTTTTTGTTTACTGAACGGTTTTTGATGAAACCTTACAGTAATATTGCTTTTACATCAGAATAATTTGTTGGCTATAAAGTCTACATATTTGTGTATTAGTAAATTAGTATTTAAATTAGTTTTTTGTGTAATTCCACACGGGCGAAGCCGCTGGCAGAAACTAGTACCTAGTAGGTATAAAAAACCGGCCAAGTGCGAGTCGGACTCGCGCACGAAGGGTTCCGTACTTACCATTATCTAAAAAAAACAAGTATAATATTAAAAGCACAAAAAATATTTATTTAGAAAAAATAAAAAACTTTAACAATTGAAAATAATTTTAGTTAAAAAGTTTATAATCAAAAATTACGACTTTGACCTTCAATGTCTCCAGAACCAGTGGATTCCCAGGTATGGTCTAGTGGAAAAAAATGATCCAAATAATAGTTGGAATATGTGGCTTTCGGCTTCGGAAACTGTCTTTTTACACCCGATATAAAGTATACTACCTACTTTGTAAAATTACAGATTTCTAGTAGGTACTAATTATTAGGGAATATGCATTAAAAAAATATTTGTCTAGTATCTAACTGGTTTATCGATGAATATACTAAAATAGAGAACGAACAGTAAAAGCAGAATCAAAATTGATCGAAAATTAAACGAGATATAACAATTTTAAACAAATAAGTCTGTCCCTCTCTCGAAAACGCCGTTTTCTATGGCACTTGTATGGGCGTCATGTCCTTTGACGTCAAAAAACACGTCGGACTTCTCTATCTAATTATCAACTTTAAAGCTTTATAACTTCGTCGCTGATGATGATATTTTGTAAATTCCTTCATATTTGTTCACTACAGTTTTTTTATAAATCTTCAATTAAATAAATAAAAAAATATCCTGCATATTCCCTATTATCGAACACGTTTCAAACTTCGCACAGTTAACTAGTATGATTTGAACTAATTAGTAATGTAACTAGTTTTGCTTTTAAGAATTGACTGGATCTGTGTCAGGCCGAGTACTTTCCTTCTTTTTAAGCATTAATGCATTTCTTCATGTTACTGGCACGACAAAGTTTTTTTTGGCCCAAAACTTTGTCATTTTCACGGCACTGTATGCACTTCAATGCATAGTAAAGTCAAAGTCAAAGCATTTATTTCAAATAAACCATTTACAGGCACACGTCGCGGTTGGCCAGTCAAAAAGATGAAGCTAATTGCACATTCCAAAGCGTAGATCTCTATGGAGAAGAACATACACGAAACTTACTCTTTTTAACCATGTATATGTTACAAAAATTTTGGTTACATTATTCTTGTTGCTTCTAGTAAGCGAGAACAATATACAAAGTTGATACGACAGAGGGGCTTTCCTTTAAACTGCCTATACTAGGTACTATTTTCAAGCTCTGTACCAAAAATCAATTAAATCGGAGCAGTAGTTTAGTCACAAACGATTTTTTAAGTTTTGGCCTCGTTTGAACACGATGTATCTTTCCTAACAGCTGATTATGTCTATACGCACAGGTCATGCACCTTAAAACGATAAATCTGAGTATAACCTACGATACGACGCGTTGTTGCCGTTCTCACGCAAGTCACAAGTACATTTTCGCTATAAGATGGCAATGCAAACAAGGATAATGGGTATAAAGTATGGTATAAAGGGTGGTTGCGTTTTACTCTGAATTGTAAGCTATTTAGTTTGTTTGAAAAAAAAAAAATCTCATTTATTATTATTTTTATACCGTATCGAATTAATACTAAACACGTATAGTATACGTAGTTTAATTTAATGCCCCTCTGTCACATCAACGTTGTATAACAAAATACAAAAAAAAAATTCAAGAAAAAAAAGGATTAAAACATGCCTGTGGCAGATAAGAGAGACAGCGAACGTTCACGATCATGACGCGTGAATCAGCACCACTCAGTTTAACCATATAGGGAGCGTGCAGAAACTATAGATGGCACCACATAAATGTCATTGTCTCGTATTTATACAGTACAAGTTGCAGATTTCACTCACTGGATGGCAGTCTACCTTACGCGTGCTGCATGTGTGCATGATACGTGTGTGTATACATATATGGCACGGAAATGACAATGAAAAGTTTTTAAAGGGTAAAAGTTTCGAATTTACTCCACTAGATGGCACAGACTACGCCTTGCACGTTTCATATTGAAAGGAACCGAATGACCTGACACACGCGCCACCATCAGCGAGACATTTGAGTGAGCATGACAAACTCTCAACTGCCATGCTCGTCCATGTCAAAAAAGCAGTTACATTAAATGCCCCGTGGTACTCACATTTACAAAATTAGAAAAAGCCTCGAAATTATACAAAATTAGAACTTTTGAAAAGTTAAAAAAAAGTAATAATAAACATTAACTCCACAAACAAATAAAAAAAGGGATATAAAAACCATGTCTATAAAAATAAAAGGGAGAGCATCTTCCAAATATCTAGAACTAATTAGTTGACCGAAGTCGCTGTGACTGTGGAGCAGGACCGGCATTAAGCCAAGCTTTTTTATCAAGGATATATTCCTCCAATTTATAATATTCTTGTCTACATTGTGCGTTTTATATGCATGTTTAAAATTTTGTCTCATTTGTTGGAGAATGTGTAGTAGTATTTTGTTAGAAAACTTTACACAACGCCAACCACAAGAATCGTGTAATTTGCCAACCTGAACTTAATTTGATCTAAATCATCGACTTAAAAATAAACAAAGACACTGACATTAACACTGAATAAGTGATGGAGAATTTTCTCTCTTCCCCTATGGTTTTTAATTTAAAAATTAAATACATCGACACATTTTCTGCCATATAGATACATAGTTGCATAAACATACTATAAAAAATTTAAAAAAATGAATGAAATCGTGCACCGCGGCTGGTCATATAACTTGTACTTCGATCTTACTGTGTAATAATAATAGGATAGGTCGAGGTTGGAATAAAACACTCGAATACTGTAAACTGATCTATTATTTGAACTTAAAATTTAGTAACTGTATTAATTTTCTAATCCTAAGTTAATCATATTGAACTTTAAAGACATGAGCCTAACCAAACGGCGGAGACACCGACTTTTAATTCGATGTCAACGCCATCTAGTTAAGCAAAAAGACAACTCGTACAATTTTTTGCACTAAATCCTTGGGTTTCGGACTAACATGGTTCTTAACAATCATTACTTTTCCTTTGCCGTAGTTGCGTGAAGAAAGGCAGTGTCGCGTCCTCATTACGGCTAACTTTTTGTCAATTAAATCCATTTGTAAGCCCGTCTTCCCATCTGCGGCCTCAAGCTCGAGCCTTAATTTTCCGGCCGATTGTGATCTAGATGTACTTGATCGCAGCACGTGCTCAAAAATTTCAGGTTTTCCTTCGAGCTGTTCCATTTTTTCGTCATCTTGTTGCAAGGAAGCAGTCTCACATGGAGGCTTACTTTTCGCTGCATCTTTTTTTCTAGAACTCGCTAATCTGAAAAGTTCTGCCCTCTTCTTGGCGATCCTGTTACTCACAACACTACTCTTCGGGATCCTGATCATACTGTCCGTGATCTGGCTCGAAGGACCAGTTTGTAGCTGTTGTGAGTACTGGATGGATGAAAAGAACGGAACGGACGGTTATTAGGTCGAAATGCAGGTTTAATTTCTAATTATGATAGTTTACAAAAAAAGGCGCCACGAGTTCGTGCGTAGCCGACGGCGGATTTTTTTCTATGAGGATTTTGTTCTATCTGTCATGGTATTCATACACCACAGATTAACGAACCTTTACTTAGAGAGTTGCCAATCCTTAAAACTAAGCGTCAAGACAACATTAGACAAGACAATTATATAAGATTAACGAAATAGAACACCAACTAAAATCTAAAGAACGCGTCGTCAACAAACTCCAATTACTCTTAGTCCATTTAAATATTGCATCTTTATTATTTTCCAAAGTAATCACCAATTTCCTGTCAGTAATAATTTTTTTATTACAAATCATGCGCACATTTTCCAAATTATAGTGGTCAAAAAACATTATGTCTAAATAAAATGATATGGTCTCATCACAAACATTTTCGATTTTCAAACAATCACAAATATATTCAGCTGCACAGTATTCAGCGAATGTTTTGTGTATGAATATCGGGACTCCGTTTGCTACACTTACTATGATGCCAGTCTTCTCTTCTCCACTTTCCACTTTTTTTATAAGCTCTTCTATGTCTTCCAAATCTTTCTTACTAAACAGCATCCGAATATATTTTGTACGAGCATATTTGAAAACGGCATAAAACCCCATTTTTTTATGCTTTACAATAGATTTTGCAAGTTCTTCCTCGTAAGCAGTAATAACATCAGGCACATAGATATTTATTCCGTTTTTCTCTTGATACCGTCTTTTGATTTTATTTTCCAAAAATTTTTCGTAAACTTTATAGGGGTCGACATCTAGAAACCACTCCTCAAAATTATTATTGTAATTTTTTATATTATGTTCAACGTCAACAGCTGCTAGGTACAGAATTAATGGATTCAATTCACTCTGTATCGGTTCATTTGGAAAATGACTACGATATAAGCATTTGCTGCAAGTATGCATGCAGTAGCAGCAGCTGCAGCAGTCGCAGGCGTCTGTACAATGATAAGGACTTCTGAGAAATATTTCATGATGATAATTTTTATTGTATTTCCATAACGGAATGTGTGTGTTCTTAATTTTATAACTCAAATAAAGAGCAGCATTTTGAATGACCTCATAAATTATGCCGAATACAAGTTTTCTGTTGAAAGACATGTGTTCAAGTATTTTTTTAATATTCTCGAGTTGTGCGTCGTTTAGTTCTTCCAATTTTAAATTATATTCCCAAAACTTTTGCAAAAAAATTTTTCCTGAGAAGTCATCTATTTCGTAAGATGATTTCAACTTAAGTTCCTTCTCTAAGATGGTTTTTATTTCATTATACGACCTACTTGTAATCCATACTCTATGCTTACGAGGGCCAGTACTTAAAGTTTTAAGGCATTTTATGACTACGTCTGTATAATTCGGACAGATTTCATCAAAACCATCAAAGAGCAGTATCATCTCTCTCTCATAATAAAATTGAAGAAACAAATTCAATTCGAACTCAATCAGAGGGTTTGCTGTACAATTCTTAAGATATTATTAAGATATTATCAAGATATTATATCAAGAGTTAGAGTTATTATTATCAAGATATTATTATTATTAAGATATTATCTTTTTCTTCCAGCGTAATTCCGCCTTTATTTTCTTTACCAAGATTTTCGCGAAGTAAAACTTGACACAGAAACTTTAAAGTCTCTAATATATCGATGATTGTCTTTTCTGTCTTCCACTTGTTAAATTCTTCCGAATATTCCAATAAGTTTATTCTCACAATCCAAACTTCTGGTTTTAACTCCTTTGTTTTAATCGATAAGTGAGTGAGTAGTGTCGACTTGCCCATCCCAGGCTTGGCTGTCACCAGTACAATGTTGTCAGAAATCTTATAAAAATTATTGAGAGTCTCCATACAAGCAACGGTTTGCTTCATTTCCGTTTTTTTAATGCATCTTTCAATATACAAGTGTTTCATTTCATCGTAACTTCTGTTGACGATTAGTTTTCCAACTGCAATTATTTCTTCATTGATTATTTTATGCAAAACATCTCCTTTAATATACTTTTTTGATTGATTGTCGACAATGTCAGCCAATCTAACTTCTTCGTCTTGAAACATCACTCTTCTGTGATTCCTCACTCAAATTAATAAGACTATTATTATTTGACTGGCCTGTTGGTCTAGTGGTTAGTGACCCTGACTGCTATGCCGGAGGTCGTGGGTTCGATTCCCACCCAGGACAAATGTTTGTGTGATGAGCACGATCATTTGTTCTGTGTCTGGGTGTAATTTATCTATAATATGTATGTATTTAGAAATATATAAGTATGTTTATCAGTTGTCTAGTACCCATAACACAAGCTCTGCTTAGCTTGGGACTAGATGGCGTTGTGTGATAGTTGTGGCATATTATTATTATTATTATTATTATTATTACTATTCTTTTCGTCATGTACAGGATCTGGGAAATATTTCTGAAATATTTCAACAGACGCACGGTTTGTAATAATAATTGTTTTTTTGTTAAGAACCACTTCTGCAATATTTTCTAAAAATATTTGTTTATTTTTTTGTATTTTATCACATACTAATATTATCTCTTTATCATTATTTAAGTTTTTAAGCTCTTTACGCAGTGATATACGGTCTTTTGATGGTAATTCAACAATATATTTAAGATCCAACACAAAATGGTCCTTATTCTTCAAATGCTGCATCACTTTAACAACAGTCAGTTCGCTGTTCTCTGTAATGATGACATTATTCGAATGATCTTGAAAGTTCAAGGAGCTCACCGCGTCTTCAGTGAATGTGTAATCAATATGTCTTATGTTATTCCGATTCATTGCATTTATGATGCTTAACAGTGGGTCTTTAATAATATTTTTTTTTGCCTTTTGGAATAAGTCGCTTGCTCGTGTAAGATACGATGCTTTGTATGGTTGCATCCACCACTTCTGTATATCATGGTGATATTTTGAAAAAATCGCGTCAGTTTGAACTTGGAAGTAGTTTGGTTGATCATACTGGTACTCTTCTACTTCGCTTTTTAATTTTTCCTCAACGCCTTTCTCATCAGCTTGATTAGAGTAAATAATTAGTTTATTTAAAAAATCACTTGCTAAATTTTCTTCATATTCGGAACATTCTAAGGAAAGTTTAGGAAACTCGTTGCCTTTGAAATAAAATTTATATTCTAGCAAATTGGGGATTTCATTACACAATCTCTCATACAGCTTTTTAGCAAGATCACCTAGTGTTTCTTGGTTATCTGTAATTTTCATCAGTTTGGTGTTATCGTCAAGCACAAACATATTTCCGATGGCACCAGCTATACCTCCATTGAGCTGCAGGAATCCCTTTTCTAAAGAGTTATCTATAGTAACCAGGTTACTGGAATCACACTTGACTAATAAGTCTTTGATTGCCGACGCTAAATAATTTATTCTGCTCTCTATTTTGCCATCGCTTATTGTTAAATCTTTGTTACCGAACGTAACTGGAACTTTAAACTCTCGATATAATAATATTTCCCTTGCAGCCAGTTCAACTGCTTTATTTACAGTCGATGGAGGAACTTGCACTTGATTCAATTGTGGCCTGCAGTCTTTTATGAATGCTTTTTCCTTTAAATATTCCAACTGACCATTGTTGTAAGTTACGATGGTTCCTATCACTTTGCTCAGTTTTGTAACATCATTGGGCTCGGCTAAGAATTCTGACAGTAATGTCTTCACATCAGCGGACTCTTTTTTTTTAACCTTTGGAATCTCTTTAAACAAGGTATCTTTGAATAAAGTGTGATATTCATCATTGATACCAAAGAAGTCATGACGAAATGTTGCGATTCGGTGCGGAGGGAATTCTCTTTTTACTACCTTACCCTTGGATAACTTTGATTCAACCTGTAGAGGTACAATTTCAGACACATCGAATACTGTTTGAGCCAGTATGACGTGATAGCATTTCACAAGTTGATCTTGTAGTATATTTTGTAAATCATTAACTGATTTTGTATCTGATTTACTTATGAATTCAGCAATTCGTTCAGCCAATGTTGTAACTTGATCTTTTACAACAGTTTTCCGTAGTAACTCTACATCATGTACGTGTCTGTGGGGCTGCTTGGCTATGCCGCCTGTTCCAATAAGTTCTTGAAGATGAGAAGAAAAGCCACAGTCAAGTGAATCACCATTAAAGTTGTGTGTCGCGTTTGTGTATATAACAAATAAACAGTCTGTCTCTTCAAATGTCCCCCTAAAGAATTCATCTTTATTGTTAGTTTTGAAAGTCTTCCTAATTTTCAAATAACTATCTAAGTATACTGTCAAGTCATATGTTAGGGGTCGTTTCTCGTTTTCCTTGTGTTTAGCCTGTATGAACACTGCAAGAGGTTTATCATGTCCCTTTTCTTTCGCTTTGAAGCAAATATCGTCGAATGCTCCTATGTTGTTGACATTTGAAGCTATTAGAAACTCTTCAATGGTATCATCAAGAGACGCTCTAAAATATAACAAACTAATAAGTTTAGATTCGTACAGCTGTCCGCAGCAGCCTGACGTGCCTGCACGTTTCTTGTACATGGTTACTCTTCAGTCCTGGCGGCACTTCACACGCACACAGCACCAGCACAGAGGCAGGCGGCACTCAGTCACTCGGAGCACGCAGCAGCACCAAACGTAGTCAACGGCTCTCTTCGGCTGGCGATCTGTACCTGAAAATAAAAGGAATAAGTTCTGTGACTGAAATCTCCGTAACAGAAGACAGAAAAGCAGACGAGGTGTTATGTGACTAACCACACGGCTAGCTAGCGTTATCTGTGACCGAGTCACGCAGCACACTCAACGTACTTTAATAGTATTGTATTTTATTAATAATACAGGATAAAATACCCTGCCGCAGAAAAGTGAGGAGACCCGACCCCCAATAATGGTAACAGGAGAGGACAAAGAAGAGGAAAGAGTATTTTGTTAATAATATGAGCTTTACAACAAAATAAAAACTGTAGGCTGTGTCCTCAATTTTTATTTTTTAACTCGAGGATCAACCGTATGAGTTAACTCAGCATGCAACTGATTCAAGCTCGGCCAAGACGAAGACACCTCTTGCCCCCTGAGGAGAATACTCTACTGTACACATACTGCGAAATAATAAAAAGCAATGAGTGGGTACTTACGTAGATCGGTACATACAAACTACAACGAAACTGTTTAAATATAGCTTTATAATAATAATAATAAGTAATAATTTGGCCTCACCCCGCTCTCCTTGGCAAACGAGAACTGGCACAAACTTAAAGTACTGGATACTAATGACCGCAGGGAAGTATGGCAGAGCAAGGAGCTTCACGGACGCTTTTACCGGGTTCTACATGGACCCGATGTAGATCTATTAGCGTCCGTATTCTGGCTGCGCTTTGGTGACCTATTCGGGGAAACCGAAGGTTTTGTCTGTGCGATTATGGACGAAGTTATGATGACGAATAACTACCGGAAATATATTGTGAAGGACGGTACGGTTGACATCTGTCGGGCATGCCACCGGCCCGGGGAATCAATCCGACACATTATTTCTGGTTGTTCTCGTCTTGCTAACGGAGACTATTTGCATAGACACAACCTTGTAGCCAGGATTATCCACCAGCAACTTGCTCTTAAATACAATCTTGTGGAATCTGAAGTACCGTACTATAGGTATGAGCCCGACCCAGTTCTCGAAAATGGCAATATCACGTTGTATTGGGATCGATCTATCATCACTGATAGGACTATTGTTGCCAATAAGCCTGACATAGTGGTGATAGATCGACAAGAGCGTCGCACAATGATTATTGATATAGCCGTCCCTCATGACGAGAACCTCGTGAAGGCTGAGAAAGATAAAAAAACAAAGTATCTTGATCTGGCTCGCGAGGTTGTCGACATGTGGGAGGTGGATACAGCAGTCATTGTGCCGATAGTCGTGACGGCCAATGGCTTAATAGCCAAGAGCCTCGACCAACATCTCACGAGGCTCTCGTTGGGCAGTTGGATCAAGGGCTTGATCCAGAAAGTAGTACTCCTGGACACGGCTCGTATTGTTAGGAGATTCCTCTCTCAGGAGCCCTGACCACCGGTAGCTTGAACCCTATTCCCGATACCGGTGGGCTACTACTTTTTATATTTTTAAATGTTTTTGTATTTATTTATGTTTTTATATGTAAGTACCTAAATATTTGAAAATGTAAAGTGTATGTATATAAAATTAAATAAATGGAATAATAATAATAATAAGTCTTTATTTTTCAGATAACTAAGATCCAATGTGTTAGTAATTACAATAATGACTTACAGCTATTGTTAGTAAAGCGCCACGATATTAACCAATATAATGTAATAGTCACAATAAATCACCATTTATTGTGACAATTAAATTATCACCTTCCTCACCATCTTTTTTAAAAACTAAATAAAAACTTAATAATTTTTTATTTTTATTTTAAATTATTATATTTAAAAAAAAAGTTTAGTGTATTTTCTTTTTTGGATGTCTATTATGACTTCCAAAAAAAAGAAAATACGCTAAAAACATAAAAATAAATTTATTTTCGGAAGTCGGTCTTTGTATTTTATTTCTTTGATATTTGACACCGACTTCCGAAATTAAACTTAATTTAAAATTTTTAGTGTATTTTCTTTTTTGGAAGTGGGTTGTATTTTTGAAAAAAAAATTTTATGATTAACTTTTTAGTTGCTAAACCGCAGAACTAATTATTAAAGTGTACAAGGAACATGGATTTGGAACATAATTGGAGTAAACCAAAACGTCATCTGTGTACTTTTCAATTTTGTTGATTTTTTCAAAAAGCGTTTAATCAATTTCTATAAAATTTTTGTGGAACCACCTCAGCACGTGTAGCATGACCACCATAGAAACGGGTTTTGTCGACGGAAGAATAGACAAAATGACACATTGTAGAAAGATTTCTACCGTTATAAGCAAGCGATGCTAAAACTGAAGAGAAGAAATGTTTCTATTCTTCAGTCGACAAAAGTTTACAATGTAAAACATGATGCTCGGGCAGAAAAAATGTCAAGTTAAATAAAAAGAACTTTGTCATTTCATTTATTTCATTTCATTTATTTATTCATTAACAATGTACATCGTGTCTGAATGTTTTACAACTATACCTACGCAAATAATTAAAATAATAACAAGTTAATAAACACATAAATTAAATTAACACAATCTCACTACCTACATACATTAATATCGTTTATATGCATAAAAGTTCAAAATTTAAAACAATGTCAAAGAGAAAAGGAAAGTTAGTCCATGTCACTAATACCTACATACCTAATAATTTAATTTAATGTCCAATAATAATAATTATTATTATAAAATTAATTTACAATGTCCAATAACTAGGCATAAATTTAAATAAGAAAATAAATAATCTGTTTTACTCCTTAACATTCCCATCAATAATAAAAATATTTTATCTACAATTCAAGATTAATCTAAACGTGTCACATTAAACTTCACACATGCCTTTATTATCACACAATTATAATAATGGTCTAGCTAAAACACGTCAGTGAAAAACTCATCAACAGAATAATAGCATTTTTCTACCAGAAACGATTTAACTTGCTCCTTAAACTGATTTGTGTTATATAAGGACTTTAATTCCATAGGTAGTTTATTATACAACTTGACCGATTGAAAACTTGCCACATGACTAACTACTTTCATAAGTGGATGTATGTCATACCGCAAGTCCTTACGCCTTGTAGCTTCTCGTTTTTTTCTTTCTGCTGCTGTTTCGAACTTATTTAGTTTTTTCATAAGGTCAGTGAGAGTTAGAATATACAAGCAGGGCACAGTCAATATCTCTAGATCTTTAAAATACTCCTTACACGATACCCAGTGTGGAATTCTCACAATAGTTCTCAATGCTCTCTTTTGAACGACAAAAGCTGTTTTCACATTGTACGCGTAACTACCTCCCCATAGAGAAATACTGTACCTGAGCCTAGATTCCAAAAGCGAATAGTACACTACTTTTAATTGATCGATAGTGATCTCCTCTCGAAGACTTCTTAGAGCATAGCAAGCCGAACTAATTGAATTTTTGATTGCTGACAATTCCTTTTTCCAATTTAACCTATCGTCAATGTAAATACCTAAGAATTTTACGTTATCTACCAAGATTATATTTTCATTATTCACAGTCATTTCAATTGTATCCTTATTTCTTGACGTAGTTCTAAACAACATAGCATTTGTTTTACTGGTGTTTAAGTTAAGAGTGTTGATGGTAAACCAAGAATAGAAGTAAGCCAGAGCCATGTTTACTTTATCAGTTAGAGTTTTCATATCATTAGCGGATATTATTGCATTAGTATCGTCAGCAAAAAGAACAAGCCCAGCATCGACATGCTTTTGCATGTAATTAATCAAATCATTTATAAACACTATGAAAAAGATTGGCCCTAATATTGAGCCTTGCGGAACTCCTCTCTTTATGAGTTTAAGACCCGACTTGTATGCTTTTTTTGTCTATTCTTGGTAGAAGATAGAATTAACTCTTTTCCGCTGCCGCGACACCTCGCGGTTCGGCGGACGGAGCTCCGGCAGGATCTCATGGCGACATGGAGAGAGCGACTGTCGCAACCCAGCGTTAAGCCTAACCAGTTTACAGCAGAGGCCAAACTAGCTCAAACGATGCAAGGAGCTTGATATTGGCAACATTGTACTTATCAAAAATGATCAACTCCCACCTCGCAAATGGGCGTTAGGTCGGATTGTTGCTAAGCATCCAGGCGACGATGGTGTCACAAGAGTGTACAGTGTTAAAGGTGGTGACAGTGTAGTTAAGCGAAGTTTTAACAAGTTGTATCCTTAACCTATAGACATTGATGATTAATATTATAATAAAATTATGTGTAATGTTCCAATTAAACCTCAATAATTTTTACTATTGCTTGAGCAATACAAAATGTATGAGTATATTCATTAGTGTCTATAAGCTTATAGTATTTATGTAACTAATTAGTTTTGGTATTTCCCGGGCCTGCGGACGGCGAGCGGTACGAGTATGTAGCTCGCCAGGCCCGTGAGTCAACGGCGCGTAGTGTTCCACGCGTGCCTCAAAGAGATGTTGTCAGCCACCACTGACGGGGCCCATCGTGGCCGGTGCCTGCATGCCTAGGGGTAGCGGATAAATTCTCACCATGAGTTACCGCACCCCTGGGCACTCAGGCAGGGAAGGAACAAGGGTGGGTTTTAGTCAGTAAGTCTGACACGACCTCACGCTCCACCCAGAGCGGGAGATGTCATTGGATGATTTCCCACTACACAAAAAAAAAGCTTATGGTATTCATGTTTTTTTAAGGTCTTTATAAGCCCTTTGGTGGGCGGCATATTCAAACCATTTAAAACCATACTATATGCAAGTGTATACTTATATATATGTTCGTGTAAGAAACGATCCTTCAAAATCTTTTTAACAAAGTAGCTAGTTAGTATTGAAATAAACCCATACGAAGCAACACCTCTTTAAGTTTAACTACGTCCTTTCAAACAAATGTAAACCGTATCACCAAAGAACAGTATACTCTTTCAAATTAAGAAAACTTTTTAACAAAAAATTTAACCGACGAAAAAGAACTAAAAAGAAAAAAAAATAAACCAGTCTTGAGTATTGAGCTTATTTACATAAAATATCAAATTTTATATAAACTCATTTTGAGTCGGCGCCAAACCACAATCTGATTAATTATCAAAATTTTATTCTTAGAAATGAAGAAGACTCTATGGAGGTAATTAATCATTTTATTATTTGGCGCCGACTCAAAATTAGTTTATATAATTTTTTTTTTAATCAGTTTTTATATCTTACTTCTATTGTTTAGGAAAGATATGGTTTCCATTATCAGCTCAAATTCATGATGTGATGATTCCTAAATGCAATACACCTGATTGAGTTATGAAAAGTAAACAGAAACAATATTCGTGTCCAATTTTCAAGGGTTTCTCTTAATTTTATCATGATTTCATCATCAGATCCTGTCTTTCTTGATATGGAACCACCCTTGAGGTATACCTTATCTAACAAAAACAAAAATCATCAAAATCGCTTCATAAATAACGGACTGAGGGCCGAACATACATACAGAAACACTATTCGTGCCCACAATTTTCGAGGTTTTCTCTCATCTTTATCAGGATTCCATCATCAAATCCTGTCTTCCTTGATATGGAACCACCCTTGAGGTATATTCTATCTAGCAAAAAAAAAAATATAAAATTCGGTTCATAAATAACAGAGTGAGGGCCGAACATACATACAGAAACACTATTCGTGCTCAAAATTGTCGAGGTTTTCTCTCATTTTTATCAGGATTCCATAATCACTCTTGAGGTATACCCTATCCAACAAAAAAAGAATTATCAAAATCGGTTCATAAATAACGGAGTGAGGGCTGAACTTACAAAAAAAAAAAAAAAAAATATATATACGGTCGAATTGAGAACCTCCTCCTTTTTATTTCGTCGGTTAAAAAGTTAATACCTATGTTGTGCTACAAAAGTTAGTGACAGAAACGAATCGCTGCAAAACCGACTCCACGTAGTCATGTCTACTTTAAGCCTGCGTAGGCGCGGAGGGGCGAGGCGGCCCGCGAGCTGTGGAGCAGGTGGTTTTAACGTTCGACGCCGTGGCTGAGGCTGCGGCGTTCGCCGGCCAGCAAGCCGAGGCTGCGGCGTTCGCCTGCCAGCAAGCCGAGGCTGCGGCGTTCGCCTGCCAGCAAGCCGAGGCTGCGGTGGTGAGCGTCAATACCATCTGCGACAATAAGCTCGCGTGAGACCGCCGGAGCCTCGCAACGCCGGAGCCGTGACAGAAACCATGCCTGCTGCATGTTGCATGCTTGCTTGTTACACGCTAGCTTGCACGCTAGAGTTGCATTCTCGCTTGTTTGCTGCATGTTTGCTTGCATGCTGCATGGTTGCTTGCTCGCTGCATGTGGCTTGCTCGCTTGCATGCTTACTTGCATTCCGCATGCTTGCTACTAACATAATATAGACAGAAAATTTATTACTGGTCTGAATCAAATGATTTGAATTTGTATCACTCATTTTAACAAAAAAAATCAAAATAAACACAGTTAGTATGTGCATGAAGTCACTATTAGCTATTAGTGAGAATAACAAGATTGTTTTCCTGCTTGACAAGAATTTACCCGTATTACTTTTGTGAACGCGGTGTTGTAATTTAATGAGAGAGTATTCATTTTTTTAACCGACTTCAAAAAAAGGAGGAGGTTCTCAATTCGACTGTATTTTTTTTTTTTTTTTTATGTGTGTTACCTCATAACTTCTTACTACGTGAACCGATTTTGATGATTTTTTTTATTTGAAAGCTGTTGCTTCACATTTGGTCCCATTTTAATTTGGTGAAGATCTGATGGAGGACTTCGGAGATACACAATGGAACTCTTCAATAAATGATAGCAAACCTTCCAGAATTGCTGCAATCGCACGTCTGTATATTGTTTTCACCACTTCACAACATTACATCACGCTGGTGCGCTCTGAAGGGGTATACAGATTTGTACAATTCACCCTGATACACCCTAATTTCACCAACTACGTTCAAATTCCCTATTTTTGGGGCTATCAATTCGGGCATAACTTTACTATTAAGTTAGTTTTAGAATAGGGTAAAACAACTAAAAAGTGAAAAATAAAAAACTTTTTACAAAAAAATACAACCGACTTCCATAAATAATACAAAAAAATGCAAAATAACTTTAATTTCGGAAGTCGGTGTCAAATAACGAAGAAACCAGACTAGAAACACCGACTTCCGAAATTAAAGTTATTTTGCATTTTTTTGTATTATTTATGGAAGTCGGTTGTATTTTTTTGTAAAAAGTTTTTTATCAATGGTATGAATTGAAGCGTTTTGAAACTGTCATTTGATAAAATATTATTCTTGGTAATAAGTTTTATATTAAATAAACAATTTATGGATTAAGAATATTTGATTTGTTATTGTATGTTATGAATATTCTGACATCAAACTGTAAGTATGTGAAACAAAAATCAATGATTTAAATGTCCACAAAGTAAGTAGGTATCCTGCGTATTGATTATTTTATGAAATGATAATATGAGAAAAAAATTATGTGAAACGAAATTCTTTAAAACAACGCAAAACCGATTTCGCACATTTAGGGTTCCGCACCCAATTTTCAAAGAAAAAATCTTCGAATTTCAAAGAAAAAATCTGTTTTTTTTTTTTTAGATGGTTATTGCTCTTGACTCAAGTCTAGGTCAGAGGGCCTAGTGTGAGTTTTTTAACGCACTCAAACGCGTTTGCGTAAACGATTTGACTTAAGCGAAAGTTTACGCAAACGCGTTCGAGTGCGATGAAAACTCACACTAGGCCCTCAGAGGTGACAGAGACAAACTCGACGATCGAGCGAGCTTACCCAGAAGAACCCTGTTTTTTTTTTTTTTTGGGGGGTGAGAAATCATCTTATGACTTCTGCCGCTCTTTATCCTCAACCCCCGGGCAGGAAATTTAAAAATGTGGAACGCTTCACGATTTTGCGTGTCATCCTTGCGCAGGGGCCATGCTAATCTCTGTATCGTTCCAATTTTAGTATATGTACTGCCGAAGCAAGTACAGAAGAAGCCTGTTCACTCTAACTTTAAAGAGCTAGGGTTGTATGCATTCGGAAATACAGACGCAGGCAGAGAGTTCCACTCCTTGGCTGTGCGCATTATGAAAGACGTTTGGAAACGCTTAGTGCGAATTCGTGGAATAGATAGCAACAAGGTAGGGATGGTAACTTGACGTGCGTCTAGAAGTCCGATGGTAGAAGGGGAACGGTGGGATGAGGTCGTGGAGTTCTTGGGCACGCTCTCCGAAGTACAGTCTGTAGAAGACCGACAAGCAGGCAATCTTGCGGCGATGAACCAAGCTGTGAAGGTTGGCATCCACCAGTTTTGCATCGCCAATGAGCCTCTTAGCTCTGCGTCAAGCGCAGCAAGTTGGTATTTAGCTGAACCATCCCAGAGGTGGCTGCAGTACTCCATGCCATTATCAATATATTGGTCTTTGTTAGTAAAGTATACGTAATAATAAACATTATCACCAAATTTCAAGTTCAGAAGTTAAAAAAATCTTCGGAACCAAATTTTGTGACAGACAACGGACAGACAGACAGACAAACTTAGAGACAGGCAAGCGTGCTCCATCTTCGACCACATCATCGCTTACCATCAAGTGAGATAGTGGTCAAACGCGTGCCTACTATCAATAAAAAAAAGAGACGGACACGTGACTGACAGCAATAGGGCTCCGTTTGGTACCTTCGGGTACGGAACCCTAAAACAGTCGAACATAGAACCTCTTCCTTTTTTTGAAATCTGTTAAAAATAGTAATTAAAAAGAAATAAAAAATAAAAAATTAGAAATACGCTCAATTGGGGTTTCGAAGATACGTGCACGACATACCTTATGCTTTTGACTCTCGTGGTGAGATTTGGGTTCTCTAAATAAAACGCACGTCACAACACTGGGCCAGAGGATGTCGGAAGACTGTTCAGTAACCACTTCAGTCTGTCCAGGAAACAAAGATGTAACACAACACGACGATCAAATATTACTTATTCTGTTCATGTTCACATCAACTCAATGTCGAATACTCACAAATACTAGTACCTACTCAACTGGCTATTTTAGTTTATCTTGCTAAGAGCTGTGACGCACCGACGCCGCCGCGTAGTCAGTAGTGTAGTACTCACATGAAACTTGAAGCGTTATAGACACTCGATGTTGTCAGAACTAATTTTTAACCGACGTCAAAAAAAGGAGGAGGTTCTCAATTCGACTGCATTTTTGAAGTTATACTTCTTTTGGCGCGTTAGGGAAAAATGACGAGCGTAAATTTTTACGATGCGCGCGCACACCGTCACAGAAAACCGACACCCTAAAGTTAGCTTGTTAAGGAACCACTTGGGCGGAGCACCGCCGTGTCCTCGTGGATGCAACGTGGGTGGTGGCGACCTGTCGCGCCCAGCCCTGGTTCAGGCCATGGTACGGAGCGAGAGGGAATGGGAAGCAGTCTCCGCCTTCTGCGAAGCAGTAATGCTCGCGAAGGCGGAGGCGGGACGTGCGAGGGAAGCTCAACGGAGTGGCCCTCACGGCCCCGGCCGCTACCACCGCAGAAGAGGTACTGGGCGTACTGGGCGTAGGACGTCGCGAGACGATCTCCGGCCACCATAGACCCGGGCCTGCAGACGACGAGCAGTGGGTAGCTCCGATCAGCACCAGGCCCGTGAGTCGACGGCGCACGTGGAACACTCCACGCGCGCCTCATAGAGATAATTGTCAGCCACCACTGACGGGGCCCATCGTGGCCGGTGCCTGCATGCCTTGGGGTAGCGGATAAATTCTGAAAATGAGTCACCGTACCCCTGGGCACTCAGGCAGGGAAGCAACAGGGGTGGGTTTTAGCCAGTAAGAGTCTGACACGCCCTCCCGCTCCACTCAGAGCGGGAGAAGTCGTTGCATGATTTCCCACCCCCACAAAAAAAAAGCTCGTTAGGGAAAAATTATGAGTGTAAATTTTTACGATGCGCGCGCACACCGTCACAAACAACCGACACCCTGAAGTTAGCTAGTCAACATTTTAGTATTGAAGTTGTACTTCTTTTGACGCGTTAGAGAAAAATGATGTGAGTAAATTTTTACGATGCGCGCGCACACTGTCACTAAAAAGCGACACCCTGACTTTAGTTACAATTTGGTTTTTTATCTTGTTACGCCAAAGAAGTATAACTTCTTACGTGACGTACTTAAAAAAAGTTTTTTTTTTAAGTAAAACTTCTTTACGCACGCTTGACTTGGGGAGTAAACTGGTGAATGCGTGACGAGAGCGTTACGAAAAGTGTGATCGGGCGAGGCGAACGGAAGTTGAGAGGGCGCACGCTTGACTTGGGGAATAAGCTGGTGAATGCGTGACGAGAGCGATACGAAGTGTGATCGGGAGAGGCGAAGAGTTAGTGAAGATGGAAAGAGCTGGAGAGTAACTCGTTTCGTATACGAGTATTACTGTAGAGGCAAGAGAGAGAGGAGCGAGCACACATACATATATACATATATAATATATACATATATAAAAATAAACGCTATATATTATATATATATATATAATACATGCCTATAGATGGAGTTAAAGAAGTTTTACTTCAGTCGTGTGGTCTAAAGCACTCGTTTTTTTTTTTACTTTAAACTTTTTCGCATATTTTATAATATTAGTAGGATGAGCAGTGATGGCCTAGTGATAATAACCGCGACTTACGAGTTATATGTAGTAGAATCGAACCCAGGTAATATCACCTTCAATCAACTCAGCCTATCGCAGTCCACTGCTGGATATAGGCCTCTCCCAGGCTGACAAAACCACAGTGGACTCAGACTGTCGCCCTAGAATATGCCACGCTCGATCCTTATCGGTTCACTGTTCTCCTGTATCTGACGGCATCCTGGATAGTGAAGGACTATACTCCACTGCCTCATACACGACATCAGGAAGGTGCGCAGAGTTGCATCAACTTTGTACAACTCCAGCACCCTCATGAGCCATGTATGTGGCACCGAGTCATAAGCCTTCTTGTAATCTATCCAACATGTCGACAGATCTCTTCGAGAACGACGAACCTGTGGGCTAATAGCAATATCGATGAGGTGCAGCTCCTTAGTACCACGGGACCCATTCCTACATCCATTCTGGGAGGCTGACATGATACGATTTTTATCAATATGGGTGTTAATTTTAGCTCTCAGAATGGATGTAAGAACTTTATAGACCGTCGGTAAACACGTGATCGGTCTATAATTCTTAGGTTCCGCAGTACTACCTGATTTATGGAGCAGGTGGGTTATTCCTGTCTTAAGAAACTGGGGCAGCGACCCTGACTCTAAGGCAGACTGGAACTGAGCTGCCAAGCGAGCGTGCGACCTTTGAAACCATTTGATCCAGAAATTGTGCAGCCCGTCCGGCCCTGGAGATTTCCAGTTAGGCAACGGACGGACTGCACGAGTTACATCTTGGGGGCTGATGGTAATTGCCCCCATATCTGGTATAAGGTCGCACGCGCGGTCGACCTCTCGAGTCCAATCACCCTCGGTGTGCCTGACAGGCACCGACCAGATGCTGCGCCAGAATGAACTCATAGCGTCATCATCCGGTAGATGCCTATCAGACACACCTTGGTCCGGTCGCTCCCAAGCCCTATAAGCCCACCTTTCGTTTCTTTGGAAAGTGCGATTCTGAGTGTATCGCTCCACTCGCCGCTTGTACCGACGAATACGATTTGCCCATGCATAGACCTTCTGCTTCAGGAAGTCAATACGCTCTGTGACGCGGGTCAGATAATCTCGGGAACTAATATCAGTCCCCGAGAATGCCCGCATCACGAAACGCATCACCCTAGAGCGAGTGTTGCCCTCCCTGAAGCAGATAAGCTTGCCGATGAGTGCTCTAGCCTCACCGATACGACGCTCAATCCTACACTGCCAAGCTGGTACAGCAGGTCGTGTAGCTCTGTCACAATTGGTGAACTTGACGTGAGCTACACGACATGCCGCTGCAGCTGCGCAGTATAAGTATTGAATAAATAAATTTATAAAGTATTTGTAGGCATCTCTGTAAACATTTTTGTTTCGAACTGGCTCTGTAAATGCTTTTATAAGTTTAAGGTTTTTTGCCACTTGTGGCGCTGTTATCTTTTACCTGTGAACTCTAATGTACAAATAGAACGCAAATATAATTTTTCATTTTTCAACTAGAAATCTAACTTGTTTTTATTAAATTACTGCCTAAATTGAACAGGTTATGGGCCCAGAACTAAATACTAATATATTTTAATAAAAATCTTCAAGTTAAGAGCAAGATTACAATCGATGTAAAATAATCTAAAATGGAGGTTACGAACGCAATGAAAATTGAAAAATTTGATGGAAAAAATTTCAAACAATGGAAGTTTCAAGTAAAATGCGCATTAAGAGCAAAAGGATTGAACATAGAAAAAGAGAGACCAGTGGAAACCAGTTCGCAAGTGCAGTGGGATAAAGATGATGGCATGGCCATGTTCATCCTAACCTCATCCATGGATTTGAACCAAATATCTCTTATAGAAAACTGCGAGACTGCTAAACAAGTCATGACAAAATTAGAAGCTATCTATGAACAGAAATCAGAATTTAACAAGATGTTAATTCATGAAAAATTTTATCAATATTCATACAGTGCCTGTGATACCATGGCACAGCATGTGTCCAAGGTTGAAAGCTTAGCAAAGCAGCTACGGGAAACAGGTGAGAAAATCAGTGACACAGCAGTAATGACTAAGATTCTGAGTACATTACCATCAACATATCGTTCACTTACAACATATCGTTCCTCTCCCCCCCGGATCTCGAACGAGTTTAGACGTGTCCACCTTGTCAAAATTTTATTTAAAATATAAATTTATTTCCGAAAAAATACAGTGAAATAGAAAAGTAAGTAAAGTAAAAAAAGTACTAGGCGAGCAGTACGCTGACGGAGATAGCAATTCCAGCAGTGAAGCGGCACGAGCAGGACAACAACAGTCGACGCAACTAGTATCCTGAACTTCGCTGCGTACGCGGCGTCATACGGAACACAGCGGCTCCTCACCACTACAAGCGCATTGATGCTTGCCACAGTTCATAAGTGACAGCGATTGGGCGGGTAAATATTGCTCCTTAGTTTAAGGTGTAATATTGTTATAGTAACATAACTGTACTTACGTACACTAAAAATACCACCAAAAGCTGGATTACATACATACAATGTCTGTTTCACGTACTCCTCCGAAAAGTGGTACTAAGCTTGTTTCTCCCACTCAATTTGGATCGGATCCTGCGCTATATACACCTGAAAGTCAGCAGCAAATAGACTTGAACATTACAAAGCGAAGCAAACGCCGCTTTAATGATCCTTCAAGCACAGCAGATATTTCATTGTCTGACTTATTGATTAAAATGGACGAAATAAAAAAGCAGCAAGACGCTAAATTCGCCACCTTGGAACTATCTCTGAAGGAGCTAACAAACCAAAACGGTGAAATAAATAAATCAATGATGTTGCTGTCCGAGAAATACGATGACGTTCTTACTGACTTGAAAACTCTTAAACAAGAAAACTGTTCATTAAAGGACCATATAAAGACTTTGGATGCGAAAATGGAACATTTTGAAAAAAATGCACGGTCTACCATGATAGAGTTAAGAAATGTCCCAGTCACTGAATCTGAGAGCAAGGAACAGCTAGTTGAGATAGCAAAAAAGATTGGAAATATTACTAAGGTTCCAATTCTGGACTCCGATATTCGAGATGTATCTCGTCTAAAGCTGAAAGGCAAACCCTCAGGCCCTATTATCGTGGACTTCACATCAACCATAAAGAGAGAACAGTTTATAAAGGCTGCTGGGTCTTACAATAAGGCAAATCGTGAAAAACGTTTGAGTACCACTAATCTGAATATGGTTGGACCAGCAAAGCCAATATACGTGGGTGAATCTCTCACTGCTTCAATTAGACGTCTTCACTATATAACCAGATTATTTGCTAAAAAACATAACTACGATCACTGTTGGACTTCGTTTGGTAAGGTGTTTTTAAAACGTAATGAAGACCGACCCCGTCTACGCGTATACTGCGAAGAAGATCTTCAAAGCATGGAAAAAAATATTTGACTAGTTTTTCTTACTGGAAAACTTGTTTACATTCCAACAGCATGCATTACATTTTGCATTATTTATTTGGTAAGCGCCTATCATTACTCTGTTCACGTACACTGCATACATGACAATAAAACAGTTACTTCCACATTACAACTGATTAATAATACTCTACACTATTTTCTATCAAAACATACTTACATAACGCAACCACGCCCCCAAACGATCATACAATCTCTAAAATATTATGTCGTACCTAATACTATACTCGTATGTAATACTTTTCGCAGCCATTTGTCAAGATTGGAATTCATAAGTATTAATATCATTTTACATAAAAATATAACATCACATTATAATATGGTCAAATTAACCCTCAAATACGATCCTGCTAAATTATTACTAAAGCGAAATTCAATGAGTTAAACCATTTTCAAAGTGAAATAGACTCTTTTAATGTTGCTGATTTTGTCATCTGTGATGCGGAGGACTGTTTGGTTCTGTTACCAAACTCCAAAAAATGTTTTAAAATGTTTCAACAAAATATTCGTAGTGTAAAATGTAACCTACCTGGATTATTACCGATTGTTGCCAGTACTGGGGTGAATTGGGACTGCATTGTTTTGACAGAGTGCTGGTTGCCATCAACCGTTTTCATACCGTCCTTAGATGGATATGACAGTTTTGCCACCACTAACAACCTTACGCAGAATGAAGGTGTTGTTGTGTACTGCAAGAACGATTTGTTTATCTCAGTTGAAGAACCTGGGATTGAGGACGCAAACTGTCTTGTGATTACCTTAAATAAAGACACAGTAGCCTTGGCCATCTACAGGCCCCCCGGGTACAGAAATATTGATAACTTTTTACAATCTCTTAATCATCTACTATTAAAATACTCATCTAAGCAAAATATCATATTATTGGGAGACATTAATATCAACATTGCCGAACACAGTGCTGACAACAATTTTTCTGCATACCTAGATATGATGGCGTACCATGGTATGATGCCTGCATACACAGTACCTACACACAATAAAACATGTTTAGATCACACGTTTCTGAAGACTAAACTAACAGCTCGTTGTCTTATACTCCAAACAACAATAACAGACCATAATAGTGTTGCTTTATATATAGCTAGTCTTCCTAAACAAAAACCTGTCAAAATTGTAAAGTACTTAGATCACAACCTTCTAAATGCGGAACTTAAAAATGTTGACTTTAGTCCACTATACACAATTAAAAATGCCAACGAGGCTGCTAATTTCCTCCACAGTATACTTCATACGGCTATCCAAAACAACACTAAAGAAGTCAAAATATCAAACAGGAAAAAAATTCTAAAACCGTGGATAACCCCAGGCATTCTGAAGTGCATTAAAAACCGCGATAATCTGTATAAAAAAGTAAAGAAAAACCCAGACAATGAGATAAATAAAATTACTTATAAACGATACCGAAGTTTTTGTTCATCATTATTGAAAAAACTTAAAAGAGACTATGAGAAACTGCAATTCCAAAACGCAGGAAAAAATAGTAAAAAAATTTGGAAAATAGTCAAAGAGATAACATACTTAAGTAAACCAAAAGACAGCCCGATTGAACTTATAAGCAACAGTGACCCCCAAAATTCCGCAAATATTGTTAACCAATACTTCGCAAATGTTGGTAAATCGTTAGCAGAAAAGATCACTCAGAATAATCTGCAAACGGAACCCATCACCTTAAACTTGTGTAGCCATTCTTTTTGTCTGCTCCCTACGGATGAATATGAGATTGGGACGTTAATAGCAGGATTGAGGAGTGATTGTTCGGTAGGTCTTGATATGATATCTAGCGACGTCTTGAAATCAAATAAAGATGTTCTAAAATTACCTATAACGTACATCTGTAATCTGTCTCTGGCAACCGGTGTATTTCCGAAAATCTATAAGAAGTCAAGAGTTCACCCGATACATAAGAGTGGTGACAGAGACTGTGTCAGTAATTATAGGCCAATCTCAATTCTCCCTACCCTATCAAAAATTTTAGAGCGTATCATTAACAAGAGGCTTGTTAACTACTTGGAAAATAAAAATCTTTTGTCACATACACAATTTGGTTTCAGAGCCAACAGATCAACCGCCGATGCTGTGTTAGAACTAACAAATTATGTAGTTAACAACCTAGATTCAAAGAGGAAAACCATTGGAATATTCTTAGATTTAGCAAAGGCCTTTGACACAGTCTCTGTCCCTATCCTGTTAACAAAGCTCGAAAGCCTTGGTGTACGGGATCTTCAATTAAAACTATTTAAAGATTACCTATCTGATAGAACACAGTGTGTAAAAATCGGTAACATAACTAGTGTAGAGGTCCCAGTGACTTTTGGAGTTCCCCAGGGCAGTATTCTCGGACCGACACTGTTCTTAGTCTATATAAATGATATATGTCAGCTAGAGGTTCCCGATTCGAAAATTATTGCGTTTGCGGATGATACGGCCTTAATTTTCAGTGGTAACTCCTGGAATGAAGTTTTTGCCAAAGCTCAGATGGGCATGAACACAGTGAGCAGTTGGTTAAGTAATAATTTACTTACCTTAAATGTAGAAAAAACGACATACATAACTTTTTCCATTAAAACCAATGACAAACCGGATCCCACTTTAAGCATTGTCTCCCACTCGTGCCCACATGCAAATGATCCAAATTGTCAGTGTCCTAACCTAAAACATACTGAATCCACCAAGTATTTAGGCGTAATTATTGACAGAAATCTTAAATTTCCGATCATATTAATCTTATATCTGCGAGAGTGCGTCGACTAACAGTAATATTTAAGGCCTTAAGAAACACTGCTTCAAAATCTGTTATAAAATCGGTCTACTATGCTCTCTGTCAGTCTCAGCTTGAATACTGTATCTCGACATGGGGTGGCACATGTAAAACTCATTTCTTAAAAGTTGAGAGGGCACAAAGATCACTCCTGAAGGTAAGCTTGTTTCTACCTTTTTATCACCCAACAACTGATGTCTACACAAAATGGAAGTTACTTACTGTGAGGCAGCTCTTCATCCTAAAAACGGTTATGAAACAGCATTCCATAACAACTTTTAAACCAGAAACAATTAGACACAAACGTCGTAAGCACACGGTCTGCTCTGCATCGTCATTCAAGACTAAGTTTGCACATCGGTTTTTCTGCTACCAGGGTTCAAATTTATATAACAAGCTAAATCGGACCTTAACGATTTATCCTTTACCAAAAACCAAATGTAAGTCTTTGGTCTCGGACTGGTTGCAAAATTTGGATTATAATTTTACTGAAAGTCTGCTAAATTCAAATTAAATTGGTACGGTATAAGTTTTTAACTTACGCCCAAACCCTCACACGTACACATCGGCACACTAGACCTGACACTCAACACTACACAGTGACATCACACAGACACTTACATCACACACTCTCTTAGACACACACATACACACAGATACAGGCGCTCTGATTATCTTTTTGTTTCTTTTTCTATTTCTACCCTCAGAATTATAACTTTTAAGTTTTGTATCTTTAAATCTCCTTAGATTGAAGTTTTGCAATTTTATTGACCAAAACTATCTGTTCTTCCGTGGGGTGGGGACCTGGTGATTTGTAATACGGGCATTTCATGCCCAACTCAGACACCAGCTCCTCACATTGCTAAGTAAACAAATAATAATAACTATGTTAAACCTAGAATAAGCTTGTCATTGTGAGGAGAAATAAAGAATTTTATTATTATTATTATTATTATTCCATTTATTCAATTTTATATACATACAATTTTAAATTTTTAAATATTTAGGTACTTAGAAAAACATAAATAAATACAAAAACATTTAAAAATATAAAAAGTAGTTGCCCACCGGTATCGGGAATAGGGTCCAAGCTACCGGTGGTCAGGGCTCCTGAGAAAGGAATCTCCTAACAATACGCGCCGTGTCCAGGAGTACTGCTTTCTGGATCAAGCCCTTGATCCAACTGCCCAACGAGAGCCTCCTGAGATGTTGGTCGAGGCTCTTGGCTATTAAGCCATTGGCCGTCACGACTATCGGCACAATGACTGCTGTATCCACCTCCCACATGTCGACAACCTCGCGAGCCAGATCAAGATACTTTGTTTTTTTATCTTTCTCAGCCTTCACGAGGTTCTCGTCATGAGGAACAGCTATATCAACAATCATTGTGCGACGCTCTTGTCGATCTATCACCACTATGTCAGGCTTATTGGCAACAATAGTCCTATCAGTGATGATAGATCGATCCCAATACAACGTGATATTGCTATTTTCGAGAACTGGGTCGGGCTCATACCTATAGTACGGTACTTCAGATTCCACAAGATTGTATTTAAGAGCAAGTTGCTGGTGGATAATCCTGGCTACAAGGTTGTGTCTGTGCAAATAGTCTCCGTTAGCTAGACGAGAACAACCAGAAATAATGTGTCGGATTGATTCCCCGGGCCGGTGGCATGCCCGACAGATGTCAACCGTACCGTCCTTCACAATATATTTCCGGTAGTTATTCGTCATCATAACTTCGTCCATAATCGCACAGACAAAACCTTCGGTTTCCCCGAATAGGTCACCAAAGCGCAGCCAGGATACGGACGCTAAGAAATCTACATCGGGTCCATGTAGGACCCGGTAAAAGCGTCCGTGAAGCTCCTTGCTCTGCCATACTTCCCTGCGGTCATTAGTATCCAGTACTTTAAGTTTGCGCCAGTTCTCGTTTGCCAAGGAGAGCGGGGTGAGGCCCTTGTCCACAGCGACCACATCTCGATGCATACCCACGTCGGTTTCTAGGAAATATTCCCTAAGGCTGCATACCTCGCGGTTGTGTAGGGTCTTAGCATTTAAGAAACCACGACCCCCACATTTCCGCGGGATATACAGCCTCATCACCGATGATCGTGGGTGATGCATTCGATTTGCGGTCAGCAGTGTGCGGACCCTCCTATCCAGGGCGTCAAGTTCCGTCTGAGTCCATTTGAGTATGCCGAAAGAGTACATCAATACCGGCATGACCCAACCGTTGAAGGCGCGCACCTTGTTCCCGCCTGATAAAAGACTATTTAGTACTTTATTCAGGCGGCCAAAGAAGCGCTCCTTCAGCGACTGTTTCACGTCAGCAGTATTGATGCCTAACGCTTCCGACATACCCAAATACTTGTAGGTTTCGGTTGAGGAGAGGGATCTAAGGTGTATGGAATCCGAGAGTTGAGTTCCCACGGATTCCATAATCTCCCCTCGCTTTACATGCATGACTGCACATTTGTCCACACCAAATTCCATTCTGATGGCGCTACTGAAGGTTTCTGTTACCTTCAGTAGCTTCATCAGTTGCAAGTTGTTGGGGGCAAGGAGTTTCAGATCATCCATGTAAAGGAGGTGTGATATGACCTGACCACCTCTTCTCAACCGATAGCCCTGTCCCGAACCCTCCAGTAGTGTACTGAGAGGGTTGAGGGCCAGACAAAACCACAGTGGACTCAGACTGTCGCCCTGGAATATGCCACGCTCGATCCTTATCGGTTCGCTGTTCTCCTGTATCTGACGACATCCTGGATAGTGAAGGACTGTACTCCACTGCCTCATACACGACATCAGGAAGGTGCGCAGAGTTGCATCAACTTTGTACAACTCCAGCACCCTCATGAGCCATGTATGTGGCACCGAGTCATAGGCCTTCTTGTAATCTATCCAACATGTCGACAGATCTCTTCGAGAACGACGAACCTGTTGGCTAATAGCAATATCGATGAGGAGCAGCTCCTTAGTACCACGGGACCCATTCCTACATCCATTCTGGGAGGCTGACATGATACGATTTTTATCAATATGGGTGTTAATTTTGGCTCTCAGAATGGATGTAAGAACTTTATAGACCGTCGGTAAACACGTGATCGGTCTATAATTCTTAGGTTCCGCAGTACTACCTGATTTATGGAGCAGGTGGGTTATTCCTGTCGTAAGAAACTGGGGCAGCAACCCTGACTCTAAGGCAGACTGGAACTGAGCTGCCAAGCGAGCGTGCGACCTTTGAAACCATTTGATCCAGAAATTGTGCAGCCCGTCCGGCCCTGGAGATTTCCAGTTAGGCAACGGACGGACTGCACGAGTTACATCTTGGGGGCTGATGGTAATTGCCCCCATTTCTGGTATAAGGTCGCACGCGCGCTCGACCTCTCGAGTCCAATCACCCTCGGTGTGCCTGACAGGCACCGACCAGATGCTGCGCCAGAATGAACTCATAGCATCATCATCCGGTAGATGTCTATCGGACACACCTTGGTCCGGTCGCTCCCAAGCCCTATAAACCCACCTTTCGTTGCTTTGGAAAGTGCGATTCTGAGTGTACCGCTCCACTCGCCGCTTGTACCGACGAATACGATTTGCCCATGCATAGACCTTCTGCTTCAGGAAGTCAATACGCTCTGTGACGCGGGTCAGATAATCTCGGGAACTAATATCAGTCCCCGAGAACGCCCGCCTCACGAAACGCATCACCCTAGGGCGAATGTTGCCCTCCCTGAAGCAGATAAGCTTGCCGATGAGTGCTCTAGCCTCACCGATACGACGCTCAATCCTACACTGCCAAGCTGGTACAGCAGGTCGTGTAGCTCTGTCACAATTTGTGAACTTGACGTGAGCTACACGACATGCCGCTGCAGCTGCGCAGTATAAGATTGAGTGGGTATCGGCAAGGTCTTTGCTGTTATCAAAACAATTCGATAGCTGCGAATCTAGAGCACACACCAGCGCCTTATTTTTCTTATGCATGGGCAAACGAGGTAGACGAGGTCTAAGCCCAGGCGGTGTGGAGCGGTGCTCCCGGAATGCATCCTCCAAAGCGCTCCTCAATCGTTCATTGCATTGAGTACTCACGGATATAGCTGCGTCATCATCATCCTCACCAACGTGGTCGGGTCGCGGTGAAGCACTGGGTTGCAGTTGCACCGCGGCCGGTGGCGAAACAGGTGAGACACGGCTACTCCGTGATTCAAGGCGTAGTCTATCAAGTACGGCGTCATCCAACATACGGTTACGCTGGATAACCCGCACTTGATCCGACAGTCGCTGGGCCGAAACGTTGACAGCTGGCTCAAGCACCTGAAACAGAGAGAGCATCCGACCACGGTACGCAGTCAGGTTAATTCCTCCCTCTGTAGCCCCATAGTATGAGCGCATGACGTTTTCATTTATGGATTGCGTCCATCGCATGCGCTGCACACTTCCGCCGGGAGCTGGGACCCTATCAGAGGCCGGTGGGCCTCGAGGTCCTAAGCCGCTCGGCGGCCGGCGTCCTCCCCGTCGACGCGCAGGTGGTGGTGTCGTCGGCGGAGTGGTGTATTCGTCGCTCGAGCTCGACGCAACTGCAGCGGCCGGAATCACTGGACTCACGGCAGGCGCGGGTCCCGGCGGCTGCGAGGCGGAGCTGAGCGACGAACCCGAAGATGTTGGTTGTGCTTTTTGGCAGCGTGCCCGGCTTCTTGTCAGCATTTTATTTAGTTATCAGTCAGATAAAACTTGCATCTTGCATGCATTTCGTCGGTCAAAATAGATTCATGATGTAGGTACTTTTTCTCTTTGTTAAATTGTTGGGTTCTTTTTTCTTGCTGATTTACGTTTGAAATACATTTTGTTGAATTGTTGATTAATAAAATTATTGAAAAAATTTTGAGTGAAAAAAAATTGATGCTTTCAAGTTGACAGCCGGACCACAGATTATTATTATTATTATTACTTAGACAAGCATGGTTGTCACTAGATGAAGAAAGTCAAACGATTCAAAACCTCACTTCTCGTTTAGTAGATGAAGAAGCCAGCCTTAGCAATGATGCAAGTAATAGTGAGACAGCACTAGTAACATCAAAAGGTAATTTTAAATCAAGTAATGGAAATAAACAGAACACTTCAAATGACCAGAGACCAACAAGTCACAGATTTGTGTGCTACAATTGCAGTAAAAGAGGTCACTTCGCTAAGGATTGCCGAATGCCAAAGAAAAAGTATGATAAGAAACCTAACAATATGTTAGCATTCAGCGCTGCGTTGAATGAACATGATGAAGAGGCATGGATTCTTGATAGTGGAGCCTCAATGCACATGACCTTCATGCGGGACTACTTCTGTGAGTTTAATGAGTCTCAGCACAATAATTCTGTTAAATTGGGTAACAAACAGAGTATCAATGTATGTGGTAAAGGAACTATAATGATAGAGAAAAAGGTTAATGGTACATGGGAGAGATGTAAACTTGAAAATGTTTTATATGTACCAGATTTGCGAAGAAATCTGTTTTCCGAAGGTGCTGCCACTAGGAGAGGATATATGATAATGAAGAGTTATGAAAAAGCAATGATTTTGAAAAATAATGTCGTTGTCATGAGTGGACATCTAACAGAGAATAACTTGTATGAATTAGATGTCAGAACAATCAAACAAGAAGATTGCAATATTATGCAAACAGATATAAAAGTTTGGCATGAAAGATTAGGACATTTGAACGTCAAGGAGCTTAAAAATATGAGTAAGAATGGTGTGATTCCTGTTGCATTGAGTGGAAATCAGGAATTTGTTTGTGAAGCGTGCTCATATGGGAAGCAAGCAAGACGCCCCCTTCTTGAAATCTACCCGAGATCCATCACAGCCTGGCGAAATTGCATACAGTGATGTGTGTGGTCCTATAGAAGAGGCTTCTGTGTCGGGTATGAAATATTTTGTTTTGTTCAAAGATGGAGCAACAAGTTATCGTTATGTTTATTTCATGAAACATAAGAGTGAAGTGTTTCAATATTTTCTGAAATGTAATGCGATTGTAAAAAACAAATTTTACCATGATTTGCGCATACTGCATACAGATAATGGTTGTGAATATGTGAACCATGAATTTACATCATTTTTGGAGAAGAAGGGAATAACACATGAACGTACTGCCCCGTATACCCCTCAGCAGAATGGGAGAGCAGAAAGAGAAATGCGTTCCATCATGGAAACTGCAAGAACAATGTTATATGCGAAGAACATTCCTTTAAATATGTGGGCAGAGGCTGTCAACTGTGCCATATATTTGTTAAATAGAAATACATCAAGCCAGACGGGGGATGTTACATCATTTGAACTGTGGCATGGAGTAAAACCTAACTTGCAACATATCAGAATATTTGGATCCATTGGCTATGTACATGTGCCAAAAGAAAAGCGGAGAAAACTTGACAAGAAAAGTGTAAAGATGTTGTTAGTTGGATATAACCATGATAATTACAGGATGTATGACGAAAATACCAAAAAGGTTACAATATCCCGAGATGTAAAGTTTGATGAATGTAGTACACAAGATGAATGTGGTACACAAGAAGTAAAACAAAGTCTTATTGAAGCGACAACTGAACAAGAAGATAATTCTACGAGGTCTATCCCACAGGTTGAGTTTCAACATTTTACCGATCAACAAGACAATTTACCTGAAGAAAGTAGTTCAGATGATAGTATGAAGAGTTTAGAAGAACTAGATGAAACTTATGTCCCTCCAAGACATATCCGTTTGGAACAGGAAGAACAAAGAAATGTCACGTTGCGTCCTCGTCGAAATAATAACCTGGAATTAAATTTCACAGAATTTGAAATACCTAATACTTATGAAGAAGCGATGAATAGTCCAAATTCCCATCAATGGAAGAAAGCTGTGATTGAAGAGCTTTCCTCACATAAAGAAAATCAAACTTGGATACTGACTGATCGAACAGAGAAGAAACCCGTGTCTTGTAAATGGGTATTCACCATAAAGAAAAACAAAGTTGGAGAAATAGTGAGATTTAAAGCACGACTGTGTGCACGAGGGTTCACACAAGTAAAGGGCTTGGATTACAATGAAACCTTTTCCCCTACTAGCAGGTATGATTCCATTAGGGTATTGCTTAGTATTGCTGCGAGAGATGAACTGCAGATCGAGCTATTTGATGTGAAGACGGCCTTCCTGTACGGTGAGCTCTCAGAAGAAATATACATGGAGGTGCCAGAGGGATTGGAAGCACAGTCTTCAAAAGTATGTAAGTTAATTAAATCTATATACGGTCTCAAACAGTCATCTAGATGTTGCAATAATAAATATTGTTCTTTTCTTGACATTTGTGGTTTCAAACAATGTCCATCTGATAATTGTGTATTTGTAGGATATTTTAAAGATGTAAAAGTAATATTAATTCTTTATGTTGATGATGGGTTACTACTGGCTAAAAGTAAAGTTGTATTATCTGAAATATTGAATATTCTTAAGCAAAAGTTTGAGATTAAGGTTTTAAATGATAATTCATTTATTGGTATGGAAATAAATATAGAAAAAGGTTGTATAAGCATAAGTCAAAGACAGTATATTAAAACAATAATAAATAAATTTAATTTGTCAGATGCAAAAAGCAGTAGTACCCCTGCTGATGTAAATGTACATTTATCTAAGAATACAACTAATGAGCCTATTAATTTTCCATATAGAGAAGCAGTGGGAGCTTTGTTATTTTTGTCATCTGTATCGAGACCTGACATATCGTATGCTGTTAACGTTGTTAGTAGATATGTCAATAACCCAGGTTCTTCACATGTTACAGCCGTAAAAAGAATCTTGCGTTATTTAATTAATTCTAAAGATGTGTGTATTGTATATCAGGGTAATGTTGAATTAGTTGGCTACTCTGACTCTGACTTTGCTGGTGATTTGGACACTAGAAAATCTAATACGGGCTATATATTTTTACTGAATGGAGGTCCTGTCACTTGGTCTAGCCGTAAACAAAATACTGTGGCATTGTCCACAACTGAGTCCGAATATATGGCTGCTAGTGAAGCTACTAAAGAAATATTATGGCTTAGACAATTTCTTTGTGATATTGGGGAGTCACAAGGCATAATAACTTTAAATGTTGATAACCAGAGTGCAATTAAATTAATAAATTACCCTGTTTTTCATAGAAGAAGCAAGCACATAGATATAAGATATAATTTTATTAGAGAGAATGTTACCAAGAAAATTATTGATATTAAATATGTAGAGAGTTCAAATCAATTAGCTGATTTCCTAACTAAGGCTTTGCCTGCAAATAAATTTAATTCAAACAGAGATAATATTTTGAGAAATGTTTGATATGATTAATGTTTGATTTAAGGTTTGAGTTGGGTGATTCAGTGTTTTAATAGAAAGAGGTTTAATTTTTTTTTTGTTACAAAATAAAGTAAGTACTAAGTAAAGTAAAGTTGTCTACCTTATAAATTTAAGTGGGAGTATTGAATAAATAAATTTATAAAGTATTTGTAGGCATCTCTGTAAACATTTTTGTTTCGAACTGGCTCTGTAAATGCTTTTATAAGTTTAAGGTTTTTTGCCACTTGTGGCGCTGTTATCTTTTACCTGTGAACTCTAATGTACAAATAGAACGCAAATATAATTTTTCATTTTTCAACTAGAAATCTAACTTGTTTTTATTAAATTACTGCCTAAATTGAACAATAAGATTGAGTGGGTATCGGCAAGGTCTTTGCTGCTATCAAAACAATTTGATAGCTGCGAATCTAGAGCACACACCAGCGCCTTATTTTTCTTATGCATGGGCAAACGAGGTAGACGAGGTCTAAGCCCAGGCGGTGTGGAGCGGTACTCCCGGAATGCATCATCCAATCTTCCAATAAATATCCAATCAAGATCTAGAATAGATCCCACGGTCAAGATAACAGTCAATGCTTTCGTCTTGAAGTCGGTCACTTCCCTTCTCCCAGCTACGAAAGTAACTAGGGTAGAATGGGTTGACTTGGCCGATGATGATTTGGCTGATCCAAAATACGATAGGCCTAATAAAATTGATGTTTTGTTAGGTGCTGAAGTTTATAGCCAAGTCATCCAAGAAGGAATCAAATGAAACGTAAGCGGAACTTACTTGGCACAAAATACCACGTTAGGGTGGATATTGTCGGGTACCTTTGAGTTGGATCACTCAAATTACCCCGCACATATTACCGTGATGCATTTAAGTCTTGATCCCGATGAGTGCTTCGAAAATTTTGGGAGTTAGAGGCAGAACCATCGAGAAAGAAAACGTTAACGGAGGAAGAAAATAACTGCGAAAAATTATACGCAGATACAACAGAACGCGACAAAAGTGGCCGGTATATAATAAGGCTACCATTGCGCGAGGGGGACCCGGTCGATAAGGTTAGTGAATCGAAAGTTATTGCTGAAAAAAGATTAGTCCTTAAAAAGTAAATTCAGAAAAAACAGTAAATTCAAAGAAGATTATTCAAAGGTTATCCAGGAATACTTACAGCTAAATCACATGAAAAAGGTTTTAGAAAATGACAAGTATAATCCGAAAGCTATTTATTTATCACACCATGCTGTTGTCCGGGAGGATAAAGTAACGTCGAAGGTTCGCGTCGTATTTGACGCCTCCTGTAAGGGATCAAAGGGAGCTTCACTTAAATTTGTGTGTTAGTTGGTCCTACATTGCAGGCGGAACTTCGTCATACGATTATGCGATGGAGAACGCACCGAATATGTCTTGTAGCTGACATAATAAAAATGTATCGGCAGGTGTTAGTTCACAAAGCAGACTCAGTACTACAAAGGATCCTCTGGAGAGACAGTCCTGAAAGGGAAATAGAAGTGTATCAATTAGAAACGGTAACATTCGGCACGGCGTCGGCACCATATCTGGCAGTACGGTCACTTCAACAGGTGGCGTACGATAAGTACCTAATTTTGGTGGCTTATAGGAGGCAGGAATAAAATCGACCAAGTACCACCTTAAAAGGGTTATTGGAAATTCTACACTGACGTACGAAGAGATGGCAACAGTGCTGGCTCAAATTGAGGCTTGCCTCAACTCCAGGCCTTTATCGTATGTCGAGGATCAAGATAAGTGTGTCATTTTAACGCCAGGGCATTTCTTGATCGAGAACCACCCGTTATAGTACCAGAGTCAAATTACGAAAGGTCCAATGGGAGTACCTTAAAACGCTGGCAGCTTCATCAGAGGATGACGCAGGATTTTTGGCGTCGTTGGTCGCAGGATTATTTAAATCAATTCCTGCAACGCCATAAATGGGCCAATAAAAATCTAGAACCATCCGTTGGGGAGGTCGTGTTAGTAAAGGAAGACGGTTTGCCTCCAGGCAAGTGGTTATTGGGTAAGGTTGAGCAGACGCATCCGGGTCCTGATGGAATTACTCGGGTCGTAACCATACGCACACAGGCTTCAGTCATTAAGAGACCTACCTCTAAATTGTGTGTGTTACCTATTTGCCAGTAATCAGTTAGGTTAAGTTTAAATTTTGTTGTACTTAAGATTTTGTTTTATTTGTTATTTTTCTTGTTTATTATAATGTAAAAACAAGGGTATGAAATTTGTTCTGATAAACCCTATATTGTGTTAAAAAACCTACTACCAAGGACGCAAACTTTTTATTTAAAGGTTTCCGGCCATGGTCAGGCTTGATATAAGCCGGACGTTTGGCACGGTGGGCGGTAATTAAGGACATTTTGTCAACATGTCCTTGGTGGGCGGTATGTTGGGGTTTGGAACGAAATCATAGCGTGATCTAATATTAATTTTTGTCAAGAGTTGTCACCGCGCTCGATAGCGCGGTGACAACTCTTGACAAAAATTAATATTTTTATTTATTTTTCGTTACCGCGAAAAGTATAAGACGTCAGAATTTTATTTTTTGTGTGTGAACCTATTGTGTTCTTGGGATTTAATATACGCTATTATACCGATATAGTGCTATATTATTTATTCCTCGCCGTAATTGGACCCTTCTAAGTGAAGTTTTAAAAATACACCTGAAAATATTATTTTAAATAAGGATAAGCCGACTAAAAGAATCATGCTGCGAATAGTTATGTCGATTTTTGATGTATTAGGATTCTTAGCACCATTCACTATTCAGGGCAAAATTATGTTGCAAGATACTTGGCGCTTAAACATAGGCTGGGATGACGTAGTACCCGATAGTATCTACAACAAATGGTGCAAATGGATCGAGTCATTAAAGGATATAAAGCAAATACGTATACCTAGGTGCTATAATAAAACTATTATGTTACAAGGTGGGAGCGAGACAGGACAGAAACCGGTCGCCGAGCCTGTGATGATAAGACCACCTCCTCCCGCCGCCGCCGCCGCACCCGCGGCCCCCGCGCTGGAGCTATCTGCTACGAGAAGCTGCTACGAGACGTGTAGACCGCCTACGACAACCGCTACGTGTGCTACGCCGGCAAGTAATAATTATACATGCTTACAGTTGCATTTATTATGCGACGCATCTGTTCAAGCCATGTGTTGTGTGGCGTACTGGCGATGGATAGTTAGTGGGAATGTTAACGTTGCATTTATAGCAAGTAAATGTCGTGTTTTACCAGTTAAGCCCATGACTGTGCCCCGAGCCGAGCTACAGGCGGCGCTGTTGGCTGCACGATTGGCTGATACCGTTCAGAAGGAACACAGATTAGCGCCCGAGCGACGATATTTTTGGTGTGACTCCACCACAGTTTTACAGTGGATTAGAAATAACACACGTAGGTACGAGTATAAAACGTTCGAAGCAAACCGATTGGGAGAAATTGATGAACTCACGCGTATTTCCGAATGGAGATATGTACCTACCAAATTAAATGTAGCAGATCTTGGTACTCGTGATGAATTTAACCACACAATGTTTTACAGTGAGTGGTTCACAGGGCCTGATTTTTTACACAAAGAGGAGTCCTTGTGGCCTGTTGACGTCGTGAACCCCGACATCGACAGAGACGAAAGGAGTTTAGAGTGATGCATGAGCCTACATGTAACTTACCTGTTTCTGAGCCGCAGCGGTTTTCCTCCTGGCTTCACTTGCTGCGAGCCACGGCCGTTATTCTGAAATTTATTGACAGATGCAAGAGACTTACCGGTGAGATTGACTGCGATGCGATGTCTCGAGCTGAGATTCTGTTGCTAAAGAAGGCGCAGGCGGGATCGTTCTCCACTGAAATATCTGCAATCAAAAATGGAAAACACATATCACGAGATAGTAAGTTACTTACCTTGTCACCGTATCTAGACGAAACTGGTTTACTCCGACTCGGTGGCCGCATCGATGCTGCGTCAGACGTGGACTTAGAAATGAAGAGACCAATTATATTAGATGGAAAACATGACATAACGCGTCTTCTTGTCCGGTACTTTCACATTAAGGCAGCACACGGGAACCAGGAAATGGTCGTCAACAACCTAAAACAGAAATTTTGGATTCTTAGAATACGGCCAACAGTTAAAAAGGTGGTTTCAAATTGTATGCTTTGCCGCATAAGGAAATGTAAGCCTCAAGTACCCAGAATGGGTGACTTACCTCATGCTCGAGTAGCACATCACCAACAACCATTTTCATTTTGTGGCCTGGACTTGTTTGGTCCAATGGAAGTGGCTGTGGGCAGAGGAAGGCAGAAAAGGTATGGTGTTTTGTTCACCTGCCTAACTATACGAGCGATTCATATCGAGCTTGTTCCGTCACTCACGTCAGACTCTTTGATTATGGCGCTGCGACGCATGGCAGCACGGCGAGGATGGCCCTGTCATCTATATTCAGACAATGGCACCAACCTAAGAGCAAGCGATAAGGAGCTGAAGCAATCAGAGCAGGCACTTAATATAGATGTTCTCAAGGCCATCGGCGTGAACAACGCCATGCAGTGGCATTTTATACCCCCCTCCAGTCCTCACTGGGGTGGGGCCTGGGAGAGGCTGATTCGAAGCGTCAAAACATCACTTCGAGTTATAATGAAAGAACGCGCCCCCCGCGAAGAAGTGCTGCTTACCCTGATGGCGGAAGTGGAAAATATGGTAAATAGTCGTCCGTTGACACACGTCTCCGTGGATCCTGAAAGCTTAGAATCTTTAACTCCTAACCATTTCCTTTTAGGTAGCTCATCCAAATCACCTGCCATTGGGTCTTTCGATGATTCCGACATGTGTCTACGCAAACAATGGAGAAAGTCACAAGCGTTAGCGGATATGTTTTGGGTGAAAGAGGTTCTCCCTGACTTACTGCCTCGACGAAAATGGAACGAGGAGGTGAAACCTTTGCAGGTAGGTGACGTAGTACTAGTGGCTGATCCTAACAGTCCCCGTAGTACCTGGCCAAAGGGTGTTGTTCAGAAGACATGCCCAGGAAAGGATGGACGTATCAGACTGGTCGAGGTGAAGACTAAGACTGGTGTCTGGAAGCGACCTGCAGTCCGCGTCGCTCGTATTTCACTTGTTGAGGAGTGCTGAGCCAGCACTGGGGAGGGGAATGTTAGCGACGCGCTCATATTTTTTAAGATTCTCATTTTAGTAGAAGTACATATATATGTATCCTAAGTATAGATGTATGGGCCGCTGGACCCCCACCCAACACGCCGGCAGTTGAGTCCGTGCGAGCAATGCAAGCGGGTGCTTTTGTAAAATTTCACCTTGTTTTAATTAATCTGTGCATAGCAAATATAAGTCGTCTTAGCTACCTTCTAGTTTTACTTCGCCGATTACCACCTACAATTATTATTATTTCAATTGTGACAAGTTTATCTGTAAGTCATCAAAGTTAGCGTAAATACTCCGTATATTTTGTGTCACAACGGTGAAGTTTGAGTTGTTTTGATTCAGATAATTATGTATTTGTTCAATAATAATCACAGCAGAATTCGCAATTTCGGTATTATCCAATTCCATTAATGTGTTAAGATTGCTATCCATGTTGGATTATTAATAATAAAAGTTGCCGCTTGTAATTTTCGTTTGTGAATAGCCTTTTTTTTTTTTTTTGGGGGGTGGGAAATCATCCTGACTTCTTCCGCTCTATGGTGGAGCGGAAGGGCGTGTCAGACTTACTGACTAAAACCCACCCCTGTTCCTCCCTGCCTCGAGTGCCCAGGGGCGAGGTAACTCTTTCGAATTTATCCTCCACCCCCGGGCAGGCATCGGCCGTGGCAGGCCCCTTCCCTTTGCTGACAACTCTTTGAGGCGCGCGTGGAACACTACGCGCCGTCGACTCTCGGGCCTGGTGCTGATCGGTCGGCGAGTTACCCACTACTCGCCGTCCGCAGGCCCGGGTCTACGGTGGCCGGAGATCGTCTCGCGGCGCCCGAACCCCCTGGCGTCTGATGCGGCGGCTGCGGTTGGGGGCGCTAGGGCGACTTGGCTGTTGTCGAGTCTCCCTAACGTATGCCGCCTCTCTCTTCGCGAGCATTACTGCTTCGCAGAAGGAGGAGACGGCTTCCCATTCCCTCTCGCTCCGTACCATGGCCTGAACCAGGCCACGGCGCGAGAGGTCGCTGCCGCCTATCGCATCCATGAGGACACGGCGGTGCTCTGCCCAAGCGGGGCAAACCTCCACCGTATGCTCCACCGTGTCCTCTGGGCGATCCTCGCAGTGGAAACACCCGGGGGTCACCTCCACCTTGATCCGACACAGGTACCTCCCGAAACAGCCGTGTCCGGTGAGCACCTGCGTCAGGCGGAAGGTGAGGGCGCTGTGACGCCTCTCCAGCCACTCCTCAAAGAGGGGCACTACCGCCTCGATGGTGGCGTGCCCAGCGCTGGGTTGCGACAGTCGCTCTCTCCATGTCACCATGAGATCCTGCCGGAGCTTGGTCCGCCGAGCCGCGAGTTGTCGCGGCTGCGGAGTTTCGCCCCGGCGTTTGGCCTCCTCGCGCCACTCATACAGGTGCGCGAGGATTTTTGCCTCCAGATCCCACGGTGACAGTCCGGCAAGGAGGCTCGCCGCCTCACGGGAGATCGTGCGGTATCCTCGGATGATGCGGATCGCCATGACCCTCTGGGACGCGTTCATCTGGCGAGCTGATCGCTGCCTCAATGAACGCGCCCACACCGGTGTCCCGTAGAGGGCCATGGACCGCACGATCCCCGCGTAGAGCCTCCGGCAGGAGGCGTTTGGCCCCCTCAGATTGGGTAGGAGCCGCTTCAAGGCGGCCCCGGCCCTGTCCAATCTGGGAGCCAAACGTCGAAAATGTTCGACGAAGTTCCACCGGCTGTCGAGGACTTTGTGAATAGCCTTATGGTACAAAAGGAAGTAAAACAAGGTATTTGTGCGTGTATGTATATGCTATGGGTAAGGGTATTTTTGTGTTACATATTTAGAGTAATCTTCGAGTACTGTGATAGGTGTAAATCCACATACACATACATTGAAATTCTCAGATACTACATAGGTTTTACGTATTAAGATAAGTCTAATTACTATGTTAAAAATACAATTATTTATGTGTAAAGTACATGTAAGTGTTAAATTTTATAAAAAGAGAACACTAAAGATTTTCACCCTGTTTAGTCACAAGTACAAGCTTTGCAGCAGATGATGAACCTGAGCTTCATTCCTAATAAAGATACCCTGGGAGTTTTCATCTTTCTTAACAAATACTTGTCCAAATGTAGTCCAACAGAATTTGTATTTCTTCATTTTAACCAAGTCCCGTGCCAGGATGTGAAGTCGGGCTCCCTTTGCCGTTAGTTGTTCTGATATGATTACTGGAGTATCCTTGTTGCTGGTAAATGCAAGATGTTTAGCCGCTAGTATTGTTTTATTTCTATTGTTGTAGGTCTTAGTTTTCTGCATCAAATCAGATTTAAGAATCGAAGAGCAAATTTCAATAATTATGGGGGTGTTTTAACCCCTTTCTTTCCCTGGATCCTGTGAATATCCATTATGTTGCGTGGAACCAACACAAGGTCAATATTTTTAGAAATACATAGTATCATTTTGATGAGATCATCTCGAGTTTCTTTGGCATTCTTTGGAACATTCTTTATTTCAACACAATTTTTCCGACTGCCTCTTTATATGTCTTCTATTTTATCCTCGAGCACCGAAATATACTTCCGATCTTTTTGCGACTGCAAATCAAGTGATTCAATCCTTTATTGGAATTCTTCATGTTGATTAGATAATAGCTGGATAGACGTCTCTATATTATTATTCGTAAGCCGTAGTTCTTTGAGATTGGTAATAATTTCTTTGAGTTCCTTTTATTGGGTAGACATATAAGACTGGAATAACTCTTTCATTTATTTCTTGAACTCACAAAATTCTGTCGACCTCATCCCTCAACCTTTTATCTACCAGTGACGTGGTAACATTAGGGGGAGTATATACAATGCTCTTTTCATTGATGATTGAGTCCGAGAGAGATTTATTCAATTTATCTGCAGACATGATGTTATCGCTGATCGACTCGACAGTACATTCGACATTGTTGTGACAGGCACGTTGAATAATTAGGTAAGGCGCACGGCTTGACATTTTATTATTTGACATCAATAACATATTTTATTTATTTATTTTTTAAATTTATTTTTGACATTCACCTATCGCGTTTTTATTTTATTTAATTTAATTTGGTTTTTCTAATGACTTTTAATAACATAATGATACAAATGAGCCGTAATTTTAAATTTTATTTAAATTGTATTTATTTAAGCCGTGTTTTTTTTTTTGTTCTTTGTTGTATTGTGCTGTGATCACTATGGGCTATGCCTGCAATAAATTAATTATATTTATTTATTTATGCGCTCCTATTTTTTTCACTGAATTTAATTTAGTTAAAATGGATTTTTAATTTATTTTAAAAATTCGTAACAGGTCAATTGCACGTCTACTGCTTGCGGAGGTCCGGGGGATGAGGTGAAAATAGTTCATGAACTTCAGTAATGTTACCTTGTTTTGCGGAACCCGCGGTGCGCAAGTTCGATTCGCACTTGGCCGGTTTTATTCCTACTAACGACAAACTTTTTTATCATTTTACAGAATTTGACAGCACGGTTGGAGCAGTGGTTAAGCAATTGACTGTTCCGCTGCGTGTCGCGGGTTCGATTCCCGTACGGAAAAAATATTTGTATGGCATACAGATAGTTGTCCTGGGTCTGGGTGACCTGGGTGTCTTGTATTTCTGTGAGCTTACATGTTTGTGAACACACCTACGATACAGGAGTAATCCCTATTGTGGGGCAACATTTTATTAAAAAATAATAACAATTATCAATTTCCATTATTAAATAGAAATAAGAATTTTAGTTGATGCAATAAACATTTTTTATTTTTTTTTTATTTAAATAATTATAAACGTGCGATTGGCCGGTTTTTAATATATTTCGTATAATTATCCTAATATAATCCACCATCGTCTAGTAACTGAAATAACTGCTTGCGAAAAAGATTACTATTCACAGAAATAAGACAAACATATTCTATGAGATTTTTAAGACTAATTTCTGTTATCATAGATTTGTTATCACGCAATTTGGATACAATTCTATTTACCTTTAGCCATTTATATGTTGCATCTTCATAATTTTCCAAAGCACTCATAAATGTCTTGTCGATTCGCATTTTGTTACTACAAATCATGCGTACGTTTGCTAAATCATAGTGGTGAAAAATCATCATTTCTAAATACATTGCTATGTTCTTTTCACAAACATATCCGTATTTCAAGCCATCACAAAAATATTCAGCTGCAAAGTATTCAGCGAATGTTTTGTGTATGAATATCGGTATTCCGTTTGCTACACCTACTATAATGCCAGTCTTTTCTTCTCCACTTGCCACTTTTTTTGTCATCTCCTCAAATTCTGCCAAAGCTTTTTTATTAAACACCACCCGAATATTTTCTGCAGCAGCTTTTAAAATGGCATAGAACCCCAATTTTTTGTGCTTTACAATAGACTTTGCAAGTTCTTCTTCGTAAGCAGTAATAACATCAGGCATATAGATATTTATTCCGTTTTTCTCTTGATAACGTCTTTTGATTTTATTTTTCAAAAAATTTTCGTACGCTTTGTAAGGGTCACCTAGAACCAACTCCTCAAAATTATTATTATTGCTTTTTATATTATGTTCAATGTCAACAGCTGCTAGGTACAGAAGTAATGGATTAAATTTACCCTGTGACGGTTTTTCTGGAATATGACTAAGATCGCATTTGCTGCAAGTCTGCATGCAGAAGCAGCAGCCGCAGCAGTCACAGGTGTATTCAAAATCAGTAGTTAATAGTTTAACTATATCATCATGATGATTTTTTCCGTATTTCCATAAAGGAATGTGTGTATTATTAATTTTATGACTCAAATAAAGAGCAGCGTTTAGCAACACTGCTATCATTATGCTGTCTGTAAGGTAAGCTGTAGATTTCAACGTGAAGTGATCAAGTAATTTTTTAATATTCTCTAGTTGTGCGTCGTTTAGTTCTTCCATTTTAAAATTATATTCCCAAAATTTTTGCAAATATGTTTGTCCTGAGAAGTCATCTATTTCGTAAGATATTTTCAAATGAAGTTCCTTCTCTAAGATGGTTTTTATTTCGTTATACGACCTGCTTGTAATCCACATTCTATGCTTACGAGGGCCAGTACTTAAAGTTTTAAGGCATTTTATGGCCACGTCTGTATAATTCGGACAGATTTCATCAAAACCATCAAAGAGCAGTATCATCTCTCTCTCATAATAAAATTGAAGAAACAAATTCAATTGGAACTCAATCAGAGGGTCTGCTGTACAATTTTTCAGATACACAATATTATCTTTTTCTTCCAGCGTAATTCCGATTTTATTTTCTTTACCAAGACTCTCGCGAAGTAAAACTTGACACAGAAACTTTAAAGTCTCTAATATATCAATTATTGTTTTCTCTTTCTTCCACTTGCTAAATTCTTCCGAATATTCCAACATATTTATCCTTACAATCCAAACTTCTGGTTTGAACTCCTTTGTTTTAATTGATAGGTGAGTGAGTAGAGTCGACTTGCCCATCCCAGGCTCTGCTGTTACCAGTACAATGTCGTCTGAAATCTTAAAAAAATGATTGAGAGTCTCCATACAGACATTGTTTTGCTTCATTTCCGTTTTTTTAACGCGTCTGTCAACATACAAGTGTTTTATTTCATCGTAACTTCTGTTGACGATTAGTTTTCCAACTCTAATTATTTCTTCACTGAATATTTTATGCAAAACATCTCTTTTAATATTCTTTTTTGATATATCATCGACAATGTCAGCCAGTCTAACTTCTTCGTTTTGAAACATCACTCTGGCACTCTCCAAGATAATTTTCTGTGATTCCTCACTCAAGTTAATGAGACTATTCTTTTCGTCATGTACTGGAGTATCTGGGAAATATCTCTGAAATATTTCAACAGACGCATGATTTGTAATAATAATTGTTTTTTTCTTAAGAACCGCTTCAGCAATCTTTTCTAAAAATCTCTTTTCATTTTTTTGTATTCTTTCACATACTAATATTATCACTTTATCATTATTTGAGTTTTTTAGCTCGTCACGTAATAACATACGGTCTTTTGATTCAACAATATATTTAAGATCCAACACAAAGTGGTCCTTATTCTTCAAACGCTGCACTACTTTAGCAACAGTCAGTACGCTGTTCTCTGTAATGATGACAGTATTCAAATGATCCTGCAAGTACAAGGAGCTCACCGCGTCTTCAGTGAATGTGTAATCAATGTGTTTTATGTTATTCCGATACATTGCATTTATGACGCTTAGCAGTGGCTCTTTAATAATGTTTTGTTTTGCCTTTTGGAATAAGTCGCTTTCTCGTGTAAGATACGGTGTTTTATCTGGTTGCATCCACCACTTCTGTATATCATAGTGATATTTTGAAAATATCGCGTCAGTTTGAACTTGGAAGTAGTTTAGTTGGTCATACTGGTACTCTTCTACTTCGCTTTTTAATTTTTCCTCCACGCCTTTCTCATCAGCTTGGTTAGAGTAAATAACCAGTTTCTTTAAAAAATCACTTGCTAAATTTTCTTCATATTCGGAACATTCTAATGAAAGTTTAGGAAACTCGTTGACTTTGAAATAAAATTTATATTTTAGCAAATTGGGGATTTCGTTACTCAATCTTTCATACAGCTTTCTAGCAAGATCACCTAGTCTTTCTTGGTGATTGGTAATCTTCATCAGTTTGGTGTTATCGTCAAGCACAAATATATTTCCGATAGCACCAGCTATACCCCCATTGAGCCGCAGGAATCCCTTTTGTAAAGAACCATCTATAGTAACCAGGTTACTGGAATCACAGTTGACTAATAAGTTTTTGATTTCCGACGCTAAATAATTTATTCTGCTCTCTATTTTGCCATCACTTATTGTTAAATCTTTGTTACCGAACGTAACTGGAACTTTGAACTCGCGATATAGTAATATTTCCCTTACAGCCAGTTCAACTGCTTCATTTACAGTCGATAGAGGAACTTGCACTTGCTTTAATAGTGGCCTGAGGTCTTTTGTGAATGCGTTTTCCTTTAGATATTCCAACTGTCCATTGTTGTAAGTTACGATGGTTCCTATCACTTTGCTCAGTTTTGTAACATCAGTGGGCTCGGCTAAGAATGCCGATAGTAATGTGTTCACATCAGAGGACTTAATTTTTCTTTCCTTTAGAATCTCTATATACAAAGTATCTTTGAATAGAGTGAGATATTCATCATTGATACCAAAGAAGTCATGACGAAATGTTGCGATTCGGTGCGGAGGGAATTCTCTTTTTACTACCTTACCCTTACATAACGTTGATTCAACCTGTAGAGGTACAATTTCAGACACATCGAATACTGTTTGAGCCAGTATGACGTGATAACATTTCACAAGTTCGTCTTGTAGTATATTTTGTAAATTACTAACTGATTTTGTATCGGATCTACTTATGAACTCAGCAATTCGTTTAGCCAGTGTGGTAACTTGGTCTTTTATAACAGTTTTCCGTAGTAACTCTACATCATGTACGTGTCTGTGGGGCTGCGTAACTGTGCCACCTGTTCCAATGAGTTCTTGAAGATGAGAAGAAAAGCCACATTCAAGTGGATCACCACTTAAGTTGTGTGTCGCATTTGTGTATATTACGAATAAACACTCTGTCTCTTCAAATGTCCCCTTAAAGAATTCATCTGTATTGCTAGTTTTGAAAGTCTTCCTAATTTTCAAATAACTATCTAAGTATACTGTCAAGTCATATGTTAGGGGTCGTTTCTCGTTTTCCCTGTGCTTAGCCTGTATGAACACTGCGACAGGTTTATCATATCCTTTGACTTTCGCTTTCAAACATATATCGTCGAATGCTCCTATATTGTCGACATTTGAAGCTATTTGAAACTCTACTATAGTATCGTCAAGAGACGCTCTAAAATATAACAAACTAATAAGTTTAGATTCGTACTGCTGTCCGCGGTAGCCTGACGTGCCTGCGCGTTTACTGAACATGGTCACTCGTCAGTTCGGGGAACTTTACACGCACATAGCACCAGCATAGAGGCAGGCGACACTCAGTCACGCAGAGCACGCAGCACCATCACAGAGGCAGCCTAGGTGGCACTCAGTCACGCGGAGCACGCAGCACCAGCACAGAGGCAGGCGGCACTCAGTCACGCGGAGCACGCAGCACCAGTACAGAGGCAGGCGGCACTCAGTCACGCGGAACACGCAGCACCAGCACAGAGGCAGGCAGCACTCAATCACGCGAAGTACGCAGCACCAGCACTGAGGCAGGTGACACTCAGTCACACCAAGCACGCAGCACCAGCACAGAGGCAGGCGGCACTCAGTCACGCGGAGCACGCATCATCAGCACAGAGACAGGCAGCACTAAGTTACGCGGAGCATGCAGCAGCACCAAACGTTGTCAAATGTCCGGATGACGACCTGCACCTGAAAACAAAGAGAACCTGTTACTGAAATGACTAATATCACCTTGGAAACATTCAATGAGTCGTACAGTCATTACCGGGGTCCAACGGAATATCAGCGTCAGGTATATTTGCCTGGGCTCGCCACTATTGCGGCGGTAAGGCCTTCTTTGAGAAGTGACTGGCGGAAGTTGACACGCCACGGCGTCATCACCTTCCGCCTGACGCAGGTCTTCACCGGATACGGCTGTTTCGAGAGGCTCCTGTGTCGTATATTAAAGCGGAAAGAAACGCCCAGTGTGACCACTGTGTGGATCACCCAGCGTTCACGGTGGTGCATACGGTGGAAGTCTGCCCTGCTTGGGCTGAGCACCGCCGTGTCCTCGTGGAGGCGATCGGCGGCAGCGACCTCTCACACCCAGCCCTGGTCCAAGCCATGCTACGGAGCGACAGTGAATGGGAAGCTGTCACCTCCTTCTGCGAAGCAATAATCCAGGCCCGAGTCAACTGCTCGTAGTGTTCCATGCACACCTCAAATAGATGTAAGCAGGAACTGACGGGGCCAGTTAGGGCCGATGCCTGACGTTAAAATTTGTTTAACCTATGTTTTTACCAATAATTTTGTAGTTTGTGTCTTTAAAACCTACTTGTCATTAAACTAGACCATTTAACCTTTTTTTTATACCCCTGAATCACTACGTGAAATGTTCTAAGTACCACATTAGACCCAAACAATCACCCCATCCCCACAGAATTTTAGCGCCGACGGCGGGTCAAGGTTACGCCAAGATGGAATATTTACCTATTTTCTCGTTGTATTTTACTGTTCTATCTATTTGTAAATACTAATTATTAACTAATTATCGTAATACCAGTGATGTTTTACGAGACTACTTAGTAAATCGTACTTAAAATAAATAAATAATACATTATTTACTTACGTAAACATTGCCGCACATTGCTCAAAGCTGACACAATCAACGCGACCACAGAAAAAAAAAATGATTTAAAGTGAACAAACCACGCTGGCAACCGCGTTTGCAATAACGCACTATTTTTCTGGCAAACACGGTTGCCTGGACGTGCAAATGGAATGTGTGTATCTTTGTATGTCTTTTCACGCGCTGTAGCCTAAACGGCTTGATGGATTTTAACAAATGAGATTAGATTGGTCGGGACATTGGTCAAATCAAGAAAGCCCGGTGACCGGTGTGTATGTGACGATCCCCCGTTTTCAATTCCTTTCTGATCTGTTCTAGATAGAAAAGAATAGAAACGGTAGATGTGTGGCCACGCTCAATTGATGACATTGGTACATGCGTGGCTTGCAAGAATATGGCGCTAACATAGCTCAACGCTGTCGACGCCGTACACGATGTACATGCGGTACACACTATAGACGAATATTAACCCACGAATATGTAGAACTGTATCAACACGTGCCACGCTACAGTTGTACATAGATATGGGTGTGTAGTGTGTACTACAGTAGAAACGTAAACCCACGTTGTCAAACAAAGCCCCGCGTGGCCGTGCACAGCATGCGCCGCGGTGGGTCTGCAACAGGGATTCCTATTATAGAAAACTATTTCCTTTGTTCTGAGTTATTTAATGATAAAAAGCAGCATTGCTCATTATCTAGAACACCTAGAATTCAATTTGTAATAATCAAATTCGAGCATCACGTTAAGTAGTTCAGCCATCCAATATGTAATCAGAGATTTATTGCAAATCAGGCCCTAATCTAATCTTGTTTTTTATTGTATGTGGACAAGTTGAAACTTGTCGAGAGGTAAAAGCTATATGGCCCTGTATATACTGTATACTGTATAGTTGTAAAAAAAGTAAACAAAGTCGAAATATACTGGGTGTAAAAAGACACATCACATAGCCGTTAACTACGCATACTCTACGTCTAACAAAGTAGTTTTGCGCAAAAATTATTGCTGGAAAACGACTTATTTTTATGTATGAAAAAAAAAAACAATTTTTTACTATGCACAATGTTACGCGAACCCAGGCAAGTGGAGTTAAACCCCGCCCCTTCGCTCTAAGCCACGTAGGTACTTGTCGGATACGTTTGATATTTATTTCGTTTTTGTAACTGCAAATGCCTGATTCCGAAATCAAGAAGAAAAAATCGAAAATTCAGGTAATGCTTAGTAATAAAACCTAGAATTAATTTTCGTAAAAATTAAAAAAAAAAACATTGCTACTTTGATCTTCAATATCTCCTGAACCAGTGGACTCCCAGGTATGGCCTAGTCATCTAGTGGAAAAAAAGATCCAAATAATGGGTATACTAAGTGGCTTTAGGCTTCGGAAACTGTCTTTTTCACCCGATATACCAAAACGCAAAAATTATGTTTAATAGGCAGAAAAAAAAAAAATGTGAGCCGTCACGGGACGAAAGATCGACATTATTTTGTAAAAGTAATATGCAGAAAAGAACATATTGTGATAGGAACTAAATATGTCATAATGATAAAATAAAATATTACGAGTGTAATAACAAAACAAAAAAACATAGTATAGCGTGGCGACGCGTCGCCACGGCATGCGCCGCCACGCCAGAAATCGGTTTTACGTGCGGCTATAGATCACATCAAAAAAACTTCTAATCGGTCTAGAGACAAAGTCGATAAATTACACAATGAACGACTTCTGCAATAAATTTCTTGGGGAAGAAAAGTTCAAGAGGACTAAAGACTATTATAACATATTTGTTCACATACGAGAGGTTTTTTTTTTTTTGGGGGGGGTGGGAAATCATCTCATGACTTCTTCCGCTCTAGGGTGGAGCGGATGGGCGTGTCAGACTCTTACTGACTAAAACCCACCCCTGTTCCTCCCTGCAGGCTCCGGGCAGGCATTGGCCGTGGCAGGCGCCGTCCTTTGCTGACAACTCTTTGAGGCGCGCGTGGAACACTACGCGCCGTCGACTCTCGGGCCTGGTGCTGATCGGACGGCGAGTTACCCACTACTCGCCGTCCGCAGGCCCGGGTCTACGGTGGCCGGAGATCGTCTCGCAGCCCCTGGCGTCTCCTGCGGCGGCTGCTGCTGAGGGCGCTAGGGCGACTCTGCCGTTGTTGAGTCTCCCTAACGTGTGCCGCCTCCCTCTTCGCTAGCATTACTGCTTCGCAGAAGGAGGAGACGGGTCCCCACTCCCTCTCGCTCCGTACCATGGCCTGAACCAGGGCACGGCGCGAGAGGTTGCTGCCGCCTATCGCATCCACGAGGACACGGCGGTGTTCTGCCCAAGCGGGGCAAACCTCCACCGTATGCTCCACCGTGTCCTCTGGGCGATCCTCGCAGTGGAGGGCGATCCTCGCAGTGGAGGGCGATCCTCGCAGTGGAATATACGAGAGGTACTTCAAGCAATGCAACACACTAATACAATAATTTGTTTGCCAACATATAAGTATCCTTTTGACAGTAGTCTATTCAACAGTCGGGTGGAAACATGAAACAATCTGCTATACTTACACACACACACATACACACACACACACACACATATTATTTATTTCGTTTATTCATTTTTTAAACATATTAAATACATTTTTAAATATTTCTTAAAAAAGAATATATAAAAAACATTTAAAAATATAAAAAATAGTAGCCCACCGGTATCGGGAACAGGGTCCAAGCTACCGGCGGTCAGGGCTCCAGAGAGAGGAACCGCCTGACAATGCGAGCCGTGTCCAGAAGTACTGCTTTCTGAATCAAGCCCTTGATCCAGCCGCCTAACGAGAGCCTCCTGAGGTGTTGATCGAGGCTCGTGGCTATTAAGCCATTGGCTGACACGACTATCGGTACAATGATCGCTGAGTCCACATCCCACATGTCGACAACCTCGCGAGCCAAGTCAATATACTTGATTTGTTTATCTTTCTCGGCTTTCACGAGGTTCTCGTCATGTGGGACGGTAATGTCAACAATCATTGCACGCCTCTCGATTCGGTCCACCACCACTATATCAGGCTTATTGGCTACAATAGTCCTGTCAGTGATGATGGACCGATCCCAGTACAATGAGATATGACCATTATCGAGAACTGGGTCGGGCGCATATCTGTAGTACGGCACTTCCGATTCCACAAGAGAGTACTTCAGAGCAAGTTGCTGATGGATAATCCTGGCTACAAGGTTGTGCCTATGCAAGTATTCACCGTTAGCTAGACGAGAACAACCAGAGATTATGTGGCGGATTGATTCTCCCGGACGATGACATGCCCGACATATGTCAACCGTGCCGTCCTTCACAATAAATCTCCGGTAGTTTTTCGTCATGATAACTTCGTCCATAATTGCACAGACAAAACCTTCGGTTTCCCCAAAGAGGTCACCGACACGCAGCCAGGCTACGGACGCTAGTTGGTCTACATCGGGCCCATGTAGGGCCCGGAAAAAGCGTCCGTGAAGTTCCTTACTCTGCCATACTTCTCTGCGATCGTTAGTGTCAAGCACTAGAGGTTTGTGCCAGTTCTCGTTAGCCAAGGAGAGTGGAGTAAGGCCCTTGTCCACCGCCACTACATCTCGATGCATACCCACGTCAGCAGCTAGAAAATATTCCCTTAGACTGCATACCTCGCGGTTGTGGAGGGTTTTGGCATTTAAAAAGCCTCGGCCTCCACACTTCCGCGGGATATACAGTCTCATCACTGAAGAACGTGGGTGATGCATTCGAAATGCAGTCAGCAGTGTACGGACACGCCTATCCTGGGCGTCAAGTTCTGTTTGAGTCCATTTGAGTACGCCGAAAGAGTACATCAATACCGGCATGACCCAACCGTTGAAGGCGCGCACCTTGTTTCCGCCCGATAGAAGACTATTAAATACCTTCTTCAGGCGGCCAAAGAAGCGCTCCTTCAACGATTGCTTCATGTCAGTAACATTGATACCTAACGCTTCCGACATACCCAAATACTTATAGGTTTCGGTTGGAGAGAGGGATCTCAGGTTTATGGAATCCGAGAGTTGAGTTCCCACGGATTCCACAATCTCCCCTCGCTTTACATGCATGACTGCACATTTGTCAACACCAAACTCCATCCTGATGGCACTACTGAAGGTTTCAGTTACCTTGAGTAGCGCCATCAGTTGCAGATTGTTGGGGGCAAAAAGTTTCAAGTCATCCATGTAAAGCAGGTGAGATATAACCTGACCACCTCTCTTCAACCGGTAACCTAGTCCTGAATTCTCCAGCAGTGTGCTTAGAGGATTCAAGGCTAGGCAAAACCAAAGCGGACTCAAACTGTCACCCTGGAATATACCCCGCTCGATCCTTATCGGTTCGCTATTCCTCTGGATTTGTCGACATCCTGGATAGCGAAGGACCGTCCTCCATTGCACCATACATGACATCAGGAAGGTGCGTAGCGTTGCATCAACTTTATACAATTCTAGCACCCTCATGAGCCATGTATGAGGAACTGAGTCATAGGCCTTCTTATAGTCTATCCAACATGTCGACAGATCCTTTCGGGAACGCCGAACCTGTTGGCTAATGGTCATATCTATGAGGAGAAGCTCCTTAGTACCGCGGGACCCATTCCTACATCCATTTTGAGAGGCAGACATGATATAGTTACTATCTATATGTGTGTTAATCTTAGCTCTCAAAATGGATGTAAGAACCTTATAGACCGTCGGTAAGCACGTGATCGGTCTATAATTTTTAGGTTCCGCAGTACTACCTGATTTATGGAGCAGGTGGGTTATTCCTGTAGTCAGAAATTGGGGCAGCGACCCTGACTCTAAGGCAGACTGGATCTGAGATGCCAAGCGGGTATGCGACCTTGTAAACCATTTTATCCAGAAGTTGTGCAGCCCGTCCGGCCCTGGAGATTTCCAGTTAGCTAACGGACGGACTGCACGAGCTATATCTTGGGGGCTGATGATAATTGCCCCCATTTCTGGTACTAGATCGCACGCGCGCTCAACATCCCGAATCCAATCGCCCTCGGTATGACAGACAGGCACCGACCAGATGCTGCGCCAGAAAGAGTATATGGCGTCATCATCCGGCAGGTGCGTATTAGTCACACCTTGGTCCGGTCGCTCCCAATCCCTGTACACCCACCTTTCATTACTTCGGAATGTGCGATTCTGGGTGTACCGCTCCACTCGCCGCTTATACTTGCGAATACGGTTTGCCCATGCATATACTTTCTGCTTCAGGAAGTCGATACGCTCTGTGACACGGGACATATAGTCACGGGAGCTGACACCAGTCCCCGAAAACGCCCGTCTCACAAAGCGCATCACTCTTGGGCGAGTGTTGCCCTCCCTGAAGCAGATTAGTTTGCCTATGAGTGCTCTGGCCGCACCAATACGACGCTCGATCCTGCACTGCCAAGCCGGCACGGCTGGCTTCGGTCGTGTAGCTCTGTCATTAGGAAATTTGACGTGAGCTACACGACATGCCGCTACAGCCGCGCAGTACAGTATCGAGTGTGTATCGGTGAGGTCTTCGCAGTCATCAAAGTAATTTGACAACTGCGAATCCAGAGCAGCCACCAGCGCCCTATTCTTATTATGCATGGGTAAACGAGGTAAGCGTGGCCTAAGCTCGAGCGGCATGCTGCGATATTCCCGAATAGCACACTCCAAAGCACTCCTCAATACATCATTGCAGTGGGTACTTACGTTTGTAACCATGTCATTACACTCCTCGTCAGCGTGGTTGGGAGCATGGTTGGACGGTGGTACCACAACTGGTACCACAGTCTGCGACGGAGGGGCAATAACATGGTTACCCATTTCAGTTCGGAGGCGATCAAGTACAGTATCATCCAACATATGATTACGCAGGATGACCCGTACCTGATCCGACAGTCGTTGGGCCGAAACGTTGACGGCTGGCGCAAGCACCTGGAACAAAGAGAGCATTAGCATTAACTTATTTATTTTATTATTATTGTATATATATGTGTGTCAATATGTGTATACTTAAAGATTTACTGGACTTAGATAATGAAATCATGAAAAATGATCACAGTAATATTAACACAAACGAACAACTGCGATTAATTGAAAAAGTAGAGCGTTAGCCGTTTCGCGCGGTAGTGGCGCATCTCCGTCTAAAGAACGCCTACGGGTAATTTTGGTTGATTTAATAAAATCTTCCTCTTTAATTGGAAATTCATTTTTAATGATTTGGCGGTATAAAGCATAAAGAAAAGCATTGTCTTCCATTGAGGATGGAATGTCCTTAATTAATATTCGAGGGCGCCTACCTTTTTGGTTTTTCTAGCCCTAAACCGGTGGCCTTGATTGCATCCACAGATTCTAACTTTTTTAATTGACTTTCATTAGCGACACGCAGTACAACACCGGACTTCGCTGTTTTTTTCACGCCTACTATTTGGATACCGTCATCACAATTAAATCGCTTTCATAAGAGCTTGCTTAGTCGCTGACGAAGTGTTAAAATAAGCTGACCGGTCCGCGGTCGGATAAGCTACTGAAAAGGGCAATGGGGCGCGGCACTCACAAAAAATTTAAAATTATCCAATTCGCTTTCCGTATTGGCTAACTTCGTTTCGTTAACTGACGATTTGATTGCTAGTAACAAGACGATGGCTGTTATTCGCTGAGTCATGTCCAGAATTGCCGATTTATTTGCAACGTTAATGCAAATAAATCGGTGGATCTTTGGTCATTGACTAAATCGTTAATCTTAGTTAAAAACGTGGATGCCTCCATAACCAAATCGCAATAATCGAAATTGCTCGCACTACTGACATTTAAAATTAGAGAGGACTTATCCGTGGATTACGATATTTGGGCCGCTTTGGCCTATTATATGGCGAAATGTATGACGGAGATAATTCGCTGAACAAACGTTTAGAGCTAGCGGGGTAAGCCATCGGCGGCGACCGTAATGTTTTGGTGTTCCTGCGAGATACAGCTCCTCCTCGATCAAGCGGGTCATCGCTGTTTGACAACATAAATAGGGCAAATCAAATAAAATGTACGTATAAGAACACAAACTAATTAAATTATAAGTAAATGACCAGAAAACGTAAAAAAAAATCGACACTTTAGAAAATAAATGTACTTACAGAAAGCTGGAGAAATTAACTAATAACAGTAAAAAATAGATGTTAACACTTCTAAAAACTTACGGAACCTGCACTTGACTCAATAATGAACAACCTGGAACAACTCACGACCCGTTAACCCGGTCTTAAATAAAATTTCGGAATATAAATTGAGAAGCGTAATTAGTCACGTCCGCACTGTTACCGAACGGCGAACGGAACTGCCCCCTTAGTCAAAATACATTTCTGTAAACGTTAACGCTAACGCTTCGTGCAAAATGTATGGCAACGACGTTTTGCACGAAGCGTTAGACAGAGAACTGTCGCGTGACTCACGCCCAGTAATGTTTTTGCCATACATTTTGCTCGAAGCGTTAGCGTTAACGTTCACAGAAAAGTATTTTGTCTAAAGGCTCTGAACGGAAAGTTTGTATATCTTTTATTGTTGTGTTTGTCTGTCAGTGTTGCAGCACTTGTGAACAGGCTTCGGGATATTTTCCCTAGTCCCATCCTTGTTTTAAATTTACCGCCACTTGCACTTGCCTTTAGCTGTGAGTAAACCACGGACAACGCATCGCTCCCGCCATCTGACGGCGTGAAGACGCAGATTTAGTTCGAACTCAACGAAAAGTCCGGCCGGCATTAAATTCCACGCGCGCGGTAAGAATCACTAAAACCCTGGTGAAATACGACTGCTAGTGATACAGTGTCGCCCAGAGGACACGGTGGAGCATACGGTGGAGGTCTGCCCCGCTTGGGCGGAGCCACGCCGTGTCCTCGTGGATGCGATAGGCGGCAGCGACCTCTCGCGCCCTGCCCTGGTTCAGGCCATGGTACGGAGCGAGAGGGAATGGGAAGCCCTCTCCTCCTTCTGCGAAGCAGTAATGCTCGCGAAGGCGGGACGCGTGAGAGAGCACCAACAACGGAGTCGCCTTCACGCTCTCAGCAACAGCCGCCTCAGGAGACGCCTGGGACTTCCGGCGCCGCGAGACGATCTCCGGCCACCGTAGACCCGGGCCTGCGGACGGCGAGTAATGGGTAGCTCGCCGTCCGATCAGCAACAGGCCGAGAGTCGACGGCGCGTAGTGTTCCACGCGCGCCTCAAAGAGTTGTCAGCAAGAGACGGGGCCCGTCATGGCCGATGCCTGCCCGGGGGTTGAGGATAAATTCGAAACAGAGTTACTTCGCCCCTGGGCACTCAAAGGCAGGAAGGAACAGGGGTGGGTTTTAGTCAGTAAGAGTCTGACGCGCCCTCCCGCTCCACCCAGAGCGGGAGAAGTCATAGGATGATTTCCCACCCCACAAAAAAAAAAAAAAAAAAGTGATACAGTGTGGTGATCTACTGCCTCCCTGGCATCCTGTGAGTACCTGACCTCTTTCAATTTATATCCTTTAGCCTGTTTCTTGGTAGGAAACTTCAAAAAGCGTCCGTGGCTATACGCGATACTCATTCAACTTGAATAGTTTTAAGTAATGTACATAAAGTTAATGTTAATTTAACACCAGAAATAAGCATAAACTACATGCTCCTTCCCACCGTCTTCGTAAGGTTCATGGCTCGTTTGTGGGTCTCGGTATCCGCTTTTACAAAAAGCTACCTCTTTCTTTTCTTGACCTGTCTTTTAATGCATTTTAATGGAAAGTTAAATTTAGTCTCTGTTCGAAGGCATACTATTCCATCAACGACTATTTAGATAATAGGAATAGTTGGTCGCTGTATTGAACGCAAGATAATGGTACACTTGATGTTATTTCTCTATAATTAACTAATGACCGGTTATATGAATGCGTACCTACATATATATATTTTTTTACTAAGTAATTTTACTGTGATAGCCTTACTACCACTTGTGGCTTCGAATCTCAGCCCTTTGATAGATTCTACTGTTGCACGTGTAAGCCGGCACACCAGTTATGTATGGAGGCTTATTTAATTTGGTTTAGTGTTTATGTACGGTCCACCCGTACAATTCATATCTTTTTACGTTGAATTAGCAGTGCAGCAAGGCTACGTTGCCTGTGTTCCACGAATCTATTTTCAGTTAAAGTGAATAACACTTTTAGAGACTTAATAAGTTTGCGCGTATCTACCTAGATTGTGCTTTCGATTATCATTGTTTTCTTTAAGTACTTACACTTTTTGTTTGTTTTTGACTTCTATATTTGTTTGTACTTTTCATTTTATCTTAGTCTCTCGTGCCTGGGAGCATGTACGGTCCGCCCGAACAATTCATATCTTTTTACGTTGAATTAGCAGTTTTGTACTGCGTGCGCAATTTACTTCAGTTCGCGTTCGGTCTTAGCCGCGTGTACTCACTATCATAATATCGTAACATATCGATATCCTAAAATCAAGTGATCACTGTATCAATCAGCTATAGCATCAATAAACTTATCATTATAAACTATCACTTCTTATCATTTATAGTTATCCCGTACAACTTTATGCTTGAGTTTTTTTTCCGTTTTTGATGACATTATGGAGTGTGCTAGCTAACAAGTGGCACATAAGTAAATTTTATTCTAATTTGTATTTGTTGATTATATTTTGAACGTTCTATATATATGTTAAGATTGTTGCTTAGAATTATATAGATTCAAGTTCTTCAAACTTAACAGACAGATGTTTTTTTTTTGTGGTATGGGAAATCATCCAATGACTTTTTCCGCTCTGGGTGGAGCGGGAGGGCGTGTCAGACTCTTACTAACTAAAACCAACCCCTGTTCCTTCCTTCCCTTAGTGCCCAGAGGCGAGGTAACTCTGTTTCGAATTTATTATATTTATTTATAGAAAAAATAAAATATGGAACGTTTCACGATTTTGCGTGTCATCCTTGCGCAGGGACCAGCATGGTCCCTGCGCATCGTTCCAATTTTAGTATAATATGTACTGTGTTGCTGGGGCGTTTGTTGAGCCACTTCTTCTTCACAGATAAAACACTAGGAACTGGTGGCGTTTTTGGGGGACTATTTGTATGTAGAACTTTGACGTTCAAAAAGTGCTGGCTCTCAGCCTAGTTTGAATAAATGACTTATGATTTTGTTAGTATCTGTGGTGTTGTTGACGAACAATAAAATTTGTATACTCGTACAAGTTCTCTGCCGCGCGATCGGGTGCGGCCTACAGTGATATCTACGTCAAACATATCAAATATTATACGTACCTTTAGTTCCACAAAAGAGTGCACTAAATAAATCACCAGTTATAGTATTGTGAGCTGTTCCTGCTGCAGTCTATGCAGCTCAGAAAAAAATGCATGACACAATAACGTTAAGATAATTTAGAAGCACTCACAGCGCAGCTAGTGTAGTCAGGGAATAAATGATTTATCTACATGTATATCTTATCTATTATTATAATGAAAATACGTCACGATCACGTTGAAAGGCAACTGCCGTGTTTATTTGAACAGATAAACATCAACAACACTTGTATTAAGAACACAACACACTTGTATTAACACTTGTATTAAACATCAACAACACTTGTATTACTTGTATAAACATCAACAACACTTGCATCAGTCTCGCTCGGGTAGCCGAACGGTTTGCGCGTGCGCCAAGTGTATCCCTACCGCTTAGTTTATAATCAGCTGGTCACGTACAGTAACTAATTAGAGTTGACGCGTATAATGTGATCGAATAAAGATGCCGTGCGAGTGCAACTTAGTTGTTAACGAAGTATTGGCCTTCATGGCCACGAAATGTGATGGAATGGACGAGTTGAGTATCATAAAAATATGCAGCTCCTGGTTCTCTGAAGAAGAGATTGAAGTTGCAAAGGTCCTTCTCTGCGAGGTGACTAATACTAAAAAGATCGTGCGTAAAGGCGAAAAGAAACATGTAAATAATATTTCCGACATACTAAAGATACTGTGCGAAACCAAAACCGAAAAACTACCGATCTTTGTCGCGAAAGATTTGAACAGAGTACCCCCCGTTACATTCGATCATTTGGATGTTTCCAGTATTTTAAAAACTATGGCCGTTATGAAGACTGAAATATTGACGTTGAAGCACACATTACATGAAGATGTTTCAAGACTAAATGACGAAGTAACTTTACTGAAAAATACCAGCAAGCATGACCAAATAGAAAGACGAGTATTATCCGTTAATCAAGATCGACCGCATACACTTTTAAGCATACCCACAAGTCAGACGTTAGCAAATAATACAATGACGTGGGCTGTGCTGCCCGAAAAATCACCTGAACCAAGGAACGAGCTGGAAGGCCAAGTAGTAAGTTATGAAAGTCCAAATATCGCACCCACACATCTGACATCAGGGGAACCAAGTTTTTCTAAGATCACTAGAGGAGCGCAAAAACGTACACGCGATGATCGAGATGTGCATGATGACAATGATGACGGTTTTCAAACAGTTAGCTACAAGCGTAAAAGACCTCGGATTGCTGAAGAGCAGAATACGGATAATATACAGATTAATGGACAAAGGAAAAATATTGTGAAAAATAGAAGAGGAACAAAGATAAGTGAGAAGTTAAAGGCGGCTGACCATATAGTGTGGATCTATGCGTCACGCTTCCAGAGTGACTGCACCGAAACGGACATTGGAACGTATATGCGCGAGAATGGGCAAACAGTGTTTACTGTAGAAAAGTTGAAACCTAAGAATCCCACGAATTTTACATCGTTTAAGATTGCTGTTGAGAAGAAAAGCTTAGCAGTTATTCTGAAAGAGGATTTCTGGCCTTCCGATATAGTATTCAGAACGTTCAAATCCAAAACATAATGGACCAAAACAGTTGTATGAGAACTATAAAAATGACTACTTTTAATTGCAAAAGCATTAAAAGAAGTATGACTTATGTAAAGGAGTTATGTAATAAGTATGACATTGTATCGCTTCAAGAAACCTGGCTACTGTTAGACGACATAGACTTTCTTAGTCAAATGCACACGGACTTCTTGTACTATGGCGTTTCTGCGATGGATACCTCAGCGGGGCCTATACGAGGACGGCCTTACGGAGGTGTGGCCATCTTATGGCGAAAGAGTTTATTCCAGAAGGTGATACCAATACGTTGTGAATCAAAGCGTATAGTTGCTGTGCGCCTGCAACTACCGGACCGGAGTGTCGTCCTTATGTCAGTGTATATGCCTACAGACTGTTTAGATAATTTACCGTTGTTTACTGAGTGTCTAGGCGCAATAAATTCGATAATCCAGGACTGCGAAGACGAGTGTGTGTTCATGTTGGGTGATTACAATGCGAATATTGGCAGCATGTTTGGAGGGGACTTGTTGAGGTACTGTAAAGACCAGAATTGGACCTGTGCTGACATTCATTATTTGGGTGAGTCCTCAGGCACTTATACATATCTCAGTGAAGCTCATGGTACAACAAGTTGGTTAGACCACTGTGTAGTTACGTCTGCCGCTTGGGACACTATTACTAATGTTTATGTTTTGAATGAAGTAAATTGGTCCGATCATTTTCCACTTGTAATCGAATGTGATTTTAATATTATAAGACGTAAGATTGTGACTCAACAGCCGATTGAGAGTAAAATTTCACTTAATAATAGAAAAAAGACACAACTTTATGATTACTGCCGTTTATGTGATGAATATTTGTGCCATGTTGATATTGAGACATGTCGTAAACATTGTAAGGGGTCATCGTGTAGGGATCAGGAATGTTTTAATGTAATTGACAAATACTATCATGATTTAATAGATGCTATTACAACTGCAGCTAGCAATTCATATAAAAAGTTCTCAAAAAGCTGTAAAACTATTGTAGGATGGAATGACCATGTTAAATCACTACATTCAGTTGCTCGTGATGCTTTTCATACTTGGTCACTGCACGGTAGGCCAACTCAGGGACTTATATACGACGACATGTATAATAGCCGAAAAACATTTAAAAATAAATTACGATGGTGTCAACAACACCAAGACCAATTAAAGATGGATGTTATTGCGCGCCAAAGAGCCTCCCGTGATTTTAAGCAGTTTTGGAAATCAACTAATAAATTATCACACAAACCGAGTCGTGCGTTATGTGTGAATCAAATAGAGGAGCCAAAGCTGATAGCGGAGGCATTTGCCGCGCAATTTAAAACCGGTTTCGTTAGCGAGTCATGCGATCCGGAGGTCGGCTGGCGTGCGCCGGCGGTGAAGCAGCTGAGTGTCGTTATAACACCAGATATGGTGAGTGAATGTGTGCGAGAAATGAAGCGCGGTAAGTCGCCGGGCCACGATAGTCTGACTCTGGATCATATTTTTCTGGGAGGTCCTCAGTTGGCTGAAAAACTATCTGTACTGTATGACTTATTTTTAAGGCATAGTTACTTGCCGCCGGGTTTTATGAAAACTACGGTAATACCACTCGTCAAAGATAAAAAAGGTGACATATCGGATATTACTAACTATAGACCCATTTCATTGGCAACCGTGTTGTCTAAAATATTTGAAAGGATATTGCACCCACATCTATTAAAAAACATAAAGTTATATGATGCACAATTTGGTTTTCGTTCAAATCTTTCTACTGATACCGCCATCTTCTCGTTAAAGAAAACTGTTCAGTATTATTTAGACAGAAAGACAAATATTTATGCCTGTTTTCTTGATTTAAGTCGTGCTTTTGACGCAGTAAATTATAATGTCCTGTGGGACAAAATGTATAATACAGGTATACCTCCTGAAGTTATTAACATTATGAAGTATTGGTATGAAGGTCAAACAAATGTTGTAAAATGGGGAGAAAGTTTTTCTGGTGAATACACTCTAGATTCGGGTGTCAGACAGGGTGGTCTGACATCCCCTACATTGTTTAATTTGTATGTTAACGACTTGATAGGGGAGCTGAGCGGCGCAGGTGTCGGCTGTTCTATTGATAATGTCTCAGTTAATAACCTCAGTTACGCCGACGATATGGTGTTGCTCAGTCCTTCTGTCAAGGCGTTGCAAAAGCTACTGAATATATGTGAAGTGTACGCTAGTAAGCATGGTCTCAAATATAATGTAAAGAAAACGGAAATAATGGTATTTAGATATGATAACAGTCCCTTACCTACACCTGATATATCGTTGTGTAACACCAAACTTAAAGTTGTGAAAAGTTTTAAATATCTCGGACATATCGTAACGAATAAACTGCGAGACGATGACGACTTAGAGAGACAGAGGAGATTGTTGGCCGCGAAAAGTAACATGCTTGCTCGGCGTTTCGCTAAATGTACTGGCCAAGTTAAAGTCACTCTGTTTAATGCGTACTGTCGGTCGCTTTACACTGGCCACCTCTGGTACAAACACACTCAACGCACATATAACACCTTACGTGTGCAATACAACAATGCATTTAGGTGCATATTTGGGCTACCGTGGCGGTGTAGTGCGTCCGGCATGTTTGCGGAGAACAGGGTTGACGATTTCTTTGCTGTATTGCGTAAGGCTAGGGCCGCGTTTATGAGCCGTGTACATGTTTCTGACAATGGCATATTGAGAGCCATATATGAAGCTAACTATTTATTTGTATATGGCTGTCAATATTCCTGCTAACAATTTTATCTAATGATTTTGATTATATTTTTATTTTATATTGTTTGTAATAATGTTGTTGTATTAATATGGGAATTTCCTGAAATAAATGATAATTTAATTTAATTTAATTTAATTTAATTAAAAAAATATTCTTCTTAATTACTCACTTGAGAACAGGAAAGCCAGGGCTTCAGGGCTGTTGTGAGCGGGGAGCCGAGCGAACTACGTTCGCGTCGCGATATGCAGAGCCCGCGCTCTATAACCGATAGTAGGGATGCCGGATCTATGATTTGAATCGATCTCTTGGATCGTAAATCATTGAATCGATACACGATCTGGATCGCATGGATTTGAATCGATCTAGCAAAGATCGTATCGTAATTCGCAAATGAATCACTGTTTTACATATTATTTATTATTTTTATGAGCCTGTGCTGTCTCACTGCAGGGCAAAGGCCTCCCTTCCCTCCTTACAGTTTTCCCGGTCTTTTTTTGGCCTGCCGCGTTGTCGTTTCTTTGCGTTCGGGATCTACTGTGTGGTACCGAATCTTATATCATAATCGTAGTAAAGTAAAAAATGTCACTTTCGTACCCGGTCTGCCCTTTTATTTTTGGCGGGTTAGCAAATGATCAAATGACATCGCCCGCTCTAGGGTGGAGCGAGAGGGCGTGTGAGACTCTTACTGACTAAAACCCACCTCTGTACCTTCCCTGCCCTGAGTGTCCAGGGGCGAGGTAACTCTGTTTCGAATTTATCCTCAACCCCTGGGCAGGCATCGGCCATGACGGGCCCCTCATTATTGCTGACAACTCTTTGAGGCGCGCGTGGAACACTACGCGCCGTCGACTCTCGGGCCTGGTGCTGATCGGACGGCGAGCTAACCAATACTCGCCGTCCGCAGGCCCGGGTACCCGGTCTCCCCTACGATTTTAATTGTATCAAATTAAATATTTATTTATGTCCCGAAAAATTATCAATTTTAGTTTACATGTACATCCTCGGTCCACTATCTAGTTTATAATATGATAGAGCGAAGCCCCAGAAAAAAGAGCTAGCTTTCAAATACAAATCAAATGAGTCTAATAAAACAAGAACACCACAAAAAGTTGAGGAGTTCTCTTCAACCAGCATCATGAGATCAGCTCATCTCTAGAATAACGATGTATTATACCGTTGATGACATACTGACTGTCCTCAACGGTAAATATTTGCTAAAAAAGACGACCGAATTCCAAAAAAGAAAATACACTTAAAATTTAAAAATAACTTTAGTTTCGAAAGTCGGTGCTTGTATTTTATTTCTTCGTTATTTGACATCGACTTCCGAAATTAAAGTTATTTTTAAATTTTTAGTGTATTTTCTTTTTTGAAGTTGTTTTTTTTTTTTTTTTTGTAAAAATAGTTTTTTATTTTTCACTTTTTTGTTGTCATACCCCAGAAATCAAAACCCTAATAACATGAAACGTGGAATTTAAACGGACTCGAATTGGAGAAAACCAAAACGTCATCTAGGTATACATATTTTTCGCTTCTGTTCAGTTTTTCAAAAACCGCTAAAGCAATTTCGATAAAAATTATATGGGACCACCTTGGGAGTATATTCTTTCGGATACAAAAAGAATTTTGAAAATCGGTCTACAAATAACAGAGAAATCGGTGGAAATACATTAAAATAAATATACATACATACAGTCGAACACAGAACCTCCTCCTTTTTCGAAGTCGGTTAAAAAAAGCGTAAAGGATGATTCACGTTACACCGTGCGGCCACCAAGCCTCGGCCGTGCCCCGGCCGGGGCACGGCCGGGGCACGTCCACCGGGCTAGTCATTCATGCTACACCGAGCTGTCACCGTGCCGCCACCGGGCCCCGGCCGGGGCGCGGCCGAGGCACGGCCGGGGCACGTCCGGGGCACGGCCAAGCATGGATCAGTTCATACAAAAAGTATACTATACATATTTGACCATGCAATTGTTTGACCGGCAATTGTTTCCCGGCCGGGGCACGGCCAGGGCACGTCCGAGCCCGGTGCACACGTTCATGTTACACCGTGTCGCCACTGGGCCGAGCCCCGTCCGTGCCTCGGCCGTGCCTCGGCCGGGGCACGGCCGCGGCCCGGTCTAGCATGAATCACTTCATATAAAATGTACGCAACAATCTTTGACCGTGCCCCGTCCGTGCCACGGCCGGTGCACGTCCACCGAGCTAGTCAATCATGCTACACCGGGCTGTCACCGTGCCGCCACCGGGCCCCGGCCGGAGCACGGCCGAGGCACGGCCGGGGCACGTCCGGGGCACGGATCAGTTCATACAAAAAGTATACTATAGATATTTGACCGTGCAATTGTTTGACCGGCAATTGTTCTCGAGTTTTTAATATCGGTCGATACTAGCAAACCAATCACAAAGCGCCACATTTTATCTGTGCTAAATCCAATATTTGATCCAATAGGTTTGGGAGCAAGTACCAGTTAATATACAAACTTCCTGGTTGTTCGTGAACAGTCTACTGTTTAATTTTGTCTGCTAATGAGGGGCTTGACGCGTTAGCTCTTAAAATACCACCATGGATTTCATGTAACAATTCGACCATAAATGAGGTTCATGTGTTCACAGATGCATGCGAAAAGGCCTACGGTGCAGGCATTTATATAAAGTCTAGTACTAGAGATGGATTGGTAAGAGTAAAGCTTTTGGTCTCTAAAAATCGTGTTGCACCAAACAAGCAACCAACCATCCCGAGACTTGAGGTATGTGGGGCTTTATTAGGAGCAAGACTGTGTGTTAATGTACGGAATTCCTTTTCCAAACCCGTTAGTAATGTTACTTTTGGTGCGATTCGATAATAGTGTTAAGTTCGCTTTCCATGACACCTAATCTGTTAAAACCTTTTGTCCGTAATCGCATCAATGAAATACAAAAATGCACTATAGGGCACGCGTGGAGCTACGTGCCGTCAAAGGAAAACCCGGAGGATCTTTTTTGTTCCTCATGGTGGTCAGGTCCTCAGTTTTTATTAAATGATGAAAAAATATTGGCCAAAAACGCCCAATGAGAAGCTGAAGCAAGATCTATATGTAGTTGTATCATCGCACCTCACTGATCACTCATCCCATCATCAAAGCGATAATAATTTAATTTGAAATCATTTGTCACATCATTGTAATAATCGTTTATTCACTTATTCCCAAATATTCCAACTGTAATCTAAATATAAATTTACGAAGTCGTCGCTCATACCTAGTAAAGCATAAACATAATAAATTTCTTGGTTCCCTTTTATGTGAAAAACTTACTAATTCTACAAATTTTATTTTACGCCACGCTCAAATGGATAATTATGTTTCCTAATGAGTATTATTTATTGCAATCAGGAAAATCTTTACTAAAAAAATAGGCTTATTTTTTTGAGTCCTTTTACAGATTCGCATGGTCTCATTCATACGCGTAGGATCCCGGGAGACTTGACAACTCACCTTTTTTTTTTTTGGGGTGTGGGAAATCATCCAATGACTTCTTCCGCTCTAGGGTGGAGCGGGAGGGCGTGTCAGACTCTTACTGACTAAAACCCACCCCTGTTCCTCCCTGCCCTGAATGCCCAGGGGCGAGGTAACTCTTTCGAATTTATCCTCAACCCCTAGGCAGTAATATGATTATAATGTCAAACACCCCGTATTATTATGAGGTAAGCACCATATCACTAAAATTATATTTCATAAATATCATCTCGACTACTTACACGCTGGCCCTCTCGCTCTTGGCACATATACGCCAAATGTATTGGCCTCTCGTTGGTAGAAATCTTGCTAAATGTATTGTTAAAAAAAAACTGTCAATTGCAGCATCAGTAGCTTTCATCAGGTCCTCTATAGTGCGAATGTATGGACACTTGGGGCACTCAAGTATGTGAGTCATGTTCTGGACGAGAGCACTGCACTCACATTGGGTATCAGACGAGTCTATAAGACATCATTATTCCAGTGAAAAATGAAGATAGAGACGTTACTACTACTAAAATATGTACGTAAGTACTGTGGCGATTGTACACGACCTATAATCGGTGGGTGAACACCGGCCTTCAGCTGGCAGTTGAGAATATTGAAGAGTGGTTCGAATGTAGAAAGAATAGGTTTTTGTTATTGTTTTATAGATCAGTTCAGTTTAGCCCTTGAAAGGGGGCACACATGTATTGACAGTGAATTTTTTTTTTCTGTGGGTTTGAAATCATCCAATGACATCTCCCGCTCTAGGGTGGAGCGGGAGGGCGTGTTGTTCCTTCCTCGCCCTGAATGCCCAGGGGCGAGGTAACTCTTTTAAATTTATCCTCAACCCCCGGGCAGACAAGAGCACCTCTGGAGCCCTGCGGGTTCCACAGCACGGATTACCTACCTACTTTGCACAAAAACATTTGTACGGAATAAAAATTCGATATGTAATTAATCACATTTTATTTATTAATTCAAAAATTATTTATTTATTTCTATTAGATTAAACAAACAATTGTACGAGTACATTATAAGTTACATCTGAAGGTTGGAAGCCAATAAATAGAGAGCAGGTTAATGAACAATCCACGAAGTTTCCACAGATTACCAGTTTAGAACAAGATACAATGAAGACACAATATTAAAGTACAAAAATACAAATGAGAAAAAATATTAACAAGGAAAATGTTCTAAGTTTAACTTACAATAACCGAAACTCAAAAGCACTACAAACTTAAACTAAATAAACACGATTATCACAAAATTAAACTAGTTAAATGATGAAATACTACTAATTACATAAATAACTACTGACTAAGGATTTCTTAAATTTATGGCGGTTTAATGCAAATACATCGACTTGAACAAACCGCTTGTTGTAAGACATACGGAGCATACGGTGGAGGTCTGCCCCGCTTGGGCGGAGCACCGCCGTGTCCTCGTGGATGCGATAGGCGGTAGCGACCTCTCGCGCCCGGCCCTGGTTCAGGCCATGGTACGGGGCGAGAGGAAATGGGATGTCGTCTCCTCCTTCTGCGAAGCTCACGAAGGCGGAGGCGGAACGGGTGAGGGAAGCTCAACGGAGTGGCCCTCACACCCGCGGCCGCTGCCGCCGCAGGATAAGCACTGAGCGTTTGACGTCGAGAGACCATCTCCGGCCACCGCAGACCCGGGCCTGCTTACGGGCCTGATGCTGATCGGACGGCGAGCTACCCACTACTCGCCGTCCGATCAGCACCAGGCCCGTAAGTCGACGGCTCATAGTGTTCCACGCGCGCCTCAAAGAGATGATTTTCAGCCAGCTCGATTCCAGGGTTTACAATTTAAACTTCTGTAAGGACTCGAAAAGGCAAATGTTCCTTACGACATCTGAACTGCATGCACTTTTTCTATTCCGAGATTTTATATTGGCATACTATATGGATCCCAAATCATGCACGCATACTCATTTTGTGGTCGAATTAGGGAATTTAAAAAATATAGGTAAGTGGCTGGTTGCTTAAAATCTAACGATGATCGCATGACAAGGTGATGTACTACTCTACTACTCGTGCTTGGAATGCCTTGGCTTTTGTTTAGGTGTATTTACAGTCTCAAAATAAATACCCAAGGGAACTACTCTCAAAGCACCGAAACCGTAAATAATTTTGACAAATAAATAAATATGATATTTTGAAGTCCTATTTGCTTATAGTGATGGAATTCAAAACATAATTTAACATACTTTAATGCATCAAAAAAATGGAGGAGCTCGTGGCTAAAGTAATTACAGCCGCACGGGTCGATCCATCAGGTTAAGCTACGCTTGCCGGGGTTGGTCCATGGATGGGTAACCATCTTTACATACCGAGACTCCTCCGTGCCTCAGAAAGCACGTTAAGCCGTTGGTTCCGGCTGTCAATTGTCAATCTTTGACTGTCGTTACGGGTCGTCAGAAGCCTGAAAGTCTGACATCCAGTCTTACCAAGGGGTATCATATTACCCAGTAACTGGGTTGTGGAGGTCAGATAGGCAGTCGCTCCATGTAAAATACTGGTATTCAGCTGCATCCGGTTAGACTGGAAGCCGACCCCAAGATAGTTGGGAAAAGGCTAGGTAGATATACAGGCTGTAAGGAACAAGATACCGCAAACTTCGCGAAAAGGTTACACCTAATGTCAGTAACTAAATTATGATAGTCATTAATCTCGGTAATGATCGATTACAGAAATTGACATTTTCAAGCACGCAATGTATTGTGAACAATGCGATCTCAACGCTTCGCAATGAAGTAGGCGCGCGCGAGCGCATATTACGTAGTTACCTACCACGTCTTATACACACAGACACACCTGTTCCTGTGTGTATAAGCTTTGCGGCGCGGCCAGCGCTTGTACCTAGCTAGATAGACTACCTATCTACTTTGTGATAAAAATACATTTACGAGTACGTCGATGTTTCCGATGTTTCCGATCGATGTGATAAACAGCTAGATCAGATACTTAATAGACGTAAGCGCATACGTGCATTAAACGTTTAAAACGACAAATGCGTATAATGTTCCGTGGCACCTTTAACTGTTTATTCTAATGACGACAACATTGATATCACATACATTTTTAATCCCTCAAAAATACTGAAGATAAGGTTAGATAAAGATTAGGATAGATAATAATAAAGAAGCTTGTAAGTACAGACTGTTGTCAACATTACCTGACCCACCCTAAAATCAAACGACTTTGGACCCTCTGCCTGTAACATTAAGGTTTATTTAATTTATATGAGCTTATCACACAAGTGCACGAGGACTCGATGAACAAAAATACAATAATAACACAGACACTCAAATTTGATCTTTAACACGTAACGTTAAGGTAAACCCACCCAACATAGTCGGAGCCACCGGCATTATATATTATGTTTTTGTTAAGCTATTTTAATCATTATCTCGTTAGTGTTAAAGTTGAAAAGCTTTTAAGTCACACTACATATTTACAACCCAATCTTTAATTTCGCGTATTCCCAACAAGTTCTTGTGGCTTAGCGGTTTAATGCTAGATTGACGACGAACAGCATGAGGGTTCGAAAACGCAGTCCACCTATACATCAGTTTCTTTTTTAATTTTGTTTTCATTTCTACAATATTGCTTGCAATATTAAAGAACGACCAATATGATTTTCGCCTAATAACTTATCTTGTAAACGGGTGGGTAATTTAAAAAACTTTAAGTTCACAGTTCTTTATAATGAATACGAATATTTATTTTTCAACTACCCACTTATTACAAGTTATGTGAAAATATTACCATTTTAAAAAGTTTATGTATAGTCTGTAGTTCTTTACAATAATACAAGAAATAGTTTTGGAATATAAATTCTATATTGAAAGCAAAACAATATCTTTGTCGCAGGATTTGATCTCGAACCTTGTTTTTCTCAGTCTTACACACAGACCACAAGACCAGAATTACTTGACCTCAATCATTAAAATAAGCTATTACACTTATCATATTATAACAAATAGTTATAAAATATAACCTAATGCTAACGATTTAAAGATCAAATTTGCGTGTCTATATTATTATTGTATTTGTTCATCAAATCCTCGAGCAGTTGTCTGATAAGCTCATATAAATTAAATAAACCTTAATGTTACAGGTAGAGGGTCCAAAGTAGTTTGATTTTAGGGTGGGTCAGGTAATGTTGACAACAGTCTGTACCTACATTGCGCTCCAGGAATGTAGTATAAAGCGCCTGATTCTGCAAGCATTCTCCGACAGTCGTTTCTCTTTTGGACTGATCACCGACAGGACGTTTCGTTTTTGACGGGTTCGTCGATAGAACGTTTCACCTATGGATGTTTCACCGACAGAATGGTTCACATTTGTTTATTTCGACGACAGGACTTTACAACTATGGAATATTCGCCGTCAGCTCGTTTTGTCTCTAGGCACGCCACCATTGCGGCGGTAGTGCCCCTCTTTGAGGAGTGGCTGGAGAGGCGTCACGGCGTCCTCACCTTCCGCCTGACGCAGGTCCTCACCGGACACGGTTGTTTCGGGAGGTTCCTGCATCAGATCGGCCGGGAGGAAACGCCCGGGTGTTACCACTGCGCGGATCGCCCAGAGGACATGGTGGAGCATACGGTGGAGGTCTGCCCCGCTTGGGCGGAACACCGCCGTATCCTCGTGGATGCGATAGGTGGCGGCGACCTCTCGCGCCCGGCCCTGGTTCAGGCCATGGTACGGAGCGAGAGGGAATGGGAGGTAGTCTCCGCCCTCTGCGAAGCAGTAATGCTCGTGAAGGCGGAGGTGGGACGCGTGAGGGAAGCTCAACTGAGTGGACCTCGCGGCCCCGGCCACTACCACCGCAGGAGAGGTACTGGGCGTACCAGGCGTAGGACGTCGCGAGACGATTTCCGGCCACCGTAGACCCGGGCCTGCGGACGGCGAGCAGTCGGTAGCTCGCCGTCCGATCAGCACCAGGCCCGTGAGTCGACGGCGCGTAGTGTTCTACGCGCGCCTCAAAGAGATGTAGTCAGCCACCACTGACGGGGCCCATCGTGGCCGGTGCTTGCATGCCTAGGGGTAGCGGATAAATTCTGAAAATGAGTTACCGCACCTCTGGGCACTCAGGCAGGGAAGGAACAGGGGTGGGTTTTAGTCAGTAAGTGTCTGACGCGCCCTAGAGCGGGAGAAGTCATTGCATGATTTCCCACCCCACAAAAAAAAAAGCTCGTTTTTTTTTTTTTTTTCAATTGCAAACATTGGGGAAATATAAAAACAAAAGATTAAAGAAACGTAAACGTTTATTCATATTATAAAATGAGTTAATTACAACTGAGTACACATTTTAAGCCAATTTTACTACATCTATAGAACACAAAAAAGTCTCTCGAAATAACTTGCTTTTTGCAACATTGCTAGTTAAAATAGCTAATTAAACTAATAAATAACTTAATAAATAAAATATGTACAAGAGGCATAAAAAATCCGGTAGTGGTAAAGCTCATTGGGCATCAAAAAAATTCGTCTACCTCGCTGTCAATGGGAAAAGTGCCCAGAACGCTGGCAGCATTGCCACGTTGAATGGCAATGCTGATTCGTTGGCCGAAAAAAAGGCCAGCCCTCTGGTCACGTGAAGAGTCGACTAAAAGTTTGCTGATGTCATGGAAAACTCGATGAGCACTCGGACCCCATGGCCCTAGTGTTTCAACCCCAAACGGCTCAAACATATAACTCCCAATAAGGTTGTTATATTTGCGCCGTTTGAGGTTTTCTGCACCTGTAGCAGCCGCCCCAGCACAGCCCGCCGTGCTAAGAAGATGAGATGGCGCAAGGGTGTCGACACATGTTGCATCCCACACCAAAGGCCTACCCATCTTCCAAGGCATTATTGTCATCCCGTCGGGCCTCTTTCCATCGTCACGTGCCAGGCCATGAGGTTCTAAAACGGCTGACACACCGGCGGTGACAAGAGCCCGACGGATGATGTCGTTAATGCTGGCGTGCCGTGCCATACGACCCGCGCTCCTACTGCAGGATAGGCCATGGTGTCCGAGATGGTCGACTGCTTCACCACATTGGCAAAAACAATGAATTAACATTGCTAGTAATTTAGTAATGGGCGCTTGATACTTGGCTTGATAATCTCTCTATATATATAATCTTTGGTTTTTATATTATTATAATAATTTTTATATTGCCCCAATGTTTGCAATAACAAAATAGAAGAATATGGGTGGGTAATAGATAAATACCATTCATTAAAAGTAAAGGCGGTCATAAATTAAAACATTTTCTTTCTTCACGTCTTTGTAGCAAGCAAGTAGCCTATTGGTGGCTTTGTAGTTAAATAGTGAAAAAGCCATGTCAAAACAATCGTAGACAAAACGAGCTGACGGCGAATATTCCATAGTTGAAAAGTCCTGTCGTCGAAACAAACAAATGAGAACCATTCTGTCGGCGAAACATCCATAGGTGAAACGTTCTATCGACGAACCCGTCAAAAACGAAACGTCCTGTCGGTGATCAGTCCAAAAGAGAAACGACTGTCGGAGAATGCTTGCAGAATCAAAGCGCCTGCGGTTTAAAAACACTCTCGCACACAACAAGCATAAATTAATTAGTAAATCCTAAATAAATCGATAAAATACTTCATAAATTGCAATAAATTGTGCGCACTTGTCGTAGTGCATCTCTTTCTTTTCTATGGAGTCCGAGAGTGACCGCTGTTTAGGTGATGTCTCAGCCTTAACTAGCAGAGTCTTGATGCTCCGAAATATAAAATACGCGTTGTTTTGGATAAAAAGCCTATGTGTTAATCCAGGGTATAAGCTATCTACGTACCAAATTTTAACCAAATCGGTCCAGCCGTTTGAGCGTGAAGCAGTAACAAACATACACACTCACAAACTTTCACATTTATAATATTAGTAGGATAATACAAAAATATTCTAACGAAGAATTTTCTGTAATATGACAGATGACTCTTTCAATTATTATGGATAAGAAATCTATGCCAAAAGATGATTGTAACTGTAAACTTTCTGAGATATGATATGAAAGAAAGAAAGAAAGAAAGAAAGAAAGAAATCATTTATTTGCTGATAATGTAGGTATACATATAAGTTGGAAGGTTTCTGGATTGTCCCGATACATTTTGCCTTACGGCATGCAAAATATTACAATTGAATTTTATTAGTTACAATTATTATAATTATTATTAACAATAGTCATAATTTGATTGGTAGGTACAGATCAACCTAAAAAAATGGATGAATAAAATATAAATCTCGCGCTATCATACAATGAAGAATATACAATGTCTTATTGTGTATTGTCAATCAGCTTAATGTCAAAATGTTTAATGTCAAATATTCCGATCACAATTATATAATAGATAATATAGAAAATGTCATAATGTGTAGGTAATGTCAATATCTGTAATGTCAAAATATGCATTCGACATAGTTATTCAAATATTAAAAAACAATAATAGGTTCATAAAATAATGTCAATACAGTAATCATAGACATACGAAATTGAGACCAAAGATAACGTATTTTTATTTTATTTTTACAAACAAAAACATTTTATTACAGACTTTTGTCATTTAAAAATTCTCTAATTGTGTAATAGCATTTCTCCAGCAATAGTTTTAGTTATGAAATGTATGCCAAAAGCGTGCGATATAATGGTTCTACTTTTTAATTATTATGGATATAAAATGTATGCCTATAAGATGATTCTGACTTTCAAAATTACGAGTTTGAATATATGATAAATGAGTGTTTGCCAAAAGATTTTCTGCGAAATGAAGTTTATGCTATAGCGGATAGCTAAGCATAAAAATTGTTATGACATAAAAAGTTCTGCTATAAAGGGTAGACCCATTTGCATGATATCGTAGTATAGCAGAATGTGTCCGGCATCAAAAATACTTGTAACTTATTTTTACCACATTGTTGATTCATCACCTCAACGCAGCGAGCGAGTGGACCAGGAAGGGGAGCGGGGAGAGAGCGGCGCGGCAACAGCTGCGTCATCGCGCCCAACCAGTACCCGAAACCAATCGACATCGCACCAACGCGCTCGCGCATCCTAAACCCATTTTTTGTTTGCCATTTTTTAATATTTATTGTATCAAGTCTAATATTGTAATATACGCGTCATATTTATACAGTCCACTCATTCTTACCTAAGTATATACTCCAACTACGCTCAGAACCAGTAATCCAAATGTACACACATTTTTTAACAAATAAAAACTTACTTACTCATTTCTATTAATTACTGAAATAAAATATTCATGAATTGCTAGAAACTTATAAAATACTCGTACTTAACTAACTGTTATAAAAACAAAAAATCATATCTAAATAAAACTATAAATATAACTTGACAATAAATATATCCTACCTTCTGTCCCCTAAATGGGGTAGAAGGCGTCCACAGTAGTCCTCAATCGCGAAGGGTTTTGAGCTTCACGCTTTACCTCGCTCCACGTCACTCCGTTGCTTGCCGCTTCTGCCAATACGGTGCGACGCCAGGTTTGACGGAAACGGCCAAGCCTTCTCTTCCCTTGGGGATTCCAGCCCAACGCTTGTTTGGGTATGTGATCGGAATCCCTTCGGAGCGTGTGGCCAACTTACCTTCACTTGCGATAGGTACTTAATCTGACGGTCGATCGGGCTCTCGTGGCATTTATCTAACAGCTCTATGTTAGAGATGATCTCGGACCAGTAGATTGCGAGAATGCGACGAAGACAGCGGTTGACGAAGACTTGAATTTGGCAGTTTTTGCCGCTTCCTGACGTAGATCGTTTAACTTTGCTTGCATGTCGCCTGTTTTCGGTGATTTGGAGTATAATATCGTCAAGAACAATCAGAAAGAGAAGCGGTGAAAGAAAGCCCTGCTGGACACCAGCGTGCACTGCGTTGGCATCAGAGATGAGGCCGTAGCGTTGTGAGTCACGTCGCTACGGTCGACTCACAAGTTGCGAGTCAGCTTACAAGAATAATTCTTATAGATAGACGGACAATGTTCGGCGTCACTCCAATGTCCTACAGGTGGGACCAGATGATGAACCGATTTAGCGTATCAAAGGGTTTGTCGAAGTCGACAAAGGTCTGCTATTCTTATTTAAACTTCATATTTAATAGTGGTATATCGGCGGTCGAGGCTGTTCAACTATGATACGGATAGAATGCAGTTAATTTTAGTCGCTTCTTAATCTGAATTCGTTCTCTAATCAGTTCTGTCAGCATGTCATTCTCACGCTCTGTTATGATAGTATTTCTTCTACCAAAATCAATTATTTTATCGAAAAATAATTCTAGATTATCTAAATTTTGCGACGTTGTATACATAAATGAAGGCTCCAAAAATGACGACTGCAATTCGTTATACCACGACTGCACACAACTCTTTATCCACTTGAGTATCGCATCTTTATTATTTTCTAAAACACTCGCCATTGTCTTGTCGATCTTTATTTTATTATCAAAAACATTACGTACTTCCACTAAATAAAAATTTTTAAACATCATTTCAAAACATAATGTTACGGTCCCTTCACTAACGTTTTCGTTTTTCAAGCAATCACAAATATATTCAACTGCAAAATGTTCGGCAAATGTTTTGTGGATGAATACCGGGGTTCCGTGTACTACGCCATCTATGAGGCCAGTCTTCTCTTCACCATTTTCCACGACTTTTATCGTCTCCTTTATTTCTTCTAAATCTGTCTTACTAAATAATCTCTGATTATATTCATTGAAAATAACATAAGCCGCCAATTTTTTATGCTTTAAAATAGAACCTGCAAGTTCTTTTTCGTAAGCAGTAATAATTTCCGGAATATAGATATTCATTCCGTTTTTCTCGCGATACCGTCTTTGTATTTTACTTTCCAAGAAATTTTCATAAAAGGTATACGCTTCGACATTTATATACCACGTCTTAAAATTTGTATTATCTTTCTTTATATTACGAACAACATCAACAGCTGCTAGGTACAGAATTAAAGGATTCGAAGCATAGTGTAACAGACGTATTGCATAATAATTAGTATAAAATTGAGGTCTGCATTCAGTGCAACTGATGTTGCAGTAGCAGCACCTGCAGCAGTCACAGCTGCGAAACTTAAACGAGTGAAGTAAGTCATTATGGTAATTTTTATTGTAATTCCATAATGGAATGGTTGAGTTCTTAATTTCATAACTCAAATAAAGGGCTGCCATTTTAATGATACTGTAAATCAATTCTTTTGGAGATGTTTGAAATATTTTTTGATTTTCCACTGACAAAACGTGTTCAAGTAAATTGTTAACATTCTCGAGTTGTGCGTGGTTTAGTTCCTCTAATTTCAAATTGAATTCCCAAATTTTTTTTAAATATTCGTCACATTGGTCGGGTAAGAAGTCATATAGATCATAAAGTGACTCGGCCCCAAACTCTTTCTCTAAGATGTTTTTTATTACGTTATAACACCTGCTTGTAATCCACATTCTATGCTTATGTGGGTCGTTACTGACAGTTTTAAGGCATTTTATGAAAACATCCGTATAATGCGGGAAGATCTCATCAAAGCCATCAAATAAAAATATAATTTTTCTCTTAAAATAAAAATGTAGAAACAAATTTAACTCTAACTCAGTTAGAGGGTCTGCTGTACAATGTTTTAGAAACACCATATTATCTTTTTTCCCCAGCGTTATTACTACTTTCATTTTTTTTCCAAGTTTCTGGCGAAGTATAACTTGGCACATAAACGTTAAAGTGTCTAACAAATCAATGCCTGTTTTTTCTTCCTTCCATTTGCTGAATTCTTCCGAATATTCCAATAAGTTTATCCTTACAATCCAAACCTCTGGGTTGCGTTCCTTTGTTTTAATCGATAACTGAGTGAGCAGAGTTGACTTGCCCATCCCGGGCTTTGCTGTTATAATTACAACATCATCTTTTATATCGTTAAGAGTTTTTAAAGATATTAAGACATTTTTCTTAACATTTCTGTCCACCAAATAATGTTTTATTTCGTCATAATTTCCAATGATGACTGATGTCCCTACTGCAATTGTTTTTCCGCAGAATATTTTATGCAAAACATCTCCTTTAACATATTTCTTTGATTTATCGTCGACAATGTCAGCTAATATGACTTTTTCGTCTTGAAACATCACTCTGGTGCTCTCCAAAATACTTTTCTGCGATTCTTCACTCAAGTTAATGAGACTATTCTTTTCGTCATGTTCTAGAGGTTCTGGGAAATATTTCTGTAATATTTCAATAGATGCATGATTTGTAACAATAACAGTTTTTTTGTTATTAACTGCTTTTGCAATAGTTCCTAAAAAAATGTGTTTGTCTTGTTCTATTGTATCACATACTAATATTATAACTTTACCATTATTTGTATCTTTTAGCTCTGCAAGTAACAAGTTACGGTCTCTTCGTGGTAATTTAACAATATATTTAAGATCCAACACAAAGTGGTCCTTATTCTTCAACTGCTGCATCACTTTAACAACAGTCAATACACTGTTCTCTGTAATGATGACAGTATTCGAATGATCTTGCAAGTTCAAGGAGCTCACCGCGTCTTCAGTGAATTTGTAATCAATATGTTTTATGTCATTCCGATACATAGTAGTTATGACGCTTAGCAGTCGGTCTTTAATAATGTTTTGTTTTGCCTTTTGAAATAAGTCGCTTTCTCGTGTAAGATACGACGCTTTATCTGGTTGCATCCACCATTTCTGTATATCATAGTGATATTTTGAAAATATCGCGTCTGTTTGCACTTGGAAGTAGTTTTGTTGATCATACTGGTACTCTTCTACTTCGCTTTTTAATTGTTCCTCAACGCCTTTCTCATCAGCTTGGTTAGAGTAAATAACCAGTTTCTTTAAAAAATCACTTGCTAAATTTTCTTCATATTCGGAACATCCTAATGAAAGTTTAGGAAACTCGTTGACTTTGAAACAAAATTTATATTCTAGCAAATTGGGGATTTCATTACTCAATCTTTCATATAGCTTTTTAGCAAGATCGCCTAGTGTTTCTTGGTTATCTGTAATCTTCATCAGTTTGGTGTTATCATCAAGCACAAATATATTTCCGATGGCACCAGCTATACCTCCATTGAGCCGCAGGAATCCCTTTTCTAAAGTGTCGTCTATAGTAACCAGGTTACTGGAATCACACTTGACTAATAAGTCTTTGATTGACGACGTTAAATAATTTATTCTTCTCTCTATTTTGCTGTCGCTTATTGTTAAATCTTTGTTACCGAACTCAACTGGAACAATAAACACTCGAGATAATAGTATTTCTCTTGCAGCTAGTGCAACTGCTTCATTTACAGTCGATGAAGGAACTTGCACTTGATTCAATTGTGGCCTGAAGTCTTTTGTGGATGCTTTTTCCTTTAGATATTCCAACTGACCGTTGTTGTAAGTTACGATGGTTCCTATCACGTTGCTCAGTTTTGTAACATCAGTGGGCTCAGCTAAGAATGCTGATATTAATGTATTCACATCAGCGGACTTTATTTTTCTTTCCTTTAGAATCTCTATAAACAAAATATCTTTGAATAGAGTGAGATATTCATCATTGATACCAAAAAAGTCGTGACGAAAGGTAGCGATTCGGTGCGGGGGAAATTCCTTGTTTACTACTTTACCCTTACATACCGTTGATTCAACCTGTAGAGGTACAATTTCAGACACATCGAATACTGTTTGAGCCAGTATGACGTGATAGCATTTCACAAGTTTATCGGACTTTATATTTTGTAAATAATTTTCATTAACTGATTTTGTATCGGATCTACTTATAAACTCTGCAATTCGTTTAGCCAGTGTGGTAACTTGATCTTGTATAACAGTTTTCCGTAGTAACTCTACATCATGTAAGTGTCTGTAAAGCTGCTTGACTGTGCCGCCTGTTCCAATGAGTTCCTGAAGATGAGAAGAAAAGCCACATTCATGTGAATCACCATTAAAGTTGTGTGTTGCGTTTGTGTATATAACGAATAAACACTTCGTCTCTTCGAATGTCCCCTTAAAGAATTCATCTTTATTGCTGGTTTTAAAAGTCTTCCTAATTTTTAAATAACTATCTAAGTATACTGTCAAGTCATATGTTAGTGGTCGTTTCTCGTCTTCCTTGTGCTTAGCCTGTATGAACACTGCGACAGGTTTATCATGTCCTTTCACTTTCGCTTTGAAGCAAATATCGTCAAATGCTCCTATACTGTCCATATTTGAAGCTAGTTGAAACTCTTCAATAGTATTATCAATAGACGCTCTAAAATATAACAAACTAATAAGTTTAGATTCGTACAGCTGTCCGCGGACGCCTGACGTGCCTGCACGTTTTCTGTACATGGTTCCGCTTCAGTCCCGGGGGCACTTCACACGTACACAGCACCAGCTAAGGTGAAGGGGGCACTCAGTCAGGTGGAGCACTCAGCAGCACCAAACGTAGTCAAATGTCCAGCTGAAGACCTGCACCTGAAAACAAAGAGTTCTTGTTACGTAAGCGACTAATTTCACCTTGGCAACACTGACTGGGTCATACAGGACACGTTCACATTCAGGTGACCTTTGATGGACTTTCCAGTTTTACTATGAAAGTTTTGGAAACATGTTCACTGTGCACGTAGGTACATAATAATAATATTAGATAATAATAGTAAAGCCTTTTATTCGGACAATGCATTGTAATGTTGCTATGGGTTAATACCTGAAAGTAAAATATAAATAAATAAATAAATTACACTGTTTGCTTTATATGTTACTTAATTAAAATTATTCACGTATTTGGTGCTTCTTTACTTTCTGTAAGTCCGTTTGTCAGTTGACAAAGGCCTCCTCCAACCTACTCCATTCTGATCTCAGTCTGGCAACTCTAGTCATGCCTGCAACCTGCCTGATATCATCGCCCCATCTTAAAAACCTCGAAATTTTTGGGCACGAATAGTGTTCCTGTATGTATGTTTAGCCCTCACTCCGTCATTTATGAACCGATTTTGATGATTCTTTTTTGTTAGATATGGTTTACATCAAGGATGATTCCATATCAAGGAAGACAAGATCTGATGAATGAATCCTGATAAAATTGAGAGAAACTCTCGAAAATTGGGCACGAATACAGTTTCTGTTTACTTTTCCTAACTTAACCATGGTATTTGCATTTAGGAGTCATCACATCATGAAACAGAGCTGATGATGGAAACCATACCTTTCCTAAACAATAGAAGTTAGATATAAAACTGGTTTTAGTGACAGAAACCACTTAATATGATTTGAAGAAAAGACTTCTTTAGAATATTGGAGGTAACCTCAACTGGTCAATAACCTAGGAACCTCAAAGAAGGATGGTTACATCATCAGCTCAGTGGCAAGAGAATTGATGAAGGATTAGAAATTAGCCTCAGAGTATTAAAAGATGACGCGAGACACAAAAAAATTATAAAATTAAAACTTTTTAACAAAGAATTTAACCGACGAAAAAAAACTAAATAGCATAAAATAAATTATCCTTTTAAGTCTTGTGTATTGAGCTTATTTAGAAGACTCAAATGGATTTGGGCAGGGCATATGAGAAGAGGTGAGGACAAACGTAGCAAAAGAGTTACAAGATGGTATCCCAGAGAAGGTAAAAGGAAAAAGGCACCGCAGAAAAGATGGGATGATGACATCAAACAAGTTGCGGGAGTGATGCAGAACAGAGTGGCTCAAGAAAGGTCAGAATGGAAAAGGTTGAAGAAGGCCTTTGCCGATTGGCAAACAGATCTACAGAAAATAATAGAATAGGTCTAACTGTAAAAGCTCATATTTGCAATACTTACACAAACCAATGCTCTTGCCTTCCTCTGACAAGAGCAACCAATGTTAATTACCTGGGCATGCTTATTAATAATCTAATTTCATGGAATGCCCAGGTTAGAGTTCCGTCTGGCAGAGTGAGAAAACTGATGTATAGTGCTGATGCGGATACCCTACGCATGGTTTATTATTATCTCTGCCAGTCAGTATTAACTTTTGGCATAACGGTTTGAGGTGGCGCTCCAAAGACAAGCATGATACAACTGGAAAGGGCACAGAGAGCTGTCCTCAAGGTCATGATTTTTAAACACTACCGCTACAGTACCTCACTATTGTATAAAGAATGTCAAGTCCTGACAGTGAGACAGCTCAGGCATAGAACAAAACTGGCTAAACGACATTTTAAAATTCTAGGAAGTCGAATACATAATTCTGTCAACAAAAATGTAACATCTACAAACTCAATAAATATGACTGCAAAGCTCAAATAATTAAATGGATTATCACCCTTAGTTATAAGGAGGTCGAAAGAACCCATTCCCCTTTCCAAAGTATTCACAGTCCCACATATCCCCAAACACACACACACACATTCCAATACTAAACATAAACACAATACACACATAATGGTTTTTCATTAAATTTAATTTCTGTAAGTATTTCTAAAATCTATGTTTTCTTTTTAAAATACCAACAGTAACCAAACTTACGAACTATAAACACACGATGAAAATCCGAATTTTGTAATTTTTGTTTTAGTCGAGAGCCCTGACACCCATAACACAAGTTTGATCTTAGCTTGGGTGTCAGAGGTAGTACTATCTGTGCTAATTTACAATTTACCTCATCCTTTTTTTTTGTCAAAACACCTTGAAGCCCTGCGACTCACTGGTGAGTCGGACAAAAAAAAAATATTAAAGAGAAAAAAAAAATCGGCTGTCAACCCGGGTTGTCGTCGGGGTTCAATTTGACAACCCGGATTTGGCCGCGGGGGTTGAAGGGTTTACTTTTACCAATTGATAATTTGAAAATAAAGATTTTATTATTATCTGAGTGTTCTGACTTTCGTTGTTACATCTGTAGTTCTTGTTTTGTAATAAAAAACTAGTTTATAATTTCAAATCAACTTATTCATGTTGTGTGTCATTGTCCATCAGACGTTGTAACTAACTGCGCATGAGTGATTTAGGTAATTTATTTGTCTCACAATCCGCAGACGGATTTGTTGTCAAGGAAAATCGTTATGTTGATATTAATCATGCTTCTATGTCATACTTCCATACTAATATTATAAATTTCAAGGTAACTGTGTCTGTCTGTTGGTTACGTTTTCACGCTTAAGCTGAACAAATTTTAATTAGACTTGGTATAGATAGATTGGATGTTGAAGAAGGACATAATCAAAATAAAAAGTCATTTATTGAAACTAGGCTGAGAGCCAGCACTTTTTGAACGTCAAAGTTCTACATAAAGACAGTCCCCCCTAAAACGGGCACACGTCACCACTTCCTAGTGTTTTAGCTGTGAAGAAGAAGTGGCGAAACAAACTCCCCAGCAACAAATCTGTCTGTTAAGTTTGAAGAATTTGAATCTATAGAATTATATGCAACAATCATAACATATTTGTATTTACCTTATTTTAAACAGAAAAATAAAGATAAATCGTCCAAAACATAATCATAAAATTGAACTATCCACCACTTGTTAGCTAGCACACTCCATTATGCCATCAAAAATGAAAAAAAAATTAAGGTGGAAGCGCCAGGGTAGCCCGCGAAATTCAAACTTTCTTACGTTTTTTGCAATTTACAGGTCAGAGGATCACTGCTTGGGTTGAGGAAACTGTATATTTCAACAGTTTTTCCGAAAAGTCACTTAAAATGTGTAAAGAGAACTGATTTAAAAACCCTGCAAAGTAAAAGAAAATTCAGAATCCCGAACCCTGGAGTAGACTCTGCGTATGCCCAAAGATTTCCATCTTTCGTACATACTCACATTTACAATAAGGTACCCTCAAACGGGGTGAATAGGAACGCCGGGGTCAATAGAAACAATATTGAACAGGTTTTTCACGTTATTTAGAAATTTTTTGTAGCTTATAAGTACTCCGATTTATTTATGAATAATAACTAAATCCTGGGAGGCCTTCACCTAAGAGGGGTTCTTGCACATGTGAAATGTTTTATTTAATCACATAATTGAATGAAAGTGTAATGAATAATTTACAATCTATTATATTAATTTATATAATTTATTTTAAGTTACAAATTTTCAAATTATTTGCAATTTTTAATTCACAAATAATTCAATCTAAATTTCTTTTAATTTCTCAATTTTTATTCATAATTTTTTTACTCTTTCAATTCTGCATGCATGAAATTGGCAAGAAATATAAGGCTTTTTTATTTTTTTATTTATTTTATAATAACTAAATCGATGCTTTACTAGAAAACAAGGTATCATAGTGAAAATCCTAATCAAAGCTTTGTTTCTATTGACCCCGTCGTTCCTATTCACCCCGTTCGTAGATAAACTGTGTTCTTAAGGCGCTATTAACTGCCAATGACCTTGAGTGGTTAGCTTGCGTATTCTGTGCTAAGCTCACGTTACGCGTCGCACGTCCACCCAGTAATAGGACTCGCCCATCAAGTAGCGCTGTCTGAAATTAGACGCATTATTAGTTTATTACACATAAAATAACAGGTATTAACTAAAACACTGAGACTAAATTATAAATAAATGATCTTTAAAATGGTGAAGGTTTCATAAAAATACGCTTTATAGTTTTTGCGTGATTCTCATATTTTTATCCGCGTTAGGCATAACTTTACAAATTAATTACACTATGTCATAAAAATATAATTTCAAATATTCTCAGATCAAATTACGACGAAAATTAGTTAGAGAAACATATAATTTTTTCAAATAAATAGAACTAGTTGTTTAGACGTGATGTTCAAATAAAAACCAGTAAAAGTCATATAACTGCGTCTTAAGATCCATAGCTCCTATTACACCCGAATGAAACACACAGTTAAAATATGGCTTTTGGAACAAAGATACACCTCAACTGAAAAAATCCTAAGTATCCTACTATTATTATAAATGTGAAAGTTTGTGAGTGTGTATGTTTGTTACTTCTTCACGCTCAAACGTCTGGACCAATTTGGATGAAATTTGGTACGTTGATAGTTTATAGCCTGGATTAACATATAGGCTACCTTTTATTCCGGTCTACGCGGGTGAAACCGCGGGGCGCAGCTAGTAACCAAATAAATCCAACTCACACCGACACAAACACCCGAATTACATAGACTGCAGGCGGAGGTTCGAAAAACAACCGAAATGATTTTAAAAATAAATATAAATAATAAAAATAAATTACAGTTAAATTACATCTCTAAAGGTCACAGGTAAAACTTGTATGTGAATGAGCTGATTGAGGAGCTCAGCAGCACCAGGGTAGGTTGCTTTGTAGATGGAGTATGCTTAAATAATATAAGCTATACGGACGACATGGTGCTGCTGAGTGCGTCGCCCTGTGGCCTCAGCAAGCTGTTGCGGATTTGCGAAAGATATGCATTACAACATGGACTTGTGTATAATGTGAAAAAGAGTGAAGTTATGGTCTTTGAGGCTGGCAGCAGTAGTGTACCTATTGAGATGCCAACCATTAAACTGAACGATGTTCCTCTACAGAGAGTAAAGCAATTTAAGTATCTAGGGCACAATCTGACTGCCGACCTCAGGGATGATAATGACATCGAACTGGAGCAAAGGGCGCTGTCTGTACGTGCTAACATGATAGCTCGCAGGTTTGCACGCTGTTCGTCGCATTATTCCGTGCATATTGTACTTCATTGTACGCGTGTAGCCTGTGGGCACATTTTACACTAAAGGCATACAGCACCCTCCGAGTCCAATATAACAATGCGTTTAGGGTGCTGATGGGGTTGCCGCGTTGCTGTAGTGCTTCAGGGATGTTTGCTGAAGCCCGCGGAGATTGCTTTTATACAGTAATGCGTAAGAGATGCGCATCCCTGGTGGCACCAACAGCATCCTAAAAATGATCTCTGGCCGACTGGATTGCGCGATTGTTAACCGCTGCTGCAAGATTTCTGCTGGACTTGCAGCATAGTAACGATGTGCCATGTTTGTTTTAGGTTAATTTCATTAATTGTATATAATTTAGTTTACTAACGTAGATATAAGTCAAAATGTTACTAATACTATGAGTTGTGTTGCTCGAATAAATAATTTTATTATTATTATTATTAAAAGCTATTCGACGCTAGAATATGGAATGCCTGTTCTTACAAAAATAATGAATAAAATATGAAAAAACTTATTATGGTTATGGTAGAAATTAATAACTTCGATACAAGCGTGGCACATATTATATAATATTTTCTTATTATTTTACACTAATTAGTTACGTATTTTAATTATTATATTATCTAAGTAGGTACATAAACATCGATATTTAATTATGTAAGTATATATTTTGTTTACCCACGTCCGTGCGTCACCGCAGGGTGCCAACTGAAAACCAGCGCTAGGTGTCTGACGCCTAGCAAATGCTGAGATGGTAACCCTTTCGTTATGGGCACGCTCAGCACAATTTTATTGTTTCTTTGTGTACTTCTCTTTTCCTTTTGTTTATTGCTGTTATGTTGTGTCTGTGTCGAATAAATGATTTCTATTCTATAAGTTACATCGACGATTGACGTCAATGCTACATCGACGTTTATGTCTTTCCGTACTGCAACGTCGGCGGTCTTCCTATAGTAGGGTTACGTAATTCCCTTACACACACTTACATACACAAACACCCATACACACACTTACCATTTCACACACACACACACACCCACACACAAAAACGCACACTGCAGAACAGCAGCACAAACGTGCCTGCGTCTAATAAAATCGTATCTAAGTGGACATCTTCAATATACAGAAATCACTAAAATGTACGTCAAATCAAAACGTGATATTTATCTGGTCCTAAAGAAATTAAATATAGCGTTCCGCAGGGCAGCGTTCTAGGGCCATTATTATTCTTGCTGTATATAAATGATCTACCCTGACACATCCCATACCCTTCTGTGTTATTTGCCGATGACAGTACGATTCTAATAGACTGCCTCAACAAAGAGCTTTCATCATCATCATCTTCCTGCCCTTATCCCATGTTACTTGTGGTCGGCGCAACACGTTTTTTTCTTCCATTCTGTCCTGTCAGCCATCACGCTATCACTAACTCCCTTTTCTTTCATACCACTCCTCACACAATCCATCCATACTTTCTTCGGCCTCCCTCTCCCACTCCATCCATCCACATTTATATTCATAACTCTTTTAGTTACATGTGTTTCATCCCTCCTCTTCACATGACCATACCAAGATAACCGGTTCCCTTTCAACTTTTCGGTAACTAGCGCCACTTTTAAACTACCTCTAATGTACTCATTTCTCACTTTATCTTGTTTATTTAGCTTTATCAAGATGAAATAAATAATTCTCTAAAACTAATAATAAACTGGCTCAACGATAATAATCTTATCATAAACCTAAATAAAACAAATATAATGCATTTGTATCAAAAAAACCTACCTTTAAACCTAAAAATTAATTATAATGGACAAACTATTGATAGCGTTAGCGTGGCTAAATTCTTGGGTATATTGACTGACAGTCAACTTGAAAACCGGGTCTCTGATCTAGAATAAAATAGAATACTCTTTAATATGTACACCATATAAATCTATGGTTACAAAAAAAAAACCATCATCAATCATCATTCATAATCATGATTTTTCAATCATTTTTTTGTATTATTGTTCCTTGGTGGTTTATTTATCTATGGTTTACCTAGTGTAGTACCTATTCTGGAGTAAATGTGCCGAATCTATATTTATAGCCCAAAAATAGTGCATAAGATCCATTTTAATCTCAAGGTTCAAGAAACACAAAATACTAACTTTTCCTAGTACATACATTCTCGAAGTAGCTATAATCGTTAAAACTAACAAGCATCTATTTGGGTACATATTTGAATGTCGAACATTAAAATACCTACGGATAAAATGTCAACGTTCAAAGCATCGAAAATTTAAATGTTGATTGTATCATAATATCGAAAATTGTTATACCTAAGCTTAAATTGTCTAACATTGAAATGCCGACTGATAAAAATATCTAATGATTAAAAATATCTATACTCATGTATATTTTTTTTTTGGGTTTGGGAAATAATCCAATGAGGCATGTCAGACTCTTACTGACTAACCCACCCCTGTTCCTTCCCTGCCTGAGTGCCCAGGGGTGCGGTAACTCATTTTCAGAATTTATCCGCTACCCCTAGGCATGCTGCCCGGGGGTTGAGGATAAATTCGAAAGAGTTACCTCGGGCCTGGGCACGTAGGGCAGGGAGGAACAGGGGTGGGTTTTAGTCAGTAAGAGTCTGACACGCCCTTCCGCTCCACCCTAGAGCGGAAGAAGTCATAAGATGATTTCCCACCCCAAAATAAAAAAAAGGCACTCAGTCACCGGCCACGATGGGCCCCGTCGGTGGTGGCTGACACTCATCTCTTAGCCGCGCGTGGAACACTACGCGCCGTCGACTCACGGGCCTGGTGCTGATCGGACAGCGAGCTACTGCTCGCTATCCGCAGGCCCGGGTCTACGGTGGCCGGAGATCGTCTCGCGACGTCCTACGCCCAGTACCTCTCCTGCGGTGGTAGCGGCCGGGGCCATAAGGGGCCACTCGGTTGAGCTTTCCTCACGCGTCCCGCCTCCGCCTTCGCGAGCACGAGGCGGAGACTGCCTCCCATTCCCTGTTGCTCCGTACCATGGCCTGAACCAGGGCCGGGCAGGCATTCACGAGGACACGGCGGTGCTCCGCCCAAGCGGGGCAGACCTCCACCGTATGCTCCACCGTGTCCTCTGGGCGGTCCGCGCAGTTAGTCATATTGCTTAAGGCCCAGATGTCTATAAAGCGCGGTCACTCTCGGATTGCATAGAAAAGAAAGAGATGCGCTACGACAAATGGTCGCAATTTATTGCAAAATATGAAGTATTTTATCGATTTACTTAGGATTTACTAATAAATTTATAAAAAATAATCCATCACTGGATGCAACTTAGCATTTGAAATTTTATGGTATATTTTGTATTATGATTATAATTGTTAATGAAGGGATAAACTGCTTTTAAAGATAATTTAGAGGTATGTTAGAAGATTTTTTTGATGCACTAAAGTATGTTAAATTATGTTTCTAGCTCCATCACTGTATGCAAGTAGGACTTGAAAATATCATATTTTTTTTAATTCTCTAAACTATTTACGGTTTAAGAGATACACTGCTTTAAAAAGCCACCTTTTTGACCATTTTTGGGAACCTCCGCCTTAAGTTCAAAATGTGTGATTAAATAAATGATGAATTGTAATATTTGCTTCAATTTATCTCATTTATTATGTAAATAATTTTAGACTTAGCTGATCCATGATCTCATTTTGATTTTAAGTACCTACTTTCTAAATTATCTGTAAGTTAACCACTATATTTTTACATGCCAACAGGCAGAATGTACTGGGGATATATCTGAAATTAACACCATAATTGTAACAAATTCTATACAAATAAAGAAATTATTATTATTATTCGTACTCCTGCGCAAAGTTTCGACTTAAGGCGCAGTTATACGACTTTTAATGATTTTAATTGACGATCGCGTCTAAACGACTAACCTTATTTCTTTGAAAAAAATATATGTTACTCTAAGCAATATCTTTCGTAATTTTATATGTGAATATTTGAAATTATATCTTTATAACATAGTGTAATTAATTTGTAAAGTTATGATGTAATGTAAATTTTTATTTTGTAATGTTATGTTAACTATAAAACGTATATGTATATATGAAAACTTCACCATTTTGAAGATCTTTTAATTATTTATATGTTAGTATACGTGTTTCAGCACTATATTGTCAGCAAACGCGCTTGCTGACGATAGTGTGATAGTGCTATTTGCCAAATCACCAGAAGACTTCAATAAAATGCTAGGAGAACTTGCGACAGAAAGTGTGGAAGTGGGACTGACACTGAATCGGAAAAAAACTAGAGCAATGACAAACGGAAGCAAATACACTATTAAACTAGGGAACACCGAAATAGACTATATTGACGAGTACATCTATCTAGGACAGCTTATAACTCCAAAAGAACCCATGCGAAAGGAAGCGGAGAGAAGAATTACGAATGGCTGGAAGAGATACTGGAGCCTGGAGGCTATGAAAGATAAAAAAACTCCACATAAACTTAAAAAGTAAACTGTTTAACACCTGCATACTACCTGTTCTGACGTACGGATGCCAATCATGGTTGTTAAATCATGAAATATTAAACAAACTAGCAACTTGTCAGTATGCAATGGAAAGGAGTATGCTAAATATCAGAAAATCTGACAGATTGAAAAACTTCGTTATCAAAAATTAAACAAAAACTACAGATGCAAAAATTAAAATGAAAAGACTGAAATGGATATGAGATGGCCACATGATAAGAGGATGCGACAGATGGAGCCAAAGGGTGACCCAGTGGTATCCCAAAAAGGAAGGGAAAAGGAAGAGAGGTAGACCGTAAAAAAGATGGGACGACGACATTAGACAAGTGGCCAGAGTAATGTGGAACAGAGTGACACAGGAAAGGAAAGAATGGCAAAGGCTGAAGGAGGCCTTTGCCGATTGGCAAACAGATCTAGGAAAGATAACCAGGCAACAGATATTAGCTTAAATAGTTCATTCAGTTTAAGGGTCCAGGGTTATTATAAGTTTAAATCTATTGTAAATAGAGATCTGAATAAGGCTATATTATTATTTTTATTTATACGTGTTTTAGTATAATACCAATTGTTTTATGTACCTATAATAAATTAATAATGCGTCTAATTTCGGACAGCACTCCTTGATGGGCGAGTCCTACAACTGGGTGGACGTACGACTCGTTAGTGAGCTCAGCACAGAACACGCAAGTTAACCACTCAAGGTCATCGACAGTTAATAACGCCTTAAGAAGTAATCTGCAAAACAGTCAACATAACTGAATACAAACAAGAAGCTACATTATAAAATTAAGTCCAAAATATCAATTGAACACGACGAGTTTATTTAAAAATTGCTTATGGCGGCCGAGCTAAAAATAGCATCACAAAATGCTTTCTTTCTACTTTTGGCTCGATTAAATCACACAACTGTACAAAATACCTACCGAGCACCAAGAAACGTGGTCAAAAACACTTATTGATAAAAAAAATCGAAAATAAAATTATACTAAAGGCTCATTATAATTTAGGAAACAGGAAGGTGTAATAGCAGTTAGAGCAGTTAGTGTCCGATTTGGTGACATTGGAAGGTGCCGATTTTAACTTCCTAAATTGTGTACGATTTAGGATAGTGTAATCGCATCTCTACGATTTAGAGCTAAGTGTTGCCAATTTAGCGCCTTAGTCGCTACAAATGAGCTATTAGTATTTTTATGTGTTTAAATTTAAATTAAATTTCTCAAGGTCCCTTTCCAAGAAAAAAAATCTGTATTCGCTCTGTTTTTTTAGTCCGCTCCTGGTAGAATCAGTTTTAGAGACTTTCTAGCTTACTTTGATATTCTGTCTATCTGCTCGAATTTTTAGGAGTTGGCAACACTGCCGATTTAGGAGTCCAATTGAGTGTAGTGTGAACGGTAGCTTCCGACTTCCTTGTTAGATTTTTCCTAAATTGGGTCCCTTGAAATTGGAAGGTGTAATTGAACCAAAAAAAAAAAATAGGTTACTTTTTTATTTTGATTTTTTATAAAAATAGTTTTTATTTTTCACTTGATTAGATATTTTGTTTGTAAGTATATTTAGTTTCGTAGTTTCGATAAGGATACAGTTCAACTGTAATCAATTTCAACTTTTATAATTATTAAGTTATTCAAGGTCACAGTGTCCCAGATAGAAGGAATACAGCTGAAAACTAGTTAAGAAAGAATTCTAGGAACACCTTACAATAATTAGTCCTTCTAATAAAATGCATGGAAACTTACCCTAGAGGAATTGCGCGATGTATTTAGCAAAATTATTTAGGTACGGTCGGAGCGAGCGACACAGCCACCTCTAATGCTTTCAAATCGTCTAGTCATGTAGTCATCGACGCTTTCCGAGTCCAACCGAATCGCCACTCCTCGACGGTGCTCGGCAAGGATGGTTTTAGCGATGCGCGGGCACATAGAATCGAGGACCTTTTTAAGTTAATACGTACTTGTGGGTTCCGTATAATATTAATCAATTTAGATGATTTATTTAAGTGTTAGGTTTTATTTAAGGTTAGTTTATATTTTTTATATATGTAAATAAATTTTAAATTGTACATAGGTTTCTTAGTATTATGGGTTATTATACTAAACTCTTTTAAATTTTTAACTTGCAGAGTGCAACGTTACAATGTCTGTGAAAAGTTTTCTGCAATTTCTGACTTTTTAAATAATCCAACCTGGATTGGTCCCATAGAAGTTTTTGATCGGTATAAGAAACAGGATCTGAGTACTTTTGCGTCCTACCCAAATGTTCTTTCTTTGGTATTGTTCGTCGGTTCGTTGAGCTCCTTAAAGTTCTGAGTTGAGCTTCACGATAACTGACAAATGCTTGCACTGTCTGGACAGGTCCACTCAAACCTACTTGGTGCTTTCCTCAAAAGCTCATCCCAGACATTAACGTACATGGTTCTCATATGATTTGACCAATACATATTGTATGGATTAGAACAGTTTAAAAGAGACTTTGACCTCTAAGTTTGTTTCTTTGTTTCTTTTCAGAGTAGTCAGCTAGGAAACAGCGGCCTCATCTAGCTTAAACTGACAAAAAACATTGACGTGTAAAAGTGTTCCTTGTAAACCTATACTTACTCAAATTAAATAAACATCATTTATTTATCAAAACGACACCCCACACTGTAGGTTAGGCGAGACAAAAAATCATCCCCACTTTACGTGTAGATTTTATTTTAACACTTTGTAGGCGAGATTAATCCAGACTGTAAAAAAACACATCACACGTCAACTACGCATACTGTACATCTAACAAAGAGCTTTGCGCAATAATTATTGCTGAAAAACGACATTTACTTTTAAGTATGAAAAAAAAGCTATTTTTTTATTGCGCGCAATGTAACTCGAACCCAGGCAAGCAGAGTGAAGCCCCGCCCCTTCGCTCTAAGCCGCGTAGGTATTAATTTCGTTTTTGTAACTTCAAATGCGTAATTTGTTAAAAAAATCGAAAATTCAGGTAATGTTTGTTTGAAAAAAGTTTAGTAATAAGTAAATAACACTTAAAATTAATTTTAGTTAAAAGTTTGTTCTTTGTTAGAACTATGGATCCCTAAAAATGATATTTCCTAAGAGTTTGCTGAATTTAGATGCTCAATTTGCACCATTTAATGAAAATCGCGTCGGGTTCCTTGATAAATAAATTAGTATAATCACAACTAATTATCGTACACGTTTCAAACTTCGCACAGTTAACTAGTATGATCTGAACTAAGTGTACCTAATGTACCTAACTAGTTTTGATTTAAAGAATTGACTGGATCTGTGTCTGACTCGAGTACTTTCTTCTGTTTACCTGACTGCGCGACGCAAGGGAGGTTAATGTGTTTATCAGTCTATGTATTATATACATAGACTGATAAACACATTAAATGTTTGTTTGTTCCTTTGTGGCACTATAGAGACTAAACGCATGGGCCGATTTTGATAATTCTTACGTCAATTGATTCGTCTTAATCTTGGGAGTGATACTAAAGGCATGGCAGTAGTCAAAATACAAAATGGCGACATCCAAACGCCATATTGTGATAAAGAAAAAATTAGTCGACGAACTCTATTAAGTGGGGTATCAAAATAAAGGGTTCAATGAGGCGATTCCAAAAATATGACTCACTAAAATGTAGAAAATTAAAATTATTTTCAAAAAATCCTACTGTAAAAATCCGGTCAAGAGCGAGTTGGACTCGCGCGCCGAGGGTTCTGTACCATCATATATAACATTGCAGTTTAGAATATTACAGTTTTAGGTCAGCGCCAGCTCCTGACCGATAGTAGAACTAATGTGATTTTTGTTGATGATTTCTGAAAAGGTTTTCTATATAATTCATTGTTTAATTTTTCCTGTAATCGTTACATAAAATTCTATCACATACAATAATTTCAAATATTTCTCTATGAAAACTTCGGAGAAAAGGGGGGGAACGGTATTTTTTTAACACTTTTCATCAAAAGTCGAAAACCATGCGACCTAAAAAAAAGAAAAACTGTTTTGAAAATTTATAAACAGCGCTCTTTCATATAATACCCCACATGCCCTAGTAGCCCCACTTCGAAATTCTAAGACCTTTCAGTCCCTGTTGCAAAAAAAAAAATTGGTTGCCTGTAAAGTCGGTATACGGGCGAAAGTTTTACGTGACAACGACTTTGAGTGGTAAAATAATTTTAATGTGAATATTCATTCGTATAGTAGGAAGAAGGATGAAATAATAGTAACAATTGTATGCAGGCGCCTAAGCGAAATAGAAGCGCAAGACATGAACCGGTGTGTATGCCTATCTCTCTCACTCTCTCTCTCTCGCTCTGTCTCTCTCGCTCTTAGGCGCGCTAACTGTGCTCGAGTGGAAGGGACGCGTGCCTTTCACTTTTTATGTCTGTCTCTCTCGCTCTTAGGCGGGCTAACCATGCCCGAGTGGAAGGGACGCGTGCCTCTCACTCGCTCTCATTGTGAGCGCATAACGTGAGCGGAGCGTAACGCAGTTTCTTGAAGTGTCACCCGGCAAACCAATTTATAAGACGTTGTCACGTCAAAAAAACATGTAATAATATAATATATTTTTATCTCTTTCTTATTTGCAAAATGGTTGGGGAAACGTCGTCTAAAACTATTCCAAATTTCAAGTTGATAGCATTATTAGTTCTTGAGATATCCAGCTGTGACAGACGGACAGCCAGACAAACAGACAGACTGAGTTGCACCATAAGGGTTTCTTTTACCATTTTGGGACGAAAGCCTAAAAACAACTAAAAAGTTCCAAACAAGTCTCTTTTCAAGCATTCTGATGCAGTTGGTCCAATGTTATCAATCATTGATCTCAAATAACTGTAACCAACTGCATCAGACTGCTTGAAAAAAGACTTCTTTGGACCTTTTTAGTTGTTTTTAGTCGGGTTTTTTAAAAATATTCATGAGTTTTTTTTTTTGGCCCAAAACATTATCACTTCCACGGAGCTTTTTTTTATGCACTTCAACGCATAGTAAAGACTACATCATCGGCTTCAAAATAAACAAAGACAATGAAGTTCCCACTGAATATGTGATGGAGAATTTTCGCTTCCCTAAGGTTTTTTAATTTAAAAATTAAATACATCGACACGTTTTCTGCCATATAAATACATAGTTGCATAAACGTTATCCAATAAATTAAAATAAATATAATTCATTACCATGCATCCAGCACCATGTCGTCCGTATAGCTTTAAATTATTTAAGCACACTCCATCTATCAGCTCATTCACATACAGGTTGAAGAGCAAGGGCGACGTCAACCCTCCTTGTCTCACTCCGCACTCCAACCCATACGCATCAGATCTGACCCCTGCCCATCTGACACTAATGACCTGGTTTCCATACCAGAACTTGACGATATGAATAAGTTCTCTCGGTAGTTTAGCATCATCTACCTTTTTCCATAGCATTTCATATGAAACCAGGTCAAAAGCTTTCGAGAGGTCGAGAAATCCAGCGTATACGGACGTTTTCCGATCCGTATAATATTTGACAGTCTGCTTAAGACACAAAATAGCGCTATCCGTAGACAATCCGGTCCTAAATCCGAATTGTTTTTTTTTCCTTTATTCATAAACTTAAATACAAATTGTTTCAAACATAAGTATTCTGCCAAACTGCAGTACAGTTTGTCGGCAGTATTCTCGTGGATACATACTCGTACATACATACGTCATAATACTAGGTACATCATGATTGCTATAAAAACATAAAAAAATAAGTGCGCGGCCTCTGGCCCGCCAGGCCAGCATGAGCAGCGCACGCACACAATCTAATCGTCCCGACGACCGCCGCCGCATCTCGCTGGAGGGAGGCAACCCAGCGCAAGCGAGACAACGCGCCGGCCGCCCGACACCGACTCACAAACTCACAACATTACAATGCGCCGCGCGCGCATGCTAGACTGGCGGGCCCGCGCCTGCATTACATAACTATTTATCAGCTATATGCCAACGACCTTGAGTAGCTAGCTTGCGCGCTCCACGCCGAGCCTATGCAACGCGTCTCACGTCGACCCAGTAATAGGACTCGCCCATCAAGGAACGCTTTCCCAAATCAGACGCGTTAACTTATCCATTATACACAAAACAACAGGTATCATACCAAAACACGTAGGAACACCAAAAGGTAAACAACCAAATTACCCTGAAAATGGTGAAGGTTCCATAAAAACACGCTCAACAGATTCTGCGCGACTCTCAACCCTTCATCCGCGTCAGACACAACTTAAAAAATCTATTACACTATGTTATAAATAAATAATTTCAAACGTTCACACATCAAATCACGAAGAAAACTTCCTAGAGCAACATATATATCCCTTTCAAAGAAATAAGACATGTCGCTTAGACATAACGTTCAATCCAAAATCACTAAAAGTCGTGTAACTGCGCCTTAACTAACGCTATGGACACAAACCTAGATAATGTTTTAGGAGGACATTTTTTAAGGCGTTTTTGGAAATGACTTCAGTTTCCATTTCGCTTGGTAGCTCATTTAATAATTTTGGAATAAGCCACTGCCGCATCCTTTGACCAAAGTAATTATTCACTTTAGGGACTGAATATTTGTCCCTCTGTTTTACTTTACGGCTTGGTTGGTTATACACTTTCGTTATTTTGTGTTCGGTTTTGTTGTGCTGTTCTAAGATTATATTTAATTTTACTTTTTTCTGTATAGGTAGTACCTGTGTACCTATACAGAAAAAAGTTTCTTTCTACAAATTTTAAACAATTTTTCGTACTCCTTATTTATACTGTCTTTAGTTGCCTCGTTTACTAGTAATTTTAAAAACCTAATTTGCAATTTTTTAATTTTATTTAAAAACCAAAGCTGAGGCTAGATCACGGTTTTGGTTCCCAGGGGTTGACGCGGCGTTGTGTAAGTGACAATGGGACCGCGTTCACGTCATTTGAATTCAGAAATTTTTGTTCAAGAAACGGCATCGATCATTTGACGTCCCCAGCTTACAATCCGGCAAGTAACGGGCAAACGGAAAGTTTTGTCAAAATCGTAAAAAAAGGCATTGAATCATGTGTTATCTCTTCGCGCAATAAAAGTGATTGCAAGTTAAAAATATTAAAATTCCTTTTTGACTACAAGAATTCTGTCCATTCAATCACTGGGTTCTCACCAGCTGAGCTGGTGTTTGGCCGCAAGTTGAGGTCACGCTTAGATTTAATCAATCCGAATACGCGGGTCTCACTCACAATCCCCACTATCAATGTTAATAAACAACAGTGTTCGCAAATTAAATCAAGTGGAAGAAATAACATAAAAGTGTTTAAGCCAGGGGATTTAATAATGTACAAAAAAGTATTTAAATAATGTTAAGTACCATTGGAGCAGAGGTATTATTAAAAAGAGACTGGGTAAAGTACTTTACCTTATACAAGATTCGAGATCTTCATGTGATGTAAAAAAGCATAAGAACCAAATAATATTATATAAAGGTAAGAAGGGTAATGTTTCACAACAGCCGCAACACCATTATGACTTTGACGACTTTGGTAGTGAGCCGTCAGCTGGCAACCCTCAGGTACAGAGTCCCGCGGGGGAGGAAACTGATGAGGCAAATCTGCAATCACTACCATGTGCAGACGCGGTTAGAGTCTCGGATCCAGTTTCAAGAAATCCAGATCGACTATTAAGAAACATTCCCAGGGTAGATTACAAACCTTTCCTGTAAGTTGTTATGTAATTATTTCATCATATGTTGGTGCACAACTTTAAAACATTTTGGTCAAATAAGGGGAGGAAATGTTATATATGTGTGTGTGAACATTGGGTATGTGTGCATGGGCTGCGTCCCTGCCCTGGTCTAACTAATAATAAAACAGTGTGCTTAATAGCTGTCAGTAGTTTCACTTGTCTCCTTACGTACTTGCTACCTACATAACATACCGGAAACGTCAGTCCATAACCACCCAAACCGTAGTTTATTGTTGCCTCTGCAAGTGCATGGTAGAGGATAAAGAGTATCCGCCTACCAACTACATACTTTAAGTTTTTAAGTTTACCTAGTATAGAGCGCAATCTACTACACACCGTGTCTACATGAGCGTCCCAGGTAAATTTTTCGTCGATTGTTAATCCTAGGTACTTATATTTCGCCACGCGCTCAATACACTCACATTGACAATTAACTTTGTTATCATGGAGGCATTCATACGAGTGACCCTTTACCGAGATACAGGCATTTTTAGCTAAATGGTTATACGGAGACGATATCAACATACACTTAGTTTTATTAATATTTATAAGAATACCATTATCGTGCGCCCATTTGACTACATTATCTAAGTCCTCTTGGATTGCCGACTGGATCAGTTCACAGTCCCGGCCGCTGTATGCCAAGCACGTGTCGTCTGCATACATATAGGTATTACAGTTTTTAATTACATTAACCATACTATTGACGTGCATGATATACCCCACCGGCCCGTAAACCGACCCGGTCGGCACCCCATAGTTGACTTTACCGAGTTCACTGTCTGCTCCTTTAAGCCTAACCTTTAGGTATCTTTTGTCTAGATATTGCCTGAACCACTCTTTTACAGGTCCTCGTATTCCACACTCATCCATAGCCTGCAGCAAGCCCTCCTGGTCCTGTAGATTGTCATGTGGTCTCATATATTGATTTAGTTGCGTGTTAAGCAGACCGTCAAATATCTTCGAGATAATTGTCGCCAATGATATAGGCCTATAGTTATATTTATCGGCGATTTCGCCAGTTTTATTTTTAACTACAGGTACTACCAACGTTCCCAACATCTCGACAGGCAGATATGCATGACTCATGTACAATGCGAATAACATGGAAAACGTCCTGGGCAGATGAGGCCCCGTATCGCGCGTAATATATATATAATTATTACATAATTATTATCTATTTACATTGAATTGTTAAGATTAATTAATGAATTACTACAGGAAAGAACTGTATTGTACCCCTCTAGACCCCCCCGCTCCCCTCTCCGAGATTGAGTTCTCTGCCTGTCGGCTGGGCATGACTGGTCATCAATCGATTACCATCATCTCCGCCTACTTCCCACCGGTTCAAACATCATCGCCACCGGATGATCCCGTCGCTATCACCAGTGATTTTAAAAACCTCTTCGGCCTGAGTGACTCCGTCATTATGGCGGGTGATCTCAATGCCAAGCATCCAGCATGGAACAGCAGCCTAACAAATTCTAAGGGCAGGCTCATTTTTAATCTGAGCTCGTCCATAAACTTTGACGTCATCGCTCCGATGGGTCCAACTCACTTTACCCATGACCCCTCTCACGCGCCCGATATTCTCGATGTGGCGCTTCTGAAGAATGTAAACCTCCGTTTGCATTCGATAGAGGCAATACACGAACTTACCTCTGATCACCGCCCTGTGATCATGCACCTGGGCTCCCGCTCAGGTCAACCCGACCCTGATCAACCTCCCCTGACCCAGGTGATTACCGAGTGGAAGAAAGTAAGCGATAGGCTGAAATCTACCACGTCACGTCACGTTCACCTGGACGCCATTCCCGACCATATTGACTCAGTCGCTGACACAACGGCAGCGATCGACTCGCTTACAGAGCACGTACAGTCTGTCTTGAACGATTGTTCAAAGGTGGTACCGGTGACAGAAGATCGTCGCTGGGTGCAACCGGGCGATGTGCGGGCTCTGATAACCGAGAAGAACGCAGCCATCCGTGCGTACAGCGCTTTCCCCTGCGACGCAAACAAGGCTCACATGCGCAAATTACAGCGTGCTGTAAAGAGTCGCATTAGTGAGCATCGTTCTGCGAGCTGGGGCAAGATGCTGAGTGAACTTGAGCCCACCCACCAGGCCTTCTGGAAACTCCAGAAGAAGATGCGTTCCAAGACTGAGGCTACCATGCCTCCTCTCATACGTCCAGACAAGAGTGTCGCCTTTGACAACTCTGAGAAGGCGGAGTGCCTAGCCGACAGTCTAGAGTCCCAATGTTCTCCCAGCCTCCAACCAGCTGACCAGGCCCACCTTGACAGGGTGGACGCTGAAGTTGAAAGGAGAGCTTCCCTCCCTCCCGTCGAAGATCCAGATGACCCTCTACCCCCCGTCACTCCAGACGAGGTGGAGGACATCATCAGAAAGCTCCAGTCCCGGAAGGCCCCTGGCGCTGACGGCATCACCAACAGAGTTATCCAGCTCTTCCCCGCCCAATTAATTTTGCTTATGACCGCCATCTTCAATGGCGCCTTATGCAATAATATTTTCCCCCAAGCATGGAAGCAGGCCACTGTCATAGGTATTCCCAAACCAGGCAAGCCCAAATCCAACCCTTCCAGCTACCGACCCATTAGTCTCCTTAGTGGTTTCGGCAAGATCTATGAAAGGCTTATTAATAAGCGGCTCAGGGATTATGCCGAGGCTAATAATCTCATTCCCAACGAGCAGTTCGGCTTCCGTACCGAACACTCGTGCGTCCAACAAGTACATCGGATCGTAGAACATATGAGCGCTGGGTTCCAGCGCGGTATGACGACCGGTGTCTTGTACTTCGACATAGCGAAAGCGTTCGACAAAGTCTGGCACAATGGCTTAATTTATAAGCTGTATCAACTAGGAGTGCCAGACCGTCTCGTACTCATCTTACGAGACTTTCTGTCGAATCGTACTTTCCGCTATCGTATAGAGGGAGCACTCTCCTCCCCTCACCCCATAAGAGCAGGAGTCCCTCAAGGCTCCGTAATATCCCCCCTAGCTTTCACGCTGTTCACCAGCGATATCCCAAAAAATAATATGTCACATCTAGCATTATTTGCTGATGACACGGCCATCTACTATACTGGCCGTATATCCAACCGAATAGCTCGCAATCTCCAATCCTCCACAACTACCCTGGGCGAGTGGTTTCGGAGATGGAGAATCGAGGTTAATCCCGACAAAAGTCAGGCTGTGCTCTACTCGAGACCCCGACACAAAATATCCCCAACCCCCCGATCACCATGTACGATAAACCTATTCCTTGGGAGAAAAAGGCTAAGTACTTGGGTGTCGTACTCGACCAACACCTAACCTTCGTGGAGCACATAAGACAGGCCCGCTCGCGGGCCGCTTTTGCTCAAGGTAGGCTTCATAACATTCTCAATAAACGCAGCACTATGTCATTCAAGTGCAAAATGCGTACTTTCACCACGGTCATTCGACCAATCATGACGTACGCTGGCCCTGTCTTCGCACACGCCAAGCCCCGCCTCTTACATAAAATGCAGACTCTTCAAAGTCTGCATGTAGACTTCAGACTCCCCACCATCCAGCAGTTCTTGAAATGTCTCACCAAGCGTTTCATGGATACTGCTGGAAAACATCGAAACCCCCTAATCGCATCGGCCGCCCGATACGTACCCTCCCGCATCTCAAAGGTGCGCCGTCCCAGACATACCCTCCTCATACCTGATGACCCCACCACTCTGCTCCAAGAGAGCCGTAGGGAAACCAGCACAATTTACAAACGCAGACCACCGTCGTTCCGCCCTCGCCGTCGAGGCCCGTCGCGAAGACCCAGTCAATGCCCTCCCAGTCTCTTGCCAGCACGCGCCGCTGAGCCAGCTGATCCCCCAATTAATGGAAACTTGATCCAGCCTTCCCTTGCTGCCCCTCCCCCAGTGACGCCCTAAGCCGAGGCCCGTACTCCGCAGGGAGTGCCCTTAGCGTAGTCACTTAGTATGTAAGAAAATTAATAAGTCCTGGCTGGAGGCTTTAATAAATTAGAGCCTTCACAGGCAAGTCCGGTTAAGCAGACGACAGCCTCATAGGCTGACCTGCAAGACGTCACACAAAAAAAAAAAAAAAAAATGGAGCGGCTCAGTTGCTGTTCGGCTTTCAAGGCGTTAACATCTAAGGTATGATATTATTCTGACTATTGTTGATTTATTAATGACTAGCTGACCCAGCAAACGTTGTTCTGCGATTAAAAAATGGGGGATGGGGGATGGGGGTAGGAGGGTGAAAAATACTTTTCACATTTTGCTCCTCGCTTCACTCAGGGTTCAATATGCCGCCCGTGACCTAAGCCACTGCTTTATCCCCTTGGTGCATAGGTATTCTACTATTTCATACCACCTGCTCGACAGTGTCTAATTACATAATTATCATGCAATCTCAACATAAAATAAAGCACCTCCCAAGGGAGGTAAAGTTATATGAAACTCCCAAGGGAGTAAACTGATTTGAATTTGGAACGTCAAATTTGTGGAAAACTCTAGTAAAAAATGTCCTTATGGGATTGTAAAAAGGTTTGTTCGAAAATCGAACTGGCCATCATAAGCAGAACTCAAAAATAGGGCGCGATTTCAAATAATGTGAAACAAAAGACGGTGTATGGTGCTTTGATTTTCAGTGAACCCTTGCTTTTTATTGTCTCGCAGTAGGTGTGAAAAGTAGAGTATGCTCTTCTGGGATAAAGCCTGTCTTCGTCTTGGGCAGCTTGAACGCCTCACTTTACTCAGGACTCTGCATAACCCCCTCGTTTCGCTCGCGAGTTAATTGAAACCCTCGTTACGCTTAGGGTTAAATATCCCGTGACGTAAAACACTGGTTCACCCCCTTGGTGCATAATGTACTATTTCGACTTATTCTCATACCTACCAAATATACAACAAAAAAAATCATTAAGATTGGTCTAGCCGTTTCGGAGGAGTGCAACCACAAACACCTTGCCACGAGATTTTTATAGATGAGAAGATTTGACAGTGTATATTGTTTGGATGTTCGTTAATTAATCCCGTGGCAGTTGGTGAATGAAAAAAATCTAAGCTGATTCAGGGTATGTTGTACCTGTCTTAGTCCCAACACCCTAGTTTTATTCATGACATGCCCTGTGTCAGGTCATAGAATACTGTTTATTCCTGGAGAACATTTCCGTGTAATGATTTTCGACTTTATGGTAATAAATAAAATTCCCGTATACAAAGTTTCATGTAATTATCAATAACATTAATAAAATAAACTTTTTACAAAAAAATAGAACCGACTTCCAAAAAAAATGCGATATAACTTTAATTTCGGAAGTTGGTGTTCCTGGTTTTGTGTGATAAATAAAACTCTTCACTTCAGCATCAGTACAATAGCATGTATTTTACCAAACATCAGAAGAAATCATAAACACACGCTGCGCGTCAGGCGCCATCTTTTTTCTTCATCCCAACATTATTTTTCTTACTGTTTGTAGAAACAACTATTAATTTAACATTGTATGTTTCATGGCTAACTAACAGTTTAAAATTCTTATTATTAATATACATAAATTAATAGGACAGGGCTTTTTTTATAATCACTTATTTGAGTAATATTAATCTAAAATGAATAGGTCTGAAGTCTCGCCACCAAAACGGAAGTTAGGAACTTGTTGACAGTCATATTTAAATACTAGCTGTGCCCGCGACTTCGTTCGCGTGGTTGTCGAGAACAAAACAACGTCGTTTAGATAAGAGTATATCACCTTTTTGATGATTTAGATAAGAGTCCTGACTTTGGTATAGTTGATTACGTTAATGCTTCTCTATATACTATGTTAGCGGTGGAATTACCCGGAGCATATACAAAAAGGTTGTTTGGGTTGCTAACACGTGATAGAGAAACATAGAGTTGGCCGTGTGAAAAACAATCAAAAGTAAGGTCTACACCCGCAACGGATAACGTCTGGCCTTGGGCTTTATTAATAGTCATAGCGTAACAGAGGCTTACAGGAAATTGCACACGTTTGAAAGTAAACGGAAAATTATTGGGGATAATGGGTATCCTGGGAATGAAAACAACATCACCGGAGCCGCAACCTGTTAAGATTTCGGCTTCGATGACATTTCGTTGGAGATTTGTTACTCTCAACCGAGTTCCATTGCATAGTTTTGGTGGGCTTAAATTTCTGAGTAGAATGATTGGTACTCCGACTTTTAAATAAATTTTGTGTGCTGGAAGACCTGGTGTATTTAGAGAGTCTAAAAACTCTACTGGATAGTGGGTGGCATCTCCTTCTTCTAAAACCGTGTTAATAGATAAATATTCCCTACTTTCTCCAGAAACATGTACCAATATTTGAGAATTTATTGCTGCTGCTTGGTCGTTGCGAGGTGCCAAAATAGCTCGTTGGCATAGCCAAGCAGCGTCATGGTTCGAGATCTCTGATGGATCTCCGTATACAGAGGAAATGAGTTCCTGCTGTGAGGCAACAGAAGAACACAGGCTTTCGACTAAAGTTACTTTACCTCCTTCTTGAGTCGGGTATGTGCCGTTACCAATTTGAAGTAGTAAATTTGAGAAAACCTGCGCGTTTGCGTCACCTCCCAAATATGCTCGCATATTAAAGCTCAAATTAGTTAATATGACACTACGCCATAAAATAGAGCTCTTTAAACAGGCACCTATTTCATCGGCCCTCGTTCCTCTGGGTATTATAGGGAGTGTCTGCCTGAAGTCTCCACAGAATAGCACCGTTAAGCCTCCCATCGGTCGGTCATTTTGTCTTATATCTCGCAACGTTCTATCTACAGCTTCCACAGCTTTACGATTTGCCATCGTACACTCGTCCCAAACGATAAGGGCGCAATCGCGTAAAACCCTTGCTTTATCACTATTGCGAGACACGTTGCAAACAGGGTTTTCTGTGCGGTCCAAGTCGATTGGTATTTTAAATGTTGTATGTGCAGTTTTTCCTCCTGGTAATAAAGTGGCAGCTATTCCTGAGGAAGCGACGGCAAGGGCAATTTTGTTTTGGCTCCTTATTTGAGCCAAGATAACTTTAGTGAGGAAAGTTTTACCTGTTCCACCAGGTGCATCTAAAAACAGCATTTCTCCTAATGAATGTTCTACACTACAGCATACTCTATCAAAGATTTGACGTTGTTCTGACGTCAAATTTGAACAGCCATTTCGCAATATTTCTGCTAACTCTTCGGGGTTGTAATTTATTTCAGATGTATACTCCCTATTAATTCGTTCCCCACCAACTGTCGGTGTCGGCAAGCCGTATTGACTGAGGGGGTTCCCTCCTATACTTGTAACTATATCTTGTATAGCCAGCAAAGCCCTATTATGGCAGCTTTCACGTACTTGGTCAGAAGTTTCACTATTTATATTTTGCTGTCTCAAAAAATCTTCGGCAAACGCGTCTTTATATTTTTGCCACAACTGCCCAGCGTCCGATAGGCCACAAAATGTCAACAAAATGGCAAATAAATGGCGCAAACGATGTGGACTATCACTGACGCATGCTTCGGCTAAAGCATCATCCCAATGCTGATCGCCATCTAATAAATGCCGTGCGCGGCAAGCAGCTTGAAATGTGGGATATTCTATATCGTCCACTTTGCGGAGCTCAGCAAAAGAAGTAGGTCCTCGCACTGTGTGAAGAAGAAGGCGTAAATAATAACACTCTGCATTATTTGGGTGCACCGTGTATACTCTTCCAATCACGTGTTCTTTAAAAATGCCGGACTCGCCTTCTACAGCAGTTCCACGTCTCCTGCGATTAAAAACACCTTGCTGCTTGTTATAAGTATAATAATGTGGCACTTCATTGTACAACAGAGACTTAGCGAAATTGTCTCTTTCGCAAAGGCGAAAGAATGCGAGCAAGGTGGTTTGTCTTGGGTTGTTCATTCTTTCTGCCACATTTTCTGGCTGAAAGTAAACTCGCTGCCCGCCTTCCAGGTGCACGTCAAGATGGATGACTGGCGGATACCTTTCATGAATAGGGAAACTCAAAATGCGCCAAACTGCCTCCGAAGAGCTTATGTATCGGCCAGATTGATACCTTGCCACTTCATCAAATTGGTTGTTATTTCTTAGTGCTATCATGGCTTGATCACTACCTTTATTAACATATTTACATATATATTTTATAGATTCGACGCTATTACAAATTTCAACATTAATGTGTGCTTGAAAAGCGTTTGACAAAACTGGAGAATACGGTACCACCCAACTATTATTTAGAATTATTTCTTGTCCACGGAATCTGACAGTAGCTGTGAAACCACCTTGTGACGGTGATCTTCGCCGGTATTGCGGATACCCATTTTCCCCAGCCATAGTTAGTTCTTTCAGTGCTCTGGGGTATTTTTTTGAGCATTGACCATCTTTCATGCACGGTGATTCCCTGTTTAAGAGGCCACATGGCCCGTGAACCATATGTGTTTTTACTATGTCATGCAAAATCGGATCTGCATTATAGTCCGGAAATTCTGCACTTATGACACTGTCTATAGCATCGGGACGAATTTTTTCTTCCAGCCACAGAAGAATGTGCGCGTGGGGTAAACCACGCTTTTGCCACTCGACGCTATACATAAAACAAAGAGTTGAACCGAAAACTTTCTCCTTTGTAAGTAGATTAATCAAGACTTTGAGTTTTAAATGAAAAATCCTAGCAATAATGTCATGTCTGTCGTATGACGCCTGTCCTGTGAGAAGTGCCTAGCAAATCTCCGTCCACTTTGGATTTGTTGTAAATGTTATAAAAAGGTCCGGCCGGCCGTATTTACGGACGTAACAAAAAGCATCTTGCGTTCGTTCGTGCATATACCGCGGACCGCCTGTGAAACTGGATGGCAAAATAACCAATCGACCCAAGTTTTCGACGTTATTATCTGATTGCATGGCGTCCCGCAAGTGCACGTATTCTTCAGCGCGTAACCGTCGCTGGTTAGTGCGAATATACACTAAACGTTCAGTTTCTATTTTTGCGTACATGTCCACAATAAATTGGCTGAACAAACCACGAAATCGTTGCAAATATACGAAACTGTTTTGCCTTATTTGTAAAAGGTAGGAATAGTATTGTTGAGCAGATATTTTTTTTTGATAATTAGTGACTCTCGTAGTAGGGTTCACTTGGTACAGCCCAAAATTGTACCCATCTTCACCATGACAATAAATTAGTGGATATTGCAGGGCGTCGTAAGCTCGGTGGGTTTCCAAAATGCGTTGAAGGCGATCGTCGCGTGTACGCAACACGATATCACGTCTCTCACACTCCTGGTCGACTAAAACAACTGCAACTTCATCTGCGACGGGTGCATTGTGTCTTCCACGGTGTTCACCCACAGGACGTCTATCGGCACTTATAACAATTTTGAAATCATTGCTGCCTTGTGGAATTGACTCCAATGCAGCTTTGAATTCACGAACGTACTGTTTAACGTGATGCAGCAATTCTTGAAGTTGACCCAAAAGCTCAGCATTGAGCTGGGGAAAATTGTGATTTCTAACATTGAGCTGTTGCGTGTAATCGGATACAAAATAAATTTGGAGAAATTTGGGTTCATTTTCTGGCAGCAAAGATCCAATAAGGTGATAAACTTGACCTTGTACTTTGAAGGTTGGCATGAACGGTCCTTCCGTTATTTGTTTTGCCCCAAAGGAAGTCATTTGGAAAGCACTGTTATATAAACGAATATTATCCAAAAAACGGTTCGACTGGGGATGATCGCCATTCAGGAGACTTTTAAGTAAGTGTGGTGGATCTTGGAAATTTGGAAGAACAATTTTTCCATTTGAGCAGCACATTCCATCTGTCTCTTTCCTCCATTTCAAAGCATGACAAAAATTACAAATTTCTCTCATGTCACCCACGAAAGTAAAGCCAGCATAATTAATTCTAGACGAATATGTGAACCCTGATTTTTCCCTATTGTCCCAAGGTAATAAAATATTTGCATCGTCATTTTCCATGGACTCATCAGCTCCGCTATTTGTTTCTCTATTCATATGGTATCGAGCTCGTTCTATTTCTAGGCGAGATTGACGTTGTTCTGCTGTTTCTGCTCGTCTTAGTTCATCTATTCTTTCCCTTTCAGATGCAAGATAACTTTCATTGTTTCTTTGTACACCTACATAGTTATGTCTAGCTATTTGTAATCGTTCTTCTCTTTGGGAGAGAGATTCAGACTCGCGCGAGAGAGCGTGTCGCTCTCGGTCAGATGACAGACGTGCTTGGCGTTCCTCGATACTCTCTTGAGAACGCAAAGTCGCGGTCCGAGTTCTTTGCGAACTTAAGCGCGACTCCCTTTCTGTGAAAGTCTCTGACTCGCGTGAGAGAGACTGGCGCTCCCGATCAGCAGACAGCCGAACTTCGCGTTCCTGGATATTCTCTTGAGAACGCAAAGTCGCGGTCCGAGTTCTTTGCGAACTTAAGCGCGACTCCCTTTCTGTGAAAGTCTCTGACTCGCGTGAGAGAGACTGGCGCTCCCGATCAGCAGACAGCCGAACTTCGCGTTCCTGGATATTCTCTTGAGAACGCAAAGTCGCGGTCCGAGTTCTTTGCGAACTTAAGCGCGACTCCCTTTCTGTGAATGTCTCTGACTCACGTGAGAGAGAGTGGCGCTCCCGATCAGCAGACAGCCGGTCTTCGCGTTCCTGGATACTCTCTTGAGACCGCAAAGTCGCGGTCCGTGTTCTTTGTGAACTTAAACGTGACTCCCTTTCGGTGAACGTTTCCGATTCACGTGAAAGAGCGATGTGCTCTCGGTTAGCAGATAACCGTGCTTCACGATCTTCTTCCGATTCCTGAGACCTACAAAGTCTCATCCTTTTCGCATTTCGGCTACGCAGCGAAAGGTTAGTTTTTTTTCTTTGAGGCTTTTTCAAGGAAAATTAAAGCAATAAACAAAACTAACAACACTTATGACTGAATAGCCTACAAACTTAAAAGAACGGTGCGTCGAACAGTCTAGTGTGACAACGTATCGTCTGTTCGTGGTCGTGACTCAACGAATTGGCAACACTAACTTACTGTATAACGATTGGCACTATTGGATTCAAACTACGAAGTAAATCAAATACAATCTTTACTTCGTACTTCAAACCAATGACCAAAGTTGACCAAACGAAACCAATAAGATAAGCAAATACTTTTTTTTCGACCAATTTAGAAAATCGATAAACCAAGCAACCAAAGAACTTTTACGACACACGCAAGAACTTTTAAGACACCTAACGAAACCCAATTTGCCTAGTAAACACGGTGGACGTCATCCTCGCGCGGAAAATCTTAACACCGCGATTCAGAAAATGACGTCATTTGCACAACGCCATCTATCGGATTTAGATTTCAACTATCAACATTAGTTCTATTTTTAGTCTTAAGATGTCGTTGCAAGTACTATACTTAATTGCGTAACGTAATATTTTACTTCTTGAACTCACTAAATTAATCATATCTTTTGATAGAGTGAACCGATTTCGATGAAACAAAAACTAAGTTAATCCTCAAGTTGCGTATAATTTTTGTATATAAACATTGTCAGCATTGAATTCGTAGATTTTACGTGATGTGCGCACAAACAAACAGACAAACAGACAAACAGACAAACAGACAAAAATTTCAAAAATGATGGAAATGGGTTCTGTTACTTATCTTTTCACACGCTGGCTATTTTTTGTTTCAATTTGTACAAAAATGACTTTTCTACAGATTTATTATATGTATAGATGTTGATGTATATTTATATCATATTTATGAGCCATGTAATGTAAAGTTATGCATATTGTTACTTTTTTTTTTTTTTTTTTTTTGGGGGGTGGGAAATCATCCTATGACTTCTTCCGCTCTAGGGTGGAGCGGAAGGGTGTGTCAGACTCTTACTGACTAAAACCCACCCCTGTTCCTCCCTGCCTCGAGTGCCCGGGGGCGAGGTAACTCTTTCGAATTTATCCTCCACCCCCGGGCAGGCACCGGCCGTGGCAGGCCCTTTCCCTTGGCTGACAACTCTTTGAGGCGCGCGTGGAACACTACGCGCCGTCGACTCTCGGGCCTGGTGCTGATCGGACGGCGAGTTACCCACTACTCGCCGTCCGCAGGCCCGGGTCTACGGTGGCCGGAGATCGTCTCGCGGCCCCTGGCGTCTCCTGCGGCGGTCGCGGCTGGGGGCGCTAGGGCGACTCGGCTGTTGCTGAGCCTCCCTAACGTGTGCCGCCTCCCTCTTCGCGAGCATTACTGCTTCGCAGAAGGAGGAGACGGCCTCCCATTCCCTCTCGCTCCATGCATATTGTTACTTAACGTTGTGTTATATACGAGTACACTACTACGATAGTGGTTGTTATATACCACAAGATATTTATCGTTGTAAATATGGCTTAGGTGATACATTCTTTAATAAGATTTATTGCGATAAACGATTATTTATTATGTGTCGATATAATAATAAAAGAGAGCTACCGTGGAGTTTCTTGCCGTTCTTCTCAACGAAGACCTAGTTTTGCGAACAGGCAATTAGATTTCGATTGATGACAAAGCCTATTGGAAATAAATACATACTCTTGTCTTTGTGCTTTTCTTAATAAATCCCTTCCTTAAAACACCACATTCACAGTAAGTAAATAAGCAAATAAATAAGTAAATAAATAGGTAAATAAAAAGGTAAATGAATGGGTAAATAAATGGGTAAATAAATGGATAGATGGATAGATAGATTTTCAATAGATTTTCAAAAGGTTTTCAAAAGATTTTCAATAGACTTTCAATAGACTTTCAATAGACTTTCGATAGACTTTCAATAGACTTTCAATAGACTTTCAATAGACTTTCGATAGACTTTCAATAGACTTTCAATAGACTTTCAATAGACTTTCGATAGACTTTCAATAGACTTTCAATAGACTTTCAATAGACTTTCAATAGACTTTCGATAGACTTTCGATAGACTTTCAATAGAGTTTCAATAGACTTTCAATAGGCTTTCAATAGACTTTCGATAGACTTTCAATAGACTTTCAATAGACTTTCAATAGACTTTCAATAGACTTTCAATATACTTTCAATAGATTTTCAATAGATTTTCAATAGATTTTCAAAAGATTTTCAAAAGATTTTCAATAGACTTTCAATAGACTTTCAATAGACTTTCAATAGACTGTCAATAGACTTTCAATAGACTGTCAATAGACTGTCAATAGACTTTCAATAGTCTTTCAATAGAATTTCGATAGACTTTCGATAGACTTTCAATAGAGTTTCAATAGACTTTCAATAGGCTTTCAATAGACTTTCGATAGACTTTCAATAGACTTTCAATAGACTTTCAATAGACTTTCAATAGACTTTCAATATACTTTCAATAGATTTTCAATAGATTTTCAATAGATTTTCAAAAGATTTTCAAAAGATTTTCAATAGACTTTCAATAGACTTTCAATAGACTTTCAATAGACTGTCAATAGACTTTCAATAGACTGTCAATAGACTGTCAATAGACTTTCAATAGTCTTTCAATAGAATTTCGATAGACTTTCGATAGACTGTCAATAGACTTTCAATAGACTTTCAATAGACTTTCAATAGACTTTCGATAGACTTTCAATAGACTTTCAATAGAGTTTCGATAGACTTTCAATAGAGTTTCAATAGAGTTTCAATAGGCTTTCAATAGACTTTCGATAGACTTTCAATAGACTTTCAATAGCCTTCAATAGACTTTCAATAGACTTTCAATAGACTTTCGATAGACTTTCGATAGACTTTCAATAGACTTTCAATAGACTTTCGATAGACTTTCAATAGACTTTCAATAGACTTTCAATAGACTTTCAATAGACTTTCGATAGACTTTCAATATGCTTTCAATAGACTTTCAATAGACTTTCAATAGACTTTCGATAGACTTTCGATAGACTTTCAATAGACTTTCAATAGACTTTCAATAGACTTTCAATAGACTTTCAATAGTCTTTCAATAGACTTTCGATAGACTTTCAATAGACTTTCAATAGACTTTCAATATACTTTCAATAGACTTTCAATAGACTTTCAATAGACTTTCAATATACTTTCAATAGATGATCAATAGATTTTCAATAGATTTTCAATAGATGATCAATAGATAAATAAATGAGTAACGAATATTACATATTTACATACATCTGGTAACATAACTACACATACATATTCAGAAAAATTTTAACACGCGCGTGCGTCACCCTGTGGCCTCAGCAAGCTGTTGCGGCATTTGCGAAAAATATGCATTACAACATGGACTTGTGTTCAATGTGAAAAAGAGTGAAGTTACGGTCTTTGAGGCCGGCAGCAGTAGTGTACCTATTGAGGTGCCGACCATTAAACTGAACGATGTTCCTCTACAGAGAGTAAACCAATTTAAATATCTAGGGCACAATCTGACTGCCGACCTCAGGGGTGATAATGACATTGAACGGGAACGAAGGGCGCTGTCTGTACATGCTAACATGATAGCTTGCAGGTTTGCACGCTGTTCGAGTGAATTCAAAACCGCATTATTCCGTGCATGTTGTACTTCATTCTACGCGTGTAGCCTGTGGGCTCATTTTACACTAAAGGCATACAGCGCCCTCCGAGTCCAATATAACAATGCGTTTAGGGTGCTGATGGGGTTGCCGCGTTTCTGTAGTGATTCAGGGATGGTTGCAGAAGCCCGCGTAGATTGCTTTTATACAGTAATGTGTAAGAGATGCGCATCCCTGGTACGCAGGGTGCGGGGCAGCACCAACAGCATCCTAAAAACGATCTCTGACCGACTGGATTGCGCGATTGTTAACCGGTGCTGCAAAATTTCTGCTGGACTTGCAGCATAGATTTAAGTCAAAATGTTACTAATACTATGATTGTGTTGCTCGAATAAATAATTGCATTATTATTATTACCTTTGCAATGCTTTTTTTTTTTTTTTTTTTTTGTGGGGCGTCTTGCAGGTCAGCCTCTGAGGCTGTCGTCTGCTTAACCGGGCTTGCCTGTGTAGGCTTTAATATATTAAAGCCTCCAGCCAGGACTTATTAAACTTACAAAACTAAGTGACCACGCTAAGGGCACTCCCTGCGGAGTACGGGCCTCGGCTTAGGGCGTCACTGAGGGGCAGCAAGGGAAGGCTGGATCTGGTTACCATTAATTGGGGAGTTTACTGGCTCAGCGGCACGTGCTGGCGAGAGACGGGGAGGGCAATGACTTAGATTTCGCGACGGGCCTCGCCGGCGAGGTCTTTTGATAGTGCTGGTTTTTTGATAGTGCTGGTTTCCCTACGGCTCTCTTGGCGCAGGGTTGTGGCGTCATCAGGGACTTGGAGGGTATGCCTGGGGCGGCGAATCCTAGAAATTTGAGAGGGAACGTATCGAGTAGCCGATGCGATAAGGGGGTTACGATGTTTAGCAGCAGTTTCTAGGAAGCGCTTGGTGGAGCGCTTCATGAACTGCTGCAGGGTGGGGATTTTGAGGTCAACATGCAGCTCCTCGTTCCTCACAAAGTAGGGGGCATCCACCACCTTGCGGAGAAAGCGGTGCTGCAGTGTCGACATCTTGTGGAGGTGACGGGGCTTGGCATGTGCGAACACTGGGCAAGCATAGGTCATGATTGGTCGGATGACCGCGGTGTAGGTACGCAATTTGCACTTGAGTGACAATTTGCTTTTACCATTTAGGAGGAAGTGGAGTCTACCTTGAGCAAAGGCGGCCCGCGAGCGAGCTTGCTTTATGTGCTCGACGAAGGTGAGATGCTGGTCTAGGATTACGCCTAGGTACTTGGCCTGCTTCTCCCAAGGGATCGGCCTGCCGTACATGGTGATCGGACGAGGGGGTCTGACCGTATGTCGCGGTCTAGAGTAGAGGACAGCCTGACTTTTCTCAGGGTTGACCTCAATTCTCCATTTCCGGAACCACTGGCCCAGCTGGGTAGTGTAGGTTTGGAGGTTGAGGCCTATCTGAGCGGGTGAACGACCCGAGTAGAAGATGGCCGTATCGTCAACGAATAATGCTAACTGGGCCTTTTTGGGTTTAGGGATATCGCTAGTGAACAGCGTGAAGGCTAGGGGGGATACCACAGAGCCCTGGGGGACACCAGACTTTATAGGATGGGGGGAGGATAGAGCGCCCTCTACGCGATAGCGAAAGGTGCGATCCGACAGGTAGTCTCGCAAGATGAGTACGAGACGATCTGGCACACCTAGTTGATACAGCTTATAAATTAAGCCATTGTGCCAGACTTTGTCGAACGCTTTCGCTATATCGAAGTACAAGACACCGGTCGTGTATTTACGCTGGAACCCAGCGCTCATATGCTCGACCATTCGGTATACTTGTTGGACGCACGAGTGTTCGGAGCGGAATCCGAATTGCTCGTTGGGAATGAGACTCTTAGCCTCAGCAAAATCTTTGAGTCGCTTATGAATAAGCTTCTCGTAAATCTTGCCGAGAACATTGAGTAAACTAATGGGGCGGTAGCTGGTGGGGTCGGATTTTGGCTTGCCTGGCTTTGGAATACCAATGACAGTGGCCTGTTTCCACGCTTGAGGGAACATATTATTACTTAAGGCGCCGTTGAAGATGGCGGTCAAAAGCATAATAAGTTGGGCTGGGAATAGTTTTATAGCTCTGTTGGATATTCCATCAGAGCCTGGGGCTTTTCTGGGTTGAAGTTTCCTGATGACATCCTCCACCTCTTCGGGAGTGACGGGGGGTAGCGGGTCATCAGGATCTTCGACCGGAGGGAGGGAAGCTCTCCTTTCGACCTCAGCATCTACCATGTCTAGGTGGGCCTGGTCTACTGGTTGAGAGCTGGGAGAGCATTGGGACTCTAGACTGTCGGCCAGGCATTCCGCCTTTTCGTCATTATCAAAAGCGACACTCTTGTCAGGACGAATGAGAGGAGGCATTGAGGCCTCAGACTTGGAACGTAGCTTTCTTTGGAGGTTCCAGAAAGCCAGGTGGTTGGGCTCGAGTTCACTCAGCGTCTTTTCCCAGTTCGCAGAACGATGCTCAGCAGTACGTCTCTTTACAGCACGCTGTAAGCGACGCATGTGAACCTTGTTTGCGTGACAGGGAAAATTGCTGTATGCACGAATGGCAGCGTTCTTCTCAGTTATCAGACTCCGTACATCCGCTGGGAGTTTCCAGCGACGGTCCTCCGTCACTGGCACCTCTCTTGAACAGTCGTTCAAGACGGTTCGCACGTGATCCGTAAGCGAGTCGATCGCCGCTGACGTGTCAGCGACTGAGCTTATGTGGTCAGGGATAGAGTCCAAGTGAGCCGACGTGGTAGATTTCAGACTTTCGCTTACTTTCTTCCAGTCGGTGATTACTTGGGTGGGGGGGGGGAGATTTGGGTCGATCTCACCTGAGCGGGAGCCCAGGTGTAGGAACACCGGCTGGTGGTCAGAGTCCAGTTCATGCAACACCTCCACCGAATGCAAACGTAAGTTTACGTTCTTTAGAAGTGCCACATCTAGGACACTGGGAGTATAACTAACGGTGTGGGGGTAATACGTGGGGCTCATCGGTACGATGACGTCGAAGTTGAGGGTAGAGCTCAGATTATGTATGAGCCTACCCTTGGAATTGGAGTAATTGTGGCCCCATATAGGGTGCTTGGCATTGAGATCACCTGCTAAGATGACGGAACTACTCATGCCGAAGAGTTTAGTGAGGTCGCTGGAGATGGCATCAATCTCATCAGGAGAGGATGCTGAGTCAGGTGGGATATAGGCAGAGATGACTGTGATTGGCTGATGGCCAGTCATGCCTAGCCGACAGGCAGAGTACTCAAGGAGAGATTGGGGGGCGGGAGGGGCGAGAGGAATACAGTGAAGTTCCTTCCTGTAGTAAATTAGTGTGCCTCCCTTGTGTTTTTGCAGTCTATCATTGCGAACTAGTCGATAGTTGGCAATTCTAGGGTCACTGCGGTAGGGCTTCAGGAAGGTTTCCTGTATGAGGAGAATGTCTATTTGATGGTCGCAAAGAAATTTCGCGATCTCATCACGTTGGTTTTTATATCCGTTAGCATTAAATGTAGCTAACCTAAGGGATCGGGGTTTGATGGAACATGTTTTTGCGTGCTTATCCATTACGGTGCGCAATTCATGTTATCTAAGGACTTGGCAATACCAGCAAAGTCGGACCATATTTTATGGGCCGACATTAAATTGTAGTTGCCTGACGCGAAGGCTTGTTTAAGCACTGCGTCAAGTGCTTTCGCCTCGGGGGTGAGGAAGATGGAGTAAGCCCTTAAGATGGTACAGGCTACACTCTCATCAGGGGAGTATGTGAAGGGGGTGTTGGGGGAAGCTGCACTGGCTGCGGGGGCCTTAGGCCTCTTTGCAGCAGCTGCTGAGGTAGCAGGTCTTGGTGCTGCAGCTTGGGGGGCGACTGTAGCCGCCGTCGTGGGGGCTACTGCTGTGGGAGCATCCATCAGCGCGGGGGTAGCGGCTTTCGTGGAGGGTGTTAAGGTGGAGGAGGCCGCTAGGGCTGGGAAGGCTTTTAGATGGGTAAGCCTATTCCATGGAGAAGGTCTCTGTGGCGCGAGACGGTTGGGGAGTTGGGAGGAGGGAGCTTTCCCAGATGGGCACTCCCTCTTTTGGCGAGCCTCAGCCCGCTTGGCCACTTTAGGGGCGATTTTTGGCGCTTTGGGGCAGCCCCGGTAGTTCGCCGGGTGCCCTGTTTGACCGCACAACACACAGCTGGGGGGCTCTGTGCATTGTGTACGGTCTTTGGGACGGGGGCAGTCCGCTGTGCCATGCTCGCCTAGACACTTGACGCATCTAGGCTTGGCGAAACAATTGGACTGGGAGTGTCCATATAGTTGGCAGCGATGACACTGTCCAACTATGGTTGGCTTATGCGGCTTCTCGATCGAGATGCCGGAAAGCGAACATATAGTTTTTACCCCGAAGATGGGGTGATGGCCCTCCGTGGGTTCGCATACGACACTTACCATGTCGTATACTTCCCCACCTCGGGCTCTGTGGAGGCGGTGGACAGAGATCACTGGGACCTTCTGAAGAAGCAGGTCCTCTTTGATCTCCTCGGGGGAGATTTCTTTGGGCACACGCCTGATCACCACTCTGGTGGGCGTGTCCTCGGGGAGGGTGTAAGTATGAAAACTTACATTGCGCTCTTTGAGTGCGCGGGTCAGGTTACGGTAATCGTCTGACGAATTTACCTTCACCTTAATGCCGATTGGACAGGCCCGGGCATTTGTGTATAGGATCTTGCGATCCACACACATTTTGGACACTTCGGTCCAACGGGCTTTCTCCTGTATGTACAGGGGGGGAGGGACACGCTGCTTCCTCGAGGCAAGGAAGGCAGCTGACTTAGGGGGCGGGGTGCTGTTTGTCTGAGAGACAGGGGCAGCTGAAGCGGGCTGTCTAGACGAGGGGATTGGTGAGGGGGTGGGGGAGGGGGCAGTGGCCTTCTTGGCCTTGGTTGCTTTGGAGGGCCTGGAGGCCTTCCCTTTCTTCTTCCTCTTCCCTCCGGTAACCGGAATGAAGTCATCATCCTCTGAGGAGGAGGTGACTTGGGACGATTCCGAGTCGGAGGTAGAGGGGGAAGGGGCGGGGGCGGACGTGTCCATCACTTCTTCCATTACTGGAGTGAGGACACGGTTTGCGGCTAGGCTAACGCACGGTGAGTTTGACGCTAGGCTAACGCACGGTGTGTGCGTCACCCCAGTGTCGGACGAGTTGTTAGACGACTCGTCGTCGTCTAGAGGGGAAGAGGGGCTGACTAGAGCGTCAGTAAATAACTCGGTTTGCAGAGTTGCAAACCGTTGGCCATATTTGGCCTGAAAATCGGGGTCCTTTAGGAGGACCTCCGTAAAAAACGCAATAATTGCGTCGGACATTTTTATGTTAGGTGGGACGGGACCTAACCTAGGAAAAATTCGGCAATTCCTAAGACTCACCCTGAGAAGAATTTGCCGGAACAAACTCAGGGGTCACGGTCTTTAGAAAGATGGGAGTTAACTCCAATGAGATAATAACAAAAGAAATCAAAATCTTGATTAAGAAAATCAAAGATTTATGTTTTAAAATAATCTAAGTACGTGAGCGTACAACTAGAGCTAAGTACCTACACTCCCCAGGTGGGCAAGCCTGGGGATGTGTAAACCCTCCCAGCCGGGATCAGCTGGGAGGTTGAGTGCCTACTGTGTGACCCTAAGCTTGGCTTTTGCCGGCTGCCAGTCTTAATGTGCAAGCCGGGTCCTACTGGGTCTGGTGCGAAGGGGTAGAAACACCCAACCAACACCAGGTGTGTGAGCTGAAAAAGATGTAGCGGCTAACCGGTTGGCTAGGGGAGCCCCCAAGGCCAAGCCCCGGCGCCCGAATCCAAATAATTGCCTTACCCTGAGGGGGCTCGGCGGGTGCTTTGGGTCAACACCCACTCGGCTTCGTTGGCACCGTGAGGTTTCAACCGAGTACCACGAAACTGTGGATTTTCCCTGAGGGGGCACGGGTGTTTTGAACAAAAACTGACAAAGAAATAATATCGTCCGCTACCTTTAAAAAGGCCGCTTCGGATAATAAGTGGCGCGGCGGCCAAGAAACAGGATATACCTCCGCTACCTTGAAAAAGGCCGCTTCGGTTGTGACGTCACACGGCGGGCGGCGAGATCACTGGCGCGGCGACACGACGAACACGTAGCTCGACGACTCGGCGGCTCGCAGTGACGGCGGCACACGTTTTTGACGAGTTCTGAAGAAATAACTTAGTCGTTGGCTACCTTATAAAAGGCTACCTCGGACTAATCTGTTTGGTTGTGAAAACCACAGAGAGCCAACGACTGCGTTGTAAACAACGCAGTAGTAGCAAGCGGGCTTACGAGTCACAATCTGTTATAGATGGCACAGAGCTTTTCAGCGTCCGTCTCCAACCACGATCGAGACCGTAATGATGATGACCTTTGCAATGCCGTAGTCGCGTGAAGGTGGTGACGCGTCCTCAGTCTCAAGTAGTGACACCGGCACCCACCCAGACCTTCCAATCCGCTATTCAAATGCAGACAACCTGGTTGGCGACAGAGACAGGGCGAAGGTGTTACTTCTTCAACAAGAGCTCCACAACTAGCAAACACATTAACTACACCACAGTGACTGCAAAAGTGATTATATTGATAGCTCTGTGTTACACTTAATTTAAAACTAAAATATTGGTGTAATTATTTTTTCCTTCTTCCTTATTACCTATGTGTAGCGGCGCACGTTTGCCAAACGCTAGGGGTGTCTATATCGAATATATCCAAATTATCGATATTTATATTCGATTTCAAACATCGAATGCCAGCATACTCGTAGATGTTTATCAATATACCGCTTGAAAACATCGATATTTATGCAATATCGAATACTTTCCAAAAAGTTTAATGTTACCATTTTCCAGTTAAACGCAGAAAGTTGTTTGGAAATGCTGTTTTTTGCAGGTGGGTTTTTTTTATTTCCAACATTTTTAGGGTTCCGAACTGGGGATGGCATAGAGCAACACGGGCCACCGGTGAACCGGAGGGGAGTAGCCATATGCAGGCCATCCTCTCTGTCAAAGTACAAGTCCAAGTGGTCCTATGCAAACAATAAAACTAGTTGCAGCCGAACTGTTCACTAGACTAAATCTAGTAGCGCGGCTGAATTGACATCCTACAAAAATGACAAGTTATGTTTTGCATTTAGGGTTCCGTACCAAATGTATTTTTGATTATTTGTATGGCTTTGGGTCAACAACATGCATAAACTGTGAAAATTTTAAGACTGTAGCTCCAAGCGTTTGGCTACAAAACCGATGTGACAGACGACGGACAGACAGACAGACGGACACGCGAGTAACAGAAATAGGGCTCCGTTTGGACCCTTCAGGTACGGTATCCTAAAAATGGTAAAGGCAAAGAGTCTATCCAGCCATGTCTGATCTCGCGCATATAGGTAGATACTAACTATTTTTGAGATTATATTTTTTGATTTATTTAATACTAGAACTTCGCCCGCGACTTCGTCCGCGTGGAATTCGAAAATATTTATAGCACTCAAGAATAACGTTGCTTTCTGCTGGTGAAAGAATTTTCAAAATCTGTACCTTAGATCCAGAGATTAGCTACTACAACTACACAAACCTCTTAATAATAACAGTATAGATAATTATATGTAGGTATTGTGAGTTACATTTAATTTTTTATAAAATTGCGTTGAATTAAATAAAATACAATACATACGTATTTATTCGTTATATTAAAATGACTAAGTGTGAACTTCGAATAAAATATTTTTTAGCTATTGCATAGGTTCTTTCGCGGGCCGTGAGCGTGGAGACCGAATCCAGAAATTCCGTAACGAAAAAAACCTAACACCCCTCACTCCGACCGGCACAGCGGTGATACTTTTTAGTTTTGCAATCTATCAATGAATAGTGATGATGATGATGATTATGATGACAATGACGATGACGATGACGATGAATAGTGATGATGATGACGATGACGATATTTATCTTGTTACGCCAAAGAAGTGTAACTTCTTACGCGCGTGTAAAAAGTGTAACTTGTAATTCCAAAGAAAAAAAAACAAAGGAAAAAATATTGCATAAATAAAATAAATAAATAATTATAATTGCATAAGTTGGTAAAAAATGCTATGCAATAGCTTTACCGCGGCAGTCTTCGAGTGCCACACGTCTTTTTTTTATTTATTTATTGCAGGTTTCTTAAAGATCCAAGTTAAAGGGACATAATGAAAGAATTTTTATAATAAAAGACCTTTCTGGATTCTTACAAGAAAGTTCTCGAATTTATCGATAATGCGACACTTGTTACAGCCACGGCTGTATGCACATTGTCAATGTAGTTGCATCACTTTATTAAAACTGTTATGACACAGAATGTGTGCGAAATTCTTAGTATTTGTTATGAGTAAGTTTCATAGTGACAGAGGATTGTCTTTGTGTGGATTTCCCCCTCAAAAAATGACAGACTATTTTGTATCGGGAAAAACCGTATTGACTACTCTCCTCCGGTTCGCCGGTGGCCCGTGTTGCTCTATGGATGGCGATTCTTTCCGAAAACTATCGATTTGTAAATCGACTCGAATCGAAGTCTGATGAATCGGTTCGCAATAGATATATTTTTCTAAAATCGATATTTCTTATACGAGTAGAAATATCGAATTTTTGTTTTTATTTTTTTATAATAATAACAGTAAAACCAAAAGTAGAAGAAGAGTGAGAGTGAGTGAAAGTGAATAAAATGAACGAACAGAATCTACAGACAACAACAAGAGTGGACGGTAGACGGATCGGTAAGCATAGATAATTTAGCTGCTCACTCACAGATGTCACTACCTGTTAATGACCTTTATTTAAAATTGAAATCATCAAGTAGTCTTAAATCACCTTTTGTTTTATTGTAATTATTAGTCAGAGTTCGTTTTTAGGGTTACGTACAAAATGGTAAAAAGGAACCATTATGGTGCGACTCAGTCTGTCTTTCTGTCTGTCCGTCTGTCACAGCTGGAGATCTCAAGAACTACTAATGCTATCAACTTGAAATTTGGAATAGATTTAGACGACATTTGCCGAACTATTTTGCAAATAAGAAAGACTTTTTATTGCAACAGAGACTGAAAGGCGATCTTAATAATTTTAAGCGGGGCTACTAGGGCATGTGGAGTATCGTATAATAGAGCCCTGTTTGAAAATTCTTGAATTATCTTTTTTTTTCAGGCCGAATAGTTTGCGACTTTTGATGAAAAATGTAAAAATAAATACCGTTCCGCCCCCCGTATCTCCGAAGTTTGCATAGAGAAAAATCTAAAATGATTCTATGTTATAGAAGTTTATGTAAAGATTACTGGAAAATAAAACGATGTCTCTAAATAGCACACTTTTTCAGAAAACATCAACAAAAATTACATTAGTTCCATTATCGGTCAGAAGATGGCCCAACTGGTTTTTCGTTTTAAAGATCCGACGTAAAAATTCAAATTCAAATTCTTTATTGCATCCATAATGTACATAGAGATGGTAATTTTTTAGTATATTTACCTACTGAAACAATTATGGACCCTGTCGGGCACAGCAAAATTTAAAAGTAGGAGAGGGGAAGACCACTTTAATATTATTCTTTTTAATTTATGTACTAAATTCAATTTCAGTTTTTCATATCTGTCTTATTAATATTACTATTTGTTTTACTTATTTTATATAATTATTATAATGTTAGGTATTTTATAAACTATATAATTTATATTAAATTAAATATTATTATCCATTCGCTTACATATTTTGTAAATCTATTATTGTAAAAAATTTATTATTTCAATTAATATTTAATATGTTCGTCTATTTTAACTCGTTTATTTTTTACTTATCAAGTAAACTGTTGTATCTACCTATTTATTATTGAATTTATCCGTTAGATATTCGTCAATTGTATAATAGTTTTTAGTAATTAAAAATTGTTTTAGTTTATTTAAAAATATACTTATTTTATTTTCTTTTTTTATGTGTTCCGGTAATTTATTGTATATTTTTATTGACATAGCATATGGACTGGAAGAGTGCAATTTAAGGCGAGGTGAATTTAGTCTGTTTTTATGGCGCAGCGAATATTTTGTTTGTATTTCTGCCCGGGTGGTGTAGAAATCTGGGTGTTTACGGACTAGTTTGCGTAATTCTATTAAATGAATTATAAATTCTATATAAATATCAATTAAGGTAAGGATTTTGTGTTTCTTGAAGTGAGGCTTGCAACTATCTGTTTGATCTATGTTGGTTATTATTCGTATGAGCTTTTTTTGTAGTGTAAATAGGGAGGGTGCGTCTGTGCTATTTCTCCATAAAATAATGCCATAGCTGAACCAAGCGTGCGCATACGCATAGTATATGACAAGTGCGGTCTGCAAGTTTGTAGTCTTTTTAATTTCACGAAGGGCATAAAACTTAAAAAAAAATAATTTAACTTGCTGTATGTGTGTTTTCCAGTCTATGTGTGTGTCTATTATCAAACCTAGCAGAGTAAAATCGTTCACTGCTTCTATTTTATGTCGGTTAAATGTAAAATTTATATCTAGTTGTTTATTTTGCCGAGGGTGAAAGGTAATTAATTTGGTTTTGGTAAAATTAATTTCGAGATTATGTTAAGTTTTTCATTTAAATGAGCATTAGTTTGGCATGAGGTGAGGATAGAAATATCATCCGCAAACAGTACACATAGTCCGTCTATGATTTTGGGGAGGTCGTTTATATATATGAGGAAAAGGAGGCACCCTATCACACTTCCTTGGGGAATTGAAGCATACATCGGTCTTATGTCTGATCTTATAAGCTGTATTTCTTTGGTTTTTTTATTGTAATATTCAATCTCAACTAATTGTTCTCTACCCGTCAAATATGATGCGAACCAGTCGTGTTTAATAATATTTTAAATTGGACTTTGTCATAGGCCTTAGTCATATCGAGTAATATTCCTATTGCGTATTGCTTATTATTTAAAACATTTAATGCTTCTTGGATATACTTATAAACAGCTAGCGTTGTAGATCTTTTTTTGCGAAATCCGTTTTGGGAGTCATCGAATAATTTATATTTTTCACAAAAGGAATATACGCGATCGCACATTGCTTTTTCAAAGACTAGATCCTGTAGGAAGAAGGGCAATTGGTTTATAATTACTTGGGTCTGTTTTTGCATCCTTTTTATGAATTGGTTTAATTAGAGCTTTTTTTAGTTGATTGGGGAAAGTGCATTTATCGAACGGTTGGTTAATTAATTTAACAAAAGGTAAGGTTAGTTCATCAGCACACTGTCTAAAAAGAGTTGGTGGGAGTTCGTCTATGCCGTGACTATTTTTGTTTTTTAGGCTTTTTAATATTTTGTTTACTTCGTATCCGTCGACTGGGGTAACAAACATAGTGTTTACGGTGGGCTTAATCACTGATGTTTTCCTCGGTTCGACACTGGGTGTTTGGGTGGTATTTTCTCCAATAGATGCGAAAAAGTCATTAAATAGGTTGGCTACTTGTTTAGGTTAACTTATATTTTGTTTGTCTTTTTTAATTTTTTTGTTTGTTCGTTCTTTTACAACGCTCCACATGGTTTTAACTTTATTTGATGATTCATTTTATTTATATAAGAAAAACAAAGAATCGATGTTTTTATCAATAATTATACTAGGCCGCAAAAATAATGGGTCACATAGAAAAACAGCGATATCTCGTAAAGTTAACTCGAAACTTCTTCAAAAATGTCTGGTAGGTATTTAATAAAAACATAAAATTGTAGAATAATTGGCTCATATTTCAAATTTAGATGATTATTGAAATGAATCCTTAGACATCTATATTTCTTGTACCAATTTTTTTTTTTTTTTGGGGGTGGGAAATCATCCTATGACTTCTTCCGCTCTAGGGTGGAGCGGAAGGGTGTGTCAGACTCTTACTGACTAAAACCCACCCCTGTTCCTCCCTGCAGGCTCCGGGCAGGCATTGGCCGTGGCAGGCCCCGTCCTTTGCTGACCTCCCCCCAGGGGTGGGCCCCTGTTCCTCCCTGCCTCGAGTGCCCGGGGGCGAGGTAACTCTTTCGAATTTATCCTCCACCCCCGGGCAGGCACCGGCCTTGGCAGGCCCCTACACTTTGCTGACAACTCTTTGAGGCGCGCGTGGAACACTACGCGCCGTCGACTCTCGGGCCTGGTGCTGATCGGGCGGCGAGTTACCCACTACTCGCCGTCCGCAGGCCCGGGTTTCTTGTACCAATAGATGGCACTGTTTGAAGTTTTAGGGTTGCAAGTGCCGCTAGAGGACAGGCCCGAACGAAGAACAAAAGTCGCTTGTGCCAGTCAAAAACCCGTAGTTACGGCCGTTTCTTTGTATGGGATGAGGCATCTGTACGCTAGTATTATACAATCTGTGCTAAAACTGATTCAACCAGGGGGAACAAAAATAAAGAGCGGACTCATTTTTTTTTTTTTTTCATCCAATGACTTCTCCCGCTCTGGGTGGAGCGGGTGGGCGTGTCAGACTCTTACTGACTAAAACCCACCCCTGTTCCTTCCCTGCCTGAGTGGCGACGGGTGCGGTAACTCATTTTCAGAATCTGTCCGCTACCCCTAGGCATGCAGGCACCGGCCACGATGGGCCCCGTCAGTGGTGGCTGACTACATCTCTTTGAGGCGCGCGTGGAACACTACGCGCCGTCGACTCACGGGCCTGGTGGTGATCGGACGCCGAGCCGTGGGTAGCCCGCCGTCCGCAGGCCCGGGTAAAGGAAAAGGAAAAGGACCCTGGGAAATTAAATTATAATTTAAGCACATTTAAACACACTAATGTTTAATTAAATATCCAGAAATAGGTACTAGAAAGATACATTGTATTTGAAATAAACAAAATGAGAATTAGAAGTGTCGAGTTAACAAAAAATGAATTTATTTATTTATTTGCTAACATGTAAAAACACTGGTTAGTAGGCATGCATTACAATTTCATGGCACAGTATTAAAACATGCATACTGTAAGGGCACTGCAATGTTACTTATGTACAAATTGTTATTATTAAATTCATCATCTGCCTAGCCTTTTCCCAACTATCTTGGGGTCGGCTTCCAGTCTAACCGGATGCAGCTGAATACCAGTATTTTATATGGAGCGACTGCCTATCTGACCTCCACAACGTAGTAACTGGGTAATACGATACCCCTTGGTAAGACTGGATGTCATTTCGGGCTTCTGACGACCCGTAACGACTGTCAAAGATCCACGATTGACAGCCGGGACCAGCGGCTTAACGTGCTTTCCAAGGCACGGAGGAGTCTCGGTATGTAAAGATGGTCACCCATCCACGGACCAACCCCGGCAAGTGTAGCTTAACCTGATGGATCGACCCGTGCGGCTGTTATTAATTTACCTTAGTTTGATATTACTTTATAATAATTATTGTAATACCGTTTCTTCAAATACTTTATTATAATTTATTACGCTATAATAATTTTACATTTAATAAATTTTATTTTATCATAAATAAATATAATAGTAGTGTGGGGATTGTGTGGGATGCGGAGATTGTAGCTGGTGGTGTGGAGATTGTGTGGGATGTGGTGATTGTGGATAAGATTGTGGTGACTGTACAGAATTTGGTGAATATAATGGCAAAGAAACTGATTGTTAAAAATTTGTGTCAGATGAATGTTCGTTGAAAAGAAGCAAAAGAGGGAGATCCTAAAACTAAATGAGAATCTTCATTTAATCTCTCAAGTGAGGCGTATTATATTACATCTGTTATTAACTTCCGGTTAATAGTTAATTGTTTTTTATTTAGATCACGTAGCTTGAGACCTATGGATTTCCCTAACACCTCAAAGAGATCCTTTTTAGTTGACATTAACTGATTGGCCTTATCAATAATATTCGCTTGTTATGAGATCAAAACATTTTTTTTCTTTTTCTTGTTTTGGATTTTCATTTTCTTCGTTTGATGACCATGAAGACTCCTGAAAGATAATTAACGGTGATTATTTTTGTTGCAGCTACCTCAATCAGAAGAAGAGTGGGAAGAGATAGCAGATCAATTTGACACTAAGTGGAATTGTGTCGGAGCGTGTGATGGAAAGCACATTGCCGTTAAACAACCACGTGGAAGTGGTTCATTATACTATAATTACATATAAAGGGGCTTTCAGTGTAGTCATCATTCTCCTGCCCTTATCCCAATTTATTTGGGGTCGGCGCAACATGTCTTTTTCTTCCATACTCCTCTATTAGTCGTCATCTCTGTAGTCACCCCTTTTTTACCCATATCCTCTTTCACACAGTCCAACCATCGTTTCTTTGGCCTTCCCCTACTCTTATAGCCATCCACATCCATACACAAGACTTTCCTCACGACATTTTCTTCATTCCTCCGCATCACATGCCCATACCACGACAACCGATTTCCACACAACTTTTCAGTCAGCGGTGCCACTTTCAGACTTCCTCTTATATACTCATTCCTAATTCTATCCATGCGCGTAACACCACACATCGCTCTTAGCATTCTCATCTCAGCTACATGCAATTGCTTTTCATTCATCCCTTTTGTGGCCCAACATTCTGAACCATACAAGACAGCAGGTCTGACCATTGTTTTATAAATCTTCCCCTTAAGTTTTAGGGGAATGCGGGAGTCACAGATAGTCCCGGTGACCTGCCGCCATTTCATCCATCCAGTGTTAATTCTGTGCTTAACAGTCCGATCTATTTCGCCATCGCTTTGCACGAGTGAACCGAGATACCGAAAATCGGAGCAGACTGGGAGAAGCGCGCCATCTAGCACTACAGCTTCAGAACTGGAGAGACCGCCGAAATCGCAGAACATGTATTCAGTTTTGGTTCTGCTGATTTTCAAGCCAACTTTCTCCAGCTTCTGTTGCCATTTCTCCAATCTGCTCTGGATCTCAGGTCCATCTTCACCGACCAGAACAATGTCGTCGGCAAACAGCATGCACCAGGGTGCCTCTTCCTGTATTTCCGACGTAAGAGCGTCCATAATCAACAGGAAGAGGTAAGGACTTAAAGCCGACCCTTGATGCAAGCCTACAGCCACACTGAACTTATCGGTGTTGCCAGCAGCCGACCGGACGTAGGTACTAGATTGTCTGTACATAGCACGAATCAACTCAACATACTTCCCAGGCAAACCTTTCTCTTTCAAGGCCCACCACAACACATCCCGAGGTACCCTATCATACGCTTTCTCAAGATCAATGAACACCATGTGCAAGTTCTTGTGCACACGTCTGTACTTCTCGCACAATTGACGAAGAGCGAAGGTGGCGTCCATTGTCCCTCGACCTGGCATAAACCCAAACTGGTTCAGGGTAATCTCACTCTCCTCTCGCAATCTTTTCTCTATCACTTTCTCCCATACTTTCATAGTATGTGACATGAGCTTTATCCCTCGATAGTTGTTGCAGTCCTGTACATCCCCTTTATTCTTGAAGATGGGCACTAGCGAACTATTGCACCATTCTTGTGGGATCACTTCTTCATACAACAACTTATTGAAGAATAAAGTCAGCCACATACATCCATCCTCTTTTAAACACTTCCATACTTCCACTGGTATATCATCAGGGCCCATGGCCTTTCCATTTTTCATACATTGAACTGCCTTTCTTACTTCATCCATGCTAATTTCTCTCACCAAACCTATATTTACTTGTACCTCTTTGAGCACACCACTCCATTCATTCTCTTCGTTCATCAACTTTTCAAAATAAACCTTCCATCGCTCTTTTATTTCGTCATCTTTCGACAAGACTTTACCGAGTTCATCCTTCATACATTTTATATGCATTATATCCCTCGTTCTCCTTTCTCTTAATTTTGTAATCCGGTAGAGCTCCTTCTGGCCTCTGGGGCTGTCCAGTAAATCATATAATTTTTCCTGCGCCTTAGCCCTGGAAACTGCAACCGCCTTTTTTGCCTTCCTCTTCCATTCTTTATAAATTTTCTTTTTCTCTTCTTTCAAATTATCATTTCCGGTTTCTACATTCTGCCATACTTTAAACGAAATTTTCTTTTCTTTTAGCATCTTTTGCACATCTTCATTCCACCACCATGTATCCTTTTCTATCATGCCTTTACCTTGCGATTCTCCAAACACATCTTTTGCTACTCGCCTTATACAACCCGCCATCTCTTTCCAACATTCTTCCACAGATTTTCCTTCCATATCCTTCATTTCTATCATTTTATCTACCACTTGACTCTTAAACATACTTGCACACTCCTCATTTTCTATCATACGCCATCTGATTTTGGGTGGGGGCCGTTCTTTGTTCCTACCGGACGAGACACTGACTGTTACGTCCATCAATATGAGCCTGTGTTGAGAGACTAAGCCTTCGCCTGGCAACACTTTACAGTTTTTGACTGTTTTGAGACTGTTTCGTCTCACCAAGAAAAAGTCAATTTGGGTCGCGTGCTGGCCACTTTTGTAAGTGATCAGGTGTTCGTCTTTCTTTTTGAACCAGGTGTTAGTTATTGCCAGGTCAAAAGCCGAAGCAGCTTGCAGCAATGTCTCGCCATCAGTATTACGGTCTCCGTACCCCCAACCACCATGCACTCTCTCATAACCGTACTTCAGACTTCCTACATGCCCATTAAAATCACCCCCCACAAACACCTCTTCACTCTCCTGTACATTCATCATCACACAATCGAAGTCCTTCCAAAACTTTTCTTTTACACTATCCTCACATCCTGATTGGGGTGCATACGCACTAATAACATTTACTATCATACTCTCCACAACCACTTTAATAGCTATCACTCTATCACTTACTCTTTTAACATCCACCACACATTCTTTTAACTCACTATCCAAAACTATGCCCACACCATTCCGTTTGCCATCACTTCCACAGTAATAAAACTTATATCCTTCTCCTAATTCTCTTGCTTTTGCACCCTTCCATTTCGTTTCTTGCAAACACGCTATATTTATCCGTCGCCTTTTTAAAACGTCTGCTAACTCTCTTCCTTTTCCAGTCATAGTACCTATGTTCCAGCTCGCACACCTCAATCTTAATTCTCTCACTCTCCGAGCTTGCGTCTTACGTCGCACCCGCCCGTCCTGGTGCGACAACCCTTGTCCATTTCCCACAGGAGCCGGGTGCTGCCCCTGCGCGTCGCCTGTGGGGTACGCCCTAGCCCTATCGCACATCATATTTTTCCAGACCATGTTGCAAAAAGGTTTTGGCAAAAGTTTTATAGCCGGCCGCCTGCCTGACGCCAACCCTCCTTGGGAATGCCAACCCTCCTTGGGAATTGAAGGGGCTTTCAGTGTAGTATTATTTGCTATTGTAAATGCAAACTACGAATTTATTTACGTGCACACTGGAACTAATAGATCTGTTGGTAATGCAGATGCATTTTGAAATCAACAAGTTTTTACAGAAAACTTGAAAACAATGAGTTAAAACCACCGGCCTTCTTTACTACCAGACACAAACACTTCGGTTCCGTACGTATTTCTAGGTGACAGCCCTTTTGCTCTAAAGAAAGAATTCATGAAACCATTCCCATTTAAAAATGTAACCCATGATCAACGGATATTCAATTACCGCCTGTCGCGAGCCGGCAGGGTAGTAGAAAATGCTTTTGGGATTCTGTCTTCAAGGATTAGAGTATTTTGATCACCTTTAGGTGTAGATGTTGACAATGTGGATGCTATTGTTCTAACATGTTGTGCATTGCCACGGGGTCTAATCTCGATCAAAGAAAATTTAGTTCAAACAAACAAACAATAGATGGCGTAATATGCATCGATTTTTATTGAAGTTTATGTAACGTTAATATTTTGATTTTTTTTTTTTATTAAAAACTGTATTTTCTTATTTAATAAACTATCCTAAGCCTAAAATTGTGGAAGAATTGGCTCCTTATTCAAATTTAGATGTTTATTGGAACAAATCCTTAGGTATTTATATTTCTTGTAACAATAGATGGCGCTGTTTGAAGTTTTAGAGTTTATCCATTCGCCTCTTTAAAATTTGTATAGTGAAATATTTTGAAACAGTAAAACTGTTATGAAGTGCCAAAATACTATATAGTAATTCCTCAATGTGTGAGAAAATATTAGTAAGACTTTATGTAAATTCATTCAACTTGTAAGCCGTCGCTGCTAACATCATCTAGCGAGGTGTAGAGGACGGGCCCGAACTAAGAACAAAAGTTACTTATGTAAGTCGGAAACCCGTAGTTACGGCGTTACCGTTTCTTTGTATGGGATGAGGCATCTGTACGCTAGTATTATATTATCTGTGGCATTGCATAACTTTTTCAAAAAACATAAACCACAATATTTAACACCACAAAACATTGATAGAGAAAACACTATAAATGGCACATTCCATAAAGGAGATTGCAAAATAATATTGCAAGGTTGTCTTCATTACAATGTACTAGTGCAAATCAACATAACAGAGAAGCAAACGAAGTGCGCAATACGTTCATGGATTATTTTAATTCTGTAGGACATGTCTCGTTTCAGGAAAGTAATATGATTCAGGTCGTGCCTAACTTAAGGCGCTATTAGCTTCCAATGACCTTGAGTGGTTAGCTTACGTGTTCTCTGCTGAGCTCACGTAACGCGTCCTACGTCCACCCAGTAATAGGACTCGCTCATCAAGGAGCGCTGTCCGAAACTAGACGCATTATTAATTTATTACACATAAAAGAACAGGTATTAGAATAAAACACTGAGACTAAATTATAAATACTTAAATAATCTTTAAAATGAAGAAGGTTTCATAAAAATACGCTTTATAGTTTTTGCGTGATTCTCAATTTTTTATCCGCGTTAGACGTAACTTTACAAATTACACTATGTTATAAAAATATAATTTCAAATATTCTCAGATCAAATTACGATGGAAATTGTCTAGAATAACATTCTTTTTTCAATGAAATAAGACTAGTCGTTTAGACGTAATGTTCAATTAAAAACCATTAAAAGTCGTATAACTGTGCCTTAAATAGTTGTCGTTATTATTAAAATACTTTATGCTATTTTAATAAATCCTGTATAAACCTATGTATTGTTTTTATTTCACACTAGCTGCACGGTGCGACTTCGTTTGCGTGTTGGCCTACCCCTACCATAGATATCCCTATCCTACCATACCGTACCCTACCATAACTCACCAAAGTTTCATCAAAATCAGTCCAGCCCTTTCGGAGTCCATAGAGGACAAACAAACATTGATTTTTAACCGACTTCCAAAAAGAGGAGGTTCTCAATTCGTCTGTATGTTTTTTTTTTTGTATGTATGTTACCCGATTTCTCCGTCAGTTGTGAATCAATTTTCAAAATTCTTTTTTCATCTGAAAGAATATACTTCCGAGGTGGTCCCATATTAATTTTATCGAAATTGCTTCAGCGCTTTTTGAGAAACTGAACAAAAACGGAAAATACGTGTACCTCGATGACGTTTTGGTGTTCTCCAAATGTATAAATTCCACGTTCCATTATATTGGGGTTTTTAGTTGTGGGGTATAACAACTAAAAAGTGAAAAATAAAAAAACTTTTTTACAAAAAAAACAACCGACTTCAAGAAAAAAAATACACTAAAAATTAATAAATAACTTTAATTTCGGAAGTCGGTGTCAAATAACGAAGAAGTAAAATACAACAACAGACTGCCGAAATTAAAGTTATTTACTTATTAATTTTTAGTGTATTTTTTTTCTGGAAGTCGGTTGTTTTTTTTGTAATTATGTGTACAGGCTGTAACGAAAAGTTATGGTCATATTTTAAGAACTGCATCTGCCCATCGATATGAACAACTTTCTTTAAGAAAACCTGAGGAAATACTCAAATATTGTTTTTACCCTGTTTACAAATATTGATCAGCTGATGATAACTTTGTATGGAAAATCCAATTTTTTTTGGGAGTTTCCTATTTTTTCTTAGACAAATTTGTTCATTTCCATGGGCAGAACCGGTACTTATAATATGACCACACCTTTCCGATAGACTCTGTATAGATAGATTTTAATTTGTACTTACTTGTGTATCCACTGGTTAACAACATGGTTCTGCTGGCGATCCTAAAAAATTTAACGCTTCAAAGTACCACAGGATTGGTACGTATAAATCGCCTGTTCCTGCCCCAGTTTGTCTCTATGCTTTGACCTAAAAATTATAACACAAAATAGAAACATTTGTCATTTATTTCATCTATTAAAATTGGTGTAAGAGAACACCTGAGTAAATCTGCCAGGTAGGTAGGTAGGTCTTTATTAAAATACGTCGTGCTCCCTGGCGGAACCACCTTTGCTTTAACAGTGGTATCACAAACTCATCAATATCCTAAATGACTAAACGACATCCAGCCATCCATCCGTGGTTCTTCAGCCATTTAATTGAACGGCCTAGGCTTCCAATTGACTGGTGTATTCAACCAGATGGCTGCGACATATTAACACAAGAAAATATTATTATATTTATGCTAATAAACTAAACGCCTGGAAGAACATTGTATATTTCACGTAAACGTTATTTGCTAAGAACTTTAATCTAGGCGCTTAGCAACTATTTTGAAGAAAATATTTGAGGCACCCTTATGTTCGTTTTAGTGGGTATATTTAAATTAGACTGACGATTTGAGGGTAAAGTCTAGTTCAATATTGAATTGTTATAGAATTATTTGATACTATATATTTGTTTATACTATGTAGGTACAGTAATAGATATATCATGTTGGTTTCGCTGGGAAGAATACTCTGCAGAGCAACTACTTTAAATAAAAGTTTACGTCGAAACTAGTGTAAGCAATTATTAAATAAGTCATAAAATCTCAACATAAATTAAAGTAAATAATGTAAGCAATTATTAAAAAGTCCTGAAATCTCAACATAAATTTAAAGTAAATAAAGACATTTAAAGGTTTTATGAGTACGCAATTTGACTAGTAATGGTAATTTGGTTCGATAAAATATTGAAAGTTTGATTAAATGTTATGATCTGTTTGAATACGTCAAAATTAGTTTAAAAAACGTGTACAATATATTTATGATGAATTTAAAATAGTCGTAATTTATTAATTAGTTAATGTCCATCTATTGACTTGAAATTCGCGCGCCCTTCCCCACTTTTTTGTTACGCGGGCACTGAGCTATCAACAAATCGAATACGAGAGGCCAAGTCAGTTTTTGGTTGGCGGTTGAACTGTGAGGTGAAAACTGAATGTACATGTACAAGTGTTGCTGAAATAAAAGTATTTGGAAAAAGCTGCTGTGTTTTGCTTTCACTAGAGATACAGACTTTTTTTAATAGGAATAGAATTTTAGATTTTTTTATTTAACTTATACTTGTTAAAGCAAAGGTGCTTCCGCCTGGGAGCATGACGTATTAAAATGCACTAAAAAAATTAAATATACCTACATACTTAGTAAAAAAAGAAGTTAATATATGGCTTTTAATAAAAGCCAATTTGTAGGTACCTACAGGCAACAGCCTTAGATGTTCTAACTAAGGCAACAGGCGCAACAGCACATCAAGTTGATTTCATCAAGCATTTCGAAAACAAACACAAATAATGACAAAACTTATCTCGTTTGTCACAATTTTTAACGATATCGCGATAGAACTTATTGTGTTGTTTACTGTATACGCATGCTTAAATAATAAAAAAACAGGGCTCACCTTTTTTAATTCCCTGAAGTATGTCGTTCTCATGTTGTCATTTTTTTTCTGTAATATTTTTAGTTGAATTTCCGTAATTTTTAAAAAATTGCAACGAAACTCTATAGCCCTCATCACGCAAAGTCTTATTAAAATAATTTTGATCAGCTTTATTGTGTAGATAGGACATGTCCCTGTACATTTCTATTATTTGCAATAACACTTCTTTTTCAGCGGGCGCTGCCGCCGCCGCCGAATCGGTTATTTCTTTCTTGTAAAGTCACAGATAGTATTAGAGCGCACTACGCGCGGTCGCGCGCTACACAATGTACTCTGTACGCTACACGCAGTTACACGTCCGTCTTGAACAAAGTGCGGACGCCAACCCAACTAGCCTACTAGTCGCTCTAAACTAAATCGTAATGATGCGATTACACTATCCTAAATCGTACACAATTGAAGTCAAAATCGGGACCTCCCAATCTCACTATATTAAATCGGACACTGGTGTTTCTCTTATTCATTAACTAAACTAAAATTAGAGAATCGTTATCTTTTACTAAAAGGCAGTGCGAGAAAAGGACGGCTATAGCTATGAACTAAGTTAGAGATGTCAAACTAGTTTATGCCTTGCGCTTCACCGTGTTTTTAATCGGCATGTTTTTACGAGTACCCTTAATTTGTATGGGAATATTAGTTCAACTAAATTTGGCAGCTCTAATTTACGTCTGTCTCTTTCTTGTTTTATTAGAGAGAAAAAGATAGGAATAGCCTAAATTAAGTTTAGTTTGTGCACAACAGAATCCGCACCACTAACTGCTCTAACTGATATGATATTACACCTTCCTGTTTCCTAAATTGGGTCTCTTGAAATCGGAAAATGTAAATGAGCCTTAGAGGATAAAGGATATATTTATGTTCTGTGGTAATAGAAATATTCTGTAACAGAAAGGTTTTTGGCGGGATTTTCTCGAGTGAAGTTCAGTGGCTGTTTTAATTTACTCGCTTATTGATTCCTAATGGATATTGTGATGTAAAATTGGTGTAGTTTTGTGTCTCAAGTGTCTACACAACTGGACAATATGAGGAATCATTGAAACAGGCGCGATCTCGGTAAAATGGAGCACCAGGTCATCGGTCCACCTTGTGGGAGGCCTTCCAACGCTGCATCTTCCGGTACGCGGTCGCCACTGCAGAACTTTTCGGCCCCATCGACCATCTGTTCTGCGAGCAATGTGCCCTGCCCACTGCTACTTCAGTGTGTCGATTCTTCGGGCTATCTATGTCGGTAACCTTAGTTCTCTTGCGGATATCATCATTTCTGATACTATCACGCAAGGAAACTCCGATCATTGCCCTTTGGCTGACTGTAAGCCTTCTGATGAGGCCCATTGTGAGTGACCATATTTCGGTTTCATAAATCATCACAGGCAACACGCACTGTTCATAGACTTTCATCTTGAGACACTGTGGTATGTGACACGAGAAGATACCACGCAATTTCCTGAACGCCGCCCAGCCGAGTCTGATTCGACGGTTGACCTCTTTCTCGAAGTTAGCCCTATCTAACTGGACCGTTTGTCCCAGGTAGACGTACTCGTCACGTTTGTTGCCAAATACTGCAAAAAATATTAGAATGTGTTACATCTGCATTCTAATGGAAAAAAGAATAAAAGTACACTATGTAAGACCAGGCAATATGGTCAAAAGACTATAGCCTTCCCTTCGGAGTAAATAAAAAAAAAATCTGTGAGAGTGACTGGGGTTTTTGGCGGGATTTTCTTGAGTGAAGTTCAGTGGCTATTTTAATTATTCGCTTATTGATTCCTAGTGGATATTGTGATGTAAAAATGGGTGTAGTTTTGTGTCTCAAGTATCAACGCAAATGGACATTAGGTGGAATCATTGAAACAGGCGCGATCTCGGTAAAATGAAGCTGAGAATTTTATTGTAGTACCTATTGACTACCGCAGCAAAGTTTGCCGAGAAGGCTGGCTCGACACATTGGCTCCACTGTACTTTAGCGTCGGTTCGTGCAAGGCTTCACAATTTTAGCTTGTACATGTATCTATGTAAAACACTTTCGTAAAATATTACACTGCGGAAACGTACGGTTTTTGAGAGAAAATATCCTAAAGTTTCAGAAAATTGTACTAAAATTGACATTTTGCCACAGATAGATAATGTACGAATTTCATTCCTAGGTTGTTTCGTTTTACGTTTAGACAAAACGACAGTGAATTTTAATGGTTTGTAGTTTATATATTGTAAATTTTTAACTCATTTCTCAATTATTTGTGTTTTTTGGGTGAATAACTACGAAAATTTTGATTTATTGACAATTTAAAGTTTTTTTTTTTCTTGTGGTATCTGCTAAAGGTGAAACGAAACGCAATTTTTTTTGCAGCAATACAATACAAAAAGATATAATTATAATCTATGACCTATGTTTAGGTTGCTTCATGGTTAAAATAGGTCGAATTTTTTCCAAAACCGAATCGGGACGCCCCGACTGCACGTAGTCCTTTGGCTGCTGCCCCTAGAGTGTATATAAAAACTGGAGGCGCGAAGGGAGAGCAACCCCCGCCCGCTGTAATATAGCATGCCCGCTGTCGACCCGTGCGAGCCGAAGCGATTGATGCTGGTCGCCAGAGGCGACCAGTAAGCCGGAGCTGCGGAGGTGAGCGTAAGTGCCTATCCTTTGTTACGCAACGGCAAAGGGGTTGCACCTCCCGAGGCACCGGAGACGTTGCAGAAGCAACTTTTGTGTTTTGAGCAATTTTTAGTGAAATTTTTACCCAAAAAGTTAACAAAACATAACCTCAAAATGAGATTTATAAAAATTCATTAAAAAAAAACTATGGTTTTCCGCTCTTTGAGGTTTTTAAATTTACACTGAAAGGAAGGACTTTACAATAGGGATAGGTATATATGTATATATTTGAGGGGGGAGGGGGAGGGGGGAGGGGGTAGACCCTCCCCCCCGTGGTGGAAAAGTTTAGGAAATGCATAGTTTTTTTTTTATGAATTTTTAAAAATCTCATTTTGAGGTTATGTTTTTGGGAAACACTTTCATTTAACGCCAATCGCGGACTATTTCTAGACTATTTCCAAGCAATAATACGATCAATGGCATCTTCAAGGTTAAGATTAACACCCTAAAAGCCGAAGGTCAAGGTCATTCGTCGAGGGGCAAAGGCATTTTTTATTTTACTATAATGTTTTAGGTTTGCATGTCGATGCAGCCACGTGTCGACGGAGCCCCGCTTCGCGGGGCTCCTACTTCTGAGTGGTTTATAAAAAAATAACCACGAAGGGGATGGCGGGGTCTGTTCGCTCGCTTCGCTCGCTCTCTTGACCCCGCCATACCCTTCTAACCTAACCTGTCCGAGTCGGGGTGCCCTAAGACCCGAGCTCGCTTCGCTCGCTCTTGCATCCTGGCTCGACAGAGTCCAAAACACGCGTCACTTCAGTAAATACGGAGGAAGGAGCATGCGGCTCGACAGAGTCCAAAACACGCGTCACTTTGGTAAATACGGAGGAAGGAGCATGCGGCTCGACAGAGTCCAAAACACGCGTCACTTCACTTGTTGCTCGCAGCGGACTTGATCCAGAGGATGAAGACATGATGGCAGAGTATTCAATGTTGTTCTCAAGCGCGATGGCAAATGCTCTCAAACGCGAGTACAGACATTGAATGACATGACACTAAAAAAACGGCGCCAAAAATTAAATTTTGCGTTTCGTTTCACCTTAAATGGATACCATCAGAATAAAAAATAATAACTTTAGATTGTCAATAAATCAAAATTTTAATAGATAATCACCCAAAAAACACAAATCACTGACAAATTATTAAACCCAAATGAAATAACTAAAAATAATGCGAATTTTGAAAAAAAAACAAATTACTCGTCAACTTATAATTTGCAAAATCAAAACGCATTATTAAAACTCCATAAAATAGCAACCCTTGCTCTCAAAATTACGTCAAAAGTAATAAAATAGTGCGAAATTTGAGGTTATTTCAACAAAGTTTGATATTTTTTATCTCCGAAAGAATTTATTTCCTAAACTTGAAACTTCGGGATATTGCTCAAGATAACAAGTACTTTGCACAAAAAAAAAATTGAAGAGTCTACTCAAAGGTCCTTATTGTAAAGTTGAGCCGGGTATTCTTTACCCCAAAAAAATACCTACTATAAAATACGACGCTAAAGTCTACTGGTTCCAAAATACATTACGTAAGACTAGGCAATATGGTCTAAGACTTCAGCCTTAATTCGGGGTTAACAAAAAAAAAAAGTGACAGTGACAACTGACAGTTAGTAGTGATTGTTTTGGATATTAGGTGGTCCGGTGTCCCACAAAACTCGATTAATATCTAACGAATATAAAGAAATTGTAATACTAAAGTCAAGTTAAATCTTACAAAAACCAATTAATAAGGTAGTAAAGTGAGCAAGTGTCTATCAAACTAGAAAATAAACATAACCTCAAAATGTCTGACGATGATGATGTTATACTGGTGAAGAAGTCCAAACAGGTCCACTATGGGTCCCTGGAAGAGCAGGAGAAAGCCCGGCTGGCGGCCCTGGCCGCTGCTGTTAAGGAAGGTGCTGATGATCTTGGCGGGAAAGAACTGGGAGACATCCAAATCTCCAGTGGTAAGGATACTTTGAATTTGTTTTGACTAGCGCTAGGTCCTTAAGACGACCCTCTGCCCGATATATCCATTAGGGAATTCTCAGTAAGTAAGAACTAAAATTATATTATTCAATTTAGCTATTCTCTATTAAAGTATAAATAAATCCTTGAGTATTAAAATTTGTTATACCTCTAGCTTTTCACATTAACTTTACCGGCGTCAAAGTTGGAAATTGTCCAACGAGAAGATTTTATTGATTTATAAGTAATATAACAGGAGCAGTGGTGGCCCAGTGGTATTGGCCGCGACTTACAAGTTGTAGGTTGTGAGTTCAAACTCAGGCAGGCGCTTTACTTTGTGTAAATTATTTCATCACCACTGCTCGCAAAACGGTGAAGGAAAACATCGTGAGGAAACCAGCATGTCCTAGAACCAAAAATTCGAAGACATGTGACATCCACCAACCCACATTGGGCCCGCCTGGTGGATTACGGCCCACACCCTCTCACAGAGAGGAGGCCTGTGCGCCAGCAGTGGGGACATTAAAAGGCTGAGATGGTAAATTGATTTATCCTGTTATAGCAATTCATAATTCTCCAGTTTCAAATTTAAAATTAAACTCACTTAATGTTATTAAAGTCTTAACCCCTCAACGCCCCCGCCTCTTATCGCAGTTTGACATATTTACGACCGGGCTCATAAAAAACAACTTGCTGAGGTTTCTATTGGAGCGAGGCACTTAAAGTAAACTTTTTTGGGTTGTTGAATAAACAGACCTTAGAATAACATGTAAACAATACTTGTAATTCAAGAGTTGAATTTTATTCAAATTCAGTTATCAACGATTTGTCGGGAATAGTGTGTGTGTGTGTGTGTGTGGGTAGTTGTTAAAACCACTGTATCAATTTACATGAAATTTTGCATGCTGCACTATGAATAGACAAGTAATAGAGTTGTTGTGTTGGAGTTGTAGAGTCCGATATCATATTTTCCTATTATTCACACTCAAAACTTCAAATTACGAAATCAAAACAACATAACGGCTTTTTAAAATTGCGTTTCTGCGTTTGCGTTGCGTTTTGTGTTGCGTTTTTTTTCTAACACTATGTAATAACTATCTAAGAATGCATGTGCACCATGCCCCAGGATATAAGATCTTTAGTTATTTAATAATAGAGGTTTAAGCCGCGTAATCTGGATCGGCATACTGGTATGCCGTCGGGCGTTCGCGGGTTAATTCTTTTTTTTTTATTTTGTTATAACTTTTATTTTTTATGTAAATGCTGGTCTAACTAATATGGTAGTTTCCTAATGAAATTGATTTAGTCCGTCATGTTATAACCAAATAATATTTGGATTTGATTTTTTCTTTTGTCATGTCAATAATGAATAGAAACTATACAGTGCATTGAAATTTACATGACGTTACGCTGTGGTACACTTTTTACCACGAAGTGACATTACAAGCCTCGACTCCTGAACTTCGATTCGTTTTATCTTAGTAATATTTTATTGGTTTGGTATAGCAAAAATATGTCTACAATATTTTCGGCAAATCTAACTTATGGACTAAATTGAATTTTTATGTTTAAAACATCCCTATTGGTGACTGTATAAGACTAGGGACAACTGTTACCTATACCTAAGATGAGGTGTACGCAGAAGCTTTTCGTTAACCTTAATAAATAAATAAAAATCATTCATATCAATTTATTCCTAATTTATTATAACCTCATAGCCTGAATCTTTGTTTTCCATATCTCGCAATTGTTTCACACCAAACGAGGATTGTCCTTGGGTGCACTTGTATAGCCCATACAGGTATAATCGTCGGTTGGTGCTCATTTCTTAAAATGCATTTAAAGGGGCCTGTGTGAGTTGGCTTTGGCCCCTCATACGCCTTCCTAAGGTCTGGTACCTCAAAGTCTTGCAATCCTGTCAGTATTCCACCAACCACCAAATCCGTTCAACCAATGAGGTGTGATTGATTAAGAAGCCAGTCCTCATATTCCACTTATTTGCATTTATAATATTAGTCGTATTACATTTTTCATTTCTCTCTGGATACAATAGGGTATTCTCCTCTTTATATTTGTACTAGTGCAAGTGCTCGCCCAGTGACCGAAATTCATCCACAATACAATGAAATTTTATGTGTACTTTCGTGTGGGTCCTTGCAAGGTTTGAGTACTTTTCCGGGCAGGTTGACGTCTGCCGGATCCGCTAGTTAAGTTATAAAGTATGGTTGTGCTGTGTGCATAATTATGTTTATTGTGGTTCTATTCTGTTGTTAATATACAAATTTTAATACTTTTAAAAATCTGTGATTGAGCTACATTATTTTATGTAGCTCAATCACAGATTTTTAATTCCACCAACTGCATCAGACTGGTTGAAATTTTTTTTAACCTTTTTTCTTTGTTAATGGTTGGGTGCAGATATACATACTTTGTTGTAAATGTTTTAGGTAATTGATTATTTGAATAGTTATTGCAACTGACATCCGGTGCTAAGGATATTGTCCTTTGTCCAAAAGGAAATCGGTTGCAAACTTGATACAATAATATTTGAAAGCTTTATTTCCGGAACTTGCTCGGCACGCCATCTATTTGAAGTTTTTAGATTGAAAATAGTACAAAAGCACGTCTGTGCATTTTAGAGTTAGTTCCGTGTAAAATATTACTCTTCTCGTTTTAATTAATTCTGACTTTATTTATTTTACAATTTGTAATGTTTCAATGTGTTTTCTTGTATGGATCTTTGTATGATCTGAAAATAAAAAATTATTATTATTGTTCTACCACTTCTGCCCCCTTAGCCAAAATACATTTCTGTAAACATTAACGCTAACGCTTCGTGCAAAATGTATGGCAACGACGTTTTGCACGAAGCGTTAGACAGAGAACTGTCACGTGACTCACGCCCAGTAATGTCTTTGCCATACATTTTGCACGAAGCGTTTACAGAAATGTATTTTGGCTAAGGGGGCTGATTTTATATATTTGAAAGGCAGAGCTATAGTAGTACTAATGACTTCTCCCTGTGTGCAGAATACATGGAACTCGAAGAAGAAATGTCTCGAGACAAGAAAGCCCTGCTGGAAGAGTTCGAGAGGAGGAGGAAGGCGCGGCAGCTGAATGTCTCCACTGATGACGATGAGGCAGGGTTTATTCTTTTAGTTTTCGCTCTATTCTAAAATAACCCTAGAATTTACAGCTAGGGACTGTTTAAATGTTATAAAGAAAAATGTGGAGAAAATGTGAAAATGTGTGTGAGAGAGTGAAAAATAAAGAGCAGTGGTGGCCCAGTGGCCGCGACTTACAAGTCGTAGGTCGTGAGTTCAAACCCAGGCAGGCGCTTAACTTTGTGTAAATTATTTCATCACCACTACTCTCAAAACGGTGAAGGAAAACATCGTGAGGAAACCGGCATGTCCTAGAACCAAAAATTCGAAGACTTGTGTCATCCACCAATCCGCAGTGAGCCCGCGTGGTGGATTACGGCTCACACCCTCTCACAAAGAGGAGGCCTGTGCTCCAGCAGTGGGGACATTAAAAGGCTGATAATGATTTAAGAAAAAAACATAGATTATAAAGAATGATATCTGAAAACCGTTTTCGATATCGATATGCAAACTGTATATTGGTTACATAACCGTTTGCGGAGAAAACCGAAAACTGTCTAATCTGCAGTTCAATATAATATTGACATTCGCCATACACGGAGCTCTCAAGCCGTTAATTTGCAGTCGTGGCTAAAAATGCACTCCGCGTGCGGTCGAGTTTTGGCAGCAAAGAGCTGCTCGACCTGCCGTACACGGTTTGCTTGAAGCGGTTCGTTCCGACTGCTCGCTGCTTCCTCTCTCCGCACCCCGCCCAGCTCAGTCAGCAACTGAATGAACAGTGGCATTGGAGCAGTCGTGTTGCCGTCAAACACAACTGTATAAAAACTGCACAAGGACTGCTCAGAACAGTCGGGTTGCAATTGACTCCAACGGCAACGCGACTGCTGTCGTGCAGTTAGTCTCGACTGCTCTAAGCAGTCCGTTTATGGAAGGCCTAAGGCGGAAAATGTCCAAAGCGTCAAGAGTTCAAAACATCAAAAGTTCCAATAATACGTCTGAATAAACAGCTAAATTTATTATACGCATGAATGCTATGTGTATGTGTGTGTGTATGTATGCTATGTGCGTGTATGTTTCATTGAATTATTTATTGTTATCATCAATTGTCATGAACATTTTTAAATTCCACTTACAAACGTAGTTTTTTGTAAGTAGAATTTGATTAAATTTACATTTTCTCTCTTAACCGTTTGTAGGGTTCCACACCCGAAGGTATGATGTCACTCACGTGTCCGTCTGTCTATCTGTCCATCTGTCTGTCCGTCGTCTGTCACACAGGTTTTGCAGCCAAACGGTTGGAGCTGCATTCTTCAAATTTTCACAGTATAAGCATCTTGATAACCCAAAGCCATAAAAATAGTCAAAAATACATTTGGTACGGAACCCGAAATGTGCGAAGTTTTTTTTTACGGTGTTATATCATCAAATAACTTCTCCCGCTCTGGATGGAGCTGGAGTGTCAGACTCTTACTGACTAAATCCACCCATGTTTCTTCAGTTGCCCTTGGCCTTCCAAGGCCGCGATGACTCTTTAAGAAAAGCCCGCACTTTTTTTTTGGGGTGGGAAATCATCCAATGACTTCTCCCGCTCTGGGTGGAGCGGGAGGGTGTCAGGCTCTTACTGACTAAAACCCACCCCTGTTCCTTCCTTGCCTGAGTGCCTAGGGGCACGGTAACTCTATTATGAATTTATCCGCGACCCCTTGGCACGCATGCATCGGCCATGACGGGCCCCGTCAGTCACTACGCGCCGTCGACTCTTAGGCGTGGTGCTGATCGGACGGCGAGCTACCCTTACCCGCCGTCCGCAGGCTCGTGTAAATCCCGCAACCCTGGATTCTCTCTTGACCTAACCGTGGTATCATATCCAGGTGCGCAGAAGTCTTCGCCAGCTTGGCGAGCCCGTGTGCCTGTTTGGAGAAGGACCCGCAGAGCGAAGGGTTCGACTCAGAGATCTACTGAGCTAGTACGTACACTTTAACAACCTAAAGTAAGGCCAACGAGACGAGACGGAACAAATGTTGATAGCTGCAGCAGTACCGACCGCTTTCCTGTACCACGAATCACACAATGACAGCCATCTGACTGGCCTGTTGGTCTAGTGGTTAGTGACCCTGCCTGCTATGCCGGAGGTCGTGGGTTCGATTCCCACCCAGGACAAATGTTTGTGTGATGAGCACGATCATTTGTTCTGTGTCTGGGTGTAATTTATCTATAATATGTATGTATTTAGAAATATATAAGTATGTTTATCAGTTGTCTAGTACCCATAACACAAGCTCTGCTTAGCTTGGGACTAGATGGCGTTGTGTGATAGTTGTGGAATATTATTATTATTATCTAACGAAGGTGACGAAACAACTGACGTCTTTATTGCATGTGAGAGATAAGGACAGAGATAATTATCGCTTGCTATCGTAATGTAACTCAGTAGAGGCTAGCTTGTTTACATTTTTTATCTCGTCTCCTTGGCTTTACTTTATTAAGCGGCCCCGACACGTTCAATTGCGTTTGTCAATGTGCTACGTTATTGACAATTGCAATTGAAGGTGCCATTGATGCACTTCAATTGCAATTGTCAATTGTTTGCGCTAACTCTGTACGATCGCGATATAAATTCCCGGTCCTTGATATTACAGAAACAATTGTCAATGACTCAGTTAAACGATCAATTGGCAGCTTCAATGGCTCTGTCAATGAGCATCAATCAAATTTTTCATCAATTGCTTTCAATCACGTAACTGCGATTGACAGTCCCTTCAATTGTACTCGTAAACGATCAATGGCAATTACGTCATTGTCAATTGACAATGACGTAAAATTGACAATCGCAATTGAACGTTTCGGGGCCGCTTTACGCTATAGAATGACCAAGCTTAATTTTTTTTTTATTCTGTATTTTTACTTCGCAAGGTTTGTGCATTTAACCAGTGTCAAGTTAAGAAAGCATTTTAGTTTTAGATACAGAATAAGGTCACTTTTTCTCCATTAGAATGCAGATGTAACACATTCTAATATTTTTGCAGTATTTGGCAGTAAAAGAGTCGAGTCAGCCTTCTCGGCAAGCTTCCCTTAGGTAGTCAATACCACGACAAAATTCTCAACTATATTTTACCGAGATCGCGCCTGTTTCAATGATTCCACATATTGTCCAGAAGCGTAGACACTTGAGACACAAAACTACACCAAATTAACATCACAATATCCACTTTCAATCAATTAGTTAGTAATTAAAACGGCCGGGCGGCCACTGAACTTCACTCGAAAAAATCCTGCCAAATACTCCCATACGGAGGTTTCATATGTTTGAATAATTCGCGCCCCCAATCCCACCGCGCTAGCCCCTCACTCTGAGGCCATAATCGGCTGCCTACTTTCCCAGTTGTTAACAGCACCTAACACCTTCCAGTCTAGGAGAAGACGCGATCCACAAGAAGCTAGAAGAGGAGGAGGCTAGGATAGAACGAGACAGAGGACGGGAAGGCACCTGGTACCACGAGGGACCGCCAGAGCTGAGGGAAGCACGGCTCTGGATCGCGCGGTATTCGCTACCGAAAGCCAAGCTCAGGTGAGTCGCGGGTCCTGCCAGGGTCGTTGAGGTGATCCATGGAGTCACCTTGCCTCCTTGTCCTATGACCTCTCCCGCTCTAGGTGGAGCGGGAGGGCGTGTCATACTTTTACTGACTACAACCCACCCCTGTTCCTTCCTTGTATGAGTGCCCAGGGGCGCGGTAACTCTGTTACGAATTTATCCGCGACCCCTTGGCATGCAGGCATCGGCCATGATGGGCCCCGTCAGTGGTGGCTGACATCTCTTTGAGGCGCGCGTGGAAAAATACGCGCCGTCGACTCTCAGGCCTGGTGCTGATCGGACGGTGAGCTACCCATTACTCGCCGTCCGCAGGCCCGCGTCTACAGTGGCCGGAGATCGACCCGCGACCCCCGATGCCCATGGCGTCTCCTGCTGCGGCTAGGAGCGTGAGGGAGACTCCGTTGAGTCTCCCTCACCCGTTCCGCCTCCTCCTTCGCTCGCATTACTGGTTCGCATGCGGAGGAGACTGCTTCCCATTCCCTCTCGCTCCGTAACATGGCCTAGACCAGGGCCGGGCGCGAGAGATCGCTGCCGCCTATCGCCTCCACGAGGTACGACGGTGCTCCGCCCAAGCGAGGCAGACCTCCACCGTGTCCTCTGGGCGATCCGCACAATGGTGATACCCGGGCGTTTCCTCCCGCCTTATCCGACAGGAACCTCCCGAAACAACCGTGTCTGATGAGGGCCTGCGTCAAGTCACCTTGCTCTTGCACAGGCAACAGGAAGGGTGGGTTTTAGTCAGTAAGAGTCTGACACGCCCTCCCGCTCTGGGGAGAAGTTATTTGGTGATTGCTCACCCAGTAAAAAAAAAATTAAAAGGCGAGTCTTGGGTCCTGGTCGTATCATCATCATTTCAGCCGAAATACGTCCACTGCTGGACATAGGTCTCCCCCAATTGTCACCATTTTTATGATTCCGTACCCGAAGAGTCCAAACGGAGCCCTATTTTTGTCACTCACGTGTCCGTCTGTCTGTTCGTCGTCTGTCACAAAATTTTTGCTCCGAAGATTTTTTTAACTTCCCATTGACATTGATAATGTTTATTTAAGTGAAAACTTTTTTGGGCGCGTTGGGTAGTTTTGAGATGGGATAAACAATAGGGTATATGCATGATATTGTTTTATTTGTTCAATTGAAGACTTATTAACTATAGTGAACAAATATGAAGGCATTTTCAAAATATCATCATCAGCGACGAAGTTATAAAGCTTTAAAGTTGATAATTAGAAAGAGAAGTCCGACGTGTTCTTTGACGTCAAAGGACATGACGCCCATACAACTGCCATAGAAAACAGCGTTTTCGCGAGAGGAACAGATATATTTGTTTAAAATTGTTATATCTCGTTTAATTTTCAATAAATTTTGATTCTGCTATCACTGTTCGTACTCTATTTTAGTATATTCATCGATAAACCGGTTAGATAACAAATATTTTTTTCATGCATATTCCCTATTGAACTCGCGTGCCACCGACACCGCTACGCGATTCGCTACGAGAGTGCTCCGAGTGCGTTGCACCGTAGCGGATCACAAGGCGCGTTGGGCATTTTTTGTTCAATTTTTCACTTCTGTCGGCACTCCCAGAGTGTCACTGTTTTTTTACGTATATTTTACTAACAAAAACAAATAACAATATATTGATAAATCAGCTTTTTTCTTTGATAATTCCCTCATTTGGTACGGAACCCTAAATGTGTAAAGTCCGACACGCACTTAGCTGATTTTTCGGTTCCGTTTCCCTATAAGTCCAGTGATCCTATAAGTCTGTCCGTCTGTCACGGTCAACCAATTTGTTTAAACAGTTCCGTACCAATTTGTTTATATTGTATAAATTTAAAGACTGTAGCTCCAACCGTTTGGCTGTAAAACCTGTGTGACAGACGACGGACAGACAGACAGGCGGACACGTTAGTGACAGCAATAGGGCTCCGGGTGAATGGACCCTTCGGGTACGGTACCCTTATAGTACAAGGGTTCCGTTAGGCTTACATCACAATAGCGTTCAAACAGCTGTTATTCTTCGACTACATATTTCACAGTTTTGGAAACTCCTGAAATAAATGTCTATAGTTCTGCTAAGATAATACTTGAACTGCTGCCTTGTGTGTAGGTTGAGCAGGGCGCGCGAGGAGCTGAAGCTAGCGGGCAGCGTGCGAGCTGCAGCCAAGCAGGAGTCACAACGGAAGGCCTCCGCCATGTCCATCTACTGCAGCCAGGTCAGTCCCACCCTAGTCCGCCATATTGGATTTAGAATGACGTCACTTAACTAATCATACATTCATCCAAACTAGATATGTATGCAAAATTCCAGTTCAATCGGAAACCAAGAAGTGGGTTAAATTTAACTTTTAAGATTTTTTTACATTACTAGTTAGTGAGCAGTGGTGGTCCAGTGGTAACGGCCGCGACTTACAATTTGTAGGTCGTAAGTTCAAACCCAGGCAGGCGCGAACAGGGGTGGGTTTTAGTCAGTAAGAGTCTGACACGCCCTCTCGCTCCACCCAGAGCGGGAGAAGTCATTAGATGATTGCCCAACCCCCCCCCCAAAAAAAAAAGGCAGGCGATTTACTTTGTGTAAATTATTTCATCACCACTGCTCTCAAAACGGTGAAGGAAAACATCGTGAGGAAACCTGCATGTCCTAGAACCAAAAATTCGAAGACATGTGACATCCACCAACCAGAAATTGGGCCCGCGTGGTGGATTACGGCCACAGAACAGAAAAAACAGTAGAAATCGCATAGCGCTTCATTAGTATCGGAACCAGCGTACCCAAACTCACACATATACAGGTTTATTGTAGTTCGTAACACTAAGAAATCCCTGGTGTTATTGGTAATTTATTATTGAAAGAAAGTAGGAAATATGTCAGTCGTCACTTATTTGAAAATAAACCACAGCTATATGACAATAGAGTCGTTTATTGTCTACTCTTTTTAAGTATTTATTACCTTTACCGTTTAATGAGCACACGCTTCAGTTTCAGTTACGCAACCTGCCGCTAGATGTCACTATACATATTAAATACATTAAATTTAAAGCTGTATTGTGTTAATGATAAGATAGATATTTCCGTAACGAGGTCATTAGTACTGTAATAGAGTAGCTGAGTTTGACATATGCATAGTAGGAATCTTCGCGACTAATATGTTTGACTTTAAAAGAAAGTAGACCTTTAATTTGTAAAACATGAAGTCAAGTTTTACTTCTGTTTTTCAAATTTTTATTCACTTTTTGATAAATTTTTGGTTCTGCTGTCGTGTTTACATTCTAAAACAGCACAATAGGGCATTTTTGTAATTTTTTTTTCAAGTTTTCATCACCGTGACGGTTGTAACAAGACTGATGCGCGTGGTGTGTGCGTGGAGCAGACATATGCGGAACTCCGCAAAACTCGGGGTACGCGGGCCCCGCCTACTTTCGATTTCTACTGTTTTTTCTGTTCTTTGATGACGGCCCACACCCTCTCACAGAGAGGAGGCCTGTGCCCCAGCAGTGGGGACATTAAAGGCTGATGATGAAGTTAATTTTATTAGCTTAGCGTGATAATAAATAAATATACTTTCAGATAGGCGACATGCGCCCCATCAGCTTCTGCAGATTTAGCAGTGACAGCCAAATGCTGATCACAGCCAGTTGGTAAGTTTGACCACCTCGTCTTACTGGCAGAGATACTCCCAATAAGTTCTTGCATGACATTGACTGCTTGGAGGAGCTCGTGGCTAAAGTAATAACATAAAAATTCAAAGCATTTATTTCAAATAAACCATTTACGGCCACTTTTAAATTGTCAATAAGTCGGTCAATCAGAAAGGTGAAGTCAATTGCATATTCCAAGGCGTAGATCTCTATGGAGATGAACGTGCAAGAAACTCCATGGACACTCTTTTAAACCATGTTATGTATTACAAAATCCTGGTTACATAAATGTCTTGTTGCTTCTATTATATGAGAACAATGTTAAATAAACAATTCATTAAAAAAATAAAGATTAAAATAAGCCAGTGGCAGTTGAGAGATGCCCAGTCTCAACTGACGGCGCCCGTTCACCAACATGACGCGTGGATCAGCAACACTCAGCTCAACCATATTGAAGGGAACCGAATGACCCAACACATGCGCCACCATCAGCGAGGCATTTCAGTGAGCATGACAAACTCTCAAATGCCATGCTCGTTCATGTAAAAAAAAGCAGTTACATTATACGCCCCATGGTACTCATATTTAAAAAAATAAAAAAAAGCTTCGAAATTATACAATATTAAAATTGTTGAAATAACACAACAGCCGTACGGGTCGATCAGGTTAAGCTACGCTTGCCGGGGTTGGTCCATAGATGGGTGACCATCTTTACATACCGAGACTCCTCCGTGCCTCGGAAAGCACGTTAAGCCGTTAGTCCCGGCTGTCAATAGTGGATCTTTGACAGTCGTTACGGGTCGTCAGAAGCCCGAAAGTCTGACAACCAGTCTTACGAAGGGGTATCGTATTACCCAGTAACTGGATTGTGGAGGTCAGATAGACAGTCGCTCCATGTAAAATGCTGGTATTCAGCTGCATCCGGTTAGACTGGAAGCCGACCTCAAGATAGTTGGGAAAAGGCGCGGGCAGATCATCTAGGCCCGTCACCCGCACGCCTCGCTAGATGGGGCTAGCAGCGACGGCTTGCATTTTGAATGAATTTACTTACGGTCCTACCAACATTTAATTTTTTTTTACTTACTCGAAAGTTCCTGGCTCGGGTTCCGCCCCAAGAGCCAGTTTACAAGAGTGTTAAAAAATAAAGTGTTGCAAACGGTTCCAGGTCAGGTCTGTCCAAAGTGTGGTCGGTGCCGCAGTGCCGGCTGCTGCAAGTACTGAAGGGGCACACATGCAACGTCAGCGGCGCCGTGTTCCACCCGCAGGCGACCATACCCGACCACTTCCTCAAGAAGGTAGCTATAACTTACACAACGTCAGCGGCGCCGTGTTCCACCCGCAGGCGACCATACCCGACCACTTCCTCAAGAAGGTAGCTATAACTTATACAACGTCAGCGGCGCCGTGTTCCACCCGCAGGCGACCATACCCGACCACTTCCTCAAGAAGGTAGCTATAACTTACACAACGTCAGCGGCGCCGTGTTCCACCCGCAGGCGACCATACCCGACCACTTCCTCAAGAAGGTAGCTATATCTCACGTAATTAATGAACGTCCCCGTCCCCTATTTGGAGTCCGTAACTCCAAAAAGCGTTAATGTGTGTTGTTCAATCTTTTTTCCTCTGAATACATTCTAGTCGTACGTTTTCAGCTGTCAGAAGAGGAAGAGGACTCGACCCCTGAGGCTGCCTTACAGCCAATGGACACGTCAGAAGTGTCAGAAGGGTCAGAAGCCTGCACCATGGCCTCTTGCGCCTACGACGGCACTGTACACCTGTGGAACTTTCGCAGGTTTGTGGCTAGAAAAGAATTTTTCAACACATTTGCTCAAAAAATGCATTTACGAAGCTTGTATACATTGTTCGAAAGTTGAAAATTACGCACCATACAATGAAACGTGCGGTAAAATAGGTACTCTCACCTAAGTACCTATTTTACCACATTCCGTTGTATAGCGCCGTGCGTATCCTTTACGGTTTTTTTTTATTTACATAAAAATTTTACAGCATGTAACAAAAGCGCCCTGCACTAGCCGCGCTGTAGGCAGTCTGTATCGCTCAGGCGGCGTGTTTGACACGAAACAGTAGGTGAACTTTGTCGAGCGCTCAGTGTTGCCTTTGATAAGTTTTTTTTTTTTAATAATTATTTTCATTGGGGAAAAATAATAATCTCGTATCCATTAAATGATTACGTATATGTGTACGCAGTACGACACCAAATAATACCCTTCAGGATCGGACAGGGCTTTTGTTCCATGCTGTATAAGAATTCCACCAAGGAGTTTCACATTACGATAATAAATAAGCTGAATGATCGAACCTCCTTGGAAGCGCTTTTATTCAACACGTTTGTCTCACTTTAATACTAAAGAGAAAATGAGATGAAAGATGTAGTTCTAATTTTCACCACAGGCACGAGGCGCCGTTTACAAATTCGCGTCATTTTCATATTAGAAACGTAGAAACATCAAAGATTTATGCGACTTTCCGTCTGATATCTAAAGACAAAAGTTTATTTCATTACCTATTGTACTGTTTTCTCGCAAATGTGTTGAAAAACATTATATAACACACGTGCAGAAATTGGTATTTACAAACTCGTGACTATGGTAACCAAATTACCGCACTAGTATCATAGATAACTATTACAAGTTTTTTTTTTACTTGGAATGTTCGTATGTAAGTTGTCCACTTGGGACAGTTGAGTTTGGGCTATAGTAGGCGCCAGATAAATGTGGAATAAAGTACATTGACCTTTCCCTAATAACTCTTCATTGGTACCTGAACAATTAAATATGATTGTTTTTCATTATTAGACAATGTTAATGATCACGAGAGATGCTGATTCGTACAGATTTGTGTCATTATTTCCGTTTTTCAAATTAAAAATGTCAATAAATGTAGGTGGGTCAATGACCGTTATTCCACTTTTTCTGGCGCCACTATTAGTATATTTTGTAGTCCACTTGATTTGACCACTACACCAAATGGGGTTTCAATCAAAATTAGTTCAATTGCAAACAATTGTGTTTTAATATTAGTCAGAATATAATACAACAGAAATAACTTAAAAGATATACAGCGTGGAGAAGACAATACGACAATAAATGAAAACACGGACAATACTAGTTTATAAGAATAAGTTTAAGCTATCAAAAATGTCCTAACATCGAAAATAAAAAAATAAAAATTTCAAACAAACTAAATGGCATAAAACTAGAAACGAAATAGAACACCACTTATAAATATGAGTTCACTAACCTGTCGTAAGAGCGGCAACAACGCGCGGTCCTGTAGCGACTTGATTTTTTGGCTTTTAATTATGGATTAACGCTCAGTAAAATTACACTGAATCACAGATTATTTAGCACAGAATCACAGCTATGAATGCCACCCCAAACATTGCCACCAAATCTGTACTGGTGCGAAGTCTCCCGTCCTAGACGCGGATTCACGCGGCTCCAGTAACGAATATTCTGTCTGTTCCATAAACCGTTCCTTGTAAATGTACTTTCATCAGTCCACATCACATTGTACAAGAAATCCGGATTCTCGAAATGTTTATTTTCAATCCAGCGACAGAAGTTTTACCTAACTGGTTTGTCTCTAGGTAACAATGCATGCAATTTCTTGTATTTATACGGCTTCCGTTTGTCGCGTTTTAAAATTTAAGAATAGTTGTATGGTCAACACCTGAACTACACGTTGGGTTGCGTTAAAAAAAACACGAAAACAATAAAAACTAGGCGTCTAATTTCGCACAATTCACTCACTGTTTAACTAAATACCTATTAAAACGTTACGTGTCCTGTCACCAAAATAAAGCGTCCAATTTCGCACTAATACCGTCGTAAATGAATTTACAAAAAACACGAGCGGCGGGGAAGTACCTAGACGCGTGACTCGTCACAGGACCGCGGCGACACACTAACATAAATTTGTTGTAGCAAATTTCTTCAAGAAAGCGAACTAACAAACGAAACTAGATTTATCTCTTTCGCACACACTAAATTTTCTATTAACATTATGAGTGCATTGCAATTTCCGCATTCGTTACTTTCTTATCCAACTCTGATGACACGCTTTATGACTCTTATTACTCAGAGTTAAGGTATAATTTTCACTAAATCAGATGAAAATACTAATTTGGCGAAAGTGTATAAGTAGCGAGTTGGCAACGTGACTTTAATGTTTTGATGTTTATACCGATGTGGGTCGTTAACCTGACAGTGTTTCCCTATTATCAGATACATCATGTAGCAAATGTTAAAAATGAAAAATAATTTCCTGTGACTAAACTACTGGATATATTCAAATGATTTTTTGTATGTAGACTGAGAACGTCTTGAGGTATGCGAGGTTTAATTTAATGTCGTATCGTCATCACCACTCTGTATATACAAACTAACAATAATACCTAACATGTACAAATGCGTATGAAAAAACAACTCACTGGGCATCAAAAAATTCATCCACATCGCTGTCAATGGAAAAAGTGCCCAGAACGCTAGCAGCATTGCCACGTTGAATAGCAATGCTGATTCGTTGGCCAAAGAAAAGCCCAGCCCTCTGGTCACGTGAAGAGTCGACTAACAGCTCGCTGATATGCCGGAAAACTCGATGAGCACTCGGACCCCATGGCCCTAGTGTTTCAACCCCAAACGGCTCAAACATGTAACTCCCAATAAGGTTGTTATATTTGCGCCGTTTGAGGTTTTCTGCACCTGCAGCAGCCGCCCCAGCACAGCCTGCCGTGCTAAGAAGATGGGATGGCGCAAGGGTGTCGACACATGTTGCATCCCACACCAAAGGCCTACCCAACTTCCAAGGCATTAAGGTCATTCCGTCTGGCCTCTTCCCATCGTCACGTGCCAAGCCATTGGGTTCTAAAACAGCTGGCACCCCGGCGGTGTCCGAGGCGGTCGACTGCTTCACCGCATTGACAACGATGTGGAGCTCCACTCGGAGCACCCAGACGCAAACATGTAGCGATCCGGAAAGTGGCGTCACTCAGCATGGTACCAATGTTGGGTGACGGTAGTGCCTGTAGCCAAAGGCCCGACTCCCACTCACCCAGAGCCAGTAGGCGGGCACGCTCAGCAGTATTGGTGGACATATTAATGAGATTATTCCGTACCAACCTGCAGAGCGGCTCATCCCACTGTCTCTGGGAAGATGGGTTCTCGGGCAACGCCGTGTTCGGGCAAGCCGCTTTCCAGGCGTTCTCAGCATCGGTCAAGCTCGGCACCTCACAGTTAACCAGCGATGGGGTTAAAATTCGTGTGGTTAACTGTCGAGTGCTGTGGACCGAAGACAGGAACGGTAGGCTTACACTAGAAATTTTGCGGATGCCGAGCCCACCAAAGCGAATGGGTAGCGTGGCTTGCAGCCATGCTCGGTCATCCAGGGCCACATTTAAGATGGACGTAAGAGTGGAACGAATAATTTGATCGATTTTGTCCAAGAGATGTGGCTGCTTCCATAAAAGGGAAGAGCGAAGAAAATATATGAAATTTGGTCCGAAACAGCAATACAACAAAACCACAAAACCAATAGATTCAGCTAAATTTGAATCCCAAACCCAAAATCTACATTTTCAACACTTTTTTCACTACGGTCAAACCAACAAGTGCTTATCAACGTCAAAACGTCACAAGTGACAGCTGTCACTGCCCAAGGTTGCGTTCGGAAATGCACTCGGACCGAACATATTTCCCCCCCGGATGGGCCTTCCTGTCCGCTAATCAATTGGCAATCTTGACAAGGTTGCGACCGCTCTCTTCATGACCGATCCGTCCACTTGACGCGCTGCTGGAGGATGTGCAAATGCTCCAAGTTCTAACGCTTCCAAAAGCTCTGAACGAGCTGTTGCACCAACTGAAACCGCGATAGCTGATTTTGGCTCACATCGACAAAGACAGTCAGGCAGGGCGACAAGTGGCTGTCCAATAAAAAAAATGGCCCGGGGTTAGGGTCCGAATAAAGCGGGCACAATGGATGCGAGTTTAGTACGGCTTCAAAAATACCTCTCCAATGGGGGACAGGCTGGCGGGTCAAACAACCAAGTAACCTTTCGGCGAGCCAATTTGTTACCAATGTCAACCCGGCTCTCAGCATGGAAGGCGTATAGCTCTTTCAAATAGTTACTTTTACCCTTGTAGTTAGTACCGCAATCAGACCTGATCAAAGAAGGTAACCCACGCCGAGACACAAATCTATCAAAGTCGCCACAAAGGCATCCGTCGAGAGCGAGGTTACCAGCTCCAAGTGCACTGCCTTAGTTGACAGGCAGACAAACACACAAATAAGCCTTAACAACTTTACTATTGCGTAGGGTAAACGTCTTCACTGAAAAGGGACCAGCAAAGTCCGTTCCGACGCCTGCAAAGAGCCTCGCCTCATTGACACGATCAGCCGGCAAGTCTCCCATCATGGGCTGCATAGTAGAGGCCTTAGTTTGGTAGCATGGCATGCGAAGAAAGACAATGCTACGGATAGTACGACGGGCCGACAATATCCAAAACTCTCGCTGCAGAATGGCCAACAACGCATTGCAACCGGCATGCGAGTTTTTAATGTGACGATCAGTCACCAACAATTTGGCCAAATAACCCTCCTTGGGCAACAAAAGGCAACATTGTCACAAGTCGGCCGGAACGGAGTCGACCCGTGTTGTTCTGATAGAACAACTCGCACTCCTGGTGTTCCGGGTTCAAACGGGCCACCTGAGGGTGCTCCTCAACCTCCCAAAACCTCTGAACGGCGTCAGAGAGAGCGGAGCCGGACAACAATTCAAAATCAGACTCAGGTGGAGGGGGGACCTTCAACACTGGTTCTATCAACATAAAACCAAAGATGATCGAGACAGCCGCCAAACCTTTTGGCTGCAAGACCCTTCTTTCTACCACCCAAAAATATTCTCCCTAGTACATCGGAACCCAATAACAAATGCGCTGTACGAGGGGAATCAAACCGGGGATCAGCCAAATCTAGTCCTGACATCAACCGGACAATTTCTGAAGACAACTGAACTTGTGGATAGTTACCCTAAAATATTCCTCATAACAATGGCCGAGGTAGCAATTTTAGGGGCCAAACAATTCACAGGTGTGAGCTCAAACCAAGCCAGTCCCTCAATAGTGGTGACAACTGCTTCGCCCACTCCTTTAACCGTGCGTGAAAAGTCACGTACTTCCAGGCATACCTGTCCCACTAACTAAGACGACAAAATGCAACCCTGAGCACCGGTGTCCCAAATGGCGCGAACCACAACCGAGTCCCCTAGTGGTCCCCAGACCCTCACAGATGCCGTTGGCAACAAACCGTTTCGATCTGGGGGGTTGCATTAGTTGGGGCAGGCGCCAATGTCCTAACAATGCCTGGGCGGCGACCGATCGCCGCACCCAGGCTCAAGTCTTCCACAACGAGGATAGAGGTCAAACTTCCACAACGAGGATAGAGGTCAAACTTCCACAACGAGGATAGAGGTCAAACTTCCACAACGAGGATAGAGGTCAAACTTCCACAACGAGGATAGAGGTCAAACTTGCACAACGAGGATAGAGGTCAAACGCGGTGTCCCGAGCCGCGCGCCATCGCTGGAGGGGTATATCCCACCGGATGCCTGATGGCGGAAGGCGCGACTGAAACCAGAGACGTTCCGCCAACGGAGGGGAGGAAAGGCGGCGCTGGTCTGGCCATTGTTGCTTAGCAACAGCTGCGTAATCGCCCTTAGGCCTCTGCCTCGAATCTCGCGGGCAGCGGGGCGGCGGCAGCGGCGGCGCGGGAGCGGCAGGATCTTACGCGTATAATCAAATGGACCGGCCCTCGAATACAGCGGTGCAGGAGCGGCGCGGGGGCGGGCAACGAGCGGTGCACTCCAGTTAAGCGGTGACCGCCCGCGTTGCGCGTCTGCGTTGTAGGTATAGTGTTGTACATTTTTTTTGTCAAAATGTCCAAAGTATAATTTTTCTGCTGGAGATATACCTCTAAATCGTTTTGGATTAATTCCAGACTCTAAATCACTCTTGATAGTTTCAAGAATATAGTCAAAAGTTTCTACACTCATTCTGGTGTAGTCGTAGAATTTATCGGGATTTTGTCTCTGTTCTTCATAATTTCGATAAAACTCGCCATTTATTTTCCTTGCCCTATAGTAGGGATCCACTTCTTCTTTTGCCCACAATAAATCGAGCGTTAGGAATAAATTTGAATCAAAAAGATGTCGCCGTTTTTTAGACATTTCGTTCGCGAATAAAAACAAATATCTCGACAACACAACCACGAACACAACACTACACCGCTATAGTGCCGCGCGATCTGCCCGCTAGTTTGGAGAACAGGTATGCGTTGCCCGCCCCGCTGCCGCGCCGCCGCCGCCGCCGCCCCGCTGCCCGCAAAATTCGAGGCAGAGGCCTTACGGGGAGTACCAAAAGCGCTCGCGTGGCTCCCGTTCAACTGGTGCGAGGGGTGGAGTGCGGTGCTCAAAATTGCGGGCTTCTCCCTGATTCTGAACCAGCGAACTAGAAACCCGGTGCCCGATTTCGTCAAACCCACCCGTGCACGAACCCCCATCAGAGGCTGGTCTACCAGCGCGGTTCGCGTGGCGCATAAAAGTTCCAGATGGGACCCCTACAAATTCTACAAGGGCCGGGGGTTGGGGCAGTCCCGCTGAAAGTGAGCCCCCAAACACGAGAAGCACAGACGGCGTGCATTGGCAACTCGGCGGCGGGCACTCACGTGCAACTCCAAAACGACCGTGCAAGTTGTATGCCATGCCCCGTGGCCTTGCAAAAGTTGCAATCAGGGCGTCTCTGGGTTTGCTGGCAAAACGGGGGGCGGGGCGACTATCAACGGGCCCCGCGAGCTCTAGTCCGTCCCTGGTGTCTGGGGCGGGGAGACGGTGGGCGAAACCCCGTGGCAACGCTAGAGTTGTCGAGGAACTGACACTCGTCCTCCAAAAATTTGACGAGGGCATCATCAGACTAGTGTAAAGTGAAGTGCTACTAACATAGTCTTAGGCCTTATTTATTAACACAAGTTTTGTTTATATTAAAATATGTATGTTTAGGTTAAGGTATTTTTTCTATGGGCCTGTGTCGCCTGAAATAAATGTTTATTTATTTATTTATCAAAGAGGGGGAGATGGGTGGCACTATCCCCACCAGACTTCTGCTCAAGGCGAGACCTTAAGTCTGCAGGCAGCCGTTGATAGAAAGAAAGAAAGAAAATACATTTATTGGCTACAGTTAGAGGCACACAACAAAAACGAAACAAAAACAAAATAAAAAAAAACAGTGTCATTTGAGAACAAAAGTGACCTACTTAAAATAAAGATACTAATGTGCACCAACAAATAGGACCAATGCTCCACTGGCAACTCCAATCGATTCAAAGCGTTGGTCTCTGCCACCAACGGGTTCAGCAGGTCAGTGCGCAATGCTGACTCTAGCTATGACTGGTGACTTTAAAATCTGTGCAATGTGCACGTCAGCCTAACAACGTTTGTTTTGGTACCGCTGGGAGAGAAGCTCCAGAGCAGTAGGGTAGGCTGAGTCAGTCACTGACAAGTGCTGCACCAAGTCTCGGGCCACACCTTCCAGGACCGACAACAAATATGCCGACTTTTGGTTAGGTCTGAGGTCCGAGCGCGCATCAACCAAACTTCCAAACAGATTCTGAAATGCCAGCCAAACGACCACCAAAGTGTGGCAGCTCTAGCGTGGGCAGTCTACTTAATAGTCCGGGGCTTGTAACAACCGAGGTCTCTGACTGGACCTGGACAGTTTCCGGCTCTCGAGTATCTCCCGGGCACGTTACTCAATAACATCCCAAGTTAAGTAAGCAATGCTTGCCGAGGTCGGCCCGTGGATGGGTGACCATCCATTATATTCCGAGACTGCCTCGGAAAGCACGTCAAGTCGTTGCTCATGGTTGTCATTTGTAGACCTTTGACACTCTACGGGTCGAGTCAAATGCCAGAAATCCTCAAATGCCAAGAAGACTCCAATCTTGTCAATGGGTATCGTATTACCCAGTAACTGAGTTATAGAGGTACATAGTCAGTCCCTCCATGTAAATGACTGGTATCCAGCTGCATGTGGTTAGACTGGAAGCCGACCCCAAGATCGGGTGGCAGGCTGCTGATCTGTCTGTATGTGTCGCAGTGAGGCGCCCCTGGCGTCGCTGGCAGGGCACAGCCCGGCCCGGGTGGCGCGCGTGGAGTTCCACCCGTCCGGCCGCCTGCTCGCTGCCGCAGTGTTCGACCACTCCTGGCGCCTGTGGGACCTGCACACCGGTCAGTACTCTCACGATATAACTTGCACAGTTCCACCCGTCCGGCCGCCTGCTCGCTGCCGCAGTGTTCGACCACTCCTGGCGCCTGTGGGACCTGCACACCGGTCAGTACTCTCACGATATAACTTGCACAGTTCCACCCGTCCGGCCGCCTGCTCGCTGCCGCAGTGTTCGACCACTCCTGGCGCCTGTGGGACCTGCACACCGGTCAGTACTCTCACGATATAACTTGCACAGTTCCACCCGTCCGGCCGCCTGCTCGCTGCCGCAGTGTTCGACCACTCCTGGCGCCTGTGGGACCTGCACACCGGTCAGTACTCTCACGATATAACTTGCACAGTTCCACCCGTCCGGCCGCCTGCTCGCTGCCGCAGTGTTCGACCACTCCTGGCGCCTGTGGGACCTGCACACCGGTCAGTACTCTCACGATATAACTTGCACAGTTCCACCCGTCCGGCCGCCTGCTCGCTGCCGCAGTGTTCGACCACTCCTGGCGCCTGTGGGACCTGCACACCGGTCAGTACTCTCACGATATAACTTGCACAGTTCCACCCGTCCGGCCGCCTGCTCGCTGCCGCAGTGTTCGACCACTCCTGGCGCCTGTGGGACCTGCACACCGGTCAGTACTCTCACGATATAACTTGCACAGTTCCACCCGTCCGGCCGCCTGCTCGCTGCCGCAGTGTTCGACCACTCCTGGCGCCTGTGGGACCTGCACACCGGTCAGTACTCTCACGATATAACTTGCACAGTTCCACCCGTCCGGCCGCCTGCTCGCTGCCGCAGTGTTCGACCACTCCTGGCGCCTGTGGGACCTGCACACCGGTCAGTACTCTCACGATATAACTTGCACAGTTCCACCCGTCCGGCCGCCTGCTCGCTGCCGCAGTGTTCGACCACTCCTGGCGCCTGTGGGACCTGCACACCGGTCAGTACTCTCACGATATAACTTGCACAGTTCCACCCGTCCGGCCGCCTGCTCGCTGCCGCAGTGTTCGACCACTCCTGGCGCCTGTGGGACCTGCACACCGGTCAGTACTCTCACGATATAACTTGCACAGTTCCACCCGTCCGGCCGCCTGCTCGCTGCCGCAGTGTTCGACCACTCCTGGCGCCTGTGGGACCTGCACACCGGTCAGTACTCTCACGATATAACTTGCACAGTTCCACCCGTCCGGCCGCCTGCTCGCTGCCGCAGTGTTCGACCACTCCTGGCGCCTGTGGGACCTGCACACCGGTCAGTACTCTCACGATATAACTTGCACAGTTCCACCCGTCCGGCCGCCTGCTCGCTGCCGCAGTGTTCGACCACTCCTGGCGCCTGTGGGACCTGCACACCGGTCAGTACTCTCACGATATAACTTGCACAGTTCCACCCGTCCGGCCGCCTGCTCGCTGCCGCAGTGTTCGACCACTCCTGGCGCCTGTGGGACCTGCACACCGGTCAGTACTCTCACGATATAACTTGCACAGTTCCACCCGTCCGGCCGCCTGCTCGCTGCCGCAGTGTTCGACCACTCCTGGCGCCTGTGGGACCTGCACACCGGTCAGTACTCTCACGATATAACTTGCACAGTTCCACCCGTCCGGCCGCCTGCTCGCTGCCGCAGTGTTCGACCACTCCTGGCGCCTGTGGGACCTGCACTTTTCATATCTACAATTTATAATTATATTATACATAATTAGTTATTCATTTCTTTCTTTGTGTTTTGTTTTTCTGTAACTTTTACACATTTCTATAAGATAAGTAGCGTGCCTAGTAGTGCGCGCCATAGGTTCGCCACCCTTACGTATATCTATAGCGTTGTGACGTTACAGCGACGGAGGTGCTGCATCAGGAGGGCCACGCCAAGGCGGTGTACTGCGTCGCCTTCCAGGGAGACGGCTCGCTCGCCGTTACTGGGTAATTAAACAACAACTATTTTATTTATTTAAATACAAAGATATACATATAAACCATAAATAAAATATAAATATATACTCATACGAATAAACTCATTAACAAATATACATAAACAACGACATAAGTACTAACAGATAATTGGATAAAGAATCAGCGCTGTGAGGATACTACTGCCAACTTCTTTCGAATGTGTGCGTGAACTTTATCTTTAAAGGTTAATCTCCTGAGGGAATTTTCTGATGGAGCGCATTCCGCAGAGAGATAGATTGAACGAAGAAAGAACAGTGAAGGAAGTAAGTACGGTGAGTGTGTAGGAATATTTTTTCTTACTCTCCGGCTAACGTCATCGATAGAATTTGCATGAGACTCAACGGCCTATCTACTTGAGGAATGTTTAAAGTAGCTGGTCTGCTCACTTAATTTAATAGCAGCACAATAAGTTACACGAGGATGATATAACATTACAAAGTTACAAAAGAAAAGAGAAAACTCACATTAGATGGGGATCATATTACTCATTAATACACAAGGATTGGCGAACCAGAGAAAGTGTCTCCGCAAACTATCCATCATCGCTGTGTTCATAAAAGTTCCATGACTCCCTAGACATGGGAAACCTTGTGCTCGGAACCCGTGCTGCATGATTCTTCACCAATGTCAGGTGGAGACCATATATATATATATTATAATCTATATTCTAAAATAAAAGGTGGCACCCTGTCGAGAGAAGAAAAACATGGTTAGTATGAAAGGATATTGAAGAAGACGGTTATGCGATGACCGTAGATTTTTATTGTGGCTGGCGCGAATTTATAAAAAGTGAGGGGCTAGATAACTAGGAGAATTGGAAGAAACAAAAAATGAGAACAAAGTAGTAAGCGCCCTTTGCTCTCTACGCTGGCGTATGGTATGGGCAATCAATTTAGAAGCGACCGATGCGCAGAGACATGATCATTTGATTGAAAACAAATAGAATGCAGTAAGTAGACGGTCAAGTTTATTGAGGAGATCTACATTCAGAGTAAGAAACATTTATTGTCAACACCAAAACAATCATTGTATAAAAATAAAAACACAAAAGACTCTTCCATCAGTGTGGCAAAAGGAGTGGGCTCAGCAAATGTTGAGCAGCGTGCAGCATAGCCGCAACGCTGGTCAACGCTGATTTACAGCCCGACCCCTTGCTCTTCAGTAGCACACGTCGCCATAATCGATGATAGGAAAAAATATGGTCTGCACAAGCATTGTTTTCGTGTTCGATGACAAAAAAAAATTCAAACGATACAGAGCCCACAGCGTCCCCGTAGCCCCGTAGACTGACACCAGCGACTTAAGTACGCCAGTTCAGGGTACTGTCGATGTGCAAACCTAGGTCCTTTACGTCAGTGCTGAATGGAACAATAGCACCGTCGAATAGAATTGGTGGCAAAGTGGCACCATCCACTTTGGCGATACTTACACGACTCCCAATGATGATCGCCTGACACTTATTAGGGGTTACTACAACACTAAATCTATCGACCCAGGTTTTAATAGCTTATTAGGCCTCTATTTAATTGGCCGATAGCGTCAGATATTTCATTGATCACAGTGCAAGTCATCTGCATACAGATGATACGCACACTAAAGTTCGGAACTAATGAGATTAATAAAAATAGAAAACAGAAGAGGATAAAGAATGCCGCCTTGAGGAACGCCATTTTCCAATTGACACCAGAGAACAAGAATCCCCAACGTGAACCGACTGCTGACATTCCTGAAAGTAGAAGGTGAACCATTCCAAGTGACTCGGGAGAGACCATCACATAGGACAGAATGGCTAACAGGATGTCGTGACTGACGGTATTGAAGGCGTTCGAGAAATCCAATGTTCCAAGGAATTTCCAAAAATTAGTTTCCAGAATGTGGCGGCGTTTAACATTTCATCAGGCTAAATATATTTCTTGAAGCCCTACAAAGCGTTCTCTTCTTATCAGTACGATCCCTGTTCCATACCGTAAAAAATCTGCTGTTTTGTTTACATTTTGACGAGTTATGCGAACATAAATGTAGGCAACAGCAAATTTTTTTTCGCGATTTCAAAGTTTGTCCCATAGTAAAAGTTACTCAGTTCGATGGTCTAACTAAGGCACTGCTTAGTTTCGAGGGTTAATTTTTAACACCTTATATTTACGGAACACACAGTCCCTGCGTCGCATGGCTATCTGTATTCCTCTTGGCATCCAAGGCGCAGGAAGACATTTCAGTTTCACTTTTTTGGCGGGAGCGTGGATGTTGTAAAAGTTGACCACAACCTCTTGAAGATCACAACCTTTTTATCAACCGAAGAGGCCGCCGTCATAATCTCCCGATCAACCACAGATGCATCCTTTTTAAGTTTTTCAACGTCCATCCTCGCAAAACAACGCCAATACAGAACCCTGGGTTTAGGTTTCGTGGTTTTAAGGATATAGAAAAGAATAATCATATCGTGATGAGAGGAGCCAGGAGCGTCATGTTGACCATGGGAGGAGGCGAGGAAAGGATTTGAGGCCAGATATCTGTGTATGTATTATGGTGAGTAGGTTGGAGCGGTAACACATGCAGACTACCTGACTCTATAAAATGGTGACGGGGGGTCGTTTTTGGGGGACCGTCTTTATGTAGAACTTTGACGTATAAAAAGTGCTGACTACCTAGTTTGAATAAATGGCTTTTGATTTTGATAGAGAAGCTTACGGGGTCGAGGGGAGTTTTGGGCAAGAATCCGTCCCCAACATACTCGTAGTTGGAGAAATCTTTTAATATTTCATTTGGTTTAGAACACCATCTTAATATTTCATTTGGTTTAGAACGCCATACTTTATTAACTTTAACAGGCGAAGACACTGGTCCCTATAATACAGTTAGCACTAGTTTAGGGACCAGGGGATTCACACTCATGTACCTATAACTTTTATGTCAATAAACTTATTATTATTATTCCATTTATTTAATCTTATATACATACACTTTACATTTTCAAATATTTAGGTACTTACATATAAAAACATAAATAAATACAAAAACATTTAAAAATATAAAAAGTAGTAGCCCACCGGTATCGGGAATAGGGTCCAAGCTACCGGTGGTCAGGGCTCCTGAGAAAGGAATCTCCTAACAATACGAGCCGTGTCCAGGAGTACTGCTTTCTGGATCAAGCCCTTGATCCAACTGCCTAACGAGAGCCTCCTGAGATGTTGGTCGAGGCTCTTGGCAATTAAGCCATTGGCCGTCACGACTATCGGCACAATGACTGCTATATCCACCTCCCACATGTCGACAACCTCGCGAGCCAGATCAAGATACTTTGTTTTTTTATCTCTCTCAGCCTTCACGAGGTTCTCGTCATGAGGGACAGCTATATCAACAATCATTGTGCGACGCTCTTGTCGATCTATCACCACTATGTCAGGCTTATTGGCAACAATAGTCCTGTCAGTGATGATAGATCGATCCCAATATAACGTGATATTGCCATTTTCGAGAACTGGGTCGGGCTCATACCTATAATATGGTACTTCAGATTCCACAAGATTGTATTTAAGAGCAAGTTGCTGGTGGATAATCCTGGCTACAAGGTTGTGTCTATGCAAATAGTCTCCGTTAGCTAGACGAGAACAACCAAAAATAATGTGTCGTATTGATTCTCCGGGCCGGTGGCATGCCCGACAGATGTCAACCGTACCGTCCTTCACAATATATTTCCGGTAGTTATTCGTCATAATAACTTCGTCCATAATCGCACAGACAAAACCTTCGGTTTCCCCGAAGAAGTCACCAAAGCGCAGCCAGGATACGGACGCTAAGAGATCTACATCGGGCCCATGTAGGACCCGGTAAAAGCGCCCGTGAAGCTCCTTGCTCTGCCATACTTCCCTGCGGTCATTAGTATCCAGTACTGTAGGTTTGCGCCAGTTCTCTTTTGCCAAGGAGAGCGGGGTGAGGCCCTTGTCCACAGCGACCACATCTCGATGCATACCCACGTCAGCTTTGAGGAAGTACTCCCTAAGGCTGCATACCTCGCGGTTGTGTAGGGTCTTAGCATTTAAGAACCCACGACCTCCACACTTCCGCGGGATATACAGCCTCATCACCGATGATCGTGGGTGATGCATCCGATTTGCGGTCAGCAGTGTGCGGACCCTCCTATCCAGGGCGTCAAGTTCCGTCTGAGTCCATTTGAGTATGCCGAAAGAGTACATCAATACCGGCATGACCCAACCGTTGAAGGCGCGCACCTTGTTCCCGCCTGATAAAAGACTATTCAGTACTTTATTCAGGCGGCCAAAGAAGCGCTCCCTCAACGACTGTTTCACTTCAGCAGTACTGATGCCTAACGCTTCCGACATACCCAAATACTTGTAGGTTTCGGTTGAGCAGAGGGATCTAAGGTGTACGGAATCCGAGAGTTGAGTTCCCACGGATTCCATAATCTCCCCTCGCTTTACATGCATGACTGCACATTTGTCCACACCAAATTCCATCCTGATGGCGCTACTGAAGGCTTCTGTTACCTTCAGTAGCTTCATCAGTTGCAAGTTGTTGGGGGCAAAGAGTTTCAGATCATCCATGTAAAGGAGGTGTGATATGACCTGACCACCTCTTCTCAACAGGTAGCCTTGGCCCGAACCCTCCAGTAGAGTACTGAGAGGGTTTAGGGCCAGACAAAACCACAGTGGACTCAGACTGTCGCCCTGAAATATGCCACGCTCGATCCTTATCGGTTCGCTGTTCTCCCGGATTTGTCGACATCCTGGATAGTGAAGAACCGTCCTCCACTGCCCCATACACGACATCAGGAAGGTGCGCAAAGTTGCATCCACTTTGTACAGCTCCAGCACCCTCATGAGCCATGTATGTGGCACCGAGTCATAGGCCTTCTTATAATCTATCCAACATGTCGACAGATCTTTTCGAGAATGACGAACCTGTTGGCTAATGGCAACATCAATGAGGAGCAGCTCCTTAGTACCACGAGACCCGTTCCTACATCCATTCTGAGAGGCAGACATGATAAAATTTGTGTCAATATGATTGTTAATTTTGGCTCTCAGGATGGATGTAAAAACTTTATAGACCGTCGGTAAACACGTGATCGGCCTATAATTTTTGGGTTCCGCAGTACTACCTGATTTATGGAGCAGGTGGGTTACTCCTGTCGTAAGGAACTGTGGCAGCGACCCTGACTCTAGGGCAGACTGGAACTGAGCTGCCAAGCGAGCGTGCGATCTTTGAAACCATTTTATCCAAAAATTGTGCAGACCGTCCGGCCCTGGAGATTTCCAGTTAGGCAACGGACGGACTGCACGAGCTACATCTTGGGGGCTGATGGTAATAGCCCCCATTTCTGGTATAAGATCGCACGCGCGCTCGACCTCTCGAGTCCAATCACCCTCGGTGTGCCTGACCGGCACCGACCAGATGCCGCGCCAGAATGAGCTCATGGCGTCGTCATCAGGTAGGTGCGTATCGGACACACCTTGGTCCGGTCGCTCCCAAGCCCTATAAACCCACCTTTCGTTGCATTCGAATGTGCGATTCTGAGTGTACCGCTCCACTCGCCGCTTGTACCGACGAATACGGTTTGCCCATGCATAGATCTTCTGCTTCAGGAAGTCGACACGCTCTGTGACGCGGGTCAGATAATCTCGGGAACTTATATCAGTCCCCGAGAATGCCCGCCTCACAAAGCGCATCACCCTAGGGCGAGTGTTGCCCTCCCTGAAGCAGATAAGCTTGCCAATGAGTGCTCTAGCCTCACCGATACGACGCTCGATCCTGCACTGCCAAGCTGGTACAGCTGGTCGTGCAGCTCTGTCACTGTTGGGGAACTTGACGTGAGCTACACGACATGCCGCTGCAGCCGCGCAGTACAAGATTGAGTGGGTATCAGCAAGGTCTTTGCTGCTATCAAAAAAATTTGATAGCTGCGAATCTAGAGCACACACCAGCGCCTTATTTTTCTTATGCATGGGCAAACGAGGTAGACGAGGTCTAAGCCCAGGCGGTGTGGAGCGGTGCTCTCGGAATGCATCCTCCAAAGCGCTCCTCAATCGTTCGTTACACTGGGTACACACGGATATAGCCACGTCATCATCATCTTCACCAACGTGGTCAGGTCGCGGTGGTGCATTAGGTTGCAGTTGCACCGCGGCCGGTGGCGAAGCAGGTGAGACACGGCTACTCCGTGATTCGAGGCGTAGTCTATCAAGTGTGGCATCATCCAGCATACGGTTTATTATTATTATTATCTTGGACGCGTCTGTAAGGGTTTTATAATACAATTGAATAAATAAATAGAAAAATATTTCGCATTTGTTGTGTGCCTATCAGTTTCCGCTGATTAAACGTATTTTCTTTCCTTGTCCCCCTTAGCGGTATGGACGCGTTCGGGCGCGTGTGGGACCTGCGCACGGGGCGCTGCGTCATGTTCCTGGAGGGGCACCTGGGCGCCGTGCTGGGCGCCGACTGGGCGCCCGCCGGACACCAGCTCGCCACCGCCGCCGCCGACCACCAGGTAACACATACACCAGCTCGCGTGGGGCCCTGCGTCATGTTCCTGGAGGGGCACCTGGGCGCCGTGCTGGGCGCCGACTGGGCGCCCGCCGGACACCAGCTCGCCACCGCCGCCGCCGACCACCAGGTAACACATACACCAGCTCGCGTGGGGCCCTGCGTCATGTTCCTGGAGGGGCACCTGGGCGCCGTGCTGGGCGCCGACTGGGCGCCCGCCGGACACCAGCTCGCCACCGCCGCCGCCGACCACCAGGTAACACATACACCAGCTCGCGTGGGGCCCTGCGTCATGTTCCTGGAGGGGCACCTGGGCGCCGTGCTGGGCGCCGACTGGGCGCCCGCCGGACACCAGCTCGCCACCGCCGCCGCCGACCACCAGGTAACACATACACCAGCTCGCGTGGGGCCCTGCGTCATGTTCCTGGAGGGGCACCTGGGCGCCGTGCTGGGCGCCGACTGGGCGCCCGCCGGACACCAGCTCGCCACCGCCGCCGCCGACCACCAGGTAACACATACACCAGCTCGCGTGGGGCCCTGCGTCATGTTCCTGGAGGGGCACCTGGGCGCCGTGCTGGGCGCCGACTGGGCGCCCGCCGGACACCAGCTCGCCACCGCCGCCGCCGACCACCAGGTAACACATACACCAGCTCGCGTGGGGCCCTGCGTCATGTTCCTGGAGGGGCACCTGGGCGCCGTGCTGGGCGCCGACTGGGCGCCCGCCGGACACCAGCTCGCCACCGCCGCCGCCGACCACCAGGTAACACATACACCAGCTCGCGTGGGGCCCTGCGTCATGTTCCTGGAGGGGCACCTGGGCGCCGTGCTGGGCTCATTGCCATTTCAGCCGAAGACGTCTACCGCTGACTAAGTGTCGCCACTATGACCGGTCCTGCACGTCTCGCAGCCACCTACCCGCGACCCTCACCAGGTCACCGGTCCACCTAGCACTTCCAACGCTGCGTCTTCCGGTACGCGGTCGCCACTCCAGCCCTTTCTGCCCCTCGACCATCTGTTCTGCGAGCAATGTGCTCAGCCCACTGCCTCTTAAGTTTGGAAGTGTCAATGACATCATATACCGTCGCGCGTCGTGGAAAAGAAAAAGTGCTATTCTCTCTCCAATTCGACTTAAAGACGCCATAGCCCCAGCTCATCTTTGCGGCTAGAATGATGAGTTAGATGGTAAACGATGACGTGGTCGGCTATGTAGCACGCTTTTTCCCAGCTATATTGAAGTCGGCTTCCAGTCTACCCGGATGCAGCTGAATACCAATACGTTACATGGAGCGACTGCCTATCTGACCTCCACAACCCAGTTACTGTATAACACGGTACTCTTTTATTTATTCAATGTCTTTGTTTCAGACTAAGATATGGGACCTGAGAAGACGTTCAGCTTTATACACGATACCTTCACATACACACCTTTTAAGTGGTAAATTTTGAATTTACTTTAAAATAGTGTTCATTATGAAAAAAATCGTATCTGGTGTAATTTATTCCACGATTGACAGACGGGACCAACGGCTTAACGTGCTTTCCGTGGCACGGAGGAGTCTCGGTATGTAAAGATAGTCACCCATCCATGGACCAACCCCGGCAAGCGTAGCTTAACCTGATGGATCGATCTGTGCGGCTGTTATTACTTTAGCCACGAGCTCCTCCTGGAATCATCCCTGTTTTATTATTTTTTACATGTAAATGTGTTAAAAAACGTCGTTTGATACACGTGGGCAATTGTAATTGCCTCGGCTGCAATGACGCGACACTTTTCTTTTTTTTTTTTGAGTGTCGGAAATCATCCAATGACTTCTCCCGCTCTGGGTGGAGCGGGAGGGCGTGTCAGACTCTTACTGACTAAAACCCACCCCTGTTCCTTCCCTGCCTGAGTGCCCATCCGCGCCCCAATGAGCCGACACTGCGTCGTGTTGCAGACGTGCGCTACCAGAAGAGCCACGGGCACTTCCTGCTGACGTCGTCGTACGACAAGAGCGCCAAGCTGTGGTCCAGCCCCGCCTGGCACCCGCTGCGGACGCTCTCCGGACATGACAACAAGGTACTAGCTTTAACAATTGTGTAACTGTTTTGGTGTACAATAAAGTTTTATTCTATTCTATTCTATATATCTGTCGCAGCCATCTGGTTGACTTCGCCATTCAATTGGACGCCTAGGCCAACTGAAGGACAACCAGCCAAGTTCTTGAACGCAACGTTTAACCAGATGGCTGGATGTCGTCTAGTCACTTAGTTAAATTGGATATTGATGAGTTTGTGGTACCACTGATCGTGATTATGTATGTACTAAAGGCAATGTTAGGATGCAAGATCGAGCGTAGCGAGCTTGGGACATGGGGACCCTGACTCGTGGTTATTTTTTTTTAAACCATTAAGCCTTGAACTTGCGCGTCACCGTCACTGGCCATCGTAGCGCTCGTAGCGGATTGTTTTTTTTTTAATGAATTTAGATCTTATGGATCTTTCTACGGTGTTTTATAAAGAGAGCCCAAATTTTGGTTATTTTTGCGATTGAGCTTACCGTTTTCAATATATTTAATAATTAATTAATAATAATAATTATTAATAATAATTTATTTCATCCACATCATTCATTTCACATTCATTTCATTTTCATTTTTTTCAACTTATTTTTTATTTTATTTATATATTTATGATTTTATATCTTAATAACCCCTCTCTCTCCCTTAATAACCCCCATTGGGCTGACTTTCAACACGCCGGGTTGTTAAACGTTGAGTGATTCTAGTTGAATTTACTATCGGCCTAGCCATTTAATTGAATGCCGGCGTTTAATGAACAGTCTAGGCTTCCAATTGAATTGTGAATTCAACCAGATGGCTGCGACATATATGTATATTTAATATACTGGACAGCAAATAAACCGAGCCACCCGCTATCTAGGCACTCTAATTCGATTTTCTCAAAAACTAAAAAACCTACAATTATCAAAGTTGTACCTACAGAAAGTCCGTTTCATGGTGATTAAAATGAAAGGAAACTCATTGGGTTTAATCAATATTTCAGTGTTTATTAAGGATTTTACAAAGAAGAGTCGTTTTCCGTGACAATCGTTAGTAATGATAAAGTGAAAAAAAAAATTAAGCCAAAAACAAAGATAAAATCAAAAAAAAGTTTTTGATCAATATTCCGTATTCCCTCCCCTTGCTCGGATAACTGCCAGCATCCTTGTATTCATCGACCTTACGAGCCTGACGACAAAATCTTGAGGAATTGTATTCCACTCCTCTTCAATTGCGATTCGCAGCTCTGGAAGCCTTGTTGGAGCAGGTACCCGGGCTCGAACCCGACGTTTCAGCTCATCCCATAAGTGTTCTATCGGATTCAAGTCCGGGCTTCGAGCTGGCCAGTCCATCGTACGAATGCTGACGTCGCGTATACACTGGGTCACCACATGAGCAACATGAGGCCGTGCATTATCATGCATCAATTGCATATCCTGTCCGATATATCCTGCGTAAGGTACCACATGGTCTGCGAGGATTTCAGTAATGTAGCGATGAGAAGTCAGTCCACGTGTACGGCCCGTCGGTTCGATGAAAACTAACGCTGTATGAGATGTTAACGAGATGCCGCCCCAGACCATTACATATCCTCCTCCATAAGCAACAGTTTCCTCGATGCAACACTGAGAATAACGTTCTCCAGGGCGACGATATACTCTCTGACGTCGATCACTTCCATGTAGACTCACCCTGGTCTCATCAGTGAAGAGTACATTACTCCACTGCTCTAATGTCCAATCCCTATGCTCTCGAGCAAATTCAAGTCGTGCTCGACGGTGTGCCACCGTTAATGCTGGGCCTGTTGCAGCTCTTTTTGGGGTCAGGTTCCGTTCAGCAAGTCTCCTTCTGACGGTATCTGAACTTATGACCACTTGGCGTTCGTCACGCAGACTTTGTTGGACTTGAACTGCGTTGAGGTGGCGATTTCGCAGAACAGTAAGGTGGATATAACGATCATCTGCTGCTGATGTAGCCCTAGGTCTGCCCGTACCTGGACGGCGATCGAATGCTCCAGTCTCTAGGTATCGTCTGTAAACTCGTTGCACCGAAGATCTGCTGATTCGAAGCCTTCGAGCGACTTCACGTTGCGCAATGCCTGCTTGAAGTAATGCTACAGCTTGAGCTGCTTCCTGAGGGGTTGTATCCATTATTAATCGAAAAAAGTAGCAAAAACACACGCGTCTGAGCAAACGATGGACAAAAACTAAAGAAATGATAAGAAATATCCGACTACCCTCATTGTAGAGAAAAAGAACGCTAATTTCAAACTCTGGTGAAAACAGAGCAAATCGTTAGCATTGTGTTTGTTGCTTGATTACAATGTGAGTTGACGGTACTTTCGAATTAATTTGTAGTCATTTTAATCACCATGAAACGCACTTTTTGTAGGTATAACTTTGATAGTTGTAAGTTTTATACTTTTTGAGAAAATCGAATCAGAGTTCCTAGGTAGCGGGTGGCTCGGTTTATTTGCTGACCAGTGTATTATAAAGCTGAAGAGTTTGTTTGGTTGAACGCGCTAATCTCAGGATACTGGATCGAAATAAAAAAATATTTTCGTGTTGAATAGTCCATTTATCGAGGAAGGCTATATAACATCACGCTGCGACCAATAGGAGCGGAGCATCAATGAAAAATGAGGCAAAAACGGGCAAAAATATTCCTATTGAGAGCTTCCGTTGCGTGCGCTGCATAAACGAGACGCAAAATTATGTATAACGGAATTGGTCCACTTTTTAAAAGTTCTAAAATATAAAATACAGCATGTAACAAAAACCCTGTCCGATCCAATAAAGGCATAGCCTGGTTTAACATACGTACTAGAAAAAGTTGTAAAAACAATGTAACTCTTTTTTATAAAATATGCGAAATTTAACACTAAATATGGCAAATTTTCATAAGTTGACAAATTTCCACCGGCCGGCGAAATCTTTTCGTTTTTATCTATTTTTATTTCAAACGATACCGCCCTGCACTAGCCACGCTGTAGGCACTCTGTCTCGCTCAGGCGGCTTGTTTGACACGAAACAGTAGGTGAACTTTGTCGAGCTCTCAGTGTTGCTTTTGATAAGTTTTTTTTTTCAATTAATTAGTTTCATTGGGGAAAAATAATTATCTCGTATCCATAAAATGATTACGTATATGTGTACGCAGTACGATACCAAGTAATACCCTGCCCCCCTGCAGGGGCTGCTTCCCTGTGTGTAATACCCTTCAGGATCGGACAGGGTTTTTGTTACATGCTGTATATTTTTCTTAACTTTAAACAATTTTTAGGGTGTAGGGTTAATGCGGGGTTGTGGCTCGCTACTAATATAGTTATCAGCTGTAGGTGGATGTCACATTTCTTTGAAGTTTTAAGTTCTATGTTAAAGTAATGTGTATTGTTACAGGTGATGAGCGCAGACATATCGTACGACAGCAAGTACATCGCGACCAGCTCCTACGACAGGACCTTCAAACTGTGGGCGCCCGACCTCGCCTAGACGGACGCTGTGTGTTCGGGGGCGTCCATTCATTACGCGAGGCGTTTAGGGGGGAGGGGGTCGCGCCGAACCTCACCCAATCTCACGTGGAAGAGAGGTCTTGGCAAATATCACGAAATTTTATTTTCAGCAAGAAACAGTGTAAAATAGCGGGAAAACTGGGTTAAATTCAGTCTAATAAAATATGGCTACGCAATCAAGCACTGATTAATTAATTTACATAAATAATACGCACTTTGGAAAATCTCACGTGAGATTGGGGTAGGGAGGAGGGATCGAGCAAAATCTCACGACATCTCACCAAGTGGCGGGGGTCAAAATTGTCAAAATCGCCTCACGTAATTAATGGATGCCCCCTTAGACTCTAAACAATGTAAGGAATAAGAATAAACTCATTCAGAAAGGTTTCAGTGGTTTCATTTGGACAATGATATTGACTGATGACGATGTACCCACCATATTTGATGCAATAAATAAATTGAAATTGAAATTGATGACATTCGGAAAAACTCAAAAATAGCTGGTTTTTCTATTTAGTTTGAACCTGCAAACAAGATATCTGTTTTTGACTATATTTCTGAGAACTTTATGATTTCCGAAACACGTTTAAAAATAAAATACTCGATAGAAATTATCGTCAAACTTACCTTTAACTTTGACTTTGAATTTTTTGACGTGACAACGTCTTATAAATTGGTTTGCCGGGTGACACTTCAAGAAACTGCGTTACGCTCCGCTCACGTTATGCGCTCACAATGAGAGCGAGTGAGAGGCACGCGTCCCTTCCACTCGGGCATGGTTAGCCCGCCTAAGAGCGAGAGAGACAGACATAAAAAGTGAAAGGCACGCGTCCCTTCCACTCGAGCACAGTTAGCCCGCCTAAGAGCGAGAGAGAGAGAGTGAGAGAGATAGGCATACACACCGGTTCATGTCTTGCGCTTCTATTTCGCTTAGGCGCCTGCATACAAGTTTACACGTTGCCAGTAAATTGTAAAACGATTGTGTAGTGATAATGTGAAGGTAGTTTCGTCCATCGCAACAATTCAAACAGCAAAGGTAAATAATTTCAGACTGATAATATAACATGATGAAATAAATGACTAAGACATAAGTGAATAGGTTATGTTGTAGTAATCACAATGTTGTGGTAGTTTTCAATCAAAAAAGTAGTATAAATCGTTTCTCAACCAATAATAATTTGTTTAACTTGAAAAAATGAGCGCGACTTGCTATGTAAAAAATTAAAATAACAATGTTTAACCTCCAACCTGTCAAATCGAAACTTTCAAACATTCAAACCGAGACGACTAATCACTGGACGTGACAACGTCTTATAAATTGGTTTGCCGGGTGACACTTCAAGAAACTGCGTGAGTTATTGTATGTATATTTGTATATAAATACGTATGTATGTGTAAAGGTAAAAATAAAATTTTGTTAATATGAAATTCAGTGCGAGATTCTTTGTATAAATTAATGTTTTAAATATAATTCTTTGTATAAATAAATGTTTTAAATTGTTACTATTATTTCATCCTTCTTCCTACTATACGAATGAATATTCACATTAAAATTATTTTACCACTCAAAGTCGTTGTCACGTAAAACTTTCGCCCGTATACCGACTTTACAGGCAACCAATTTTTTTCCCCTTATTATGTCATGTGTTCTACGGCCAAAGAAAAGATGGATGAATTGTGCGAGGAGTGATATGAAAGAAAAACATATATACGGTCGAATTGAGAACCTCATCCTTTTTTTTCGTCGGTTAAAAAGGGAGTCAGTGATAGCGTGACGGCTGACAGGACAGAATGGAAGAAAAAAACGTATTGCGCCAACCCCAAGTAACATGGGATAAGGGCAGGAAGATGAAGATTATAAAATGAGGGTGAAAAATACTTAACGACCTATTCTTATACCTACCAATATACAAAAAGTTTCATTAAAATCGGTCCAGCCGTTTCGGAGGGATGCAACCACAAACACCGTGACACCAGATTTTTATATTGGTTGTAAAGAGACGGTTTCCGAAGCCGAAAGCCACATATTCTACCCATTATTTGGATAATTTTTTTCCACTAGACCATACCTGGGAATCCACTGGTTCTGGAGATATTGAAGGTCAAAGTCGCAATTTTTGAAGTGAAAACTTCTTTAGGCGCGTTGGGCATTTTTGTTCGTTTTCACTTCTGTCGGCACTCTTGGAGTCCCACTCTTTTTTTACAATAATTAATTCCAAGTGTTATTTCAAATTTTTTGTTCAAACAAACGTTACCTGAATTTTCGATTATTTTTCGAAATTACGTATTTCTATTTACAAAAACGCAATGAATATCAAACGTATCCGACAAGTACCTAAAAATAAAAGTCGTTTCCCAAAATTATTTTTTGCGCAAAGCTACTTTATTAGATGTACAGTATGCGTAGTTGACGGCTATGTGATGTCTTTTTACAGCCTGTGGAGTAGTAGAGTAGTAGGATATGTGCCCGACCCAGTTCTCGAAAATGGCAATATCATGTTATATTGGGATCGATCTATCATCACTGACAGGACTATTGTTGCCAATAAGCCTGACATAGTGGTGATAGATCGACTAGAGCGTCGCACAATGATTGTTGATATATCTGTCCCTCATGACGAGAACCTCGTGAACGCTGAGAAAGATAAACAAACAAAGTATCTTGATCTGGCTCGCGAGGTTGTCGACATGTGGGAGGTGGATACAGCAGTCATTGTGTCGATAGTCGTGACGGCCAATGGTTTAATAGCCAAGAGCCTCGCACGAACACCTAAGGAGGCTCTCGTTGGGCAGCTGGATCAAGGGCTTGATCCAGAAAGCAGTACTCCTGGACACGGCGCGCATAGTTAGGAGGTTCCTCTCTCAGGAGCCCTGACCACCGGTAGCTTGGACCCTATCCCGATACCGATGGGATACTATTTTTTATATTTTTAACCGAATTCATATATGTTCAATCAATCTGCCCGCGCCTTTTCCCAACTATCTTGGGGTCGGCTTTCAGTCTAACCGGATGCAGCTGAATACCAGTATTTTACATGGAGCGACTGCCTATCTGACCTCCACAACCAGTAACTGGGTAATACGATACCCCTTGGTAAGACTGGTTGTCAGACTTTCGGGCTTCTGACGACCCGTAACGACTGTCAAAGATCCACGATTGACAGCCGGGACCAACGGCTTAATGTACTTTCCGAGGCACGGAGGAATCTCGGTATGTAAAGATGGTCACCCATCCATGGACCAACCCCGGCAAGCGTAGCTTAACCTGATGGATCGACCCGTGCGGCTTTTATTACTTTAGCCACGAGCTCTTCTATATATTTTTATATTTAAAAATGTAAATTATTTGTAAACTACGAGTACTTTGAAATAAATGGAATAATAATCTTCCAGACCGAATTTCGATAGATCACAAATAAACGCGTAGTGTGAACGGGCTATTTAAACATCTCTCTTTCGCTCTGTGGTCGGTACCTCATGTCTGAGGATCGTGGCCAGCATAAGGGTTACATCTAGAGTGAATGATGTGCCTCCATCGATTTCTGTCCAGCGCGTCTTTTACGACCGTATAGAATTTGGAGAAGGACGAGTATTTACATTTGTTCCGTACCTCCGCCGGCCTCGCGTTCTGTTGCCTTCGGTGTTCCCAACCACAATCAGCTTCTCCAGATTTTCGTCACCTCTGCGCATGTGGCCGAAATATGAAATATGCAGGCATATGGTGGACAAGCGAGTCTTTATTCGGAGCTGGGTCAGGATCGATGTGTTAGTGCGTTTTACAGTCCACGGTATTGCAGAGCCTATAGGGCTCCGGGGGCGTTATCGAAGCTTTGGGGAGCTGTCTCACTCGCTGGCACGCGAGAGTGTTGTGTAAGCAAGTTTAACTCTTAACGTGTGTAGTGTGAGGAGTAAAAACTAGGAGGGCACGGCACCCAACACCATATTAATAAAAATAGAAATCTATAGGTACTTATAATATTATAGGCTAAGCTGAAGAGTTTGTTTGTTTGCTTGAACCCGCTAATCTCAGGAACTACTGGATCGAATTGAAAAATTATTTTTGTGTTGAATAGTCCATTTATCGAGGCAGGCTATAGGCTATATAACATCATGCTACGACCAAAAGGAGCGGAGCAACAATGAAAAATGTGACAAAAAAGGGAAAAAAATATTCCTTTTCAGCGCTTCAGTTGCGTGCGCTGCGTAAACGGTTAAAATTACGCAAAAAAAATACAGTATGGATTCGACATATGGTCAATAAATGAAATCACGAGTTATACTCGTCCACAGAAGTATAACAAAATTTATTATTAAATTAAAATTCAAAAAATTAAGAAACTTAAATTTTCAAACAAAATAAATATCAAATAAATTCAGTAAAAGTCAAACACTCTGTTTAGAGAACGTGGGTACAATACCTACTTACCTAGAGTACAGAATGGCAACAGCTCAAATGCAGACGAGACGGCACCGGCGCGGCGTGGCGCGGCGCGGTGCGGTGCGGCGTTTTTATTGTAATTTCACAATAGTATTTATAAATTATTTACTAAGTTTATTTGTACTACTACTTAGGTATTTCTTTTGTGATAAATGATAACTGAACTGACCGAAATAAACTAAATCATAGCAAAAAACCGTCTTAAATTCTTAAATGTTCAAAATGTCCACCACGTTTTACAATACACAAGTTACATCGCCGACCAATGTTTTCCCGCACCCTGCTCAATAGATTTCGATCTGGATCCGAGGCCATGGCTTTTAATTTGTCAAACGCGGCAACAATACGACTGCGTAGTTCATCTTCGCTTTCGGAGGCTTGCGAGTAAACTTCATTTTTAATAAATCCCCATAAAAAGAAGTCGAGAGGAGTGAGGTCGGGTGACCGCGCTGGCCACCTGTGGGGGCCGTACCGCCCAATCCATTGTTCGCCGAACATGGTGTTAAGCTGCTCTCTTGCGCGGAGAACAGAGTGTGGAGGAGCCCCGTCTAACTGGAACCATACCCGAGAGTTCGCTGCCAAGGTTAATTCGTCTAAATAATCGGATATTGGGCCTCTTAGAAGGTCTAGGAACTTCTGCGCATTCAGGTTTCCATCGATAAAAATTGGGCCAATTATTTGATTTCCGTGAATGCCCGCCCAAACATTAACACTAAAGCGGTATTGATGAGCTGATTCCCTAAATAAGTGAGGATTGGTGTGGCTCCAGTGACGCAAGATTTGTCGGTTCCACATGCCGTTTCGAGTAAACGTGCTTTCATCTGTCCAAAACACATTTGACAAGAAATCTTGGTCTTGGGCAATTTTTTCTAATACCCATTGGCAGTAAAACTCTCTAATCGGCTTATCACGGGGCAGCAGCGACTGCACCTTTGGCAGTTTAAAAGGACGTAGTTTGTCTCTTTTCAATACTTTATGTACTGTTCTATGGGCCACTCTAAACATACGCCCAGCTGGTCTCAGGCTGCAGGTTGGGTTGCGATCGAAGTGGTCTAAGATTCTTCGTTCCAAAGACGAAGTAACGTGACGCGGGGCAACTCCTTCATTTGTGTTGGGCACAATGTTTTGATTTTCCCTCACTCTCTGGACAGCTCTGATGATGGTCCGAACACTAGTAGGGCAGGCGCGACTTGCGCTGTATCTCTCACGATAAGTACGCAGAGTTAATGCCGCGTTTTGGAGGCATTCGCCATAAAGTAAAATCATGTCAGTATACTCTGCAGCACTATAAAAACGCTGTTGTCGCGGCATAATACTGTTTAAAAAACAAGCAACACACAAAAGTTAATTAGCTAGTGTCTATTTCACCATAGAAAAATAAATAAGCACAAATTAAATTAAAAACACGATTTACACATACACACACGTAGGTACTTAGTATCTATTTCACTGCAATAAAAAGAAAAACTCTTAAAACCTTAAAATACACGACAACACGCGTAAACTAAGTAGGTATCAAATCTGCGAAAGGCGCACGCACGCACCATCCCGGAAGGCAAACAGCGTACTGAGTACTGAGAAAGGTAAACTAACTAGTAACTACTTCCGAAAAAATAAGTAAGTAATAAATAGGGTCGACAGCGCAGTTATCGACTTATCGTTTATCGATACTTTTCTACATTAACTTACCTAAAAAAGACAAAATACTTAACAAGATTTTTTTTTCTACTTATAATATTTTATTATTACGAATATTATTAACAAATTATTTACAGGATAAATTTATTAAAAAATGAAATAAATTTTCAGTTTGCTTTATTCGAACAAAACCGTTTAGTGAGAAACTTCCTGACTAGCAAACAACAATTGCTACTGTACCTACTCGTACGTATTTTTAATAGGATGCTTCATATCCGTGTACAACCAGTGTTAGTTAATTGCTATTATTTACTTCTACCTTAATTTATCTCTAAATCTACTTGATTATAATTTTTAATTAGAACACATTTAAGATCTGTTATTATAATAATTAACACATTATGTCCACTCCCTAGTATTTAAAGCGAAACACTTTTTTGCAAACATCTTCAAAACGTAATGTGAATCAGCTGACTGTAGATAAAAAGGTGTCCTTCCCTACACAAGGCGCGCGCGCAACGCCCGTCCGCTACCCCTTTGCCTTTGCCGATGTGCCGCGGCGCCGCCGCGCCGCCCGCCACCGCAATGCTTTTGAGATCGCCGCGCGCAGACGTGTGGGCGCCGTTTCGTGAGCCGACAAAAGATACCGCTACCGATGTACACCCGCGAGAAATATTGGCGCACATCAGTGGTAGGTTAGTAAACAAAATTTCGGCCGTGACAAGTTCACAAGTCAAGGACGTATTAACTTTTACAAAAGAAAGTAAGTACTCCAGTCTGGGAGAAGGGCTTAATGCCTGTAATCCACCACGTGAACCTTAGTAAAAGACTGACAGATTGTCAGACTTTTACTAACACCCTAGAGAAGGAGAAGTCATAAAAAACCTACATGTAACATCTACTAAATTAGTGCGAATTAGTAGATGTCACATGTAGGTTTTGTTTTGAGGTGGGAAATCATCTAATGACTTCTCCCGCTCAAGGGTGTTAGTAAAAGTCTGAAAGATTGTCAGACTTTTACTAAATAAAATCGAACCCGTGTTCCCTTCCTTGCCCTTATCGTTCCAGGGCCACGGGCTTCCTTTTCGGAAATTTATCCATGGCCGTAGAGGGCATCGACCCATCTGCTGGGCCCCTTCGGTGTGCAGATTTTCTTTGAGGCGCGCGTGGAACACTACGCACCGTCGACGACGTAAGCTCGGTCGAGCGGACGGCGAGCTACCCATTGCTCGTCGTCCGGAAGCCCAGGCCTACGGTGACCGGAGATCACTCTGCAATTCTCGACGCCCGCGGCGTCTCCTGTCGCAGCCGCTGGGGCGAGTGTGATGAAATACATTACAGAATGAAAGCACTTGCCTGGATTTGAATTCACGACCTTCAACTCATAAAGTGAGATCTTTCTTACTAGGCGCTTTCAATAAAAAAATACGTAAATTGAATTCCTGCCTGCCTTTAGGTGTACCTATTTTACATTTTAGGCAAATAAGTAGAATGTCTAAAAGAGCTTGAGCGATAGATTGCACAGAGTGGCAACGTCGCATTTCAAAGTTCAAGGATTTAAGGAACAAAGTATGTTAGATCATTGACCTAGTGCTGCAATTCTACAGAGTGTTCAAATTTACTGAAAATTAAAACTATTTTTTTTGTTTAAATTACTGGACCGATTTCGTTCATTTTTTGCACATCGTCAGTAAACTCTTAAACAAGCATGTGATTTCATTTATTGCCCATATGTCGAATCCATACTGTATGTATGTCAGAATTGGTTCTGTTCAAACGTGAACAGGCAAAGGTTATACGCGCCAGTAGCAGCATTACAGCATCAGCATCATGAGCGTCATACATTCGTTCCACGTGCCGGCAACACCACACCGTCAGCGCTAAGAAGTGACCTACTGAGATCTTCGCTTCATCGGCTCGATACTATATTGTATCGAGCCGATGAAGTGTGTAAGTGTATGTATTACCATACCTTTATAATAAACTGAACAACATTCTTAATATACAGTATGGATTCGACATATGGGCAATAAATGAAATCACATGCTTGTTTAAGAGTTTACTGACGATGTGCAAAAAATGAACGAAATCGGTCCAGTAGTTTAAACAAAAAAAATAGTTTTAATTTTCAGTAAATTTGAACACTCAGTAGAATTGCAGCACTAGGTCAATGATCTAACATACTTTGTTCCTTAAATCCTTGAACTTTGAAATGCGACGTTGCCACTCTGTGCAATCTATCGCTCAAGCTCTTTTAGGCATTCTACTTATTTGCCTAAAATGTAAAATAGGTACACCTAAAGGCAGGCAGGAATTCAATTTACGTATTTTTTTATTGAAAGCGCCTAGTAAGAAAGATCTCACTTTATGAGTTGAAGGTCGTGAATTCAAATCCAGGCAAGTGCTTTCATTCTGTAATGTATTTCATCACACTCGCCCCAGCGGCTGCGACAGGAGACGCCGCGGGCGTCGAGAATTGCAGAGTGATCTCCGGTCACCGTAGGCCTGGGCTTCCGGACGACGAGCAATGGGTAGCTCGCCGTCCGCTCGACCGAGCTTACGTCGTCGACGGTGCGTAGTGTTCCACGCGCGCCTCAAAGAAAATCTGCACACCGAAGGGGCCCAGCAGATGGGTCGATGCCCTCTACGGCCATGGATAAATTTCCGAAAAGGAAGCCCGTGGCCCTGGAACGATAAGGGCAAGGAAGGGAACACGGGTTCGATTTTATTTAGTAAAAGTCTGACAATCTTTCAGACTTTTACTAACACCCTTGAGCGGGAGAAGTCATTAGATGATTTCCCACCTCAAAACAAAACCTACATGTGACATCTACTAATTCGCACTAATTTAGTAGATGTTACATGTAGGTTTTTTATGACTTCTCCTTCTCTAGGGTGTTAGTAAAAGTCTGACAATCTGTCAGTCTTTTACTAAGGTTCACGTGGTGGATTACAGGCATTAAGCCCTTCTCCCAGACTGGAGTACTTACTTTCTTTTGTAAAAGTTAATACGTCCTTGACTTGTGAACTTGTCACGGCCGAAATTTTGTTTACTAACCTACCACTGATGTGCGCCAATATTTCTCGCGGGTGTACATCGGTAGCGGTATCTTTTGTCGGCTCACGAAACGGCGCCCACACGTCTGCGCGCGGCGATCTCAAAAGCATTGCGGTGGCGGGCGGCGCGGCGGCGCCGCGGCACATCGGCAAAGGCAAAGGGGTAGCGGACGGGCGTTGCGCGCGCGCCTTGTGTAGGGAAGGACACCTTTTTATCTACAGTCAGCTGATTCACATTACGTTTTGAAGATGTTTGCAAAAAAGTGTTTCGCTTTAAATACTAGGGAGTGGACATAATGTGTTAATTATTATAATAACAGATCTTAAATGTGTTCTAATTAAAAATTATAATCAAGTAGATTTAGAGATAAATTAAGGTAGAAGTAAATAATAGCAATTAACTAACACTGGTTGTACACGGATATGAAGCATCCTATTAAAAATACGTACGAGTAGGTACAGTAGCAATTGTTGTTTGCTAGTCAGGAAGTTTCTCACTAAACGGTTTTGTTCGAATAAAGCAAACTGAAAATTTATTTCATTTTTTAATAAATTTATCCTGTAAATAATTTGTTAATAATATTCGTAATAATAAAATATTATAAGTAGAAAAAAAAATCTTGTTAAGTATTTTGTCTTTTTTAGGTAAGTTAATGTAGAAAAGTATCGATAAACGATAAGTCGATAACTGCGCTGTCGACCCTATTTATTACTTACTTATTTTTTCGGAAGTAGTTACTAGTTAGTTTACCTTTCTCAGTACTCAGTACGCTGTTTGCCTTCCGGGATGGTGCGTGCGTGCGCCTTTCGCAGATTTGATACCTACTTAGTTTACGCGTGTTGTCGTGTATTTTAAGGTTTTAAGAGTTTTTCTTTTTATTGCAGTGAAATAGATACTAAGTACCTACGTGTGTGTATGTGTAAATCGTGTTTTTAATTTAATTTGTGCTTATTTATTTTTCTATGGTGAAATAGACACTAGCTAATTAACTTTTGTGTGTTGCTTGTTTTTTAAACAGTATTATGCCGCGACAACAGCGTTTTTATAGTGCTGCAGAGTATACTGACATGATTTTACTTTATGGCGAATGCCTCCAAAACGCGGCATTAACTCTGCGTACTTATCGTGAGAGATACAGCGCAAGTCGCGCCTGCCCTACTAGTGTTCGGACCATCATCAGAGCTGTCCAGAGAGTGAGGGAAAATCAAAACATTGTGCCCAACACAAATGAAGGAGTTGCCCCGCGTCACGTTACTTCGTCTTTGGAACGAAGAATCTTAGACCACTTCGATCGCAACCCAACCTGCAGCCTGAGACCAGCTGGGCGTATGTTTAGAGTGGCCCATAGAACAGTACATAAAGTATTGAAAAGAGACAAACTACGTCCTTTTAAACTGCCAAAGGTGCAGTCGCTGCTGCCCCGTGATAAGCCGATTAGAGAGTTTTACTGCCAATGGGTATTAGAAAAAATTGCCCAAGACCAAGATTTCTTGTCAAATGTGTTTTGGACAGATGAAAGCACGTTTACTCGAAACGGCATGTGGAACCGACAAATCTTGCGTCACTGGAGCCACACCAATCCTCACTTATTTAGGGAATCAGCTCATCAATACCGCTTTAGTGTTAATGTTTGGGCGGGCATTCACGGAAATCAAATAATTGGCCCAATTTTTATCGATGGAAACCTGAATGCGCAGAAGTTCCTAGACCTTCTAAGAGGCCCAATATCCGATTATTTAGACGAATTAACCTTGGCAGCGAACTCTCGGGTATGGTTCCAGTTAGACGGGGCTCCTCCACACTCTGTTCTCCGCGCAAGAGAGCAGCTTAACACCATGTTCGGCGAACAATGGATTGGGCGGTACGGCCCCCACAGGTGGCCAGCGCGGTCACCCGACCTCACTCCTCTCGACTTCTTTTTATGGGGATTTATTAAAAATGAAGTTTACTCGCAAGCCTCCGAAAGCGAAGATGAACTACGCAGTCGTATTGTTGCCGCGTTTGACAAATTAAAAGCCATGGCCTCGGATCCAGATCGAAATCTATTGAGCAGGGTGCGGGAAAACATTGGTCGGCGATGTAACTTGTGTATTGTAAAACGTGGTGGACATTTTGAACATTTAAGAATTTAAGACGGTTTTTTGCTATGATTTAGTTTATTTCGGTCAGTTCAGTTATCATTTATCACAAAAGAAATACCTAAGTAGTAGTACAAATAAACTTAGTAAATAATTTATAAATACTATTGTGAAATTACAATAAAAACGCCGCACCGCACCGCGCCGCGCCACGCCGCGCCGGTGCCGTCTCGTCTGCATTTGAGCTGTTGCCATTCTGTACTCTAGGTAAGTAGGTATTGTACCCACGTTCTCTAAACAGAGTGTTTGACTTTTACTGAATTTATTTGATATTTATTTTGTTTGAAAATTTAAGTTTCTTAATTTTTTGAATTTTAATTTAATAATAAATTTTGTTATACTTCTGTGGACGAGTATAACTCGTGATTTCATTTATTGACCATATGTCGAATCCATACTGTATATCCCCAACGAAATTTAAATGTAAAACCTCGGTCACTAAATATTTGAAAACTCTAGACTACCAGGAAACAGAAAAATTATTAATCCCTCTCAGATAGGGGATCTCTACTTTCTGACAATCCTCTCTGCTGCTTTTGAAAACTATTGTACTTGAACCGCAGTCTTCCTTCAATCATGCTCGCACCGAATAAACTCACTATAAATCATCCTCGCACCACAGTCACTCAAGCAATTTCCTACCCATATACACCTAACCACATTTTGTCCATACACACTCTCCAGCTACTCACACGCGTTCTGATATTTCCACAATAATTTTTTTTTATTTCATTTTTCTGTGTTTTAACTTGATTTCCTGCACTCTTCTTACTATGCAAATGCTATTAGAACAAAAGGGGTGCTAACTAAGGCAGCTTCTTTAAAATGACATTCTCGTCTGCAAATATATTTAGTTGTCTAATGAATTAATAGGTCAGCGACGAACTTTTAGCGTCTAATAAATGGTTTATAAGCGACCATATATTGTAAAACAAGCTACTGTTAATATGACGCAACATGGTGATCATTCTTAAGCAACTAAATTTGTGATATGTCTACTCATTGCCAGCTTCTAATAAGTGTATCAACTTCATCTATAAAATAATATCAACGTAGGTACCTACTCTAATTTCATACAGTCACCTTTATTTTTTAACCGACTTCAAAAAAAGGAGGAGGTTCTCAATTCGACTGTATTTTTTTTTTTTTTTTTATGTGTGTTACCTCGTAACTTCTAACTACGTGAACCGATTTCGAAGATTATTTTTTTATTTGAGCTTTCAAATAAAAAAGTTTGCTTTACATTTGGTCCCATTTTAATTTGGTGAAGATCTGATGAAGGACTTCGGAGATACACAACGGAACTCTTCAATAAATGATAGCAAACCTTCCAGAATTGCTGCAATCGCGTGTCTGTATATTGTTTTCACCACTCCACAACATTACATCACGCTGATGCGCTCTGAAGGGGTATACAGATTTGTACAGTTCACCCTGATACACCGTAATTTCACCAACTACGTTCAAATTCCCTATTTTTGGGGCTATCAATTCGGGCATAACTTTACTATTCATTTAGTTTTAGAATGGGGTAAAACAACTAAAAAGTGAAAAATAAAAAACTTTTTACAAAAAAAATACAACCGACTTCCATATATTACTTACTAAAAAATGCAAAATAACTTTAATTTCGGAAGTCGGTGTCAAATAACGAAGAAACCAAACTAGAAACACCGACTTCCGAAATTAAAGTTATTTTGCATTTTTTAGTATTATTTATGGAAGTCGGTTGTATTTTTTTTGTAAAAAGTTTTTTTATACTTTAGCATAAGTAATTGATGAGTGAATCTACTATATTTGAACATAAAATTTCCTTATTATTGTCATCAAATAATGGTCAATGAAAGCTATAATTTCATGTACCTATTCGCCTATCTATTTATAATGTTACCATATGTAATTGACTATTATACCTACCCAAATGAACATACAAAAAATATTGTTATCATAAACAAACATCTGCATCTCTGTGTTTGTTTGTGTTTGGACACACCTTAGGGAAAATTAAAACCAAACAACTATTTTATTTGTAAATCAGATAATTTTAATGGCAGTAGCATAGGTTTTTATGTTAAGCTCGCTCATTGGTGCAAATGGCCGGTCGCGCCCCTCGCCCTCTGATTCCCAACGAGCGTCAGGTACACTCCCGCGCTTGTGTTGCAAACTTTCACGAAAAAAGAATATGATTTATTAATTTAGTTGTTGAATGAAAACCTTTGATTGCTAATTTTGAGGCTGGAATTTGATTTTATTAGCAGACAGATGTTGAATCTCTAAAATATATAAAGTAGCTCACTTACAACATTAGTCGCTGAGTTATCAAATCAGAAGTAAATATATTTATCGGTAGCTCGGCGTCATATTAATTTACGCTCGTAAATTGACGCTGGTTTTTTGATATTCTGTTGGAATAGTAAAGATGATGAATTAATATAATTGAAGCTGTTCTATTAACTCGTCGCCCACATATAAAAAAAGACGCTAGGTTGCAGGTGCTAAAGAAAACTTTTGTTGCCGCACATACATATAATTTCCCGAACAAAAGTAGGACATAGCAGGCGAATAGCTGCGGGAGGGCCCTGGTGACTTGTAATACAGGTTTCTATAAAGACCTACTTCAAGCACCAGTCTCTCACAAAGTTAATTACATATTCGTGCTCCACTGTAACCCTAGCATTAAGTAACTTGTGTAGAGAAAATAAATAAATGATATATATATATATATACACACTACACACATGTAAATTGGCATCAATGTGTATTGACCACTAAAATTGTATATAATTAAGTTAATTATTGTAATAAATTAGTCATCAAGCTGGAGTCGAGTGTGATTCATCTTCCATAACTCCTCTCACTGTGGCCAAGACACCTTCAGCCATCATCGGTCCTATGAGTCTGTGGGATCGGCAGAGAGAAAAGCATTTCCTGTGTAGGTACATTGCACGATGTACACAAACCCCTATTCCTTCCCAACTTCTGTCTGTTACCGTAGGTCTCCTGGTAACTGACTTCCCGCACGTAAGACCAACGTAACTCACGTTTGGTGTGGTTTGTATGATAGGTAAGGGCGTCAAGGGTGCTAGGTAGTTGCTAAAGGGCTAGGTTTAAAGTCAGTAGGGTCTTAGGTAACTTGTAGGTACCAGGCCCAATTGTTTCAAATTTAGCCACACTACGCGTTAGGAATAACGGCCGTACTACGCTGAAGTCTCGGTCCCGCGCAGTTCCGCTCGGGTAACCTCGCCTTAAAAGTCCTAAAAAAAAGTCCGCGACAGCGTAATGTCTATCTTATAAGGTAGTAAACCTTACTACACTATAATCTTCTTTATGGTAATCAACTTTGTTCTAAAATAATGCATTATTTGCGAAAGTGTTTTTATACCTAAACATGATATTAATCCTTATTCAAATAAATACGTTATTCATCATAAGTTTTTAATTTTGAACAAAATTGTCCTTGGCATCTTTTGATTTCAACGAATACCTATCTTAGGAGATATCATAGTTTTAATCAAGTACCACGCGCACATTCATGCTGTGCAAGGCGGGCGATCATGTGGGGGTGCGCATGCGCTGGGCGGCCGCCGCCAGTAGCTCTGCGAGGTACCATTTTGCACTGTATAGAGAGACTGTATATTGAGGACAATAAATAGGCTATACAGTGCAAAATGGTACCTGTCGGTACTGCGTGCTGTTATAAAGTCTATAACCTTCCTAGAGGTTATAGACTTTATAACATCACGCTATGACACAGTAACCATAAATGCGGGTGAAACCGCGGTAGTATATTATACGTGCCCATTGGGACGGGCCTAGCTAAACTGAAGCTTAACAAAAAACATCGATCTACTCGAACTATTCTAATCTTTTTAATTCTCTATCGAAGTATCGAACATACCACCCAGCAGCGCCCGGTTCCCACATGCCGTCTGTGGACGGTGTCTCACGCGCTACAGCATTCGTCTCCAGCACCACATCTCGAATGCGTCTTTTGCCTTTCCCGTGCCAAGCCACGTTTCCACTCCATACAGGACGATACGGATACCAGGCCTCGTATCAGTCTGATTTTAAACACCTAAATACATTCAAACTGCAACAATGCGGTGCTTCAGCGAAAATTCTTATGTTGATGTTTAAACCGCATTAATTCCCTACAATTACCCCTTCCAATTCAAGCGCGAGCAAGTTGGGTGAGATGAGATTTATACCGACTTAACTTGTAACGCAAGTTTGGTGATCTGAGTACATATGCATATCTTTCCCTCGGGAGCATGTACGAGCCAATAATGCTCGTACAGCAAAAGTACGTTTACTCGTACCTTATTAAATAATTACTCAATTCAGTCGTAACGAAAACTCCGTCCCGCGCTCATGTGCGGCTCGATCAATAATAATATAACATTAAGTGCGGCTCAGATTACTAAACTAAACAAACATAACTTTTCACCGTTTCCCTAAATAAACTATTAAACTTAACAGTGGTTTGGTGTGAACTAACAACTACCTACAACAACTACCGGGGTGTCCGTCAACGACGAGAAAAACCCCAACAGTATGCTTCGTAGATAATGCAGTTGGCACAGTGGTTGAGCAATTCGCTGCTGTGCTGCATCTCGCGGGTTCGATTTCCGCACGGATATTTGTGTGGCCTACAGATAGTTGTTCCGGGTCTGGGTGTCGTGTATGTGAGTTAACATGTTTGTGAACGCACCCACGATACAGGAGTAATTCCTAGAGTGGGCCAATATTTAATAAAAAATGTAGCGTTTGAAAATACGAGTAGTGTTAAGTATTACTTTATCCTCTTTTTTGACAAACTACAATAAAAGAGTGTCCATGGATGAATATATCAAATTTTATATAAACTAATTTTGAGTCGGCGCCAAATAATAAAAATTATTAATTACCTACATCTAGCCTTCTTCATTTCTACGTACCTACACATAAAATTTAGATATTTAGTAATCAGATTGTTGTTTGGCGCCGACTCAAAATTAGTTTAGTTAAAATTTGATATTTTATGTAGGTAAATAAGCTCAATACTCAAGACTTAAAAGGTTTATTTATTTTTTGCTTTTTAGTTCTTTTTCGTCGGTTGAATTTTTTGTTAAAAAGTTTTTTGAAATAAATGGTTTGAGTTTGACTCACCAGAAACATAACACACCTTAAGTAGCTGAATCTATTCATTAGATATCTCGCATGCTAAGCCGCTGACTGAAGTTAGTGGTAAATAATACAAACAAATAAAATTTTAATAATTTTATTTTGTACGATGCTCGCACAAACATTGCAATATTATTCTATATTTACAAATTGCGTAGACAATCATTATTCTAAACGGGAACCATTTATTTAGAAACAACTTTTGGACTATTCAAACCACTATAATAGTTCTGGGTTTGATTCACGGGTGGGGCAGTGTTGTAGGGTGTTCTTATAAGCTAATTATGTGCTTGGGTAGAAAGTGAATCAGAACTACGTCCTCGTATCCTACGGAGTTGAATTTTTACATGCTGGTTCAGTTCCTATTACAATGCATTTTTTAAGAATGGTCTGAATCGACATTTAAGATTGGCTTCAGATAGAGGCTCTTCAACGATTAACAGCACAGACACGAAATGTGTATGAATTCAAAAGATTGTTTAAAAAAAATAATTTTAGGCTTCCGTACCAGAAGTATCCAAACGGGACAGGGGTCTGTCCGTCCGTCGTCTGTCACAAAATTTTGTTACCAAAAATTTGTTATCTTCCCATTGAGCTATGAACTTGAAATTTGGTGATAATGTTTATTATTACGTATAATTTAATAACAAATACCAATATATGGTACGGAACCCTTAATGTGCAAAATCCGAGACATCTGGCCAGTTTTTTTTTACTATTAAGTTATATTGTTCTCTCAGTGATGGCTCGGAGGCTGGATTTGTGTACGATGGCAAGAGGCTTCCTCGCTATTACAAGGGACTTCAAGATAACTGCCGAAATGCGGGTGTACTATAAGAAACGTGCACGGCGTAGTCTGCCATCTAGTGGAGTAAATTCGAAACTTTTACTCTTTAAAAACTTGTCATTGACATTTCCGTGCCATATATGTATACACACACGTATCATGCATACATACAAACAGGGTGAATAGAAACAAAACTTTGATAAGGATTTTCAGTTCGATACCTTAATATTGGTTTCTAGCCAATCATCGCCGCCGATCTATTTTTAACTACAGTTCATGAATAAATTGGTGTACTTAAATACTGAAAACAATTTTTTTTTTTGGGTTGGAAATCAACCTATGACTTCAACTGACTTCAACCAGACTTTTACTGACCAAACCCACCCCTGTTCCTTCCTTGCCTGAGTGCCCAGGGGCGCGGTAACTCTGTTACGAATTTATCCGCGCTCCTTGGCATTCAGGCATCGGCCATGACGGGCCCCGTCAGTGGTAGCCGTCAACTCTCGGTCATGGTGCTGATCGGACGGCGAACTACCCATTACTAGCCGTCTTCAAGCCCGCGTCTACGGTGTCCGGAGGTCGTCCTGCGACCTCCGACGCCCAGGGCGTCTCCTGAGGCGTCTGGGGCTGGGGGCGTGAGGGCCACTCCGTAGGGTCTCCTTCACCCGTTCCGCCTCCTCCTTCGCGAGCATTACTGCTTCGCAGAAGTAGGAGACTGCTTCCCATTCCCTCTCGCTCCGTACCATGGCCTAGACCAGGGCCGGGCGCGTGTCTATTCACCCCTGCGTTCTTATTCACCCCGTTTGACGGTACAGCACGCATAACGTAGACTGCCATCTAGTGAGTGAAATCCGCAACTTTTACTGTAAAAGTATCTAATTGACATTTAAGTGCCGCCATCTATAGTTCTTGCACGCTCCCTATTGACTGAGCCTATCCTTTCAGAATATACATTTAAACTCTGTTACTGATTCTAAAAAAATCGCGCCAGTCTCTCTCATGCCAAGAGTCTTTTGGGTTTTTTTTTACGCCATATTTTAAATAACTTTTAGTTACTTGTGTTTTTATTTATTTTTTTAAATATAGTTAAAGATGTTATAGTTTAATATTGTGTTGCAAATAAATTTTACGTAATTTCTTTACAAAAAGAGACAAATGTTGTTATCCAGTGGTTTGAATATTTATCCAAAAGTGGTTTCAAACATCTAACACACATCAGGATTTTGTTCTTTAGCATCTTGAACTGAGTTATCACTGTAGTGTTTATATATTATTGACTGGCCTGTTGGTCTAGTAGTTAGTGACCCTGACTGCTATGCCGGAGGTCGTGGGTTCGATTCCCACCCAGGACAAATGTTTGTGTATTAGAGCACGATCATTTGTTCTGTGTCTGGGTGTAATTTATCTATAATATTTATTTAGAAATATATAAGTATGTTTATCAGTTGTCTAGTACCCATAACACAAGCTCTGCTTAGCTTGGGACTAGATGGCGTTGTGTGATAGTTGTGGAATATTATTATTATGCCGAGATAATTTCAATACATCGCCACTAATAATATCGACTTTAGAGGGCTGTATTTTAAGTTGTTTTTTAAGTGACTATTTGTAATAAACAAAAGGTCCTACAAAATGTATGGATTGTAAAGCAACTTATACCTTATCATGTATGTCATAGGTTTTGTTCCAAAATTTGACAATTGCCTCGAATTCTTCTAAGGGTTCCGTACCCGAAGGGTCCAAACGGAGCCCTATTGATGTCAGTCACGTGTCCGTCGTCTGTCACACAGGTTTTACAGAAAAACGGTTGGAACTAGTCTTCAAAATTTCACAGTATAAGCATCTTGTTGACCCAAAGCCATACAAATAGTAAAAAATACATTTGGTACGGAACCCTAAATGTGTGAAGTTCGACACGCATTTAGCTGGTTTTTTCAAATATAGTCGAGTGCTTGTCTATACGTTTCGAGATATCAATTATTTCTTTAGTTTTTGAAAATTTGGTTTTCTAAAACGTTACTGCACACCCATCCGTACCCAAACCTTGAATCCTGACGTCAGTTAGACGTTTCGTAAGAAGAATGTATTAAAACTACAAATTCAGCTAACAGTTATAACACAAAAATATTTTACAGATACAAGTGTGTGGGAGTGTCAACCTGTGTGTTGTGTTCATCTCAGGAACTGCTTGACAGATTCAGATGAAATTTATAAAGTTTTGTCTTCAAATACCTACATAAAAAAATTACAAATTATTTTGGTCATCTAAGGCGTGAACATTAACAAAATCAACACGTTTTAAAATAACTCTCGAGAGTAAAATAAAATACAGATGTTTGCTTCAGAGTCGAGTTCCATAGATTATAAACATGTCTGAACAGAGAAAATAAACAAATTCAAATAAAAACTTGGCAGTATTCATAATTATCGACAATTATTTAATAATAATTACTTACAAACAAATATTTACAAAATTTTATATTCTTCATTTAGAAACAATATTTTTAATTGTTCCCATAATTTTTTTTTCAATATAATTAAAATAATCAATCCCCGGAGATCATTTTGGTGGCTTTAGTTCTTTTTGATACTATTCGTAGTTGAATAGACACAATTCAGAGTCCCCAAACAGATTTTAAATCCCCAAGATCGCTTCTGAATCTCCTCGAGCCATTTTTAGTTCTTTAAAACAATTTTACACAGCTCTGGGTTCAGAATAAGTCTCATGAACCTTTCAAGAGTCTCCTAGATCTGTTCCTATCTTTTAGGGCCGTTCTAGAGTTTCCTACAGCCGTTTTGGTATTTGCCCTCTTCTGCTTAATTCCTCAAGAGACGATGGCAGTCATTTGTGGATGTCCAAGCAAAAATTCTCCAGTGGTGGGGTATTAAGTTAAGACTAGATTCGGTATCTAGAATAGTTGATTGATAAGAAGGATTAAAAAAAAGTGTGTGTGTACTTATGTAAGCACGTAAGAAGTTATACCTCTTTGGCGTAACAAGATAAAAAACCAAACTGTCACAAAGTTTACAAAAGGAAAGCAATCATTCTTCATAAACCGCAGACCATAGCTAACTTCATGGTGTCGGTTCTAGCTAACTTCAACCTGTGAATTTTGTGTGACAGTGATGACAAAACTGACACATTGTTTTTTTTTTATCAGACATTTGAAGTTGCTACTGAAAACGCTTGATGTGAGGAAAAGCATAAAAAAGAAGAAATCTAAGCAAAAAAGAAATTTCTGATTCTATATATGAACTTGTAAATAATTGAGCAATCAATCTGCTGGCCTTTTCCCAACTATCTTGAGGTCGGCTTCCAGTCTAACCGGATGCAGCTGAATACCAGTATTTTACATGGAGCGACTGCCTATCTGACCTCCACAACCCAGTTACTGGGTAATACGATACCCCTTGGTAAGACTGGTTGTCAGACTTTCGGGATTCTGACGACCCGTAACAACTGTCAAAGATCCACGATTGGCATTTGACCAACGGCTTAACGTGCTTTCCGAGGCACGGAAGAGTCTCGGTATGTAAAGATGGTCACCCATCCATGGACCAACCCCGGCAAGCGTAGCTTAACCTGATGGATCAACACGTGCGGCTGTTATTACTTTAACCACGAGATCCTCTTGTTGATAATTGAGCATAAATTAATAATCAATTAAAATCGCAAAATTATGATTTTTACTTTACAAAACTAAATGCCGAAAACTGGACTCTTTTTGCTAGGACACCCACATTTTAGTCTCATAAGACCTCATCTCTGATAATCCTATTTAGTACTTCCCAACTCATTAAAAATCATTTGACTATCTCAGAGTCTCTGTGCTCCTCAGAGTAGATCACATTTAAAATTAATAGTCGTATACAAAAATTACACAAAACCGTCAATTTTAGAGATTGTCTCCCATTTTAGACTGAAGAACTGTAAGCCACCATTAAAAGTGTATATCACAAGTAACCAAAGACTAGAATCTAATTCTTCGTTGTGGGAGTGGCGACGCCCAGGTTCAGCAGGCCGGGGTATCGGAACTGGTTGTTCATGAGCTCCCGGTACATGGCCAGCTGCCTCTGGTCCATCTGTCCTGCCAGGCTGCTGTACAGCGCCACGTACGGATCCATGAACGAACTCATAGGAACTGAACTCTTCTGCAGATCCATTATCTGAGCCAGATTCTGATTCTTCATCGCGTTCTGCAGGACCTGGCTCTGTGTCGGCGAAGAGTCTTCCCTCACTTGGTAGTTGGGGATGTTGATGGGTGGCTTCTTCTGCGTTGAACTAGGCGACGCGTATTTGGGGTAGGCTTCCTTAGGAGGGGTTGGAGTCTTAGCTGACATGAACTTTCCGTTGCTAGATCTCTTCTGCGGAGGCCGGTTTTTCCCAGGACTCGCAGCTTTATTGACTAAAGTTATTTCTAGATTGGAGCCGACCACTGCCTTGCCGTCCACTAGAGTGTAGCTCTTCGTGAGGTTCTGTGCCGTCGGGGAGGAGGAGGGACACACTGACACTATCTCGACGGCGGGCTTCTGCGGGGCAGGGCTGGAGGACTTGCAGGTGAGGTCGAGGATGTCGTGCGGCGGCGGCGGAGGGGGCGCCGTCTTGTGCGGCTTCAGGGGCGCGCCGTGCAGCACATGCGGGGGCGGCATGAAGGGGTCCTTGGGGTTGCCGTACACAGTCTTCTCGGGCCCCGTGGAGCCGAAGATAGAGGACGCCTGGATGACCTTGGGCGGCTGGACGCCGTTGGCGTAGCTCTGCGGGATGATGTTGTACATCTGGAAGAGCTGCGCCTGCGTCATGATCTGGTGCTGCATGGCGGGGTTGAGCAAGAGGGGGGGAGGGCCCAGGGGGGCGAGTGGGGGGCCGGGGGGCCAGGCGGGAGGTGGCAGGGCGGTCACTTCCAGGCCGCGCTCCTTGAGGATGTCGAGCTTCTTCTTCTTCACCGCCTGAGGGCTCTCCGGGTACTCGTCCAGGTCGATGATCTCGGGGCTTTTTGCTTTGTACGGGACCTGCGGAGAAGCAACACTTTAAGTTAAATGTCACAGTGCTTCTAAAAAAGACATTTCAATTCTTAATTAATAATAATAAACTGTCAACTCCCATTTCACCCTCTCAGGGGTGGAATTTCGAAAAACCCTTTCTTAGTGGACACCTACTCTTCACAAGATCACACCCTCCAAATTTCATGTCTCTAGGACCAGTGGTTTAGGCTGTGCGTTGATATATCAGTCAGTCAGTCAGGACTTTGAATTTTATATACAGAGTGTAACGGAAAGGTGTGGTCACATTTTAAGAACCGGTTCTGCCCATGGAACTGAACTACTTTCTCAAAGAAAAAAATTGAAAATTTCCAAAAAAAAATTTGAACTTTCCATACAAAGTTATCATCAGCTGATCAATATTTGTATGGGAGGTTAAATTTTTTTTTGATAATTTCCTCTTGTTTTCTTGAATAAAGTTGTTCATATCAATGGGCAGATGGAGTTCTTAAAATATGACCACACCTTGCGGTTACACCCTGTATATAGCCAGTGGCGTATTCAAAGATTTGGCGCCCCGGGCCAAATATTTACGCTGCCCCACATTTAACAATAAAAAGGGAATACTCTTTTTTTGCTATTGATTATTTAAAATTTGAGCTACACAATTTGGATAGATAAGATTTTCTTGTGATAGACAAGAAGTTACGGGGTGGCTAGAAAAAGTAGAAATAGTAGTGCTCATCATCAACATTCTCCTGCCCTTATCCCAATTTATTTGGAGTCGGCGCAACATGTCTTTTTCTTCCATACTCCTCTAACTCTTATAGCCATCCACATACAAGACTTTCCTCACGACATTTTCTTCGACAATCGATTTTCACACAACTTTTCAGTCACCTGTGGCGTCATTGGGTCCTAGATTTCTAACATTGGGTAAGGCAAACTTTATACTTAACTTTATTTCGTTTTCTTGGCGAATAGAACTAAGTTAATTTCCGTAACCAATGATAGAGTGCTATTTACGTTATCAAAATCTTGTCTATTCCTCTCTACTTTAAAGATAAGAGAGATATCATCTACAAACAGTACTACTTAAGAAGTATGGTAAATTTGTATACACCTAAATAAGAATGGTCCCAATATTGAGCCTTGAGGCACACCTAAATGAATTAGTAGCCCGGAAGACTTTACACCATTGACACGTACTGATGTAAACATTGTAACCTGAAATCTAATTATGAATCAATTACGTTAAGATAATTAAACGATTTTTTTTAGAAACCGTAATACGTAGGTCATGGTGTACGCAATCAAAAGCTTTGGAGAGACCACAGAAGAATCCGATTTCATTTTGCGAGTTCTCCATACAGTTTATTCATGAGAGGAGGGTACCTTATATTCGAACTTTTGAAAATCGTTTTCGTCGTTATCTATATTTATATACATAAATTAATAGGCTCGCGTTTGACCACTCTCTCACCTGATGGTAAGCGATGATGCACACTTGCCTAGAAGTAACCTATTCACTCTTGACTTAAAGACTCCCAGCTTGTAGCTATCAGGAAACACAGACTCTGGCAGGGAATTCCACTCCTTAGCTGTACGCACAATAAATGTGTTCCCGTCACGTTTAGTGCGTGTGGGTGGGATGTCCACCATGTACCAGTGGCGCATCGCCGTGCTTCTAGTGGTCTGATGATGGACCGGGCTTGGTGGAATTAACCGCTCAGTCTAGAGGGGTGGTGTAGACAGGTATACTTGCCTCTACGATGTCGTCGTCGAGCGGCGGCGGCGGCGGCGGGTGGTGGATGCCGAAGTTCGTCACCGGCGCCGAGCCCGAGCCCGGCGGCGGAGATGACGTCACGGACTCCGCCCGGTACGGATGAGGTGCTGGAATCAAGACAAATCCTAAAGATTTCAATTTGTAAACACTTATAAGCATATAAATTGACATCAGAAGCGAGGTGCATGGAAGAATTAACTAAAAATAGGTGCGAGTCAGACTATAAATATTTGTTTAGAGTATTAATTTATAATATATAGTAATATATAGGTATACCTAATATATAGGATTACAGACCTAAGTATTTGATATTAATTTCAGCTTGATACCTCCACGCGTTCATTGATCATACAAAGGTTCCGTTTTGTCATTCGCAGGTACGGAACCCAATCCCAATCCAAAACCCAAAAGATATCTCGAGGACGGATTTATTCATTGAATACATACAGGTTGTAACATATTTTAAGAACTGCACTTTGTTCAAGAAAATCTAAGGAATTTCTCAAAAAAAATTTACCTGTCATACAAATATTGATCAGCTGATGATAACTTTGTATGGAAAGCAAATTTTTCTTTGGGAATTTTCTATTTCTATTAGAATAAGTTGTTAATTTCCATGGGCAGAACCAGTTCTTAAAATATGACCACACCTTTCCGTTAACATAGCAAAACTGAGGGGTTAGAAAAAAAAACTTTTCTGTTAGCGTTAACGCTAACGCTTCGTGCAAAATGTATGGCAACGACATTACTGGGCGTGAGTCACGTGTCAGTTCTCTCCGCAGGTTATGTCATTGCCATACATTTTGCACGAAGCGTTAGCGTTAGCGCTATTATAAAAGTTATTTGACTAAGGGGGCTGATCGTATAGTGCAGGTAGGTGTACTTACGCGTGCTGGCGGGGGTGAGCTGTCGGCCCGGCTTCACGCGGACGGCTCGCAGCGACGAGCGGCCCAGCGGACGGGACGTCTTCTGTAACAACACATCGCATTCTCACTCTCATCATAAGCCTTTTAATGTCCCCACTGAAGCGGAGCTAATCGGAGCTGAGCTGAGCTGAGCTGAGCTGAGCGGAGCGAAGCGGAGACGTGCAGAAATCGTCCAATCACAGACAAGATGAGTGACGCGATGTGGATTTCAACCATTGTGATTGGTCGATTTCTGCACGTCTCCGCTCCGCTCCGCCCAGCTCCACTTTAGTGGAAACGCACCCTAATCTACCATAATACGGACCCAGTGCGGGTTGGTGGTATTCCACACTGGGCACCCGCTTTAACGGCACCTGAGTGAATGGCACCTTTGGTATTCCACTTATGGCACCTATCGTTATTTTTCGCAGGTGCCATAAGAGGAATAATTTCATCATACTCCTGCCCTTATCCCAGTTTATTTAAGGTCGGCGCAACATGTCTTTTTCTTCCATACTCCTCTATTAGTCGTCATCTCTGTAGTCACCCCCTTTTTACCCATATCCTCTTTCACACAGTCCAACCATCGTTTTTTATTTTTATTAGAGAATTAATTTATTATTTAAAATTTTATTCCACAAATTGTACCTACGGATCAGCAGGTACTCGTAGTAGTGTTGGGGCGTTTACTTTTTAGGACGTCAAAATTAAAAATTCGATCAAAATCAGTAGAAAGTTTATCATCATCACCAACTTCATCGAAAATTCAAAGAATTTTTCAAATCCCATCAAAATCAAGCAAGTTACAAACCTTTTTAAACTGTCAAGTAACAGAAACTAACTAACCTACACTACACACACACACACACACATACTTTTGTAATTATTTTCGTCTTAGTATTATTTTATTTTTTCAGTTTATGCACCTGCCATGTTATCTCTCCACCACCCTTGGTTGACTGGTAGAGAATGCCTAAGGCATTAAGTCCGCCTTTGTACATTTGTGTTGCATGAAGTTTTAATAAATAAAAAGGATGCACACACATATGACGTCACCGCCATTAGGATACGCGCGTAAGTACAAAAGAGATAACGAGATGTCCCCATCACGCTCCCACTCTTCCTTATGTTCCTTATGTAGTATTTGAAATGCTAATTGCTGCTTCATTTAATAACCAATTTTTATGTTGTTTATAGAAAAAGATTTCTTTTTAGTGTTATTTGCTGTTTCTTATTAAATATTATACAAAAATAAACACAAGCCCTATTATTATACACGATATATCTAATAATTGATGGATATAGCACTTAGCATTCGTTTTTATTCGGAAATGCGATGATTGCCGAGAGACGTTAAGGTGCAAGCGCCAGTGTAGCCCGCGAAATCCCGTTTTTTGCAATTTGCAGGTGAGGAATTGATGTCAAATGTAAGTTTTTCATTGTAATCATGACATTTGGCATCAATTCTAACTGAGAGAGTTATATTGATGATTTTAATGATTACATTTCTATAAATACGTACTTACTACGGCCGCGAATCATATTTTGACCAACATACAACCTGACACTTTCATCTTAAAAAAATAGTTCTATTGTACAAATATATTTGAGGAATATTAAAGACTCACCAGGTCTGTAGGCGCAGGCGCCGCGTGTCCGTTGAGCGGTGGCGCCAGCGACGACAGGGACTCGGCTCCTGGAACATCGTTACATTCATATACAACACTACCTTCTGGAAGATCATCAAGTCAAGACTGAATAGGTTACTTCTAGGCAAGCGTGATCCACATTTACCGCACCCCTGGGCACTCAAGCAGGCAAGGAACAGGGGTGGGTTTTAGTCAGTAAGAGTCTGACACGCCCTCCCGCTCCACCCAGAGCGGGAGAAGTCAAAAAAAAAATTTTTTTTCGACCACATCACCGCTTACCATCAGGTGAGATAGTGGTCAAACGCGTGCCTATCAAGAATAAAAAAATAAATTTAAAAAAATCATCATCGTTTTTAATGTCCCCACTGCTGGGGCACAGGCCTCCTCTGTGAGAGGGTGTGGGCCGTAATCCACCACGCGGGCCCAGTGCGGGGTGGTGGATGTCACATGTCTTCGAATTTTTGGTTCTAGGAGGACATTGTTCTCACGATGTTTTTAACCGACTTCTAAAAGGAGGTTATCAGTTCGGATGTTTGTATTTTTTTTTGTTTGGGCATAACTCAGTCATATACAGGTGTAAGGAAAACGCTTCTGAAAACGGAGACTAGATAAGGCTAGTGATTCTCGGTACGATACTATTAAAAATTTGGAAAAAAAATTACCTAATTTATTTAGCATTTTGCGTACACTATGCTGTGAGAACAGTTAAATGAAACCTTTATTTACAGTTAAAGACAATCTTTTTCTTTACAATTTTAGTATGCAATGTAATATTCGTAAAATATCAGCTGACGCTCGCGCATTCCTCGAGTTAATAGTGCGTGCGCGCTCGCCGATAGCCGCGCCGCCAACGAAACCAAAGTAAAGCGAAAGATCACTGGTATCCGTTTGCATTTAGATTGTATATAATCTACGTTCTGGCTTCGAAAGCGTTCCCCTTACACCCTGTATAGACGGATTTGCAAAATTCTTCATTTGTTCAAAAGAGCTTTATTCTGAAATGGTCTCATTTAAATTTAAGTTTCGGAGACAGACAACGGAACTCTTCAAAAAATGACAGCAAATCAACTGCGATTGTTGCGATCGTATGTCTATGTAGTGTTAACACAATTTAATGATCCAAAAAAAAATGCAAAATGACTTCAATTTCGGAAGTCTGTGTCAAAAAACGAAGACACAAAACCAGAAACACCGACTTCCGAAATGAAAGTTATTTTGCACTTTTTTTGGAAGTCGGTTCTATTTTTAACCGACTTTTGAAAAAGGAGGAGGTTCTATGTTCGACTGTATGTGTTTTTTTTTATGTATGTCCGCCGATTTTTCCGTCAGTTGTGGACCGATTTTTAAAATTCTTTATTTATACGAAAGAATATACTCCCGAGTTGGTCCCATATAAATTTTACCAAAATTGCTTCAGCGCTTTTTGAGAAACTGAACAAAAACGAAAAATAAGTATGCCTAGATGACGTTTTTGTTTTCTCCAATTACGAGTATGTTTAAATTTCACGTTCCATGTTATTGGGTTTTTAGTTCTGGGGTATAACAACTAAAAAGTGAAAAATAAAAAACTTTTTTACAAAAAAAACAACCGACTTCCAAAAAAGAAAATACACTAAAAATTAAAAAATAACTTTAATTTCGGAAGTCGGTGTCAAAAACGAAGAAATAAAATACAAACACCGACTTCCGAAATTAAAGTTATTTTTTTTTTTTTTTGTAAAAATGCTTTCCATCACCGCTTTGAGAGTTTACATAAAAAGTGAAAACTCACCGATACTAAACTTCTGCATATCATTCAAATAGTTTTGACTAAAATCCCTGCTTTCTTCCTTCGGTCCTTCCAACTTGGCGAGCTCCAAGCTACCCTCGAACACCTTCCCCGGCTCGATCAACTTCTCGACCGGCTTCACGGATATCTTCACAGTCTTCTCCTCTTTAGGCAGAGAATCTAAGAATTCTCTGTTCAATTCTTCCGCGTTTTTGACAATGGCGTCATCTTTGGTAGTGACTTCCCCGGTCTCGCTGTCTATATCAGGGTGGGCGAGTTTGTCGTGGGTGTCGAGTCTGTCGTAGTTGGCCAGTCTGTCGTATCTGTCGTATAGGGGTGGGGGTGAAGGGGTGCGCAGGACCTTGTCGTCGTCGCGGCGAGGGGAGTCCGTGACGTCGATGGTGGCGATGGTGCGCGGTTCGGGGTCCATCTTGCCGTTTAATTTGAACGATAGGGAGGAGCCGTTGCGTCGCTCGTGGTTCTCGTAGGGTAGGAGGAATCTGGAATGAGATCATTTGTTAATAATATATATATATTTATTTTTCAATATTTGCCTGCGTTCAGTCTTTAAATTATAAGCAGGGCCTGCAGTCTCGACATAGTTAACGATCGCCTAACGACCGAATTCGTTCGCTAAGAAATTAATGTTGCAAGTAGGTAAACTTTTAAGTCCTTTAATATTTTGCCAAGTTAATTTAATTGTTACAAGCAGTAAAAGTTATTCATTAAAATTTAAATAAATTATTAGTTTTCATGAAAAATAGTGCTTGCAAGTTAAAATTTACGCCGTATCTGTACATATTTCAAGAAAATCAATTATTTTTTCAGGTTATGATCAAAAATTTTTCCTCACAAATGAGGGAGTTTTTTAACGGCTAGTGATATACGAGTAGCGATCAGTAGCTAACAAAAGTTTCGCTATCAATGTCGACACTGCAGGGTCTTTTTTTTTTTTGTGGGTGGGAAATCATCCAAGACTTCTCCCGCTCTGGGTGGAGAGGGAGGGCGGTCAGACTCTTACTGACTAAAACCCACCCCTGTTCCTTCCTGCCTCGAGTGCCCAGGGGCGAGGTAACTCTGTTTCGAATTAATCCTCAACCCCCGGGCAGGCATCGGCCATGACGGGCCCCGTCTCTTTTGCTGACAACTCTTGTTCGTCTTGCGTGGAACACTACGCGCCGTCGACTCTCGGGCCTGGTGCTGATCGGACGGCGAGCTACCCATTACTCGCCGTCCGCAGGCCCGGGTAGACTGCAGGGTATGCAGTCTCGACATTGATAGCGATCGCTACGTCCTAACGATCGGTCACTACGTCCTTTTTAATTGTTACAAGCGGTAAAAATAATAATTAAAATATTAAAAAAAAATCAGTTTTCATGAAAAATAGTACTTGCAAGTTAGAATTTACGGTGTAAATTCTAAAATTTTAGGCTAAGATCTAAAATGTTTCCTCACAAATGAGGGAGTTTTTTAACGGCTGATAATTTAGTGATCGGTAGCTAACGTAGCGATCGCTATCAATGTCGAGACTGCAGGCCCAGGTAAGTGTAGGGTTGCCGGCGATTGGGGTACCCTTCTTACTGTAGGTTATCCAGGACATGCCGTCTTTTTAACCTTCTGGTTGGGCTATTCAAGTTCCGGATTAAGCCATGTACGAGTGGATTGGTATGACGTCTCAGTTGCTCCAGGTAGACCTTTTCCCTGAGTTTGATCTCCTCGTCCACAGTGGGGACCTCAAGGTATTGGTAAACTTCAGTATTGGTTGTATACCATGATGCGTTGGATAGAACCTTGAGTTTTTTATCACGTTGAATGATGGCCAGTTCATCATCATCTTCCTGCCCTTATCCCATGTTACTTGAGGTCGGCGCTACACGTTTTTTTCTTCCATTCTGTCCTGTCAGCCGTCACGCTATCACTAACTCTATTTTCTTTCATATCACTCCTCACACAATCCATCCATCCTTTCTTTGGTCTCCCTCTCCCTCTCCATTCACATTTATATTCATAACTCTTTTAGTTACATGTGTTTCATCACCTCCTCTTCACATCACCATACCAAGATAAGCGGTTCCCTTTCAACTTTTCTGTGACTGGCACCACTTTTAAATTACCTGTAATGTACTCATTTCTCACTTTATCCATTCTCGTTACTCTACACATCCATCTCAACATTCTCATCTCCGCCACATGCAGTCTTTTTTCTAAAGGCTAGTTAATAAATAAATATTGGAATTCAGTTACAAAGGAATGAAGGGTATTTATAAAAGACTAAATACCGTAAAGTCGTTTTACTATGACCCTTTTCTCTAGGTAGAGCGGTGCACTGCTGTGGGCTGCTGGTGCCGCCTTACCTCTCGTAGTGTCTCCTGGTCCTGGCGGGCCACAGCTGGTGGCGGCAGACGGCCTCGTAGCCGCCGCCAGACATCACCGACATGTACAGCGGTGCACTGCTGTGGGCTGCTGGTGCCGCCTTACCTCTCGTAGTGTCTCCTGGTCCTGGCGGGCCACAGCTGGTGGCGGCAGACGGCCTCGTAGCCGCCGCCAGACATCACCGACATGTACAGCGGTGCACTGCTGTGGGCTGCTGGTGCCGCCTTACCTCTCGTAGTGTCTCCTGGTCCTGGCGGGCCACAGCTGGTGGCGGCAGACGGCCTCGTAGCCGCCGCCAGACATCACCGACATGTACAGCGGTGCACTGCTGTGGGCTGCTGGTGCCGCCTTACCTCTCGTAGTGTCTCCTGGTCCTGGCGGGCCACAGCTGGTGGCGGCAGACGGCCTCGTAGCCGCCGCCAGACATCACCGACATGTACAGCGGTGCACTGCTGTGGGCTGCTGGTGCCGCCTTACCTCTCGTAGTGTCTCCTGGTCCTGGCGGGCCACAGCTGGTGGCGGCAGACGGCCTCGTAGCCGCCGCCAGACATCACCGACATGTACAGCGGTGCACTGCTGTGGGCTGCTGGTGCCGCCTTACCTCTCGTAGTGTCTCCTGGTCCTGGCGGGCCACAGCTGGTGGCGGCAGACGGCCTCGTAGCCGCCGCCAGACATCACCGACATGTACAGCGGTGCACTGCTGTGGGCTGCTGGTGCCGCCTTACCTCTCGTAGTGTCTCCTGGTCCTGGCGGGCCACAGCTGGTGGCGGCAGACGGCCTCGTAGCCGCCGCCAGACATCACCGACATGTACAGCGGTGCACTGCTGTGGGCTGCTGGTGCCGCCTTACCTCTCGTAGTGTCTCCTGGTCCTGGCGGGCCACAGCTGGTGGCGGCAGACGGCCTCGTAGCCGCCGCCAGACATCACCGACATGTACAGCGGTGCACTGCTGTGGGCTGCTGGTGCCGCCTTACCTCTCGTAGTGTCTCCTGGTCCTGGCGGGCCACAGCTGGTGGCGGCAGACGGCCTCGTAGCCGCCGCCAGACATCACCGACATGTACAGCGGTGCACTGCTGTGGGCTGCTGGTGCCGCCTTACCTCTCGTAGTGTCTCCTGGTCCTGGCGGGCCACAGCTGGTGGCGGCAGACGGCCTCGTAGCCGCCGCCAGACATCACCGACATGTACAGCGGTGCACTGCTGTGGGCTGCTGGTGCCGCCTTACCTCTCGTAGTGTCTCCTGGTCCTGGCGGGCTGCTCCGCACTGAGCGCACGCCACAGCTGGTGGCGGCAGACGGCCTCGTAGCCGCCGCCAGACATCACCGACATGTACAGCGGTGCACTGCTGTGGGCTGCTGGTGCCGCCTTACCTCTCGTAGTGTCTCCTGGTCCTGGCGGGCCACAGCTGGTGGCGGCAGACGGCCTCGTAGCCGCCGCCAGACATCACCGACATGTACAGCGGTGCACTGCTGTGGGCTGCTGGTGCCGCCTTACCTCTCGTAGTGTCTCCTGGTCCTGGCGGGCTGCTCCGCACTGAGCGCACGCCACAGCTGGTGGCGGCAGACGGCCTCGTAGCCGCCGCGAGACATCACCGACATGTACAGAGCGCGCAGAGACACTGGAACAAACCACACTGTGTCATCACGAAAGAACTAAGCATCTAAATGAACTCCCCAACAATTTGACGACACGGTTCCCGCAGTGGTTGAGCGTTCGGCTGCTGCGCTGCGTGTCGCGGGTTCAATCCCCGCACGGAGTAAATATTTGTATGGCCTACAGATAGTTGTTCCGGGTCTGGGAGTCTTGTGTATGTGAATACACATGTTTCTGAACGCACCCACGATACAGGCGTAATTCCTAGTGTGAAAAAAAAAATTGGCGCCAGGGGGTGCAAAGCGAAAGGGTCAAAAGGTCCAAACGGACCCCTATTGTTGTCACTCACGTGTCCGTCTGTCTGTCCGTCCGTTGTCTGTCACAGAATTTAGTTACGAAGAATTTTTTAATTTCCCATTGAACCTATGAACTTGAAATTTGGTGATAATGTTTATTATTACGTATACTTTAATAACAAATACCAATATTTGGTACGGGACCCTTAATGTACGAAATCCGACACACACTTGGCCATTTTTTTTTTTGTGGGGGTTGGAAATCATCCAATGATGAGCTCTGGGTGGAGCCGGAGGTGTCAGACTTTTACTGACTAAAACCCACTCCTGTTCCCTCAGTTGCCTGTGGCTTTATTACTCATTTCAAATAATAAGGCGCAAGCGCACCTGCAGAATATACGTGCTACGAAACAAACTAGTGATTCACTTGCACAGCTTGCCCCACTGTCGACCTATCGTGCGCAGTGCGGGCGCTAGTCATTCGCTGCTGGGATTCGAGCAAGCCCCACGTGTAATTTTTAACCGACTTCGAAAAAGGAGAAGGTTCTATGTTCGACTGTATGTATGTTTTTTTTTTTTTATGTATGTCCACCGATTTCTCTGTCAGTTGTGGACCGATTTTCAAAATTCTTGTTTTATCGGAAAGAATATACTCCCGAGGTGGTCACAAAGGTAACGGGCTAGGGTTTCCGAACAATCATAACCATGGCACAATACCTGGCCCAATAGTCCGACATAGATAGCAAATACACCAACCGATTTGACAAGAATGATTCTCACTCTATCAAGACTCTTCACTGGATAACAAGAAAAATGTAAAGACTGACTCTGCCTGAGCAATGTTATAAAAATATATTGATAAAATAATTTAATATTGTCAAAAAACCCGACTATAAAAACAACTTAAAAATTCCGAACAAGTCACTTTTCAAGCAGTCATGAAGTTGGTGGCAGTTATTTTAATTCAATTTATTGATTCATGCCACCAATAGCATCTGACTTTTTTCTTATTCACAACAGCGTCTGGTTGTCGCCATATTGTATTTTTATTACTGTCATGTCTTTAGTAGCACTCGCAAGATTAAGACGAATCAATTGACGTAAGAATTATCAATATCGGCCCACGCGTTTGGTCTCTAAAGCACCACAAAGGAACAAACACATACATAGGCTGAAAGAAAGAAAGAAAGAAAAAGTATTTATTTGCCACAAATTAACGACATACACAACAATATGATTTTGATAACTTAAGTCTTAACCCTTATCGATAGTGTTGTGTTGTGTGGCTGATAAACACATTACCCGTCCTTGCGTCACGCTGTCGGGTGAAAAGTCAGGGGGTAACTTATTGGTGGCGATTCTATTGTTCAATAACTAAACTAAAATTAGAGAATCGCTATCTTTTTCTAAAAGGCAGTGCGAGAAAAGGACGGCTAGACCTAGTCTATTTTTTTTTAATTTTGGCTTCGCACGGTTTGTGCATTTAGCCAGTGTCAAGTTAAGATAGTATTTAGTTTTAGATACAGAATACTGTCACTTTTTTCCCATTCTAATGGGGAAAAAGTGAGAGTATTCTGCAGATGTAACACATGTAACACTTAAAAATAGAATAAATTTAGATTCGTGGAATGGAGCGTTATTTTGCGAGTTGACAGATTGTCGTTTGACGTTTCTTTTTCCAATTTGATCTAGAACGAGTCTGTCTATTAGATTTTATTTATTGGAAAAAACTTCTTAAAAGCACCTAATGATGTCTCGAGGTGTAAAAGGGACCAGGGTCAAGTTCAAATGCTGTAAGCATAAGAATGTAGGACGATGTAAGTACTCTTGTTGATGTACTTACTCTTATTGGGATTTTCTGTAGCAACGCTAAGTCTTAAGCATGGCATCTATGATTCTCACCGAATGTTCTCTTGTCGGCAGGGTCCCTACCTTACATTTAATTATATAAGAAAAAACAATATAATAATGGTCGGATCATAAACTTCACTATATTTTGGAAGAACAATGCGGTCTTAGCAAAGGGTTCCGAACACCAACGTCCACGTGTCCAGAGATGCCCGTGCTTAGATGACCACGGCTTAGATATTGCTTGTGGATCTCTCACTGGACCTTTAATCTTCGATCTTCGAACGATAGGGTAAAAGTGATTCATCATAAATTGTAAGTTCAACATACAATTTTCTGTGTACTGAGTGCTATCTGGTGTGATGCAGTGTTGACAATAAATGTGATATATGTGAACACCAAATCAAAGGACTCTTATTTACTACATACAAACGACGTGCGCAGTATACCCGAGGATTGGTAATCAAGGTCTCTTGCCATAAAATATCTCTGACGCTAGTCGGTGGAAGAATAATTACTTTACACACATTCTAATGTTTTGCAGTATTTGGCAGCAAATGAGTCGAGTCAGCCTTCTCGGCAAGCTTGGCTGAGGTAGCCAATACCACGACGAAATTCTTAGCTTTATTTTACCGAGATCGCGCCTGTTTCAATGATTCCACATATTGTCCAGTTGCGTAGACACTTGAGACACAAAAGTACACCAATTTTACATCACATATCCACTAGGAATCAATTTGCGAATAATTAAAACAGCTACTGAAGTTCACTCGAAAAAATCCCGCTAAAAAAATATAACTAGTTATGAACTAAGTTAGAGATGTCAAACTAGTTTACGCCTTGCGCTTTACTGTGTTTTTAGTCGACATGTTTTTACGTGTACCCTTAATTTGTTTGGAAATATTAGTTCAACTAAATTTGACAGCTCTAACTTACATCCTTTCTTGTTTTACTAGAGAGAAAAAGATAACAATAGCCTAAATTAAGTTCAGTTTGTGCACAACAGAATCGACATTATTATCTCCTTTATCTTTTTTTTGCCATCTGGCATCTGATAGTGTCACTAATAAGGATAAATTCTGGGAAGTAATGACATACGGCAAACTAAACATCTTGAGCTGCTGCAGCCTGTAGGCAGGCTCTGATCTCAGGAAGGGTGTCGGTTCTATCTATTATGAGCTAACACATAGTTATGTCGACCGTACTACACTGGATGTGGTCGAAGTTTCCAAAAGTTTCCACTACGTTCGACAACATTCCATTGTGGTACTGTGTAGAAGTTCATAGATGTTTCTAGAATATTCCACTGTAGGATTATAGATGCTGGCGGGAAAAATTCCGAATCATTCCCGTCGAATACTTCGGAAGTATTCCGAAATAATCCGAAACTTTGGGAATATTTCAACTGTCAAAAAAAACCAGGAATATCGACCTTACTACCTATTTTTCAACATATTTTTTATGTCACGTATACATATACATAGTGACTAATAATACTGTTCTGAAATCTGCATCAAAATTGGTTCAGCCAAACGCGAGATGATCGCGGACAAACATACATACATACGGTTCAAACTCATAACCTCCTTTTTTTTAAAACCTGTTCCTAAGTATAACAAATACTTTTCTGAAAACCGCATCAAAACGTGTTTGCTTGCAAGGTTTGCCTTTGTTTGTTTTTATTGACTGGGCTATTATACGCGTTAAGTAGGTAGGTAATGATTAATACCTACCTATGCGACTCGCGAATACTCGCGATGCGTACAGAGCTACATACAAACTAACCAAAAACATAAGTAACCCTTTTTCAAAAAACAAATCAAATATGCTAGGCCTGGTTTTTTATTCCACAACTGACATTTATAAAAATAGCATTCGATTTCGAAATAAGTAGGTACCTACCTAAAAACAAAAGAATAAAAATCCTGTTAATCGCAGGCTAACATATCTACCTATAAAAATATCAACATTTAATTCCCATTGAATTATTCGGGCGAAATATTCACTTATAATACCACAAGAGCTTCAAAATTATCGGGTATTTCCGTTCGTTGCAAACAAATGAAGGAGTCAAGTTTGTCAGGTTAAAAAATCACGAGCGCGAAGCGCGAGTGATTTTTCCTGAAAAACTTGACGATTTTATTTGTTTGCAGGGAACCTATCGGGAAATACCAGATAATTTTGAAGCTCGTGTGGTATTCGGGGGATTATTTTATATATAGCAACGACCAGAGAAAATTTTCAAAAAATTTTCAGTATAATACCATGTAGGTTGTACCACGTGACGTCGAATGGTGCAATTCTATTGGTCGATATTTGGGTCGGAAAAATAATCGGCGGAAACATTCGATTGCGGGGTACGAATCTTTCTCGGAAACCTCTCCGGGGAGCATTGCCGCTCTTACCGCACCCCGCACCGCCATCGCCTGCGCGCGGCGGCGATCGACGATCGATGCAAAATACGATTTTTCAGCAAAAAAATTAAAAATCTGAATAATTCTGATTTAAAGAAACTTTCCCAGAAGTATTCCGGAATTATTTCGAATTTTTCAGAAGTTTTGCAACTATATGTAGGATAGTTCGACAATTTTCGGGACTTCTATGGCTGTATAAATAGGCCGGACGGGCGGCGAATGGGTCAGTGGATTCGCTCTAACTCGCTCGCCGATGAAGCTCGTAGCCCACTGCTCGCCTCGTCGGTACATTAAGCACGAACTACCTACGTCGGTGTCCCATTTTATTGTCGCGAGTGCGGACTTTGGTCTGTACTTGCGACGGTACTTTGAGGTACCCTCAAACCGCCGCCCGGTTTGGAAAAAATTTTTGGCTTTCAAACCGTAACGGTTGCGGGAGTTAGACCACCATCAACCCGACTGGAAGGGATGGCGCACGTCGCGCCAAGCCCACCGACGACAAACCAGCACCGAGGCCGCCGCATAGCTCGTCACCAGGAGGCCCCATCGCCGCGCACCCCGCCGCCTGCACTGCGCCTAAGCCATTCACCTCCGCCGCACCGGAGCATCGCGCCGCCACGCACGAAGCGATGACCGTTCCGCGCGCCCCTGCCACGCGCGATCCGCGCCTTCAGCCGCGCGCCCCTACCGCGCCCGAAATGCGCGCCCCTGCCACGCGCGATCCGCGCCTTCAGCCGCGCGCCCCTACCGCGCCCGAAATGCGCGCCCCTGCCACGCCCGAAGCGCGCGCCCCTGCCGCCGCGCATAGCGCGTCCGTGAGCGCGCTCGCGTTCGCGCCGCGTTTTGCCGCCCACGCACGGCCATCACCACCATCGGCCATGCAGTCCCCGCCACCACCGAGGAGCGCTGCCAAAGACGTCGACTGCCACGATGTCGGCATGTTTCTCTCCGCAGGAGTCGGACATGTCGGCATCGGAGATAGACTCCGACGACGAGACCGACGACCAGGGGCGTAGCTACCCGCGCCCCCAGAGAAGACCCAGGAGCTCGGACGACGAGGACGCCCTGGAGGAGGCGAAGAGGCGCCCCCAGCAACGCACCCCGCAGTCAGTAGCAAACGCAGCGGGTCATCCGCCCGCGTCAGACCGGACGCCGCCCCCCGCGGCCGCCGCCGCGCCGGGCCCGAACACCGCAAACAAGAAGCCACGCTACCCTCCGCTGGTGGTGGAGAGACTCCCGGACTGGCAGGTACATTTCAAGGCCCTGCGCGACCTCCTGGGCCGCCCGCCGACTGCTCGCCCGTACCAGGCGGGGATTCGTTTCCTGCCCAGGGACGAGGGGGACTATCGGGTGGTCCAGCGATACTTGTGCGGGCTGGAGAAAGAAACCGGCCTGTCCTGGTTTTCGTACTCGCTGCCAGCGGAAAAGAAGTTTAAGGTGGCCATACGAGGGCTACCAGTAGACACCGCCCCGGAGGCCATAATGGAGGAACTCAAGAGGCTGAACTACGACCCTGAATATGTGCGGAGCATCAGGGGTCGTCAGGGTCGCCCGGGCTGCATTTTCCACGCGGTCCTCAACTTCCAGAAGGACGTGAGGCGAATATATGAAACCAACACCTTTCTAATGATGGGGGGAGTCCGAGTGGAGGCATGGAGGGGGAAGCGGGGGCTAGCACAATGCCACCGCTGCCAACAATTCCGGCACTCCTCCCATCAGTGCCACCGCCCGCTCGCTTGTGTGCGATGCGGACAGGGGCACCCTGCGCGCGATTGCCCCCGGCCCCGCACGGAGCCGGCAACATGTGCCAACTGCGGGGGGCCGCACCCTGCGTCCCACCGCGAGTGCCCGGCCTTCAGGAGAGAGGCCATTAACAAGCGTGCGGGCACAGTCGCCTGCACCTCAAGCAGAGCAGCCCGGCCGGCCAACAACGTCAGGACCCAGGCCGCACAAGTAGAGGAGTACGAGGCCCAAGGCACCACCCTGATGGCGGTGGCCAACGAGCCGAAAACCAGAGGAGCCACCCCCGCAAGCAGCAAGAGCAGCAAGAGGAGACAACGAAAGCGCGGCAGTAGGAAGGGAAAGCAACCTCCGCCGCCGCCCCCCCCCCCCCCCCGCCGACCAAGATGACACCGCTCAGGCGCCCGGACCCAGAGCCACACAACCCGCCCAAGCATGGGCCAAGAAGATGACCGCAGCCCCAGCCGCGGCTGTCGCCGACATCACGGCGCAGCGCAGACTACAGCGCAGAAAGCTGGAAATTACCACCACGGAGACCAAGGCCACCGACCTGTTAATGGAGGCTGCAAGAGCCCTGACGCAGTGAGGTGAGCCACATACCATCCAGAAGGTCATAAAAAGCGTCATCCGGGCGCTTCTCCTGCTTCTGACACCCGAGTAGGTCGCTTACACCTACACGCGGCCTACTCATACAGTGACACTCACCACAGTACATACACTGTGACGCGGCGTGTGCTAAGTTAATATAGGCACGCCGCGGAACGCATGCAGACACGCACGACTCCTCACGCATGTGAACTCCCGCACTGTTGGACGCGGCTAGCCCGGGTAAAACAGTGCTCACATGGGCGGTGTTACTCACACAATACCGTCCACACACACGCCGACGGCCCTGCTGCCCAGACCGCGATCTTGCGGGACGGGCGGGGGCCATACCTCATGCCGTGGGCTTGCTGTAAGCCGGCAGCTCAGTCGCTGGCGCCATCCGCTGGGCCTCTCACAGGGAACTGTGGGTCTCACCCGGTGGTGGTAGACCGCCTAGCTGCCGCGATTACCCCCGCGAGCCTGCGGCATTACACTTAGCAAAACACAGGGCGATTGCTAAGAGAATCTCGGCAGGCGTTACAACACAGCGCCAGCCTAGGAGGTTCTCGTAGTCAGTCGCTCATATTCTTCAAGCCAAGATAGGCGCTCCAGTGAAGCGCCCGTTTTTGCGGGCGCCTACAGAACCCGCGGATAAGAGGGCTTAGCCCTGAAGCCGCCCGCCGCGTTCCCTCGCGGGAACGCAGCGACGTCCCACGACAGAATGGGTCAGTCTGTTTTCGACTACGGATGCGAATACAAGCGATTACGAAGAGAATAGGGATTATTAGCGAATTAGTGTTTGTGTAAATAAGTTGTTGAGTTACTAAAGAAGATTTGGTTAATTAATAGGTGTAAAATAATTTATACCATACCCAGCTCGTAACAATATTACTCACAGTGCTTCAAAGTGTGCCCGCCCTTGAAGGGCTCGCTGCGAGTCTTGTGGAACATCTTGAGCTGCTGCAGGAAGGCCCTGTCCTCGGGAGTCTGTTCCACTCTCTTGTAGTCCTCTTCATCTTCGTCGCTGGGAGGGGGGGCACCGTTGCGGAGGGAGAGACGACGAGGTGTCTGGTAGAGGGAAAAAACATGTTATTTTGATCGTTACACGTGCTTTTTTTCAACATGCTTTTAATAAGTTTGCCGTAAGTACCATGGAGGGGGTATGAAAGCACTGTTGCGTGTTAATAAAGTTTATCTTAAATAAACAATATGATTTCTCTAAAAATCAATTTCTACCCCTTCCTATTTTCATTTCCACATTGCGAAGTTTCACTGGTTCGTGAGTTAAAAATCGTGCGCGGAGAAACTCCACGCACGATTTTTAACTATAATATTATTGGATAAATTAGGTTTGTAAAGAACGCATTATATGGATGGCAACACTAATTCATTGGTTAAGAGAATAATATTTACATTTTAGTTTTTTTTTAAACAAATTATAGCTTAAGTTACTTCCTGATAATTTAGCTTTCTATTGGTGACAAAAATAGTTAAAATCAGTCCAGCAGTTTCGGAGCTTATTCGGTACAAACAAAAATATAGATTTATCATCAAGCGAGTACACAGTTTTCGTATCTGTGTCACCTGCGGGTCTGTGGTGGCGAGTGTCGGCGGCGGCTCGTCGGAGTCGGAGCGGTCGGAGGCGCCGGGGTCGCCGCCGGCGCCGGGCGCGAGGCGCGAGGGGGACGCGACGCGGCGCTGTGTATGTGTACACACCTGCGGGTCTGTGGTGGCGAGTGTCGGCGGCGGCTCGTCGGAGTCGGAGCGGTCGGAGGCGCCGGGGTCGCCGCCGGCGCCGGGCGCGAGGCGCGAGGGGGACGCGACGCGGCGCTGTGTATGTGTACACACCTGCGGGTCTGTGGTGGCGAGTGTCGGCGGCGGCTCGTCGGAGTCGGAGCGGTCGGAGGCGCCGGGGTCGCCGCCGGCGCCGGGCGCGAGGCGCGAGGGGGACGCGACGCGGCGCCGGCGCCCGCGCGGCCTCCCCTTCAGGCGCGGCGCCAGGTGGTTGCACACGAACTCGTGCCCCTCCAGCTCGGGATACTCGAATGTGTCCTGGGAATTAAAGGAACTTATTCATCTTTTTCTAAGCGTGTCGATGGCTTTGGTACCTATTGTCAGGCATCGGCCATGACGCGCCCCGTTCTGTGTTACTGACAAATCTTTGAGACGCGCGTGGAATACTACGCGCCGTCGACTCACGGGCCTGGTGCTGATCGGACGGCGAGCTACTCATTACTCGCCATCCGCAGGCCCGCGCCTATGGTGGTTGGAGATCGTCTCGCGAACCCCGACGCCCAGGGCGTCTCCTGCGGCGGCTGCTGCTGGGGGCGTGAGGGCGAGTTGAGTCTCCCTCACCCGTTCCGCCTTCTTCTTCGCGAGCATTACTGCTTCGCAGAAGGAAGAGCCTGCTTCCCATTCTCTCTCGCTCCGTACCATGGCCTGGACCACGGCCGGGCGCGAGAGGTCGCTGCGGAGATTTCCGTACCCGAAGGGTTCAAACGGAGCCCTGTTGCTGTCACTCACGTGTCCGTCTGTCTGTCGGTCGTCTGTCATACAGGTTTTACAGTCAAACGGTTGGAGCTAATCTTCAAGTTTTCACTGTATGAGCATCTTGTTGACCCAAAGCCATACAAATAGTCAAAAATACATTTGGTACGGAGCCCTAAATGTGTGAAGTCCGACACGCACTTGACCCGTCCCACAGCTGGGCTAAGGCATAAAAAAATAAAGTTACTTCCATATTAATCATCAGAACAACTCCTCACCTTGCAGTACAGTATCCTGGTGTTGTTGGTGGGAGCCGCGTACCCTCCCAGTGCTGCCACCAGGGAGTCCCGCAGCCAAGAGGCCTGGATGCCCTCAAGCCTGGCTATCAGCGCCCTGTAGCGGCAGTATCGAGGATAGGAGAACACTACCACGCCAGGTGCTTCTGCGTCCACCACTGAAAGAAGGAGAAGGGTTTATTAGTACCATAGCACGTTAAAGCTGTTGGTCCCCCCGCCAGCCTCGCGGGAGTGACTAGGAGTGACCTTTGCCCTGGCACCCGCAACTGAAGGAACACGGGTGGGGTTTAGTCAGTAAGAGTCTGACACGCCCTCCCGCTCCACCCAGAGAAGGAGAAGTTATTTGATGACTACCCACCCTATTAAAAAAAAAGAAGATGGTCCCAGCTGACACTTATAGGTCGTTGACGGTCGTTACTGGTCGGAAGCCAGAAAGTCTGGCACCAATCTTGCCAAGGGCTACCGTGTTACCCAGTTACTGGGTTGTATAGGTCAAGCCTAAGCTGCATGCTAGACTGTCGTCAATTGTTTTTTCTTTTAATAATCCACTGAGGGCGGTGGTGGCCCAGTGGTAACGGTCGCGACTTACAAGTTGAAGGTCGTGAGTTCAAACCCAGGCAGGCGCTTTACTTTGTGTAAATTATTTCATAACCACTGCTCTCAAAACGGTGAAGGAAAACATCGTGAGGAAACCGGTGATCGGAATAAATCTCCTCCTCCTCCATAACGCGCCAGTCAACGACACGCGGTGATAGAGCGGGGCTAACGAACGTGATGTGCACCACCGAATCACCCCGCATCCGCACACACGTGGGGACAGAACCCCGGTTTTGGACGACCAGGCTTGTCTCCATAGCCTAGTCCTCCACCATCCTACCCCGTGTGTCCGTATACCGGGAAACCAAAGCCACGTTCCAGGCATTGAAGTCCCCGAGGACGAGCACAGGGGGGGGACGGTACCCGACGACGGTTTTCAGCTCCGCGAGGGAGTTGTGGAACTCGGCGAGAGTTCGGTTCGGGGAGAAGTAAACCCCCACCACGGCATCTCCCCGAAACGTGCTGCCACGCAACCCTGTCCCCTCTTGACGTCTTCGAAGGACGGGGTACCCGCGGCATCATTTGAAGTCAACTGAGTTGGCGAATACAACTGCTGCTGAAGCTATGCTCATTTGCACTTACCAATGGAACTCTTCTCGGTGTCAACGTCACTGAAGTCCAGCTTCGTGTGTGTCAGGGGCGCGTGGCGTGGCAGGTCGGCGGGAGGGGCGCAGGCGCCGCGCCACACCGCGCGCAGCCCCCAGCGCCACTCCGTGCCCACGCACATCCATGAGAGCAGGTCGTCTGCCCGGAGGACCACCTTGTCGTTGATGGCGAGGACTTCGTCCTGGAAAGAGGGAGAGAATTAGGTTAGGTTCTGTGTTAATTTTTTAGGGTTCCGTACCCGAAGGGTATGTTAGAAACCCTATTACTAAGCCTCCGCTGTCCGTCAGCGGGCTGTATCTCATGATCCGTAATGGTACAGTTGAAACTTTCACAGAATGTGTTTCTTTTGCCGCTATAACAACAAATAAATAATAAAAAAACTTTTTTACAAAAAAATAGAACCGACTTCCAAAAAAAGTGCAAAATAACTTTAATTTCGGAAGTCGGTGTTCCTGTTTTGTGTCTTTGTTTTTTGACACCGACTTCCGAAATTAAAGTTATTTTGCACTTTTTTTGGAAGTCGGTTCTATTTTTTTGTAAAAAAGTTTTTTATTTTTCACTTTTTAGTTATAGCTCCCCATTAAACTGTGTTAACAATTCATAGACATACGATAGCAGCAATCGCGGTTGATTTGCTGTCAATTTTTGAAGAGTTCCGTTGTCTGTCTCCGAAACCCATCATCAGATCTTTTTGAAATTTAAATGGGACCATTTCGGAATAAACTCCTTTCGAACAAAAAAAGAATTTTGCAAATCCGTCAATATATGACAGAGTTATGCCCGAACATACATAAAAAAAAAATACAAACATCCGAATTGATAACCTCCTCCTTTTTCGAAGTCGGTTAAAAATCGTACGGAACCCTTCGTATGCGAGTTAAGTTCGCACTTAACTGGTTTTTTTAGGGTTCCTAACGATTATATTTAGTAACGCCTCGTAAAGAGGATAATATTTTTTTGTTTGTTTGTACCGAATAAGCTCCGAAACTACTGCTCCGATTTTAACCTTTTTTTACCAATAAAAAGCTAAATTATCAGGAAGTAACATAGGCTACTTTCTATCCCGGGAAAAATAACAGTTCCCGCGGGATAGGTCACGGGAGCGAAGCCGCAGGCAAAGTAATAGTTTAATATAAAACCTATAGCGAGTTAAATCCCTTGTAATCCTTTCGGAGATGAGAATCGTAAAAGATACTCATAATACCAGTTATTCTCGCTAATGGTTTAATATCCGTTTTCAAACGTTTTCAGATTAAACGAGTTATTTTAAACTGGTTTACTTATAACGCCAGCTAAAAAAATACTAGTAGGAAACCAGGGTCAATATTTTACGGATTTAAGTGGTAATTAATTAATTGACATCAAAAGGAGCAGTGGTAGCCCAGTGGTATTGGCCACGACTTACAAGTTGTAGGTCGCGAATTCAAACCCAGGCAGGCCGCTTTACTTTGTGTAAACTATTTCATCACTACTGCTCTCAAAACGGTGACGGAAAACATCGTGAGGAAACCGGCATGTCCTAGACCCAAAAATTCGAAGACATGTGACATCCACCAACGCGCATTGGGCCCGCGTGGTCAAAGAGAGGAGGCCTGTGCCCCAGCAGTGGGGACATTAAAAGGCTGATGATGATTAAAGATTAAACAACGACTGACGGCACGGTTGGCGCAGTGTTTGAGCGTCTCGGGAGGAAGTAAGGCTCCCTGACGTTTCAGGCGACGCAGGTGCTTTCAGGGCATGGCTGATTCGGGAAGTACCTGTGTCGCCTGAACAGGGAGCCGGATGCTCGGTGCTATCACTGCATCCACTGTCCGGAGGACACGGCGTGGCATACGCTGGCCGAGTGTGTCGCATGGGAAGAAGTCGGAGGCGACCTGTAGCTGCCAGCCGTGGTTCGTTCTATGATCGGCAGTGCAGAGTCCTGTGATGCGGTAATCTTCTTTTGTGAGAATGTCATCTCGAAGAAGATGGCTGCGGAAAGGGAGAGGGAGATGACTAGTGCACTCCCGTCCCGAACCACTCAACGCCTTCTTACAGCCACCCCTAAAAAGGGTCTAGGGACGACGGATTCGGGGATGTTCGTTGGCCCATCAATCAGGACCCGAGATGGCCATGACGGCGCGTAGTCTTAACTTTAACACCTCACTCCCCACCACGGGAAGAGGCCCGCAGACAGCGGGCCGGTACTAGTCCGGGGCAGCGGAAGTCCCATTCGCACCCGCAGCCCCCAATTCGAGTATATGAGGGAACACCGGGGTGGTTTTTAGTCAGTAAGAGTCTGACAGACCCCTGACACCAGGCGATGTCTTGTTTGCTTTTTTTATGTATGTTCCCAATTTCTCTGTCAGTTGTGTACCGATTTTCAAAATTCTTTTTTTATCCGAAAGAATATACTCCCGAGGTGGTCCCATATAAATTTTATCGAAATTGCTTCAGCGCTTTTTGAAAAACTGAACAAAAAACGAAAAATACGTATACATACGAGGGTCATTCAATAAATACTTAGCCTACAAAAAGTAAACGAAAATTTTGGAAAAGTGGCAATTTATTTTTCAACATAGTCTCCTTTTAGTTCGATACACTTAGCCCAGCGATGCTCCAACTTTTTTAACCCGTCCGAAAAATAGTTTTTGTCAAACTCTGCAAAATAGGCCTCCGTGGCGGCGATAACCTCCTCATTCGATCCATATCTATTCCCGGCGAGTGATTTTTTCAGATTAGGAAACAGAAAGAAGTCACAAGGGGCCAAATCTGGAGAATACGGTGGATGGGGCAGCAATTCGTAGCGTAATTCGACCAATTTGGCCATGGCAACGTCAGACGTGTGAACCGGTGCGTTGTCGTGGTGAAACAGCACTTTTTTCTTCGCCAGATGGGGTCGTTTTTTCTTTAATTCGGCGTCGAATCGGCCCAATAAATCGGCATAGTAAAGCCCTGTAATTGTTTTACCCTTCTCGAGGTAATCGATGTAGATCACACCTTGTGAATCCCAGAAAACGGTGGCCATAACTTTTCCGGCCGATTTTACAGTTTTCGCCTTCTTTGGAGCACGTTCCCCGGTCTGGATCCATTGTTTTGATTGCTCCTTGGTCTCTGGTGTGTACCAGTGGATCCAGGTTTCATCGACGGTCACAAAACGACGCAAAAACTCCGCTGGATTCCGCTTAAACAGCGCCAAACACGTCTCCGATGTGGTCTCACGGTTGCGCTTGTTTTCTGGTGTGAGTAAACGCGGCACCCATCGCGCCGACAGCTTTCTCATGCCGAGTTCCTCGTGAAGAATATGATGCACTGTTCCTTCTGAAATGCCTACAGTCTCAGCTAGCTCCCGAACCTTCAATCGGCGATCTGCCAATACGAGATCATGGATTTTTTTAATGTTTTCCTCCGTAGCAGCTGTTTTCGGTGCACCTGGACGTGGTTCATCAAAAACCGACGTACGGCCACGTGCAAACTCGTTGAACCAATTCTTGACGGTGGCCATCGATGGAGAAGAGTCACCGTACACAGCATCCAAGCGCTCTTTGATTTCGATGCGCGTTTTCCCTTCCAAAAATAGGAATCGAATCACCGAACGATATTGCTCTTTTTCCATTTTTGTAAAACCGATCGACACGTTCGCTTCCATAAGTTGTCAAATTAAAACAAATGAAGGGATTGGAATGAAAATTTGAAAAAAGAATTAAAAAAGAATGTGCTACACTGTGGTAAAACTCTTTTGAAACTACAGCGCCCTCTGGCGATGAGGCTAGGTACTTATTGAATGCACCTCGTAGATGACGTTTTGGTTTTTAGTTCTGGGGTATAACAACTAAAAAGTAAAAAATAAAAAACTTTTAACAAAAAAATACAACCAACTTTAAAAAAAGAAAATACACTAAAAATTGAAAAATAACTTACCTGTGAAGCCCCGCAACTCACTGGTGAGTCGGACAAAAAAATAAAAAAAAATAAAGAGAATAAAAAAATAAAAAAATCGGCTGTCAACCCGGGTTGTCCTCGGGGTTTAATTTGACAACCCGGATTTTGCCATGGGGCTTCACAGGTTTCGGCAGTCGGTGTCAAAAAAACAAAGAAATAAAATACAAACACCAACTTATTTTTTATATTTTAGTGTATTTTCTTTTTTAGAAGTCGGTTGTTTTTTTTTTGTTAAAAAGTTTTTTTTTAATTGCTAGGACCCCTAGGTTGAGTAAAGGTCTCCTACAATGATGCCGATTTGTCTCGCGAACTTTGCTATTAGGCTCCGGTTTCTTCTAGTTCTAATAGGCGTCCCATAAAGCCATAAAGGTTCCTAATGTTGCTGACGCTACGCGGTCGCCAGGATGCTGACGTTACTCAGTGTGTGTACATAATTAAAGCAGGCACAAATAAATCGGAGAGGAGGCAGCTTGCCCGAGTTACTGGGGGATTGCGGGTGTGGGGGCACAGGGAACGGACTTGGGAGTGAGGGGCTGTGATTTTTTTTTATTATTGTTGATAGGCACGCGTTTGACCACTATCTCACCTGATGGTAAGCGATGATGTGGTCGAAGATGGAGCACGCTTGCCTAGAAGTAACCTATTCACTCTTGACTTAAAGACTTCCAGGTCGTAGCTATCAGGAAACACAGACTCCGGTAGGGAATTCCACTCCCTAGCTGTACGCACAATGAATGTTTTCTCAAAACGCTTTGTGCGTATGGATGGGATATCCACCATGAACCGGTGGCACTTCGCCGTACGTCTTGTGGTCCGTTATTCATTTTTAGGGTTTCGTACCAATTCAAATTCATTTATTTACCAGAATGTAGGTTTACAAAGTATGATCTTAAATCTATGACAGCCCCTTTACATTCTACCATTAAATATGGTGTGTAAATATTTTGATTGAGAAAAAAGACAGTAATAACATAAAAGATCTCATGCATTAAGATTTTTAAGCAACAAATTTATTAATTTATGTCAGAGCTATATTATTATACTTAAGACAGTTCAAGAGATAAATTTTATATTTACTGTCAGATTAAGAATATTATTATATATTGTTATTGATAATGTCATAACTATTTTAAACTCAAAGTGTTGATTCAGTACATTTTGAACATTAATCAATTATTATGGTATATACCAATATTATACTTATGTATATTTCAGTTTCTTTCGCCGCGGTCTGACATGTATTCATTGAGATCGTAAACGCATTTTTTATCATTTATAATTTAATTTTGTCGTTTTAATCTAAATACAACAACATTTAATTGTTTTTTTTTTGTTATATTTATCACTGGACGCCAAATTATTATAAATATACTACATTAACATTTATCTATTTAGCTGTATATTTAACAATTTAAAAAACTGGTTCACATCAGCACACTTGAACGTAAGGTTCAGTTGAAAACCAGCGTGAGGCGTCTATTTAACGCAGCCGCGGGGCACACAGTGTAATTGTTTTAAAATTAAATTGATTTTTATTTTTTATTGGAACCTAGATTGTGTGTATCTGTGTGTGCGTGTGCGCTAAAAAAACTAGTTTTCTTTCTTTCTTTAACTTTTTCTTTTAACCATTGTGTTAACTTTTTTATAATTAAACAGCTATGGTCAAGCCTACGTCACATCACACCGAGTTTTGTAGCCAAAATAAAAAGCCAATCAACTACGTCAGAAGGCGCCACGACAAGCCTGGCTGGCTGGCGGTAAGCCTGGCTTTAGTACAACAACATTTTCCAGAAACTTCCAAACCTTTCCACTTTCAACAGAAAAATAAAATTGTTAAAAAAACTAAAAAGCACTCTTGTTTTTTTAGTGTTCTTCTCAGCAAAACTCTTTCATTTGATATTCATATCATGGGAATGCATACAATATAACTAGTCCGCCATCTTTGTGAGTCTGCCATATTGGATTTAGAATGACGTCACTTAACTAACCATGCATTTTTTTTTTTTTTGGGGGGTGGGAAATCATCCTATGACTTCTTCCGCTCTAGGGTGGAGCGGAAGGGTGTTTCAGACTGTTACTGACTAAAACCCACCCCTGTTCCTCCCTGCCTCGAGTGCCCGGGGGCGAGGTAACTCTTTCGAATTTATCCTCCAATGCATTGTCATCCAAACTAAACATGTACGCAAAATAAGAAACCGGGAAGTGGGTCATATTTAACTTCTAAGATTTGTTTACATTTAAAAAAAAACCTGCCAAGTGCGAGTCGGTGTCGCGCATCCCAAGTGCAAGTGCGGGTCCCTCCATCGTACAAGATTATACGCGTCTACTTGTTACCATTATAAAAATCGGCCAAAAAAAAAAACACGTTTCTAGTAGGAAAGCCCCCTTTAATTTTAAATTTATTTTTATTATTTATTGTTGTAGCAGCAACAGGAATACACATTGGTGCGGATTCTCTTGTTCAATAACTAAACTAAAATTAGAGAATTGCTATCTTTTACTAAAAGGCAGTGCGAGAAAAGGACGGCTATAGCTATGCACTAAGTTAGAGATGTCAAAATAGTTTACGCCTTGCGCTTCGCCACGTTTTTAGACGACATGTTTTTACGTGTACCCTTAATTTGTATGGAAATCTTAGTTCAAACTAAATTTGACAGCTCTAATTTACGTCCGTCTCTTTCTTGTTTTATTAGAGAGAAAAAGATAGCATTAGCCTAAATTAAGTTTAGTTTGTGCACAACAGAATCAACACCATTATGTGAAAATTTCAACTGTATGACTATTACGGATCATGAGATACAGCCCGCTGACAGACAGACGGTCCCGTTAGTTACCCTTTGGGTACGGAACCCTAAAAACGGATGTAACACTATTTAATTAATTCAACTCAAAAACCTTTTCCCCAAATCCGTGCCTGCAAGATTCTAAATGAAGGTGGGTGGGGTTCAACTAAAATTGCTTTCGAATAAGTAACCGACCCCCGACCCCCGGATATTTGGGACGGGGCTCGCGATCTCGATTCTATACCGAAACGGTATCACGCTGTATAAGGGACAGCTGATTTTGACAATCAGCTGGTTCGGAAAGGGATGGGGAGATGATTCTTCTTGCAAATAAACATATTGATTTGATTTCGTCCTACCTATGGGTTCTTTGACTAAATGAAAATTTACTTATTTTATTTAATCATGAAACTATAAGTAAATCTTTTTGTTTATATGTATGGATGCTTGTTCCGGATGAAATTTGGCACAGAGATAGATTATAGTCTGGAATAGCACATATGCTATTTATAGTGGGGGAGGTATCAATACCATACGGGTAAAGCCACTGGCAAAGAGCAGTGGTGGCCCAGTGGTAACGGCCGCGACTTACAAGTTGTAGGTCGTGAGTTCAAACCCAGGCAGGCGCTTTACTTTGTGAAAATTATTCCATCACCACTGCTCTTAAAACGGTGAAGGAAAACATCGTGAGGGAACCGGCATGTTCTAGAACCAAACATTCGAAGACATGTGACATCTACCAACTCGCATTGAGCCCGCGTGGTGGATGACGGCCCACATCCTCTCACAGAGAGGAGGCCTGTACCCCAGCAGTGGGGACATTAAAAGGCTGATGATGAAAGCCGCTGGTAAAAGATAATATTTTTATAAAATTATCGTACTACTAATTTTTTTTTAAATTTCATGAGTATGTTTCAAAATAAGAAAGGGGGGGGGAGCTTGTGGCTAAAGTAATAACAGCCGCACGGGTCGATCCATCAGGTTAAGCTACGCTTGCCGGGGTTGGTCCATTAATGGGTGACCATCTTTACATACCGAGACTCCTCCGTGCCTCGGAAAGCACGTTAAGCCGTTGGTCCCGGCTGTCAATCGTGGATCTTTGACAGTCTTTAGGGGTCGTCAGAAGCCCGAAAGTCTGACAACCAGTCTTACCAAGGGGTATCGTATTTAGGGAGGTCAGCATAGGCAGTCGCTCCATGTAGAATACTGGTATTCAGCTGCATCCGGTTAGACTGGAAGCCGACCCCAAGATAGTTGAGAAAAGGCTAGGCAGATTGATGTTTTATAATAAATTCCATAAAACTTTCCAGAACCGAATCACTTTAAATCCGTGAAATACGCTCACCCTTTCAGAATAAGCCCGCGAGTTATTTCAGACCGTTCGTAAGAATGTTTCATAGTAATTCGCAATTTTGTTAATAACCTTTTTTCCTGCGGGTTTGCTTGCTCAGATTCTGTATTTTGTTATGAGGTCAGAGTGAGTACCTATTCTCATAGGGCATGTCTATATTATACGAAGTGTTACCCGACTGCTCGAGAAGGAACGTTATGTTTTTCGAGAGTATGTATGTGTGTATGTAGGTATACAGCGTGTAACAAAAACCCTGTCCAACCCGGAAGAGTATTATTTCGTATCGTACTGCGTACACATATACGTAATCATTTAATGGATACGAGATTATTATTTTTTCCCAATGTAAATAATTAATTTAAAAAAAAAAGAAAAACTTTTTAAAGGCCACACTGAGCGCTCGACAAAGTTCACCTATAGTTTTGTGTTAAAGAAGCCGCCTGAGCGAGACGGTCTTTTTGATCCTTTGTTAAAGAGTGCCTACAGCACGGCTAGTGCAGGGCGGTATCGTTTGAAATTAAAATAAGTAAAATTGAAAAGATTTCGCCGGCCAGTGGAGTGTTGTCAACTTATGAAAACTACATAAATAAAAAATAAATAAAAATCGCTACGATTTTTTAAACAATGAGGGCGCCACTTGCCCGGTAGTAGACCCTTAAGACATCCAGTAACAGTGTAGCATTCAGTCAGTGAAAAAATTACGCAATTGGTGGCAGTTACTTTAGTTCAATCATAGATTTCATGCCACCAACTGCATCAGACTGCTTGAAAAGTGACTTGCTTATTTTTTATACTTACAGCTCTATACTTACAGCTTCTTATACTTATAGCTCCTAGAAATATTAATATATAAGCAATGAAGAAAATTGAAACCGATGCCTCACGTACAAAAGCCGCACATTTTGCCACCAAACCATTACAGATTATCACCCCTCAAAAGTATTGAACCGTAAAAAGCGACGGAAAGTAAAAAAAAACTACACGAAACGTACCCACATAAGTGTACTTATAAAAGTCATAACTCTACCCCTTTCGATGGAAAACCAACCATTTTCCATGGCACTAAGCTTCATATTTGCCAAACAGTTGACGTTTCTAAAAATAGTACGAAGGCCACTATTTGATACTTTACAAATATTAATTTTGTTTTCGTAATGAAATACTATATTGTTAAAGACAAAAGAAGTTATTCATTTCGATAAAATTGTGACAACTGAGATGAAGACTAACAGAGGGAGAGAGGTACACTCAATAGCGATTTTTCCTAGGATGTGCACATATTTTATTTGTTTCTTCGTTATTTGACACCGACTTCCGAAATTAAAGTTATTTTGCAATTTTTAGAAGTCGGTGGTACTTTTAAAAAAAGTTTTTTATTTTTCACTTTTTGTTGTTTTTTTTTTATTATTTTTTTGTATTGTTGTTGTACCCCATAAGTAAAACTAAATATTAAAGTTATGCCCGAATAGATAACACCAATAACATGGAATTTGAACATTTGGAGACAACCAAAACGTCATCTGTGTATTACATATTTTTGATTTATGTTGATTTTTTCAAAAAGTGCTGAATTAATTTCGATAAAAATTATATGGGACCACCTCTGAAGTATGACCTATCATACAAAAAAATAATCATCAAACTCTATTCACAAATGGCGGCGATATCGCGTAACAAACATACAAAAAAAAGAACATACAGACGAATTGAGAACTTCCTCTTTTTTGAAGTCGGTTAAAAATAATATATATATATTAATAATATTAAATAAATAAAATAAAAAATATTAATAATAGTAGTAGTAGTAGTCATCATCATCATCATCATCATTTCAGCCGCAAGACGTCCACTGCTGCTGGCAGACATAGGCCTCCCCGCGCCACAACTCCCAGTCCTGTGCGTCTAGCATCCATCGGCTACCCGCGACCCTCACCAGGTCATCGGTCCACCTTGTTAGAGGCCTTCCAACGCTGCGTCTTCCGGTACGCGGTCGCCATTCCAGAACTTTTCGGCCCCATCGACCATATGTTCTGCGAGCCATGTGCCCTGCTCACTGCCACTTCAGTTTGGCGATTCTTCGGGCTATGTCGGTAACCTTAGTTCTTTTGCGGATATCATCATTTCTGATTCTATCACGCAAGGAAATGCCGAGCATTGTCCTCTTCATTGCCCTTTGGATGACTGTAAGTCTTCTGATGAGGCCCATTGTGAGCTACCACGTTTCGGTTGCATATGTCATCACTGGCAACACGCACTAGTCATAGACTTTCGTCTTGAGACACTGCAGTATGTGAGATTAGTAGTAGTAGTAGTAATAGTTATTAATAATAAATGTTATTATTTTATTATTATAAATAATCCATAAAGAAACCAGAACAGATTAAAAAATACATTTACCAATGTTTACCTACATAAGCATGGGAGAGGGGGAGTAAGACCTTTATACTTCGTCGTCTATCTTTTCGTCGTAACACTCGTAGCGGGCACGAGGTGCGTTGGGCATTTTTTTTTTTAATGAATTTATGTCTTAGGGATCTTTATACGGGATTTTATAAAGGGAGCCCAAATTTTGGTTACCGTTACCGTGGCTTACCGTTTTGGAGATATTAATGATTTTATATCTCGGCCACGATAGGCCCCGTCAGTGGTGGCTGACACTAATCTCTTGTTCGGTGCGCGTGGAACACTACGCGCCTTCGACTCACGGGACTGGTGCTGATCGGACGGCGAGCTACCCACTGCTCGCCGTCCGGGTCTACAGTAGCCGGAGATCGTCTCGCGACGACCTACGCCCAGTATCTCTCCTGCGGTGGTAGCGGCCGGGGCCGTGAGGGCCACTCCGTTGAGCTTCCCTCACGCGTCCCGCCTCCGCCTTCGCGAGCATTACTGCTTCGCAGAAGGCGGAGACTGCCTCCCATTCCCTCTAGCTCCGTACCATGGCCTGAACCAGGGCCGGGCGCGAGAGATCGCCGCTACCTATCGCATCCACGAGGACACGGCGGTGCTCCGCCCAAGCGGGGAAGACCTCCACAGTATGCTCCACCGTGTCCTCTGGCCGATCCGCGAAAACCAACCGGCCTAAAATTAAAAAGAAAATACAGAAGGTAGTTATTTACTTACAGATTTCAAGAAATCCTATAAGTATATAGTTAAAAATAGAAAACTGAAAAAAAAAATGATTTGTTCGGAACCCTTTGCGAGCGAGTCCGACTCGCTCTTGGCCGGTTTCTTAGCTTTGCTTTAACAAACATTATAAAAATTATCATCTCAAAATCTTGAAATCTAAACTTATAAACTTCGTCTTTAGAAGATAAAATTTTTTGTTCTGGGAAAAACAAATCCTACTAATATTATAAAATTAAATGTGAAAGTTTGTGAGTGTGTATGTTTGTTACTTCTTCACGCTCAAACGGCTGGACCGATTTGGATGAAATTTGGTATGTAGATAGCTTATAGCCTGGATTAACATATAAACCTACCTTTTATTCCGGTCTACGCGGGTAAAACCGCGGGGCACAGCTAGTTTACAATATTACTCAGATTTATTAATAAAACTCACTAAACATATGCTTAGTAATACTGATTAGCGAATTCTAAACTCAATCCATAGAAAAGATAATCCGTGTTATTTTTCGTGGTTATTTTTTTAGGGTTCCGTTGCTGTCACTTACGTATCCGACCGTCCGTTTGACTGTCTCTCAGTCGTCCTCCACAAAAGTTTTGTTCCGAATAATTTTTTAACTTACCATTGACCTATGAACTTGAAATTTGGTGATGATGTTTATTATTACGTATATCATTATTCTCACCATTCTCCTGCCCTTATCCCAATTTATTTGGGGTCGGCGCAACATGTCTTTTTCTTCCATACTCCTCTATTAGTCGTCATCTCTGTAGTCACCCCCTTTTTACACATATCCTCTTTCACACAGTCCAACCATCGTTTCTTTGGCCTTCCCCTACTCTTATAGCCATCCACATCCATACACAAGACTTTCCTCACGACATTTTCTTCATTCCTCCGCATCACATGCCCATACCACGACAACCGATTTCCACACAACTTTTCAGTCAGCGGTGCCACTTTCAGACTTCCTCTCATATACTCATTCCTAATTCTATCCATGCGCGTAACACCAGACATCACTCTTAGCATTCTCATCTCAGCCGCATGCAATTGCTTTTCATTCATCCCTTTTGTGGCCCAACATTCTGAACATACAAGACAATCAAATTCAATACAATCAATCAATTCATTCAATTCGTTTTCTTCAATTTTTTCTTTGATAATTCCCTCATTTGGTACGGAACCAATTGGTGCGAAGTCCGATACGCACTTGGCCAGTTTTATTTTATAAATATAGTGCCCATTATGAGTTAACATATTACGTATTATCAGCCTTTTAATGTCGGGGACTGCTGGGGCACAGGCCTCCTCTCTGTGAGAGGGTGTGGGCCGTAATCCACCAAGCGGGCCCAATGCGGGGTGGTGGATGTCACATGTCTTCGAACTTTTTAAGTCATGCCGGTTTCCTCACGATGTTTTCCTTCACCGTTTTGAGAGCAGTGATGATGAAATAATTTACACAAAGTAAAGCGCCTGCCTGGGTTTGAACTCGCGACCTACAACTTGTAAGTCACGGCCATTAACACTGGGCCACCACAGCTCTCATAATACGAAAATTAATACCTATCTATTAACTCTAACCCGTTAAAGACATTATTAAGAATAAGATTATTCTGAAGTCACAATTTACAAACGAAAGGTTTCCTAAAACTAAATAAATACCACAGCACTCTAAAATCCAATATTTTGGACTAAACTACTCGATATGGTATACATATGTACAAGTATGTATATAATACGGAGATTATGCGTGTGTGGAAACAAGGTGAACTAACACAGAGTGTTGCTTTTCTGCTCGCTTGTTTTATTTAAGTTGCGGGAGAGTAGCTGAAGTTTTAAAAGATAATGGATTAACTTTATCGGTGTAAGGAAATTTAGTAGAGGAATTACTTAGTTTTGAAATTAATTTTATAATAAAAATATGTTTTTTTTTGTGTAATATTTAAAAAAAAAAAAAAATTGTGCGTGGAGTACCTCCGCGCGGAAGATGTGAAACTTCGCAATGTGGAAATGAAAATAGGAAGGGGTAGAAATTGATTTTTAGTGAAATCATATTGTTTATTTAAGACAAACTTAATTAACAGGTATACTACGCGCATGCGTTCGAGTACCACGCATTCACTCTCGCTATCTCTCTCTATTCCCCCTCTCCAGGAGCGTTGAACGTTTAACGCAACAGTGCTTTCAGACCCCTCCGTGGTAGCGTTAAACGTTTAACTCAACCTTGTTGGAAGTCGTATTAGAAGTTTCACTTCAAAACAACATTGCCCCATCCTGGGAATTATTCCTCTATCGTGCCTTGCGTTCACAAACATATAAACTCACATACACAAGACACCCAGACCCGGAACAACTATCTGTAGACCATAATGTAGGATTGTACTGTACCTATGTGTAATAATTCTGTTTTAACATAAGCTATTATTTCTCTAAAGTATTAAAATAACTTATCGAAAACATGATTTAAATCTTAAGAAAAGCCCACAGTTACAGTATAAGTAAGAGATTGTTAATTAAATACATAGATACATATCAACTTCCTGGCAATATTCCGTGTTACTAAATCTAAACATTTTATAAAAAAGTCCCCCACCGCGTCAGTCTGTCTGTTCGCGATAAACTCAAAAACTACTGAACGGATTATCATGCAGTTTTCACCAATTGACAGAGTGATTCATGAGGAAGGTTTAGGTGTATAATTTGTACCCGTGCTAAGCTGTGGCCGGTAAATAGTAAATACATAAATATTATTCCTTTAACTTTTGTCACTTTTTTTTGGAGTGTTGTAAATCATCCAATGACTTCTCCCCGCTCTGGGTGGAGCGGAAGCGCGTGTCAGACTCTTACTGACTAAAACCCACCCCTGTTTCTCCCTGCCCTGAATCCCCAGGGGCGAGGTAACTCTTTCGAATTTATCCTCAACCCCCGGGCAGGCATCGGCCATGACGGGCCCCGGCCTGTTTGCTGACAACTCTTGTTCTTCGCGCGTGGAACACTACGCGCCGTCGACTCTCGGGCCTGGTGCTGATCGGACGGCGAGCTACCCATTACTCGCCGTCCGCAGGCTTACATGTACATAATTTCTTTAAAAACTTACCTAGTATTAATGATTTTTATCCCAAAAAAAAAAAAACAATTTTATTAATCCCTCTAAAAAAGCAGCCCCCTGTACCCACGACATGTGACACGCACACATACAAGTGCCCACACACACAAGAACACGTACATTGATAGCGTTCGTCGGATCTAGTCGGTGCAACGCCCGGCCTTTAGGGCGCCTTCACATGAAAGGAGCGGCTTTTTTGCAAATTATGCTAAAATATATTTTTTTATTTTTTTATTCCGAGTTCGATAAAGCACTGTTTGTACTATTTTTTTGTGTAAAGAAAATAAGTATTTATGCAGCAGAAAATGAAGTACTTAAATATTAAAAAAAACTGTTTTTCTTTCAATGAGAAAAATCATGGATGGATTGTGGATTCGATATGACTAGAGAGTGTCTGTGTTGAGATGACGGCGAAGAGAGATGTATGGAAAAAAAGAAGAAATTTTGTGCGGACCACAAATAAATAGGAATTACAGCAAGTGAAATATATAACAAGTACGTGTGAAAATTGACGAGACTCGAACTGTTAAGTCATAGGTACTTAAGAAAAATTACAGTATATGTTTTTTCTAAATATGATCTTTATTAGTAATATACTCCTACAAATAAAATAACTCTAAAACAAAAACAAACGTTTCCTACTAATCAAAAATCAACATAAAATAACGATTCTAAATTTCTAAGTTAACGGACATGTTTATAAGGTCACATTGATTAAAATAAATGCCGCGATCAAAACTAGTTTAAAGGATTAGATTTGAATATATTATGGCTTTTTTAGGGTACCGTACCCAAAGGGTAAATCTGGACCCTATTACTAAGACTCCGCTGTCCGTCCGTTTGTCTGTCTGTCTGTTCGTCTGTCCCCAGGCTGTATCTTATGAACCGTGAGAGTTAGACAGTTGAAATTTTCACAGATGATGTATTTCTGTTGCCGCTATAACAACAAATACTAAAAAACCGAATAAAATAAGTATTTAGGGGGCTCCCATACAACAAACATGATTTTTTTTTTCCGTTTTTATACATAATGGTACGGAACCCTTCGTGCGCGAGTCCGGCTCACACTTAGCCGATTTTTTTATTAGTTTGAAGAAATTGTAATTATAGTATGTACTTTGTTTATATTGCAAGGAAAAGTAATTGTAGAGGGGTATTGCCCACGTAAATGTTGAAATAATATTAAATTTTCTCTTTATTTAAAACCTGAAAGAAGTTAGCATTAATTTCTCAACATAATATAATTACTAACATGCTTGTGTTCGTAGACATTTCTTAAAAATAAACCTAAAATATTTTAAATTAAGAATTTAAATAGACCATATACATTTTTATTAATAACAGGTTTTTTATAACGTCAACCCAAATAATTTTCATAATTTTAACAACAAATAATATAAAAAAAATATTTTATCAAAATATTAGTCGCATTAAATGTCAAGTTTATATTTAATTTAAGGCAGAACATCGTCGGTCTGTAGGCGCCCTTAGCGACATAAATTCTCAATAACACGAAATGGCGGCGCGGGGCGAGGGTCGAGGGGGGACACAGGGACGCACTCGCCACGGACTAGTATTATTATTTAAGTTGTCATTGTTATTATTTTTTTTTTTCTCTATGACTAAAGACTTATTGTTTTTTTTTAACATTTTTGTTTAAATTAGTTACGTATACCTACAGTGTTTTTTTCCTTCAATAAAAATACCAGGGTGTAAGTATTAGTATGACCATGAAAATAAAGTTGTATAAAATTAATAATATTTTTTAATTTCTACGTTACTCCTCTCATCTAAAGCGCTCTGAATGGTTGAAAAATTATTCTTCCTTAGAGTTTGATAAATTAAAATGCTCAATTTGCTTTATTTGCGGCAAATCGCGTCGGCTTGCTTGACAAATAAATTTGTATGATAACAAATAATTATCGCGCACGTTTCAAACTTCACACAGTTAACTAGTCTGAACTTAAGTAAATAATGTGAGTAGTTTTGATTTTAAGAATTGACTGGATCTGTGTCAGATTTGGTTGTTTTTGATTGGAGCCATTGCTATAGAATAGTAAAATAGAGAGTATATATTAATTTATTATTAGGCACACTAACGGCAACACGAACATAGCAATTTCAAATATACAATAATTTCTGCCTATTTTTGTGTCATCATCAGCCGAGCCTTTTCCCAACTATCTTGGGGTCGGCTTCCAGTCTAACCGGATGCAGCTGAATACCAGTATTTTACATGGAGCGACTGCCTATCTGACCTCCACAACCCAGTTACTGGGTAATACGACACACCTTGGTAAGACTGGTTGTCAGACTTTCGGGCTTCTGACGACCCATAACTGTCAAAAATCCACGATTGACAGCCGGGACCAACGGCTTAACGTGCTTGCCGAGACACGGAAAAGCATAGCGGTTCGGATAGGCATATTACTGAGTATGTATCTAAATATTTTTTTTAGGGTTCCGTACCCAAAGGGTAAAACGGGACCCTATTATTAATCTCCGCTGTACATCCGTCTGTCTATCTGTCTGTCCGTCTGTCACCAGGCTGTATCTCATGAACCGTGATAGCTACACAGTAAAAATTTTAATAGATGATGTATTTCTGTTGCCGCTATAACAACAAATACTAAAAAACAGAATAAAATAAATATTTAAGGGGGCTCCCATACAATAAACGTGATTTTTTTGCCGTTTTTATAGATAATGGTACGGAACTCTTCGTGCGCGAGTCCGACTCGCACTTGGCCGGTTTTTTTTTATATTCTCCCTATGTTTTGAATTGAGAATTTTTTTTTTACAAGCTGGTCAATTTCCGATGATAATGCATTTTTATGGTAAGCATGACCTGAATTGCCATTCAGGATTATCTGCGGATTGAGGAACTCTATCAACGGTCAACAGATCAGACAGACACGGATTTTGTGTACACAGTATTTAATAATAATAATAAACATTTTATTCAGACCAGGTCCAGGTTAAATGCTTGTTAAAAAAATATGTTTTTTTTTAAATTATTAACTTATTCAGTAGAATTAATCGAGGTTAAGGAGTCCGAATAAAATTTAATTACAAAAAACTGGTTATTATTTTAAGTTTCGAGGAAAAATATTGTTTGGTAACGTTCTGATACCTAAATTCAACTGATGCTTCACAGTAATGAAGTAGGTATTGACTTAGATGGCTAAAAATTGAGTTTTCCTTTATTGTAATGTTTTATATAATAGTATTATTCAGCTTTTTCAGGGTTCCTTACCTTATTGCTGTCACTCACGTGTTCGTCTGTCCGTCGTCTGTCACAAAATTTTGTTCCGATTTTTTTTTTAACTTCCCATTGACCTTGAAATTTTAAATTAGGTGATAATGTTTATTATTACGTATCTATATTTCACTAAAAAATACCAATATATTGATAAATCAGAATTTTTTCTTTGAAATTTTCTCATTTGGTACGGAACCCTACATATGCGAAGTCCAAGACACACTTGTTCGGTTTTTTTTTTACTAAAATGAAATATTTGTTTTATTATAACAACTAAAAATTTAATAATTTTACAATCTCATTTGGATGAGCGCTGTCATAACTTCATACATAATGTATGAATTAAACAAGTTTCTTCAAGGTCAAACAAAGCGTTTTATACAGACAAGTTTATCTTTTAATTAACTGTGATACTGTGTGTGATCTATACATAGTAGAATTTGCTTTTATCAGCGGATTAGAATAACAGGTACACACCCGTACCTAATGTATATCTGTCCTTTTGTTGTTTTTATATAGTGAGGGAAATATCAAATAACTTCTCCCGCTCTGGGTGGAGCGGGAGGGCGTGTCAGACTCTTACTGACTAAAACCCACCCCTGTTCCTTTACTTGCTTGGCGACCCTGGTTCGGGCAACTGAAGGGACACGGGTGAAACATATAAAATTAATAAAAGTTAAACTAATTATAAAATCATCAACTGGGCATTCACTAAGGCTAATAAAAATCTTATCTATTTTAGCTGTTTACTCGACTACATTTAGCAGGGTTATGTTTTTATTTGTTATTCAGTGACAGTATAAAAGTGTCATTAATGTTTTAACACGTTTTGCTATTTAATGACAGATTTAATGACAGTATACTGTCATGAATATTTTTAGCTGTTTACTCGACTACAATGAAGAAGGTTTTCATTTGCTATTCAATGACAGTATAAAAGTGTCATTAATGTTTTAACACGTTTTGCTATTTAATGACAGTATAGATAGTGTCATAAACGTTTTTAATACGTTTTGCTATTTAATGACAGTCTACTGTCATGAATATTTTTAGCTATTTACTCGACTACAATGAAGAAGGGTTTCATTTGCTATTCAATGACAGTATAAAAGTGTCATTAATGTTTTAACACGTTTTGCTATTTAATGACAGTATAGATAGTGTCATAAACGTTTTTAATACGTTTTGCTATTTAATGACAGTCTACTGTCATGAATATTTTTAGCTATTTACTCGACTACAATGAAGAAGGGTTTCATTTGCTATTCAATGACAGTATAAAAGTGTCATTAATGTTTTAACACGTTTTGCTATTTAATGACAGCATAGATAGTGTCATAAACGTTTTTAATACGTTTTGCTATTTAATGACAGTCTACTGTCATGAATATTTTTAGCTATTTACTCGACTACAATGAAGAAGGGTTTCATTTGCTATTCAATGACAGTATAAAAGTGTCATTAATGTTTTAACACGTTTTGCTATTTAATGACAGTATAGATAGTGTCCTAAACGTTTTTAACACGTTTTGCTATTTAATGACAGTATAGTGTCATGAATGTTTTAGCACGAAACTGGCTTTTAGCAGAGATTTCGCGACAGTGTAGCTTTCTATTAGAGAAATTATTTTTGTTATCTCTTCAGCACTTCCAGATATTGTTTTTAATAAACATACAAGCAATTTTTGCTCTTTATCAATTAGTTTGGATTTAGTAACTGACGGATGGAAGAAAACTCATACTGCTTTGATCCTTTTTGGTACCAATGACAAATTTTTTTTTCAACCATAAAATCACGTTAAATCCTAAGCCCGTGTTTATCTATTGGATAGATAAATACGTAATTCATAAGTATTTAATTAGTGACGTGAGCAAGTAGATAATAAAACAGATAAATTTTAAGTTTTCACAAATAAGTCTGCAGCTGCATGGTTACAAGATTTTTTTTTTTTATTTGCATTTATTATTTAAATTTATGAACTCTTAGCTTTTTTTTGTGGTAGCTAAAACATTCTTTGAATATAAATTGAAGGTGAGGAAACCACTTGCGAAATAAAAAATGTTTATGACCATTTTTAAATAAAAACCTACCAAGTGCGAGTCAGACTCGCGCACGTAGGGTTCCGTACCATTATTTATAAAAACGGCAAAAAAATCATGTCTGTTGTATGAGAGCCCCCTTTAAATATTTGTTTTATTCTGTTTTTTAGTATTTTTTGTTATAGCGGCAACAGAAATACATCATCATAATTTAGTATACGTGTTTTAGTATAATAAAATTAATAATGCGTCTAATTTCGGACAGCGCTCCTTGATGGACGAGTCCTTTTACTGGGTGGACGAACGACACGTTACGTGAGCTCAGCACTAAACACGCAAGCTAACCACTCAAGGTCATTGGCAGTTAATAGTGCCTTAAGGCCCTTCTCGCGGTCCAGTGGCGCCCTCATTGAATAAAAAATCGTAGCATAGTACAGAAAATAAATATTAAAAAATCCAACTTCACGTTTGTAAAAATTCTTTATCCTCTTTGTAAGAGGATAAAGAATTTTTACATTGTTAAAACAGGTCTCAAAATGTTTCGTATCCAAAGTTTTTTTTTATTTTCTGTGCTATGCTACGATTTTTTATTCAATGAGGGCGCCACTGGACCGCGAGAAGTGCCTTAAACGAATAATGTCCATGTAATGCATTAATTATTTTAAGTATTCACATAATTAAATACAGAAATAATTAAATACAGATACAGAAATAATAATTCTACATACTTGTTCCGTCTGTTAGATTATCAAAAAAACATTCGACTCGTATTTTATGCTTTATCAAATAAATTAAAATTAAAATGAAGCGCATCAAAGGGAGTGAAGGCTTGTTACGTCACTTTTGGGTAAAAAGTGTAGCAAGGCGTGACGTCATGCAAAAATTTCAATTAAATCTCAATTTTTATTTTACGTGGCAATAAAACAGATACGTATCCTTTATTTTTTGGTCACCAAACTGACGGACTAAAAAGATTTTATTACGAATCTTACCTAATACCTACTGTTTATTCCTTAAAGTTAAAATCCACTTTCTTAACTATCTCCTTTCATATCACCACAAAAATTCAAAAAATCAATTTCAAACTCAATTTTTTGCATCGTATTCTAAAATTGTAATAGAAAACAATATGGCGGCGGCCGAGTCCGTCCCCAAAGGAAAGCAGTGAAAGATGAGAGTCGGGTCGCAGACTGCGGCGAGCCAGTCTTGATGCTTGCACCCATTACGTAACTCTTTCATTGGTCGAAATTAGATTTAACTCTTACGATAGGTTTAATACACATATATTGTGCGTACAGCTAAGGAGTGGAATTCTCTGCCAGTCTGTGTTTCCTGATAGCTACAACCTAGGAGTCTTCAAGTCAAGAGTGAATAGGTTACTTCTAGGTAGGCGTGCTCCATCTTCGACCACATCATCGGTTACCATCAGGTGAGATAGTAGTCAAACGCGTGCCTATAAATAGTTTTAAAAAAATGGCCATTTTTGCAATGTTTGCAAAAACAAACAAACATTGACATTTTTTTTTTACAATTTATAGGCGCGCATCTGACAACTATCTCACCTGATGGTAAGCGATGATGTGGTCGAAGATGGAGCACGCTTGCCTAGAAGTAATCTATTCACTCTTGACGACTCCTAGGTTGTACCTATCAGGAAACACAGAACTGTGTTTGTCTTAAAGAACAACTTATTGAGTTTTCCATAAATACTAATTTATGAGTGTCCTAAGCACCTAGGATTCAGAAAGAAGGAAGCAAAGCCCCCCCCCCCTCACCCTCCCCCGGCAAAAGGTAGCTGAAGTACACCGTGTGATTAAAGTCAGTAAGAGTCTGACAGACCCGGGTGGAGGATATCCATGAGGATTTCCAATCGTAAAGAAAACGTGTCAACGCGCAGACCAGGATGAAGGTGGAGGGATGAATTTGACTCTTAACGGAAGGACTGGCCTGCAATAGCAGATCACAGACTGGTGTGGAAAAGGGAGATTAAATTAAGAGCTACGGATTTTTAGTTTTAAGTTCATAATTTTTATTATATTTATTTTGTTTTACTTTTTCAAAAACGGCTATCCGCCAATTTCATTAGATAAAGAAGATACACAAAATTCACATAATAATCTCACAAAACTTTTTTTTATTTTTTTACTGTTGATCGGCACTCATTTGATCACTATCTCACCTGATGGTAAGCGAAGATGTGGTCGAAGATGGAGCACGCTTGTCTAGAAGTAACCTATTCACTAGTAAAGACTTAAAGACTCCCAGGTTGTAGACAGGAAACAGAGACTCCAGACAACATAATGACATGATCGCTTGGCTCTTGCGTCCAAGAGGGCGTTGTGTGCTTTGAATGCATATCAGTTTTGTGGCAATAAACACTTTTTATGATTTCGTACCCGAAAGGTCCAAACGGAGCCCTATTGCTGTCACTCACGTGTCCGTGTGTCTGTCGTCTGTCACACAGGTTTTACACCCAAACGGTTGGAGCTACAGTCTTCAAATTCTTACAGTATAAGGATCTTGTTGACCCAAAGCCATACAAATTGTCAAAAATGCATTTGGTACGGAACCCTAAATTTGCGAAGTCCGATACGCACTTGGCTGGTTTTATTTCTTTTTTTTAAAGTAGTCTTACTGACTAGTTTAACATTAACTTCTAATTAATGTAACTCATTAGCAAAACATAAATGAAGTTAAATAAAAAAATCAGGAACATTTTTAACGAATTTGGTATATAAGTACTTAACTGTTTTATGAATTGGGTTTTTTCATCATCATCATCAGTCTTTTAATGTCCCCAGTGCTGGTGCACAGGTCTCCTCTCTGTGAGAGGGTGTGGGCCGTAAATGGCCGTAATCTACCACGCGGGCCCAGTGCGTGGTGGTGGATGTTATCCTTTACCGTTTTGAGAGCAGTGGTGATGAAATAATTTACACAAAGTAAAGCGCCTGCCTGGGTTTGAACTCACGACCTGAGCGCCCGTTACCTCTGGGCTATCTACTGTTAGGATTCGGTTAATTAAAACGATATTAAATAATTGGTTATTAAACCAATAAGAAAAATAATGACATTGCATAGAAACAAAATAGTGGAAAAACCGTCAGAAGTTTCCTCAACACTGCTTTACGAAAATAATAATTAGGTACCTAAACTATGCTCGTGGTTTAAATAAGCTGATGATTATTAATATCGAATAATACTAATATTATAAATACGAAAGTTTGTATCGATAAATTAGAGCAGTGGTGGCCCAGTGGTAACGGCCGCGACTTACAAGGTGTAGGCCGTGAGTTCAAACCCAGGCAGGTGGTTTACTTTGTGTAAATTATTTCATCAGCACTGCTCTCAAAACGGTGAAGGAAAACATCGTGAGGAAGCCGGCATGTCCTAGAACCAAAAATTCAAAGACTTGTGACATCCACCAACCCGCATTGGGCCCGCGTGGTGGATTACGGCCCACACCCTCTCACAGAGAGGAGGCCTGTGCCCCAGCAGTGGGGACATTAAAAGGCTGATGATGAAAGTTTGTGTTTCAATCACGCAAAAACGACTGAAGGCATTTGAATGACATTTTGCACACAGATAGATTATAACCTGGGTTAAAACATAGGTTACTTTACCACTGGCAGACGCAACTAGTATAACCTACTTAGAAATACAAAGGTAATAATTTATATTTTTTAGTCTATAGTGGCCCACTGCTGGGTAAAAGGCCTGCCCAATATCCTTCCAGACCCTCATTTCTTGCGCCACCTCAAACCAGTCTCCGTGTTGTGAGTCCAAGCCATCTCGCGACCGCTTTCACAGTCAATAAAAAATAATAAAGAAATTAACTACGCTTAATTATCACGCGAAGATAATTCATTCGCATATGCTGTTTGTTAAAGATTTTTTAAGGAGGTTTGTAAAAGTCAAAGAAACTTGTTTTTTTTTAAGTAAGAATACATTATTTTTTTGTTTTTGTTAAATAAAATCCATAACCAAGTAGGTTAACCCCCTTAGCTTGCAAAAGTTATTTATATTCCTACTATAGTTGAATATTATAATTACGAAAGTTCGGATGGATATATGGATATTTGTCTGGATCTAAAACTAATCTTGATTTTAATCCCAGGAGCGCGTCCTCTTGGGATGATGGAAGGGTAACCAACGGGACCCTATTACTAAGACTCCGCTGTCCGTCAGACTGTCAGCGGGCTGTATCTCATGATCCGTAATAGGTAGACAGTCGAAATTTTCACGGAATGTGTATTTCTGTTGCCGCTATAACAATAAATAATAAAAATAAATTAAAATTAAAGGGGGCTCCCAAGTAAATATTCTGTGAAAATTTCAACTGTCTACCTATTACGGATCATGAGATACAGGCCAAAAAAAAACATTTCTAGAAACGCGTTTTTTTTTCAGTTTATGGTACGGAACCCCTCGTGAGCGTGTCCGACTCGCACTTGGCCGGTTTTTGGAAGAAGTAGCTACTAGTAGAAGCAAGTTAAAATTAAAACAGATGAAGGAAAAGATATAGATTCGGTACCAGTATGTAATAATACAAAACAATCACGTCATTTCCTCAAAGAATCAAGAAAATAACTCCAAATATATAACATAAATATTTTTCCCCATTTTCATAATAAAAATAAAAGTATCAAAACTTCTCGAGCTCAGTAAACAACTGCTCACGAAGTTTCGATCGCTACATTCAGAAAGGCGTATAAACCGAATACTACATTAATTGCCAATTGATTTTGAACCCTAAGTTAAAGTTGGGAAGGTCTTAATTACTAAAGTTGTTTGTTTAACTTATTAATAAAGACTAGCTTACATAGAATTTGGAGATTAGGAAACGTATTTTTTGTTACGGTTTTTTTTTCTGAAATTTGTATAGAGTTAGTTTGTGTTTGCTAATAATGTCACCGTTTTCGAATAATATTGGTTACCTGTTATTTTCCTTTTGAAGGACTAAAGAATCTTCTCACACAGAAGGTACGAGAATGATCCATGTTTGCTAAAACTGCATGTATCCTAATTATAGCCGCCAATTGGCGCCCTCATTGTATAAAAATTCGTAGCAAAGCGTAGAAAATAAAGATTAAAAAATCCTATGTTGCGTTTGTTACAAAGAGCTTAAGGTATTTTTACGTTGTTGAAACAGGACTCAAAGTGTTTCGTATTCAAAGTAGTAAGCAAAAGTACCAAAAACGGCCCACTCCTAAATAACTGAACCCATCATGAAATTTTGCAAATACTTTGTCAGGGAAAAAGGATACAAGGTTCCTTTCATACAGAAAAATTACTATTCCTGAGAAAAAGAACAACAATTATTTTTAACCCACTTCCAAAAGGAGGAGGTTCTCAATTCGTCTATACGTTTTTATTTTTACGCAATACCTCCGTAAATTGTGAATAGATTTTGATGATTCTTTTTTTTTTAGTAGGTCATACTTCAGAGGTGGTCCCATATTAATTTTATTGAAATTGATTCAAAACTTTTTGAAAAACTCAACATAAACAAAAAATATGTACACACAGTGAGGTTTTGGTTATCTCCAATTATGTTCACAGTCCATGTTATTGGGGTTATCCATTCGGGCATAACTTTATTATTTAGTTTTAGGTCTGGGGTACCTACAACAACTAAAAAATAAAAAACCTTTTTTACAAAAAATTGCAAAATAACTTTAATTACGGTGTGTAAAGTCGGTGTCAAATAACGAAGAAACAAAATACAAACACTATTATAATTTTTTTGTAAAAAAGTTATTTTAGGGTTCCGAACACCCGAATATAAAAACGTAACCCTTATAGGATCACTCGTGCGTCTGTCTGTCATTTGCTCAGAAGCTACTGGACCAATTCAGTTGAAATTTGGTACACACATGAACTTCTGTGACCCAAACACGGACGACTACCATAACTAAATCAATTTTAACAAAAAGACACATCACATAGCCGTTAACTACGCATACTGTACGTCTAACAAAGTAGCTTTGCGCAAAAATTATTGCTGGGAAACGACTTTATTTTTAGGTATGAAAATAAAAACTATTTTTTATTGTGCACAATGTAACACGAACCCAGGTAAGTGAAGTTTAACCCTGCCGCTTCGCTCTAAGCCACGTAGGTACTTTTCGGATAAGTTTGATATTCATTGCGTTTTTGTAACTGCAAATGCGTAATTTCGAAAAAAAAAGAAAATTCAGGTGTGTATGTTTGGAAAAAAGTTAAAAAAAAAAATTGCGACTTTGACCTTCAATATCTCCAGAACTAGCGGATTCCCAGGAATGGTCTAATGGAAAAAAAATATCCAAATAATGGGTAGAATATGTGGCCTTCGGTTTTTAATGTCCTCTGCTGGGGCATAGGCCTCCTCTCTGTGAGAGGGTGTAGGCCGTAATCCACCACGCGGGCCCAATTCGAATTGGTGGATGTCACATGTCTTCGTATTTTTGGTTCTAGGACATGCCGGTTTCCTCACGATGTTTTCCTTCACAGTTTTGAGAGCAGTGGTGATGAAATAATTTACACAAAGCAAAAGACGACACGGTTGGCGCAGTGGTTGAGCGTTCGGCTGCTGCGCTGCGTGTCGCGGGTTCGATTCCCGCACGGAAGAAATATTTGTATGATCTGCAGATAGTTGTTCCGGGTCTGGGTGTCTTGTGTATGTGAGTATACATGTTTGTAAACACACCCACGATACAGGAGTAATTCCTAATGTGGGGCACAGATTTAAAAAAAAAAAAAGGGCCGGGCTGGCTTTGAACTCACGACCATCACATCTTGTAAGTCGTGGACGATACCACTGGGCCACCACTGCTCTCAGGATATTATAAACTAGCACGTCGTCGCCCGCGACGTCCACCGCGTGGATTTCAAAAAAATATAGCCTATGACACTCACAAATAACGTGGCTTTCAAAAAATCGGTTCAGTAGATCTAGAGATTACCCCATACAACCTCACAAACTTACAAACTTTACCTCTTTATAATATTAATAGAGAAGTAAAGATAAATAAAATCGCGCCGCTCATGGCTTGCACCAGGCGTCTACCGGTTCTATTATTAGTACTCCAATCGATATACGGAGTTAAATGTGACAGTACAGACTTGTGGACCGCTCAGCTAGCTAACCGACTTGTAAGAGGCGGGTTGTTCGTTGGCATCACTTTGCTTTTTGGAACTGCCGAAATGTGGAAGCCCTACTATACCCTTTCGAGAATAGGGTTGACGACTAAAAAAATCTAAATAGTTCGTCAGATATATTGCCAAAAAATCTAAATAGTTCGTCAGATATATTACCAAAAAATCTAAATAGTTCGTCAGATATATTACCAAAAAATATTGGACAATTATTTTTTCTTTTGTCACGTAAACAAAAAATTAACACGATACAGTGGATTTCGGATGACGTCACACTTTATATATTCTATTATTATTATTAAGTTGCAATTTTAATTGTCTCCCCGAGCCCTTTATTTTGATACCCCACATGACTATGTCCCAGAAAATACGACCGCCATCTTGTATTTTTCTAAATCCATATACGTCACTCAAGATGGTAATTCGAAAGACACCTGATTTGTTAAAAAATTAAAATCTATCCAGCCATTTAAACTATTTCAGACTTCGTTTGTGCCAAAGATGTAGACATACATACAAACACACTCGAAAAACATTAACCTCATTCTGAGGTAGTTGGAAAAATTAAAATCTACCTATGAGAAACATAAACATAACGCCAGAATAGAGATAACGACAGGATAAAAAAATAATAAGACTATCTAGTACGTAAGTTAAAATAAAGATTATCAAAAAATATTGAACACGTATTATTTGCTCAAATCAATGAAAAATGACAAAGATAATGCGTTTTATCTTTTTAACCGACTTTCGAAAAAGGAGGAGGTTCTATGTTCGACTGTATGTATGATTTTTTTTTTTTTTTTGTATGTCCGCCGATTTCTCCGTCAGTTGTGGACCGATTTTCAAAATTATTTTTTTATCCGAAAGAATATACTCCCGAGGTGGTCCCATATAAATTTTATCGAAATTTCTTAAGCGCTTTTTGAGAAACTGAACAAAAACGAAAAATACGTTTACCTCGATGACGTTTTAGTGTACTCCAAATGTTTAAATTCCACGTTCCATGTTATTGGGGTTTTTGGTTGTGGGGTATAACAACTAAAAAGTGAAAAATAAAAAACTTTTTTACAAAAAAAACCTACGTTCAAAAAAAATACACTAACAATTAAAAAATAACTTTTATTTCGGAAGTCGGTGTCAAATAACGAAGAATTACAAACACCGACTGCCGAAATAAAAGTTAATTTGTATTTTTTTTGAAAGTAGGTTGTTTATTTTGTAATTATAGTTGAGGAGTGGGGATTTGTTACGTCACTTTTGAGTAAAACGTGGTCAAATTTTAACTCAGGTGTGACGTCATGCGAAATTCAACGCTCTGTATCGTCTTCATTTTTGGGGTTCCGTACCCAAAGAGTAAAACGGGACCCTATTACTAAGACGCGGCTGTCCGTCCGTCGCAAGGCAGCAGTTTTTTTTGTTTAAGGGTTATGACTGGAGCCATTGATAAAGAATAGTAAAATAGAGAGTAAGTATTTATTAATTTATTATTAAGCACACCAACAGCAACACGAACAGCTATTTCAAATAAACAATAATTTTTGCCTATTACTGAGTATGTTTTTAAGTTTTTTTTTTAGGGTTAGGGTACCCAAAGGGTAAAACGGGACCCTATTACTAAGACTCCGTTGTCCGTCCGTCTGCCTGTCTGTCTATCCGTCTGTCACCAGGCTGTCTTTCATGACCCGTGATAGTCAGACAGTTGAAATTTTCACAGATGATGTATTTCTGTTGCCGCTATAACAACAAGTATTAAAAAACATAATAAAATAAATATTTAAGGGGGACACATGTTTAGTTTGGATGACAATGCATGGTTAGCTAAATGACATCATTCTAAATTCAATATGGCGGACTAGTTATTTTTAGTGTTCCGTACCCGAAGGGTCCAAACGGAGTCCTCTTGCTATCACTCACGTGTCCTTTTGTCCGTCTGTCTGTCTGTCTGTCTGTCCGTCCATCGTCTGTCACAAAATTTTGTTTTGAACAATTTTTTAACTTCCCGTTGACCTATGATATTGATAAATCTGATTTTTTCTTTGAAATTCCCTCATTTTGTACGGAACCCTAAACGTGCGAAGTCCAACACACACTTGACCAGTTTTTTTTTTATGCATTCCCATGATATGAGAGAATATTTGAGATGAACACGAGAAGCTTGTCTTTTTAGATTTATAAAATATAACATTTCTATATTATTTATAAATTAGGCCGCTATAATATTAGCAGAATGACTACGTAATAAATATACCTTTCATTACTACAGAATTTTCTAGATCCTAACTGCCTGAACCGTCTGACATAGGTAGGTAAAGGAATGAATAATATATTATTCTTATGCCGTAAAGTAGGTTACATACAGTGTGAGTTATTAAGATAGAACTGAAGGACCAATTTCGAAACTCCAAATACGCCTTCTTTGAGGGTGAGAAATCTTCAGATGACTTCTCCCGCTCTAGGTGCAGCGAGAGAGCGTGTCAGACTTTTGCTGACTAAAACCCACCAATGTTCCTTCAGTTTCCTGAGTGCCCAGGGGCGCGGTAACTCCTGGGCAGGAACCGGCAATGACGGACCCCGTCACGTGTTGCTGGCATCTCTTTGAGGCGCGCGCCGTCGACTCTCGGGCCTCGTGCTGATCGGACGGCGAGCTACCCACTACTCGACGTCCGCAGGCCCGCGCCTACGACGCGACATCCGACGCCCAGGGCGTCTCCTGTGGCGGCAGCTGCTGGGGGCGTGAGGGCGACTCTGTTGAGTCTCTCGAACCCGTTCCATATCCCCCTTCGCGAGCATTACTGTTTCGCAGAAGGAGAACACTGCTTCCCATTCCCTCTCGCTCCGTACCATGGCCTGGACCAGGGTCGGGCGCGAAAGGTCGCTGCCGCCGATCGCCTCCACGAGGACACGGCGGTGCTCCGCCCAAGCGGGGCAGAACTCCAACGTATGCTCCACCGTGTCCTCTGGGCGATCCGCACAGTGGTGACTCCCGGGGGTTTCCTCCCGCCTTATCCGACACAGGAACCTCCCGAAACAAGCGTGTCCGGTGAGGACCTGCTTCAGGCGGAAGGTGAGGACGCCGTGGCGCCTCTCCAGCCATTCCTCAAGGAGGGGCCGCAATTGTGGCGTGCCCAGCGCAGGGTTGCGACAATCGCTCTCTCCATGTCGCCATGAGATTCTGCCGGAGCTCCGTTCGCCGAGCCACAGTGGAGTTAAGCTCCGGCGTTATGTGTTAGAAGCCTGAAGCTTGAATTCAGAAAAAAAGTGTAAAATGGGTCTTTTTCGAAATAAAAATAAATTCGCAGAAGTCAAAGCAGTACTTAATCTTCTTCTGCCCGCGCCTTTTCCCTACTATCTTGGGATCGGCTTCCAGTTTAACCGGATGCAGCTGAATACCAGTATTTTACATGGAGCAACTGCCTATCTGACCTCCACAACTCAGTTACTGGGTAATACGAAGGTAAGACTGAATGTTCGACTTTCGGGCTTCTAACGACTATTAAGATCCACGATTGAGGCACGGAGGAGTCTCGGTTTGAATAGGTCACCTATCCATGGACCAACCCCGGCAAGCGTAGCTTAACCTGATGAATCGACCAGTGCAGCTGTTATTACTTTAGCCACGAGCTACTCCAGCCAGAGCATTACCTGTTATTGCAGCAAAAAAAAAAACAACAGCCCGTATAACTGCAGTGATCGATATAATGTAACACTACAAAGTAACATTTATTGAAACTCAATGAAAATGGCCGTTCTTTGCAATTTCCTTTAGAAACACACTCGTAATTTAAGTTTCTATTTTTAACTACATTTGGTTAAAATATTTGTTTCTTTGATTCTTCAGATGGACAGACCGCACGAGCAAAACCGTGGGTAAAAGCGAGCAAGAGAATGTTGATAACTATAACATATCACTCTCTTGCATCAGCATGATAATGTTCCCAATGCTGAAATTCAGACCTGCTCTCTAGTTATGTGTCTAGGAATATTCCCTCTCCTAGTCTTCCAGTACTTAAATAGACTACGCGGGCCCGGAGGGTTAATTGATATAACATGTCTTCGATTTTTTGGTTCTAGGACATGCCGGTTTCAAGATGGAAAGGGAGAAGGAGGCCAAAGCGAAGATGGATGGATTGTGTTTTTTTTTTATTGTTGATAGGCACGCGTTTGACCACTATCTCACCTGATGGTAAGCGATGTGGTTGAAAATGGAGCATGCTTGCCTAGAAGTAACCTATTCACTCTTGACTTAAAGACTCCCAGGTTGTAGCTATCAGGAAACACAGACTCCGGCAGGGAATGACATGAATGAGGAGTGATACGGTTGACCGGACAGAGCCTTTAGACAAAATACATTTCTGTTAACGTTAACGCTAACACTTCGTGCAAAATGTATGGCAACGACATTACTGGGCGTGAGTCACGTGACAGTTCTCTAAGCAGGTAAAGTCCTTGTCATACATTTTGCACGAAGCGTTAACGTTAACAGAAATGTATTTTGGCTAAGGGGGCAGAAAGGAACAAAAAACGTGTTGCGCCGACCTCAAGTAACATGGGATCAGGGCAGGAAGATGATGACATGCCGGTTTCAAGATGTATTCCTTCACCGTTTTGAGAGCAGTGGTGATGGAATACATTACACACAAAGTAAAGGTGTTTTAAATCACGACGTTCAGCTCGAAGTCGAGGCCGATTCCACTGGGCCACCACTGCTCTCACCAGTTCCATAACCAGACCAGGACCACACAATATCTAAAAACTTTCCGCGAATCAAATTTTGACCAAGATACTACCTGACACTGACCTGCAAATTGCAAAAAACGTAATAAAATTTGAATTTCGCAGGCTACCCTGGAGCTTTCACCTTAACATAATCGCGGTGGGATGTGTTTCAGAGGCAAACATACAAGAGCTGATACTACCCACCCACTGGGAAGAAGCGGGAATGGCGATGGGGAGGTTATATTGTATGTTGACTGACTAGAGTACCTAGAATCACTAGTTAGCGCTAAATTAGCAAAGTTATTAATGCCAATGATGGGATTCGACAATAGCAGATTAATATGTAAATAATTGATCGTAATGCCCAGTTACTGGGTCATAGAGGTCAGATACACAGTAGCTCTATGTAAAATACTGGTTTTTAAGCTGCATCTGCTTTGATATTCGATCTCAACATCGTTGGGAATAACTTTTTTACAAAAAAATAGAACCGACTTCCAAAAAAAAACAAAAAGTGCAAAATCTCGGTCGGTAAAGTCGGTGTTTCTGGTTTTGTTTCTTCGTTTTTTGACACCGACTTCCGAATTTAAAGTTATTTTGCACTTTTTGTTTTTTTTTGGAAGTCAGGTCTTTTTTTTTTGTAAAAAAGTTTTATTTTTCACTTTTTAGTTGTGATTCTCCATTAAATTGTGTTAACAATGGATATCTAGGCGATAGCAGCAATCGCGGTTGATTTGCTGTCATTTTTTGAAGAGTTCCGTTGTCTGTCTCCGAAACGCATCATCAGATCTATATGAAATTTAAATGGGACCATTTCAGAACGAACCCCTTTCGAACAAAAAAGAATTTTGGAAATCCGTCTATAAATGACGAAGTTATGCCCGAACATACATAAAAAAAAAAATACAAACATCCGAATTGATAACCTCCTCCTTTTGGAAGTCGGTTAAAAAGAACTAACTGTCCGCTTGGGTCGCGGGGTCCGAGTGCTCATACTACATATTATACGACTAATTGACACTTCGCGTGACTTTTGGTCAGGAGCATTGCCATGCAACGTGGCAATGCCGCCAGTCTTTTGGGCACACTTCCAGTCAACAGCGATGCGGAGGAATTTTTTGACGCCATATTTTAAGTTTTAAAAACGCCAGGAGATTCACCCAGCTACTGGTAGAAACTGGTATAATAATAATCAGTGTCTCAATATCAAGTGGGTTAATATTGAGCATATAAACCAATTGTATCCTAACGAAGAGCAAACTAGTCCACGTCCTACACTGACACAAATGCTCAATTTCCTTTAATTGTGACGTAAGTATGTGGAGGAGCTCGTGGCTAAAGTAATAACAGCCGCACGGGTCGATTCATCAGGTTAAGCTACGCTTGCCGGGGTTGGTCCATGGATGGGTGACCATCTTTACATATCGAGACTCCTCCGTGCCTCGGAAAGTACGTTAAGCCGTGGGTCCCGGCTGTCAATCGTGGATCTTTGACAGTCGTTATGGGTCGTCAGAAGCCCGAAAGTCTGACAAGACAACCAGTCTTACCAAGGGGTATCGTGTTACCCAGTAACTGGGTTGTGGAGGTCAGACAGGCAGTCGCTCCATGTCAAATACTGATATGCAGCTGTATCCGGTTAGACTGCAAGCCGTCCCCAAGATAATTTGCCTAGGGGTAGCGGATAAATTCTGAAAATGAGTTACCGCACCCCTGACCACTCAGGCAGGGAAGGAACGTGGGTTTTAGTCAGTAAGAGTCTGAAACGCCCTCCCGCTCAAAAAAAAAACCGAGACCCAAGATAGTTGGAAAAAGGCGCGGTCAGATTGATCATGGGGATGCATACAAAATAACTAGTCCGCCATCTATGGAAGTCCGCCATGTTGGATTAATAATGACGTCACTTAGCTAACCATGCATGACATCCAAACTAAAATGTTTGCAAACAACTGAGGGCCGATTTCACCAATTCTAAACGCCCAGTTTTCGACGTTTAAGTTCGCTTAAACGCGTTTAGCCGCTGTCATAAAGCTGAATAGTTTGTTTGTTTGGTTGGTTGAATGCGCTAATCTCAGGAACGAATGGATAGAATTCAAAATTGTCTGTGTTTATTTTTGTGTTGAATAGTCCATTTATCGAGGAAGGCTATTAGGCTATATAACATCACGCTTAGACCAACAGGAGCGAAGCATCAATGAATAAAAAACTTTTTACAAAAAAAATACAACCGACTTCCATAAAATACTAAAAAATGCAAAATAACTTAAATTTCGGAAGTCGGTGTTTCTAGTTTGGTTTCTTCGTTATTTGACACCGACTTCCGAAATTTAAGTTATTTTGCATTTTTTAGTATTTTATGGAAGTCGGTTGTATTTTTTTTGTAAAAAGTTTTTTATTTTTCACCTTTTAGTTGTTTTACCCCATTCTAAAACTAAATTAATAGTAAAGTTATGCCCGAATTGATAGCCCCAAAAATAGGGAATTTGAACGTAGTTGGTGAAATTAGGGTGTATCAGGGTGAACTGTACAAATCTGTATACCCCTTCAGAGCGCATCAGCGTGATGTAATGTTGTGGAGTGGTGAAAACAATATACAGTCATGCGATTGCAGCAATTCTGGAAGGTTTGCTATCATTTATTGAAGAGTTCCGTTGTGTATCTCCGAAGTCCTTCATCAGATCTTCACCAAATTAAAATGGGACCAAATGTAAAGAAACAGCTTTCAAATAAAAAAAAAATCTTCAAAATCGGTTCACGTAGTTAGAAGTTATGAGGTAACACACATAAAAAAAAAAAAAAAAAAAAAAACTCCTCCTTTTTTTGAAGTCGGTTAAAAATGTGGCAAAAACTAAAAAAAAAAATTCCCTTTGAGAGCTTCAGTTGCGTACGCTGCGTAAACGGTTAAAGTTACGCAAAAATTATGTATGACGGATTGTTCTCCTTTTAAAGTTCTAAAAAAAAGTCCGGGACAGCATATGTCTATCTATTATGGTTAACTCACTATAATCTTTTTTAAAAGTTCTAAAAAAAGTCCGGAACAGCATAATGTCTATCTATTAAGGTTAACTCAGTATTATCTTTATAATTGTTTTTATTTTTTACGCTAAGCTTAGTTCAGTAAAACTTAGTTTATAGAGCGAATGGTTAAATCGGCCCTAAATCGGACACCGGGAAGTGGGTCAAATTTAACTTCTTAGATTTTTTTACATAATTACACTTAGGTGAAGCTATTATCTATTCTGTGGCCAAAGTATCAAGACCGCGCCGTCGTGGTACAACTGATGTAATCCCATGCCGAGGCAGCGGTGAAGGACGTAATGCACATTTTTGTATGCTAACTAAAATACTGAGTTTTGTGTTTTGCATGACAGCTGTTTTGATAAACATTTTGGTAAGTTTTTTTTTTTGGCTGCGTGAGAAACCATCCAATGACTTCTCCCGCTCTGGGTGGAGCGGCGGGCGTGTCAGACTCTTACTGACTAAAACCCACCCCTGTTCCTTCCCTGCCTGAGTGCCCAGGGGTGCGGTAACTCATGTTGAGAATTTATCCGCTACCCCTAGGCATGCAGGCACCGGCCACGATGGGCCCCGTCAGTGGTGGCTGACAACATCTCTTTGAGGCGCGCGTGGTACACTACGCGCCGTCGACTCACGGGCCTGGTGCTGATCGGACGGCGAGCACTGCTCGCCGTCCGCAGACCCGGGTCTAAGGTGGCCGGAGATCGTTTGGTAAGTTACCTTAGTGTTTTTTGCTTGTTGTAGAGATGGCTAGGATTTTTGAAGTGAATACTTCTTTAGCATCGTTGTGATTTGAAAGTCGATGAAACGAAAAAGCGACAGTAAAAAGAGACAGACACATAAATTCATTAGATTTAACGTGGGAGAAAATGAGATAGGAAGCATTATACAGTGTTTTGTTTTTGTGTTTTAAAATGAGATAGAAAGCATTATCCAGTGTGTTGTTTTTGTGTTTGAAAATGAGATAGGAAGTACCCGGGCCTGCGGACGACGAGTAGTGGGTAACTCGCCGCCCGATCAGCACCAGGCCCGAGAGTCGACGGCGCGTAGTGTTCCACGCGCGCCTCAAAGAGTTGTCAGCAAAGTGAAGGGGCCTGCCAAGGCCGGTGCCTGCCCGGGGGTGGAGGATAAATTCGAAAGAGTTACCTCGCCCCCGGGCACTCGAGGCAGGGAGGAACAGGGGTGGGTTTTAGTCAGTAAGAGTCTGACACACCCTTCCGCTCCACCCTAGAGCGGAAGAAGTCATAGGATGATTTCCCACCCCCCAAAAAAAAAAAAAAAAAAGTATTATACAGTGCTTTGTTTTGTGTTTTAAAATGAGATAGAAAGCATTATACAGTGTTTTGTTTTTGTGTTTTAAAATGAGATAGGAAGCATTTTAGAGTGTTTTGTTTTGTGTTTTAAAATGAGATAGGAAGCACTATACAGTGTTTGTTTTAGCCAAAGGTTTCACTTCTACCACGTGTGAATTGCACACGATTTTTTTTTTTTTCATTGATTTCGCAGTTGACCACTAAACGGATCACGGATGTAATGAAAAAGTATGGTCATATTTTAAATTGCTGCTGTCATTTCTAAAATATGGTCGGACGGAAATGGAAAAAATGGCGAACAAAAACGTTTTATCTTTAATCCCAGTAATTACAAATCTGATTATGTGATAGTTACGCTTGGTAATAAAATCACCGTTTTTTCTTTGTGTTTCGTAAAATAAAATATATTCATTAACTTAGTTTTAGACTTCGGCAGCGGCTGGTTAAAAGAATACTCATCATCTCCTTGCCCTTATACCATGTTACTTGGGGTCGGCGCAACATATTATTTTCTTCCATTCTGTCCTGACAGCCATCACGCTATCACTAACTCCCTTTTCTTTCATATCACTCCTCATACAATCCATCCATCTTTTCTTTAGCCGGTCACTTTACATCCATCCACATTAATATTCATAACTCTTTTAGTTACATGTGTTTCATCCCTCCTCTTCACATGACCATAACAAGATAAGCGGTTCCCTTTCAATTTTTCTGTCACTGGTGCCACTTTTAAACTACCTCGAATGTACTCATTTCTCACTGTATATTGTATCTATACAGCATGTAACAACAACCCTGTCCGATCCATTATAGGCGTTTTCCTGGTTTAACATACGTACTAAAAAAAGTTGTAAAAAAAATCTAACTCATAAAAACCAAAAATTATAGATTTTTTATTTTTATAAAATATGCGAAATTTAACACTAAATATGGCAAATTTTCATAAGTTGACAACATTCCACCGGCCGGCGAAATATTTTCATTTTAACCTATTTTTATTTCAAACGATACCGCCCTGCACTAGCCGCGCTGTAGGCACTCTTTAACAAAGGATCAAAAAGACCGTCTTGCTCAGGCGGCTTCTTTGACACCAAACTGTACCTACGTGAACTTTGTCGAGCGCTTAGTGTTGCTTATGATAAGCTTTTTTTTTAATTTATTATTTTCATTGGGGAAAAATAATAATTTCGTATCCATTAAATTATTGCGTATATGTGTACGCAGTAAGATACCAAATAATTCCCTTCAGAATCAGACATGGTTTTTGTTTTTGTATATTAATGAATAAATGAATTAAAACAATATTTTCTGCAAGGTTAATAGTAATTTTCGTGTATAAATAATCAAAGTATCAAGACCGGTGGCAGTACTCGCCGGAATGTGACGTCGCCGCTTACGAAACATTCGCAGCGGAACTGGGGAACGGTGTAGCGGCTAAATTTGTAGTCATAGACTCGACTATTTTATATTTATCGTGTTTTAGTAAGTAGTACCTGGATGACCGAGTATAGCTCAGTTTTACGTTTTCTAAAAATGAAACCTAGCTAGATCGATTTATCGCCCTCGAAACCTCCTGCATACTAAATTTCATGAAAATCGAGATTCAGATTATAAATATATATACATATATACAAGAATTGCTCGTTTAAAGGTGTTAGATTGTAATATTTGTGAAGTTGATGATTTTTATAGGCATTTAGAGTATTAGAACCTTTAACCTATAAAGGATAAAACTAACCATACTTAATAACATAATTAAACACTAAAACCTATTTTTTTATGCCCATTTTGTTCTTGTCTGTTTATTTTATTAAACTGTTAATATTTATTAAATACATGAATCGTTACTTAAATATAAAATAAAAGATTTCCCACCTTCGCCTTTGTTCAACGTTTTTAACTAATGCCTAAATTTGACATAAAATAATGCGCGTACCTATTAGCAAACGATAAAAACACAAAACCAATTAATTACTTAAAAAAAAAACAGGTTCTCAATTGCCCTTCCACATAACTTGAAACTTACTACTGTATGTATTTTGTTTTTGTATATTATGTGAGTAGTAAGATATATTTTTTTTGGTTTTAGTGTAGGTATATATAATTACAGTTTTGTTGAATCAAGAATAAATGTTAAAAAAGATTTAAAACTTTACACGCAAACAAAAAAAAAAAATTATAAAAATAACGTAACACAAATACGCAATAGCGCACCTCTGCGACTACTACGCTCAAGCCAGCGAACATTTGAGGACTTAGGGCTGGCAAGTGACTAAGTGTTAAATACGAGATCTATTTTAAAACTTTTTACTATTGAGCATTTTCCTGTGGGTGTGTTCGAAAGAGTCACCTTGCCTTGTCACAGGCAACTGAAGGAACATGGGTGGATTTTAGTCAGTAAGAGTCTGACACGCCGACCGCTCCACCCAAAGCGGTAGAAGTTATTTAATGATTTCAGATGCACAAAAAAAATGTTAATATTGTTTTTGCCCGTTTGTTCCTTTTTACAGACTTCGCAAAAAGGAGGAGGTTCTATGTTCGACTGTATAATAATAATACGTTTATTTTCACCACAATATTTAACAGAAACATTTACATATTTAATTGACCAAGTAAGTAGTACAATACTGCAAATATTGTGGGAACTGATGCCTAAGCTAGTATGTCGTCTACCGATTTCTCTGTCAGTTGTGGACCGATTTTCAAAATTCGAAAAAGTATGCTCGACAGGTGGTCCCATATAAATTTTATCGAAATTGCTTTAGTGATTTTTGAAAAAATCAACAAAAACAAAAAAATGTGTAAACGTAGATGACGTTTTGATCTTCTCCAATTACGAGTATGTTCAAATTCCATGTTCCATGTTATTGGGGTTATCAATTCGGACGTAACTTTAATATTTAGTTTTAGTTCTGGGGTATAACAACTAAAAAGTGAAAAATAAAAACTTTTTTATAAAAAATACAACCGACTTCCAAAAAAGATAATAGACTTAAAATTGCAAAATAACTTTAATTTCGGAAGTCGGTGTCAAATAACGTAGACACAAAATACTAGTTTTTTTTTTTATTAGGTTCTGATAACTCTCTACGGATATCTTCAGAATTGTAAGTTTGATATCTGACATTGCTCAATATTACGAAATGACAGTCATCTCTTCGACTGGCAACGATTACGTAGCGACACATAAAAATATAATAGGTACCTACCTACGTAATGTTTAAAATCATCACGAACGAAGTAGTCTTATCATTTTAAAACTGGTCAATGCAAATCATTCTGTGTTGTGGTTCCGTACACTTCTTACAGCTTTGTTTATAAATATCGCCATATGCTTAGTTTTAATACTGATTAGCCGATTCTAAATTTAATATAACATATTCAACCTTTTTAAATTTAATATAACATATTTAACCTTTTTTATTTATAGAAATAACTTAAAAGATATATTTACAAACTAACAATAATACCTAACATGTACAAATGCGTATGAAAAAAGAACTCACTGGGCATCAAAAAATTCATCCACATCGCTGTCAATGGAAAAAGTGCCCAGAACGCTAGCAGCATTGCCACGTTGAATAGCAATGCTGATTCGTTGGCCAAAGAAAAGCCCAGCCCTCTGGTCACGTGAAGAGTCGACTAACAGCTTGCTGATATGCCGGAAAACTCGATGAGCACTCGGACCCCATGGCCCTAGTGTTTCAACCCCAAACGGCTCAAACATGTAACTCCCTATAAGGTTGTTATATTTGCGCCGTTTGAGGTTTTCTGCACCTGCAGCAGCCGCCCCAGCACAGCCTGCCGTGCTAAGAAGATGGGATGGCGCAAGGGTGTCGACACATGTTGCATCCCACACCAAAGGCCTACCCAACTTCCAAGGCATTATGGTCATTCCATCTGGCCTCTTCCCATCGTCACGTGCTAAGCCATTGGGTTCTAAAACAGCTGGCACCCCGGCGGTGACAAGAGCCCGACGGATGATGTCATTAATGCTGGCGTGCCGTGCTATCCGACCAGCACTCCTACCGCAGGATAGGCCGTGGTGTCCGAGGCGGTCGACTGCTTCACCGCATTGACAACGATGTGGAGCTCCACTCGGAGCACCCAGACGCAAACATGTAGCGATCCGGAAAGTAGCGTCACTCAGCATGGTACCAATGTTGGGTGACGGTAGTGCCTGTAGCCAAAGGCCCGACTCCCATTCACCCACAGCCAGTAGGCGGGCACGCTCAGCAGTATTGGTGGACGTATTAATGAGATTATTCCGTACCAACCTGCAGAGCGGCTCATTTTTTTAAATTAAGTATAACATGTTCAACCTTTTTAAATTTAATATAACTTATTCAACTTTTTTAAAATTAATATAACATAAATTCAACCTTTTTAAATTTAATATAACTTATTCAACCTTTTTAAATTTAATATAACATATTCAACCTTTTTAAATTTAATATAACTTATTCAACCTTTTTAAATTTAATATAACATATTCAACCTTTTTAAATTTAATATAACTTATTCAACCTTTTTAAATTTAATATAACTTATTCAACCTTTTTAAATTTAATATAACATATTCAACCTTTTTAAATTCAATATAACATATTCAACCTTTTTAAATTTAATATAACTTATTCAACCTTTTTAAATTTAATATAACATATTCAACCTTTTTAAATTCAATATAACATAATATGTTCAACCTTTTTAAAGGACTAGCTTCTGCCAGCGGCTTCGCCCGCGCAGAATTAGTACTTCTCCCATTATAAACTTTCTAGCCCTTTTTCACCCCCTTTTTTCTTTTTTTTTTTAGGTTTGAATTTCGAAAAACCCTTTGTTAGTGGATACCTACTCATCACAAAGAACATGCCCTCCAAATTTCATGACTCTAAGACCAGCGGTTTAGGCTGTGCGTGGTACATCAGTCAGTCAGTCAAGACTCGGAATTTTACATATACAGATGGTAAAACTTAGTTTTACCATTCCAAATAAAGGTTTTGTCCTATATACTTACAGTTGAGTTTGATGGATGAAATTTAGAATCTACTTATCACTATCGAAACCGAGGAGCTCGTGGCTAAAGTAATAACAGCCGCACGGGTCGATCCATCAGATTAAGCTACGCTTGCCGGGGTTGGTCCAAGCATGGATGACCATCTTTACATACCGAGACTCCTCCGTGCCTCGGAAAGCACGTTAAGCCGTTGGTCCCGGCTGTCAATCGTGGATCATTGACAGTCGTTACAGGTCGTCAGAAGCCCGAATGTCTGACAACCAGTCCTACCTATAGGTTTCGTATTACCCAATAACTGGATAGTCAGTCGCTTCATGTAAGATACTGGTATGCAGCTGCATCCGATAAGACTGGAAGCCGACCCCAAGATAGTTGGGAAAAGGCTATTGAAACTAAGCAAGTTAACGAGTTAAGGCCCTACTACCGGCAAAACGGCCGTTTTTGACACATTTGCTTAGTACTTTGGATACGAAACATTTTGAGTCCTGTTTTAACAACGTAAAAATACTTTATCCTCTTTGTAACAAAAATGACGTTGGATTCTTTAATATTTGTTTTCTATGATATGCTACGATTTTTTATTCAATGAGGCTACTTGGCGGATAGTAGACCCGTAAATAAGGCTGATTAAGTACGGAACCCTAAAACATGATAACCATGTCGTTTTCGGTAAGTGAATGGTTAATAAGCATAATTTTTGATATCACTGTTATCGTGACGCGTCGTTATAATATGACGGCCTTATCAGTTATCACTATCAGTTAGCTCGTCCGTTTAATGATGACGTTAGCTTTAGATAATATGATGTATTGTTTTTATTTTATTTTTACTTACTCATTTAAGATAATATTATGAAGTATTGCTTTTTTTTTTACTCACTAATTTTAGATAATACTAGCTGCGACCCGCGGTTTTAACCGCCTAGACTGGAATAAAAGGTAGCCTATATGTTAATCTAGGCTATAAGCTAACAACATACCGAATTTCATTCAAATCGGTCTAGCTGTTTGAGCGTTTAGAAGTAACAAACATACACACTCACAAACTTTCACATTTATAATATTAGTAGGATAAATTAATAATGCGTCTAATTTCGGACAGCGCTCCTTGATGGGCGAGTCCTATTACTGGGTGGACATACGACGCGTTACGTGCGCTCAGCGCAGGACACGCAAGCTAACCACTCAAGGTCGTTGGCAGCTAATAGCGCCTTAATATATATTTTTCTTTAATTTGTTAGTTGGGAAAAACAAACAATTGTATATTATATGTTACACTATCTATCCACAACTTTTCCACAGATTATTTTTGTAGGTACATTATTAATAAGGTAGGCAATTACAATTACAATTTAATACTATCATTTACATTTAATTTAAAATTTATTAAAAGATTAAAATGAATATTTAAATAATACAAACTTAAAATAATAATAAGTAATAATAATAATGGCCTCGTGACAGCCCTGAAGCCGCGGCAAGTATGCGCCCGATATTTTTTCACTGCTAGAACAAACGCTCGATGGAGTCGACTTAGAATGTTTTAGTTTTAATTTTTTTTTTTGAGTGTAAAATGTTTGTGCAGATATAACTGTAGTTGATTCTGATAATTAAATTTATTTATTTTTATTTACAAGTATTTTAAATGGTGAGCAAAACTCAAGCTATATTGATGAGTAAGTAATTCTTTTTGCGTTTACAAAAGGCTTGCAGTTCATTTTCTTAATACTCGACTGCACAACGCAAAGAAGGATAATTTATGTATTTATTAAGGCATTTATTTGGTGTCTCTTGCAAATCAAAAAATATTCCAAGTTGTCAAATGTGATTAAATTAAAATGCAACAGATCATACTGTAGGTGCCATTTATCCATATTTTGTCATACATTCAACTGTTAATCTAACAAATAACTGTTAAAAATAAAACCTAAGAATTAACTTTGTTTTTATAAATTCTAATAGACGAAAAAAAATATTAAATACCTTCCCAAAAAATTCAACAACTAACAAACATCCGTCGTCTCGACTCCTCCACTAGAACATCTTCCATCTCGCTCGCACACTCGCGAAGGGTTTAAAGTAGCGTTTACGTAAGTAGCTGGCTGCCGAGTATTTTATGTTTATTTATTTTATTACTTCATAATGTCAATCGATGCTTTTTGTAGGCGTTCATCGATTATTTGGTAAATTAATGAGGGTGGGGGTTATTGTAAAATGGGTTCCTGACCATGGAAATGAACAATTTTCTTTAAGGTAGTAATAGAAAATCCCCAAAAAAAAAGACTTCCGTGTAATGCTCGTGGCTAAAGTAATACCAGCCGCACGGGTCGATCCATCAGGTTAAGCTACGCTTGCCGGGGTAGTCCATGGATGGGTGACCATCCATTACATACCGAGACTTCTCCGTGCCTCAGAAATCATGTTAGTCCCGGCTGTCATTTCCAAATCCTTGACAGTCATTACGGAAGTCATAAAATCTGACAGCAGTCTTGACAAGGATTATCGTGTTGCCCAGTAACTGGGTTGTGGAGGTCAGATAGTCAGTCACTCCATGTAAAGTACTGGTATTCAGTTGCATCCAGTTTAACTGGAAGCCGACCTCGATGTGGTTAGGTTAGGTTAGGTTGAGTCTCCAAATCATCGTCAACTGACGATGATTTGGAGGTCGGTACCTAAATACAATCAAGCTTAAGAATATTAATAGCGAAATAGGGTAGTTGACTAATCATCACCTACAAGATTGATTCTTGCAAATATTATAACTTGGCTACGAGTTTCTCCCTAATAACTAAAAAATGTACAACGGTCGCGACTTACAAGTTGTAGGTCGTGAGTTCAAACCCAGGCAGGCGCTTTACTTTGTGTAAATTATTTTATCACCACTGCTCTCAACACGATGTAGGAAAACATCGTGAGGTATCCACCACCGTGGCATGTCCTACAATCAAAAATTCGAAGACATGTGACATTCTCCAATCCGCATTGGGCCCGCGTGGTGGATTACGGCCTACACCCTCTCACAGAGAGGAGGCCTGTGTCCCCATTTGATTTATATAATCAGATAAGACTAAACTCAGTAATTCAGTATCTCTGCTCGTCCCCCAAACGACACAGCGTGATCAATGAACCCTGCGCAAACGCACACGGAATAGCAACGAGTTTATTATTACAAATAAAGTTATGTGTTTATGCAGACATTATTTTAAAGGATGCATTGCATTGTTGCAGTGCAGTTTTTTCTGGAAAGCTTATCCTTCCAGACTCATCACCATCTGTAGTGTCTAGCTCCTAACTATGTAGGGTTCCGCAGTCTAACCGGATGAAGCTGAAGACTAGTACTATTAAGGCGCTATTAACTGCCAACGACCTTGAGTGGTTAATTTACTATACAGAAAACAACAGGTATTATACGAAAATACGTATACTAAAATATAAATAATTAAATGATATTTTTCTTCTAAAATGGTGAAGGTTTCATAAAAATACATTTTATAGTTTCTGCGTTATTCTCAGTTTTTATCCGCATTAGACATAACTTTACAAATTAATTACGCTGTGTTATAAAAATATAATTTCAAATATTCACATATCAAATTACGAAGGAAATTGTCTAGAGTAACATATATTTTTTTCAAAGAAATAGTACCAGTCATTTAGACGTGATGTTCAATTAAAAATCATTAAAAGTCGTATAACTGTGCCTAAATAACTTCCTATCTGACCTCCACTCAGTTGAAAGGCAGCGAAGCTGACCCTGAAGATGCGTCCTTGCGACCCTCGCATTCCATTTTGATTCTCACAGATGTTTTCCTTCACCGTTTTGAGAGCATTTTTGGAACAAACCCTACCCACAAACAACCAACACTATTCTCAGCCACTGAAGCTCTTAAAAGCCAGGGTCAACAGTGGCGACCACCTCCACAGTCGAAATGCTTCAACTATCTTGGATCCCGCAACGAAATTAATCAGAAAATAACAGCGGAGGAGTATAGCCGAAAATAGCGCAAGTATAAAGACTAGATTCAACGGTTTAGCTGCTAGACGCTTGTGAGGATGCATGAGCGAGAGCAATTGGGCTCCATTTTACAATTAATCTTTGAGCAGTGGCTGGAGAGGCGCCACGGCGTCCTCACCTTCCGCCTGACGCAGGTCCTCAACGGACACGGATGTTTAGGGAGGTTCCTGTGTCGGATAAGGCGGGAGGAAACGTCCGGGTGTCACCACTATGCGGGTCGCCCAGAGGACACGGTGGAGCATACGGTGGAGGTCTGCTCCGCTTGGGCAGAGCACCGCAGTGTAGGAGTGGATGCGACCGGTGGCCCTGGAACAGGCCATAGTACGGAGAGCGAATGAGAAGCAGTCTCCTCCTTCTGCAAAGCAGTAATGCTAGCGAAGGAGGAGGCGGAACGGGTGAGGGAGACTCAACGAAGTCGCCCTCACGCCCCCAGTAGCAGCCGGCGCAGGAGACGCCCTGGGCGTTGGAGGTCGTTACACGATCTCCAGACGCCGTAGACGCGGACCTGCGGATGGCGAGTAATGGGTAGCTCGCCGTCCGATCAGCACCAGGCCCGAGAGTTGCCGGCGCGTAGTATTCCACGCGCGCCTCAAAGAGATGTCAGCAACAATTGACGGGGCCCGTCATGGCCGATGCATGCATGCCAAGGCGTCGCGGATAAATTCGAAACAGAATTACCGCGCCCTTGGGCGCTCAGGCAAGGAACGAACAGGGGTGGGTTTTAGTCAGTAAGAGTCTGACACGCCTACAGACCCACCACTGCCCAAATGATTAGCCTCGGTCTGCCAAGTCACATAGAACAATAGCCACATAAGTTCGAGACAATGTGCCCGAGCTGCGTGTTATCAGCGTTCGAATATAAAACCTTATCAATGAGGTTAGCGACGTGTATGTGGTACAAGAGGATTGTAGCTCACGGAGAGCGAGATATAGCTTTATAGCGGTAAGTTCTAGCTGTAGTAACAGAACGTTACTTGAGTTTCTGCATGACAGCTGTCAGGCAGAAACTCAAATAACGTTCCGATACTACAACTTTGTATCGGTATGTTCTTAAACCGGCTGCGCCATGTATTGTTTGTATTTGATATGATATAAAAAACTTTTCTGGTTTTGTATCTTCGTTTTTTAACACCGACTTCCGAAAGAAAGAAATTTGCAAATCCGTCAATATTTGCCGGAACATACATAAAAAAAAATTAAAAAAAATACAAACATCCGAATTGATAACCTCCTTCTTTTTGAAGTCGGTTAAAAAGACTTTTAAAACGGGGAACAACACTTATTTTAATCAACCTGGTTTTCTTAACCATAAACAATGTTCTGTTCTTTTCTAATGAAGTTGTCACAGTGACAAGTGACAGCTGTCAGACAGAAACTCAAGTAACGTTCCGTAATACACTAGCCACCCGTCCCCGCTTCGCTCGAAAGCAAAATGATTCGGAAGACACGTACCGCCATCTTGGGTCTTAAAGCAATTGTGACCAAGTTATTGTTCTTTCACTGAGGAACAGTTCTATTTAAGGCGCTATTAAATGCCAACGACCTTGAGTGGTTAGCTTGCGTGTTTTGTGCTGAGCTCACGTAATGCGTCGTACGTCTACCCAGTAATAGGACTCGCCCATCAAGGAGCGCTGTCCGAAATATGACGTGTAAAGGTAACAAACAAACAAACTCACTTTTATATTTATAATATTAGTTTGGTTAGGATAAGGAACAGGGTCCACACAGGGTAGTCCCGTAACCTCCATTAAAACCGGCCAAGTTCGAGCCGGACTCACGCATGAAGGGTTCCGTACCATCGTAGAAGATTATGTTTCCAAACGCCAAAAAAAACACGTTTCTAGTAGAGGAGCCCGCTTTCAATTTTAATTTATTTTTATTTTTTGTTATAGCGGCAACAGAAATACACGTTCTGTGAAAACTGCAACTGTCTGCCTATTTGAGATCATGATTTACAGCCCGCTGACATGAAATGGCGACAGGTCACTGGAACAACTTGCGACCGACGGATGCCCCTTAAGTTAAAGGGGAAAATCTATAAGTGATTAGACCTGTCGTACTGTATGGGTCAGAATGTTGGGCTGTGAAAAAGACGGATGAAAAAAGACTGCATGTGGCGGAGATGAGAATGTTGAGATGGATGTGTGGAGTAACGAGAATGGATAAAGTGAGAGATGAGTACATTAGAGGTAGTTTAAAAGTGGCGCCAGTCATAGAAAAGGATTGAAAGGGAACCGCTTATCTTGGAATGGTCATGTAAAGAGGATGGATAAAACACATGTAACTAAAAGAGTTATGAATATAAAAGTGGATGGATGGAGAGGGAGAGGGAGGCCAAAGAAAGGATAGATGGATTGTGTGAGGAGTGGTATGAAAGAAAAGGGAGTTAGTGATAGCGTGACGCCTGACAGGACAGAATGGAAGACAAAAACGTGTTGCACCGACCCCAAGTAAATGGGATAAGGGCAGAAAAATGATGATGATTTACAGCCCGCTGACAGACAGACGGACGGACGGAGGCTTAGTAATAGGGTTCCGTTGGTTACCCGTCGGGTATAGAACCCTAAAAAGGGAGTAATCCGACCCGATGGGTTTGATGTCTGGTGAGCAACCGCCCGTTTTGCGATGGTTGTTGTGAAACTGTTGTATACATTCAAATAGCACAGTGTTGTCAACCAGTCTCAAATCCAGACTCTGAGATGCTTCTACGAAATTCCAGATAAAAAGATAACAACACTGCCCGACCTGCGAGCCCAGGACCTCAGGCTCAGGAGTAGAACTTACGACTACTATACCAACGGGACACAGTCTCGTCAAAAATATGTTTAAAATCAAATAGTGTATAATAGGAATCTGTTTTTCCTGATAGCTACAACCTGGGGATCTTTAAGTCTCTAGTGAATAGGTTACTTCAAGGCAAGCGTGCTCCATCGTCGACCACATGATCGCTTACCATCAGGTGAGATAGTGGTCAAACTCGTGCCTATCAAAGGTAAAACAAAATAAAATAAAGGCCTTTTTCAAAACTTATTATTTTTGCCAGTGGTTAACGGAACCCTAAAAAACAATTACAAGAAAAACTTAAGTCATAATATTTTATAAGGTTTTTCTCAAACATAAAATGTTAATTTTTAAAATACTTTAAGCCCTTAATAAGTTCAAAGTTTAAGGTCTAAATGATGACCATGAGAAAGGCCACGGAAAATATTAAAAGTAATCATGAAGCGAAGCATTTACATCGTATTTCTATGTTTTAGGAGCGCTTAGCGCACGGGCTGGCAACGTCGCATTTCTAGAAGTTTTTAACCGACTTCAAAAAAAGGAGGAGGTTCTCAATTCGACTGTATATTTTTTTTTTTTTTTTATGTGTGTTACCTCATAACTTCTCACTACGTGAACCGATTTTGAAGATTTTTTTTTTATTTGAGAGCTGTTGCTTCACATGTGGTCCCGTTTTAATTTGGTGAAGATCTGATGAAGAACTTCGGAGATACACAATAGAACTCTTCAATAAATGATAGCAAACCTTCCAGAATTGCTGCAATCGCATGTCTGTATATTGTTTTCACCACTTCACAACATTACATCACGCTGATACGCTCTGAAGGGGTATACAGATTTGTACAGTTCACCCTGATACACCCTAATTTCACCAACTATGTTCAAATTCCCTATTTTTGGGGCTATCAATTCGGGTATAACTTTACAATTAATTTTATTTTAGAATGGGGTACAACAACTAAAAAGTGAAAAATAAAAAACTTTTTACAAAAAAAATACAACCGACTTCCATAAATAAAACTAAAAAATGCAAAATAACTTTAATTTCGGAAGTCGGTGTCAAATAACGAAGAAACGAAACTAGAAACACCGACTTCCGAAATTAAAGTTATTTTGCATTTTTTTAGTTTTATTTATGGAAGTCGGTTGTATTTTTTTTGTAAAAAGTTTTTTTTTTACTATTATTAATAATTAATAAAATAAAATAAAAAAATATATATTTATTTCACACTTAAAAAAATACATGTAACAAGCCAGTTATAATAAAAATAGCACACGAATGTATTGCCACAAATCTGATCCTAACCCCCAAACTAGGCCTGGACCTGTATTTAAGGTGGAAGCGCCAGGGTAGCCCGCGAAATTCAAATTTTCTTACGTTTTTTGCAATTTGCAGGTCAGTGTCAGGTTGTATTTTGGTCAAAACTTGATTCGCGGCCGTAGCAAGTATGTATTTATAGAATTATAATCATTAAAATCATCAATACAACTCATTCAGTTAGAATTGATGTCAAATGAAAGTATTTCATGAAATCATGACATTTGGCATCAATTCTAACTGAGAGAGTTGTATTGAGGATTTTAATGATTACAGTTCTGTTAATACGTATTTGCTACGGCCGCGAATCAAATTTTGACCAAGATTCAACCTGACACAGACCTGCAAATTGCAAAAAACGTAAGAAAATATGAATTTCGCGGGCTACCCTGGCGCTTCCACCTTAAGCTATTAAATTGGTGTTTGGCAAATGAGATCCGGCAGGGTATAGTAGGACATATAGAGGATTAATTGCTTATACATCAGAATAACACACAGGCTATAACTTAGTACTAATACCAAGCGGGCAAACCCGATGACAGAGCTAGTACACGATAATTAGCGCAGCCGTGAGGCACACGCAATGTTATTTTATTGTTTTCATGTTAATGATTGTCAATTTTGTTTTATTTTTAACCGACTTTCGAAAAAGGAGGAGGTTCTATGTTCGACTGTATGAATGTTTTTTTTTATGTATGTCCGCCGATTTCTCCGTCAGTTGTGGACCTATTTTCAAAATTCTTTTTTTTATCCGAAAGAATATACTCCCGAGGTGGTCCCATTATCATTTATCGAAATTGCTTAAGCGCTTTTTGAGAAACTGAACAAAAACGAAAAATACGTTTACCTCGATGACGTTTTGGTGTAGGTACTCCAAATGTTTAAATTCCACGTTCCATGTTATTGGGGTTTTAGTTCTGGGGTACCTATAACAACTAAAAAGGGAAAAATAAAAAACTTTTTTACAAAAAAAAAACAACCGACTTTAAAAAAAAATACACTAAAAATTAAAAAAATAACTTTTATTTCGGCAGTCGGTGTCAAATAACGAAGAAGTAAATTACAAACACCGACATCCGAAATAAAAGTTATTTTTAAATTTTTAGTGTATTTTTTTTTAAAGTCGGTTGTTTTTTTTGTAAAAACTTTTTTCTTTTGTGTGACTGAAAGGGTGACTGAAAATCGTCAAATAATTGTTTTTCATTCTTTCTTATAAATCTAATAATTGATGGACATGGAAATTAGCAATCGTTTGTCTCGGACATACGATGATTGCCGAGGGACATTAAGAAAATAATTGTAATGTAGTACTTTTTTCCCCAACTATCTTGGGGTCAGCTTCCAGTCTAACCGGATGCAGCTGAATACCAGTATTTTACATGGAGCGACTGCCTATCTGACCTCCACAACCCAGTTACTGGGTAATACGATACCCGTTGGTAAGACTGGTTGTCAGACTTTCGGGCTTCTGACGACCCGTAACGACTGTCAAAGATCCACGATTGACAGCCGGGACCAACGTCTTAACGTGCTTTCCGAGACACGGAGGAGTCTCGTAAATCGTAACTTCGATCATATTTAAATTAAATACAATAATGATAAATAAATAGATACGAGTATATTAATATTCGAATGTACACGTCTTCGAATCTCTAGAAATATCTCAGCTTATAGTGTGCTTCAAGCTTGTTACAACTATAAAACTTATTAACGTACTACTAGAGGCAATTCCAATCATCATAAACGTATGCTCACGACTCTAAATGTTGGGTGAGCAGTTGTGTAGGTAACACGCGAAGGGTAACCAGGGAGACCCTATTACTAAGCCTCCGTCCCTGTCCGTCCGCCCCTCTGTCTGTCAGTGGGCTGTATCTCATGATCAGTAACAGGTAGACAGTTGAAATTTTCACAGCATGTGTACATTTCTATTGCCGCTATAATAAAAAATTATAAAAATCGTACGGAACCCTTCGTATGCGAGATAAACTCGCACTTAACAGGTTTTAGGAAATTGTTGCCTAAAGAAGATGTCAAAAAAAAATTCTAAACTGATGGCACAGCTAAACTGGAGGAACAGGGGTGGGTTTTAGTCAGTAAGAGTCTGACACGCCCTCCCGCTCCACCCAGAGCGGGAGAAGTCATTGGATTATTTCCCAACCCCCCCAAAAAAGAGAGGATAGTAAGCAAAAGTACCAAAAACGGCCGTTTTTGATACTTTTGCTAACTACTTTGGATACGAAAAACTTTGAGTCCTGTTTTAACAACGTAAAAATACTTACCTTATCCTATTAGTAACAAACGCAACATAGGATTCTTTAATCTTCATATTCTATGCTAAGATACGAATTTTTATTCAATGAAGGCGCCACTTGGCAGATATACTCGTATATGCCTTAACGCGCAGTTATACGACTTTTAACGGTTTTTAATTGAACATCACGTCTAAACGACTAGTCTTATTTCTTTGAAAAAAAAATATGTTATAACTCTACACAATTTCCGTCGTAATTTGATTTCAGAATATTTGAAATTATATTTTTATAACATAGTGTAATTAATTTGGAAAGTTATGTCTAACGCGGATAAAAATTGAGAATCACGCTAAAACTAAAAAGCGTATTTTTATGAAAACTTCACCATTTTAAAGATCATTTAATTATTCATAATTTAGTATACGTATTTTAGTATAATACCTGTTGTTTTATGTGTAATAAATTAATAATGCGTTTTATTTCGGACTGCGCTCTTTGATGGGCGAGTCCTATTACTGGGTGGACGTACGACGCGTTATGTGAGCTCAGCACAGAACACGCAAGCTAATCACTCAAGGTCATTGGCAGTTAATAGCGCCTTATGGGTATACTAGGGTCTACTACTAAAGTAGTAGGCAAAAGTACCAAAAACGGCCGTTTCTGACACTTTTGCCTACTACTTTGGATACGAAACATTCTGAGACCTGTTTTAACAACTTAAAAACACTTTATCCTATTTGTAACAAACGTGACGTTAATATTAATTTTCTAGGCTATGCTACGATTTTTTATTCAACGAGGTTGCCACTTGGCCGGTAGTAGTGCCTTAAAAAACCCTTCTTCGTGAGATGGAACAACTAACTGTAACTGGTAAGTAAACTGATTCGTTCGTGTAGGTATTACTCGTTGCTATGACAGCGGGGAGAGGGGGGAGAGGCTCTATTTTTAGATGAAAATCTCTCGCTGAGTCACCCTCCTTTACTTGATAAAATACTAATGGTTTTGACGAGGAATAGCTAAGATAGATTAACATTAACATACATAACACCATCCTTGCATTCTCTGGAGGGGTGAGCAGAAGTGGTACCTCTTTTTTTGAGGTTCGTAAATCATCTGATGACTGCTGTGGGTGCATGCTGTGGGTGGAGCGGGTCAGACTCTTACTGACTAAAAGCCACCCGAGTTCCTTCAGTAGCCTTTTGCGTTTTAGAGCTGCTGTCAATTGGTGACATTATGATTTAGATGGAATAAGTCCTTTAGTTTAACTTTAATATTTAGTTTTAGGGGGTATAACAACACAACATAAAAAGTTAAAAATAAAAATTATTTTTACAAAAAATACAACCGACTTCAAAAAAATAAAATACACTTAAAATTAAAAAATAACTTTAATTTCGGAAGTCGGTGTCAATTTACTACGAAGAAATAAAATACAAACTGACTTCCGAAATTAAAGTTATTTTTTAATTTTAAGTGTGTTTTATTTTTTGGAAAATGGTTGTATTTTTTGTAAAAAAGTTTTTTTTTTCACTTTTTATGTTTTTTTTTGTTTTTTTTTTTTTGATGGGTGGGAAATCATCCAATGACTTCTCCCGCTCTGGGTGGAGCGGGAGGGCGTGTCAGACTCGTACTGACTAAAACCCACCCCTATTCCTGCCCTGCCCTTGATGCCCAGGGGCGAGATAACTCTGTTTCGAATTTATCCTCAAGCCCTGGGCAGTTCACTTTTTATATTATACCCCAGAACTAAAACTAAATATTAAAGGTACGTCCGAATTGATAACCTGGAACATGGAATTTGAACACACTCGAAATTGGAGGAGACCAAAACTTCACCTACGCATACACATTTTTTGTTTTTGTTGATTTTTTCAAAAAGCGCTAATGCAATTTCGATAAAATTTATATGGGACCATTTCTGGAATGTACTCTTTCGGATAAAAAAATATTTTGAAAATCAGTCCACAACTGACAGAGAAATCGAAAGACATACATAAAAAAAAAACAGTCGAGCATCCTCCCGATCATCCTAACGACGCCGACGGACGGACAGACGGACACATGAGTGACAGTAATAGGGCTCCGTTTCGACCTTTAGGATACGGAACCCTAAAAAGGACACTAACGTATGACGTCACCCACCACCATTAAATTACCCGCGTACAAAAGAGATAGCGAGATGTCTCCATCACGCCCCACTCTTCGTCATATCAATAATTGAAAGGCTAATGGCTGCTTCTTGTCTTAATCAATTTTGATAAAAAAAAGATATATTTTTAGTGTAATTTTTTGTTTTAAGAAAAAAATTACAAAAATAAACACAGTAAATTACCCTGTTATCAATTTTTGTAACAACAAGCTCTATGTCGTACACGAAAAAGTTCAAATTCCATTAATTTTTTGTTGTTGTTTTTATCTCCTCAACTCGTCATATCGATACTATTTATTACCAATCATACGGAGTTTCGCTATTTCATTGTTTTTTTTTTGTTGCCGATTCATTTCTGTTGCCGCTATATCAACAAATACTAAAAAAACAGAATAAAATACTTAAATATTTAAGGGGGTAAACGTATGCGGGTAGCGGATAAATTCTGAAAATGAGTTACCTCACCCCTGGGCACTCAGGCAGGGAAGGAACAGGGGTGAGTTTTAGTCAGTAAGAGTCTGACATCTCTCGCTCCACCCAGAGCGGGAGAAGTCATTGGATGATTTCCCACCCCCAAAAAAAAAACAAAAAGTGGGCTAAACGTGATTTTTTGCCAATTTTATAGATCGACTCGCACTGGGCCGGTTTTTTGTTTACGTGACATAAGTATATAATACGTGTCCAACATTTTTTGGTAGGTACCGAATCTAAAATCTAATTCACGGACTAATAAGATTTTTTTTAGTTATCAACCCGATTACGATTGTGTATCGTATATTTATAAATAAGGTTTCTAGTTCCCAGCTAACCTATTTAACAGCTAATAATATAATATTCAAATAGAACCATTGAATATGTGAGACACGAGCGAACCCGGCGTCTGAACATATAGCCGAGTAGAGAAATTACCTCGATTGTACATTGATATTTATGCGGCTGAGCGGACTAGCGTTGTAACTCTGATGACGGAAGATAAGGGTATTATAGTTGATAGAATGTTATTTTTTTTTTGTTTCACACACAAAAAAAGTGGTGTTTCTTTAGTTTTTTTTTATTCGTTGTTTGACACTAACTCTATCAAGCGCAAGTTCGATCGTGTATGGAGTACTGCTCTCATCTTTGGGACGGATCTGCCAGATACCAGCTTGATGCCCTTTAGTCAATTGAGAAACGAGCCAAGAAGATCATCGGCAATAGGCTCGTTGAGTCGAAACTCCAAAGTCTAGAACATAGACGCCGAGTTGCTAGCCTGTCGGTTTTCTATCGGTTACATTTTGGGGAGTGTGCGACGGAATTGCATAATTTGATTCTGCCAAGCCCGTTTCATCAACGGACCACAACACGTACGGCGAAGTGCCACCGGTTCTTGGTGGAAATCCCATCCACACGCACAAAGCGTTTTGAGAAAACATTTATTATGCGTACAGCTAGGGAGTGGAATTCCCTACCGGAGTCTGTTTTCTGATAGCTACAATCTGCGAGTCTTTAAGTCAAGAGTGAATAGGTTACTTCTAGACAAGCGTGCTCTACCGTCGACCACATCATCGCTTACCATCAGGTGAGATAGTGGTCAAACGCGTGCCTATCAAGAATTAAAAAAAAAAACCTGACTACCGAAATTAAAGTAATTTTGTTTTTTTTTTGGGATTTTTTCAATTTCTAGTTGTTGTAACCCATAATTAAAACTAAATAGTTAAGTTATGGCCGAATTGATAACCTCCTCCTTTTTGAAGTCGATTAAAAACCAAAACGTCATCAACAAATTATTTATTTTGTTTTTGTTGATTATTTAGCACTAAATCAATTTCAATAAAAATATGATCCACCTTTGAAGTATGATGTACCAAACCAAAAGAGTGACGGCATAATCGCGTAACAAACAAACAAACAAACAAAAAAAAACATACAGTCGAATTGAGAACCTCCTTCTTTTTGAAGTCCGACAACAAACCGAGTTGCAACGCTATTCCGCTCAGCTCTCCATGTTTAATATACACACACATGCCCGATAATTTTACGGTCACCACTACATTCACGCGGTTATCAACCTTACCACTTAGGAATAAAGTTGATATTGTGTTAGCAGTTGAATTTGTTACGTCATAATGTTTTCGATACGCCTTGTAGGGAAGGCACACGTTTGGCTTTATTAGATTTTTTTTGAGAATTTGAAATGTATGAAATAGTTTATTTCTTTAGAACATTCATCATCATGTCAGCCGTTCACTGCTGGACATAGGCCTCTCCCAAGTGTCGCCACAATGACCGGTCCTGTGCGTCTCGCATCCATCGGCTACCCGCGACCCTCACCAGGTCATCGATCCACCTAGTTGGAGGTCTTCCAACGCTGCGTCTCAGTGCACTCCAGACCTTTCATACGTCATTCTAAACCTAATATGGCGGACTGCCCAAGATGGAGGTCTAGTTAATTTTCATGCATTCCCATGATCAATCTCCCCGCGCCTTTGCCCAACTATCTTGGGGTCGACTTCCAATCTAACCGGATGCAGCTGAATACCAGTATTTTACATGGAGCGACTGCCTATCGGACCTCCACACCCCAGTTACTGGGTGATACGATACCCCTTGGTAAGACTGGTTCTCAGACTTTCGACTGTCTAAGATCCACGATTGACAGCCGGGACCAACAGCTTAACGTGCTTTCCGAGTCACGGAGGAGTCTCGGTATGTAAAGATGGTCACCCATCCATGGACCAACCTCGGCACGCGTTGCTTAACCTGATGGATTGACCCGTGTGGCTTATATTACTTTAGCCACGAGCTCCTCTCTCTGCTATTTAAAGGCGAGCCTATCAATATAAAAAAAAAATCAGTTGATAACGACCAAAAGTAGTTACCTAAATAAAAATGTATAGGATTAATACAAGATTAGGATTGACCTTGAAAGAGGTCGTCGTAAGTCACAGGTACTTGCTTCACTTTGATAAGAAAAATATCGGCCAAGTGCGTGTCGGACTTTGCACATTTAAGGTTCCGTACCATGCCCAGGGGTCGCGGATAAATTCGAAACAGAGTTACCGCGCCCCTGTGCTCTCAGGCAAGGAAGGAACGGGGTGGGATTTAACAGACTTCAAAAAGAAGGAGGTTATCAATTTGGATGGTTGAATTTTTTTTTTCTGTATGTTGGGTTAATATTTTCAAAAAACTGACAGCAAACTAACTGCGATTGCTGCTATCGTATGTGTACTTTTTTACAAAATAATAGATCCGACTTCCAAAAAAAGTGCGAAATAACTTTAATTTCGGAAGTCGGTGTCTCTGGTTTGCTGTCTATGGTTTTTGACACCGACATTATTTTGTAAAAAAGTTTTTTATTATTCACTTTCTAGTTGTGGTTTCCCATTAAACTGTGTTAACAATTCATAGACATACGATCGCATAAATCGCGGTTGATTTGCAGTCATTTTTTGAAGAGTTCCGTTGTCTGTCTCCGAAACCCATCATCAGATCTATATGAAATTTAAAAGTGACCATTTAGAAATAAACCCCTTTCGAACAAAAAAAGAATTTTACAAATACGTCTGCGTATGTATATACGACGGAGTTATGCCCGAACATAAATAATAATAAAAAAAATACAAACATCCGAATTGATAACCTCCTCCTTTTGAAGTCGGTTAAAAAAATATGGAGTGCGTACCGGAAGACGCAGTCTCAGGCCCACAAGTTGGACCGACGATGACCTGGTGAGGATCGTGGGTAGCCGATGGATGCGAGACGCATAGGACCGGGCGTTGTGGCCACACTTGAGGAGGTTTATGTCAAGTAGTAGACGTGTTCCGGCTGAATAATAATAATAATCCTTTTATTTCAGGTAATTTCACTCATAACATTGCAAGTTAAATCTAATAAATAAATCAAACAAATTAAATCATTAAAATCGAAATAAATTAAATATCAATACAATAAATTAAATAAAAATCAACTAAAATACATCACTTAAATTTAAAAAAATATATATTAAAAAAAATATATATATTTTGGTTTTTATCTTGACCTGGCTCGCGAGGTTGTCGACATGTGGGAGGTGGATACAGCAGTCATTGTGCCGATAGTCGTGACGGCCAATGGCATACCCAAGAGCCTCGACCAACATCTGAGGAGGCTCTCGTTGGGCAGCTGGATCAAGGGCTTGATCCAGAAAGCAGTACTCCTGGACACGGCGCGTATTGTTAGGAGATTCCTTTCTCAGGAGCCCTGACCACCGGTAGCTTGGACCCTATTCCCGATATCGGTGGGCTACTACTTTTTTATATTTTTAAATGTTTTTATATTTTAATATTTAAAAATGTAAATTATATGAATTCATTTATTATGAAATAAATGGAATATTTTGGTTATAATGATGGTGACCTTCCTTCGAGATGAATTTCGGCTTTCACGCGGGTGGATCCACAGGCAAAAGCCAGTATCCTCTTTACAACTCATATCAGTTCAAATCTTCGTCAATTGTGGCGAACGGATTGTAGCAAATATTTTAGCTTCGTTGGCTCATTTACTATATTATTAGCTGTTTAATTATGTACTAATTTGAGAGTGCGTATTACTTCAGGGTGGCATTTTAAAGGGTGGGTACCATTTTACCCGACTTCAATAGGGGAGGTTGTGTATGTACAGCTATAACTTCGTTGTTTATGAACCGATTTTGATGATAATTTTTAGGGTTCCGTACTCAAAGGGTGAAACGGGACCCTATTACTAAGACTCCGCTGTCCGTCTGTCACCAGGCTGACAGACATACAGACAGATGATGTATTTCTGTTGCCGCTATAACCGCCCTTGTCAAAGATAAAATACAGCGATAACAATATAATTTAAAACTTTAGAATGTATCTCTGTTTACAGCCCCATATAAATTTCTGCCGCGGGATAGTTTTTTTGTAATTTGTTGGAAAACATCAGAGGACTACGAAATCTTTCTACTTCAGGTAATCGTCAGACTCTACCGACTAAAACCCACCCTTGTTCCTTCAGTAACCTTTTGTGTTCCAGAGCCTCGGTGACTTTTGAACATTCCCGCGAGCCGCGACTCTGGTCACTCTCGCAACCCTGGTCACTCCCGCGACCCTAGACACTCCGGCGACCATGTACACTCCGGCGACCCTGGTCACTCCCGCAACCCTGGACACTCCGGCGACACTGGTCACTCCCCCAACCCTGGCCACACCCGCGACCCTGGACACTTCGGCGACCCTGGTCACTCCCGCAACCCTGGTCACTCCAGCGACCCTGGACACTCTCGCGACCCTAGACACTCCGACGACCCTGTACACTCCGGCGACTCTGGTCACTCCGGCGACTCTGGACACTTCTGCGTCCCTGGACACTCCCGCGACCCTGGATGTCTTACGTGCTTGTAAGGAAGGGCTCCTAAGGGTAGGAGTCCTTAATAATGTTCTCTCTAAGATTCCATCCATTTATTATTATTTTTTATTCCCGGGAAAAAACAAAATTTTCTCCATATTTTTCTCAAAAGGAAAACATTCCCGAAAACTAAAAATTCATGGTATCCCCCTAGCCAATGATAAAAACAGTCAAAGCATGATCTGAACGAACATTATATATTTATTGGAAATTCTACTTTATACCTATGGACATACAGTTGAATTTACATTGCTGAGGCATTTGTATTATGTCTTATGAACTTTACACCATAAGAAATAAGGTTGAAAATCCTGTGTAGAAGTAAACTCAGACGTAAGTAGTCAATTACCATCTTTAGGACGTTTTTATACTGTTTATTTTTAGTCCATTTTTAGAGTTCCGTACCCAAAGGGTAAAACGGGACCCTATTACTAAGACTCCGCTGTCCGTCAGTCTGTCTGTTTGTTTATCTGTCACCAGGCTGTATCTCATGAACCGTGATAGTTAGACAGTTGAAATTTTCATAGTTGATCTATATCTGTTGCCGCTATAACAACAAATACTAAAAAAACAGAATAAAATAAATATTTAAGGGGGCTCCCATATTCCCAACAAACGTAATTTTTTTTGCCGTTTTTATAGATAATGGTACGGAACCCTTCGTGCATGAATGCGACTCGCACTTGGCCGGATTTTTTTTTTAATAATGACTGATTATTGTCTAAGTTAAACTGTATTTACTGTGAGGTAGTTACCAAGCAGTGGTGGCCCAGTAGTTACAGTTCCGACTTACGTGTCCTAGGTCGTAGGTTCGAATCACAACCATTTTTTTTCTTTTAGTTTTGACTTCGCACGGCTTGTGCATTTAGCCAGTGTAAAGTTAAGAAAGTATTTAGTTTTAGATACAGAATACTGTCACTTCTTTCCCCATTAGAACGCAGATGTAACACATTCTAATGTTTTTGCAGTATTTGGCAGCAAATGAGTCGAGTCAGCCTTCTCGGCAAGCTTCGCTGAGGTAGTCAATACTACGACGAAATTTTCAGTTTCAATTTACCGAGATCGCGCCTGTTGCAATGATTCCACATATTATTCAGATGCGTAGACACTTGAGACACAAAACTACACAATTTTACATCACAATATCACTAGGAATTAATTTGCGAATAATTAAAACAGCCACTGAACTTCACTCGAAAAAATCTCGCCAAAAACTCCTCGACATAGTTAACGATCGCGTAACGACCGAATTCGTTCGCTAAGAAATTAATGTTGCAAGGAGGCAAACTTTTATGTCCTCTAATATTTTGACAAGTTACTTTAATTGTTACAGGCGGTAAAAATAGTCATTAAAATAGAAATAAGTTATAAGTTTCACGAAAAATAGTTCTTGCAAGTTAGAATTTACCATTCCGGACCCAAGACACCCCTGTAGGACACCCCTGGGGGTGCCACGGGAATTTCAATTCGGACCTGCACTGCACTAATTGAACTGGGAGTGTCACGGGTCCGAATCCAAGTTCCCGTGGCACCCCAGGGGTATTCCAAGGGTGCTTTGGGTACGGAAGGGAATTTACGACGTCTCTGTACATATTTCAAGAAAATTAATTATTTTTTCAGGTTAAGATCTAAAATTTTTCCTCACAAATAAGGAAGTATTTTAACGGCCAGTATTTTAGCGATCGGTAGCTAACATAAGTTTCGCTATCACTGTCGTAAATTTTAACAGACAAGCACTATTTTTCATGAAAATTCATAATTTATTTTAATTTTCATGAATAAAATTTAACGCTTCAATTAAATTAACTTGTCAAAATATTAAAGGACATTTAAGTTTGCCTCCTTGCAACATTAATTTCTTAGCGAACGAATTCGGTCGTTACGCGATCGTTAACTATGTCGAGAGTGCAGGCCCTGTAGTCTATAAGTTAAGACCTATTTTCTGTAACTTTAAACAAAATTTTAGACTCAGTTGTTTCGGAGTGCTGGGGGAATGGTCAATTTCCATCTATTTTCTTAAATAACTTAAGGCGTTTAAAGCAGCCAAGTGGCGCCCTCGTTGAAAAAAAAAAGCGTAGAGAAGCGTAGAACATAAAGATTAAAGAATCCTATGCTGTGCTTTTGCTTATTACTTTGGATACGAAGCACTGAGTCGTGTTTTAACAATGTAAAAATACCTTATCCTCTTTGTAACAAACGCAACATAGGATTCTTTAATCTTTATTTTCTATGCTAAGATACGATTTTTTATTCAATGAGGGCGCCACTTATGCAGAGGTGCCATTAAGAATGAATGACGATGCACAGTGTGCCCTTTCATTTGATAGGCTAAATTTTATCTCAGAAAAATGCATTTATGGCAACGACATTACCAGCGGAGAGAACTGTCACGTGACTCACTCCCAGTAATGTCGTTGCCATACATTTTGCACGAAGCGTTAGCGTTAACTTTAACAGAAAAGGATTTTGTCTAACCCCACTGTTCCTTTAAAATATGCCATAGGAGCGCAGACGCAGAGCAAAGCTAGTATAATATAATTATTTAAAACCGTCTCTAATTTTGTCAGCAATGTACAGCCGAAGCCGCGGCACATCACTACCTTGACACCAATACATTATGTATTACACAGCGTATAATACAACTTATTGACATATTTTTATGTTTCATTGTCTGTCCGTCTGTTGGTATTCAAGTATTTAACGTTGGGTTGCGGATCTGTTTGAGAATGACCTTGGCCTGATACAGGCAACTGTAGGAACACGGTTTTTTTATTTTTTTGGGGGGTGGGAAATCATCCTATGACTTCTTCCGCTCTAGGGTGCAGCGGAAGGGCGTGTCAGACTCTTACTGACTAAAACCCACCCCTGTTCCTTCCTGCCCTGAATGCCCAGGGGCGAGGTAACTCTTTCGAATTTATCCTCCACCCGGGCAGGCATCGGCCACGACGGGCCCCGTCGTGTTTGCTGACAACTCTTTGAGGCGCGCGTGGAACACTACGCGCCGTCGACTCTCGGGCCTGGTGCTGATCGGGCGGCGAGTTACCCACTATTCGCCGTCCGCAGGCCCGGGTGTAGGAACAGGGGTGGGTTTTAGTCAGTAAGAGTCTGACACGCCCTCCCGCTCCACCCAGAGCGGAAGAAGTCATCTGATGACATACAAAACTAAAAAAAAAAAAAAACCGGCCATTTGCGTGTCGAACTTCGCACATTTAGGGTTCCGTACTAAAAAATCAGATTTATCAATATATTGGTATTTGTTAGTAAAATATACGTAATAATAAACATTATCACCAAATTTCAAGTTCATAGGTCAATAGGAAGCCTCTAAAACCCGAAGACGTGTCGCGTTTCAGCATCTGTCAGTCCCCGTTGACAGGCGGCCATCGTGTAAATAGACTTTGTCAGGTTCCGGGTGTATGAACCTTGTCACAGGTCTAAAGACCTTGGCTAATAGTGATAATATGGTTTGCGTGAATCTGGTTTTTGGCGGCAAACTAGCGGCACACATGAGAGCCGCTCGGGGTTTAAATGTTAAAATATTCTTCGTAAAAAAAAAATTGTTGAAAAAGCTGACTTTGGTGGCTTCTAATTCCTTTGTTTTCCAATATTTTTTAAAACCAAAAATACAGTATTTGTCTACTCAACGAGCTCTAAACAACGATACCCCATTTGATGGGATAGGTCAATTTTTTTTTTCACGCCCTCCTTATTCTGTATGGGAGCTCCTCTAAACAACATTTAAAAAATTGTTTTGACAATTTGTATGGCTTTGGGCACAGATAATATAATACTAGCGTACAGATGCCTCATCCCATACAAAGAAACGGTACCGCCGCCGTAACTACGGGATTTTTTCTGGCACAAGTAACTTTTGTTCTTCGTTCGGGCCCGTCCTCTACACCTCGCTAGATGGTGGTTCAGGAAATCTCAATAGATGGCGTAATATACATTGATTTCTTATTGAAGTTTAAGTAATATTTATATTTTGAAAATAAATATGGTAAAAACTGCATTTTCTTATTTAATAAACTGCCCTAAACATAATATTGTGGAATAATGGGCTTGTAGTTCAAATTTAGACGATTATTGTAACGAATCCTTAGACATCTTTATTTATTGTAAGTACCAATAGATGGCGCTGTTTGAAGTTTTAGAGTTTATCCATTCGCCTCTTTAAAATTTGAATAGTGACACATTTTGATACAGTAAAACTGCTATGAAGTGCCAAAAATATTATAAAATAATTTCTCAATGTGTGAGAAAATATTGGTAAGACTAAGTAAATTCATTCAGTTTGCAAGCCGTCGCTGCTAACACCATCTAGCGAGGTATAGAGGACGGGCCGGAACGAAAAACAAAAGTTACTTGTGCCAGACGAAAACCCGTAGTTACGGCGGTACCGTTTCTTTGTATGGGATGAGGCATCTGTACGCTAGTATTATATTATCTGTGACCGAGTGAAGCAGCAATGTACTGAAAAGTGATTATCAAATTGATATCAACTTAGTGAATACACTTGCATGTTATCGGCCCACCTTGTGGGACCTTCCAATGCTCTGTCTTCCGGTACGCGGTCGTCACTCCGGAACCTTTAACCCCATCGACCGTCTGTTCTGCGAACAATGTTCTTAGCTGAGTGGTTAGCTTGCGTGTTCTGTGCTGAGCTCACGTAACGCGTCGTACGTCCACCCAGTAGGACTCGCCCAACAAGGAGCGCTGTCCGAAATTAGACGCATTATTAATTTATTATAAATAAAACAACAGGTATTTAACTAAAACACTTAGACTAAATTGTAAATAATTAAATGATCTTTAAAATGGTGAAGGTTTCATAAAAATACGCTTTATAGTTTTTGCGTGATTCTCAATTATTTATCCGCCTTAGACATAACTTTACAAATTAATTACAGTATGTTATAAAAATATAATTTCAAATATTCTCAGATCAAATTATGACAGAAATTGTCTAGAGTAACATATATTTTTTTCAAAGAAATAAGACTAGTCTTTTAGACGTGATGTTTAATTAACAACCATTAAAAGTCGTATAACAGCGCCTTATAATTTTAAATGCGAAAGTTTGTAAGTTTGTGTTTCAATCACGCTCAAACGGCTGGACCGATTTGGATGAAATTTGGTATGTAGATAGCTTATATCCTGGGTTAACACATAGGCTACCTTTTATCCCTTTGAAACCGCTGGGCGCAGCTAGTTTATATATAAATCATTTTGTTGTGTATGTCGTTAATTTGTGGCAAATAAATACTTTTTCTTTCTTACTTTCTTTTTATAAGAAGGAAGTAAGTAGGATGTAGTAACTGGCGACAAGCACCATCCCTGCTTACCTTCCTCGTGCATACAGGCGTGATTTTATGTCAGTTTCAAATGTATTATGAACATGAAACAGTTGTGTGCACAAGCGTGGAGTTTGAGTCAGCAAAGTTATTCTGATATACCTAGCGGAGGGCGGTAGCGATCGCAAAAACATCTTACTACTAATATTATTATACAAATATTGGGTCCTTACATATGAAATTGGCGTTTTTTTTCTCGCAAATAGAGAACCTCGTCACTTCTATGAATTAAAATATTCATCAATTGCTTGATATTATATCGAATAATGACCGTCATAGACAACTGCCAATAGTAAAAAAACCTTATTGCTTGTAGTTTTATAAACAAAAAGAAAAATACCTTAAAAATGACTCCTCTTTTTGGTGGCATACGTTATCTTAGTTTTTCAACATTATTGCACAAAAGTTTTAAAACATTAGTGTTCATAGTTGTTAAATAAATTAGGAAAATGTTAGTATGAAAAATGCAACTTTTTTAAAATTCTCCATATAAAACGCTAATTTCTTTCGAAACTTTGAATGGATGATTGTTTGTTACTCAGTACAAATCATACAGAATGGCTGAACAGATCTGGTTGAAATTATGATTACAGTCTGGCATAGCATAGGTTAAACATAAAGATACGAGTACTACATTTATTTTAAAACAAAATCCTCACACCGCGGCGCGTCTGTCTCTGTGTTCGCGATAAACTCAAAAACTTCTGAAGGGATTTCCATGCGGTTTTCACCAATAGACAGAGTGATTCATGAGGAAGGTTTTGGTGTATAATTTGTGCCCGAGCGAAGCTGGGGCGGGTAGCTAGTCTATATAAATAAAAATCAATTGCCGAATGTATGTAAGCGTATCACTTCAAAACGGCTGCATCTATTTGGCTAATTCTTTTTTTGTTTTGTTCCTGTTTGTCAGGACAAGGATTGTATGAAAGAAAATTTTGGGACATCGAAAAAAAAATTGCATACATGAGAAGCCGGGGTCGGTCGCTAGTAAAATACATAATAATGTTGATTGTGTGTCAAATTATTGCAATGACTTGTTAAAATAATGTTCAGTGTGACTGTTTCGAGGTTAACTAGAAAAAGATGACAAAAAAAACACTAAAATTTTATAATAATCGAGCAAGATGCACACCCTCGTGGGAAAAAGATCTGAGTTTATGTTTTGCATGCCTATCATATGACAATAGCAGGAGTTATGTTTTCTTATCTATTCGGATGGTATTTAATTATGTAGAAGCATGTCAATGAAGTCACTAATAAACACGAAAAACAATACAACTCCTTTATCACTGATAGGTTCGGTTTTGACCACTATCTCACCTTCACATAAGAAACTAATTCGCTCTTGACTTAAGGCGCTATTAAGTGCCAATGACCTTGAGTGGTTAGCTAGCGTGTTCTGTTTTGAGCTCATGTAACGCCTCGTAACGTCCACCCCCCGTAATAGGACTCGCCCATCAAGGAGCGCTGTCCGAAATTAGACGCATTATTCATTTATTTTACATAAAACAACAGGTATTAAACTAAAACACTGATGATCTTTAAAATGGCGAAGGTTTCATAAAAAAATACGCTTTATAGTTTTTGCGTGATTCTCTAACTTTATAACTTTACAAATTAATTACACTATGTTATAAAAATATAATTTCAAATATTCTCAGATCAAATTACGACGCAAAATATCTAGAGTAACAATTATTTTTTTCAAGAAAATAAGACTAGTAGTTTAGACGTGATGTTCAATTGAAAACCATTAAAATTCGTAAAACCGCGACTTAAAGACTCCCAGGTTGAGCATCAGGAAACACAGACTCTGGCAAGGAATTCCACTTCTTAGCTGTACGTACAATGTGTTCCCAAAACAACTGGCTAATAAACAAGATTCAAAGGTTATCCACAATGTCTAGTGTTGTGGTAAAACTCTCTCTTTAAACAAGAGGCATTTGTTTTGAGAACCCACGTAACTGGGAATCAACGTAAAAATCTTATATTTCGGTCAAAGTCCGTCGGAGGTTTGTACACACACAACTTAAAAAATACTGTTATTATTATAACCACCAGAAATTATACATTAACTACGTATAATACACACCACAGTATTAGTACTACTACATACGTACTAGTAAGCACAGAATTAACACTGGATGGATGAAATGGCGGCAGGTCACTGGGACTATCTGTGACTACCGCATTCCCCTAAAACTTATGGGGAAGATTTATAAAACAATGGTCAGACCTGCTGTCTTGTATGGTTCAGAATGTTGGGCCACAAAAGGGATGAATGAAAAGCAATTGCATGTAGCTGAGATGACAATGCTAAGAGCGATGTGTGGTGTTACGCGCATGGATAGAATTAGGAATGAGTATATAAGAGGAAATCTGAAAGTGGCACCGCTGACTGAAAAGTTGTGTGGAAATCAGTTGTCGTGGTATGGGCATGTGATGCGGAGGAATGAAGAAAATATCGTGAGGAAAGTCTTGTGTATGGATGTGGATGGCTATAAAAGTAGGCGAAGGCCAAAGAAACGATGGTTGGACTATGTGAAAGAGGATATGGGTAAAAAGGGGGTGACTACAGAGATGACGACTAATAGAGGAGTATGGAAGAAAAAGATATGTTGCGCCGACCCCAAATAAATTGGGATAAGGGCAGGAGAATGATGACTTATGATACGACCAGCTGCCCGGTGGACAGACGATATTATACAAGCGGCTGGTAAACATTGGATGGAGACAGCGAAGAACAGGGATACTTGGAAATCTCTAGAGGAGGCCTTCACCTTTGAGAACGAGGGGTTCTTAATAAATAGTATAATATTCAACCCTATTTTTACTTTATACTAAACCTCTCTAGGGGTCATTGTACACATCATTACGAACAACTTTTACTATGGGACAAAACCCGAAATCGCGAAAATTAAATCAGCTATTCAGTAGATTTAGATATGTGCGAATAACTGGACAAAATGTACCGAACAGCTGATTTTTTTTTATATTATATAAGGTATAAGTTTAAACAGATGATTAGAAATAAGTTTATTTTTATTTTATTTTATACGGCACAGTGACATGTAGGTAAGAGCAAGAACAAGAGTCAAGCAAAAGTATTTAATATAACCTGAGAATGTACGAATTATTCGTACTTTCACAGGTGAGACTCTATCTGTAGAGCAATTTCTATGTGGCGAAGAAAGAGTTTGAAAGAAGCACCTTGCCCTGGCACAGGCAACTGGGTGGGTTTTAATCAGTGAGAGTCTGTCATTCCCTCCCGCTCCATTCACAACGGGAGAAATAGGGTATTTTACTCTATATGAAAAAAAAACTAGATATATATTATTGAGATAGCTTAGACAAAAAGTTTTAATTCATAAAATAGCAAAATCAATTTTAAAATTCAATTCAAAGTTTTTAGTTTTTTTAATCTGTTTTTTAACACCATGGAATAGTTGCCGCCATGTTATACGTCATACGGCTATGTAAACTATAAAGTGTCAACTGTCAACTGATCAGCGTATCTATGCTTTGTATTTTTATTTACATAGCCAACTGACGTCATAACCATACAGCAATATGGCGTCCACTGCGTCTAGTGTTTTCGTCAAATTACGCGAGACATTTTAAATTGTAAAAATTAAAACAAAAAAAAATTGAATGCTTTTTAGGGCACTTATTGATTGAATAAAAATTGTGTTTTTTTTATTGGTTTATTAACACTATAGAATCAAAATGAGACACTTTTCAAAAATTGTAAAACCCCATTGTTTGATGACTTTCCACCCTAAAAAAAAGGATCAAGTTCTATGAAAACGGGTTGTCGCATTGTCCTTTCGCACCTGTTTGCACCTTTAAAGTACCCTTACCGTCACGGCCAAAGTCAACCATCTTTATAAATGGCCTTTTAAAACTAATATAAGTACCTAAACAACAACTGTTCAGCCCCCTTAGCCAAATAACTTTTATAATAGCGCTAATGCTAACGTTTCGTGCAAAATGTATGGCAAGGACATTACCCGCGGAGAGAACTGTCACGTGACTCACGCCCAGTAATGTCGTGTCGGCATACATTTTGCACGAAGCGTTAGCGTTAACATTAAAAGAAAAGTATTTTGTCTAAAGGCTCTGGGCACTTTTCCCATTGACAGCGATGTGGACTGTGAACGAATTTTTCGATGCCCAATAAGTTTTACGCCTCCCCTTCTTAATTCCACTTATACATATTTTATTTAAATTCTATTACCTTGTATATGTAGAAGTAGTTTTTAATATTACAAACTATAATAAAAACATAGTATTAGCGATAAAAAAAAGAAAACCTTTGTTCCATTATTTCCCAAACTTTTTTGCCATCAGTAGAGCTAGGAATACAGCTGACTTCGATTCGGATGGCTCACGAAGGCAAAAATAAAAAAGCGGGTATCGTCCTCTACAGCAATGTTCTACTACAAAATACAACAGGGAATATGCATGATATTTTTTTATTTGTTCAATTGAAGACTTATTAACTACTAGCGACCCGTCCCAGCTTCGCTCGGGTACAAATTATACATATAAACCTTCCTCTTTAATCACTCTATCTATTAAAAATAACCGCATCAAAATCCGTTGCGTAGTTTTAAAGATTTAAGCATACATCGGGATATAGGGACAGAGAAATCGACTTTATTTTATACTATGTAGTGATAGTGAACAAATATGAAGGAATTTTAAAAATATCATCATCAGCGTTATAAAGCTTTAAAGTTAATAATTAGAAAGAGAAGTCCGACGTGTTCTTTGACGTCAAAGGACATGACGCCCATACAACTGCTATAGAAAACAGAGTTTTCGAGAGAGGGACAGATATATCTGTTTAAAATTGTTATATCTCGTTTAATTTTCAATAAATTTTGATTCTGCTTTCACTGTTCGTACTCTATTTTAGTATATTCATCAATAAACCGGTTAGATAACAAATATTTTTTTCAAGCATATTCCCTATTATTATTTTATTATTAACACAACTTTTAATACTAGCTTACTACTAGACTTTAGATTTTTTTTTTACTACTGTTTTTAATAATAGCTTCACATGTAAATAAGTAAAAAAATCTTAGAAGTTAATTTTGACCCACTGCCCGGCTTCCGATTGAGCTGAAATTTTACACACATGTTTGGATGACAAAGCATGGTTAGCTAAGTGACGTCATCCTAATCCAATATAATAATAAATAATAATAATAAAACTTTATTGCAGACCATAACAGATCCATAAACATATAATTTCTAAAAAAAGTACAAAAACAATTCGATTAAATTAAGTTAGAATATACAAAAGTGGCGGATAATAAGTGGCGGAAGTGGCGGTGAATATGGCGGATTCACAAACATGGTTTTTTTTTTTGGCGGGGTGGGAAATCATCTAATGACTTCTAACCCACCCCTGTTCCTTCTCTGCCTGAGTGTCCAGGGGCGGTAACTCATGTTGAGAATTTATCCGCTACTCCTAGGCATGCAGGCACCGGCCACGATGGGCCCCGTCAGTGGTGGCTGACAATATCTCTTGTTCGGGGCGCGTGGAACACTACGCGCCGTCGACTCACGGGCCTGGTGCTGATCGGACGGCGAGCTACCCACTGCTCGCCGTCCGCAGGCCCGAGGTCCCAAAGATGGTGGACTAGTTATATTTTATGCATTCCCATGATCAGAGTCGGTACCAGTCGCTCCATATGAAATACTGGTATTCAGCTGCATCAGGTAAGACTGGAAACTGACCCCAACTGGGAAAAGGTTAGTCAGAAATGGTGATGAAGACTAGTTGGATGTCTGAAACATTACTTCAGACAGTGAATGAAGAGTTTTGCCAAAATCAGTTGGCAGACGTTCGGTGGTCGAAGAATTTATGTTGTTATTAGTAGATAGACAGAGGGACGCCTTCTCTAGAAATACATTCTAGTTAAAAAAAACCGGCCAAGTGCGAGTCGGACTCGCGCACGAAGGGTTCCGTACCATTATCTATAAAAACAGCAAAAAAAAAAAAATACGTTTTGTATGGGAGCCCCTTAAATATTTATTTTAATCTGTTTTTTAGTATTTGTCGTTATAGCGGTAACAGAAATACATCATCTGTGAAAATTTCAACTGTCTAACTGTCACGGTTCATGAGATACAGCCCGGTGACAGATGGACGGACAGCGGAGTCTTAGTAATACCCTTTGGGTACTGAACCCTAAAAACTAAAAAAAACCGGCCACGTGCGTGTCGGACTTCGAACATTTAGGGTTCCGTACCAAATGAGGGAATTATCAAAGAAAAAATCTGATTTATCAATATTATATATTTTTTAGTAAAATTTATGTAATAATTAACATTTTCAGCAAATTTCAAGTTCATAGATCAATGGGAAATTAAAAAAATCTTCGGAACAAAATCTTGTGACAGACAACAGACAGACCGACAGACGTGAGTGACAGCAATAGGGCCGTTTGAACCGTTAGGGTACGGAACCCTAGCAAAACGCTTTTTCATAATCTTCTCAAACACAAATCCTTTTGTTTTTATTTTTTAGATGTGTTTGCTCTTGACTCTAGTCTAGGTCAGAGGTGACAGAGACAGAGTCGACGATGGAGCGAGCTTACTCAGAAGAAGTCTGTTCACTCTAACTTTGCAGAGGTTTGTATGTATTCGGAAACACAGACGCAGGTAGTGAGTTACACTCCTTTGCTGTGCGGATTATGAAAGACGTTGATACCCAATATCACGGGAATGCATAAAAATGTCTTCTTCTATATAATCTTTGGAAGTCAGATATTGGATTTAGAATGACATCACTTAGCTAAACATTTAGTTTAGTTTGAATGACAATGCATTGTCATTCAAACTAAACATGTAGGTATGCAAAATTTCAGCTCAATCGGAATCCGGGAAGTGGGTCAAATTTAACTTCTAAGATTTTTTTTTTTTTTGGGGTGTTGGGAAATCATCCAATGACTTCTCTCCCGCTCTGGGTGGAGCGGGAGGACGTGTCAGACTCTTACTGACAAAAACCCACCCCTGCTCCTTTCCTGCCTGAGTGCCCAGGGTGCCCAAAATACACTAAAAATAACTTTAATTTCGGAAGTCGGTGTCAAATATCGAAGAAATTAATATATAAAATTAAATGCCTATCAAACATAAAAAAAAAAAAAAAAAAAAGAAAAACACCGACTTCCGAAATTAAAGTTATTTTTAAATTTTTAGTGTATTTTTTTTTTGGAAGTCGGTTGTTTTTTTAGTAAAAAAGTTTTTTATTTTTCGCTTTTTAGTTGTTATACCCCAGAACTAAAAACCCCAATAACATGGAACGTGGAATTTAAACATTTGGAGAACACAAAAACGTCATCAAGATATGCTTATTTTTCGTTTTTGTTCAGTTTCTCAAAAAGCGCTAAAGCAATTTCAATAAATTTTATATGGGACCACCTCGGGAGTATATTCTTTCGGATAAAAAAAGAATTTTGAAAATCGGTCCACAACTGACGGAGAAATGCGCGGACATACATACATAAAAAAAAACATACATACAGTCGAACATAGAACCTCTTCCTTTTTCGAAAGTCGGTTATAAATACGAGTAACTAAGTGGTAGGTATATATTATTCTGCCTACCCGTTCCCCAGTGAAGCGTGAAGGTAACGTATGAAAGTCGTACGTAACAGCGTCGCTATCGGAAACAGCAGTTTTGTAGTAAAAACGGTTAAACACAGAAACACTTTCTCTTTTGTCATAATTTTTACAAAAAAAAAAACCGTCCACGTGCGTGACTTCGCACATTTAAGAGTTCCATACCAAATGTATTTTTGACTATTTATATGACTTTGGGTCAACAAGATGCTTAAGGCATAAGGCGCCATTAGCTGCCAATGACATTAGCTTGCGCGTTCTGTGCTGAGCTCACATAACGCGTCGTACGTCCACCCAGTAACAGGACTCGCCCATCAAGGAGCGCTGTCCGAAATTAGACGCATTATTAATTTATTACACATAGAAGAACAGTTATTAAAATAAAACACTGAGACTAAATCATAAATAATTAAATGATCTTTAAAATGGTGAAGGTTGCATAAAAATACGCTTTACAGTTTTTGCGTGATTCTCAATTTTTTATCCGTGTTAGACGTAAATTTACAAATTAATTACACTATGTTATAAATATATAATTTCAGATATTCTCAGATCAAATTATGATGGAAATAGTCTAGAATAATATATATTTTTTTCAAAGAAATAAGACTAGTCGTTTAGACGTGATGTTCAATTAAAAACCATTAAAAGTCGTATAACTGCGCCATTTGAAGACTGTGCTCCAACCGTTTGGCTGTAAAACCTGTGTGACAGACGACGGGCACGTGAGTGACAGCAATAGGACTCCGTTCGGACTCTTCGGGTACGGAACCCTAAAAACTTGCTTCGTATTGAATTTCGAAATGGAAACAAGTCGGATAAAACCGTAATAAAAAATTATAAAAAGGTCACATTCAAGAGTGAAGGCAAGCGTGCTCCATCTTCGACCACATCATCGCTTACCATCAGGTGTTCAAACGCGTGCCTATCAAAGTAAATGATGTATAACCTCTTCCTTTTTTGAAATCGGTTACAAATATAATTTTGCCTTGTAGCTGGGGCAATCCCAGAATAAAAAAGTACTTTAAAAATAATCTTAAAAAACTTTTTTACAAAAAAAACAACCGACTTCCAAAAAAAAAATACACTAAAAATTCGGAAGTCGGTTGTTTTTTTTTGTAATTTTTTTATTTTTTATTTTTCACTTTTTAGTTGTTATACCCCAGAACTAAAAACCCCAATAGCATGGAACGTGGAATTTAAACATAGTCGTAATTGGAGAACACCAAAACGTCATCTAGGCATACGTATTTTTCGTTTTTGTTCAGTTTTTCAAAAAGCGCTGAATCAATTTCTATAAAATTTATATGGGTGGTCCCATATAAATTTTATCGAAATTGAATCAGCCCCTATTGCCTACAAAATGTACAGAACAGCTGATTTTTTTTTCGAGATTTCAAAGTTGGTCCCATACTAAAAGTTATTCAGTTCGATGGTCCAAAGCACTCCTTAAAGTTTCGAGGGTTAATTTTTTAACACCCTATAATACATGTATGAAAATATTAGCTATGTGCACTCCTTCTCCATAATTATAAACTATAGAACTTCGCTCAGGACTTTGTCAGCGTGGATTTCAAAAATGTATAGCCTATGACACTCACAAATAACGTGGGTTTCTATTGGTAAAAGAATTTTCAAATTCGGTTCAGTAGATCCAGAGATTACCCCAAGAGGAGCTCGTGGCTAAAGTAATAACAGCCGCACGGGTCGATCTATCAGGTTAAGCAAGGCTTGCCGGGGTTGGTCCGTGGATGGGTGACCATCTTTACATACCGAGACTCCTCCGTGCCTCGGAAAGCACGTTAAGCCGTTGGTCCCGGCTGTCAATCGTGGATCTTTGACAGTCGTTACGGGTCGTCAGAAGCCCGAAAGTCTGACATCCAGTCTTACCAAGGGGTATCGCATTACCCAGTAACTGGGTTATGGAGGTCAGATAGGCAGTCGCTCCATGTAAAATACTGGTATTCAGCATCCGGTTAGATCGGAAGCCGACCCCAAGATAGTTGGGAAAAGGCGCGGGCAGATGATGAGATCCAGAGATTACCCCATACAACGTCACAAACTCACAAACTTTACCTCTTTATAATATTAGTATAGATAACTGTGCCAAATTTCATACTCCGCGTAATATTCGTAAAAATGGGGTACAAAGTTTGCTGAAATATAGAATATTAAATGTACATTTATATTAATCTATATTTTTCGCTTTTTTTTTTAATAACAGAGCAAAAGGCAGACCACAAGCTCGCTGGATCGACGAGGATAGAGGCCTATACCCGTAAGGGCCATGACAGAAACTTTTAGTTTATTTTTTTTAAACTGTTTTATGTACTAATTCTATTTAATTCTTTTCTTTTGTTACTGTCCTGGAAATAAAAAGGCTTATTATTATTATATTTTTCGCATTGTGTTTATGTCAAACCGTATTGTTTCACTGTATTGTCACCAGATGGAGCTTATCCAGCTTCAATACAAATCGACGTTTACGTTAACGCAATCGAGTAAGAATTATAAAAAACCGGCCAAGTGCGAGTCGGACTCGCCCACGAAGGGTTCCGTACCATTATCTATAAAAACGGCAAAAAAATCACGTTTGTTGTATGGGAGCCCCCTTAAATTTTATTCTGTTTTTTAGTATTTGTTGTTATAGCGGCAACAGAAATATATCATCTGTGAAAATTTCAACTGTCTAACTATCACGGTTCATGAGATACAGCCTGGTGACAGACGGAGAGACGCACGGACCGCAGAGTCTTAGTAATAGGGTCCCGTTTTACCCTTTGGGTACGGAACCCTAAAAACATGCCTTTTCGTATTCTTTCTCAGCAAACCCTGTCATTTGATATCCATATAATGAGAATGCATGCAAAACAACTAGTCCGTCATATTGGATTTAGAATGACGTCACTTAGCGAACTATGCATTGTCATCCAAACTAAACATGAACGCAAAATTTCAGCTCAATCGGAATCCGAGAAGTGGGTCAAACTTAACTTCAAAGATTTTTTTTTACATAGGTAACTTCACTTGTAGCTAGGAAAAAAAAGCGTGTCGATAAAGGCCTAAGATCCCCAGAAAGTGCAATACAAGAAAGCAAGCGAACCCGGGGGTCATGTGGCACATACTACGTTATTCAAATGTTGGCATCATTAAAAAATATAATCTGTTGGTTGGCAGCCCTGCCCGAGCGCCGCGTCACTGGTAAATAATTGCTTAACTGAGAATGCGTGGAGACGACTCTGCTGTAAACATTTTTGGATAGAACAAAGGATTTTTTTTTGGTTATCGTGTCTTGTCTTACTTGTGTCAAACTATGAATAACTAGCTCCTGCCAGTTAACAGTTAAACACTATAATCTATCTCTGTGCCAAATTTTATCCAGATCCGTTCTGGTGTATTCATACAAATTTTCGCATTTATAATATTAGTAGAAAGTGTAGTGTACGTGAAATGACACGTATACATACACTGTCTCGTGTGCTCATGTACCACCCTACGAGTAGTATCACCAGAGCCGTGGGCGAGTGTGGACGTAGTGTTGCTGTGTACGCGTGCATTGTCGAGCCAGTGATCCTAAGTGGCATGAAAGGATACAACAATACATAACAGGAAGGATAGTCCTGGAAAGTTTTCACGGACTCTCTGATGAGCAGCTTCAAGCCCACTCTGTCTTCAGCTCTTCTCAGGATAGTGGTCACCGTAAGTCCCGGTAATTCCTTGATCTGGTCTGACCAGCGAGCAGGTAAACGGTCTTTTTCCGTCCACTTTTCCCACTACAACCAGTTTTTCTATGTTATCTACGGGATGACCGAGGAAGATTTGTGTACATAATTTTTACCCGTGCAAAGCCGAGGCGGGTCGCTAATAAATCAGTTAGTACCATTGTGTTTATCACCTGCACTCCTAGCGAAAACGAATATTATAAATTCTCAATCTGTTTACCTCTTTACGTCTTAACGGCAGAACGGATTTGGATGAAACTTGGCACACGGGTAAACCATGTCCTGGAATACTATACATTTGATTTAGGATGATTTTATACTTTCACGAAGATGAAGACGCTGGCAGAAGCTCGTAATGAATAAGAACAAATAAGTAATTGCAAATGTGTGTTTACATGTACTCATCGCTCCGCTCAGGCCATAAAACAAGAGTCATATTAATCTTACTGTTTTTTGTAATCTGTAGAGCTAACTCGCTGCACAAATTAAGAAAACGACGTCGGTCGGTAGAATAACAAAACCAACCACAAGAAGGTCGTTGTGTATTCACAAAAAAGAAAAAAAATTGTGACATAGAAATCAGCACGACGATTTCAAAATTGATAAATGTCTAGAACACGCCAATTCTGTTGTCATCCGTATAGGGTTTATATCCCGCTAATTGTAAAGTAATAAAAATAAAATAAACAAAAATCTATAAACGATAAAAAAAAACAAAAACTGACGCTTAGTCGCAGACTTGGTTCAGTAGGTCATCTATCAAGAAAACAAGCCGTACAAATTGACCTACAAAATAAACTTTGAGAATAGTTTACCTCAGTTATCTCGACGCAAAAAAAACTTATTTCAGTTTTGAGCGACATATAAAGCATATCAATGCGATTATTACTCGTACAGACAAGCGGTAAAATGGCTGTGTTAGCACTTTTAACTGATAAACATTCGTCTTCTTGGTTTCTAGAATATTCTGGTCGCTACACGGAAAAAAGTGATATTGAGCTACCATAACATCATTTGATTGAATTGATATAACATGAAATAGAAATGAAGATGTATTTTCATATTTTTTTTTATAAACGTGTACTGTTCTTCTTTTTAATACATTTCTTACTCTCATGTTTTGATTATTCTTGCAAAATCTTTCTGAATTTATAAATTGTTAAATAATAAAAACATTTTTTTGAAGTAAACACAAGTATTTACTATAATTTCTGTAACGATTAACAACCACGTTTATAACATAAGTTTTTCTTTTCACCCAACTGCAGCGAAGCGAAAAAGAAGTATGTATTATCCTGAAAATTTACCAATTTAGACACAAAACTAAAGAAAGAAAGAAAAGAAACAAAAAATATTTATTTTGCACAGATTACAAACGCACTCAAAAACTAAATAAGTACAAAGGAATAAAATGCGTTTCCACTGAATCACTCGCCTGTACCTAACGCGCAGTGTTATCAGTTATTTACACAGCGAATGAACTCACAGATAAGATAAACTTTATACCTAGGGACACTCGAAACCCGCGATTATTGCCAAACTCTACATTCTTTGATTATTTTTAAAGTAAAGAGTTATAAAAATGTGTATGACTAATTAATTTAATATGTTTTTGCTTTGTCGCGAGAGATACCTTAGATATCAAATTTGCATCAGAGAAAAGTGTTCTTGTATCATGTATATTTGATGCTAACCAAAGCATACTTTTTAGAACACTATTTTCGTGCAGGGCCACATCAGTTTTTGTTCGACACATTAATTTTTGAGATAACCGTTCAATGGTTAACGTTAATTTCATGGACAAATAGTAAGAATAAATAATAATATGTAATAATAAATCTATTTATTTCAGACTATAAAAGCCCATAAAATTCAATTTCAATGATTTACTACTGTGCGATACCACGATATGAGATTCAAAAACGTAAATAAAAACATTTTTTTTTTATTGCAATAACTTAAAACAGAAACGTCATAAAATAAAAATGTCCCTTCGTTTTTGTTTTCGGACTTGACATTTTGACAACACACATTAATTTACGAGATATAATCGTAACTTCGTTTTTAATACAGATAGATTGAGACGGATTCATCATTCTCCTGCCCTTATCCCAATTTATTTGGGGTCGGCGCAACATGTCTTTTTCTTCCATACTCCTCTATTAGTCGTCATCTCTGTAGTCACCCCCTTTTTAGCCATATCCTCTTTCACACAGTCCAACCATCGTTTCTTTGGCCTTCCCCTACTCTTATAGCCATCCACATCCATACACAAGACTTTCCTTACGACATTTTCTTCATTCCTCCGCATCACATGCCCATGCCACGACAACCGATGTCCACACAACTTTTCAGTCAGCGGTGCCACTTTCAGACTTCCTCTTATATACTCATTCCTAATTCTATCCATGCGCGTAACACCACACATCGCTCTTAGCATTCTCATCTCAGCTACATGCAATTGCTTTTCATTCATCCCTTTTGTGGCCCACCATACTCCAGCAGGTCTGACCATTGTTTTATAAATCTTCCTTCTTAATATTAAGATTGAAACTGATTATGTACTTTTAATTAATTTTTAGATTTTAAAATGAAATTGCTTTTTATTTTATAATGTCTAGCACTATCATGAATGAAAAGCAAATATCAAACAACGTCGACTTACAACGATAAAGTGTGCGATTATAACTAGTACCTCCCAAATTATAATCTATAAGTACTATTCGATTCCTTACTATTTTACGTCACGAATAACTAAAGAAAAACAAAATCTCCTAAAAATTCGAACTAATAGCATTTATGTCAGTTAAACCATTTAGATGGTGTGACGATATGATCATGTTTGCGGGGCAAACTTGGCCAGAAATCGCCCAAGAAAGGGGAGGCTTTTGCCCAGCAGTGGGACACACCACGTAGACTAGCGAAAAAGAAAACCATTAACAGGAACTTTTGATTTGTCAACTGGTAATCTCTGGTAATAAAGAATAGTGCTTTTCAAATAAAATACACTTTGTAATTATTCTAAACCAGAGTAATGTTAATAATTTGAATTACCAAAAAAAAAAAATTGGTTAACTGTAAAGTTGGTTTACGGACGATAGTTTAACGTGACAACGTCATAAACCATTGATGAAATATAGATGCGGCGCATGCGTACAATGAGCGTAATGGGACACTTTTTCGTGCATGCAGCCGGCGTTCATCGATTTATAAGACGTTGTCACGTCAAAAATTGCAACTCTTTACCTAAAAATTAAATAAATAAAAGAAACAAAAGATAGCACAAAATATTTTTAGTACAGATTCGACTCCACCGCGGCTCTAGCTCTAAAGTCGTCACATGGCGCGTCGCAGTTCTAGTGTATTGTGAACTGCGCCGACCGCTCTTGATACTTGCTGTTGTTATTATTATTATTACTCCTTATTTATTCAATCTTTTTTTATAAAACTAGCTAACCATAATTATGCTCAGTTTAACTACTGATTAGCGGGTTCCAAATTCAAAATAAAATACGTCTCAGCCATCAAATTCATATGTCTATAGGACAAACCCTCCTTTAAATTATTAATCAGTGCTTTACCACCCACATCTATCCTTATTCCGGGTAGAAAAAGTTGTATCAAGAACCGGCTAATCAGTGTTTAAACTCACATGGTTATTTTTTACCCGACTGCGCGACGCAAGGGAGGGTAATGTGTTTATCAGCCTATAAATGTATGTTTGTTCCTTTGTGGCGCTTTAGAGACTAAATGCGTGGCCGATATAGGTAATTCTTACGTCAATTGATTCGTTTTAACCTTGCGAGTGTTACTAAAGACATGATAGTAATCAGAATACAATATGGCGACAACCAGACGCCATATTGTGGAAAAGCAAAAATGAAAGTCGACGTACTATATTAAGTGGGGTCTGAAATAAAGGGTTCGAGGAGGCGATTCCAACAATATAACTCACTAAAATGTAGAAAATAAAAATATTTTCCAAAAACCCGAACGTAAAAAAAAAGTTTCGAACAAGTTAATTTTTAAGCAGTCTGATGCTGTTGGTGGCAAGGAATCAATAATTGAACTAAAATAACAGCCACCAAGTGCATCAGACTGCTTGAAAAGTGACTTGTTTGGAACTTCTTAGTCATTCTTATTTTTTACTGTCGGGTTTTTTGAAAATATTCATTTTTTTTATGTAAATAAGGACGTTCATCAGTACGCATCTTCGGTGCAACAAAGTCACAAATAGCCAAAACTGCAAAATCGAGCTAAGTATGCCAAATTGATTCTGAACCATGCCTATACTTGGGGCAACAAAGACATCCGCAAAAGTATCTCGAAATTATACTAAATGGCGCAGGTGCCTTTGTGGTTATTGGCGGTTATTCCATGCGTTTTGGGCCGACAAAGTTTCATTGGTCAGTAGTGCCCCCGCGCCCGCCGAGTGTTTGACGTACGTTGGACCTACAGCCACACAAAAGTATTTATGACCATTGTTATTCTCACTTGTTGGAGCAACAAAAACGTATCTGTTTTTAACAAAAACGTATCTTGTGCAACAAAGTCACAATTCAGGACACTTTTTTATGTTATGTCTTTTATTAGGCTTTTTTGGTAATGAAATACAAGATTTTTACGTATAACTATAGCCAACTAAATAAACAATTAATTATGTAAAGATTTCAAACCTACTATAAATAGTTATCCAGAAATGAGCTGTTGTGACTTTGTTGCACCGAAGGTGCGTAATGGAATAGGCGGACTTAATGCAACATATGCAACAAGGCCATTCTCTACCAGTCAACCTTTGAATTTCTTAGCAGTATTGATTTGTACCTATTTGATGGCTGATGAAGTGATGATTTTTGAGTCGTCTTTTTTATGTGTCTTTTTTGAAGTGAAAACTTCTTTAGCGGTGTTAAGGACTTTTCTTCGGATGAGTATAAAATGTTTTAAACTCGCGTCAGGACACGTGACCTGAGTAAAAATTCGTAAGACGATTCCAAAATATTCAAACATGCATAACGTTAATGTTCAAGTTTTCACTTCTGCCGGCACTCCCGGAGTGCAACTCGTTGTTTTTTTAAATTCTTCTTTGAATTAGGGACTTCTATAAACGTAATGCGCATGACTGTCCCATTTACGACTCGTGTTATATAATATATGGGACTTCTTTACTTGTGTTAAAAATATATCATTAAAAATATATACTTATTGGAAGAATTGAAAGTGGCCAAAAATTTTAACAGTTTGCTTCTCTTATTTCAGGATAAAATATCCAAAGATTATTAAATCAAAAATAGAAATATAAAATTAAATCACACACAAAATACATAAAATGTCACAAACAGAAAACCATAACCCTTCTAAGTTTTGCTACAGTCCGGTAAAGAGTAGATTATGATTTTGTTATAACACACTTTCGGTGAGTATCAAGAATACAACGCAAAGTACCTACTTGCTCAACGTTTGGCCAATATTGATCGTTTTAATGTATTTGTACAGTTTGTTTCTTTAAAATAAATGACGGAATATTGTTCGAATAGTATTAATTATATTACTATAATACGAGCACTTATCCTACTTCCTACTTATATTACAAATGTGAATGTTTGAATGGATGGATGTTTGTCACTCAATCACGCCAGAACAGCTGACCGGATCTGGATGAAATTTAGCACAGACATAGATTATAGTCTGAAATAGTTCAAAAAAAAAACAATCTGCCTAGACTTTTCCCAACTATCTTGGGGTGGCTTTCAGTCTAACCGGATTCAGCTGAATACCAGTATTTTACATGGAGCGACTGCCTATCTGACCTCCACAACCCAGTTACTGGGTAATACGTACCCCTTGGTAAGACTGGTTGTCAGACTTTCGGGGTTCTGACGACCCGTAAAGACTGTCAAAGATCCACGATTGACAGCCGGGACCAACGGTTTAACGTCCTATCCGAGGCACGGAGGATTTTCGGTAGCTTAACCTGATGGATCGACCCGTGCGGCTGTTATTACTTTAGCCACGAGCTCCTCTATAAATATATAGTCTGGAATAGCACATACGCTATAATTTATAATGGGGGAAGTATTAATTCCAAGCGGGCGACGCCGCCGGCACAAGCCAGTGACTTAATGTGTGTGTGACCTAGTGTGTAAGTGTTTAATTATATTATTAATAACAACAAACAACAACAACAATTATGTCTATTGTTACTGTGTCTCTGTGTGTACATAAATGATTAAATAAATAAATAAACAAAAACTTATAATTTTATTTTAAGGGTCTACTACCGGCCAAGTGGCTCCCTCATTGAATAAAAAATCGTAGCATAGCCTAGGAAATAAATATGAAAAAATCCAACGTCACGTTTGTTACGAATAGGATAAAGTATTTTACGTTGTTAAAACAGGTCTCAGAATGTTTCGTATCCAAAGTAGTAGGCAAAAGTGTCAGAAACGGCCGTTTTTAGCACTTTTGCCTACTACTTTGGATACGAAACATTCTGTTATACTTTATCTTCTATGTAACAAACGTGACGTTGGATTCTTTAATATTTACTTTCTATGCTATGCTAAGATTTTTTATTCAATGAGGGCGCCACTTGGCCGGTAGTACGGCCTTAAGATTAAAAAACGATTTTTACATTGTGTTTAATTTTCTAAATAACAGCCTGAACTTAGAATGATTTACCCAACATTATAGTCAAACATCGTTTAAAAACTACTATATTACACTCATAAAGTCTAAATAATGACATAATTATAACAAAGTCTAACAAGACCTTTGTTTAGACAAAAAATTACATCCAAGCCCAAAACTATTTCGTCCTAGTACAAAAATCCCCATAACGTACTACAAAATTACTCCACGACCATACAAGGGAATCTCACGGTTACATCCTATACATAAGAGCGAATATCGCTTGCATGTGTCCGGCAATAGGTATGGCTTTTGTGGTACAAGCGAAAACAAATATATAGGTATTTTTTTCTTTGTCTTTTACTTCCATGTTCTGTTAGGAATCGACTTATTATTTTTTAATGGGTTTAGAGTAATTTGGGGACATAATGGGGTATTGTACAAAAAAATCTAATAAATCTGTCAGTTAAATAACCAAAAATTATTGGACACGTATTAGGTATTTGCTTTACAACAACAAAAAAATACACTAAAAATTAAAAAATAACTTTAATTTCGGAAGTCGGTGTTTGTATTTTACTTCTTAGTTATTTGACACCGACTTCCGAAATTAAAGTTATTTTTTAATTTTTAGTGTATTTTTTTTTTGGAAGTCGTTTGTTTTTTTTTTAATTTTTTTTTTTTTTTCACTTTTTAGTTGTTAGGTATACCCCAGAAGTAAAAACCCCAATAACATGGAACGTGGAATTTAAACATTTGGAGAACACAAAAACGTCATCGAGGCATACGTATTTTTCGTTTTTTTTCAGTTTCTCAAGAAGCGCTGAAGCAATTTCGATAAAATTTATATGGGACCACCTCGGGAGTATATTCTTTCGGATAAAAAAGAATTTTGAAAATCGGTCCATAACTGACGGAGAAACAGGCGAACATACATACAGTCGAACATAGAACCTCCACCTTTTTCGAAAGTCGGTTAAAAATTACAAAGATAAAACGCATCAAAGTTCACGAGTGTGGGCTAGTTACGTCACTTTGGTTGTAAAAAGTGTCTCGCCGCATGACGTCACGCGACACGCACTGTATCGCCCTCATTTTTTGTTTACGTGACAAATGAAAAAATACGTGTCCAATAATTTTTGGTTGATTAACTGACGGACAATTTTTTTTTTTAGTTAAATACGCTATTGTCATTTCAGACTTGTCTATTAGGTAACTGATAACTTCATGCACATTCTGTTCTTTTTTACCACTCTTTTATTATAAACTTCACCTGTAACTATGCAAAAAAAAACTTAAATTTGACCCACTTCCCGGTTTCCGATTGAACTGAAATTTAGCATACATGTTTAGTTTGGATTTGACAATACATGGTTGGCTAAGTGACGGCCAAACGCGTCAAAATTCAGGAGTCGGCTTGTGACGTCAGTTGTAGGTAAAAAGTGGTAATTTTTTTTACATAGGTGTGTGACGTCATGCGAAATTTCAATGCATTTTATCGTCCTCAGTTTTTGTTTACGTGGTAAATGAAAAAATACATGTCCCATAGTTTTTGGTAATCTAACTGACGGACTAAAAATTAACCGTATTAATTGAATATGTTTTAGTAAATCTTCGGGACTTTTTTTGCACTATTGATAACACGCAAATAAGACGTGATTGATAAGACCCGACTTTATAAATACTTGACTTGTAACGCGATGGGATTTGGGAATTCGATGCATTACGAATGTTTATTTTATCATCCGGTTATTAACCGACTGCTACAGAAGGAGGGTTATGTTTTTTTTATTGGTTACAATTAAATCCTACTAATATTATAAATGCGAGAGTTTGCGCCAGAACGGCTACACGGATGTGGATGAAATTTGGAACAGAGATAGGTCATAGTCTGGAACTTTGGAATAGCACGTAGGCGAATTAGTACTTCTCCCAGCATATAATCTATAGTTGGGGAAGTACTATTTCCACGCAGGCAAAGCCGCTAGTAAAAGCTAGTTATAAATATTTGTCTTATCTGCCTAAGATACCTATCTTTAAGTACAAATATAATAAAGCTGAAGTTTTTTTTTGTTTGAACGCGCTAATTTCTTTATTATCATTCGGATTTAAATATTAATTTTCGCATTTGATAGCCCATTTTTTCAGGAAGGTTATCGGCTATTTTACATCACGCTAAGACCCTTAGGAACCGAGCAGAAATAAAATGTCATTAAGAATATAAGAAACACAGCTTGTTTTTTTTTTGACTTTTCCTTTCGAGCATCCAACAAAGCATGTAATGTAGGTGTCATTCTAAATAGAAAATGATGCATTTGATATGAATTTAATAATATTGATGAATTAAAGCAGCAACTCTAAGATAGATGAAACTCTGAAGCTGCTCTCTGATTTGAATCTAGTAACTAAAGGAAAGAAAACGTAAAGTAAAGAGGAGGAATGAAACACATGTAACATAAAGAGTTATGAATATAAATGTGGATGGATGGAGAGGGAGAGAGAGGCCAAAGAAAAGATGGATGGATTGCGTAAGGAGTGATATGAAAGAAAAGGGAGTTAGTGATAGCGTGACGGCTGACAGGACAGAATGGAAGAAAAAAAAAATTGTTGCGCCGACCTCAAGTAACATGAGATACGGGCAGGCAGATGATGAACTAAAGAAAAAAAACATTTTAATCCATAAAATATTAACAAAATAAACATAGAAATTGCCTGTTACCTATGTGATAACGTGTGATTAAAATTTAGAGAAAAACTGTGGCACAGTTTCGTTTTAATTATTTTCGATTATAACTTTTTAACACAAGGATCCAATCGAAAAATTAATTTAATTTCTGTTTTGCATGTTTTATAGAGGAATTGGAGAAAAGAACTTCTCCATGACGACTTTAATCGAAATATTTAAATGAAATAGGTATAATATCGTCTGCTTACGGGTAAAAAGTAATAAGTGCAGTTAGTGTCAATTCGAGTAAATGACTTTTCAAAGTTTAAGTTTTAATTTAATCTATTTCAAACTCATTAATAAAAAAAATGATTAAGCAAAATTTTGCACTAACTACCCTTCTTTTAAGATTTACTCTTGTATAATATTTGGTATTAGTAAAAACTGTATAAAATTTAATAATTATCGAAAGGGGACCGCATTTAATATGTTTTACCTGTACTTAACAAACATGATATATCTTCTGAATTCAATGATTTCAAAAGCTCATTTCAGTTTTGTATAATGGCATAATGTGTTTTACACCAATTACTTGACAGGAAAGATTTTTTTTTACAAAATTCGCTTAAATAATTATATTTTTTATACATTTAACTTGTTTTGCTTGTAGAACTTTACTGTAATTATGACACTTATTAGGTTTCGTAGTATAGTAGTCTGAGGTGTAGTGCTTTCTTTGCGTTTTTAGCTCTAGTACTGAGACGTTGAGAAGGTTCCGTATTTTTTGAGACATCGATGTATAAGAACGTTTCAGACAAGTCATAATTTAAAAAAAATTTGGAACTCTCTTCCTGAAGATGCTGATGAAACAGTTTTCAATCACTCGAAAGATAATAATGGAAATCAAGTGAAGTGACTCAAAATAAAGAGAATACGATACTCTTTATTTTGAGTCACTTCACTTGATTTCCATTATTATCTTTCGAGTGATTGAAAACTGTTTCATCAGCTAATTTTTTTAAAATAAAATTCGTTGTATTTAAATTCTTTAGTTTTGAAGGGAGTTTTAATGAACGAATTACCTTTAACGGTTATTGTTTTTTTCGATCGTGCTCGTTTGAAAATTGATAAATAATCGGGCATGCAGTAAACCTCAGAATTTTTCTTTGATGACTCAATACTGCTGTGCATGCTGTCCACCTCCATGTAGCTGTGTCCTGATTCAAGAAACTTGTGTTCAATTTTTCGTAAGGGAGAAATGTTTTGGACTGCAAATTTAATTAATGCAGCAACATATTGGTTCCAGTTTTGTCCTCCACACGTATCAGAATACAGACAAACGTCGGTTACATGAGAAGGAATGCACGTGAAATGGTAGTGGTACAGGATACTTCCTATTTCGGAACTGCCTCGTTTTTCATTAATTTCGGACCAAGCAAAACAAAATGCGTCGTTTGGCAGCGCTGCTTCGTATATACAGAGATTGTAAACACAAAGTTCTCGACAATAATAAAGCTGTCCCACCAGTCCAGAAGGTATCTGTAACACTGCTTGTAAGTCGAATGTTACACAGCAAAACTCTTTATCTTCTCTGCTCTTTCTTTGTCCTTCACTTTTTCCGAGTTACAGGACTCTTTTCTTGTTAGATGATCCTCGTATTCCCCTTTCAACACTAGTTTTTTGTCGTCACTAGCTTTGTTGAAATTGGAGCATATTAACATTGATCCTTTTTTGGAACAAAAAAACTAAAATTGTAATGGGTACAAAATATTCTTCTGTACGTTATTTCAGATACCGGAATCATATTATTTTCATCGCACTTGTCTTTATAAAGTTGATGCATTTTCGTGATGAATAACGAAGCATCCAGATAACGATACTTCGAAGTTTGCCTTATGTAGTATGGTTCCATGACGGGGAAGGACTTTATGTGTTTTTTCACAAAGTTCACATGAGCTTCATTAGTCTTATTACCGGTCATGTTAACCTCTCTTGTCACTATCCTTGTACAAGTTTCCAAGGCTACTTGGGGCCTATCATTTCTAATGTTAAAAACGATCTATGGGGCTACTTACCTGGGTTGTATGTGCTACGGGGCACCTGTTTGGGCTGATAGGGCCACCATTGTGGCGGTACGACGTAAATTGCTACAAAGCCAACGTTTAGCTTTGATTTTCCTATGTAAAGCGTATAGGACGGTTAGCACTGAAGCCTTACCGGTACTTGCAGGTGTACACCTGCCAGTCGATCTTGAGGTGCAGCGACGTGCTGCAATGTACGAAATACTACGACCTAGACTTTTTACCTCAACGCGATCGTGCCAAGATTTCTAGATTACCTAAACCTCAAACTATAAATAATAAATGGCAATGTAGGTGGGAAAGTTCCATCAAAGGCAGATACCTCCACCAGTTCTTCCCATCGGTTCGCGAACGGTTGGATAGGACATGGCTGGAGGTGGATCACTGTGTTTCCCAATTTCTCACAGGTCATGGCAACTTTAAGGGTACTTAAATTATTTTCCTTCAAGCTTGTTGCCTCACCTTTATGTCAGTGTTCTACACCTGATAGGGAATACGAACAATCCGCACATCATATCCTATGGGAGTGTACTCTTTGGCAAACTGAACGCAATATTATGTTGGATAGTATTCAGCACGCAATGTGACAACTGCGATCGATCGCTCTCGTTCCTACTCGTAAAAAAGCATAAATGACATTTATTTCGTTTTTGCTGTAGAGAAATTAGCAAACCTAGTAGAATTATATAGCTGGTAAAATAGAATAAATATCTTTATTATAGTTATGGTGTTTGAATTATATGGTTCATAATAATAAATGCATTTATGACCTTTTCTCAGAAAAAAATTTACCATTTTACTATTAAAATTATAAAATGTAAAAGCTTTAACCGTATTTATTGTTGTTTAACTGTATAAACTGAAACGAATTGAATCCATAAGATTATTTATTACGTTATACTGGTATATTCTTTTCAAAATGTGAGAAGATATCACTTTTACAAACTCATTATCTCTGCAGCCATTGGACTCTGCATTTATTCGGTTTTACCAGAAGATAGAGCGTAAAAAATTACATGTAACTGCATTTTTAACTCGATTTAGTAACAAAATGCATTTATCTTGTTTTACCAGTAAGCAGACGATATATAATATAAGATATCGTAATAAATTCTAAAGTTGATTCGGTTTTTTTCTTCAATTTAATTTTTATCAATAATCAGTTCCTCATACTTCTTTGTACTACCTACCTACTGCTGAAATAGGAATATCTATTGTATTCATACTTTTCTAATCAGTAGTTCGTATCAAGAAGAAAATAATCTTCTTGAAGACAAACTGGTTTTTTTTTAAGTAGTACGAAAAAAAAAAAATTACCTTTGTTTCACAAATCCTTTTCCTAATTTACCCAACCCCGCTCCCGCTACCGCTCTTATCGCACACCATACGCGAACAGTAATTTCATCCATGAAATAGTTGGTGTTACCAAATAGGGATTAGAGCGAGACAGCACTATCGCCTCGTAGCCGTGCGAGCAAGACGGAACATCCGCGTTCACAGCGCTCTCTCGATTTCTGAGCTCCGCTTATTTTAAACGAATCTTTTAGGGGTTAGTATGAGATGGTGGTTTTGTTAGGGTTCCGTACTTGATAATAGGGATGTTTCGTGGGTATTAAAATAATAAATGTATTTAGTGAGTAAGTTACAATTCAAAACCAATAAAAAATAACAAAGATAAAACGCATCAAAGTTCAGGAGTGAGGTTTGTTACGGCACTTCGTGGTAAAAAGTGTAGCAGAATGTCACGTCACGTTTGAGTCGACGGCGCGTAGTGTTCCACGCGCGCCTCAAAGAGATGTTGTCAGTCACCACTGACGGGGCCCATCGTGGCCGGTGCCTGCATGCCTAGGGGTAGCGCATAAATTCTGAAAATGAGTTACCGCACCCCTGGGCACTCAGGCAGGGAAGGAACAGGGGTGGGTTTTAGTCAGTAAGAGTCTGACACGCCCTCTCGCTCCACCCAGAGCGGGATGAGTCATTGGATGATTTCCCACCCCACAAAAAAAAAACATGTCACGTCACGTACAATTTTATCGCACTGTATCTATTCGTCGTTTTTTTTAGGGTTCTGTACCCGAAGGGTCCAAACGGAGCCCTATTGCTGTCACTCACGTGTCCGTCTGTCCGTCGTCTGTTATAAAATTTTGTTCCGCAGAATTTTTTTACTTCCCATTGACATATGAACTTGAAATTTGGTAATAATGTTTATTATTACGTACATTTTACTAACAAATACCAATATTTTGATAAATCAGATTCTTTCTTTGATAATTTCCATCATTTGGTACGGAACCCTAATAGTGCGAAGTCCGACACGCTCTTGTCCAGTTTTTTTTTTTTTTACTACCTCATGAATGGCTCTAATCTTGGCATGGGAGGAATATTTTTAGGTATTCGGATCAAATAACTAGGCTAATTTCACTATAAATAACTCTACACTACACGGACGACTATTCTAACTAATATTATAAGTATGACTTTGTTACGCTTTCACGTCTTAAGAGGGAACAGGGGCTGCGATTCTCCATACAAATGTATTCCCCTTTTTTCTTCCTAAATAATGTCTCTAGAGCAATTTTTTTTTCATAAAGTTAAGGTCTGCTGTAGACACGTCCCTGTCATTTCCCCTTGGTAAGACTGGTTGTCAGACTTTCGGGCTTCTGACGACCCATAACGACTGTCAAAGATCCACGATTGACAGCCGGAACCAGCGGCTTAACGTGCTTTCCGAGGCACGGAGGAGTCTCGGTATGTAAAGATGATCACCCATCCATGGACCAACCCCAGCAAGCGTAGCTTAACCTGATGGATCGACCCGTGCGGCTGTTATTACTTTAGCCACGAGCTCCTCTTGAATGAATAAAGCAAACTTTTTATTTCAGTCTTGTCTTAAAACAAAATTGAATATTTTCAAAAAACCCGACTATAATAACTAGTAAAAAGTTCCAAACAAGTCACTTTCCAAGCAGTCTGATGCAGTTGGTGGCAGTTATTTTAGTTCAATTATTGATTTCATGCCACCAACTGCATCAGACTGCTTGGTAAGGAAGAGCGCTGTCCCAAATTAGACGCATTATCAATTTATTATACATAAAACTACAGGCATGTATTAAAACACGTATACTAAAATATAAATAGTTAAATTATCTTTAAACTTGTGAAAGTTTCATAAAAATAGCTTCGCATCGCTTTATAGCTTTTGTGTGATTCTTAATTTTTTATCCACGTTAGACATAACTTTACAAATTAATTACCCTATGATAGCAAAATATAATTTATAATATTCTCATATCAAATTACGAAGGAAATAGTCTAGAGTAACATATATTTTTTTCAAAGAAATAAGACAAGTTGTTAAGAAATTATATTCAATTAAAAATCATTATAAGTCGTATTACTTCGTTTTAATACATATCATGTAAAAATATGACAGTCCTGGCCCTGCAGTCTCGACATAGTTAACGATCGCTATGTCCTAACGATTGGTCGCTACGTCGGAAAAATAATTGATTTTCTTGAAATATGTACAGAGACGGCGTAATTTTTAACTTGCAAGCACTATTTTTCATGAAAACTGATCAACTGATCTGCTGGTTTCTGTCCATATTTCAAGAAAATCAATTATTTTTCCGACGTAGCGACCGATCGTGAGGACATAGCGATCGCTATCAATGTCCACTGCAGGGCCTGCAGGTGTATTCGCTAACTCAGTTGACATCAATTTGATAGGCACTTTACAGTACATTGCTCGGTGGACATCGATTATAATAGGCACTACGTGGTACATTTTAGTTTTCCTATACGTCAAAGCAAAGTGCCTATCAAATTGATGTCAACTGAGTTAGCGGATACACCTGCAGGACAAAATTTCAATCTACCTATCGGTCGCCATTTTATTGACTTTAGACATGACCTGTTTTTATTTCCTGGAATAGTAACAGTAAAATGAAGCGCAGAAAACCAACTGGAACGGGAATATGAAGGGTCCAAACGGAGACTATTATTATATGTATATTATTGCTGTTACTCTCGTGTCTGTCTGGCCGTCTGTCAGTCTGTACGTCCGTCGTCTGTCACAAAATTTTGTTCCGAAGAATTGATTAAGTTCCCATTGGCCTCTGAACTTGAAATTTGGTGATAAGTACGTACCTATACATATTTTACTAACAAATACCAAAATATTGTTTTCCCTCATATCGTACGGAACCCTAAATGTGTGAAATCTGACACGCATTTGTTTAGCTTTTTTTCTTTTTTAGAATTCCGTAGCCCTAACAAGGACAAGGAACTCTTAGTTTCGGTCTGTCCGTCCGAGTCATAGCTTAGAAACTGTTAATACCTTAATACTAGAAAACTACAATTTTGCAAGGGTAATATTATATTAAGCACGGCAAGAAAACGATTTGAAAAAGATTTTTATGGTAGTACATATTTTCTCGCTGTTTTCGGTACCTCGGGTCGCTTGTTCAGGGGGATGGCGATATAGACCGAGACGTAACGCACAGGATCAACTCAGGATGGATGAAATGGCGACAGGTCACTGGAACACCTTGCGACCGACGGATGGAAAATCTATAAGTCCGTGATTAGACCTGTCGTACTGTATGGGTCAGAATGTTTGGCTGTGAAAAAGACGGATGAAAAAAGACTGCATGTGGCGGAGATGAGAATGTTGAGATGGATGTGTGGAGTAACGAGAATGGATAAAGTGAGAAATGAGTACACTAAAGGTAGTTTAAAAGTGGCGCCAGCCACAGAAAAGTTGAAAGGGAACCGCTTATCTTGGTATGGTCATGTAAAGAGGAGGGATGAAACACATGTAACTAAAAGAGTTCTGAATATAAATGTGAATGGATGGAGAGGGAGAGGGAGGCCAAAGAAAGGATGGATGGGTTTTGTGAAGACTGATATGAAAGAAAAGGGAGTTAGTGATAGCGTGACGGCTGACAGGACAGTATGGAAGAAAAAACGTGTTACGCCGACCCCAAGTAACATGGGATAAGGGCAGGAAGATGATGACATTTTTTCTCGCTGTTCCTGTAGTTTGGATTGACATTAGATATGTCTTTCAAAATCATTACGGGGTTGTGAAGACTATTTTTCGATTCAGTGATTCGTTTGCGAAATATTAAACCAGAAAATGAAAATAATTATTATTTTTTTTTTGTTCGAGACGAACGTCCCCCGGCCTCTAAAAGCTAAATGACTCTTTCCGCTCTGGGGTGGAGCGGAAGGGCGTGTCAGACTCTTACTGACTAAAACCCACCCCTGTTCCTCCCTGCCCTACGCGCCCGGGGGCGAGGTAACTCTTTCGAATTTATCCTCCACCCCCGGGCAGGCACTGGCCGTGGCAGGCCCCGTCCTTTGCTGTTGGTTGGTTGTTTACTATTGGTTGAGATGGTTCCCGGTTCAGGTAAGTTATTTTCTACACAGAAAAAAATATGTACGTGAACCTGCACACACATCCAAGAACGACCCGCCTTCCATACAATAGAACAACTGTATAATAATCGTCAAACTTATTGGAGTGTGGGAATACCACCAACTTCCAAACTGACAAAAAAGTAGGTACTGTGGCGATTGTAGTCACAGCCTAATATTAGCGTGTCTGCCTTTAACTGGCAAGTAAGAGTATTAGAGAGCCGTTTGAATTTAGGTGTAGGCATGACTTTTGTTTGAGAGATAGAAGTTGAGCCCCATCAAGTGGGCACCGATGTTATGGTTTTGCCTAATTAATATAATATAATTTAAATCGCCCTCAGCTCGTTTCCTTATCCACCAGTAGCCAGTATCCCTTCGTATAGTCCTCTCGCGCTAAGCCAGCGATTCGCCAAGCTACGTGACATCCCCCGGGGCTTCGAAGAACGTCCCAGGATCCCTGCAGGCCGTACTGGTGCCTTGGGGTTCTACAAGTGGTGGAGGCGCCGGGTAATGTCCAACGTACTGGTGCCTTGGGGTCCTACAGTACCATACACCCCTAAAAAGTATTCACACAGCTTCCACACAGTTATCATCATCATCATCAGCCTTTTAATGTCCCCACTGCTGAGGCACAGGCCTCCTCTCTGTGAGAGGGTGTGGGCCGTAATCCACCACGCGGGCCCAATGCGGGTTGATGGATGTCACATGTCTTCGAATTTTTGGTTCTAGGACATGCCGGTTTCCTCACGATGTTTTCCTTTACCGTTTTTTGAGAGCAGTGGTGATGAAATAATTTACACAAAGTAAAGCGCCTGCCTGGGTTTGAACTAACGACCTACAACTTGTAAGTCGTGGCCGTTACCACTGGGCCACTGCTGCTCTACCTCACAGTTATAAAAATCATTAAATGGCCTAAGTTATTGTCGACTTGACTGCACCTGCGCGCAGTTGCACTCGCAACTAACTTCACACATGCCGTTAAGTTTGACGAATACCCGCCGAAGCGTATCTGTGTTCTGTGTATTTGTACTTATTTCAATGGGTCTTCTGCATATTATATTTCCAGTGGCATTTGGGGGCTGCTAGGTATGTATTGATTAAGTTTCTATATGCATCTGACCCGAGCGGGACAGCATTGGGTCATCTACTGCTTTGACCAGGCTTCGAGAATCGATGGAATGGGTTAAATGGGTATTTCTATTAAAGTCTGGGTTCCTGGTTCATTTATGTGTGGTTTCCGATGTTAGATTTAGTAAGTGGAGTTTATAACAACGTGGTAATGCCGCCAGTCTTTTGGGCACACTTCCAGTCGACAGCGATGCAGAGGAAATTTTTTGACGCCAGATTTTAAGTTTATTTAGTTAGGAGTTTTTGTTTTAATTATTGTTAGATAAGTATTTTATTAGTTAATAGTATTTATTTCAATTTTAGTACAATTTCCTATTTATATACTGCTTGTGTAAACGTTCAGAAAGATATCATTTCTGTAGTTAGAGATAACTTTTTGTTTCGCCGTTTTGCACGGATGTAACGCATATTTTCCTATTTGAGTATTTTTATTATGCGCAAATTAGGGGTAAAACTCGTTTACCCGATGCCTACATAAAAATATCAAGGTGAATACTTTACTGCAGTTTTTATTTTAATTTTGCCCCACCCTAGGAATCACTTCAATACCGCGGGCGGGACACCCAGACCCGGGAGAACTTTTCTGTTGGGCATACAAATATTTGTTTCGTGCAGGAATCGAAGCCCCGACACGCAGCGCAGCAGCCCATAGCTTAACCACTGCGCCAACCGTGCCGTTAGATTTGGAAGTCATTCTATAAAACAGCTTGACACTCTTAAGGTTCTTAGGATCTAAGACTCACCTCGCCATGCTGGTTCCTCCCTTCTGGCGTGTTCTCCGGCAAGAAGTACAGACGCAGGCTGACCAGGGTCTGGTCTGACACCCGGTCCGTCCACAGCAGTTGCAGCTCTCCTGTTTATAATAACATTTACTGTGATTATCGAAAGTCGTCATTTATTTTTAACCGACATCGAAAAAGGACGAGGTTCTATGTTCGACTGTATGTATTTTCTGTTAGTTGTGGACCGATTTTCAAAATTCTTTTATTATCCGAAAGAATATACCCCCGAGGTGGAACCATATAAATTTTATCGAAATTGCTTCAGCGCTTTTTGAAAATCTGAACAAAAACGAAAAATATGTATACATAGACGACGCGGCGACGTTTTGGTTTTCTCCAATTACGAGTATGTTTAAATTCCACGATCCATGTTATTGGGATTTTGAGTTCTTAAATATAACAACTAAAATGTGAAAAATAAAAAACAATTTTACAAAAAAAAACAACCGGCTTCCAAAAAAGAAAATACTCTAAAAATTTAAAAATAACTTTAACTTCGGAAGTCGGTGTCAAATAACGAAGAAACAAAACTAGAAACACCGAAGAGTTGGGAATAGTTAAAAAAAACCTGATCAGATGCACAAGGTGACATACCTATGAGTGAATGTAACCTAATAAGAATAGCGACGAAATAACTAATGTAACGAGTGTGTGTGTGAGGCTGGAGAGACGCCACGACGTCCTCACCTTCTGCCTGACGCAGGTCCTCACCGGACACGGTTGTTTCGGGAGGTTCCTATGTCAGATAAGGCGTGAGGAAACGTCCGGGTGTCACCATTGTGCGGATCGCCCAGAGGACACGGTAGAGGTCAGCGCCGTTTGGGCGGAGCACCGCTGTGTCCTCGTGGACGCAATCGGCGGCAGCGACCTCTCGCGCCCGGCTCTGGTCCAGGCCATGGTATGGGGCGAGAGGGAATGGGTAGCCTCCTTCTGCGAAGCAGTAATGCTCGCGAAGAAGGAGGCGGAACGGGTGAGGGTGACTCGACGGAGTCGCCCTCACGCCCCCATCCGCAGCCACCATAGGAGACGCCCTGGGCGTCGGGGGTCGCGAAACGATCTCCAGCTACCGTAAATGCGGGCCACCGGACAGCGAGTAGTGGGTAGCTCGCCGTCCGATCATCACCAGGCCCGAGAGTCGACGGCGCATAGTGTTCCATGCGCGCCTCAAATATATATCAGCCGCTCAGGCAAGGAAAGAACAGGGGTGGGTTTAAGTCAGTAAGAGCGGGAGAAGTCATAAAATTATTTCCCAACCTCAAAAAAAAAGCAACTACTGTCTATTCAAGGTTATTTAAACGATAAATAACACAGCGCTGTGATGCCACGGACACACTCACGGAATTAGATAGGCTAAAACACAAAAAAGCGTGAATTTATGTAAATATGTACATATATGCGGTGAAAACCCAGTAACTGGGTTGTGGTCAGATAGGCAGTCGCCCCATGTAAAATACTGGTATTCAGCTGCATTCGGTTAGACTGGAAGCCGACCCCAAGATAGTTGGGAAAAGGCGCGGGGAGATGATGATGTACATACATATATGCGGTGAAAAAGACGGATGAAAAAAGATTGCATGTGCCGGAGATGAGAATGTTGAGATGGATGTGTGGAGTAACGAGAATGGATAAAGTGAGAAATGAGTACATTAGAGGTAGTTTAAAAATGGCGCCAGTCACAGAAAAGTTGAAAGGGAACCGCTTATCTTGGTATGGTCATGTAAAGAGGAGGGATGAAACACAGATGTAACTAAATGAGTTATGAATATGTATAAATGTGGATGGATGGAGAGGGAGAGGGAGGCCAAAGAAAAGTGGGATGGATTGTGTGAGGAGTGATATGAAAGAAAAGGGAGTTAGTGATAGCGTGACGGCTGACAGGACAGAATGGAAGAAAAAAACGTGTTGCGCCGACCCCAAGTAACATGGGATAAGAGCAGGAAGATGATGATGTACATATATGCGGTGTGGAAGAGAGTGATGAAGTAAGAAAAACATAACAAACACGAAGTTAGTCTTACCTATAGACACCAGCTCGGAGTCCTGCCAGACCTTGACGAAGAAGAAGTCTCCGATGGCGATGATCTTCTCCGTGGGTCCCGTCAGCCGGAGAGCCTTATAGAAGGTGTACTGGCCGTGCTGACCGCAGGGAGCACCCACCAGCTGGAACAATAAGAGTGATGAGTTTCAATGAGGTTGGGTGTGAGGGCTCGTGGCTCAATAATAACTAGAGACCGGCCTAATAATATCTAGCCCGCCATCTTTGAGAGGCCGCCATATTGGATTTAGAATGACGTCACTTAGCTAACCATGCATTGTCTAACTAAACATGTTTGCAAAATTTCAGCTCTATCAGAAAAGCGTGTCTAAAAGCATCCAAGAGGTAATTCCTTGAGATTGCGACGCACAATTTAATCTTAAGGCGCTATTAACCGCCAACGACCTTGGTGGTTAACTTGCGTGTTCTGCGCTGAACTCACGTAACGCGTCGTACGCCCACCCAGTAATAGGACTCGCCCATCAAGGAGCGCTGTCCGAAATTAGACGGATTATTAATTTATTACACATGAAAAAACAAGTATTAAACTAAAGCACTGAGACTAAATTATAAATAATTAAATAATCTTTTAATGGTGAAGGTTTCATAAAAATACGCTTTATAGTTTTTGCGTGATTCTCAATTTTTTATCCGCGTTAGACATAACTTTACAAATTAATTGTACTATGTTATAAAAATATAATTTCAAATATTCTCAGATCAAATTACGACGGAAATTGTCTAGAGTAACATATATTTTTTTCAAAGAATTAAGACTAGTCGTTTAGACGTGATGTTCAATTAAAAACCTTTAAAAGTCGTATAACTGCGCCTTAAAACTGAACATATTCAAGCATTTGGCTACTCTATGTATACACAAAATTGAGTTTTCCCAAACTTGAAAGCCACGGAGAGATTTTACAATGGATTTAAGAGCTTGTCATCCAAAACTGATGTTCGGATCAAATTCAGTGCTTTCATGAATGCCTCCATGCCTTTGATCGAACTAATCCAGGCTAGTGCTGCAAACCGAGTAAGGTTGACTGTCCACTGGAGTGGAGAAAAGAGGAGCGGAGCGGAGCTGTGCCATAACCAATGGAATTGCATAAAATCTCCGCTCCGTTTCGAGTGAACAGGGATTTGCGAACTAGTTTAAAGAGCGGAGCGCGGAAGGGGAAAAAACCCGGTCGTGGGGTATTGCAGCTCACTCAAATTACTCGTCGCGTGAACTCGGCCTACACACAGTCCGCAACGCCGCTCTGCACTACCTCACCCGCATCAATGGACAGACACCATCCGCAACTCCGCTCCGTTTTACTCCGTCGCTCCGCGCAGCCTTAGGATGCGTTTCCACTGAAGCGGAGCTGGGCAGAACGGAGCGGAGTTTAAGCTTAACTTAGTTTAAATTCTAAACGCCCAGTTTTCGGTGAAGCTCTAATCTCGATTAAACGCATGAACTGAGTTTAGTTTAAAGTAATCGCGATTAGTTTCATTTGTGAAATCGGCGTTAAATGGGGCATCAAAATAAAGGATTCGAGGAGGCTATTCCAAAAATATAACTTGTCACTAAACTATACAAAAAAAAAATGTACATTATAAAAAAAAAAACCTCTAAAAAGTTCCAAACAAGTCTTGAGACTTATTTGCCGAGTAATTGACGGATGGCCCTTTCTGGCTCACTAAATGATTTTCTACATTGTTCTGACCCCTGGTGATAATATGTCGTCCCTTAGCCCTGGTCTATACCAATCTAATTCACTGTGTTGGATGCCCACTCTACATAATGTATGGCCTTGTAAGGGTGCATTTCCACTGAAGTAGAGCTGGGCGTAGCGGAGCGGAGACGTGCAGAAATCTACGTTTAGTTTCATTGGTGAAATCGGCCCTTAATATTATAGTTCGTCGACTTTCAATTTTTTCTTTATCACAAGTTGCCATATTGTATTTTGATTACTTTTTTTGTGGGGTGGGAAATCATCCAATGATATCTCCCGCTCTGGGTGGAGCGGGAGTGTGTGTGACGTGTCAGACTCTTACTGACTAAAACCCACCCCTGTTCCTTCCCTGCCTGAGTGCCCAGGGGAGCGGTAACTCCGTTACGAATTTATCCGCTACTCCTAGGCATGCAGGCACCGGCCATGATGGGCCCCGTCGGTGATGGCTGACCAATCATCTCTTGTTCGGCGCGCGTGGAACACTACGCGCCGTCGACTCACTGGCCTGATGCTGATCGTACGGCGAGCTACCCACTACTCGCAGGCCCGGGTACTGTCATGTCTTTAGCTCACAAGATTAGGAAGAATCAATTGACGTAAGAATTATAAAAATTGGTCCACGCTTTTGGCTGTGCTTTTGGTCTCTAAAGCGCCACAAAGGAACAAACATACATGACATACAAACAGGCTGATAAACACATTACCCTCCTTTGCGTCGCGCAGACGGGTAAAAAGAAAAAATGCTGCCTAAACCATGACCTAAGGGTACGTAACTCGGGATCATTAACACTACTCAGGATTGCTATTGGCTGCTACAAATGCACTGAGTTTATGTAGGTTTATCTGACAGATCTGGTTTCTTATGTACCTAAGTGAATTCTGGCGTAAATCCAAACATCAGTAAGAATGATTGTCATTTGTCATCGCAATAATTCATGATCTAGCTAAATATATAACAGCATGTAAATAGCTTAAAGTCATCACATCATGACATTTCTATTATTACAGGCATTTTTTTCTTTGATCTTCCAAGCTGATTTTTTTATTTTATCACCCCCGAAGGGAAGGCGAAAGTCTTTTGACCATATTGCCTAGTCTTACGTAGTGTATTTATACTTTTTTTCCATTAGAATGCAGAAATATGCATTAGATAGCAAAAAACATTAGATTGTGTTACCACAATCTAATGTTTTTTGAAGTATTTGGCAACAAATGTGTCGAGTCAGCCTTCTCGGCAAACTTCGCTGAGGTAGTCTTTACTACAATAAAATTCTCAGCTCCATTTTACCGAGATCGCGCCTGTTTCAATGATTGAACATATTGTCCATTTGTGTTGACACTTGAGACACATAACTACACCAATTTTACATCACAATAATATCCACTAGGAATCAATAAACGAATAATTAAAACAGCCACTGAACTTCACTCGACAAAATCCCGCCAAAAAACTCCTTGCAAGCTGAACTAGAACCACTTTTATTTTTATTCTTGATAGGAACGCGTTGGACTACTATCTCACTTCCTCTTATCTTAAGGAGTTGAATTTCTAGATGTTGGTTCAGTTCCGATGACAATAGAATAATTAATTATTATATAAAAAATAAAAAAATAGATTAATAAAAAAGAATATTAATTATTATATTGTTATTAATTGGAACGAAGTTCCTTATCGCACGTTGTGAAAGGGGGCTAGACGGAAAAAATTCTTACGAAAAGTTGTCACGACACTTTTTGCTATAGTAAAAAAAAAAAATTTTTTTTACAATTACTTTTGTTATAGTTGTTTTTATTGCTAAAGAGTTGAGTTGAGTTGAGCTGAGCTGAGCGGAGCTTAGCTGATCTGAGCTGAGCTGAGCTGCGATGAGATGAGATGAGATGAGATGATGAAGTATAACTTCTTACGTGCGTGCGTGTGTGCGTAGTTAATAATAAAAAAAATATTATAAATTAAAAAAAATTAAATTATATTACAATTCCTTCACTAATTAATCGAAAGGAACTTCGTTCCATCCGGGTGTCCCTTGACACCTCTCAAGTTTTTTTTTTTTTTGTAAATATGAGTAATACACAATAGATGTTTCAATACAGTGATATCCATAGCATAAATACTAGGAACAAACACAAATTTATTGTACCAAAAACCAGGCTCAAGAAAAAAATAGGTGGTTCGTTTAGATGTCAATGTATACGTTTCTATAATAAACTTCCTAGCCAAATTCAAGAACTAAGCATAAATAAATTTAAATCATTTATTAAACGTAAGCTATGCCAGAAAGCTTTTTACACAATTAATGACTTTCTTGAGGACAAAAAGGCGTGGGATTGAGCTGCTTCAATGATATACATGAGCCATTGTTTTCATATGTACTACTTACTGATGAAAAATTTTTTATATATATATTTTTTTTTTAATATTCGTTTTGACATGAATACTTGTATAGTATTGTATTATATTTTTTATTTTATTTTTTTATTGACATTTTATTATTATTATTTTTTTTTTTGACTTGAATACTTTGTTAAGTATTATATTTATTTTTTTGATTGACATATTATGATTACTATTTTGTTTGACACAAATATTTACTTTGTAAAGTATTATATTTTTTTTTTTTTTTTTGATTACTTAATTATTGTAAATGTGAGGACTATGTGGGTTATTATTATTATTTTCTCCTCCTTTTTACAGTAATTTTCAACGTTGTCTGACAGTTTGAGTACTTTTGCGGCCTACCCAAATGTCTTTTCTTTGGTATTGTTCGTCATGTCATTGAGCTCCTTAGTGGTTTTTAAGTTGAGCTATTCGACTATTGATAAATGCTTGCACTGACTGGACAGGTCCACTCAAATATGTTTGGTTCTTTCTTCAAAAGACCACTACAGACACTAAGCTGCATGGTCCTCATATAGAATAATGTGAATGCGAGAACTATGTATGTCGTTATATTCATTGTAGATTTTATGATTGTCTGGCAGTTTGAGTATTTTTTGCGGCCTACTCAAATGTCCTTACTTTGGTATTGTTCGTCGGTTCGTTGAGCACCTCAGAGTTCTGAGTTGAGCTTCGCGATGACTGACAAATGCTTGCACTGTCTGGACAGGTCCACTCGAATTCGTGTGTTGCTTTCTTCATAAAGCTCATCCCAGACATAAACGTACATGGTTCTCATATGATCTAACCAGTCCACATTGTATGGATTTGAACACTAAAAGAGACTTTGACCTCTGAGTTTGTTTCGGTGTTTCTTCTCAGGGTAGTCAGCTAGGAAACACCGGCCTCATCTAGCTTAAACTGACAAAAAACATTGACGTGTAAAAGTGTTCCTTGTAACCTATTTACTGAATAAACATCATTTATCATTTATCATTTATCAATATTTCACCATTCGGCATGCAAATATTTACAATATAAAAAAAAAAACATTTTTACAAAAAAAAAACAACCGACTTCCAAAAACGAAAATACACTAATAATTTATAAATAAATTTATTTTCGGCAGTCGGTGTTTGTATTTTAGTTTTTGGAAGTCGGTTGTTTTTTTTGTAAAAATGTTTTTTATTTTTCACTTTTTAGTTGTTATACCCCAAAACTAAAAACCCCAATAACATGGAACGTGGAATTTAAACATACTCGTAATTGGAGAAAACCAAAACGTCATCTATGTATACGTAATTTTCGTTTTCGTTCAGTTTTTCAAAAAGCGCTGAAGAAAGCAATTTCGATAAAATTTATATTTGGTCCCATATACACTTTATCGAAATTGCTTCAGCAAGAGAGCCTCGAGAGTATATTCTTTCAGATAAAAAAAGAATTTTCAAAATCAGTCTTCAACTGACTGAGAAATCGGTGGACATCATACATACAGTCGAACATTGAACGTCCTCCTTTTTGGAAGTCGGTTAAAAATATTATGAATACAAGATTTATTATTAAAAAGATTATTGACAAAATTTATTATTAACAAGACGAAATACTATCAATACTCACAAAATTATCCAAAAATTGGAAAATAAAAAACTTTTTAGTGTATTTTCTTTTTTGGAAGTCGGTTGTTTTTTTTTTTGTAAAATAGTTTTTTATTTTTCTATTTTTAGTTGTTATACCCCAGAACTAAAAACCCCAATAACATGGAACGTGGAATTTAAACATTTGGAGAACACCAAAACGTCATCGAGGTATAAGTTTTTTTCGTTTTTGTTCAGTTTCTCAAAAAACGCTGAAGCAATTTCGATAAAATGTATATGGGACCACCTCGGGAGTATATTCTTTCGGATAAAAAAAGAGTTTTCAAAATCGGTCCACAACTGACGGAGAAATCGGCGGACATACACTAAAAAAAAAAAAAAATACGTACATACAGTCGAACATAGAACCTCCTCCTTTTTCGAAAGTCGGTTAAAAAAAAATACTATTATCTTTTTGAGTAACAGTAATAACATAACATCACGGCACAAGACGTACGGCGATGCGCCACCGGTACATGGTGGACATCCCACCCACACGCACTAAACGTGACGGGAACACATTCATTGTGCGTAGAATAGAAGAATAGAATACCACATAATCGGTGAGATAGTGCTCCAACACGAGCCTAGCAAAAATAAAATTAATAAAAAATACCGGCCAAATGCGTCTCGGACTTGGCACATTTAGAGCGGTTGCGCACTACGTCCGATACTTATCCGACACCTATACCGGGACTCCACCAAAGCGGAGACGAGACGAGCGGAGAGATGTTTTTTAAACAACCAATAGAAACACATCTCCTCTCCGCTCAGTTTCAGTGGAGATCGCTGTGCGGAGATGTGTAATATTTGTATGGCGGGATGGAAGCGGAGATGTGAGCTGTGCGCGGACGACGCGCAGTGGAGACGAGAGATGTGAGCGGCGTGCAGTGAGCGATGTCACCCTCCCCCCTCTCGCCCGCCAGCAACCCGCAGAGCCCCGCGTGCGCGTGGCCGGCCATCTACCAATTCTCTATTCTTCATCTATCAATTCTACCAATTCTCTATTCTTCATCTATCAATTCTGCTTCTTCAGACTGTAGTTCTTCTTCTTCAAGTAAAAGAAGATACTTTTTTTGTAATAATAGCGGCATCGTCTACTTTTCGTGTCAGAACGCCTCGCACCCGAGCTGAAAAACATCTCTTCTCGCACAGCACACCGCACACATCTCCGCTTTGGTTGAGTCCCCCGAGCTGAAAAACATCTCTTCTCGCACAGCACACCGTCTTTTCACGGATAAGTATCGGACGTAGTGCGCAAACGCTCTTAGGGTTCCGTACCAAATGAGGGAAATCAATACTTTGGTATCTGTTAGTAAAATATACGTAATAATAAACATTATCACAAAATTTCAAGTTTGAGTTAAAAACATCTTCGGAACAAAAATTTTGTGACATACGACGGACAGACAGACAGACGGACACGTGAGTGACAGCAATAGGGCTCCGTTTGAACCCCTCGGGTACGGAACCCTAAAAAAGTTCCGGTGGGATAATTTCCAACTTTACGCAAACAAAACCGTTTGTAAAAGTTAGTTTCTGTTATAAGGTAAAACCGGGTAAACAATGCAAGTACCTTCAAATTACCTTTGCGCAATAATTGTTGGGAAATTCTGCAGTAGTGACAGCAAAAGAAACGAGGTCCGAAATGTTTTCGAATGCATCTCTTATTTTAAAACGTTCTAGTTTTAATTTAATCGAAACTCATTTTATAAATTGATTTCAAAAGCCATTTATTCAAACTAGGCTGATTGCTAGCACTTTTCGAATGTTTTTCTAATCGTTGATAGGCTTGCGCTTGACTACTATTCTATTTTATTGTAGTTATTTAAATTAAATTGTAGTTAATTCGGAATTGTATTGTAGTTAAGAAGCAGTGGTGGCCCAGTGGAAATTATTGTGTAAATTATTTCATCACCACTGCTCTGGGGACATTAAAAGGCTGATGATATTTTGATGTAAGTAACAAATACCAATATATTGATAAATCAGACTTGTCTTTGATAATTCCCTCATTTGGTACCGAACACTTTGTTGTTTTTGTGCGGTGGGAAATCATGCAATAACTTGTCCCGCTCTGGGTGGAGCGGCAGGGCGTGTCAGACTCTTACTGACTAATACTCACCCCTGTTCCTTCCCTGCCCTGAGTGCTCAGGGGAGCGGTAACTCAATTTCGAATTAATCCGCGACCCTTGAGCATGGTACAGAACCCTAAACGTGCAAAGTCCGATACACACTTGACCGGTTTTCTGTATTCGTAAATTGTCGGGACCAGGTTTGTATAAAAAAGTTTTTTTTTTGAAAATTCACTGCAATTTTAATAGCACCCGTAAGAAGCCAGAACATCTCGCTAGAAATAAATAATATTCAGCTGTTACCAAGAGCCATTGGTGCCGATTTTGTTGTGCACAAACTAAACTTAATTTAGGCTATTGCTATCTTTTTCTCTCTAATAAAACAAGAAAGAGACAAACGTAAATTAGAGCTGTCAAATTTAGTTGAACTATTATTTCCGTACTGAGACCTGTTCTAACAACGTAAAAATACTTTATCCTCTTTGCAACAAACGTGACGTTGGATTCTTTAATATTTATATTTATTTTTCTATGCTATGCTACGATTTATTCAAGATTTATTCAATGAGGGCGCCACTTGGCCGGTAGTAAGGCCTTAAGGGTACATGTAAAAACATGTCGACTAAAAACACGGTAAAGCGCAAGGCGTAAACTAGTTTGACATCTCTAACTTAGTTCATAGCTATAGCCGTTTTTTACTCCCACAGACTTTTAGTAAAAAATAGCGATTCTCTAATTTTAATTTAGATATTGAACAAGACAATCGGCACCATTATGAAGGGTAGGGAGAACTAAAATGTATGAACCGCGTGCAAAATCGTGGACAAACGATAACCTCGAACGACAATCTTTTGACAAAGCACCGTTCGCAAAAAAATTGTCATGTTAATAAAAATTATTTCCTTTTTTGATGTTCCGAACATCCGAATGAAAAATCAGAACCCTAATAGTATCACTCGTGTGTCTATCTGTCTGTCCGTCAGTAACAGTCATTTTGCTCCGAAACAAGCATTACCATTATAAAGACGCATGAAACAAAAATTCTTCTAAATCTACATTATTGTACCCAAAAACCATGAATACCAATTTATAGAATAGAATAGAATAGAATAGAAATCATTTATTCGACACAGACACAACACAACAGCAACAAACAAAAGGAAAAAAGAAGTACACAAAGAAACAATAAAATTGTGCTGAGCGTGCCCATATCGAAAGGGTTACCATCTCAGCATTTGCTGGGCGTTGGACACCCAGCGCTGGTTTTCAGTTGGCACCCCGCAGAACACACGTCGTCGTCGTCGTTATCACATTCAATAAATTAAATAATTAATTAATTATCAACCAAAGCCAAATTCAAAAGCTAGTTTTAAAAATGACACCGATATGTTTATAGCTCGAAGAATAACCATACTGAAGCGACAGTGGGTAGCCACATTGCTCGCAGAACAGATGGTCGATGGGGCCGAAAAGTTCTGGAGTTGGAAGGCCCCCACATTTGAGGGTGATAGAGAGCAGTGGTGGCCCAGTGGTATCGGCAGCGACTTACACGTTGCAGGTCGTTTTTTTTCTGTTCCTTCCCTACCTGAGTGCCCAGGTGAGAGGTAACTCTGTTACGAAATTATCCGAGAATAGAATAGAATAGAATAGAATACAGCACCGCGGCGGCGGCGGTTGGTGCGGCATGCAGGCACCGGCCATGATGGGCCCCGTCAGTGGTGGTTGACAATCATCTCTTGTTCGGCGCGCGTGGAACACTACGCGCCGTCGAGTCACGGGCCTGGTGCTGATCGGACGGCGAGCTACCCACTACTCGCCGTCCGCAGGCCCGGGTGTAGGTCGTGAGTTCAAAGTTTCAAACCCAGGCAGGCTCTTTACTTTGTGCAAATTATTTCTTCACCACTGCTCTAAAAACGGTGAAGGAAAACATCGTGAGGAAACCGGCATGTACTAGAACCAAAATTGGAAGACATGTGACATCCACCACCCTGCACTGGGTCCGCGTGGTGGATTACGGCTCACACCCTCTCACAGAGAGGAGGCCTGTGCCCCAGCAGTGGGGACATTAAAAAAGCTGACGACGTTGATGAGGGTCGTGCGTAGCCGATACACACAGGACTGGTCATTGTGGTGACTCTTGGGGGACGCCTATGTCCAGCAGTGGACATCTTTCGGCTGAAATGAAGTGATGATGATAATGTTTACCTTATAAAATACAATAACATAACATAGCATAACGTAGTGACTCAACATTAGGTACTGTGGGAATCTGATGACATAATACCGACTTATTATGTGCAATAGAATCACTTGTAATTAATTATTGTGAATAACTACCTTTTCTCTGCTTAAAAACAAGAGCCATGTTTAGGGTTCCGTACCCAAAGGACAAAGCGCACCAGTCCGTCTGTCTGTCTGTGTGCACGTCTGTCACCAAGCTGTATCTCATGAACCGTGATAGTTAGACAGTTGAAGTTTTAAAGATGATGTATTTCTGTTGCCGCTATAACAACAAATACTAAAAAAACAGAATAAAATAAATGTTTAAGGTGGTTCCCATACAACAAATGTGATTTTTTTTGCCGTTTTTATAGATAATGGTACGGAACCCTTCGTGCGCGAGTTGACTCGCACTTGGCTGGTTTTTTCTGCTTTAAAACCAAAGCATTTTTTTTTGATGTAAATTATTTATTTAGGAACCAGATTTACATATTTATAACATATTTAACTAGCTATATCTACAATAACACCAAAAAAACCTTACCTAACTACGTACCTACATACATACTTTTTTTTTTTGTAAGTTGGAAATCATCTAATGACTTCTCCCACTCTGGGTGGAGCGAGAGGGCGTGTCAGACTCTTACTGACTAAAACCTACCCCTGTTCCTTCAGTTGTCTGTGCCGGGGCAAGGTAACTCTTTCGAGTACTCCCGACCCTGGCAGGAATCAACTCAGCCTGCAGTCCATTGCTGGATTAGATCTCTCATTAATTTAATCGTCTCTATTTACAGGTATGTAAACCAACGGAATCCTGTTACTAAGCCTCCACTCACCGTCCGTTTGTCTGTCAGCGGGCTGTATCTCATGAATCATAATGGATGGAAAGTTGATATTTTCACAGAGTGTTTATTTTATCATCATATCCTGCCCTTGTCCCAATTTATTTGGGCTCAGCGCAACATACCTTTTTCTTCCATAATTCTCTATTAGTCGTCATCTCTGTAGTCACCCCCTTTTTACCCATATCCTCTTTCACACAGTCCAACCATCGTTTCTTTGGCCTTCCCCTACTCTTATAGCCATCCACATCCATACACAAGACTTTCCTCACGACATTTTCTTCATACCTCCGCATCACATGCCCATACCATGCACACACACACTTTTCCTCTTATATACTCATTCCTATTTCTATCTATTGTATTCTATAGAGCTGTTATATAACAACTAATAATAAAAAAAATACGGAACCATTCGTGTGCGAGTACAAACTCCCACTTAACCGATTTTTTTTTAGATGGGACTCACATTTGACCACTATCTCACCTGATGGTAAGCGATGATGTGGTCGAAGATGGAGCACGCTTGTCTAGAAGTAACCTATTCACTAGAGACTTAAAGATCCTCAGGTTGTAATTATCAGCAAACACAGACTTTGGCTGATTCCTCACGTTTTTCAGTATCATCATTTCTAACAACGAACTAAAATCTCCAAATAAAGCAAACGCATTCATATCCCCTCATCTTAACAACCAAAACTAATTTGCAACAAAAAAATAACAAAACGACTCAAAAAAAAAAAACTCTCGGTTAACTTAACATGCTAACGGTACTTTCAAAAGAGTTTCAACTCGGAATCAATAAGTATAAAATTGAAGCAGCCTGGTTGGAGAGAGATGGCGTCGTACGAGTGAAAGAGATAGGTATACGTCTCAGGGTTCCGCCTTGTTTGCGAGACGGATTTGTTAAAATATGGTAAATTTATCGCCGAATATGGACTGGCAGGTAAACTTGGGTAAGGTCAGCATAATAATGTCACGTGATTAGTAGGGTTAGCAGATTCGTCATGTTATTATTTATGAACCGATTATTATTGGTATTACATTATGGCGCAGTTAAATAACTTTTAATGATTTTTAATTGAAGATCACGTCATCATCTTCCTATGCCTAGGGGTAGCGGATAAATTCTGAAAATGAGTTACCGCACCCCTGGGCACTCAGGCAGGGAAGGGACAGGGGTGGGTTTTAGTCAGTAATAGTCTGACACGCCCTCCCGCTCCACCCAGAACAGGACAAGTCATTGGATGATTTCCCATCCCCCCCAAAAAAAAAGCCGTTGGTCCATTTGGTTGGTCAAGTTGGTCGTTTCGGGTCGTCAGAAACCCGAAAGTCTGACAACCAGTCTTACCAAGGGGTACCGTATTACCCAGTAACTGGATTGTGTAGATCAGATAGGCAGTCGCTCAATGTAACATACTGGTATTCACCTGCATCCGTTTAGACTGGAAGCCGACCCCAAGATAGTTGGGCAAAGACTAGGCAGATTGATGTGTATTGATAAATATTACTAGACTAGCTGCGCCCCGCGGTTTTACCCGCCTAGACCGGAATAAAAGGTAGCCTATATGTTAATCTAGGCTATAAGCTATCTACATACCAAATCTCATCCAAATCGGTCCAGCCGTTAGAGCGTGAAGAAGTAACAAACATACAGACTCACAAACTTTCACATTTAAATATTAATAGGAAGTAGGATATAGTAGGTTCACGTACATTTTTTTTTTTCTGTTTATTTAAGCTCAGAACGCTCGCTGTTATAGAAAATAGCTAACACACACAGAAATAATATGTACGTGAATCTAACACACAACCAAGACTCACTCGCCTTCCTGAGATAGAATGACAAAATTACACTTGATGTTCTTTCTCCATATTTAGCTTATGGTTATAACAGATTATATGAGTTCATATAATAATTGTCTACCAAATATAGTGTGATGGCCCTAGTTCATCACTTGTGGCTTCGAATCACAGCCCTTTGATAGTTTCTATCTTTGTTCTTGTAAGCAGGCACACCAGTTATGTATGGAGGCTTCTTTAATTTGGTTTAGTGTTTATGCTTGAGTTTGTTTTTAATGGCATGATTGAGTGTGCTAGCTGGCAAGTGGCGGATTATTTAATTTTATGATTATATTTTAGACGACATATATTTATTTTTCTGTTTTACATAATGTTAAGATTGTTGCTTAGAATTATATAGATTCAAGTTCTTAAAACTTAACAGACAGATGTGTTGCTGGGGAGTTTGTTGGCCACTTCTTCTTCACAGCTAAAACACTAGGAAGTGGTGACGGGCGGGCGTTTTTTGGGGGACTGTCTTTATGTAGAACTTTGACGTTCAAAAAGTGCTGGTTCTCAGCATAGTTTGAATAAATGACTTTTGATTTTGATTTTTTTGATTTTGAAAAAAACCGGCCAAGAGCGAGTCGGACTTTCATGCAAATGGTTCCGAACAAATCTTTTTTTAAATAAACACGACCTCCATATAAATATAAGCGGATATCAAGTGAAATATATTTAATGATCGTTACATTTTTACCCTAGTTAAACAAACTCAAGAATAATTTCACTATACGTATTTTATTCTAAATAGAATTTAGGACTATTAATAGTTTCTGTCCATTTCAGGCAATGGCAATTTTTGTGCATTCCCCTTTCACATTTATAATATTAGTAGGATGTCGGGCTTTTCCTATAGATAAAGGAGTTCTCCTCCACACATACTACGAATTTACTGAACTGGGTGACTGGCACAGCGGTTCCTTCAATAATTGTCTTGATTGATAGATCAAAGGCCAGGACAGCAGCCGTTTACAAAACTGCCATATATACTCACTAACCTTATGTTTAGTTTAAACACTGATTAGCGATTTGTAAACTCAAGATACAACATAAAACATAAAAACAATAACATACATAAATAAAATACCAAACAACTTTTAAAGAGTTACCTAATAATTTGTTTTTTTTAAAGTTGCTGGATAAACGATTTTACTCTATAAATGAATTTATAAATTGTAATAATCTATACTAATATTATAAAGCTGAAGAGTTTGTTTGTTTGAACGCGCTAATCTCAGGAACTACTGGATCGAATTGAAAAATTATTTTTGTGTTGAATAGTCCATTTATCGAGGAAGGCTATAGGTTATATAACATCACGTTGTGACCAATAGTAGCGGAGCATCAATGAAAAATGTGGTAAAAACGGGGGAAAAATATTCCTTTTGAGAGCTTCCGTTGCGTGCGCTACGTAAACGGTTAAAGTTACGCAAAAATTATGTATGACGTAATTGTTCCCCTTTAAAAGTTCAAAATAAAGGCCCCCAATAGCATATGTCCATCTTGTAAGGTTAACTCACTATAATCTTTTATAAGGTAATCAAATTCGTTCTAAAATAATGCATTATTTGCGAAGGTGTTAATTATAAACATGACATTAATCCTTATCCAAATAAATACGTTATTCATCATAAGTATTTCATTTTGAACAAAATTGCTCTTGACATCATTTGGTTTCAACGAATATCTTAGGAGATATCATAGTGTTAATCAAGTACCACGCGCACATTCATGATGTGCAAGGCGGGCGATCATGAGGGATGTGGAGAGCGAGGTACCATTTTGCACTGTATAGCCTATTTATTGAGGAAGGTTATAGACTTTATATATAATCACGCTACGACACAGTAACCATAACCGCGGGTGAACACGCGGACACAGCTAGTCTTAAATGATAATCTGATTTAAATTAATGTGACGATAATTAATATTTAATGAATAATGGAATTGTATGAATAATAGAGCATTAAGTATGTACATTGTAACATTTTGCATGTTAAGTGTCTGATTATGTATTAGGAACTTAATTACTAACTTTAAGACCAACACTGTATCAATACTTATTGCAAATAAATAATTATGATTATGATTACGACTTATTCATCAAATTCAACTGTCTATAGGACAAAATTTCCTTCAAATGATTAGTCATCACTGTACCATCCATCTTCGAGTAATCGGGGAACATACATACATGCAAATAAAAAAAGATTCCGATGAATTGACAACCTCCTCATTTTTAAACGGCTTCAAAAAGAAGGAGGTTATCATTTCGGATGCTTTTATATATATATTTTTTTTATTGTATGTTCGGGCATACCTCCGTCATAATATATAGACGAATTTGCAAAATTCATTTTTTGTTCGAAAGGGGTTTGTTCCGAAATGGTCTCATTTAAATTTCATATAGATCTGATGATGGAATTCAGAGACAAACAACAGAACTTTTCAAAAATTGACAGCAAATCAACCGCGATTGCTGCTATCGTATGTCTTTGTAGTGTTAAGACAGTTTGGGGTAACACAACTAAAAAGTGAAAAATAAAAAACTTTTTCACCAAACCATAGGACCGACTTCCAAAAAAAGTGCAAAATATCTTCAATTTCGGAAGTCACAGAACCAGGAACACCGACTTCCGAAATTGAAGAAATTTTGCACTTTTTTTGGAAGTCAGTTCTATTTGTTAAAAAAAAAAATATTGTTGAGTCCTTCGATAAATTATTGATCGAAGGTTGAGTCAGTTAAAAAGTCCGAACAGCCCCTCTAGCCAAATAACTTTTATAATAGCGCTAACGCTAACGCTTCGTGCAAAATGTATGGCAATGACATTACTGGGCGTGAGTCACGTGACAGTTCTCTCCGCAGGTAACGTCGTTGCCATACATTTTGCACGAAGAGTTAGCGTTAGCGCTATTATAAAAGTTATTTGGCTAGGGGGCTGTTCTATGCCTAGAGGTAGCGGATAAATTCGTAGCAGAGTTACCGCTCCCCTGAGCACTCAGGCAGGGAAGGAACAGGGGTGGGTTTTGGTCAGTAAGAGTCTGACACGACCTCCCGCTCCACCCAGAGCGGGAGAAGTCATTGGATGATTTCTCAACCAAAAACAATAGAGGGCTGTTCTGTAATCCTACTAATATTATAAATGTGAAAGTTTGTGAGTGTGTATGTTTGTTACTTCTTCACGCTCAAACGGCTGGACCGATTTGGATGAAATTTGGTATGTTCTGTGCTACCTTTGATTCCGGTCTAGGCAGGTAAAACTGCGGGGCGCAGCTAGTAATCGATAATTTCGGACTTTTACTACTAAGTTTTTAATTTACTGGAGAGAGGGATGTTTCCTGTCTGTGTCTGTGATACAGATGATACAGTAAAACTGCTATGTGTCTGTCCAACATTTTTTGATATTCAGCCAGATTACCAAAAAATATTAGACACGTATTTTGTGCTTTATAAAATCAATAAAATTAGCAAATTTAAAACGCATTTAAGTTTCAACGCACGTGAAATTTCAACGCAATGTATCGTCATGATTTTTTGGGTTCCGTACCCGAAGGGTCCAAACGGAGCTCTATTACTGTCTGTCTGACCGTCGTCTGTCACACAGGTTTTACGGCCAAACGGTTGGAGCTCCGGGTGTTTCCATTGCGCGGATCGTCCCGAGGACACGGTGGAGCATACGGTGGAGGTATTCCCCGCTTGGGCGGAGCCCCGACGTGTCCTCGTGGATGCAGTAGGCGGCAGCGACCTCTCGCGTCATGCCTTGGTTCAGGTCATGGTACGGAGCGAGCAGCAGCCGCCTCAGGAGACGCCTGGGACTTCTGGCGCCGCGAGACGATCTCCGGCCACCGTAGACCCGGGCCTGCGGACGGCGAGTGATGGGTAGTAGCAACAGGCCCGAGAGTCGACGGCGCGTAATGTTCCACGCGCGCCGAATAAGAGTTGTCAGCAAGAGACGGGGGCCGTCATGGCCGATGCCTGCCCGGGGGTTGAGGATAAATTCGAAACAGAGTTACCTCGCCCCCGGGCACTAAGGGCAGGAAGGAACAGGGGTGGGTTTTAGTCAGTAAGAGTCTGACACCCCGCCCTCCCGCTCCACCCAGAGCGGGAGAAGTCATTGGATGATTTCCCACCCCACAAAAAAAAACGACCATGAACTACACAGTCTGTGAGGTTCAGGGCTGTGTAAGATTTAGCCGACTGTGCTTGATTTAAGGGTAGTTGTGTTGTGTGGAGGAGGGTAAAATTCCTGGTATTTTAGTAGATCTTCCTAATGTAGACTGTAGAATGTAGTGAGGAGTTGAGGAGTTCATTAATCGCTTTTTGAGGGTTTCGTAACCAAAGAGTAAAACGGGACCCTATTACTAAGACTCCGCTGTCCGTCTGTCTGTCTGTCTGTCCGTCTGTCACCAGGCTTATAGCTCATGAACCGTGACAGTTAGACAGTTGAAATTTTCACAGATGATATATTTCTGTTGCCGCTATAAGAACAAATACTAAAAAACGAAAGAAAGGCTGGACCGCACAATATTGTATATTCTTATATTTTTAAATTAAATAATTAGTTAATTTTTGACCAGTACTTACATATTTTATGGATTAGAATACTATAGAAGAGACTTTGACCTCTGAGTTTGTTTCGGTGTTTCTTCTCAGGGTAGTCAGCTAGGAAACACCGGCCTCATCTAGCTTAAACTGATAAAAAACATTGACGTGTAAAAGTGTTCCTTGTAACATATTTACTGAATAAACATCATTTATCATTGAAACTGTTTTCATCGACGAATCTCAAATGACTACTATAAAAAAATAACCAACAGTATTTTTTTTCAATTAAATTTAAAAAATTCACAAACGCAAAAAAGAAACGCGAACATTTAAAAACGCAAAAGAGCTGATGACCTTGAATCGGCTGAACCGATATTGATAAAACATGTCAAGAACCATCGCTAGAAAACCTGCTCTCAAATAAAAAATACCTCATTCAAATCGGTTCACCCGTTTAAGAGCTACGGTGCCATAGACAGACAGACACACATACATATCTGCCCGCGCCTTTTTCCAACAATCTTGGGGTCGGTTTCCAGTCTAAACGGATGCAGCTGAATACCAGTATTTTACATGGAGCGACTGCCTATCTGACCTCCACAACCCAGTAACTGGGTAATACGATACCCCTTGGTAAGACTGGTTGTCAGACTTTCGGGCTTCTGATGACCAGTAACGACTGTCAAAGATCCACGATTGTCAGCCGGGACCAACAGCTTAACGTGCTTTCCGAGGCACGGAGGAGTCTCGGAATGTAAATATGGTCACCCATCCATGGACCAACCGGGGCAAGCGTAGCTTATTATTTTACTTGCTTGACACACACACATAGCGGTCAAAATTATAACCCCTCTTTTTGCGTCGGGGATCAAAAAATATCATTAATTTACTCACATTAATATTATTTTATTACTCATGTCAAAAAAATTACTTATAACCGATAATAGTTTAACCTTTCTTAGCGGTCTGGTAAAAAACCTATTCATTCATAACTGAACAGCAACCAATACCAAACAGCTCTAGAAATCGTTCACAAGTTCTTATTGAACTACTCCAAAATATTTTTGCGCTTTTATTTAAAAGTTGTTTATTTTCCGTCTGTAACCCAGAAGCGGCAGCCCTACAGCGAAACCCTATTCTCTAATGTAACACCCGTATATTGGTTTAGGGTTCGCCGGCCAGCGGTGCTTAAACTTTGTCGAGATTATTTCTTTAAGGCGCAATTATACGACTTTTAATGATTTTAAATTGAACATCACGTCTAAACGACTAGTCTTAATTCTTTGAAAAAAATATATGTTACTCTAGACAATTTCCGTGGTAATTTGATCTGAGAATATTTGAAATTATTAATTTATAACATAGTGTAATTAACTTGTAAAGTTATATGTAACGCGAATAAAAAATTGGGAATCACGCAAAATCTATAGAGAGTATTTTTATGAAACCTTCACCATTTTAAAGATAATTTAACTATCTATCTTATAGTATACGTGTTTTAGTACAATACCTGTTGTTTTATGTATAATAAATGAATAATGCTTCTAATTTGGGAGAGCACTGCTTGATTGGCGAGTCCTATTACTAGGTGGACGTACGACGCGTTAACGCAAGCTAACTACTCAAGGTCGTTGGCATATATAATTGCGCCTTAACCTTTTCGACGCCGTTTTCACACAGGGTGTACCGGAACTGCCAAAGTCGCGGGAGTGTTTGAAAAAGTCACTACGGTCCTTTTTTTTCAGGGGTGGGAAATCATCCAATGACATCTCCCGCTCTGGGTGGAGCGGGAGGGCATGTCAGACTCTTACTGACTAAAACCCACCTCTGTTCCTTCCCTTCCCTGAGTGCCCAGGGGCGCGGTAACTCTGTTTCGAATTTATCCACAACCCCTGGGCAGGCATCGGCCATGACGGGCCCCGTCATACATTACTGACTGACGCAGACAAACTCATTGAGGCGCGCGCGAAACACTACGCGCCGTCGACTCTCGGGCCTGAGCCTTTAGACAAAATACTTTTCTGTAAACTTTAACGCTAACGCTTCGTGCAAAATGTATGGCAAAGACATTACTGGCCGTGAGTCACGTGACAGTTCTCTGTCTAACGCTTTGTGCAAAACGTCGTTGCGATACGTTAACGTTAACAGAAATGTATTTTGGCTAAGGGAGCTGATCCTGATCGGACGGCGAGCTATCCATTACTCCCGCGTCTACGGTGGCCGGAGATCGTCTTGCGACGTCCGACGCCCCGCCCCAGGCGTCTCGTGCGTCGGCTGCTGCTGAGGGTGTGAGGGCGACTCTGTTGTTAGAATGCAAAGGCACGGTACACGGCTGGGTTTTAGTCAGTAAGAGTCTGACACGCCCTCTCGCTCCACCCAGAGCGGGAGAAGTTATTGGGTGACTTCCCACACTAAAAAAAAGGGCACTATGTGTAATTTATTTCATCACGACTGCTCTCAAAACAGTGAAGAAAAATACTGTCAAGAATACGGCATGTCCTAGAACTAAAATTAAACGAAATGTGTCCAACTGATACAGAAACCGGCCCTTAACCAAGAAGAAATATTCTTAAGTTAAGTTTTAAGCTCAGTGCCTCAAAGCACAGATTGAGCAACTCTGCCGACCCCTGAAGGTACAAAGCTTAACGTTTCATTTGTGTACAAAATAATGACGCTTGGGATCGAGACAGTGGCACTCAAAGTTACTACCTACGTTCCTTTTTAACTGGCTTCAAAAAAGGAGGTTCTGTATTCGACCCGTATGTATGTATGTCCGCGATTTTCTCGAAAACTACTGATCCGATTTGGATGGGGTTTTCGTTATTCAAATGCACATTTTTCAAGAAAGATTTTTATAATACATTAGGATCTGATGAAGATCTTCGGAGATAGACAGTGGAACTCTTCAATAACTAACAGCATATGACTCGCGATTACTGCGATCGTTTGTCTATGTATTGTTAACACAATTTAATGGGGAACCGAAACTAAAAAGTGTTTTTTTTTTTTACAAAAAATAGAACCGACTTCTAAAAAAATTGCAAAATAACTTTAATTTCAAAAGTCGGATTCAAAAAACGAAGAAATTAAACCAGAAACACCGACCCCCGAAATTAAAGTTATTTGCACTTTTTTTGTATTTTTTTGTTAAGTTCTATTTTTTGTAAAAAAGTTTTTTTATTAAAATACAAAAATCAAGATTTGTAGAGGTATGAAAAGGGAGAATCCTACTCGCAGACGGGTGTGGTATCTGGTGAGCAACTGCTCGATGGTGGATTTCAGAATGTTGTATTACTTAAGGCCCTTCTCACGGTCACCAAAAACGGCCGTTTCTGACACTTTTGCTTACTACTTTGGATACGAAACATTTTGAGACTTGTTTTAACAACGTAAAAATTCTTTATCCTCTTTGTAACAAACGTGAAGTTGGATTTTTTAATATTTATTTTCTGTGCTATGCTGCGATTTTTTATTCAATGAGGGCGCCACTGGACCGTGAGAAGGGCCTTAATGTTCAAATCGCGCGGAGAACTCTGCTTACGCGATGCAGGATTTGTATGTTTTAGTTCATGAGTAGTGTCGTAGATGTCGCTACAATGTATGGTCGGGTAGTGGGTGACTACTTGAGATGACGACTAACAGAGAAGTATGGTAGAAGTAGACATGTTGCATTGCAAGCATTTGGCGTCCCGATCAAGCGTGAATCGGGATGTGACAAAACCCTTGAAAATCGGGCTGTCTTGCGCAAATCGGGACACCATTTTATCTTTTTTTAAGGGGGGAGATCATCAAATAATCTTCCTGCTCTACGTGTCAGACTCTTACTGACTAAAACCCACCAGTGCGTGTTCCTTTAGTTGCCTGTGACAGGGCAAGGTGACTCTTTCGTCGTCCTTTGAACCCTTCGGGCACGGAACCCTAAAACACGGCCAAGTGCGTGTTGAAATTCGCACATTTAGGTACCCATTTTTGACTATTTGTAAGGCTTATATACTTACTTTAGACTATGAAAAGTTATAGACAGAGTGTCAAAATCTACCAATCTGAAGTACCAGAATGAGAAGCAAGCTTGTATCTGTACACGCGAAATAAGCTCACATAGACATATGAGAAGCCGATACGTCATCGTTACGTTCGTCAAGGTCACTCACACATTTTAACGGTCCTGCTTCATTTAAAGTCCAATGACGTTCCGTCTTTAAAACTTTCCTAGTCTAAGGCTTATACTGTGAAAATTTGAGGACTGTAACTCCGACCGTTTGCCTGTGACAGACGACGGACAGACATCTGTCTAGACGGGCACGTGAGTGACAGCAATAGGGCTCTGTTTGGACCCTTTGGGTACGGAACCCTAAAAAGGATGCACACTCTGACATGTGACGTCTTCGCCATTAGGTTACGTTAGAGATAGCGAGATCTCCTCACCACACCCTCTCTCTTTCTTTCTCATACAAATGCTAATTGCAGCTCTAATTAATAACCACTTTTAATGCTGTTTTCAGATAAATATTTCTTCTTTGTATTATTGTTGTTTCGTACAAATTATTTATTTATTTAAACTTGATGTACAATAGTGGTACATAGGCGGACTTAATGCAACAAGGCATACTCTACCAGTCAACCTTTAGGTTAAATAAACAACTCTGTGGTAGGTGTACAACCACGCAATTTAAAATATAAAAATACTAGAGCGATAATAATTAAATGATCTTTAAAATGGTGAAGGTTTCATAAAAATACGCTTTATAGTTTTTGTGTGATTCTCAATTTTTTATCCGCGTTAGACATAACTTTACAAATTAATTACACTATGTTATAAAAATATAATTTCAAATATTCTCACATCAAATTACGACGGAAATTGTCTAGAGAAACAATTTTTTTTTTAAAGAAATGTGCCTAGTCGTTTAGACGTGATGTTCAATTAAAAACCATTAAAAGTCGTATAACTGCGCCTTAAGAGGGAACAGGGGCTGCCATTCTCCATACAAATGTATTCCCCTTTTTTCTTTCTGAATAATGCCTTTAGAGCAATCATTTTTTTTATAAAGTCAAGGTCTGCTGTAGACACGTCCCTGTCATTTCCTTTTTTTCAGAAACTAATAAGTAAAGAAAATATGACCCTCCAAATATTACAAAAACTGGCCCATTTTTACCGCCGTGATGAGAGGACTACCAGAAAAATCCGAAGAGTTTTTAACATAAAACATTTAATAGGAACCTAGAAATACTTACTCTTTCTTAAAAATTTTGTGCCAAAAATAATTGAATCGGCTCAGTTCTCGAGGAGATAAAAAGAGAAATACGAAACGTCGATCTCGTCAAAAATTTGTGAAAAAATCGGTTTGAGTTGCAGGTGTCCCTATCGCTCTCTACGGCGGCAGGCTTGAGGAAGGTCGACGGCAATAGTTTCTTCAAATACCTATTTTGTAAATTCCTCGCAGGCCCTGTTCCCTCTTAAAAGGGCTCTTACCGGTCCGTCTATCGTCAACGCGAGCATGGTCGAAAAGCTTTCCTATCTACACAAATACGCGTTAAGATAGTAATAATTTGTTAGGTAGTTAGTAGGTACTTATCTAGGCTAAATACATAATAAAAAAAAATCATAAAACTAGTTCCAGGATACTCGTGTTTTTTAATAAGACCAAGTTTGTGAAATAAATAATTGTCATTTAGAATCTCCATTACATGTGCAAGGTTTCCATCAGATGTTTTCTTTACTTTAAATATAATTTATGAGTAGATTATGAACGGCCAAAGTTCAGGTAAAATTTGTGCAAAACAGCAGATTTTCGGAGGCGAATTTGTTTCTCCGAATTTTTATTTTTTGCTTTAATAGAAACCTAATCACACTAGTGACACTAATATTATAAAGGCGAAAGTTTGTGAGTGTGTATGTTTGTTACTTCTTCACGCTATGGCTGGACTGATTTAGATGAATTTTGGTATGTAGATAGCTTATACCCTGGATTAACACATAGGCTACTTTTTATCTTGGTTTACGCGGGTGAAACCGCGGGGCGCAGCTAGTAAATCATAAGATTCATATACTTATATCATAGAAACCTTTCATAGAAAAATAATAGTGCACAAGATACCTATTAGTTACAACGGCATAATCAATCACGTACTAGACTTACGAGCGTTCGTATGAAAAGTATGACGGTTGACCGCTCTAAGAGGGAAGCGCCAAGCTAACTCTCGTAATTAAATTTTTCGTATATTTTTTGCAATTTGCAGGTCAGTATCAGGTTGTATGTTGATCAAAATATGATTAGCGGCCGTAGCAAGTACGTACGTCTACGTACAGAACTGTAATCATTAAAATCATCAATACAACTCTCAGTTAGAATTGATGCCAAATGTTATGATTTCATGAAATACTTACATTTGGAATCAATTCTAACTGAGAGAGCTGTATTGATGATTTTAATGATTATAATTCTGTAGACACATACTTGCTACGGCCGCGAATCAAATTTTGACCAAGATACAACCTGACACTGACCTGCAAATTGCAAAAAACGTAAGAAAATTTGAATTTCGCGGGCTACCCTGGCGCATCCACCTTATGGCTCAATTACACCTTCCGATTTCAAGGGACCCAATTTAGGAAACAGGAAGGTGTAATAGCAGTTAGAGCAGTTAGTGTCCGATTTAGTGAGATTGAAAGGTCCCGATTTGACTTCCTAAATTGTGTACGATTTAGGATAGTGTAATCGCATCACCCCGATTTAGAGCTAAGTGTTGCCAATTTAGAGACTTTGTCGCTACAAATGGGCTAGTAGTAGCGTAGTAGTATTTTTGTTTGTGTTTAAAATTAAATTAAATTTCAAAAAGTCCCTTTCCCAGAAAAAAAATCTGTGTCCGCTCTTTTTATTTTTAAGTCCGCTCCTGGTAGAATCAGTTTATAAGAGACTTTAGAACTACTTTTGATATTCTGTTAAGGGACTCGAATTTGTAAGAGTTGGCAACACTGCCGACTTAGGAGTTCAATTTAGGATAGTGTAATCGCTCGCTTCCTGCTTCCTACAAATACACATAACAGCCTTGTACATACAATATTCTGACAAATAAATGCATTCTATTCTATTCTTCTATTCTATTCTATTCTATTCCTAGTTAGTTTGTTCCTAAATTGGGTCCCTTGAAATCGGAAGGTGTAATTGAGCCTTTAAGATCGACCGTATGAGATTCGATATATTATGTAATTACTCTATCAACTCTACATATAAAGCACATAATGTACAGTAATTATTTATGTATTCCCACCACGCAGTTAGCATACCTATTGATTATTTTAATATCTAGCTACAACTCTCGTCCTTGAGAATAAAGTACACTTCCAGAAAAATAAGAAGAAATGCTAGTAATAACAGCTGCACGGGTCGATCCGTCGCCTGACGCAGGTCCTCACCGGACACGGTTGTTTCGGGAGGTTCCTGCATCACATCAGGCGGGAGGAACCACTGCGCGGATCGCCCAGAGGACACGGTGGAGCATACGGTGGAGATCTGCCCCGCGCGGGCGGAGCACCGCCGTGTCCTCGTGGATGCATTCACCATTTTAAAGATCATTTAAATATTTATATTTTAGTACTTACACGTGTTTTAGACTATACTTAATACCTGTTATTTTATTTTATGTGTAATAAATTAATAATGCGTCTAAAATTTCGGACAGCGCTCCTTGATGGGCGAGACTTGGTGGACGTACGACGCGTTACGTGAGCTCAGCAAGAACACGCAAGCTAACCACTCAAGGTCGTTGGCAGTTAATACTGCCTTAATTTAGCCCTACTATCCCACTGTTGAGCAAAGGCTTCCCCAAATCCTTCCAGGTATTCTTTTCACGAGGCACGTCGAACCAAGCCTTCAGGCGTCTAGGTCGCGTCGCCATCTTTAATTTTTATTTATTTTTTATTATAAATAAATAAATTATTGATAGGCACGCGTTTGACCACTATCTCACCTGGTGGTAAGCGATGATGTGGTCGAAAATGGAGCACGCTTGCCTAGAAGTAACCTATTCACTCTTGACTTAAAGACTCCCAGGTTGTAGCTATCAGGAAACAGAGACTCCGGCAGAAAATTCCACTCCTTAGCTGTTATGACGTGATCGATGGTATGTAACGCACAATAAATGTATTCCCTAAACGATTCATTATTTATATACCCTTTTTTATAATATAAAAGAAAGAAAAGAAAGAAAGAAAAAGTATTTATTTGCCACAAATTAACGACATACACAACAATATGATTTTGCTAACTTAAGTCTACAATTTCGAATAACGAGGACCTCGTCACTAAAGTAATAACAGCCGCACGGGTCGATCCATCAGGTTAAGCTACGCTTGCCAGGTATGGTCCAGATACTGAGACTCCTCCGTGCCTCGGAAAGCATGTTAAGCCGTTAGTCCCGGCTGCCAATAGTAGATCTTTGACAGTCGTTACGTCGTCGTCAGAAGCCCGAAAGACTGACAAATAGTCTTACCAATATCGTATTACCCAGTTAAGTGTGGAGGTCAGATAGGCAGTCGCTCCATGTAAAATACTGGTATTCAGCTGCATTCGGTTAGACTGGAAGTCGACCCCAAGATAGTTGGGAAAAGGCGCGGGCAGATTGATACAATTTTGAATAACAAATGTCTGTTGTTAGGTTATTTGTACAGTAAGTAAAAGAAGAGGTTTTGAAGATGAAATACCAACTTAATTTTAACTAAAATTGTATCCCAATCATTAAATTATTAAAATTTATACATTAAAACCAAACAATTATTTTATCGCGTATGTATACGACTTCTAATGGTTTTTAATTGAACATCACGTCTAAACGACTAGTCTTATTTCTTTGAAAAAAATATATGTTACTTTAAACAATTGCCGTCGTAATTTGATATGTGAATATTTGAAATTATATTTTTATAACATAATGTAATTAATTTGTAAAGTTATGTCTAACGCGGATAAAGAATTGAGAGTCACGCAAAAACAATAAAGCGTATTTTTATGAAACCTTCACCATTTTAAAGACCATTTAATTTTTAATATTTTAGTATACATGTTTTAGTATAATACTTGTTGTTTTATGTGTAATAAATTAATAATGCGTCTAATTTCGGACAGCGCTCTTTGATAGGAGAGTCCTATTACTGGGTGGATGTACTTACGACGCGTTACGTGAGCTCAGCACAGAACACGCAAGCTAACCACTCAAGGTCATTGGCAGTTAATAGTGTCTTTTTACGGCCTACCTCCCCATAAGTAGCGCCTTCATTGAATAAAAATTAGTATCTTAGCATAGAAAATAAAGATTAAAGAATCCTATGTTGCGTTTGTTACACATAAGGTATTTTTACGTTATTAAAACAGGACTCAAAGTGTTTCGTATCCAAAGTAGTAAGCAAAAGTGTCAAAAACCGGCCGTTTTTGGTACTTTTGCTTACTACTTTGTATAATAAACACTTTGAGTCATGCTTCCACAACGTAAAAATACCTTATCCTCTTTGTAAAAAACGCAACATAGGATTCTTTAATCTTTATTTTCTACGCTTTGCTACAATTTTTTATTCAATGAGGGCGCCACTTGGCGGCAATATACGCTTTATAGAACGACCAAGTTACGAATATGACATGTTTGCCATATTTTGACGAAATATCTTTATCACAATTAGATTGAGCAGTAGGTAATAATAATATTCTCGTAAATTAGTTCTAATTACGCGACCGCAATTCAGGCCAGTCTCAAATATTCCTTACTAGCTTCTCCCAGTGGCTCCGCCCGCGTGGAATAGTACTTCCAAATTTCCTATTCCAAACTATAATCTATCTCTTTGCCAAATTTCATGCTGGTCCGTTCTGCCGTGATCATTAATAATATTAGTAAGATATTGATAGTAACTTACAGTATTTTTACAATCGTTTCTAGACATACACATTAGCATATTTTGCACGCGAACCAATGACACTAAACTTTTTTTTTTGTAGACTTCGTCACCGTTATCGGCAGAATGCGCAGACCGTCGTTCCGAGTCGAAAAAAAAAATGGAGTAAAATGGCTCATAATGCCAATGAATGGCCCCGACATAGTGCGCTGTGCGGTAAATATGTATATCGATATTTGTCAATGTTGATACTTAGGGGAAAGTACGTTTTTAGTTTATGTTTTTTTTTTTTTTTTTTTCAAAACGGTATATTTACTTACTATCGGTTATTATCTCTACATGATATTTTATATCATGTAGAGATAATAGAGAAGCCGCTTAAAGTCTGAATAGTAGAAACAGGTTTAAAATAAAATAAAAGTCAAGAAAAACCATAATGGGACAACTGACCACGCTTTAATTTGAAAATTGAACCATATTATGTAATAACCATAATTTGCAATGTAATGCAGCAGTGATTAACTTAATTACAAAATAAATTAAACGTCATCATCGTACTTGTACCTATTTGATTTATATAAAAACTGAACTTGTACATATTTGAATTATTAATTCGCGTGTAACAAAGCCAATTGGATTTGAATTTATAATTATTTGCTTGCACATATTGAATGTAAAATATATGCACACAAAAATAATCAATGGCTTACTTCCAAAATTATTAATTGGACTACATAAAAATGATTTCGATCATAAAGCGCCTACTTTTAGTTAAACTGACTAGTAATGGTTAATACAATTTCATCTTTATTCGTTCACAGTTAAATATCAATTTAGATTTCGACGTCTCGAGTCGTTACGTTAAACAGACAGTGACAGTTTATATTTTGTTGCTAAGGTTAAATTTAACTGATATTGCGATGCGGATTCACCTGTACTGCTAACATGTTTTCTTCACAATTCAAATCAAACAGTTAGTAACTGGGCCAAAACTATCGGATTGAACATGATTAGGCTGTTAATCTTCGTAGTTTCACTTAACTTAATAAGTACGTGTATTACCACGAAACAACGGTTATCTATTTAATCAAATAAAATCACATTAATATTACATTATCAAGCTGATAAGATCGTCACACAGATAACAAAGAATAATAATAATGACGAATTGCTTTAATAATGCTGGATAACAAAGAGAGAATCATCAACACTGTCACATGGCTGCAAAAACAAAAAAAAAATGATAGGTTTTAGTTAACGTATTTTGTTTTTTTTTTAAATTTGTTACTTTTTTTCTAATATTATATCATGTTTTTATTATTTTATCATTTTAATTATGTTTTTTTAGTTGTGTATATCCTTTGTTGGATAACCTAAATAAAACAAAATGATTTTAACACAGCCTACTCTTGACGGTTTATTTAAACTAACTAAACAATAGTCCAATAAATTAAACTAAACGGCAATAAACCAGTCCTAGAGTGAGACGCTGCATTTTATAAATAGATATTCTAATTTAGGGTTTATGGGTCGCCGATTACCCGATGTATTCTCGCGCTGCGTTGGCGGATGCTTTCAAAACGGACAAAAATCGTACTGGACAGACAATACTGTTCATTTTATGCCGAGAAACATCATCAAAGACTATTTTTCATAGTCTCATAACTATAACCGAGGCTTGATATGTTTTCCATACAAAACTTGTCAAATCGCCGGTTTTATTCCTCAGTTAAAACTTAAATGAATCCTGAAAATTCGGCATTAAATGTTTTAAAGTTATTATTTAAAATTATTAATTTTTTTTTTCGCAGCCCTATTGAGCAATGTGCACCACGTTGTCCACTTGTGGGGAAACTACGGGAAATTTTCCCTCAAGTGGGATAGAAAATGAATGTTCCCAAAATGGAAGTAATAGAAAACTGTGTCGCTTAAAGTTAATTTAGACAACGATTTAAATACTTACTACCAAGATGACCTACTCAAGCGTTCGAACGAAAATAAACTCGAGTCGTCCGTTCAAAAATACATTTAGTTACGAATTTCACAAAATAAAATAATAACTTTAAGTAGAATAATAATCTTATGGATCTTATAATTTAAATTTTAAATGAATCGTGTTACATTGAAATAAACACGTAAGTCTACATCTTAGTTATTTGAACAGTTGGTATGAAAAATGAAAAACGGATCGCACTTTGAAATCATCACTTTCATATTCATTTCTTACATTCCATAGTATTTTTCGTTTAATGTAATGGCAAAAATCAACAAAATAATACATGATTTAAAAAAAAATCGACCAATGTTCTGATAAACGAAAAGTGCCAACCTTACAAGTCGATAAATCATCAAATGACTAATCGACCATACAGAACTCATAAACTCTAACACAAAGTGTATAAAAATCATAAAATGTCGAAACTTAATTGAAATTTCGAAACATCGATGTCGATTATTTTATTGTTGCGCCACATCACTAGTACTTGCTGATATGGCGGACAGAGGCAGGGTAGGGGACTAATAATAATAACATTTTCTTTACTTTTAAATGTCTTTATCCTATAATAATCCTTCAATTATCAAAATAAGCAATATTTAAAATAATAAGTTTTAAATTGAATCTGTACTGTTTTTGTTTGAAAACAATAAATGGAAGAAATCAGCGCAGTGAGAAGTCTTCCTAAGAACTAGAGACAATGGGTGACGTCACTCGTTTACTCGACTATGTTGACTGCCAATGATTATCTGACCACTACAAACAGATCGATTTAATTATGTACTATAATCCATTTTAAAGCATCCATTCATTATCTCACATCGATTTACTACCAAATTCCGCTCAATTGATTAAATATGCAAATTATGTAAATAAAAGTTACTATATTGACCGCGTGTTTGAATAATAAATCAGAGATTATCCGAGTCCGAGGCAAAGGTAAAAAAATCATAATGCCATACCTTGAATGAGGGTTTATCCATTTTTACAATCCGAAACACAAAGGATAATCCATATCACTGCACAGACACATCCACTTTGGTAAATAACAATTTTAAAACAATGGCAATAATAAATGCATTCTTAATTTAACACCGTAGACATTGCACTAAAATTAACACAACACTGAGTGTACAAACAGTTATTTTTCAGCGTAATATTTTTAGAAACAGCACGCACTCGTATAACTATATTTAATTATAAAACATAATTTCCGATTTTTAAATTACACACGTCCGTAACGACTCGCCGATCGTGATAAAACGAGATAAATATTACAATTATCAATAAGCGTAATGATGACATCTAGCGTTTGACATAATCCGTTTCGTTGTTATACTGACGTGAAAATCACTTTGTTTGTTTGCGAAATGTTTTGGTAATTATAAATAATAGTGAACAATAAAACAATATGGCGTATTTCGACAGATTTGAGGGAAAACACGAGAGCGCGTGACGTAGACAACGCGTACGGCCATATCGGAGCGCGGCCGGCCCGTATCTGTGTTGGTAAGTATTCTCTTGCCCGCTCACACGCTAACTTGCCAGGGTTGCTTTTTGAATTTTGAGTTTAATTTATATTTTATTTTCGTACTATTTTGAGTGTAAATGGTTAATTACTGCCATTTATAAGAAAAAAAAAATATGGATTTTTGCTTAAAGTTGTGTTTTTAATTTAAAGTTTTTTTTTTTCTAATTTTAAATATTATGTAATAAATTTAAAAAAATATAAATGCGAAAGTTTGGGCGGATGGATGTTTGTTACTCAATCACGTCAGAACGGCTAAACGGATCTAGATGAAATTTGGCAAAGAGATAGATTATATTCTGGAGTGGCACATAGGCTAATTTATAATAGGGGAAGTACTAATTCCAAACGGGCGTAACCGCTGGCAGAAGCCCTACATTTTTGGCATTAAAGTGAAAAAGACAAAATTCTCTTGAATTTTTAGCATTGTATTTTATTTGTCTTCGCATGTCTAATACTATTTTCTGGTTTTGAATTATTAAAAACTTCGCACATAAATCCTATAGCACACTTTTAACTTTTACCATTTTGACATTATTTCCCAACAAAATAATTACTACACACATTATATGCAAATGTAACTAAACTAAATCAATTTTGAAACCGCCAACGATTATTTTAATTAAGAACTAAATAATAAAACAAAAATAATAATATTAAAACTACGCCAAACGCGCGTGGCAGCCCTGGGGCACACACAGAGATCTGCACTCACACAACGAAGCGGTTTCTATACATATTTTTTACGTAAATAAAGATTGTCATAGTAAACGAAAAAGAAAGAGATTAGCAAATAATCCTTTTTGATAGTTTTTTTTGTCTACTGAGGAAAGGAAAAAGTTATATTAATTATTTGCATAAATTTATTTTGAGAGTTGTGGATTACTTGTTTAAGATTTTTACTTTTGGGACAAATGCATTCATTTACCGTACCAGGAGATAATTTAAATACATGATAATTGGTACTTTGCCAAAAGATTTAAGATAAGATTACTGCTGTTTCGCGTCTTATGTTTCGTTATTTATTTGACCATTATATATTTTTTTTTATTAGAGATCGATTTGCTCTTGACTCTAGTCTAGGTCAGAGGTGACAGAGACAGAGTCGACGATGGAGCGAGTTTACCCAGAAGAAGCCTGTCCACTCTAACTTTGAAGAGATTAGGTTGACCATTATATGTATTTCAATATGTTCATACATATAAGCTAGACTAACGAGTGTAAAAAACAGTTTCCGAAGCCGAAAGCCACCTATTCTACCCATTATTTGGATCATTTTTTTCCACTTGACCATACCTGGGAATCCACTGGTTCTAGAGATATTGAAAGTCAAAGTCGCAATCTTTTTTAAAAAAATTTACGAACTTGAATTCCAAGTGTTATTACTAACCTTTTTTCCTAACAAACATTACCTGAATTTTCGAAATTACGCTTTTGCAGTTACAAAAACGCAATGAATATCAAACGTATCCGACAAGTACCTACGTGGCTACAGCAAAGGGGCAGGGTTTAACTCCACTTGCCTGGGTTTGCGTTACATTGCGCACAATAAAAAATAGTATTTTTTTTTTATACCTTAAAAATAAAAGTCGTTTCGCAGCAATAAATATTCGCAAAACTACTTTGTTAGAAATACAGTACGCGTAGTTAACGGCTCTGTGATGTGTCTTTTTAAACCCTGTATATTTACATTGTATGTTTCCTACTACCTACTCGTATACACGGTATCTACTTCTCTTTTTTTCCATCTCTCCTTTCGCAGGTATGCTGGAGGAGATTTCTTTAGAAATAAGCATTACTTTTAAACCGACTTCAAAAAAGGAGATTCAATATTCGACCCGTATTTATGTATGTATGTATCTTGTTTATCCGTGGTTTTCTCGAAAACTACTGATCCGATTTGAATGGAGTTTTCGATATTCAAATGCATATTTTTTAAGGAAGATTTTAGTATATAATAAATCAGGATCTGATGAAGATCTTCGGAGATAGACAGTGAAACTCTTCAATAACTAATAGCAAATGACTTGCGACTGCTGCGATCGTATAATGTATTGCTAACACAATTTAATTTCAACTAAAAAGTGAAAAATAAAAAACTTTTTACAAAAAATAGAACCGACTTATAAAAAAAATACCAAAAAAGTGCAAAATAACTTTAATTTCGGAAGTCGGTGTCTCTGGTATTGTCTTAGTTTTTTGACACCGACGCGTTTCTGACACGTTTTTTTTTAACCTACTTTTCTGTTTCCTTCTTGTTTTCCTTTTTTTAAATGTGTGTACATTAATTGTTAACTATATATAAAAAAATTGAAAAACACTCATCTTGATTCAAGAAAATATTCTTCTAAATGTATCTGCAAGTCGCGCATATACTACGCTCTCATATTATAGACTGTCCGGTATTTTAGTTAATTTATTTTTAGCTTAGCCTATGGATTTCCGCAAAATTCTATTGAAATGCACACGAGTTACGTTTTCTAATCGATAAACTATCAATTTCTCGTTATTAATTGCAATTGACGCCCTCACTTGTGATTTTATGTGACTTTGGCAAGATTTAAAATTCCAAAATGGCTGCCAAATTTGAATGTTCGAATATTTTGGACTTTGATTAAAAATACTCGAAGGTTACCGTTTCAAAATGTTAAATTGGATTGAAGTTAGTTTCTTAATCGTCTTGTTTACACAAACTACATTTTTAATTAAACAAGAATTTATCATTTACGAGTTTTATTACCGAATTTAGTCGAGTTTAACAGAAATTCGCACTTAAACTTAAAAAAATCTTTGTCTTATATCAATGAAACTACTAAATAGCGTAATGAAATTAATGACTGATTTTGCAGTTTGTTATTTCAAATATTTATCAAAAATAAAGCAGAGTCGGCTGCATAACTTGATTAAATCATTGCATGAGTCAGTCAACCGAACGTACGTATAGAGTTACTTTAGGAATCAAAGTGTCTGCTCGATTGTTAGTGAAAAAGTGTAAACAATCTGTATTTAACAATACATTACCACTTACACAGAGATCGGTATGACAAATGTGACAGATTTGGAAGGGAGGTAAGCTGTGGTATAGGTAATAAATAGGAAAAAAAACATAACTCCATCTTTGTTGTCGCTCAGTCGGGTAATAATCATAAAAGTCCTTGTAAATGTTGTGTTCGAAATAAGAGGTAAATGTGTGAATAGGGAAAATTCAAACATGTAAGTACCTAAACCTATTTTGTAACGATACGGTTAAAAGATAACATAATGAAAAAAAAACACACAAAAACAAAATAATAATACTTATATGTACTTGAAAACTTAAACACATTTAATAACTTGTACATTGTAAGTAGGTACGTGTTTACTCAGATGTTGCAATAAATATAACATGGTGACCTTTGTGAGACCAATATACGTTTATAACAATTCAATTTATTATCTACATTCAAATATGGTTAAAAGAATTATCATTGGCTGATTCTCACAAAACCGAAAAAAAAATTGGTGACACTGACAGCTGTCAAAAGTTGGCGCCGTATTTTATGGTTGCCAAATTCAATGTTCAAATTCAAAATGTTTTAAACTCACATAAACCTAAACTTATGAAACGTCAGAAACTAATAAAATACACAGAACATTATCAGCCTGTTATAGCGTTCCCACAGCTGGGTCATAGGCCTCCTCTCTGTGAAAATAGGGCCCAAATCCACCACGCGGCCCCAGTGCGGGGTAGTAGATGTCACATGTCTTCGAATTTTTGGTTCTGGGACATGCCGGTTTCCGTACGACGTTTTCCTTCACCGTTTCGAGACCAGTGGTGATGAAATAATTTATACAAAGTAAAGAAAGTCCATGTCATGTTATTAATTAATTATTCAGACATTCAGAATCAATAGTACCTAGAAACACTAAATGAAATTGATTAATATAAATTAAGTACTAGAATTCTTTCAGACATTCATTGTGCGCACAGCTAAAAAGTGGAATTCCCTGACGGAGTCTGTGTTTACTGATAGCTACAAAATCAAGAGTGAATAGTTTACTTCTATAAAGTGGTCAAGATAAAGAGATAAAAAACATGACGAGAATTCTATCAAGGTTTCAGACAAATAAATCAATAAAATTATTTCCGAAGTTGGCTTACGATATATTTTTGGTCGAACTGAAAATCGGTCCAAGATTAAAGTTCGATTTTGTATAAATATAGTTTTAGGAATAAAAATGTATAAATATAAGTTGTCATGAGCCATGACAACGGACAAACAAACAAAGTTACTTTTTCCGATATCAGTAATTAATTTAGTCAAAGTAGTAAGGAAAATGTCTTTAGGGAAACATTGTAAATGAAGCGATAAGGAATTAATAAAACCTGTTTAGTTATAAACACTTAGATCTTGTTTGTGTGTCTGCAAAAACTCGTTGAATGTGTAAACTTCTTTTTTAAAGACGGTTTTTTTTTTATTTTCTGTTTTATTTTTAACCGACTATCCCGGCAGAAGGGTAATGTTTTTAGTCATATCTAACATAAACTGATTCCTTATTCCCGTGGTGTAGGCAACTGAAGAAACAGTGGAGGGTTTTATTCAGTAAGAGTCTGACAGGAAAGCGGGAGAAGTTATTTCATGATTTCCCAACTTATTAAAAAAAAGGTCTCAGATAAAATACCTAACCGTGTAGAAAAAACTATTAAAAAAAAATTGGAAATAGTGACAGCTGTCAGAAATTGCCGCCATTTTTAATGATTGTCGAATTTTGATATTATGATACCTGTGATGGAAAACAGCTAGATGAAACTAAATAACTTTATAGGTACGAATATGTAAGTACTTAATGTATCTACTTAATTCAAAATGTTATTTAAATAGTAGAATAAAAGTAACGCAGTGTGTACGGCGTCTGTACACATTCATTTGCTGAAGCAAGCGGCGTACGGGTCAGCGTATCCACACGGGGGGAAACTTTACCTTGTTTTTGTATTTTATTGTAACATTTCTCGTTAAACTTCTTATTTTTGCTATTTTTTTTGACACGTGCTTGACTTTGAGTGTTAGTTGGAAGATTTGTTTTAAGTTTGAAAAGAAATCGGCGGGTTTTACGGCGGTTAGATCGAATTTTAAGAGTTTTCTTTTGTTTGCGAGGCAGTTGGTTTGTTTAAACGTGTAAATGGTGCTTAGTTAGAAGGTTACAAACGTAGGTAATAAAATGTAATACAATTTTTGATCGAAAATAAAACTCGTAATTTTTAGCCAATAATCTTCAATCCTCGTCGGAAAAAAACTAACAGACACAATTTGTCAGTCTTACTCTTGCATAATTATAATTTAAAATACAAAAAACAGTAAATGAACATAAAATTCTAGGCGAAACAAAAGTTTTTCAAAGTAATAATAATAATTACGTTGCCATCGACGCTATTTCGCGTAGTGTGTGCACACCGCGTGTCGTATCCATTTGGTTGAAATTGCTGTTTAGTCGTTGTACGCTGCACGTTACTTTTATTTTTATTAACATTTTATTATTATTCATAGAAAACTTATTAATTTTATCACGAAAATATGAAATTCCTTTATTTTAAAGTGCAATCTTTAAGATGTTGTGAGTAAAAAAATGAATATGCTTAAATTAGTCATGGTTTTTAACCAACTTTCGAAAAAGGAGGCGGTTCTATGTTCGACTATTATGTATATATTTTTTTATTTATGTCCGCCGATTTCTCCGTCAGTTGTGGACCGATTTTCAAAATTCTTTTTATCCGAAAGAATATACTCCCGAGGTGGTCCCATATAAATTTTATCGAAATTGCTTTAACGCTTTTTGAGAAACTGAACAAAAACGAATCAAATACGTATACCTCGATAACGTTTTGGTGTTCTCCAAATGTTTAAATTCCACGTTCCATGTTATTGGGGTTTTTAGTTATGGGGTATAACAACTAAAAAATGAAAAATAAAAAAAAAAAATTACAAAAAAAAAAACAATAAGTACTTACACTAAAAATTAAAAAATAACTTTAATTTCGGAAGTCGGTCAAATAATGAAGAAGTAAAATACAACCGACTTAGGAAAATAAAGGTTTTTTTTTTAATTGTTGTGTATTTTTTTTTGGAAGTCGTTTGTTTATTTTTTTGGTGGAAATTATGGTCGAATTTACATATTTTTGATGGTTCTGGCTTTCCTAAATCTAGTTTTCATGAAACAAAATCTTTTATACACGTTTTGTAGTAAGTTAACAAGAAATGACCCCTTCAATTAAAATCATTCTTCATTAGTTTGTGTGGAATTAGTAGATACTTCTCCCTTTATGAATTACTAGCTGTCCCCCGCGGTTTTACCCGCGTGTTTGGTTACTATTCTGCTCCCATGGGTCGCAGCGTAATGCTAGATAGTCTATAGCCTTTCTTAAGAATGTGGCTGTCATATGCAAAAAGAATTTTTCAAATCCGACGGGTAGTTCCAGAGATTAGTGCGTTGAAACAAACAAACAAACCTTCAGCTTTATTATATTAGTATACCTACATAAATCTATGTGCTATTCCAGACTATAATCTATCTTTGTGCCAAATTTCATCCAGATATGTTCAGCTGTTCTGGCGTGGCTAAGTAACAAAAAGCCATAGAATTATGTATTTCATTAACAATAACGTAAGTTTACAATTTACTTGCTTTTTATAATAACAAGGACAAAATTATTAATTATTATTTTTAAATATTATTTTATTTATTTTAAAATAAAATATAATTCTTTATAAACAAACTGATAAAACACATAAGTAACCGTAATTAAAACAAAAACTCCTAACTAAATAAAACTTAAAAATATGCGTCATAAAATTTCTCCGCATCCGACAGTGATGCAAAAAAAAAAATGAGAAACTTAGACATACTATTTTTTAAATAGTATGTTTATAAAATAACACTACTACTATTAAACTATAACACTACTATTGTTAAACAGTATGTTTATAATTTACTAACTTTGTTACTTAACAAGGAAAAAATTATTATCTTACGCGTATATTCTGTTTCTCACAATATCCCGCCATCTGCAAATTCAAACCCTTTATATCGATTCGCTTCTAACATTCTTCCTCGAGTGAGTTTTTTCCGGTATGTAGTATCGTACCGTAATCCATGCGAGCATGCATGCTTTGACATTCACTAATGATTGTCATAAACAGAGACAAGCTGTACTCCTAAAACTTTTACGTGTCCCGGATAATTGTAGATACCGTTCATTTATGAAAAATCACGTAAAATTATTAACTTTTTATTAAAAAAAAAACCATTATCAATAAAAACGGCAAAAAAAACACGTTTGTTGTTTTTTTTTAGTATTTGTTGTTATAGCGGCAACAGAATCTGTGAAAATTTCAACTGTCTAACTATCACGGTTCATGAGATACAGCCTGGTGACAGTCGGACGGACAGCGGAGCCTTAGTAATAGGGTCCCCTTTTACCCTTTGTGTACGGAACCCTAAAAAAGTCTATACATTGTAAATTATCGAATCGAGATGAGGTTTGTTGTATTTGAAATTATCATAATAATAATATATCCAGAGTTTACTCTCTCGCAACATTTATTACATTCTTACGGCGTTTGCTATTATCCGGATACACATAGACAAAAATTTGAAAAAAAGAAAAACGCATTATACATATTTTTTTATTTAGCCTATACTGTCACTCCTAGAAAAAAAAATACATTAAGTACAGTTCAGTTTCTAATCGATTCGTAATGACAAAAAAAAAAAAAAAAAAAAACATATATAGGTACGGTCGAATTGAGAACCTCCTTTTTTTTCGTCGGTTAAAAATTAAGATCAATAAAATGACCTTTTAGATTCACTTAATCATACATTGATACCTAAACTTGTTTTTACGACTACAGCAAAGTCAAACGGGACATTTATGTATATAATAACCATTTTATGAATGTTTTTTTGTTTTTGTGAAATATGATTAAAGAAGTTTTGTTACTTAATTTATTTTTTTGTTAAATGTATATAATCCGACTTCGAAAATTATTCCCTTCATAGATAAATACAGTATTGTTGAGTTCCTGCAGCATAGGTTGTGGGTGGATGCAAAGTCACGGGAAACAGATATTCTAAATAACAGGAAAAACGTTATTTTACTGAGTTATTTGGTAAGTAAGCGACATTAAGAGAATTTTATTTATTTTCAACACACTCGAAAACGTTAAGCCGTTGCTCCTGGCTGTTAATCGTGGATCTTTGACAGTCGTTACGGGTCGTCAGAAGCCCGAAAGTCTGACAACCAGTCTTACCAAGGGGTATCATATTACCCAGTTACTGGGTTATGGAGGTCAGATAGGCAGTCGCTCCATGTAAAATATTGGTATTCAGCTGCATCCGGTTAGACTGGAAGCCGACCCTAAGATAGTTGGGAAAAGGCTAGGCAGAACACACACTCGAAACCCCGCTCCTACCCCTACCGCTTTTAGCCTCGCAATGTGGGGTATTTCGCACTAGTGCGGCAAAGTGTATCAGGCTGTCGCGCGACTGCCCCCACTGGTTTTCGGGCAGCTCCCACCAAGGCGCATGAAAAACAATCCATGAGTCATTATTCACTACAATTTGTTACTAAATATTATGTTTATTTACTTACTATTTTCGAGTGTGTTGATAAACGTTGTTTGATACTCGTGGGCAATAGTCATTGCAGTTACTCGGCTCCAAAACGGCCTCGCTTTGGGCGTCTTTTCCGCCTCGGTTGCAATGAAAAAGATAGCCCTTGCATCAAAAGGTATTCCTGTTATTTAGACTATCTTTTTCCCGTGGCTTTGCATCCATCCACGACCTGTGCTGCAGGAACTAAACAATACTGTGTTTTTCTATAAAGAAAATAATTTTAGAATTGGATTATCTACATTTAACAAAAAAAATAATTAAGTAACAAAACTTCTTTAATAATATTTCACAAAAACAAAAAAAAAACATTCATAAAATATTCCTTCTTCAGAACGTATTGTCTTTCTTTGGAGTGTGATCCTGGTAATAATAAACCCATATTAACTCTTACAAATAATTTGCCTCAAAATGTTGCCACTTAAAACGGCCTTTTTCCCTGATATGTCTCCTATCTTGTGGTTGGCTTGCAGTCGAACCAGTTCTGGCTAAATAACAATACAATACACAAAGCAAAATTGATATCCAAATGAGATTGGTTATCTCTAACTAAGTTGACAGGTAAACTAACAGGAAATAACAACACCTCGCAGTTCGCAGTCGGTTAAAGAGGGTATAAACGGAACTCATCGGAATATATTCTGTAAAAACGGGACAGAGGAATCTGAGGAGTGGAGAGGTTATAGATTTTTTTTTTAACTTCAATGTGTTTTGTTGTAGAACCTTTGAAATTGAATATAATCTTGACACTGTATCGTGATTTTCATTCTTAGTTTGTATCTTGAAATAAAGCTTTTTTTTTTACTTTTCACTTAAGTCTCTATGGGCGCACCAGTGTGCCAGTGTGAAAATGCCGTTTATCTTGCCAAAAAAATTGCCAAAAACCCGATTCACGTTTTAAACCTCTATTATTATTATTACAGTATTATATTATCTGTGCGCAGGGTATATAGACCTGTGACAAGGTTTACATACTCGGAACATGACATAGTCTGTAGTTACACGATGGCCGACTGTCAAAGAGGCTTGACAGATGTTGACGTTTGACGCGCGCGGGGCCTGAGTGGTTAAACATATTAGTGTATCTTATCTATACATTTTAAATAATTATTGCTTAAATAACAAACCAATTAGTAGTCAATAGCAAGGTCTTTTCTATTAAAAAAGTTTGACCAGTAAATGTTATTGATGTTTTTTAAGATATATCATAAATTGTTTTTTTTTTTTTGTGTTAATACGTTTTATTATTACAATATGTAAGGTGCTGCCTCGTTGGTCTCGTGGTCACAAGCGCGAATGCTAAGCGTGAGATCCCGGGTTCGATTTCCGGGCCGGAAAAAAGTGTTACTAGGTTTTTTTGGTGGTGTGACATCCCTGAGCCTCGGAAAGCACGTAAAGCCGTTGTTCCTGCTCCTGATCTCTCCCCGGGCGTGTCAGATTGCCGTCCCATCGGACTATGAGAGTGAAGGAACAGAGAGTGCACCAGTGTTTGCGCACACGCTTGTGCACTATTATATCTCCTACGTACTTGAGCTTGCGCTCTGTTGAGATTGGCCACCATGATCGAAATATTTTGAGGTCGGCTACCAGTCTAACCGGATGCAGCTGAATACCAGTATTTTACATGGAGCGACTGCCTATCTGACCTCCACAACCCAGTTACTGGGTAATACAATACCCCTTGGTAAGACTGGTTGTCAGACTTTCGGCTTCTAACGACTCGTAACGGCTGTCAAAGATCTACGATTGACAGCCGGGATCAACTGCTTAACGTGCTTTCCGAGGCACGGAGGAGTCTCGGTATGTAAAGATGGTCACTCATCCATGGACAAACCCCAGCAAGCGTAGCTTAACCTGATGGATCGACCCATGCGGCTGTTATTACTTTAGCCACGAGCTCCTCCGGGAGGATTAATGATTAGGTATAAAATAAAGCTAATAAATAAAAAATAAAAGAAACAAAGAAAACAGCAGATATTTGTAATCCTACTTATTTTATAAATGCGAATGTTTGGATGGATGGATGTTTGTTTGGTCTGGTTGAAATCTGGCACAGAGACAGATCATAGTCTGGAATAGCACAATGGCTATAATTTATAATGGGAGAAGTACTAATTCTGCGCGGGTGAAACCGCTGTCAGAAGTTAGTATACAATAAAGTCATAGAAGTAATATCAGAATAAAAAACGTTTCCATAGTTTTCTGTGTCCTCGTCGAGCGTACCCTCGGAAAGCCGCTGCGACAAAACTTTTAATTATATACCCGTCTCGCTCGCACGCCTTTGTCTGACTACCGTTATCCTTCTCGCACACTCTCACTCTATCCTGTTCGTTCATTTTGCATACAAAAACATATCATAGAGACTAGTTTTTTCGTGTGGGTTCGCCTTTTTTTCTGTGTAGTATTTTTTGCTGTTGTATTTGGGGTAGGCAGATTAGATAAATAGCTTGTTCTAATGCAGTGTTTAGGTAGATTTTTTTTAGTTGAAATATACATTTTAAAGTTAATAATTAACTTTAAAATGTATTGTTAGACTTTGTTATTACTAGATAATTGTTTTATTTTGATAAGGTCGATAGATCACATTAAAATTTTGATATGAAATAATTAAACTGATACATTTTTAATGAATTTGACGTAAAATTAAATGTGTTTTGTTTTTATAAATAAATAAGTAAGTATGTGAGTACTTAATTAAAAAATAAAATAATATGTAATCAGTTTAATACGTCATTTTTGACTTTTGTAATTTACAAAAAAACAAAAATCAATAGGTAAGCATTTAAACCTTTTAACAATTAATTTAGATTTAAACCAATTTTTAACCTTTGTATTACCTTTATTGTTCAAACAGACTTTATACGCGAGATATGTGCACTCAACCTTATTATATCATCCCAAAACAAACACGCAACCTCTATATCCTTCTAACAAGGTTCAAAATTGTACAAAAAATATTTTGTCAACAGTAAAAAAGGTTTGCCAAGACTGTAACACATTCAATTTTGTTTATGTGTGCATAAGTTTGAGTGTGTGCGTTCACGATGGAACCGGAATGTCTTCGTGTTCTGTTAGCAAACTGTGGATACGACTATTTTTCTTTATTTATACTTAATTATATGTATTTTTTTGTAACATAAAATTTACTGTGCAAGGTCGCTGATAGACAAGTATTAAATTGAATAGAATACATGTATGAATTAAGGGGAATAGTTAAATTATTCTGTGTGAACGATTTTTGTTTTAGTTCGGTATTCTCATTGTATTTATTCAAAATAATGGTAATATTTCAATTGTTCCACTTCAAAAGATACATTCAGTAGTTAGGTGCAGAAATCTAAAATATTAAAATGATTTTTGAGTTTTGTTCTACTAATTACCTAACCCAATTAAAGATACAAACACACAATTAATAAAAAAAACTGTCGGACTTTAAAAAAAAAAAATCACTTAATCTTAAAAAAAAAAACATAAGTAGGTACTTATATTTTTTTTTATCTCTATTTAATAAAAAAAAAATTGTTACATTTATCCATACAAAATAAAGGTACATCTTTTTAACAATAATTTGTACCAATATTGTTAATTTAAACAAAATACCTACCATCCACATCGAACGAACGAAAACTCTGCATGTTGACAAACGCACACTGACATTACTACGTATGTTTGTATTTGTATGTATATCTGTGTGTGAGACTCGTGGCTTAGAACGTAGAGTTATAAATAGTATAGATTGCACATTTATATTTTGAGAGTGTTTTTATTATAGTTGCGGTGAAACAGAGGCTAATTTTAAGATGGCCAATATATGTATGTATGTTTGCGTTGTTTTTTGTTTGAATGCAAGTCTTCATTATCATCAGCCTTTTAATGTTCCCACTGCTGGGGCACAGGCCTCCTTTCTGTGAGAGGGTGTGGGCCGTAATCCACCACGCGGGCCCAATGCGGGTTGGTGGATGTCACATGTCTTTGAATTTTTGGTTCTAGGACATGCCGGTTTCTTTCACCGTTTTGAGAGCAGTGGTGATGATTTACGGGTTTGAACTCACGACCTATAATTTGTAAGTCGCGGCCGTTACCACTGAGCCACCTTGGCTCACAACATTGTCTTTAGGTAATTAACCATTAACAAAAACCTTTGGCTTGAGAGTTTAAAATAATTTTATTTTTAAAGATTATTATTTCGATCGAATCGAGACGAAAATAAAAATATTTTTTTTTTATAAAAAATGTTTGAAAAAATAAAAAAAAATCATTTGCATGAAATCTGGGATTGAACTAAAAAAAAAAAAAAATATATATATACGGTCGAATTGAGAACCTCCTCCTTTTTTTCGTCGGTTAAAAATAAATTGCCCCAAATGCGTCGTACTGCTTCAAAAAGAAATTGTTGAACTTATTTGGAACTTTTTAGTACAATTTTTTCAGGAGTTTTTTGAAAATTTAAAATATTTCTACTAGCTGCGTGATATTGAGAAATCATGCCATTAGAACACACTCCCGAGATGAACAAAATTCTGTGAACTAATCCAGGACATATCTAACCGTGTGCCAAGTTTTACCCAAATCTGCTCAGCCGTTAAGCCGTGAAAAGGTAACACACAGCCAAACAAGACAAGATAACTTTTGCGTACCGAAATACAGGCCCTAAACCTAGTTCGGCAGCAGAGGCTTATATTAAGGCCATACTACCGGCCAAGTGGCGCCCTCATTGAATAAAAAATCGTAGCATAGCCTGGAAAATAAATATTAAAGAATCCAACGTCACGTTTGTTATAAAGAGGATAAAGTATTTTTACGTTGTTATACAAAGTAAAAGTAGTAGCAAAAGTGTCAGAAACGACCGTTTTTGGTACTTTTGCCTACTACTTTGGATACGAACATTCTGAGACCTGTTTTAACAACGTAAAAATACTTTATCCTCTTTGTAACAAACGTGACGTTGGATTCTTTAATATTTATTTTCTATGCTATGCATCGATTTTTTTTTAATGAGGGCGCCACTTGGCCTTTAGTACGGCTTAGTCTTACCAATATTTACTCACAAATTGAGGAACTATTTTATTGTATTTTATATATTGCTAGATGGTGTTAGCAGCGACGGCTTGCAACTTGCAAGCTGAATGAATTTACTTAGTCTTACAAATATTTTCTCACACATTGAGGAATTATTTTATAGTATTTTTGGCACTTCATAGCAGTTTTACTGTATCAAAATATGTCACTATTCAAATTTTAAAAAGGCGAATGAATAAACTCTAAAACTTCAAACAGCGCCATCTATTGGTACACGAAATATAGATGTCTAAGGATTCGTTCCAATAATCGTTTAAATTTGAATTACAAGCCAATCATTCCACAATCTTATGCTAAGGGCAGTTGATTATAATAAGAAAATACAGTTTTTACCATATTTATTTTCAAAATATTAATATTACTCCATCTATTGAGATTTATTTGAACTAAATTTTCTTTGTTCGAGATGAGACCCCGTGGTACTAGATAGCTGCAATTTTGCATGAGTACAGGCTGTAAGGAACAAGATACCGCAAACTTCGCGAAAAGGTTACACCTAATGCCACTAACAAAATTATGATATAATTCATTAATCTCGGTAATGATCTCGGTTACACTATACATTGTCATTTTTGAGCGCGCAATGTATTGTAAATAATGCGATCTCAACGCTCAGCGGTACTACTTACCTACACTCGCGCCGGCCGAGTGCGCCGCGTGCCGTAGGTATGTAGGTATTAAGCCGGCGACGTGAATGAACTCTAGCGAAACAGCTGTATGTATTTTATTTACATTGCTGTTTTTAGTGTAATTAGCGATTTAATAACTTTTTAATTAAAACTCTCATTGGGTTGGACAGGAATAACGATTTTGAACAGTGTAAAGTAAAAAAAAACTGCAGAAAAAATTAAAAAAAATGAGGAAAACGACGACGAATAATTCTAACGCTAGGGGGTCCAGAATCATGTACTGAATCACTGGAACATGTATGTGCGTTTATGTGTCTTACCCGGTGTATATTAACCACGCCAAGAAAAGGAAACAATAACATTTTGAAAAAGATTTTTCTATAAGGTACGAGTAGCTCCCGTACATGTGCCTACCTAAAGTGGGGATTTTTTTTTTCTGCCCGCCTATCCTATAGTGTGGGGTGTCGATAAATAGGTCTTTTAAAATCATTGAGGGGTTTTAAAGCCTTTTTTTCGAAATATCAACCTCCTATCCTTATCTTATATTTTCATATCCTTGGAAAATTTTGTACAAAACACAAAATCCTTGGAAACAAAATACTTACGTAGGTGAAGTTGTTTCTTATTTAATATCTGTAACGGGTAGTAAACATGTAGAATATTGGAGAAATATAAACCTTTTTCAACGTTAATTCAATTTGGTGCCGATTCTGTTGCGCACAAACTAAACTCAATTTAGGTTAGTGCTATCTTTTTCTCTCTAACAAAACAAGAAAGAGACGGACGTAAGTTAGAGCTGTGTGTAGTTGAACTAATTTTGCTATATAGCTATATAGCTAGCAACTTGTCAGTATGCAATGGAAACGAGTATGCTAAATATCAGAAAGTCTGATAGATTGAAAAACTCTGTCATCAGAAATAAAACTAAAACTACAGATGCAACAATTAAAGTCAAAAGACTGAAATGGAGATGGGCTGGCCACATGATAAGAGGATGCGACAGATGGAGCCACAGGGTGACCCAGTGGTATCCCAGAGAAGGCAAAAGGAAGAGAGATAGACCGCAAAAAAGATGGGACGATGACATTAGACTTGTGGCCGGAGTCATGTGGAACAGAGTGACACAGGAAAGGAAAGAGTGGAAAAGGTTGGAGGAGGCCTTTGCCGACTGGCAAACAGATCTGGGAAAGATAACCAAGCAACAAATATTAGCTTAATTAATTAATTTAGTTTAAGGTTAAATTAAGTTAGCAATAAGTTTAAATCCATTGTAAGATCTGAATAAAAGGCTATATTATTATTATTATAATTTTGCTATACAAATTAAGGGTACACGTAAAAACATGTCTACTAAAAACACGGTAAAGCGCAAGATGTAAACTAGTTTGACATCTCTAACTTAGATCATAGCTATAGCCGTCCTTTTCTCGCACTGCCTTTTAGTAAAAGATAGTGATTCTCTAATTTTAGTTTAGTACTTACCCCTTTATAAACTTTCAACCCCTTTTTCTCCCCCTTAAAGGTTGAATTTCGAAAAATCCTTCCTAAGTGTATATCTACTCTTCACAAAGGACACCCCCTCCAAATTTCATGTCTCTAGGACCAGCGGTTTAGGCTTTCCTCGTGTATTCGTTAGGCGGCAGCGACCTCTTGCGCCCTGCCCTGGTTCAGGCCATGGCACGGAGCGAGAGGGAATGGGAAGCCGTCTCCTCCTTCTGCGAAGCAGTAATGCTCGTGAAGAGGGAGGCGGCATGGGTGAGGGAGACTCAACAACAGAGTCGCCCTCACGCCCTCAGCAGCAGCCGCCTCAGGAGACGCCTGGGGCTTCCGGCGCCGCGAGACGATCTCCTGCGGGCCTGCAGACGGCGAGTAATGGGTAGCTCGCCGTCCAATCAGCACCAGGCCCGATAGTTGACGGCGCGTAGTATTCCACGCGCGCCTCAAAGATTTGTCAGTAATAAGGACGGGGCCCGTCATGGCCGATGCCTGCTCGAGGGTTGAGGATAAATTCGAAACAGAGTTACCTCGCCCCTGGGCACTCGGGGCAGGACGGAACAGGGGTGGGTTTTAGTCAGTAAGAGTCTGACACGCCCTCCCGCTCCTCCCTAGAGCGGGAGAAGTCATTGGATGACTTCCCACACCTCAAAAAAAAGAAATAATAATAATATGTATGTAACCTTTTAACATTTTGAGTTGGTAAGTTCTATTTCGTTACTTAGTCTGTTCGTTCTCACAGGACATGTGACGGTGTTCTCAATGTTAAAAATGTGATAATTCGATTCGATACGAAGACACGGTTCTAAACGTAAGCACAGTATAGATAGATAATATAATAGAGCTGACGTACGTAGTGTTGTGTGCGGAATTATAATAATTATAATTATTGGGTTATATAGTGGTTGTTTTAGTAAAAAGATTTTCTACTTACTAATTTCTCTGCTTATTACTTTGGTCTGCTGATTTTCACTACCAAGTATCTTAACCCCATAGCTTAATCAAATATTTTCATTGAGTTATTCAGAATTATTTTTGTATGATAGTATTTGATAGATAGCCTATCAACTTGAAATTATCACATACTAAATTATATTAGGTACACAATTTACTAGTTACCTACGTAAGAGTAAAAATATTGAACATCGAAGGATTAATTTAATGACATGGCATGAGTTTTTGACATATTTTTGATAATATATTTTGGTATGAATAATAATATTAATGATATAATAGATTTTAAAATGATTATTGAATATTGTAGTGAGGATCTCGTGGCTAAATTAATAACAGAAGCACGGGTAGATCCATCAGGTTAAGCTACGCTTGCCGGGGTTAGTCCATGGATGGGTGACCATCTTTACATTTCGAGACTCCTCCGTGCCTCGGAAAGCACGTTAAGCCGTTGGTCCCGGCTGTCAATCGTGGATCTTTGACAGTCGTTATGGGTCGTCAGAAGCCCGAAAGTCTGACAGCCAGTCTTACCAAGGGGTATTGTATTACCCAGTAACTGGGTTGTGTGGAGGTCAGATAGGCAGTCGCTCCATGTAAAATACTGGTATTCAGCTGCATCCGGTTAGACTGGAAGCTGACCCCAAGATAGTTGGGAAAAGGCTAGGCTGATGATGATGATGAATCATTTTGGCAAGATTAATAACATTAATGATAGAATAGATTTTGAAATGATTATTGAATATTGTAGCCTTAAAGCGATCTACATATTATTATGATAAGAACTTCACTACTTTTCCACCTGTGAAAAACAATAAATGAATTACAATTTGAAGGTCACCGATACGCGTGAAACATAGGGATACCATCCGTGTAGTTATTCAAAACAAACCATATTATAATCGACCTAGTTTTTTCCCAACTATTGTTGTATTTAACAATAATAATTTTCTGTAGTAAAGAAAAAAAAAACTAAAAAACTTTACATTTCGTGTGCTTCTCAGCAAACTCTATCATTAGATACCCATAACATGGGAATGCATACAAAATAACTAGTCTGCCATATTGGATTTAAACAAACCTACCTACACGCCGATTACAATTTTTAACCGACTTCCAAAAAAGGAGGAGGTTCTCAATTCGACTGTATTTTTTTTTTTTTTTTATGTGTGTTACCTCATAACTTCTTACTACGTGAACCGATTTTGAAGATTTTTTTTTGTTTGAAAGCTGTTGCTTCACATGTGGTCCCATTTTATTTTGGTGAAGATCTGATGAAGATCTTCGGAGATACACAATGGAACTCTTCAATAAATGATAGCAAACCTTCCAGAATTGCTGCAATCGCATGTCTGTATATTGTTTTCACCACTTCACAACATTACATCACGCTGATACGCTCTGAAGGGGTATACAGATTTGTACAGTTCACCCTGATATGTTCAAATTCCCTATTTTTGGGGCTATCAATTCGGGCATAACTTTACTATTAATTTAGTTTTAGAATGGGGTACAACAACTAAAAAGTGAAAAATAAAAAACTTTTTACAAAAAAAATACAACCGACTTCGGAAGTCGGTGTCAAATAACGAAGAAACCAAACTAGAAACACCGACTTCCGAAATTAAAGTTATTTTGCATTTTTTAGTATTATTTATGGAAGTCGGTTGTATTTTTTTTGTAAAAAGTTTTTTATAGGATGCCGTAACCAACATACCCGGGCCTGTGGACGGCGAGTAGTGGGTAACTCACCGTCCGATCAGCACCAGGCCCGAGAGTCGACGGCGCGTTGTGTTCCACGCGCGCCGAACAAGAGTTGTCAGCAATCATGACGGGGCCCGTCATGGCCGATGCCTGCCCAGGGGTTGTGGATAAATTTGAAACAGAGTTACCGCGCCCCTGGGCACTCAGGGCAGGAAGGAACAGGGGTTTTAGTCAGTAAGAGTCTGACACGCCCTCCCGCTCCACCCTAGAACGGGAGATGTCATTGGATGATTTCCCACCCCACAAAAAAAAAAAAAACCGATATACCCTAATAGTAAGCCTCTGCTGTCCGTTGGCCCGTCTGTCAGCGGGCTGTATCTCATGAACCGTAGTACGTTGACGGTTGAAATTTCACATTGTATTGTCGCTGTAACAAAAAATACTGAAAATTAAATTAAATTAAAAATTCTTCAAAAATCTTGGTTTTTTACGCTTTTCCGAATTCTTTTCAACAAACCCTTACATTTGATAGCCATATTATAAGAATTACCCGCCATCATTGGTAGTACGCCATAGTGGAATTAGAATGACGTCACTTAGCTAACCATGCATTGGCACGGATTCTCTTGTTCAATATCTAAACTAAAATTAGAGAATTGCTATCTTTTACTAAAAGGCAGTGCGAGAAAAGGACGGCTATAGCTACGAGTATGCACTAAGTTAGAGATGTCAAACTAGTTTACGCCTTGCGCTTCGCCGTGTTTTTAGACGACATGTTTTTACGTGTACCCTTAATTTGTATGGAAATATTAGTTCAAACTAAATTTGACAGCTCTAATTTACGTCCGTCTCTTTCTTGTTTTATTAGAGAGAAAAAGATAGCAATAGCCTAAATTAAATTTAGTTTGTGCACAACAGAATCAACACCATTGTCATCCAAACTAAACATGTAAGCAAAATTTCAGCTTAATCGGAAACCCAGTGTCAAATTTAACTTGTAAGATTTTTTAACATAGTTACTTACAAGTGAAGCTAAAATGAAAGTGCACACAACACAGCTATTGTTAACCGACTTCGAAAAAGGAGCAGGTTCTATGTTCGACTGTATGTAATTATTTTTTTATCCGAAAGAATATAGGTACTCCCGAGGTGGTCCCATATAAATTTTATCGAAATTGCTTCAGTGTTTTTTGAAAAACGAAAAATACGGTTACAATGATGTTTTGGTTTTCTCCAATTACAATTCCACGTTCCATGTTATTAGGGTTTTTAGTTCTGGGGTATAACAACTAAAAAGTGTAAAATAAAATACTTTTTTACAAAAAAATCAACCGTCTTCCAAAAAAGAAAATACACTAAAAATTAAAAAAAAATAACTTCAATTTCGGAAGTCGGTGTCAAATAGCGAAGAAATAAAATACAAACACCGGCTGCCGAAATTAAACTTATTTTTTTAATTTTTAGTGTATTTTCTTTTTGAAAAGAAGTTGGTTGATTTTTTTGTAAAAAAGTTTTTTTAAGCATAAAAACTTACACAGGCAAAGGTCCAAGTCCTTCATACAGTTAGGTAAATTATAAATACTAGATTTGTTGGCTCAACCTGCTCAATATTAAGTAAGAATTAAGTAGGTATTCATTTTAAACTTAAGTTGGTTTTATCGCTATACTTGCATTTGACCACCATCCCACCTGATGGTAAGCGATGATGTGGTCGACGATGGAGCACGCTTGCCTAGAAGTAACCTATTCACTCTTGACTTGAATACGCTCAGGTTATTGCTATCAGGAAACAGGTCTTCTAAGATTAAAACTTAAACAAAACCTCGCAATCAGGAGAATCGTTTACCAACTCATATTTACCCAAGTTTGCCCAACATTGGGCTAAATACTTATTTATATAAGACCTTGGAGCCGCAGTTTAGCCACGTCGCAATGACACATGGCAAGGGCGTGTTTACCATGGCTTAGAGATGTGCATTGTGTGGTATTTCACTAAGGGAATGGGGAGCGGGGTAACATAATCATTAAATTGTAGGTTACCCATGTATACTCAGTATTTTACAAGTTGGTACAGGGGCCCGATTCTGTAAAATAACTAACTTGTCAATAGTGTGTCTGTAGTATGTCATTGACATTTGGTATTCTATAAATTATTTATGGTCATTGACTTGCCATTGTAGTGCCATTGAAACGCCATAATAAGACTATTGTAATAATTGATAGTCTGCTCTAGGGCTGTGTCGATCAATCATTTGTTGTAACCCGGGTCAATCGTGACCCATTGGCAAGGTGATCGAATCAAAATGATTCGATCGTTTCGATCACTCGATCACTTCGATACTTCTATCACGGATCGTGGTTCAGTCGTGTGATTGACTGGTTTCTTGAGTAAATTTCGTGTGGAAATGTGTATAACAATATCTAATCTAGTAGTAAGTTATATGATCGAATGTTTTTGAGATTCGTGAGTCGATCACTTGCGAGTGGGTTGTGATCGAATCAAAGTGATTCGATCAATCGTGTTCGACACAGGCCTAGTCTGCTCTACTATATTATGTCAATAGCATATTGAAGTTTATGCAGAATACCAAATTTGCAACAGTGGCAAAATAATGTCTGTTGTGTGTCGATAGAGTGTCGATGGCGTGTTGCTTAACTTAAAGTTACAGAATCGGGCCCTGTTCCGATGACAATGATGCAGATAAACTGATACAGTTGGTGGCATTAATCTATTTACTATTGAAATTAATCGAGGTTTGTTTCTGCTGTAAGTGTAGTGAAAAGTTTTCAGTTGACAAAACACCCAATTTCAAAACAACTTAGACTAAGTACTTATATTTGACACACTTTCAGGGTGGAAAACATAACAGAATTATTTCTCAAATAAGTGTTTGATAAGACAAAAAAACACACACAGTGTATTACCCCCTTTTAATGTTTTCAAGACGTTATCCCACACTGGGAATTACTCCTGTATCGTGGGTGCGTTCACAAACATGTAAACTCACATACACAAGACACACAGACCCGGAACAATTATCTGAAGGCCATACAAATATTTATTCCGTGCGGGAATTGAACCCGCGACACGCAGCGCAGCAGCCGAACACTCAACCACTGTGCCAAACGAGTCGTCTCGTAGATTCGTAGCTGTTACTAAATTGAAATCATATTTTGTACTTGCGACATAAATGCTTCCATAGATAACATATTGACCTACAAATGTCTAAATTGTATGAAATAAAGTCGCTTTCCCCGTCTGTCTTTCTGTTTATCCTCTAACTCCTAAACCACTCGGGGTAAGGGTTAAGTTAGCAAAATCATATTGTTGTGTATGTCGTTAATTTGTGGCAAATAAATACTTTTTCTTTCTTTCTATCCTAAGTAGTAGGCAAAAGTACCAAAACCGGCCGTTTCTGACACTTTTGCTTACTACTTTGGATACGAAACATTCTGAGTCCTGTTTTAACAACGTAAAAATACATTATCCTATTTGTAACAAACGCAACATAGGATTCTTTAATCTTTATTTTCTATGCTAAGATACGAATTTTTATTCTATGAGGGCGCCACTTACGCCTAAGGGTTTGAAATTGCAGATGGCGGAATATTGTGAGAAACAGAATATACACGTAAGATTATTTTTTATTCCTTGTAAGAAAATTATAAACTTACGTTATTGTAAATAAAATAGAAGAGAAAGAAAAAACAAAGAACAAACACACATACTTAATCCTACAAATATATGGATGGATATTTGTGACCTACTCAATCACACCAGAACGGCTGTACGGATCTGGATGAAATTTGGCACAGAGATAGATTACAGTCCGGAACAGCACATTTTTTTAAATTTTTTTATTCTTTATAGGCACGCGTTTGACCACTATCTCACCTGATGGTAAGCGATGATGTGGTCGAAGATGAAGCACGCTTGCCCAGAAGTAACCTATTCACTAGAGACTTAAAGACTCCCAGGTTGTAGCTATCAGGAAACACAGACTCCGGCAGGGAATTCCACTCCCTCGCTGCACGCACAATGAATGTTTTCTCAAAACGCTTTGTGCGTATGGATGGGATGTCCACCATGAACTGGTAGCACTTCGCCGTACTTGTGGTACGTTGATGAAACGGGCTTGGACGAAGTCGCTGGCAAGCTAGTTTCTTCTGAAAAAACGAACCTAAATCATCAATGTACTGTTTCTAGGCTAGCCTAGTAACAAAGATTACACTCGTACGTAATATTTCGAAGCAGCGGTCGGTGTGTACGCGCCTTATCGCTGCTAATAATAATACTAGCGCAAGCTCTCCGAGTGAAGTGCCCGCGCTGGGACTTGTCGATAGATTCACGATAGAGTATCGATATACTGGTTTTTTTTTATACAGGGTATAACGGAAAGGTGTGGTCATAATTTAAGAACCGGTTCTGCCCATGGAAATGAACAACGTTCTCTAAGAGAAAAAAAAAAAAACAGACGAACATAGAATCTCCTCCTTTTTCTTTTGCTTTATCAGGCTCTGGGCGGGCAGACATGTACCTACTTGCACATGTTTATGCAGCCAATTAATATGTAGCTATTGTATTTTTAAGTTATTGAGTTTACTAACATAGGCTAAGTTCATACTAAAACTATATGGATCCCTTGGTCTGAATTAAAAGTTTTGAATTTAAATTTATTATCAGCTGATCAGTATTTGTATGGGAGGTAACAAAAAAAAAAAGTATTTCCTCAGGTTTTCTTAAAGAAACTTGTTCATATCGATGGGCAGATGCAGTTCTTAAAAATAATATGACCACACCTTTCCGTTACACCCTGTATACGTCCAAAAATCAACTCAGAAAAAGAAAAAAACTACTCCTTATATTTTGTTAAGTTATGCGAGCAACGTAACAAAAAAAAGAAAATTCGAATTATGAAATCATCTTGACATATACACGAATAGTCCTCGTTTATCGCTCTTTCTATTAGTGGAAACCGTATCAGGCTGGTTTAGAAGAAGTAAGCATAGTAACAGACAGACGCAGTTGACTTTGTTTTATACTACAGATTTCTATTTAGAGATTAGAGAAAAAAAAAAACGCAAGAAAATAAATTCCATATCGATATAGAAGTTCACGCGCACATCCCTATTCCCCGTATCCATTTAGTTTGACAAGCATTCGGTTTCATATGTCCGCTCTGTGTGTGTGTACCCGGCGAGTGTGTGAGTCAGGGCTGCGCATTATTTTAATTAATGCTAATAACTTTTGCCTGTTAGTGATGTTGTGTGTTTTCTAGTTTTCGGACAAGTGTTTTATTTCTCAAGATTACGATTTTTTTTTTTTCGATTTGTCGTAGATGTCAACTAACCCCTAGCTTCACTACTCCCGATGTAATTCTTATTACCTAGATGCTTAAGGTTTCTGTATTATTACTGTAATTTAATTAATTCATTATATTAATCTATAATATAATAAAGAGGTAAAGTTTGTGAGTTTATGAGGTTTTAGGGGGTAATCTCTGGATCGACTGAACCGATTTTGAAAACCACGTTATTTTTGAGTGTCATAGGCTATAAATATTTTTTAAATTCCGACGAAGTTGCGGGCGGAGTGCTAGTTTATTATAAAACCAATAGTTACTAGAAATACAACCATTTTCCTTATCACAGAAACACTTTTAACCAGGAACTAAACTTACCTATTTAAAAAAAATCTGAAATGTTTAACCTTTCACGTAAAATGTATAAGTTGCGTGAAAGGTCTTCTTTCAAAATTACGTAAACTTGTAAACAATCTACTTTACTTAGACTAGGTACCTACAATATCAGAAGAAGTATTCTGCCGGTTAATTCTGTAAAAATCTCACCGCGAATACTTAGGTGAAGTGAGCTATTAATCCACCTAAGATTCTGGGATCTACTAGGAATTGGCAGCTCACTTCACCTAAGTTTTCTCGGTGAGATGTTTACAGCTGGTCGATTCTGTTAACAGCTCACCGTGAAAACTTAGGTGGAGTGAGCGTTAAGTGAACTGTCATTCCAACTTAATTGTATGGATTGACAGCCCACTTCACGTTCACTTCACCTAAGTTTTCACGGTGAGATTTTATAGAATAGCACTACAGTATCGCACGGCTGTTAATATCTCGCCGGAAGAACTTAGGTGAAGTGAACTGTTAACTCACTGCCGGTCAGCTAACCGTGAAAACTTAGGTGGAGTGAGTATGAACTGAACTGTCATTCCACCTTGATTGTATGGATTGATAGTCCACTTCACGTTCACTGCACCTAAGTTTTCACGGTGAGATTTTACAGAATAGCACTACAGTTCACTTCTTACTCACTTCACCTTTTAATGGTAACATTTTTGTGTGTCATGTCAAGTGTAAGTGTGATTACATGTTTGTGAAAGCACCCACGATAGAGAAGTAATTCCTAGTATGGGGCAACGTTTAAAAAAAAAAGTAGCCAAGTGCGAGTCGGACTTCTCACATTTAGGGTTCCGTATCAAATGAGGGAATTTCAAAGAAAAAATCTGATTTATCAATATATTGACATTGAAACTTAATTTCAAGTTATTTGAAATTGGTTTACTGCCTCCCAGTTAGAAGATCTCCCTGACGTAGTAGAAGAGGTGCGGCTTCGAACTGTAAATATATTGGTCAATGGGAAGTTAAAAAATTCTTCGTAACAAAATTTTATGACCGTCGTTTATATTCTTCGGGTATGGAACCCTAAAACAACAATAGATTTAATCTGACCAATCGTCACATCACCTAAAAACCAATAGGTAGGTAGTAGAAAAACAAACATTTTCCTCCACCCATTATAATCCGTAATCCTGACTTCATGCCAACCCTGAGATTTAAGACCAACAAATTACCCTTGTGTGTGTGGGCGTAGCGTCGCGATAGACTCACAGATACACACATCGGTGGGACGCGATAATTTTTATGGTTTAGTTACAAATTTTCAATATACAGAGAGTTTTGTCTTGCGATTAGTTCGTTTTAGTTTCTAGGATGCTATGCTGTTTGTCTTTAGTAAGGTGTATTTTTTTTCAAAGCCATGGCTAAGTGTCTACACTTAGACTTTAAAAATTAAAGTCTAAGTTTTAGACTTGTATTTATTTTTTTTGTCTAAATTTCATGGTAAATGTAAAGTAAATATTGCCACGTTTCTATTGAAATAAAAGTTATTTTGTTTTATTGATCATAGTAACTGGAAAAGCATATTATTAAAGTTTTTATTATTTCCATATTTGTTTTTTTTTTTGATCACTCGTGCTGTGTCTGTCTGTCCGTCTGTCACAGACTATTTGCTCTGAATCTGTAGGATCGATTGAATTGAAATTTGGTACACGCATTAACTGTGACCCAAACAGGGACATGTAACGTAAATAAATGAATTTATAATATGGGGGTCACTGAAGAAACACGAAAAATTACAAAAAATAAAGATTTTCAAACTGAATCGTGGGACATATCAATGATTGTGAGCGTCTCAAAGTATGTTTACAATAATTTTAAAATAAACAGTTTAGAAATTTTTTTTTAGAAAATAGTTTAAAATTGACCATTATACCCTTTTTTTTGTGGGGTGGGATATCATCCAATGACTTCTCCCTCTCTGGGTGGAGCGGGAGGGCGCGTCAGACTCTTACTGACTAAAACCCACCCCTATTCCTTCCCTGCCCTGAATGCCCAGGGGCGAGATAACTCTGTTTCGAATTTATCCTCAACCCGTGGGCAGGCATCGGCCATGACGGACCCCGTCATATTTTGCTGACAACTCTCGGGCCTGCTGCTGATCGGACGGCGAGTTACCCACTACTCGCCGTCCGCAGGCCCGGGTGACCATTCAACCCTTATCTCCGAAACTACTAAGTCAAAAATTTTGAAATAAATACAGAATATAGTTCTTTAATAATAAATTACTTACAAGAGAACCTACAATAAGTCTATATATTAGAAAAAAAATATATAAAAATATATAATTCATTCACGCATTGGCATCCCGTCTTGTCATCTGACGTTATGCTGAGCTGAGGCCCTTTTGGCGTTATAAATCTTTCTGGTTCTTTTTTCTTTTTAAAATGTAATTATTACAATTTTTTGCTGTAATGCCAATAAACGCATTTTTCTTTCTTTCTTTCATTCAGTCGGACACGCACTTGACCGGTTTTGTTCCATGTTGCACCGAATAAATTTATATTATCTATCTACTACAAGTATTTGTATATGCCAGTTATGTGCCTATTTGTCTAACAATACTACACATGCTCTCAGCATATCCCTGAGTCACCTTTCACGACATACACCCCTTTTACGTTAGAGGGTGCCCTTTCTGCGACAACCCCGGGACTGCGAATCAGATCAATAATCTTTTTTACACACTAACTTCATAAATCTTACTTCAATATTGCATCAGAAACGAGATTACTAGGCATTAGTCAATTAGTTTTGTTTTATTTTATTTTCGCTTGGATACTAGGCTTTTGTAAGCTCGTGGCTAAAGTAATAACAGCCGCACGGATCGATTCATCAGGTTAAGCTACGCTTGCCGGGGTTGTTCCATGGATGGGTGACCATATTTACATACCGAGACTCCTCCGTGCCTCGGAAAGCACGTTAAGCCGTTGGTCCCGGCTGTCAATCATGGATCTTTCTGAAAGTCTGACAACCAGTCTTACCAAGGGGTATCGTATTACCCAGTTACTGGGTTGTGGAGGTCAGATACGCAGTCGCTCCATGTAAAATATTGGTATTCAGCTGCATCCGGTTAGACTGGAAGCCGACCCCAAGATAGTTGAGAAAAGGCAAGGCAGAACACACTCTAGGCTTTTGTAAATTAATGTGCGTTTGTAATCTGTGCAAAATAAATAATTTTTCTTTCTTTCTTTTCTTTTTTTCTTTCTTTCCGTAATTTGTTATTCAATCACGCCAGAACGGCTGAACGGATCTCGATGAAATTTGGCATAGAGATAGATTGTAGTCTCGAATAGCACATAGCTTACAATTTACGATGGAAGCTAGCTAGCTCACCGAAGCTAGTTTTTTTTTTATATATTATTCAGCAATCATTCGACCTACACGAAACTAGTATTGTGAGAAAACACGTTAAAATATTTTTTTTTTTTTTTTTTTTTTTTTTTTTTTTTTTTTTTTTTTTTTTTTTGGATCTTTATCTGTAATATTATAAATGCGAAAGTTTGTATGTTTGTGTTTCAATCACGCAAAAACTGTAAAGCGTATTTTTATGAAATCTTCATTATTTTAAAGATCATTTAACTATTTATATTTTAGTACGTGTTTTAGTATAATACTTGTTTTTTATGTATAATAAATTAATAATGCGTCTAATTTGGGACAGCGCTCCTTGGGGGAGTCATATTACTGGGTGGACGTACGACGCGTTACGTGAGCTTAGCATAGAACATGCAAGCTAACCACTCACGATCAATGGCAGTTAATAGCGCCTTAAATTACTATCCGGAAGAAGGGTAGATGTGGTTGGGTGGTAAAGAACTAACATGACCAATCATTTGGAGGATGATATTGATTTGTCTTAAAGACATTTATTTTGCACCACTCCACGAAGACTGAGGACATCGTAGAGTACATTCGGGTGAAGACCAACTGGACCTTGAGGACGGAGAATAGAATAGAATAGAATACTCTTTATTTACTCTTTTTTTGTGTGTGTTTGTGTGTTGTTGTGTGTTGTGTGTGTGTTTGTTGTGTATGTGTGTGTGTTTGTGTATGGAGAAGTTGGAGGCGCGCCATAACACCAATTTCAAGTCGTTCGTGGTGCGCGTTCCGACTCACCATTTGATGACCTTCCTCAAGGAAGAGTTTTGGCCGAAAGGTATGCTGTATTTTCCGCGGCCGGCCTCGATACCTCGCAGCGTAACACGACGCCGTCACTTCGTGTACTGTAGTTTTTAAGTTCATTGTATAAAATATTTATTAGTTTTTAGTAATTATTATTTTATACTTTTATGTATTGTGTTTTATGGGCCTTAGTTGCCTGATATAAAGGATAAATAAATAAAATAGAAATATAGACAATTCAATTTGATGGATGGGATGCATCCCGCATGCTATCTTAAAAGAATTCGCTAATTAGAATTAAAACAAGCGTATGGTAGACTTAAGAGTTTTATGACTTAAGGCCCTACTAACGGCTAAGTGGCGCCCTCATTGAATAAAAAATCGTAGCATGGCATAGAAAATAAATATTAAAAAATCAAACAGGCACAATATTTTTCTATGTTAATGTGGATACGGAAGAGTGGAGTGTCCTAATACAGGCATCTATACCTATGCTGAAAAGGACACTTCTAACACTAGGTATGTAGTAGAAAAATTGTTAAAGTAAAATAAAACTATTTGTATTTGTATTTTCTATGCTATGCTACGATTTTTTATTCAATGAGGGCGCCACTTGGCCGGTAGTAGACCCTTAACTGCATGGTTAACACACAATCTTATAGAACCATTTTTATGTTTCCGTACCCGAAGGGTCCAAACAGAGCCCTATTACTGTCACGTGTCCGTATATTTGTCCTTCTGTCCGTCGTCTGTCACAAAATTTTGTTCCGAAGAATTTTTTAACTTCGTATTGACCTATGGTACTTGAAATTTGTTTGATAATATTTATTATCAATTATTACATAAATGTTATAAAAATACCAATACATAATATTGAAAAATCAGATTTTTCTTTGTTAATTCCCTCATTTGATTCGGAGCCTTAAATGTGCCAAGTCCGAATCGCACTTGGCCGGTTTGTTTTTGCTTGTGTGTAATTAACCCCAACATTGAAAACGACACGTGGTTTAAAGACGTTATTTTTATCATTGCAGCACTAATAGCTCTAAAGATCTCAAAACTTCAATACAAACGCATGTGTGTGTGTGTGTTTTTTTTGCAAAAAAAAATCAACAAACATCTACGAACAAGGTAAACGGTTTTTCGAAGATTTTTTTTGGTACAATTCGTACAAAAAATATAATAATCTAAACAATGTAGTATATGTAAGGACATCTAGCAAGCGTAATAAAAAACGGGCTAAGGTTGACTGAGAAAGTGGCATAAGTAGAAAATATTAACATTCAAGCTTTATAAAACTATCAGCCTTATTCATAAAACTTTAGAGTTTTACAATAAAAAAAAAAATGAATTTAAACTCAGCGGTTAGCCGCTGAGTTTAAATTCATTTTTTTTTTTATTGTTGATAGGCACGCGTTTGACCACAATCTCACCTGATGGTAAGCGATGATGTGGTCGACGATGGAGCACGCTTGCCTAGAAGTAACCTATTCACTAGAGACTTAAAGACTCCCAGGTTGTAGCTATCAGGAAACACAAATTCTTTATAGAACAAGAACCTTTCAATCAGGAACCTGATAATCAGTGTTTAAACTAATGACATCGTTATCCTTTTGATAAATAAGGTCGATTTTTTTTTACCAAAAAATACCAGCCACGCCAGCTACGCGACACCTCGCAGCGTAACACGACGCCGTCACTTCGTGTGCAGTAGTTTTTATGTTTTTAAATATGTATTAGTTTATTATTTTTTGTATTTTATTTATGGGCCTTAGTTGCCTGATAATAAATAATTACTATCAATTATTATTATTATAAAATATACAATTAAATAAAAAGAAAAAAGTTTGAATTTTTGAGGACCTTAGTAAAAATTACAAAAAAAAAACATACAGTCGAATTGAGAACCTCCTTTTTGAAGTCGGTTAAAAAGTGCATTTAATCACTAAGTTTTAGCTATGAGCAATTCAGTATAACTATTTAGTATACAAAGTAAGTAAGATATAAAATCATAATATTCTTCCGCCCACTCCCCCACTCCCGAACATTAATGCGTTTTTTTTTTTTTATTGGTTTACTAAAGCAAAACAAAAAATACGTGTGCAATTTTTTTTAAAATACAACTATATGTATATATTTTTACTATAATAATTTTTGTACCCAGGAAACATTAATATCAAAAATCGTAACACAAAAACAACCAAAATCGCACTTAACCAAGTTTGCCACCTCGCGGAAACACAACGACCCTAATTCGTGTGGTGTGTGTGTGTGTATGTCCGGACATCTCCCTGTGTGTGCTCGCGTGCAGACACACCCTGTATGTGTGCGCGTTAATATAACTGTAGGGCTGCGCTGCGGCGCGATTTATTATTTTGAGAACAAGTTAGTAGGGTGCAGAGATGTTTACGTTTAGTTTTGGGTAGGTAAACAAAATTATACCTACAACAAACAAAATAACCAGTACTTTTGTTATATCTCGTTTATCCTTTAATTTAGGTAATGAATTAATACACACAAATTAATTAATTGTACTTTTATTCACACTTGACCATAAAGTAAAGTAAAACCATAGAGTCCCCTCCTGACTCGTTTTTCCGGGCGAGACAGTGTTGCCCTCTATTAACAATAATATAATTAACATTCCAACACTTAGTACTGGTTATTTTGTTTGTTGTAGGTATAATTTTGTTTTCCAACCGACTTCTTAAGGAGGAGGTTTTCAATTCGACTGTATTTTTTTTATGTGTGAACCGATTTTGATAGTTCTTTTTTTTTTTGAAAGCTGGTGTTTCTCATGTGGTCCCATTTAAATGTGATCAAGATCAAGCCAGTAGTTTTTGTTTTATCCTTATTAGGGCGTATTTAACTGTGTTCGATTGATGATGTTCCCATTTTATTTATTGAGACTATCAATTCAGACATAACTCTACTATTCAGTTTTAGTTATGAAGTACAACAAATAAAAACTTTTTTTTCAAATAAATGCAACCAACTTCCATAAAAATAACACTAAACATTGCAAAATAACTTTAATTTCGGAAACCGGTGTCAAAAAACAAAGAAACTAAACCAGAAAAACCGACTTCCGAAATTAAAGTTATTTTGCAATGTTTAGTGTTTTTTTATAAAAAAGATTTTAGGTATGTAATAAAAAACAAAGAGATTTTACTGAGAACTGTAGATTGTTATTTAATTTGTGAATATGTTAAACAACCATGAAAAAAAGGTTTAACTCAACGCTGCAATTAACAACCTTATACATAAAACTCGCTAGCCAAGTTCTTAGTTTAAATAATATGTACCTAAATCATCATCTTCCTGCCCTTATCCCATGTTATTTGGGGTCGGCGCAACACGTTTTTTTCTTCCATTCTGTCCTGTCAGCCGTCACGCTATAACTAACTCCCTTTTCTTTCATATCACTCCTCACACAATCCATCCATCTTTTCTTTGGCCTCCCTCTCCCTCTCCATCCATCCACATTTATATTCATAACTCTTTTAGTTACATGTGTTACATCCCTCCTCTTTACATGACCATACCAAGATAAGCCGTTAATAAAATTTAAAAAAAACCTAAATAAATTAACTTAAATATGATATTATTGAGTAGCTACGAGTACCTTAACGAGGAACCAAATCCTTAATTCAAAGTCCCTCCAACCTAAAAACAAGAAAAATCCGCACAAATCCTAGATAATAATAATAATAACGGTGCGGGCAGCCCTGAACAGTTTAGTTTGCATTCCGCTCACCAACACCCGCGCTACAATCAAGTACAATACCCGAGCAGGCGACAGCGCAGTATGGACGCACCCGCAGTATTTTACATGTTTTATTTACTGTAGGAATAGTCGTATATTTTACTGGGAAACTTAAGTGAAGTGAGCTCACTTCACCAGCATCAGTAGATAGGCAAATTAAAAAAGAAAGAAAAAAAAAATTTTTTTTTCAAACTAAAATATGAAATGTTTTTTTTTAATCATCCTCCTGTAAAGTATCCTTTTGCATTTGGGAATAGTAGTAGTATACCATTATTGAGCTTTAGATTTAGAAAAACTAAATAGTTGCAAACGGGGCATCCGTTTAAATAATAATTACAACAACCTGGGAGTCTTTAAGTCAAAAGTGAATAGGTTACTTCTAGGCAAGCGTGCTCCATCTTCGACCACATCATCGCTTACCATCAGGTGAGACAGTGGTCAAACGCGTGCCTATCAAAAAAAAAATTACAGTGGCTGGCAATTTATTTTAGTTTTATTAAATAGCGACCTGCTCTGGCTCTGCACGGGTGCAATTTATACACACAAACCTTTCTCGTTTATCAGTCTATGTAATCGTGAAAATAGCATCAAAATCAGTTGCGTGATTTAAAAGACATAAGCAAAGAAACATACAACGGCAGACAGTGACTTTGTTTTATACTATTTAGAGATAAAATCTAGTCCTTAAGTATTTTTTTTAATAAGTTCATATTTTATTGCCCCTCTCCGTTTAAACAAATAAAAAAAAATTAAAACTATAAAACTAAATCCTCCTTACTCCCGCCCCATCCACAATATTCTTTCTCTGACACACAACGACACCGCACGCACACAAGCCCACTCCCACATAAACTGACAGCTTATATATTATGTAAGCGTCACGCACACATACAATCACACTCACACACACAGCCATTAAAGTTTTTAATTTTAAAATCGTACCGAACGTTAAGTAGCCGAGTTGTAACAAAAATGAATGGAGATGTCATTTGTTTGTTTGTCTTTTTGGTTATTGACGAGACAATGGATTTGTTAGGCGTCTGAAATCGGTTGGCGTAGTGGCTGACCGATCGGCTGCTGCGCTGCGTGTCGTGGGTTCGATTCTCGCATGGAACAAAGATTTGCCTACAGATAGTTGTTTCGAGTCTGGGTGTAAGTGTATTTGAGGTTCTATCTTTGTAAACGTACCCACGATACAGGAGACAATTCTAGTGAGGGACAACACTTTAAAAAAAAAACGAAAAAAAAGTGTACTTACATTTTTTTCAAAGCATTACTCCTCCTTTTGGGGCAGACGGTAAATTAGAAATAGGAGGTACTTAGTTATGTTTAATGTGGTGAAGTCAGATTTTAAGCTAAATTAAATAGTGGAGTCAATCATTTTTAAGGTAACCAACGGGACCTTATTACTAAGCCTCCGCTGTCCGTCCGCCCATCCGTCCGTCTGTCAGCGGGCTGTATCTCTAATCTGTAGACAGTTGTTCACAGAATGTGTATTTCTGTTGCCGCTATAACAACAAATAATAAAAATAAAAGGAGGCTCCCCTACTAGAAACGTGATTTTTTGGCTATTTTTGCTCGATCTTAATAATGGCAACAAGTAGATGCGTATAATCTTGTACGATAATAATAATAATAATAATAGGGCCTTACTCCACTCTCCTTGGCTAACGAGAACTGGCGCAAACCTCTAGTGCTTGACACTAACGATCGCAGAGAAGTATGGCAGAGTAAGGAACTTCACGGACGCTTTTTCCGGGCCCTACATGGGCCCGATGTAGACCAACTAGCGTCCGTAGCCTGGCTGCGTGTCGGTGACCTCTTTGGGGAAACCGAAGGTTTTGTCTGTGCAATTATGGACGAAGTTATCATGACGAAAAATTACCGGAGATTTATTGTGAAGGACGGCACGGTTGACATATGTCGGGCATGTCATCATCCGGGAGAAACAATCCGCCACATAATCTCTGGTTGTTCTCGTCTAGCTAACGGTGAGTACTTGCATAGGCACAACCTCGTAGCCAGGATTATCTATCAGCAACTTGCTCTGAAATACTCTCTTGTGGAATCGGAAGTGCCGTACTACAGATATGCGCCCGACCCAGTTCTCGATAATGGTCATATCTCATTGTACTGGGATCGGTCCATCATCACTGACAGGACTATTATAGCCAATAAGCCTGATATAGTGGTGGTGGACCGAATCGAGAGGCGTGCAATGATTGTTGACATTACCGTCCCACATGACGAGAACCTCGTGAAAGCCGAGAAAGATAAACAAATCAAGTATATTGACTTGGCTCGCGAGGTTGTCGACATGTGGGATGTGGACTCAGCGATCATTGTACCGATAGTCGTGTCAGCCAATGGCTTAATAGCCACGAGCCTCGACCAACACCTCAGGAGGCTCTCGTTAGGCGGCTGGATCAAGGGCTTGATTCAGAAAGCAGTACTTCTGGACACGGCTCGCATTGTCAGGCGGTTCCTCTCTCTGGAGCCCTGACCGCCGGTAGCTTGGACCCTGTTCCCGATACCGGTGGGATACTATTTTTTATATTTTTAAATGTTTTTTTTTTTTATTTTTTCATTGAAATATTTAAAAATATAATTTATATGTATTTACAAATGAATAAACGAAATAATAATAATAATAATAACTTTTTATTTCTCACCACAATATACATAAATAATTTTACATTGATCAGACAGTGATACATAATTCTGGTAAGAATATATTGAGGGAGACTGGTGCCTAAGCTAGGCTCGTGGCCTGTGTTTCAGGACACCAGGACCCCACCCCTTTACATTTTTCCATTTTATAAATTATGCACTTAGCGCGCTGACAGAATGTAGTAAGGTTTCATACAACATTAATTTATAGGTTTATTTATTTTGCTTAATGCGATGGTACGGAACTACGGAACCCTTCATGCGAGAGGCTTATAAAGAGGAGTATTATACAGAGGTAAAGTTTGTGAGGTTGTAGGGGGTAATCTCCGGGCCTGCAGACGGCGAGTAATGGGTAGCTCGCCGTCCGATCAGCACCAGGCCCGAGAGTCGACGGCGCGTAGTGTTCCACGCGCGCCGAACAAGAGTTGTCAGCATACATTAAGGGGTCCGTCATGACCGATGCCTGCCTAGGGGTTGAGGATAAATTCGAAAGAGTTACCTCGCCCCTGGGCATTCAGGGCAGGGAGGAACAAGAGTGGGTTTTAGTCAGTAAGAGTCTGACACGCCCTCCCGCTCCACCCAGAGCGGGAAAAGTCATTGCATGATTTTCAACCCCACAAAAAAAAGGGGTAATCTGTGGATCTACTGAACCGATTTTGAAAATTCTTTTACTAATAGAAAGCCACGTTATTTGTGAGTGTCCTAAGATAGGCTATACATTATTCAAATCCACGCGGACGAAGTCGTGGGCTCAGTGCTAGTTTTATAATAAACCTACTGATTTATCGAAGTATCTACTGGAATCTATGTGTCTGTTTGCCAAGAATTTTCTTAATATCCAAGTACCGAAAAATTACTCTCCAACAGATTTAAGTCTGAGATCTCAGATCAATCTCCCTTCTTACCCGACTACGGCGAAGCCAAAAGGAAGTTTATGATTTTAACATGTATGTATGTCTATCTGTTCCCTTATAATCATGTAATAATTTTCGTAGATATTGGTGCGGATTCTGTTGTGCACAAACTAAACTTAATTTAGGCTATTCCTATCTTTTTCTCTCTAATAAAACAATAAAGAGACAGACGTAAATTACAGCTGTCAAATTTAGTTGAACTAATATTTCCATACAAATTAAGGGTACACGTAAAAACATGTCGATTAAAAACACGTTGAAGCGCAAGGCGTAAACTAGTTTGACATCTCTAACTTAGTTCATAGCTATAGCCGTCCTTTTCTCGCACTGCCTTTTAGTAAAAGATAACGATTCTCTAATTTTAGTTTAGTTATTGAATAAGAGAATCTAAACCATTGTAAAGTAAAAGTTAGATAGTAATCGCTCTGTATAAACTACTAATATGTAGGTACCTACTTAGGTATTGAACCACAAACGTCTGATTTATATACATTCTGTTACAACTGATATTCAATTAAATTCAATTCAAATTAAATTGTGTGTAAAACTATTATTATATTAAGTTTCATCGGTAACTATGTAAGAAAATCTTGACCCACTTCCCGGTTTCCGATTGAGCTGAAATTTTGCATAGTTACAAGTTTAGTTTGGATGACAACTGCATTGTTAGCTAAGTGACGTCATTCTAAATCTAATATTACTACCAAAGATGGCGGGAAAGTTATTTTTTATGTATTCCCGTGATTTAGGTATCAAATGAAAGGGAAAAATACAGAAAACAGTGCTTTTTTTAAAAAACTGTAATATTATTGTTGTTTAATACGTTTCTTCTAATCTTCCCATGTTCTTATGAAATCCATTACAATACATACATATTTCATACGACCATAATCACTAGGTATTTGTGTTAAATTCACGTTTTATCATAACAACTCGTGTCAAGAACGGTCAAGCGCGAGTTGAAAAATTGTAAAATATTTTAACCTAACTAATATGTGTAAGGTAAAGTTGTATAGAATAAATAAATAAAAATAAAAAACCTAACAAAAACATTCAACTGACTTCCATAAAAAAAAAACAAAAAAATACAAACAACTTTAATTTCGGAAGTCGGTGTCAAAAAACGAAGACACAAAACAGGAACACCGACTTCCGAAATTAACGTTATTTTGCATTTTTTTTTTTGGAAGTCGGTTCTATTTTTTTTTTGGAAAAAAGTTTTTTTATTTTGTTAAAAACTTTTTTAGTGTTTGCAATTATTCGGCGACATTTACAAAGAAATGTGCCAATCATTCTAATCATAAAAGTTTAGATTTTTACAGTTTTATCGTCACGAGATTGAATTACGCATCAGTTGAATTACGCTGGCTCATATTTGACCCAGTAGATGTCGTACCTATCGTAGTTCTATCTCACGAAGGCGAGTTGTTCTTGAATGTGTGTGTAGGTTTACGTAAACTTGGAGCGCTTGGCTCGGTGTCACACAGAAACAATGTGTAAGTGAATCTACACACGCATTCAAGACAGACCCGCCTTCGTTAAATAGAATAACTATACAGACAGACAGTGCAATCAGTGTTTATTAGTAGTGATGTGAATAAAACTTGTATGTATGTGTAGGTAGATTGTGTCTCAGTGTGGAGGTAGGTATTTTATGTTTTATGTATAGCCTGCAGTGGCGGGCAGTTCTGTAAGTTAGACAATTTGTGTTCTGTCTAGTTGTTTTGTGTCTTCCCGCAGGATAACAGGAAATATGCACAAAAAAGAAATGTTATCTAACCGGTTTATCTATTAATTTACAAAAATAGAATACGAACAGTGATAACAGAATCAAAGATCGAAAATCAAACGAGTTATAACAATTTTAAAGAAATACATTATAAATCTCTCCCTCTCTCGAAAACGCTATTTTCTATGGCAGTTGTATGGCGTCTCGGTATTTCGTGTCAGAAACCACATCGGACTTCTCTTTCTAATTATCAACTTAAAAGCTTTATAAATTCGTCGCTGATGAAGATATTTTGAGGATTCCTTCATAATTGTTCACTATAGTGAATAAGTTTCACATTCCTTATTGCCCAACATACTATAACAATGCATTATAGTTTTTTTTTTTATATTTGGGCGTTGGGAAATCATTCAATGACTTCTCCGGAAGTCGGTGTTTGCATTTTATTTCTTAGTTTTTTGACACCGGCTTCCGAAATTAAAGTTATTTTTAAATTTTTAGTGTATTTTCTTTTTTGGAAGTTGGTTGTTTTTTTTTTGTAAAAAAGTTATTTATTTTTCACTTTTTAGTTGTTATCCCCAGAACTAAAAGTGGAATTTAAACATTACGAGTACGTTTTGGTTATTGGAGAAAACCAAAACGTCATCGAGGTGTACGTATTTTCCGTTTTTGTTCAGTTTTTTAAAAAGCGCTCAAGCAGTTTCGATAAAAATTTATATGGGACCACTTCGGGAGTATATTCTTTCGGATAGAAAAAGAATTTTGAAAATCGGTCCACAACTGACGGAGAAATCGGTGGACACACTCATAAAAAAAAAAAAAATAATACAGTCGAATATATTATGTAGAACCTCCTCCTTTTTCGAAGTCGGTTAAAAAATAGAAAATTATACGCGGGTGAAACAACGGGCACAACTAGTATTACCTAAAATTAAAATCAATCAAAAATAAAAATTAAGAAAATACAATTGGACATTATTATTTTATATTAAAGCGTTATTTACTACTAGCTTCTGCAAGGGGCTTTGCCCGCGAAGCATTAGTACTACCCCCGTTATGAACTTTCAACCCCCATTTCACCTTCTCAGGGGTGGAATTTCAAAAAACTCTTTCGTAGTGGATACCTACTCTTCACAAAGAACACAACCTCCGTTAAGGCCCTACTAACGGTCCAGTGGCGCCCTCATCGATTAAAAAGTCGTAGCATAGCACAGAAAATAAATATTAAAAAATCCAACGTTACGTTTGTTACAAAGAGGATAAAGCATTTATACATTGTTAAAACAGTTCTCAGAATGTTTCGTAACCAAAGTAGTAGGCAAAAGTACCAAAAACGGCCGTTTCTGACACTTATGCCTACTACTTTGGATACGAAACATTTTGGGACCTGTTTTAACAACGTAAAAATGCTTTATCCTCTTTGTAACAAACGTGACGTTGGATTTTTCAATATTTATTTTCTGTGCTATGCTACGATTTTTTATTCAATGAGGGCGCCACTGGATCGTTAGTAGACCCTTAATTTCATGTCTCTAGAACCAGTGCTTTAAACTGTGCGTTGATATATCAGTCAGTCAGGACTTAGAATTTTATACACAGGGTTTAAAAAGACACATCACATTAGCCGTCAACTACGCATACTTTACATCTAACAAAGTAGGTAGCTTTGCGCAAAGATTATTGCTGGGAAATGAATTGTATTTTTAATTTGAAAATTTCGAAAAAAAAATCGAAAATTCTGATAATGGTTGATTGGAAAAAAGGTTAAAAGGCTTCAGATACTTACGTAAAGTTCTCATGTCAAAAACTGACAAACTTACTTTTGCAGTATACATGTTAGTTAGGACTATCGACTTGTGACTATCGCTACAGTAGGTACAAGTTACAGTTTTCATCGATATTTTACTATTTTCTACGCCCATTAAATGTAGCCCTTTGGCCTAGTAAACAAATAAAACACCCAGTCAATCACCAAAAAGTCAGATTACCGATTAATACCGGCAACATCAGAAAACATAACATCCATTTTGCTGATAAAGTATTCACTTCAGTATTTATACTTGTATGTTGGTATTACGATTCGAAGCGGCTCACATGGAGGGAAGTGGATCGATTCACTCCCTAACTTTTTGTTAATTTTACATAAAGTAACTTTTATCACCACTAATCGTTACCGGTACTTTGATAGTGTTTATCTAATGTTTAACGTTACCAAAACTAACCATTGGATAAATCTTTTTTTTTTTTTTGGGTGGTGGTAAATCATTCTATGACTTCTCCCGCTCTGGGTCTTACTGGCTAAAATCCACCCCTGTTCCTTCCCTGCCCTGAGTGCCCAGAGGCGCGGTAACTCTGTTTCGAATTTATACACAACCCCTGGGCAGGCATCGGCCTTGACGGGCCCCTTCATGTATTGCTGACAACTCTTTGAGGCGCGCGTGGAAGTGTTCCACTACAACACTACGCGCCGTCGACTCTCGGGCCTGGTGCTGATCGGACGGCGAGCTACCCACTACTCGCCGTCCGCAGGCCCGGGTATTGGATAAAACCCAAACCGAAAGACCAACCATTAACAAATAGGGATTTCTCTTGTGTTTATTATTATACAATATTTTATAGGATACAACAAATAGCACTAAAAATAAACCCTTTTCTGAAAACAGAATAAAAATTGTCTGCTTCTAGTCTGACCGGAGGTAGCTGAATACCAGTATTTTACATGGAGCGGAGCGACTGCCTATCTGACCTCCACATTTCCACAACCTAGTAACTGGGTAATACGATACCCCTTGGTAAGACTGGATGTCAGACTTTCGGGCTTCTGACGACCCGTAACGACTGTCAAAGATTCACAATTGACAGCCGGGACCGAGGCACGAAGGAGTCTTGGTATGTAAAGATGGTCACCCACCCATGGATCAACCCCGGCAAGCGTAGCTTAACCTGATGGACCGGCCCGTGCGGCTGTTATTAGTTAGGGCGTATATATCCGCCAAGTGGCGCCCTCATTGAATAAAAAATCGTAGCAAAGTGTAGAAAATAAACATTATAGAATCCTATGTTGCGTTTGTTACAAAGAGGATAAGGTAATTTTACGTGGCTAAAACAATACTCAAAGTGTTTTGTATCCAAAGTAGTAAGCAAAAGAGTCAAAAACGGCCGTTTTTAGGAATGTAAAAATACCTTATCCTATTTGTAACAAACGCAACATAGGATTCTTTAATCTTTATTTTCTATGCTAAAATACGAATTTTTATTCAATGAGAGCGCCACTTATGGGGAGGTAGGCCCTTAAGCCACGAGCTCCTTTCAAATATTGGTATAAAAAAGACTGGGGGTGTGGTGGGAATATCTCGCTATCTTTTTTGTATGTTTTATTTTACTACTTTGTCGGCGTGATTAATACAGGGTGTAACGGAAAGGTGTGGTCATATTTTAAGAACCGGTTCTGCCCAAGGGTACCACATGCAAATTTACAGCTTTCTAGTGAGTACTCACTAAAATTCTCTTAGCTCAGCTGCGGACGGACAGAGCGAAACCATATAGGTTCCTTGTTAGGACTACGGAACCCTCAAAAGGACTAATGACTGTTTATTACAACGTTAAAAGTGTCTCGTTAATGTGGAACAAAATAGCTGAGGAAAATCAAGGATAGAAAAGGTTGGACGAGACCTTTGCCGATTGGCAAACAGATTGAAGAAAATAAGGAAAAATTAAATACTAGACTAAGTTCTAATATTATTTCTTTATATATAATACTACTTATTTATATATATAGTTTTAGAATTGTCTCTTCTCAAAATAAAAGTAAAGGTAGTTTTATGCTCTGCCCTGAGGACACGGTGGAGCATACGTTGGAAGTCTGCCCCGCTTGGGCGGAACACCGCCGTGTCCTCGTGGATGCGATAGGTGGCGGCGACCTCTCGCGCCCGGCCCTGGTTCAGGCCACGGTACGGAGCGAGAGGGAATGGGAGGCAGTCTCCGCCTTCTGCGAAGCAGTAATGCTCGTGAAGGCGGAAGCGGGACGCGTGAGGGAAGCTCAACGGAGTGGCCCTCGTGGCCCCGGCCGCTACCACCGCAGGAGAGGTACTGGGCGTACTAGGCGTAGGACGTCGCGAGACGATTTCCGACCACCGTAGACCCGGGCCTGTGGACGGCGAGCAGTGGGTAGCTCGCCGTCCGATCAGCACCAGGCCACGGTCAGGTTCCACGCGCGCCTCAAAGAGATGTAGTCAGCCACCACTGATGGGGTCCATCGTGGCCGGTGCCTGCATGCCTAGGGGTAGCGGATAAATTCTGAAAATGAGTTACCGCACCCCTGGTCACTCAGGCAGGAAAGGAACAGGGGTGGGTTTTAGTCAGTAAGAGTCTGACACGCCCTCCCGCTCCACCCAGAGCGGGAGAAGTCATTGATAATTTCCCACCCCACAAAAAAACGGTAGTTTTATGCTCTGCCCAAAGGTCGTGGATAAATTCGAAACAGAGTTACCGCACCCTTGGGAACTAGGAACAGGGGTGGGTTTTAGTCAGCAAGAGTCTGACACGCCCTGCTCCTCCACCCAGAGCGGGAGAAGTCATTGGATGATTTCCCACCCAAAAAAAAAAAAAAATAGTATTATGCTCACTTCGACATGTAAGCCGCTGCTAAGCGAGCGATATCCGAGTTTGTCAACATTTGATGGTCGGCTTCCAGGAATTTGTTCCAAATCAATAAAAACTACCAACACACGTGGCTTTTCTTTGATTTGCTGTAGGTATTTTATTAGAATTTTATCATAGACGGAATCGGTTTTTTGGTAGGTAGGGACAAAAAAACTTCTAAAGATAGGTACATTTAGCAGGAAAGTGTTATTCTTTGCCACTATTTAAATATTACAATTAATTCGGTACCTATCCATTTAATATTATTTAACATTTTAAAAACAAATCGATGAGTTTAATTTTTCTCATTGATTATCTTTGTCTTTGAAATGCATCACTTAGCATCAAAGATGCTACTCGCTTAGCAGTAGTGTCGTGGTTCACCGTATTTTGATTTGAGGTCAAGGTTCTTCCTATGTAAGCAAATTACTAAATCAAAAAAGCACAGGGTTCCTAGAGTTCGATGTGATGAAATTGCTAATTGGTGACCCATACTGCCATCTATGATGCAGATGGCTAAACTTGATGCTTTAGTTATAACTATTTTGTGGCCAGATGTCGTTACAAAGATGTAAACACTATTATGCGACCAAATAAGGATGTCTTTATTTTCATGAAATGTTTTTATAGTAATTTCTGTAGGCAAATTCAATCCCCTGCTTATAAAAACAAATCAAGTTTTATAACTTTTCGCGGTTTTAAATCAGTATGAAGTACATAAAAAATTACAAAACCTTTCAGAAATGGATAATCCGACAAATTCTAAAGTCCTTGGGTGCGTTCATAAACTTTATATTTGAACTTTATTTTACTTCGAGTCCTCATTCACAATCTTAGTTCAGGATGAAATAAAATTTTGCTTTTGAGAAAAGAAAAAAAACTTATTCAAAGGACTTAACTAATAAGTTGATTTCACATAATTAACTCTTTTTCTGAATCTAATTTGCAAAACCTACTATTTTTGTGACCTTCAGAACGCAGCCCAACGGCCCGATTTTAATTTGTCAAACTCATCCGGCCATTATCAAAAAACCGAAAGTTGCAAAAATATTTTTGCAATACGAGTAATGATTGTTTGAATGGTGTAGTGCTGGTGATACATACGCAATATAATTTGTTGTGTTTAAATAATTTCTAAATACGTCGCCACCGTGGATCCTCACGTGAGCGGTAAGTTAAGTGTTTGTTATTGTTGTGTTTACCGATTTTTCGGAAAACTGATCGCATTTTTGTATTTTTTTCTTTCCATTCGCGCGTATATCATCGGAAACGAATTTCTATTGCAAATTAAATATTTATTGAGAGTTTTAATGGCTTCGGAATGGATTTTGGACGTATTTTTATCGAATGCGCAACATGCATGCGGCGAGCGAAAAATGTTTTATTTTTCACATTTTTCTATTTATTTATAGTAATGATCTGAATATATTATTTTACTTTTCCTGTGTGTAAACATTTGCCGGCACATGAACTGAAACATAAATACTTTCTCTGCGTTTACGTGTTTGTTTCACATGTTACATCACAATATAAAAAAAAATATAAATTCCTCGTAAACGCAGCTATAAATTAATACTGGAACACTAAAATCGCCTTACTAATTCTGGATTAGTATGAGCTAAACCGAGTTTTTGTTTTATCAAAAATACAGATTGTTGTTCCTTCCTGATAGTTTAGAAGTACCTATTACAAAATTCCGCGAAAGGCGTGAAATAAATAATTAATATCCACATGAGTTCACATAACCGGTCTCTAAGTACTACAAAATTCTAAACAAGTGTATACACATGACCGAATTTCAGTTAATAACAGTCAATCTCAATAGTGACTATTATTGTAATTGTTGCGAGATATTATAATGTAGTTAAGTCTGTGTAAATACATGCACTCTCTGCCCTCACAGTGGGTTTAGATATTTTATTTCACGAAGGCAGGTTCATCTTGGATGTGTGCAGAGTTGCACTTGTTTGTGAACTTTGACACACTTCCAAGACTCCTCAACAATCTTCTTTCATTTCGCTCCATCTCTAGCCTTCCTTCGCCAAGATGTTTTCCTGCCTATTTTTTTCAAATCTTCCCTGACACAATTCTTCCTATGCTTCCTGGGTCTTTTCTGTTGCCGAGTCCACTTAGACATAGAGAAGAAGCAAATTCGTTTTCTTCATTATTTGATTACAATAAACACAACTAAATTAATAAATAAAATATATACAAGCAGCATAAAAGACCCTGGAGGAGTACAGCTCATTGGGCATCGAAAAATTCGTTGACTTAGACATGATTTAGAATTTGAATTTGTAATCCGCCATAGAAGAACTATTATAGTAAATTAAATGTATAGCTTCTGCCCACAGCTCTTCTCCTACGGTCAACGTAGGATAACAGTGTATTTTTCCAGGATATAAGTCAATAGTAAAAAAAAATCTTTTTTCAAACAATTTGTTACACCGTCTCCATAATTAAATGCGTACACAAAATTTTGAGTCCATGCTGTTGAGCAGTGAAGAGTTCCTTGATCTGGAGCTAATCCTGGATGTAGATTCAGGTTATGCTTACCATGAAAATGCATTGCCATTGGAACTGAACCCACAGGTAAAATTTCAGCTCAATCGGATAAATTCAAATTCAAAGCATTTAATCCAAATAAACCATTTACAACAGGCACTTTTAAATTGTCAATAAGTCGGTCAGTCAGAAAGATAAAGCTAATTGCACATTCCAAAGCGTAGATCTCTATGGAGAAGAACATGCAAGAAACTCCATGGACACTCTTTTAAACCATGTTATGTATTAAAAAATCCTGGTTACATAAATGTCTTGTTGCTTCTATTATGTGAGAACAATGTTAAATAAATTATTTACATATACAATTCATAAAAAAAGAAAGATTAAAATAAGCCAGTGGCAGTTGAGAGATGACCAGTCTCAACTCACGGTGTCCGTTCACAAACATGATGGGTGGATCAGCAACACTCCAAATGGTCGAAAACCTCCTACCAACCAATCGTCGAAAAATCGTTTGTGTCAACTTACAAATACATACAAACAGTCCAAGTTAAATAAAAGCTTGTATAAAGTAGATTATAACACGCAGTGATAGAACTTTCTATCAATTAAAGAATCTTCTTTTGCAGTGGTAGTACCAGAACCCTTTACAAACAAACAAACAATTTTGTCTCCTAATATCAAGATAACCAGTGATATTATACATAAATAAAAAAGAGGTAGATATGCCACTAGCGCACACAAATTGTTGCAGACAAATTCAGCCAATTGTAGCAATTGGATTTAGTCCAGCGAGTGAAGAAAAGCGTGTCCGTGGCATGACAATAATATATTTATGATGCCAAGTTGTGTGTTAAGAGTGTAAAAACTACAAGATGAGTGAAGGAATTTCATACCATAATTACTATACACATTTGTAATAACAACCCAACGATACCTGAACGCCGCTTTGTATGAACATAGCGTAACTTTCTTTTATTATATCATTGAAGATAACTGTATTATACAGAGCAATCATTGTACTTAAATATGGTAGGTTCAGTCTGGCAGATGCCCACGTGCACTATAGTCACCAGAATATAGTCATTTGAGAATTTTTCCTGCACTATGCCCATCTACACTGAAGTCCGCTAAAGGATAGCTGACTTCATTGCAAATGGACATTTAAGATTATGTATGTAGCGCTGGTTTCCGCAACTTTACGCTCAAGGCGCGTATTTTGCGCACAGGTGGGACAGCTGTGTCATTTGATCCACCCCAGCTCCTCAAAGAAGGCCAGCAGCGCCCTGGTGTTACTGAGTATCTCGCTTAGGTTACCTGGGTGTTTAAAGTATTTTGCCCTGTATGTAGCAATCACTGGGCAGCTTAGCAGCAGATGAGCTGCTGCATCATCCTCCTCCATGCAGGCTCTGCAGAGTGGGCTGTCTGTAACTCCTATGACTGAGAGGTGCTTATTAAAAGACCTGTGGCCAGTTGTGACGGCTGTTACTTTCCGCAACTAGAGTTTGTTCAGTTGTAGGGCTTGAGTTGTGAAGCGGTCGTTAATGGAGGGAAGTGCGTCCTTGCCCATTTAGGACTAATGCGATCATTGTTTGTCTGCCAGTGGACATGTGCACCCCTGAGGCGTGGCGCGGCGGGGTGGCGCGCTCACCCTCGCACGAGTCCGTCACCACCGACCTGTCGCTGTTCAGCGTGTCCTCGGCGGCTTCCGATGCCAGGGTGTTGAGGTTGCTGGCTTGTAAGGTATGTTCCAGTGACATGTGCTGTGCTGTGCTGCGCCCTCGCTCGCATTACATGTGTGACCACCGACCTGTCGCTGTTCAGCGTGTCCTCGGCGGCTTCCGACGCCAGGGTGTTGAGGCTGCTGGCTTGTAAGGTATGTTCCAGTGACATGTGCTGTGCTGTGCTATGCCGTCGCTCGCATTACATGTGTCACCACCGACCTGTCGCTGTTCAGCGTGTCCTCTTCGGCTTCCGACGCCAGGGTGTTGAGGCTGCTGGCTTGTAAGGTATGTTCCAGTGACATGTGCTGTACTGTGCTGTACCCTCGCTCGCAGTACATGAGTCACCACCGACCAGTCGCTGTTCAGGGTGTCCTTGGCGGTTTCCGACGCCAGTATGTTGAGGCTACTGGCTTGTAAGGTTTGTTCCAGTGACATGTGCTGTGCTGTGCTGTGCCTTCGCTCGCATTACATGTGTCACCACTGACCTGTCGCTGTTTAGCGTGTCCTCGGCGGCTTCCGACGCCAGGGTGTTGAGGCTGCTGGCTTGTAATGTATGTTCAGTGACATGTGCTGTGCTGTGCTATGCCGTCGCTCGCATTACATGTGTCACCACCGACCTGTCGCTGTTCAGCGTGTCCTCTTCGGCTTCCGACACCAGGGTTTTGAGGCTGCTGGCTTGTAAGGTATGTTCCAGTGACATGTGCTGTACTGTGCTGTACCCTCGCTCGCAGTACATGAGTCACCACCGACCTGTCGCTGTTCAGGGTGTCCTCGGCGGCTTCCGACGCCAGGATGTTAAGGTTACTGGCTTGTAAGGTTTGTTCCAGTGACATGTTCTGTGCCCTCGCTCGCATTACATGTGTCATCACCGACCTGTCGCTGTTCTGCGTGTCCTCGGCGACTCCCGACGCGAGGCCGCTGAGGCTGCTGGCTTGTAAGGTATGTTCCAGTGACATGTGCTGTGCTGTGCTATGCCCTCGCTCGCATTACATGTGTCACCACCGACCTGTCGCTGTTCAGCGTGTCCTCGGTGGCTTCCGACACCAGGGTGTTGAGGCTGCTGGCTTGTAAGGTATGTTCCAGTGACATGTGCTGTGCTGTGCTATGCCCTAGCTCGCATTACATGTGTCACCACCGATCGTCGCTGTTCAGCGTGTCCTCGGTGGCTTCCGACGCCAGGCCGTTGAGGCTGCTAGCTTGTAAGGTATATTCCAGTGACATGTGCTGTGCTGTGCTATGCCCTAGCTAGCATTACATGTGTCACCACCGATCTGTCGCTGTTCAGCGTGTCCTCGGCGGCTTCCGACGCCGGGCCGTTGAGGCTGCTGGCTTGTAAGGTATGTTCCAGTGACTTGTGCTTTGATGTGCTGTGTCCTCGGTTAAACTGACATAAAGCATTGACGTGTAATTTGTCTTTATCATGTTTTATTGATTTGTTATTGCAAAACATACGTGTTCAATGGTTTTTGATCAGCTAACTTAAGGACTAAATAGAACTATTATTTTTTGATCGGCTAACTTAAGGACTAAATAGAACTATTATTTTTTGATCAGGTAACTTAAGGACTAAATAGAACTATTATTTTTGTACCCATGAACCATCCCTATTATCCCAGCAACCCTTCAGATTTCAAGAACACATTGCTGAATTAAAATGACTAAACTGTTGTTTCGTTTTCAGGCGGGACAGGGTCCCGATCCATCGCTACGAGTGGCCAGTCCTAACCCAGACAGCAAAGCTTTGAAGTAAGTCTTTTATTTGTAAAATGCTGAAGAAAACTTTAGAAGGCAGTACTAAAACCAATAAACCGGCCAAGTGCGAATCGGACTCGCCCATGAAGGGTTCCGTACCATCGCTGCATCGTACAAGATTATACGCGTCGTATTTTTTGCCATGATTAAAATTGAGCAAAATAAATACATTTCTAGCAGGGGTATTTTGACGTGACAACGTCTAATAAATCGATGAACGCCGGCTGCATGCACGAAAAAATGTCCCGTTACGCTCATTGTACGCATGCGCCGCATCTATATTTCATCAATGTTTTGTTATGACGTTGTCACGTTAAACTATCGTCCGTAAACCAACTTTACAGACAACCAATTTATTAATTTATTTTTATTATTTGTTGTTATAGCGACAACAGAAATACACATTCTGTGAACATTTCAACTGTCTACTCTGTTACGGATTATAAGATACAGCCCGCTCACAGACGGACGGACGGACGGACGGACAGCGGAGTCTTAGTAATAGAGTCCCGTTGGTTACCCTTCGGGTACGGACCCTAAAAATGAACAACCCGCACTATGTCTGGTGTATGAGGGACTACAGTCCACTCCCTCTTACAGAGAGAAAACAGTCTAGAGCAGTAACGTTGTACGCTGCTGATGAAGTATGTTAGGAGCTCGTGGTTATCACAGCAGCTGGGGTCGAAGGTTATGTTACGAGGGTCGATTTCGGACCGTACATGTTTCACCTTGACGCACGTTATAGCTGACTGTCCACTGGAGCAGAGCTGTGCCAATATTAACCAATGGAATTCCTTAAAATCTCCGCTCCGCTTCAGTGGACAAGGATTTGCGAACTGGTTTAAAAATTCATACAGAACAGGGAAGCTGGGACGCTCCGCTTCCTTGTAGCGGAGCAGGGAAGTGAAGCAAGGAAGTTGAAAAAAACTGAACTCATCTCCCGCCACCGCCCGCTCAAATTACACGCCGCGTGAACTCGGTCTAGCTCAACATCGCCCGCAACTTCGTTTCGCACTACCTCGCTCCGTGTCAATGGAGAGGCAGCCTAAACCCTTGATCCCGGCTGAAAGAGGATCCAAAAAAAAAAAAACATAGTTTGGAAAAGGCAAGCAGATAATTTAAATTCAAATATTTTATTTCAGTTAAGGAAATCCATATAATGTTAGTAATAGCACAGATAATAAAATACTAGCGTACAGATGCCTCATCCCATACAAAGAAACGGTATCGCCGTAACTACGGGCTTTCAACTTGCACAAGCAACTTTTGTTCTTCGTTCGAGCTCGTCCTCTACACCTCGTTAGATGGTGTTAGCAGCGACGACTTGCAAGTTGAATGAATTTACGTATAGTCTTACCAATATTTTCTCACACATTGAGGAATTACTTTAAAGTATTTTTGGCACTTCATAACAGTTTTACTGTTTCAGAATGTGTTCCTATACAAATTTTAAAAAGGCGAATGGATAAACTCTAAAACTTCAAACAGCGCCATCTATTGGTACAAGAAATATAAATGCCTAAGGATTCGTTCCAATAAACATCTAAATTTGAATTAGGAGTCAATTTTTCACTATTTTATGCTTAGGGTAATTTTTAAATAAGAAAATACAGTATTTATCATGTTTTTTTTTTCAAGATATTAATGTTACATAAGCTTCAATAAGAAATCGATGCATATTACGCCATCTATTGAAATTTATTTGAACTAAATTTTCTTTGTTTGAGATGAGACCCCGTGGTAATAGTATGACTAAATTAACAATAATGGCCAATGTATCATTGATTTGTTTGTTCAATGGTAATTACACCAGTTTCCCTATTAGTGTGTCAGAACGTGAGTGACGTGCATGACGTGTTTACGTGTGTGAGTGTGTGTGTGTGTAATCATGTGTTTTGCTTCAGAAGACCGTCCTCCTCGTCACTGCCGCTGCAGGCGACGGACAATTGCCGCGAGCTGCTAGCAGGCTGCGCCGCGCTGTGCGCTCAGCTCGGGCTGCGGCGCTCCTTCAGCGCGGCCGACGTGGCGCACTGCAAGGACATGAGCCCGCCGCTGAGGAGGTACGTCACCCCTGGCCAACTGGCTCCGAGTAGCCTGCCACACAAACAGCAAAAAGGATTTTTGAATTCTCCCAGCCTGCAGTCCCGTAAATAGTTGTCTGTCAAAAGAAAACCGAAGATAAGGTGCAAATATACAAGCTCGCTTTGCTTGCTCTCACTGTCTGTTTCATTCTGATGCTTTGCTGCATAAGTCGACAGAGTTACCCATCTAATTAAAATGTTCTCTATTCTTCATGAACGCTTTCTCGCTCTTATATTCTGCTTCATTCCAAAGCTTTTCCACATACTCGCCAGTCGACAGCGTAACCCATCCGAAGCTTTAAAGCAAGCTCGTTTCGCTCGCTCTTATATTCTCTTTTATTCTTCAGCTGTTCTGCATATGTCTGTGTATGTGTGTGTGTCTGTGTATGTATGTATGTGTGTGTGGGTGTGTGTGTGTGTATATGTGTGTGTGTGTTGTTGTTTCTTCTTACGAGTATAGCTTATGTTTGACCATTCATACGGTAAAATAACTTAACTTTTTGACTTTTGTAGAAAGTTAGCGTGAAAAGAAAGTGAGCGAAGCGAGCTCGAATGTTTACCACTCTGTCTCGGATCGATATTAGATTTCCTGTCAGTCATTCATACTTCTATAATAGTAATAGTCAATTGCATTGTCAACTTACGCATAAAATATCGAGACTAGGGTAGTTTCCGAAAAAATATAGAGACTGTAGTTTCCTAAAAAATATCGAGACTAGTGTAGTTACCTAAAAAATATCAAGTCTAGGATAGTTTTTTTTTAAATATCGAGACTAGGGTAGTTTTATTAAATATCGAGACTAGGGTAGTTTAATAAAATATAGAGACTAAGATAGTTTCATAAAATGTCGAGACTAGGGTAGTTTTCGAAAAAATATCTTGACTGGGGTAGTTTCCGAAAAAATATCGCAACTAGGGTAGTTTCCGGAAAAATATCTAGACTAGGGTAGTTTCCTAAAAAAAACTATTTGGACCGTCATCAGTTAGATTATTAAAAAGGTTTGTTATGCGATCCACCCCAGCTCCTCAAGAGAGGCCAGCAGCACCTTGGTGTTACTGACTATCTCTCGAAGGTTATCTGGCTTTCCGAAATATTTTTCCCTGTATGTAGCGACCAGGGCTCGGAACCGTTATTCAAAATAACGTTTTTCAAAAAAACGGTGAGAACAGTTCTTTGTACAACATTTTTAACTTTTTTTCGGAACGAAAACGAAATGAGAACGCTTTCAAAAACCGGTTTATTCCGCAGTGAGCCGCGTTCAGCGTGCGACAATTGAATGAAAATCGTAAATATCGTAGTATTGCACCACTCAAAAAATTAAAAAAAGACGGTAAAAAACGTTTAATTAATCGAAATTCCTTAAATTTTGTTCTTCTTCAAAAACGTTGTTTATAACGTTCCGTTCGAAAGTAACCGAAACAAATCGTTTCTTAGGTAAAAAAGACGAAACCGTTTAAAAAAATATACCGGTATCCGAGCCCTGGTAAGCGACCACTGGGCAGCTTAGTAGTAGATGAACTGCTGTCTCGTCCTCCTCCATGCAGGCTCTGCAGAACTCTCATCTCTGTATAGTAACTAGATGTAACTATTTCAGTGCAACTTCGGAAGTCGGTCTGTGCGCGGCTTTAGAAGCTCTCACATTGAGCGCCGCCTCGCGGTCCTGCAGCACTTGGGTGGCTGGTAAGTTTAATCTTTTTATTTAACTGACCAATCTGCCCAGCCTTTTCCCAACTATCTTGGGGTCGGCTTCCATTCTAACCGGATGCAGCTGAATACCAGTATTTTACATGGAGCGACTGCCTATCTGACCTCCACACGATACCCCTTGGTAAGACTGGATGTCAGACTTTCGGGCTTCTGACGACCCGTAACGACTGTCAAAGACCCACGATTGACAGCCGGGACCAACGGCTTAACGTGCTTTCCGAGGCACGGAGGAGTCTCGGTATGTAAAGATGGTCACCCATCCATGGACCAACCCTGGCAAGCGTAGCTTAACTTGATGGATCGACCCGTGCGGCTGTTATTACTTTAGCCACCATTACGTATGTACTTAACGGTCGATGGAGCGGAAAAGTTCTAGAGTGGCGACCACCTATCGGTAGACACAGCGGCCTTTTTTTTAATTCTATAAATACATACTTGCTACGGCCGTGAATCATATTTTGATCAACATACTCGTACAATCTGATACTGACCTGTGAATTGCAAAAAACGTAAGAAAGTTTGAATTTCGCGGGCTACCCTGGGCCCTTTAACCTTAAAATCATCATAATTCCAGTGCGTGAGAGAGACGGAGCGATACAGAACGTATAACACTATCCTGTTCTCACACCGGTATTATGATACACACAGACAGACAGACACGTACAGGACCGGTCGTTGAAGCGACACTTGGGGAAGGCCTAGGGTGGAGGATAAATTCGAAAGAGTTACCTCGCCCCTGGGCACTCAAGGCAGGGAGGAACAGGGGTGGGTTTTAGTCAGTAAGAGTCTGACACGCCCTTCCGCTCCACCCTAGAGCGGAAGAAGTCATAGGATGATTTCCCAACCCCCAAAAAAAAAAAGGCCTATGTCCAGCAGTGGACGTATTTCGGCTGAAATGATGATGATGATTTAACCTCATGGTAGGGCGCTGGTGAGGGTCGCGGGTAGCCGATGGATGCGACACGCACAGGACCGATCGTTGTGGCGACACTTAGGGGAGGCCTATGTCCAGCAGTGGACGTCTTTCAGCTAAACTGATGATGATGATGATGTACGTAACATTGCAGTAGGTGGGTCTCAGCTGCCGTCCCCGCAGCGCTCGCACCCCGCGCAGCCGCCGCCGAGACAACTGCCCACCGACAACAAGAAGGTACCTACCTTATGCACTTCTACGGCCTTATTTATAAACAATACTAGCGAGCCCCCTCAGCTTTGCATGGGCACAGATAATATAATACTAGCGTACAGATGCCTCATCCCATACAAAAAATCGGTACCGCCGTAACTACGGGTATTCGCCTTGCACAAGCAACTTTTGTTTTTAGCTCGGCCCGTCCTCTACACCTCGCTAGATGGTGTTAGCAGCGACGGCTTGCAAGTTGAATGAATTCACATAGAGTCTCACCAATATTTTCTCACACATTGAGGAACTACTATATAGTATTTTTGGCACTTCATAACAGTTTTACTGTTTCAAAATGTTTCTCTATACAAATTTTAAAGAGGCGAATGGATTAACTCAAACTTCAAACAGCGCCATCTTTTGGTACAAGAAATTTAAATGGCTAAGGATTCGTTCCAGTAAACATCTTAATTTGAATTAGGAGCCAATTATTCCACAATTTTATGCTTAGGATAGTTTATTAAATAAGAAAATACAGTTTTTATCATATTTTTTAAAAATATTAATGTTACACTTCAATAATAAATCGCTGCACATTACGCCATCTATTGTTTGTTTGTTTGAACTAAATTTTAATGGGTAATAATTATACACTTAAACCTTCCTCATGAATCACTCTGGGGACCATTCAAGTATTACGTAAGCATAATAGGGGGGCGGGGGTCTATGCGTTGCTTATTTTTGATGACATTGCGGATGGGGGGGGTCTAGATGGTGATTACGTCAGCAGTAATTATTTACTTTTTTACACATATGTCAACCCAGACATTGTCTATGCTTGAAAACGAAACGCATATTACGGGGATTCCCTCAAATAATGAATACGTTTAGGTACCAATGTTTACGAAAGCATGTGAGGGGGGTAAGATCTTTGCTTACTTTCGCTGACAAGGGGGAGGTAAATAATTGTAATAAATCTGCTTACGTAATACTTGAACGGCCCCCTGTCTATTGGTGAAAACTGCATGGAAATCCGTTCAGTAGTGTTTGAATTGGTGTACAGACACAGCTTGATAATAGTTAGTAGTTAGCACGAGTTAGTTCATAGCTATAGCCGTCGTTTTGAAGTTAGAGATGTCAAACTAGTTTACGCCTTGCGCTATACCGTGTTTTTTTACATGTACCCTTAATTTGTATGGAAATATTAGTTCAACTAAATTTGACAGCTCTAATTTACGTCCGTCTCTTTCTTGTTTTATTAGATAGAAAAAGATAGCAATAGCCTAAATTAAGTTTAGTTTGTGCACAACAGAATCCGCATCAGCATCTGTTCACGCGCAACTAAACTTTTCTACCATTGCATTGATATTTCTTACATTTGTTCTGACTTTCTGACTTTGCCCTCAGGTCAGACAGAGCTACATCAAGCGTCGCTTGCTGACCACGTACCGCGCTCTCGAGAGGATGTCGCAGTCAGACTTCAACCTTGACAGGCTGGAGGTAAGACGAAACACCAGTTTGCAGCGACATCTATCTATCTATCATTAAAGTGTTACGTGCGATTAGAACAGAAACAGCTGCCCGACGAGAATCATCGGGCAGTTATCCACCACACCACATTTATCATTTCCAGGGTGCTTTTTTAGGTATTATATCGCTACGTTGTTTACTGCAGGCAGCAGCAGTGTGTGCAGTGGCCAGCGCAGTGTCCGGCGCCGGCCCCACCACGCTGGCCGTGCCCAGCGCCACGCGCGTCGTGCACCCCGGTCAGTACCATACAGTACCTTTTTTTTTTGGAGCTTAGAAATCATCAAATGACATCTTCCTCTCTGGGTTGAGCGGGAGGGCATGTCAGACTCTTACTGACTAAAACCCACCCCTTTTCCTTCCCTGCCCTGAGTGCCCAGGGCGCGGTAACTCTGCTCAGGCAGCAGGCAGGCATCGCGGGCCCAGTAGGTACGCACGCAACATCGGCCAGAGACCGCCGACGTTCCTTTGTCGGCAAATGCTCATACAGATCTATGAATCTAACAGACGCGTCACGTTAGGCATTTTAAGTGTCTTTAAAAATTTATATCCCATTGACTACTTTTATTTGAACTTATTTTGAGGGGAGGTTATTTTTATAAAGCTTCATCGAAACAAGTAAAGAAGATCTAAAAAAAATGTGTTACAGTTTACTGATAACGACATAATTCTTAGATACATTTTTGTTATCAACAAAGTTAAGTAATACAATACAACAACGTTACTTACTCATTTCGTTAAAACCGCATTCCTACATTTCGTATACCTACATCAAAATAATTACTGAGTGAGTAATAAGTACAACTTTTTATTGACGATATAAAAGAACAAACCTTACCTACATACAAATCCCAACAGTCCTGTGATTTGTGTCTAATTTTACAAATATAATTACGTAGGTATGTAATGCGATTGTACAGTCTATAGAATTTATTAATCTATGCGGTCTATGAGCATGTCGGCACATTCAAAAGCTACGCTAGTAAATAAAATTTTATTTCTTTAGCATTTCGCCGACGACGAATTTCTGTTAGTTCCGTGTTTACGTTCATCGCAAACGGATGGGCAGTTGGTCGCGAATTTAGGTTGTAATCGTAAAGTTATCGAAAGCATAAGTTATTTTCTGTGTTTCTTAGTGTATGTGTGTTTTTTGTTTTGCTTGTTGAGTGGTTTTGAAACAATAACTCAGTGCCCAGCAAAATGCTCATGCATGACGTACGTAGGTGCCTCCCTCGTAAGAAATGAACGAACTTTAAGGTGAGTTGGTTCATTAGTTAAGTACACGGTTGTATTGTAAATCACCAAGGTCACTTCTGTAGGGACGCTATTGGCGACCGTGTTGCAGGCGCTTTATACCTACATTCCTGGAGCGCAATGTAGGTACTTACAAGCTTTTTTATTATTCTATCTATCCTAATCTTTATCTAACCTTATCTTCAGTATTCTTGAGGGATTAACATGTATGTGATATCAATGTTGTCGTCATTAGAATAAACAGATAAAGGTGCCACGGAACATTATACGTTTCGATGTGCAGCATTTGTCGTTTTTAAAAGTTTTACGCACGTATGCTCTAATGAGTATTAAGTATCTGATCTAGTTATTGATCACATCAATCGGGAACATCGACGTAAATGTATTTTTATCACAAAGTAGAAAGTGTATTTAGGTACAAGCGCGTAGCGGCGCGAAAACCTGTGTCTGTGTGTATAAGACGTGGTAGGTAACTACGTACTACCACGTACTACGGGTAGGTAACTACGTACTACCACGTACTACGGGTAGGTAACTACGTACTACCACGTACTACGGGTAGGTAACTACGTACTACCACGTACTACGGGTAGGTAACTACGTATTACGGGTAGGTAACTACGTACTACCACGTACTACGGGTAGGTAACTACGTACTACCACGTACTACGGGTAGGTAACTACGTACTACGGGTAGGTAACTACGTACTACCATGTACTACGGGTAGGTAACTACGTACTACCACGTACTACGGGTAGGTAACTACGTACTACCACGTACTACGGGTAGGTAACTACGTACTACCACGTACTACGGGTAGGTAACTACGTACTACCACGTACTACGGGTAGGTAACTACGTACTACCACGTATTACGGGTAGGTAACTACGTACTACCACGTACTACGGGTAGGTAACTACGTACTACCACGTACTACGGGTAGGTAACTACGTACTACCACGTACTACGGGTAGGTAACTACGTACTACCACGTACTACGGGTAGGTAACTACGTATTACGGGTAGGTAACTACGTACTACCACGTACTACGGGTAGGTAACTACGTACTACCACGTACTACGGGTAGGTAACTACGTACTACCATATACTACGCGCTCGCGCGCGCCTACATTCATTGCGAAGCGATGAGATCGCATTGTTCACAATACATTGCGTGCTTGAAAATGTCAATTTCTGTAACCGATCATTACCGAGATTAATGACTATCATAATTTTGTTACTGACATTAGATAAAACCTTTTCGCGAAGTTTGCGGTATCTTGTTCCTTACAGCCTGTATATGGGATGCACCCAGTAGGTAGCGTTTTTTTTTTTCGTTTTATTTTTGTTCTTATTTCAAGAGCACTTATTACAGCAATCTGTACGAAATCCATTTCAAGAATGAGCGCGTTTTGTTGCCCAGTGACTTTTCAAGTAGGCGCATCGTGGGTGACAGTGTCAAAAAGTCACGGAGACAAAAATCACGAGTCAAGAGCGACACGCAGGCGTAAATAAAAAAAAAACTTATTTCATAAATTCAAAACTTGTAGCTTTAAAATTAAGAGTAACGAGAATTGTTTTTAAGAAAACCACATTACTGATAGAAACTAATAATGAGTTAATATCAATGTTTCTCTTCAGTTGAAATGTTTAAAATGTTAAACCTTTTGCGGACTATAGTTGACTCTTGCGGACCCGCCACTGATGAAGTCTGTGGGTGTATCACACCCATTATCAGTAATAATAAAATAAAAACTCACATCTCACCGATAGAGATGTTTTCAGGGTACAAAAATAATAATTCTATTTAGTTCGTAAGTTGATTATCAAAAAATATTTACATGTATTTTTTACTTTATCAAATCAATAAAAAAATTACTAAGATAAAACGCTTCAAAGTTCAGGAGTGGGGGCTTGTTACGTCACTAAACGGTGCAAAGTGTATCGAGGGGTGACGTCACGCGGAATTTCAACACACTGTGTCGTCATCATTTTTTGGTTTACGTGACGAAAGAATAAAATACATGTAAATATTTTTTGATAATCTAACTTACGAACTAAATAGAATTATTATTTTTTGACCCTGAAAACATCTCTATCGGTGAGATGTGAGTTTTTATTTTATTATTACTGATAATGGGTGTGATACACCCACAACATTTTTTCATCAGAAATACAAAGAAACCAAAACAATCAAAACCAAACAATAACAACCAAAAATCAAATCAAACCAAACAACCTAACACAAACCAAACAAAACACCAAACCTAACAAAACCAAACCAAACACACCAAACAAAACCAAACCAAATAAACCCAAACCATAAGCAAACCAAACCACCAACCATACCAAAACCAAACTAAACCCAAAACCAAACCAAAACCACACACAAAACCAAACCAAAACAAACCAACCAACCAACCCTCAACCATAACCAAATATACTATTTCGGACAAATTTTGACTGCTTATTATGGAATAAGCAGTCGAAATTTGTCCGAAATAGTATATACATTATCTTGCATAGTGGTTCATCATTCTCCTGCCCTTATCCCAATTTATTTGGGGTCGGCGCAACATGTCTTTTTCTTCCATACTCCTCTATTAGTCGTCATCTCTGTAGTCACCCCTTTTTTACCCATATCCTCTTTCACACAGTCCAACTATCGTTTCTTTGGCCTTCCCCTACTCTTATAGCCATCCACATCCATACACAAGACTTTCCTCACGACATTTTCTTCATTCCTCCGCATCACATGCCCATACCACGACAACCGATTTCCACACAACTTTTCAGTCAGCGGTGCCACTTTCAGACTTCCTCTTATATACTCATTCCTAATTCTATCCATGCGCGTAACACCACACATCGCTCTTAGCATTCTCATCTCAGCTGCATGCAATTGCTTTTCATTCATCCCTTTTGTGGCCCAACATTCTGAACCATACAAGACAGCAGGTCTGACCATTGTTTTATGAATCTTCCCCTTAAGTTTTAGGGGAATGCGGGAGTCACAGATAGTCCCGGTGACCTGCCGCCATTTCATCCATCCAGTGTTAATTCTGTGCTTAACAGTCCGATCTATTTCGCCATCGCTTTGCACGAGTGAACCGAGATACCGAAAATCGGAGCAGACTGGGAGAAGCGCGCCATCTAGCACTACAGCTTCAGAACTGGAGAGACCGCCGAAATCGCAGAACATGTATTCAGTTTTGGTTCTGCTGATTTTCAAGCCAACTTTCTCCAGCTTCTGTTGCCATTTCTCCAATCTGCTCTGGATCTCAGGTCCATCTTCACCGACCAGTACAATGTCGTCGGCAAACAGCATGCACCAGGGTGCCTCTTCCTGTATTTCCGACGTAAGAGCGTCCATAATCTTATCTTAATCTTAATCGTCCATAATCTTGCATAGTGGTTGTTTTTCATAATAATATGAATGTTTTTAATAACTGTTTGACAGAAGCGGCCCACCTGGCGCTGACGGCGGCAGACCTGGAGCGCGAGCGAGGCCGGCCGCTGTCCAAGTACGAGCGGAACATGATGATCTTCAACTGGCTCCACACCCTCGACGACGCCGCGCCCTTCTAGACGTACCAACCACCGCACACCCTAGAGCTCGACTGCCCGCCCTGAGGAACAGCATCAATTAGCATCAGGAGAGATGGTGGTCAACAGCAAGCAAGCAAGCCTATCTATAATAATATAAATATGATAAAAATCACGGGTATACTATACCCGCTCTCTAAACATCGTGGGTATAGCAGACCCGGTCGTCTATAAACATGACTGGTCCTCCATACCCACCCCTCTCTAATCATCACAGGTCTGCCATACACGCCGCTCTAAACGTCACGGTATGTAATAACCGCACCTCTAAACATCACAAGTCTACCGTACCCGCCTTTATTTTTTTTTGTTTAATTGACTACCGTACAATTTATTACGGTACAAAATTGACTAGGTACGGTAAACAAGTGATTACGGTATACAATTGACTACGGTACACAATTGAGTACGGTATTGTCAACGGTACAATTGCTACGGTATTGTCAATGGTACAATTGACTACGGTACAATTTATTACGGTACACAATTGACTATGGTACAATTTACTACGGTACACAATCGACTACGGTAAACAAGTTGCTACGGCACACAATTGACTACGGTACACAAGTGAGTACGGTACACAGTTTACTACGGTACAATTGCCTGCGTTACACAATTGACTACTGTACACAATTTACTACAGTACACTATTGACTACGGTACTATTTATTACGGTACACAATTGACTACGGTACAATTGATCTCCTTCGAACCTAACCTGTCCGTGTCGGTTTTTCATTTTTGTATTTTCTTCCATACTCCTCTATTAGTCGTCAACTCTAAATAATTGTCAAAAAAAAATCCGGCCTAGTGCGAGCCACACCGAGGGTTCCGTAACTTGCAAGTGTGTAAATAGAAAGAAAGAAAGAAAATACGTTTATTTACGGTAAACATGACGCAAAAGACAGAGAAAGAAAAGCTAAAGAAAAAACACAACAAAAAAAGAACAGCTGGGGGAAAATATGCGTCACATCCACGCAAAACGGCCATCGCTCAGCTTAGTAAAAAAGTTCGGTGAAATAGTTCGGGAATTGAGTTCTGAAAATTTTTGCCCGAAAATCAAAACCAAGTTAAATAAAAGCTGTATGAACTATGTTTGTTCGGGTGGAATCTTGTAACTCAAATTAGACCCACTTCCAGATGTCCGATTGGACTCCAATTTGGTGTACTTATGTATGTTCGGTGACAATACAATCATATGGTACCATGGAGCTGGTCTGATGATGGAGACGGAAGACGGCCATAGGAATTTCTGAACTAAACAAGATAAATCCATCGAGTCTAGACTTGATTGATTTGTCTTGAGGTGCATTTTACGCCTACATATTATCCAGGGTCTGCTGATGAAGCTGGAAGGTGACCACGGCATTTCTGTGATAAAACAACATAACCCCACCGAGTTTGGGCTCGATTGATTCATCTTGAGGAGCACTTTACACCTATACGATATCCAGGGTCTGATGACAAAGTTGGAAGGTGGCCACAGCATCTCTGTAATAAAACAACATAAGCTCACCGAATTTGGACTCAATTGATTGGTCTTGAGAAGCACTTCCTAGACGATATCAAGGGTACCTGATGATGAAGTTGGAAGCTGGCCACAGCATCTCTGTAATAAAACAACATAAGCTCACCGAATTTGGACTCAATTGATTGGTCTTGAGAAGCACACACCTAGACGATATCCAGGGTCTGATGATGAAGTTGGAAGGTGGCCACAGCATCTCTGTAATAGAACAACATAAGCTCACCGAATTTGTACTCAATTGATTAGTCTTGAGGAGCACTTTACATCACATCATAATATCCGTAGAATATTTTAAAACATCACGCCTACTCTAAAATACTTACCTACTTAAAAGTTACAGAGGCACAGGAGTATAGTAAGTACCTAACCTGTAACGGGTAGTGCCTCAAACTTTTAAGAATATAGGTACTACCTACACGCCAAATACTAGAATATATTTTTAACCGACTTTCGAAAAAGGAGGAGGTTCTGTGTTCGACTGTATGTATGTTTTATGTATGTCCGCCGATTTCTCCGTCAGTTGTGGACCGATTTTCAAAATTCTTTTTTTATCCGAAAGAATATACTCCCAAGTTGGTCCCATATAAATTTTATCGAAATTGCTTCAGCGCTTTTTGAGAAACTGAACAAAAACGAAAAATATGTATACCTCGATGACGTATTGGTGGCCAAATGTTTAAATTCCACGTTCCATGGTATTGGGGTTTTTAGCTGTGGGGTATAACAACTAAAAAGTGAAAAATAAAAAACTTTTTTACAAAAAAAACAACCGACTTCCAAAAAAAAAAATACACTAAAAATTAAAAAATAACTTTAATTTCGGAAGTCGGTGTCAAATAACGAAGAAGTAAAATACAAACACCGACTTCCGAAATTAAAGTTATTTTTAACTTTTTAGTTCATTGTCCCAGTTAAAAGCTAGTCTTTAAAAATATTTTTTTACCTCTAATTTATTTTTTAATTTTTCGGTAGCAATCGAAAATGGGACGTGGTTGAAATAATTTAAAATCTGTTTTAATTTTTGCTAATGAGGTACTTTCATACGATGCCCACACATGATACGGTCGCCTCACTTTACGAATTCCTTGTATGGGGACAGTATTTTTTGTGATGTAATTAAAAATTTACGATTTTCTTTTAACTTGTGTTATAAGACCTTGCTTCTTGCCAAATTTCATGATTGTAGGACATCGGGAAGTACCCTATAAATTTTGATTCCCTTGAGAGTGTCGAAATTTACGTTTTTTGCGGCATATATATTTCTTTAAGTTAACTTACAAGTTTAAATTTTTCACAGCTTCAAGAGACTGTAGACCTGAGTGATGGTTTAAATTTCAACTCGATACCTCCACGCGTTCCCGAGATAAAGCCTTCGCCTTCGGCTAATGGACACCATCGCGAGCGGCAGAGGTTCCTTAAAATCCTGCAGACAGAAATAGGAATAACTTGACCTTGACAATACTTACTATTTAGTCTAAGAGCGAAGCGAACTCGGTAACTTAGGGCTCCCGTACACGGACAGGTTAGGTTAGGTTGGAAGGGGATGAAGGGGGCTAGAGTAAGCGAGCGAACGTAGTCCCCGTCATGCCAGGGCACGGCACCGGCAGCGGAGTCACTCCATTAAAATTTTGTGTTTTTTTGTTAAATCATCATAATATTGATACCTATCAGCAGATGTATTCGCTAACTCAGTTGACATCAATTTGATAGGCACTTTGCAGTACATTGCTGCTTTGCTCGGTGGACATCGATTATAATAGGCACTACGTAGTACATTTTTGTTTTCCTATACGTCAAAGCAGCAATGTACCATCACAAATGTCTGTGCATGAACAGTTTCGAAAAATTTTTGCTTGCAAGTTGTGAAGCATACTTCGTCCCGCCCATTATGTTGTTGTCCAATAGATTTACAAAAAAAAAATACAACCGACTTCCATAAATAATACTAAAAAATGCAAAATAACTTTAATTTCGGAAGTCGGTGTTTCTAGTTTGGTTTCTTCGTTATTTGACACCGACTTCCGAAATTAAAGTGATTATGCATTTTTTTGTATTATTTATGGAAGTCGGTTGTATTTTTTTTTTGTAAAAAGTTTTTTATTTTTCACTTTTTAGTTGTTGTACCCCATTCTAAAACTAAATTAATAGTAAAGTTATGCCCGAATTGATATCCCCAAAAATAGGGAATTTGAACATAGTTGATGAAATTTGGGTGTATCAGGGTGAACTGTACAAATCTGTATACCCCTTCAGAGCGTATCAGCGTGATGTAATGTTGTGAAGTGGTGAAAACAATATACAGACATGCGATTGCAGCAATTCTGGAAGGTTTGCTATCATTTATTGAAGAGTTCCAATGGGGTATCTCCGAAGTTCTTCATCAAATCTTTACCAAATTAAAATGGGACCACATGTGAAGCAACAACTTCCAAATAAAAAAAAATCTTTAAAATCGGTTCACGTAGTAAAAAGTTACGAGGTAACACACATAAAAAAAAAAAATACAATCGCATTGAGAACCTCCTCCTTTTTTTGAAATCGGTTAAAAAAATGCTTTGTCTCAAATGGTTTTCGTCTCATTGGGCAACAACGTTATATTGACGAACACCATTTATTGAGACAAAGCCATTTTTTGTAAAACCGTGTTTGTAACATTTATGACTTTTAAAATCTTAGTCAGTTGTCTGAATTTTGTGCATCACTCCTCAGTGGCATCCTGCACACCAAATGCAGCCTTATGGTGGTCATGCACAGACATTTGTGATTGTACTACATAGTGCCTATCAAATTGATGTCAACTGAGTTAGGGCATACACTTGCAGGTCTGCGGAGTCCCGTTAGTTAATTTTGATTGACCTTGTCTTTGTTGACATTATGTTTTCAGAAAGCAAGGGAATATTTTTATAAGTAACTCCTTATAATATAAGTAGGCTGTTAATATGTCCCTTCAGGTTTAAGAAAACGTTTGTGTTTGTGTCACGACGTGTCTCTCATAACTTTATCTGAAGGTCGATGGGGCGAATTTACGCCCGGGGATTTGAGATTATAAAGTTTTCTGTTAATAGGTCTGACTTTCAGGTTTCTGACTTTCTGACATTGTCGGAATTTCGGCCTTATTTATAAAACTTAACCATGTACTTAGTTTAAACACTGATTAGCGGAGTCTAAACTCAAGAAAACATATCGTCTCATTCACATATTTATAGGTTATAAACTAAGCCCCACAAAACCGTAGTAATGGTTAGACTGTGGGGTCGGTGAGTCTTTAATTTAATAATAAATTAATTATATGATAATATAATTTTATAAATGATTAATAATGCAGCATGTAACAAAACCCCTGTCGGATTCAATAAAGGCGTACTCCTGGTTTAACATACGTACTAGAAAATTAAAAAAAAAAAAATGTAACTCATAAAAACCAAAAGTTACAGATTTTTTATTTTTATAAAATATGCGAAATTTAACACTAAATATGGCAAATTTTCATAAGTTGACAACATTCCACCGAAATCTTTTCGTTTTTACCTATTTTTATTTCAAACGATACCGCCCTGCTCTAGCCGTGCTGTAGGCACTCTGTTTCGCTCAGGCGGCATCTTTGAAACGAAACAGTAGGTGAACTTAGTCGTGCACTCAGTGTTGCCTTTGATAAGTTTTTTTTTTTAATTAATTATATTCATTGGGGATAAATAATCTATCTCGTATCCATTAAATGATTACGTATATGTGTACGCAGTACGATACCAAGTAATACCTTTCACGATCGGACAGGGTTTTTATTACATGCTGTATATTAATAAAGTCAACTGTCTGTAGGAAAAAACCTCCTTTAAATTAGTTAACCACCCACATCTACTCTTCTTAAAAATCTGCTAATCAGTGTGGAAACTAATCACTTTATTTTTTTTTTTTAAAAAGAACCTTCCCAAAAATGTTTGCAAACGCTTATAAAATAAAACAGCTATTTTTACCATTCCACTTCAAAATCTCACTCTTAATAGTAAGTAAGTGTGTTATAATATAATAGTAAACAAAAAACCATTGTAAATAATAAAGTTTGTATGGTAAATATACATATCTGATGATTGTATCCGAGTAATATTGATTAACACCAAAGTATTTGTCAGTGTGGTTACTTCATTGTTTGTGAAGGAAATTATGTAGTCTTCTACAAGGAAGCTTAAGCACTATTATATAGGGTGACGAGGGTAATTAGTGACCGATACTTAAACACGTGATTGTATTCATGATTACAAACAACTTTCCCAAAGAAACTATTTTTTTATACGTATTCACTTTTTTCACAATTTGACCGCCGCGATCAGCTGTTAGCGCTGAGGCAGGGAGCGGTGCGGGCGGCGGGGGAGCGTGAGACGCTACTACTAGTACATTTGCCCTTTCCCGAGGTCAGACTATCAGCTAATAGATCGTGCCTACTTTTAATGTTACGGCGCGCGCGTTCTTAGATATTTTGTAGTTATGCGAACATACGATGCATCTTAAAAGTATTAGTCAAACACGCTGTCTTTGAAAATATTTTTTTAATTTAGCAACAACCGAAACATGTAGGTATCTATACTGCTTAGGTACACCGAAAACGGCACACTGGTGCCCGGCCGAGCGGGCTTGCGAGCCGTGCTCTGTACGATACGAGACCGCGTCTAACAGCTGATTGCGGCGGTCACTGCCCTCGCGCGCGCGTATTTCAAACTTGTTATTGTGATACAAGTGAATAAGTATAAAAAAAAAGTTTCTTTGGGAAAGTTGTTTATAATCATGAGTACAATCACGTGTTTAAGTATCGGTCACTAATTACCAGTCACCCTATATATTCTGCGTACTTGGCTTGTCTCCGTTGAGATCTCACACTGTTGACCGTGAACGGAGTCTGCCATCAACCCGGCAAAAGTCCAGACTCCAGCATACTTCTGAGAATTTTCTGATGTAAAAAAACTGGATAACATTTCCATACACGAGGATCGGACCCATGAATTCATGCTGTCGTGGGAATGTTTGAAAAAGTCACGGTCACGTCAGAAGGAACACTGGTGGGTTTCAGTCAGTAAGAGTCTGACACGCCCTCTCGCTGCACCCAGAGCGAGAGAAGATATCTGATAATTTCCAACCCTAAAAACTAAAAAAAAAGCACTTCATGCTCAGGTAGAAATTCACTTTGTTGCTCTTGTTAAAGAAATGTTCTGAATTGGGTGGCTGTAAAAATGATATAAAAATCAGTATTTAACAAAAAAATATTTATAACAAAAACCTTGCTTCCAAGTTCCTAAAAATTGCGTTTGATTTATATTTTTTAATTTTAATTCATGTTATTGTTTTGAATCTGAATTTAGTGATAACTTTTTTGGTCCTGTTCTTAATTATTAATTAATTTATTATTAATATTATACATAATTAATTTATTATTACTATTTATTGGCTGTAACGGAAAGGTGTGTTGTGTGAACTGCATCTGCCCATCGATATGAACAACTTTCTTCAAGAAAACTAGAGGAAATTCTCAAAAAATAAAAAAATGCTTACTCGTTAAACAAATATTGATCAGCTGATGATAACTTTGTATGGAAAGTCCAATTCTTTTTTTGGAATTATCTGTTTTTTTTTATAGAGAAATTTGTTCATTTCCATGGGCAAAACCGGTTCTTAAAATATGACCACGCCTTTCTGTTACACCCTGTATACAAGGTGGAACGACAAAGATGGGGATGGAGACCTTTGACAATACTCATCATAGTAAAAGATGCCATAGCGATACGTATTGCCTTTGTTTTCATTAAGGCTCCACGCAAACGAGCCACCAGTGGCGGCCACTGGAGGTTAACGACAAGATATTTCATTCAATTTGTATGGACTCACCGCACACGCGTAGCGAGTGTAGCGAGTGGCGGCCACTCGCGACTTAGTGTCAACCACACTCGACTGAGTGGCAGCGACACGCCACCGGTGGCGGCCACTCGCCGCTTATAAACGGTAAATTGGGTGTACCCAATATCGGCGATGACGTCGACGTCGTTTACGAATTATTAGGAGCGCGATAAAACCTTCCGTCTCGGAATCCATCGTGAGACTGTACAGCAGGAGAGTAACAAATTATAGCGGTCACCAATCACCTTTGTTTGCGCGGTACCAAGGAACTTGGCGCGTGACAGCCACTGGTGGCTGTGGTCAGTGGCTCGTTTGCGCGGAGCCTTATTGTTGTCTCCTTGTATATCCCTCCGACTAAATCTAGTGTGCTAGGAGTGGGTTTAAATTTGATCTAGTCTTTGATTTCAAGATAAGTTTATCTTAAACCTTTATGAGGCTATTCAATATTTTATTTATTTATTATCTTTAAGATGTATAAGTCACTTCTATTATATTGTATTCATACACAATCGTTTTTGAGAGTCAAATTTGGACATTGAGTTTGAAAAGAAATACTTTCCTGCCTTTCAGAATCCGGTGTTATAATGGTGCCAATTCTCCTGTTCAATAACTAAACTAAAATTAGAGAATTGCTATCTTTTAGTAAAAGGCAGTGCGAGAAAAGGACGGCTATGGCTATGAAATAATTTCGAGACGTCAAACTCAGTTCATGCCTTGCGCTTTACCGTGTTTTTAGTCGACATGTTTTTACGTGTACCCTTAATTTGTATGGAAATATAGGGAACGTGCACGAAGTAGTCTGTGCTATCTAGTGGAGTCAATTCGAAACTTTTACCCTTTAAAAACTTGTCATTGACATTTCCGTGCCATATATGTATACACACATGCACCATGCACACATGCACCACTCATAACGTTGACTGCCATCTAGTGAGTGAAATCCGCAACTTGTACTGTATAAATACTAGACATTGACCTTTATGTGGCGCCGTCTATAGTTCCTGCACGCTCCCTATTAGTTCCAACTAGGTTACTTCTAGGCAAGCGTGCTCTATCTTCGACCACATCATCGCTTATCATCAGGTGAGATAGTGGTCAAACGCGTGCCTATCAACAAAAAAAAAAAAAAACTAAATTTGTCAGCTCTAATTTACGTCCGTCTCTTTCTTGTTTTAAAAGATAGTAATAGCCTAAATTAAGTTTAGTTTGTGCACAACAGAATTGACACCATTGTCTGATATGAAGAAAATCAAAGTACGAATTAACTAATTTATTTATTTGAAATTGAAACAGTTGCAATTGTGTTCAGTTTATTTAATTGTTTATGATTTTTGTAAACGTGATTTGAGAGTGAATTATAAGACTAATCGCTGTTTCAAATAGATTAGACTGTTTTGTGATGTTTGGGTAAGAATAGGTAATATAGGGTTTAAAAATGAAGGAAATGTCTGGCTATATTTTAGATACGGTTTCTGCCCGCGAAAATGAATAACTTTCATACAGGAAGTTATAGTGAAAAAAAAAAGCAAAGCTGCGAAGCAGTAATGCTCGCGAAGAATAGAACCCCAGCAGCCGCCGCAGGAGACGCCCTGGGCGTCGGGGGTCGCAGGCCTATCTCCTGCCACCTCCTGCACGGGTTTGAGGACGGCGAGTAGTGGGTAGCTTGCTGTCCGATGAGGACCAGGCTGCTGTCGACTCTCGGAGTCGACAGCGCGAAATGTTCCACGCGCGCCGAATAAGAGATGTCAGCAGTACGGGGCCCGTAATTTCTTTTAGGCATGGCCGATGCCTGTTTGCACCGCGGATAAATTTGAAATAGATCACATTCCCAAAAAAAAAATGTTCAAAATTTTTCAAATGCGAACTAAAATAATTATTACTCTACTATTACTCTCTTGAACAAAGTTGTTAATTTCTATCGGCAGTAACGGTATTTAATAAATTACCTCGCGTTTCCGTATTGTGTACTTCCTGTATTGTGTATGAAAGAGGCGTGAAAAAAAAAGAAATGGTTTTCATTGGTACTATTGTTTAGCCTCAATATTTTTACTTGTTTTCGGGGAAAACTTGACCAGAAATCCCCCAAGACAGTGCACAATCATTATCTACAGAATACACAGGTTTTTAAATAAATCGTTCCTTTAAATACCCAAAACAGACCGGATTTACCCTTGCCTCTTCTTACCCTGGTATCACATAGATAAATAAATAAAAATAAATCTCCATGACACCACCTACAAAGAATAATTTAATGTAATAGGTATTAATATGATGGTGTGGGCTTTATAACATACACAGAACTTATGCAAATCTGGACTGAACTAATATTTGCTAGAAATAGTAATCCCAAATTATATATACAATAGAAATAGTAATTAAAAACCCAAGTTGTGGGCGACCAACCTAAGCGGCCCCGAAACGATCAATTGCAATTGTCAATTTTACGTCATTGTCAACTGTCATTGATCGTTTACGAGTACAATTGAAAGGTTTGTCAATCGTAGTTACGTGATTGGAAGCAATTGATGAAAATTTGATTGATGCTCATTGACAGCAGCCATTGAAGTTGCCATTTGACTGAGTCATTGACAATCGTTTCCGTTTTTCGCGCGTCTGACAGTAGTGAAATCAAAACATGGCGGTTACCCCACGTTAATTCGAGGACCGGGAATTTATATCACGATCGTCCAGAGTTAGCGCAAACAATTGGCGATTGCAATTGAAGTGCATCAATGGCACTTTCAATTGCAATTGTCAATAACGTAGCACATTGACAAATTGATCGTCTCGGGGCCGCTATACATATTATTGACGTGTTCTATAATATTTGAATTCAAAATACGAGATAGTTGTCAAGTTTTGTAACAAAAAATTCTATTTCCTAATAGACAAAGTTCAAATTTCATTGCAACCCATACTTTTTAGAGCCTTTTTAATACAAAAAAGCACTTAAAATTCAATCTAAAATACTCAATTTTAAAGTCAACAATTGTGTGGGTGTCAATGGATTGAAATTATCTCGAATTATAAATTCAAGTATAATTTATTTTATAAGTCTGGATAGCTGTTTAAAGCAGGAAACTTGTAATGCTCTGAGGTAACCAACTCGCCTTGAGCAAGCATGGTGATGACTGCTCAAGTCTGATCTGACAATAAATTCTAGCCTTCTCCCAACCATGTCGGGGTCAGCTTCCAGTCTAAACGGATGCAGCTGAATACCAGTATTGGTTGCAACTGAATACCGGTTCTGGGTGCAGCGAATATTAGTGTTGGGTGCAACTGAATACCAGTATTGGTTGCAGATGAATATCAGTATTGTGTGCAGCTGAATACCTGTATTGACTCTATTGAGTGCAACTGAATACCAGTATTGGGCGCAACTGAATACCAGTATTGGGCGCAACTGAATACCAGTATTGGGTGCAGCTTAATACCATTATTAGGTGCAGCTGAATACCTGTATTGGGTGCAGGGTGCAGCCGAATATCAGTATTGGGTGCAGCTGAATACCTGTATTGACTCTATTGAGTGCACCTGAATACCAGTATTGGGTGCAACTGAATACCAGTATTGGGTGCAGCTGAATACCAGTATTGGGTGCAACTGAATACCAGTATTGGGTGCATTAGAATATCAGTATTGGGTGCATTAGAATATCAGTATTGAGTGCAACTGATTACCAGTAATGGATGCAGCTGAATACCTGTATTGGGTGCAGGGTGCAGCGGAATGCCAGTATTGAGTGCAGCAAAATACCAGTATTGGTTGCAACTTAATACCAGTATTGGGTGCAACTTAATACCAGTATTGGGTGCAACTGAATACCAGTATTGGGTGCAGCTGAATACCTGTATTGGGTGCAGTGTGCACCGGAATACCAGTATTGGGTGCAGCGGAATACCAGTATTGGTTGCAACTTAATAGCAGTATTGGGTGCAACTGAATACCAGTATTGGGTGCAACTGAATACCAGTATTGGGTGCAACTGAATACCAGAATTGGGTGCATTAGAATATCAGTATTGGATGCAACTAATCTGATATTATTATCATTACTAATATTTGTTCAATCCAGACTCGAATCCACTATGCTTCTTTCATATTCATTTCGTTTAGTATTCTCACTATAACCTATTGATTTGTTAAAATTGTATATAACTCTAAAACCGTGCGTACGATTGACTGAATCACAGATTCTGGCAGTAACGCCAGGGTGAATTGTGGAAACTCAGTCGATGGTACAAGCGGGCCCGTATCCCTAAGTCATTGACGCATTCCGTAACAATAAGAATTGTGTTGTAAATGTGTATGAGTAAGAAATAAATGTAATTTATGACCAATGCTGGTTTTATTTGCTATCAACCAACCCACTTCCGAAGGTCACACCCGAAGGTCTTTATTTTTAACCGACTTCCAAAAGGAGGAGGTTATCAATTCGGATGCTTTGTTGGGCATAACTCCGTCATTTATGGACGGATTTCCAAAAATATTTTTTTTTTCGAAAGGAGTTTGTTCCGAAATGGTGCCATTTAAATTTCATATAGTTCTGGTGATACGTTTCGGAGACAGACAACGGAACTCTTCAAAAATTGACAGCAAATCAACCGCGGTTGCTGCTATCGCCTCGATATCCATTGTTAACACAATTTAATGTAGAAACACAACAAAAAAGTAAAAATTAAAACTTTTTTACAAAAAAATAGAACCGACTTAAAAAAAAAAACAAAAAGTGCAAAATAACTTTAATTTCGGAAGTCGGTGTCAAAAAAACGAAGAAACAAAACCAGAAACACCGACTGCCGAAATTAAAGTTATTTTGCACTTTTTGTTTTTTTTTGGAAGTCTGTTCTATTTTTTTGTAAAAAAGTTTTTATCTGGTGGTAAGTTCAATTTTCTGACGCTACCTTAAATCATCACCACTCACCTGCCCTTATCCAAATAATAATAATTAAGAAAAAATATAAATACAACATATAATAATAAATAAGTTTGGTTTCTTTTACTTATTTTCCAAATATTCTGTTTTTAGCTCAAAATTGTAATAATTAATAAAACAAGGGAAGAGTGAGACAACCCCAACACAAGTGTTGTTAACTACTTACTGGGGCTGCCTCGATATTATTTTGTAATGCAATATTTGAGACAATAAAAGCAATTTATTAAGCAATTATTATTAACATATAAAATTACACGGGCATATCTGAAAGAGTGTGCCTGCTAAATCTAAAATTTGGAGAATCGAGGCTTTCAATTATTCAAGTATACGCCCCAACCTTGGAAGCGACAGAGAATGATATAGACACTTTCTATGAACATATAGAAAGTGCTCGGAGCCTTGCAAACGATAAGGTCATTTTACTGGGAGATCTGAATGCTAAGATAGGTCAAAGAAAACTTGAGGGAAACGCAGTTATACGAGTAGGTCCATTCTGCTATGGAAAAAGAAACCACAGAGGCGAAAGACTCATACAATATGCTTTTAAAAATAAATTTACAATAATCAACACAATATTCAGGAAAAACACAAAGAATTTATGGACATGGATTACACCGGATAAAAACAATAAAAATCAAATAGACTACATACTGAGCAACTGTCGAAAACTCTTCACGAACATAGAAATATTAAGCAAAACTCCTTTTCCAAGCGACCACAGGTTCCTGAGAGGAACAATAATTATAGACAAGCCAAAGAAAAGCCGAACTACGTTCAATTCAGCCGCAGCAAACCTATCAAGTGAGAAATCCCAAGAAACATTCCTATCCGCTTTAAATACGAAATTAGAACGAGTACATTGGGAGGATGGTAAAGACATAGAGTCTTACTACAACAAAATAGAATCAGTCATAAAAGAGAGTCTAAACACTCTTAAATTTACCAAAACAAAAAAAGAAATAATATCTAATGAAACTAAAAACGCGTACCGAGCTACAGCACAAACCTTCAAAAAATAAAGACGAGAAAAGAGAACTTTCAACACTCTACAAAAACACAAATAAACTACTTAAAAAAGATTACGATAAATACAGGATGGAAATAATTGAAAAACATCTACTAACAACGGGAAGTCAAAAGAAAGCATTTAAACAACTAAGTACAGAGAAAAAATGGATTCCGACACTTAAGGCACAAAAAACCACACATAAACAACAAACAAGGAAGGACTTAGTAAATATTGCCTCTGATTTCTATGAAAAACTATATGAAGATAACAGCATCAAAAATATTAGCTCTATAAAACTTTACAAAAAAGGAGAAATCAATGAAACTGTTAAACGTTTTACTGGCAAAGAAATAATGAAAAAAATTGAAAAACTGAAGAAAGAAAAAAGTCCAGGCCCGGATAACATCCCAAACGAAGCCTTGATATGTGGAAGACACCTGCTGATAAGCCATATTGCTACTTTGTTCAATAAAATACTGGCTAGCCAGGAAATACCTAAAAACTGGGCAAAGTCAAGAATAATTCTACTATACAAAAAGGGGGATCCAGCAGATATAAATAACTATCGACCAATTAGTCTACTACCTACCATGTATAAACTGTTTGCAATGTGCCTAGAGAAAAGAATAGAGCCAACGATAGATAAGAGCCAACCAGTGGAACAGGCAGGTTTTCGCCAAGGGTTCTCAACAATCGACCACATACATACATTGGAGCAAATAATAGAAAAATACGTAGAATTTAAAAAACATCTCTATCTTGCTTATGTAGACTACGCGAAAGCGTTCGACTCTATCTCGCATAAGAGTATTTGGGACGCATTAGAATACCAGAATCTTCCAAATGTATACATCAATATCATAAAAGATATATATAGAAAAAGCACAAGCAGCGTACAGCTGGACAGACTAGGCCCAGAATTCAATATTCGCAGAGGAGTGAAACAAGGAGACCCACTTTCGCCAAGGATCTTTATAGCTGTCCTACAAAACATGATGAAGGATTTAGACTGGGGCAGGAAAGGAATATTTATAGATGGAAAATATCTTAGCAATCTTAGATTCGCAGACGATATAGTCCTCTTCGCTAAGACATCGAAACAGCTGGAGGGAATGCTAACAGAACTGATTGTTGCGAGCGGAAATATCGGTCTGCAATTGAACACCATAAAGACAAAAATATCTACCAACGGCGCGAAAAACCCCATCGTAATCAACCATAATGCCATTGATTACGTAGAGAGCTATATCTACCTCGGAAAGCAAATATCTTTTAAAAACACACGACACACAGATGAACTAGACAGACGAATTAACATGACCTGGAAAAAATACTGGAGTTGCAAGGAGATTTTCAAATCGAAACTTTCATTATGTCTGAAGAAAAAAGTAATGGACTCAAGTTTACTACCCTGTCTGACGTACGGCGCCCAAACCTGGATCTATAATAAAAACAATATGTCAAAAATACGATCGTGTCAGCGAGCTATGGAGAGGAGCATCCTTGGCATCAAGCTCATGGACAAACAAAACAGCAACAAAATCAGACACAAGACAAAAGTAATAGACGCAGTAACACACGCACGGCGATTGAAGTGGAAATGGGCCGGACACATTGCCCGCTATCCACAAGAAAGATGGGCTAACCGAGTAACGAAGTGGAGAGGCCCTGGAAATAAAAGAGCAAAAGGCAGACCTCAAGCTCGCTTGATCGACGACATATTAAAAATGACAGGAAGTAACTGGTTGAAAGCGGCAAACAACAGGAAAAAATGGAGACAATTGGAGGAGGCCTATACCCGTAAGGGGCCATGACAGAAACTTTTAGTTGTTAAGTACTAATTCAATTTATTTATTTTCTTTTGTAACTGTCCTGGAAATAAAAAGGCTTATTATTATTATTATTCCATTTATTTAATTTTTTATTATTATGTCGTTTATTAATTTTCTATATATATATAAATTATAATTTTAAATATTTCTTACAAATCATATAAAAAAGAAAAAAAAAAACATTTAAAATTATAAAAAATAGTAGTCCGCCGGTGTCGGAAGCAGGGTCCAAGCTACCGGTGGTTAGGGCTCCAGAGACAGGAACCTCCTCACAATGCGAGCCGTATCAAGGAGTACTGCCTTCTGTATCAGGCCCTTGATCCAACCGTGCAACGACAGCTTCGACAGGTGGTCGTCGAGGCTTTTGGCTATCAGGCCGTTGGCGGTAACGACTATCGGCACAATGACAGCCGAGTCCACATTCCACATATCGACAACCTCGTGTGCTAAATCAAGATATTTCATTTGTTTCTCTTTCTCAGCTTTCACGAGGTTCTCGTCATGTGGGATGGTGACATCGATTATCATTGTGCGGCGCGCTAATCGGTCTATCACCACTATATCAGGCTTATTTGCAACAATAGTCCTGTCAGTGATGATAGACCGATCCCAGTACAACGTGACATGGTCATTTTCGAGAACTGGGTCGGGCACATATTTGTAATACGGCACCTCAGAATCCACAAGTTTGTATTTCAAAGCAAGTTGCTGGTGAATAATCCTGGCCACTTGGTTATGCCTGTGCAAATACTCGCTGTTAGCAAGACGAGAACAACCAGAGATAATATGTCTGATGGACTCACCCGGACGATGGCATGCCCGACACACGTCAACCGTCCCATCCTTCATAATATGTCTCCGCTAGTTATTCGTCAAGATAACTTCGTCCATAATCGCACAGACAAAACCCTCAGTTTCCCCGAAGAGGTCGCTGAAACGTAGCCAGGCCACGGACGCCAAGAAATCTACATCAGGCCCATGAAGAGCCCGATAAAAGCGCCCGTGAAGCTCCTTGCCTTTCCATATCTCCTTGCGGTCATCAGTAGTGAGTACTACAGGTTTGCGCCAGTTCTCTTTTGCCATGGACAACGGGGTGAGTCCCTTGTCCACTGAGACCACATCTCGGTGCATACCCACGTCGGTTTCTAGAAAATATTCTCTTAGACTGCACACCTCGCGGTTGTGGAGAGTCTTAGCGTTTAAAAAGCCTCGACCTCCACACTTCCGCGGGATGTACAGTCTCATCACCGATAAACGTGGGTGATGCATCCGGTTTGCGGTCAGCAGCGTACGGACCCTCCTATCCAGGGCGTCGAGTTCGGTCTGAGTCCATTTGAGTATGCCGAAAGAGTACATCAAAACCGGCATGACCCAACCGTTGAAGGCGCGCACCTTATTCCCGCCCGACAAAAGGCTGTTCAATACCTTTTTCAGGCGGCCAAAGAAGCGCTCCTTCAGCGATTGTTTCATGTCAGTAACATTAATGCCTAACGCTTCCGACATACCCAAATATTTGTATGTTTCGGTCGAGGAGAGGGATCTAAGGTGTATGAAATCCGAGAGTTGGATCCCTTCGGATTCCATAATCTCCCCTCGCTTTACATGCATGACTGCACATTTGTCCACACCAAATTCCATCCTGATCGCGCTACTGAAAGTTTCAGTTACCTTCAGTAACTCCATCAGTCGCAAATTGTTGGGGCAAAGAGTTTCAGGTCATCCATGTAAAGAAGGTGAGATATGGCTTGACCACCTCTTCTCAACCGATAGCCCAGCCCCGAGTCCTCCAGCAATGTGCTTAGAGGATTCAGGGCCAAGCAGAACCAAAGAGGACTCAAACTGTCGCACTCCCCTGGATTGGTCGACATCCTGGATAGCGAAGGACTGTCTTCCATTGCCCCATACATGACCCAAGGAAGGTGCGCAGAGTTGCATCTATTTTGTACAACTCCAACACCCTCATGAGCCATGTATGTGGAACAGAGTCGTAGGCCTTCTTATAATCTATCCAGCATGTCGACAAATCCTTGTGGGATCGACGAACCTGCTGGCTTATGGCCATGTCTATGAGGAGTAGCTCCTTAGTACCGCGGGACCTGTTCCTACATCCATTCTGAGAGGCAGACATAATTGAATTACTGTCAATGTGCCGATTAATTTTCGCTCTCAGGAGGATGTAAGAAGTTTATAGACCGTCGACAAACACGTTATCGGTCTATAATTCTTAGGTTCCGCGGGACTACCTGTTTTATGGAGCAGGTGGGTAACACCAGTTGTTAGGAACTCAGGCAGCGACCCAGACTCTAAGGATGACTGGAACTGAGATGCTAGAAGCGCGTGTGAGCTGCTATACCACTTTAGCCAGAAGTTATGCAGCCTGTCCGGTCCTGGAGATTTCCAATTCGGTAACGGACGGACTGCTCTGGCTACATCTAATGGGCTGATGTCTATTTTCTCCATTTCTGGTATAGCTTCGCACACACGCTCGAGATCACGCATCCAGCCACCCTCAGTGTGACAGACGGGCACCGATCAAATGCTGCGCCAGAATGTACTCGTGGCAACATCATCCGGGCGGCACCCATCCGTCACATTTTGTTCAGGTCGCTCCCAAGCTCTATAAACCCACCTCTCATCGCTCTGGAACATGCGATTCTGCGAGTACCGGTCAACTCGCCGCTTATACCGCCGAATACGGTTTGCCCATGCACAAACTTTCTGCTTCAGGAAGTCGATGCGCTCTGTGACTCGGGACATGTATTCTCGAGGGTTGATTTCAGTCCCCGAGAACGCCCGCCTCACAAAGCGCATCACACGTGGACGTGTATTGCCCTCCCTGAAGCAGATTAGTTTGCCGATGAGTACCCTGGCCCCATCGATACGCCTCTCGATCCTGCATTGCCAGGCTGGTACAGCAGGCTTTGGCCGAATATCTCCGTCGCTAATCGGAAACTTCACGTTGGCCAAACGACATGCCGCAACAGCCCCGCAATACAAGATTGAGTGCGTATCAACGAGGTTCTCGCTGCTTTCAAAGATGTTTTTAAGCAGCGAGTCCAAAGCACACACCAACGCCCTATTTTTTTTGTGCATGGGTAAACGTGGTAAACGGGGTCTAAGTTCGGTCGGAGCGAACCTATACTCGCGAAGCGCATCCTCCAGTACGCTCCTCAGTCGATCGTTGCACTGGCTACTTACCGTAACAACCCTATCATCTGCCTCATCATTTATATGATTGGGACGCGGTGGAATTGCGCCCCTAGCGGGTGCTTGTACCCCTGTCTGTGTCGGGGTTGAGATGATAAGGTTGCTCAGTACCTCTGAGCGCAGCCTATCAAGTACAGCATCGTCCAACCTGCGGTTACGTTGGATGACCCGCACCTGATCCGACAATCGTTGCGCCGTGACGTCGACGGTTGGTTCTAGTTCCTGGAACAGAGACAGCATCCTGACACGGTACGCAGTGAGGTTAGTTCCCCCCTCTGTAGACCCATAATATGCGCGCATGACGTTCTCGTTCATGGACTGAGTCCATTTCATGCGCTGCACACAACCACCGGCAGCGGGGACCCGGCTCGGGGCCGGTTGGCCCCTAAGTCCCAGGCTGTTCGGTGGCCGGCCTCTCCCCTGCCGACGTACAGGTGTTGGCGACGTCGGCGGGGAGAAATACTCGTCGCTTGAGCTCGACGCGGCTGCAGCCGCCGGTAACACTGGTGATCCAAGATCCGGCGGCGGCGAGGCGGAGCTGAGTGGCGAGTCCGGGGGTGAAAGGCGTGCGCGACGGGCAGCTGCTCTGGTCAACATTTTATTTATTTCATTCCATTTTCATTGTTGTTTTCCTGTAAGCATAGTACGTCGTCGTTGACAGACGTCATTCTGTGATTTCTTGATTTTAATTTTCTTCTTTTTTGTTTAGGTACTTTATTTGTTTGGTTTTCTTGTAATTTTTCAGTTTAGGCTTCCTGTATGGTAATATTAAGTCCGAAATTGGGTAAAAAAATGGGTTTTTACGATTATAAATGGGATAGAAAAAATATGACTTGTGTTGCCAGTGGGTTGCCAGGTTATTATTATTATTTCGTATATTTATTTTTACACATATTATTTACATTTTTAAATATTTTTAAAAGAAAACATATAAAAAAACATTTAAAAATATAAAAAATAGTAGTCCACCGGCATCGGGAGCAGGGTCCAAGCTACCGGTGGTTAGGGCTCCAGAGACAGGAACTTCCTCACAATGCGAGCCGTATCAAGGAGTACTGCCTTCTGAATCAGGCCCTTGATCCAACCGCGCAACGACAGCTTCGACAGGTGGTCGTCGAAGCTTTTAGCCATCAGGCCATTGGCGGTAACGACTATCGGCACAATGACAGCCGAGTCCACATTCCACATATCGACAACCTCGTGTGCCAAGTCAAGATATTTAATTTGTTTCTCTTTCTCAGCTTTCACGAGGTTCTCGTCATGTGGGATGGTGACATCGATTATCATTGTGCGGCGCGCTAATCGGTCTATCACCACTATATCCGGCTTATTGGCAACAATAGTCCTGTCAGTGATGATAGACCGATCCCAGTACAACGTGACATGGTCATTTTCGAGAACTGGGTCGGGCACATACTTGTAATACGGCACCTCAGAATCCACAAGTTTGTATTTTAAAGCAAGCTGCTGATGAATAATCCTGGCCACTTGGTTATGCCTGTGCAAATACTCACTGTTAGCAAGACGAGAACAACCAGAGATAATATGTCTGATGGACTCACCCGGACGGTGGCATGCCCGACACACGTCAACCGTCCCGTCCTTCATGATATGCCTCCGGTAGTTATTCGTCAAGATAAATTCGTCCATAATCGCACAGACAAAGCCTTCAGTTTCCCCGAAGAGGTCACTGAAACGTAGCCAGGCCACGGACGCCAAGAAATCTACATCAGGCCCATGAAGGGCCCGATAAAAGCGCCCGTGAAGCTCCTTGCTTTTCCATACCTCCTTGCGGTCATCAGTAGTGAGTATTACAGGTTTGCGCCAGTTCTCTTTAGCCATGGACAACGGGGTGAGTCCCTTGTCCACTGCGACCACATCGCGGTGCATACCCACGTCGGTTTCAAGAAAATATTCTCTGAGGCTGCACACCTCGCGGTTGTGGAGAGTTTTCGCATTTAAAAAACCTCGACCTCCACATTTCCGCGGGATGTACAGTCTCATCACCGATGATCGTGGGTGATGCATCCGGTTTGCGGTCATCAGCGTACGGACCCTCCTATCCAGGGCGTCTAGCTCGGTCTGAGTCCATTTGAGTATGCCGAAAGAGTACATCAAAACCGGCATGACCCAACCGTTGAAGGCGCGCACCTTATTTCCGCTTGACAAAAGGCTATTAAATAGCTTTTTCAGGCGGCCAAAGAAGCGCTCCTTCAGCGATTGCTTCATGTCAGTAACGTTAATTATTATTATTATAGTTCTGGTGATACGTTTCGGAGACAGACAACGGAACTCTTCAAAAATTGACAGCAAATCAACCGCGGTTGCTGCTATCGCCTCGATATCCATTGTTAACACAATTTAATGGAGAAACACAACAAAAAAGTGAAAAATAAAACTTTTTTACAAAAAAATAGAACCGACTTCAAAAAAAAACAAAAAGTGCAAAATAACTTTAATTTCGGAAGTCGGTGTCAAAAAAACGAAGAAACAAAACCAGAAACACCGACTGCCGAAATTAAAGTTATTTTGCACTTTTTGTTTTTTTTGGAAGTCTGTTCTATTTTTTTGTAAAAAAGTTTTTATCTGGTGGTAAGTTCAATTTTCTGACGCTATCTTAAATCATCACCACTCACCTGCCCTTATCCAAATTTATTTATTTGGTCCTTTTACCAGACTGCGCGACGCAAGAGAGGGTAATGTGTTTATCAGCCCATGTATGTATGTATGTTTCTTCCTTTGTGGCGCTTTAGAAACCAAACGCGTGGGTTGATTTAGATAATTCTTATGTCAATTGATTCGTCTTAATCTTACGAGTGCTTATCGACAACCAGACGCCATATTTTGAAAAAGAAAAAAATGAAAGTCGACGAACTCTATTGAGGGTCACAGTTCTAATCTAACCTAACCACTTTTTTAAAAATAATTAACAATACTAGTTCGGCTCCGGGAAGTTTACATATAATGTAGTCGTTTCTGTAGGGGGTCACAGTTTTAACCTATCCTACCCTAACCATTTTACTGAAGCAATCAAAGCCACTAAAAAACCACTAGCCACTAAATCCAATATATTTATTCACTAAAAGGAAATTCTAAACCACCAGATCTAGTGGATAATCCACTGTGTTGGCAACACTGTTAATGTGACAAGTTGACAACACTTGTAAAATTGCGTCGTTTTAGGAGTTTTTGGCGGGATTTTCTAGAGTGAAGTTCAGTGGCTGTTTTAATAATTCGCTTATGGATTCCTAAATTGAATGAATTGTGATGTAAAATTGGTGAAGTTTTGTGTCTCAAGTGTCTACGCAACTGGACAATATGTTGAATCAATGAAACAGGCGTGATCTCGGTAAAATGGAGCTGAGAATTTTGTTGTAGTATTGACTACCTCAGCGTAATTTGCCGGGAAGTCTAACTCGACACATTTCTTGCCAAATACTGCAAAAATTTTAGAATGTGTTAAATCTGCATTATAATGGAAAATAAAATAAATAAAAATACACTACTGATGACTAGGCAGCATGGTCTCTGACCTTAGCCTGTTCCAAATGAAAAAAAAAACTGAGTTTGGTTACACTTAACAGCAAAGAGTAGTCGGTAAATTATCTTATGTACTTATTTAAATCAGTGAAATATATGTAATATATTGAAATAAGCCTAAAAACTATCTAAAGCACTAGTTATACATATTTATTTCTTCATTAAATGGAGTAAAACATTGTAACGCGTTGAACTTACGGAAAACGAAACGTTCAATGACGTGACAATATGTCAAAAGTGTCATAACATAAGTGTCAAATATTGTTAATTTTGTACGATTTTGTTTTTTTTAACTTCTCGTAAACCATTAATTGCCTCGCCATAAAAAATTTACGTGGACGCTTCCATTAATAGGTATGATCTTTTAGTAAAAAAAAATATGGACTCCCAACTCCACGGCAGATCAAGTAAAGCTTAGCCGATTTTTATACTCATTCATTGCCAACACATGCATGTTCCCTAATTTGTATCTCTGAGGATGTATATTTAGTGGTCATTGAACTTAGTTCCTGTTGTAACTTGTAACCGGTCAAGTTCACACTGCAAGTCTTCTGTGTCAGTTTGCTATTTCCTAGTACTTTTGTTTAGGTTCAAAGAATACATATGTATATAATTGTTATAATAACCTTTCCCTATTAAGTTTTACATTTTTAATAGAACTTTTGTTTTTTAACCATTTTGTTAGTTTTAACAATGTATTTGTTTAATTTAATATATTTTGTTTATTTTAACTAGACATTACCCCTTTTTGTTTTTTTTTTTGGCTGGGTGCGAAATCATCCAATGACATCTCCCACTCTGGGTGGAACGGGAGGGTGTGTCAGAATCTTACTGACTAAAACCCACCCCTGTTCCTTCCCTGCCTGAGTGCCCAGGGGTGCGGTAACTTATGTTGAGAATTTATCGGCTACGGCTGACTTACCTAACTGACTGATTACCCTGACTTTTTGACTTGATTTAGAATCATCGTCACTTGTCAAATCTATAATGCCTGAGGGGCCTACTAGATCAACCATTGATGGGGCAATAAGAACCAATTCATTGAATAAACTTTGATTCAGCGAGGCTGTGATGTTCAGGTTTGTTGTCTCAAGATGTGATATTTGAGTTTGAGTGTCACTTGAGAGTAGTTGCAATAAATATTTGTGATTAAGAGCTTGTTCATACTCTGTGCTAAGCTGGCTGAATCGGTCCACAACAAGTTGGAGCTTATCCCGGTTTCTATGGCCTCAGTGTATTGAATGTATAACTGAGCTATTTCCTATTCTTATCATATGGCTTCAAGGAGCACTTTTTCACTATCATTTATTTCCTTAATCAGTTGATCACAGCAATCCTTAGACGCCTTAATTCACTCAAAGCCAGATTGAGTCTAGACTCCTCTTGGCGAGCATAGGCGCTTCAGAGTGATAGGCATGATTATAAGGAATAAAAGTGAAATTAGAATAGACTAGGCAGATTGTGACAAAAGTGGAAAAGATAATTAGTTAAAAGAAAATGAAATTAAGAAAGGTAAGAAGTTCTGTCACCAACTAACCAAGGTTATGTTTAGGTTTGTAGGGTCATTGGCATCAATATTTTGCTGTACAGAAAATATTGACTGTATTATTTAGTAAAATAATAGAACATAGACAATGTAACATCAAGTAACTAACTATAATAACTTCAGCTTCCTCATATGTGATAGAATAATCCTACCTATCTATGCCCTATCCAGCTATAAGATGCCACAAAAACTTTGTTAATACAGCATATAACAAAAACCCTGTCTGATCCTGAAGGGTATTACTTGGTATCGTACTGCGTACACATATACGTAATCATTTAATGGATACGAGATAATTATTTTTCCCAATGAAAATAATTAATTAAAAAAAAAAGAAAGATTTATCAAAGGAAACACTGAGCGCTCGATAAAGTTCACCTACTGTTTCGTTTCTAAGATTTCGCCTGAGCGAGAAAGAGTGCCTACAGCGCGGCTACTGCAGGGCGGTATCGTTTGAAATAAAAATAGGTAAAAATGAAAAGATTTCACCGGCCGGTGGAGTGTTGTCAACTTATGAAAATTTGCCATATTTATTGTTAAATTTCGCATATTTTATAAAAATAAAAAATCTATAACTTTTGGTTTTGAGTTACATTTTTTTACAACTTTTTCTAGTAAGTATGTATGTTAGACCAGGAATACGCATTTATTGGATCGGATAGGGTTTTTGTTACTTGCTGTATGAGTCGTTTAGTGTGTTAGCTGGAGTGATGTCACCCTAGCTTCCTCATTCAATACAGACACACCAGTGAGGTTAGGGTTTTGGACTTAAGTCAGAAAAATAAGGCATAATAGCTGCACAAGGCAGAAAAGAATCTGTTAAAACTATGATCAAGAACGTGTGTGTAAGCTGGAGTGACGTCACCCCAGCTGCTCAATCATATCTACAAAATGCAAGAAGACTACGTATTTGAGCTCAAAAATTAAGGCATGATAGCTGCCATAGGCACCAAAATTTTCAAATCTCTAGTCAAAATACTCTATGATTTAACCGATAAACATGTGTAAGCTGGAATGACGGCACCCCAGCTGCAAATGTCATTTCTTTTCTTTTCAAATCAGGTCTTGTAGTTTCCACGTAATAATATAAAAAAAAACCGATTCCGCGCCAAAAATTCAAATTATTGCTTCGGAGTAGGTAATTATTGCAACCAAGTTTGCATTTAGTAGGTATTCTATTACTGCCCCATTTTTGCATCTTATAATAATTAATAAGTAGTATGCCTAAGTCCAAGCCTAAAATCCAGCAAATAACCTTTTTAATAAATAATAATAATAATTATTTGACCTGCGTCACAGAGCGTATCGACTTCCTGAAGCAGAAGATCTATGCATGGGCAAACCGTATACGTCGATACAAGCGGCGAGTGGAGCGGTTCACTCAGAATCGCACTTTCCAAAGCAACGAAAGGTGGGTATATAGGGCTTGGGAGCGACCGGACCAAGGTGTGTCTGATTTGCACCTACCTGATGATGACGCCATGAGTTCATTCTGGCGCAGCATCTGGTCGGTGCCGGTCAGGCACACCGAGGGTGATTGGACTCGAGAGGTCGAGCGCGCGTGCGATCTTATACCAGAAATGGGAGCTATTACCATCAGCCCCCAAGATGTAGCACGTGCAGTCCGTCCGTTGCCTAACTGGAAATCTCCAGGGCCGGACGGGCTACACAATTTCTGGATAAAATGGTTTCAAAGATCGCACGCTCGCTTGGCAGCTCAGTTCCAGTCTGCCCTAGAGTCAGGGTCGCTGCCCCAGTTCCTTACGACAGGAGTAACCCCACCTGCTCCATAAATCAGGTAGTACTGCGGAGCCGAAAAATTATAGGCCGATCACGTGTTTACCGACGGTCTATAAAAGTTCTTAATAACGTCCATCCTGAGAGCCAAAATTAACAATCATATTGACAAAAATTGTATTTTGTCTGCCTCTCAGAATGGATGTAGGAACGGGTCCCGCGGTACTAAGGAGCTGCTCCTTATTGATGTTGCCATTAGCCAACAGGTTCGTCGTTCTCGAAGAGATCTGTCGACATGTTGGATAGATTATAAGAAGGCCTACGACTCAGTGCCACATACATGGCTCATGAGGGTGCTGGAGCTTAACAAAGTGGATGCAACTTTGCGCACCTTCCTGATGTCGTGTATGGGGCAGTGGAGGTCCGTGGGTCCGTGGTGGGGGAGGTGGGGTGGTGGAGTGGGGTGGTGGTGGTGTGTGGGGTCGGACAGATCCAGGAGAACAGCGAACCGATAAGGATCGAGCGTGGCATATTCCAGGGCGACAGTCTGAGTCCACTGTGGTTTTGTCTGGCCCTAAACCCTCTCAGTACTCTACTGGAGGGCTCGGGCCAAGGCTACCGGTTGAGAAGAGGTGGACAGGTCATATCACACCTCCTTTACATGGATGATCTGAAACTCTTTGCCCCCAACAACTTGCAACTGATGAAGCTACTGAAGGTAACAGAAACCTTCAGTAGCGCCATCAGGATGGAATTTGGTGTGGACAAATGTGCAGTCATGCATGTAAAGCGAGGGGAGATTATGGAATCCGTGGGAACTCAACTCACGGATTCCATACACCTTAGATCCCTCTGCTCAACCGAAACCTACAAGTATTTGGGTATGTCGGAAGCGTTAGGCATCAGCACTGCTGACGTGAAACAGTCGTTGAGGGAGCGCTTCTTTGGCCGCCTGAATAAAGTACTAAATAGTCTTTTATCAGGCGGGAACAAGGTGCGCGCCTTCAACGGTTGGGTCATGCCGGTATTGATGTACTCTTTCGGCATACTCAAATGGACTCAGACCGAACTTGACGCCCTGGATAGAAGGGTCCGCATACTGCTGACCGCAAATCGAATGCATCACCCACGATCATCGGTGATGAGGCTGTATATCCCGCGGAAGTGTGGGGGTCGTGGCTTCTTAAACGCTAAGACCCTACACAACCGCGAGGTATGCAGCCTTAGGGAATACTTCCTCAAAGCTGACGTGGGTATGCATCGAGATGTGGTCGCTGTGGACAAGGGCCTCACCCCGCTCTCCTTGGCAAACGAGAACTGGCGCAAACCTATAGTACTGGATACTAATGACCGCACGGAAGTATGGCAGAGCAAGGAGCTACACGGACGCTTTTACCGGGTCCTACATGGGCCCGATGTAGATCTCTTAGCGTCCGTATCCTGGCTCCTGGCTGCGTTTTGGTGACCTCTTCGGGGAAACCGAAGGTTTTGTCTGTGCGATTATGGACGAAGTTATGATGACGAATAACTACCGGAAATACATTGTGAAGGACGGTACGGTTGACATCTGTCGGGCATGCCACCGGCCCGGGGAATCAATCCGACACATTATTTCTGGTTGTTCTCGACTAGCTAACGGAGACTATTTGCATTGACACAACCTTGTAGCCAGGATTATCCACCTGCAACTTGCTCTTAAATACAATCTTGTGGAATCTGAAGTACCGTACTATAGGTATGAGCCCGACCCAGTTCTCGAAAATGGCAATATCACGTTATATTGGGATCGATCTATCATCACTGACAGGACTGTTGTTGCCAATAAGCCTGACATAGTGGTGATAGATCGACTAGAGCGTCGCACAATGATTGTTGATATAGCTGTCCCTCATGACGAGAACCTCGTGAAAGCTGAGAAAGATAAACAAACAAAATATCTTGATCTGGCTCGCGAGGTTGTCGACATGTGGGAGGTGGATACAGCTGTCATTGTGCCGATAGTCGTGACGGCCAATGGCTTAATAGCCAAGAGCCTCGACGAACACCTAAGGAGGCTCTCGTTAGGCGGCTGGATCAAGGGCTTGATACAGAAAGCGGTACTCCTGGACACGGCGCGTATTGTTAGGAGATTCCTTTCTCAGGAGCCCTGACCACCGGTAGCTTGGACCCTATCCCGATACCGGTGGGCTACTATTTTTTATATTTTTAAATGTTTTTATATTTTGATATTTTAATATTTAAAAATGTAAATTGTATGTATATATTATAAAATAAATGGAATAATAATAATAGAATAGAATAATACTTTATTGTACACCAAAACAGTTACTCAATTGGTTAGTAACAATATTCCTTAACAACTATGTTAGTAAACATAATAGGGCATTACACCCATTTTTGAAAAATGTCTCAATTAGATTCTATAGTGCTATTAGACAATTAAAAATAAAACACAAAATTATTATTCAATCAATAAGTGCCATGAATTGCATTAAAAGGACATGGCTAAATTGAAGTATGGACGACTGCCCCCGCAATGAAAACGCATGTATAAACATGGTACCTAGCAATATGTAATGCTAAATAGCTGAAATTAGTATTTTGTAATTTAAAAAGGTTCAGGAACTTTTAATATTTGCACAATCCTAAAAACAAAATCGCGCAACTCCTACGACAAAGGTACAAAAACTTCAAACAATGACATTGCTATAAACTTTTATCTAGGCGTTTTAATGTGTCTGCGACGATTTTTATTGATAATTGTGTTTTTGACTGGCGATTTTGCACTAAGGTACTTGAAGTAAATATCTACATAGGGGTAATTGGAGCAAAAAAAAACTTGATACAATGAACTTTCGGTATATAATCCCCAGCTCTCCTGCAAAAATCAAAATAATATATACTTATATTAATATTCTGTTGTAAAACCTAAACTACTTATCCAAATGAGTTGAAATAAAGACAGTATTCACAGACAATGTAAATAATATTATGGCTGAAATGATGAACGTATTTGAAAAAGATCTTAGATTAAAGCTAGAACTACATTAGACCGACGCACACGTTTAACACGCCTGATTTGTACGTAGACGTTGCGTGGCGTGGATCAAGTGTAGCTCTACAAGTCTAGTTTCCATATAAAATGAAGGAGATCGACGCGCCCAGATCGGCGTGTGGCACACGACGTGTGCACAGTGTAGTTCTAGCTTTACTGACCCAAATATTTGTAGATTTCTGTATTGAGGTAGGTAGGTAAACAATTCTGCCTAAATTAAATAATAAACGCACTGAGTACATTTAAGATATTGAAATAAAACAACAATAATGCGATTTATATATTTATTTATTCGGTAAGTCTTATTAGGACATTATCTAAAAAAGAAGCTGGAGATGATAATGTGTTCTGATGTCTTGCCCAACCGAGATACCAGATCACTGTCATGACATGACAACAACAGCCTAGAGTTCTGTTACCCACAATACAGCTGCAGTAATATGACAGTATGTCATCTAAAGTGTTGTTTGTGGGTTCGCTTTCATATAAAATATACACATAGCATATTTTTTGACCGATATGTGTTAAAAGCGTTCAAACGACGTCTGACGTTTTTTTTTCATAGAGTAGAGATGGAATCTGATTTAAATCGATAAAATAATCGAATGGACTGACAGAAAAAGAAATTGTTTTTGTTGACCTCGACGGACAGAAAATATGTATTAAGATTGTGCGCCTGAAGTGTTAGTAATATGCTTATCCAGATACAATTAATCAATTAAGTAGTTTCAGAAAATAAATCGTTTTGATAACTGTTGTTAAATATCGATTGAAGTTCAACTTATTCGATTTGGCATTTTGGTAATGCAATATGTCTCTTCCCTAGCTGTCAGTATTCCTTGACCTTGTCATGTCAAACCAAAACAAAGCATAAATACAATTAAGAAACTTTTTTATGTTTATTAGTTCACGAAAGTTATAAGAAATTATTAAAAACTAAATAATTCATGAATGAATATTTAAATATTACTGGTTAGTGTGAGGTTCCTATTTGTGCTAGTCATGTTGGGGGCAGTCGTTTAGCCATCTCTTTTAACATTTTTAAATTTCGCACGTAATTTGACGAAAACGCTGGACGCAGTGGACGCCATATTGCTCCGTGGTCGTTCCACCGCGGTCATGACGTCAGTTGGCTATGTAAATAAAAGTACAAAGCGTAGATATGCTGATCAGTTGACAGTTGACACTTTATAGTTTTCATATCCGTATGACGTATTTACATGTCGGCTACTATTCCATGGTGTTAAAAAACAGATTAAAAAAAATTGAAAACTTTGAATTGAATTTTAAAATTTATTTTGTTATTTTATGAACTAAAACTAACATTTTCTGACTGCTTTTTGCCTAAGCTATCTCAATAATATATTTTTAGTTTTTTTCTCATATAGAGTAAAATACCCTATTATAAAGGTGAGTGAAACCCCAACGCCGAAGTAGAAAGCTTGCAGCAGCGATTCACACCAACAGTCCAGTGTGCTCGCGACACACCGCAGAATAATGTTGGGGCTGGCGCGCACCCGGCGCACCAGGGAAGCGCATCTTTTTCGCATCGTTGCGTAGAAGCAATCAATACGCGCTTCAGCAAACATCCCTATTATATTGAATGCGAAGAGCGCTGTACGATTTCCGAGTGTAATCTACCCACAGGCTGCACGTATAAAATGACGTGCAATATGCACGAAATAAGGTTTTTTTAACCTCTGTAGAACACCGTGCAAACCTGCGAGCGGACAGGCAAGGTTTCCAAGCTTTGGGGGTAAAATGAAAATTAAAGTTAATTTCAAAAAATCAACCTGCCCGCGCCTTTTCCCAACTATCTTGGGGTCGGCTTCCAGTCTAACCGGATGCAGCTAAATACCAGTATTTTACATGGAGCGACTGCCTATCTGACCTCCACAACCCAGTGACTGGGTAATACGATACCCCTTGATAAGACTGGTTGTCACTTGTCAGACTTTCTGGCTTCTGACGACCCATAACGACTGTCGAAGATCCACGGTTGACAGCCGGGACCAACGGCTTAACGTGCTTTCCGAGGCACGGAGGAGTCTCGGTATGTGAAGATGATCACCCATCCATGAAACAACCCCGGCAAGCGTATCTTAACCTGACGGATCGACCCGTGCGGCTGTTATTACTTTAGCCACGAGCTCATCACATTCTAGTTAATTTCAATCATCAATTTTTTTTTTAAAGAATGGCATTTACAGCTACGGGATGGGTTGGAAATAAAAATGATAATTTTGAGAAAAAGAAAACGCTAATGGTCCCGACATAAATACGAGCAATGTCGCAAAAAAATACTTTCAAACTGTAAAGACCGCATCGAAATGGGTTCAGCGCTCAGAGAGCTTTTAGGTTGAAGAAACAAACCCACAAAAACAGTAGTTGTTCATGTTATATAGTGAAAAAGAGTAGTAGAAGAAAGAGTATACCGGAGTCTGTTTCCTGATAGCTACAACCTGGGAGTCTTTAAGTCAAGAGTGAATAGGTTACTTCTAGGCAAGCGTGCTCCATCTTCGACCACATCATCGCTTACCATCAGGTGAGATAGTGGTCAAACGCGTGCCTATCAATAATAAAAAAAAATACTCCAGAGGTGGTCTCATATAAATTTAATCGAAATTGCTCTAGCGCTTTTTGAAAAAATCAACAAAAACGAAAAATGTGTTTACGAAGATGACGTTTTGGTCTCCTCCCATTACGAGTATGTTCAAATTCCTTGTTTCATGTTATCGGGGTTATCAATTCGAACGTAACTCTAGTATTTAGTTCTGGAGTATAACGACTGAAAAGTGAAAAATATTTTTTTTTTTTACAAAACAATACAACTGACTTCCAAAAAAGAAAATACACTAATTTCGGCAGTCGGTGTCAATTAACGAAGAAATAAAATACAAACACCGACTTCCGAAATTAAATTATTTAATTATTATTATTTTTTGTAAAAAAGTTTTTCAATTTTTCGTTTTCACATAATACACGGTGAAATTGAATACTTGCTTATGAAATGAGATGTTAAATGCATTTTTCTTTATTTTACGTAAAATTTTTATATGATTGCACAGCAAAAACTGTATTTTTTTAAAATCATAATTCCGCCTCTTTTGCTCGGCGAACTTTTTTTTTTTTCGTGGGGTGGGAAATCATCCAATGAGGAGTGGAGCGGGAGGGCGTGTCAGGCTCTTACTGGCTAAAACCCACCCCAGTTCCTTCCCTGCCCTGAGTACCCAGGGGCGCGGTAGGTAACTCTGTTTCTAATTTATCCACAACCCGCGGGCAGGCATCGGCCATGACGGGCCCCGTCATTATTGCTGACAACTCTTTGAGGCGCGCGTGGAACACTAGGCGCCGTCGACTCTCGGGCCTGGTGCGTGGCGCGGGGATCGAACGAAGTAGTCAATATTGGCTACTGGATTTGGCTTTAATTTACGGTGGCGTACTAGGAATCTGGACATTTTATAATCTAAGTGAGTACTAAACAGATAACTTTGGGAGATATCGTAAAAACACTGCGTTATCCCCCAAAGTTATCCCCGACCCAGTGTATAATTTTGTTTGGAGGTGACAACTCTGCTGGAGTGCACCTCCCCAGGTGTGTAGTAGCCCTAAGCAATTTAACGCTACATATATACAGAATATTAATTACGACAAAGAAAAGTCAATTTATAATATTTTGTTTACAGGTACTTGCTCTCCAGCCGGACATCGTCGATCAAGTTTAGTGCTGCGGAGAGCTCCCGAGACTGATTGCCATCTGCTCCCTGTTCTACACGCTATTGTGTCAAGTAGTTTTTATTCAAATATGAGTTCACCAGTTTCAAAAAAAATAAAAAGAAGTGATCTTCCAGTTGACCGAAAAGTAAACGATCCTCTAGTTTACCGAAAAGAAAGAGTAACATGCGGCTATAACGGATGTGAGTACGAAATTAAACTTGCTGCCTTAATACATCTTAATTTGAAATATAATGACAAAGTCAACAACTTCCTGCTAGCTACAAATCTCGCTGCAGCATGGCCGTTTGACGACATCTGTATTTTAATACAATGGAAAGAAATAGAACGTAAACCTACATTTGTGTTCATACAAGCCAAACATAAGGTAAATCAAAAAAAAGTTGAAATCAAATTGGTGGAAATCTTCAAAGGTTACAGGAATATTCGAAATAAATTTAATGATAAAGGAGAAGGGTTATTTAAATGCAAATTTGAGGAGTGTGAATGTTACCTCATTTTATACACGAACGAAGATTTTGAATTCAAAACAGTGCCAGTAACTGGTAACTGCCCCCAACTGAATGATATTATTAGAACGGGTATGGACAGTACGGTCAAGCGATTGAGCGAAGAGGAAAAGAAAAAACTTATTAAAGGTTGGAGTAAAACCGATACTGATTTGAATGAAAACGATAACTTGACGTGGAAACAGTTCTTAAACAGTCTGCTATTGTTCAGTGGACAAGCCAACGAGGAGGGCGTGGAAGATATGATAAGGAAACGCATAGGAACACATAACCAACTATTTCTTGAAAACACGTTTCAAGTTAAGACCTACGCAGCGACTGCTTTATATATCAGAGAATTTGTGGATTGGTGGAAGATGCTAGACCAGGCACCGTATCTAACAGAAAAGGACGACTTTTTGAAGATATCATTCAACAGAATTATAAAAGACCCACTGATGAGTTCACTTAACATAATATATAAAAGTAAAATAAAGCATAATTACGTATTCACTGACGACGCAGTGAACTCCTTGAACTTGCAGAATCATTCAAGTACTGTTATCATAACAGAGAGCAGCGTTATCACTGTTGTTAAAGTGATGCAACATTTCAAAAATAAAAACCATGTTCTTATGGATCTAGAATCTATAGCTAGCCTACAACATGGAGAACGTAAAGTATTATGTGAAGAGTTGAAGACCACGGAAGATAACGTTCTAATTTTTGTATGTGATAAAATACCTGAACAGGAAACTTTTAAAGACATTGGAGAATCAGTTAAAAACAAAAAATGTATTTTAATTACGAACAACAATAGTTTATCTCAAAAATTAAAGGAATCTTTCCCAGAAGCCAAAGGCGAGAAATACAGCGAAGTACACGACAAAAAAAACAGACTGTCTGATTTGAGTGAAGAATCACAAGGGACATTTCTGGAGACCGCCACAGTCATGTTTCAAAACACAGAAGTGAAATTGGCTGCCATTATCGATGATGAATCAAAAGTGTATCTGAAAGGAGATGTTTTGCATAAAATATTCAGTGGAAAAACTATTGCAGTTGGGACATCAATAATAAGAGGAAATTATGATGAAATAAAACACTTCTTGGTTGACAGAAATGTAAAACATAAACATACCTTTACAACTTTAAAAACTCTAAACGATATAAAAGATGATTTTGTAATTCTAATAGCAAAGCCCGGGACGGGCAAGTCAACTCTGCTCACTCAGTTATCTATTAAAACAAAAGAACGCAACCCAGAGGTTTGGATAGTAAGGATAAACTTATTGGAATATTCGGAAGAATTCAGCAAATGGAAGGAAGAAAATACAGGCAATGACTTGTTAGACACTTTAACTTTTATGTGCCAAGTTATACTTCGCGAGAAATTAGACAAAAACCACAAAGTAGCAATTACGCTGGAAGAACAAGATAATACTGTGTTTCTAAAACATTGTACAGCAGACCCTCTAACTGAGTTAGAGTTAAATTTGTTTCTACATTTTTATTGTAAGAGAAAAATGATATTTCTGTTTGATGGCTTTGATGAGATCTTCCCACATTATAAGGATGTTGTCATAAAATGCCTTAAAACTATCAGTAATGATCCCCGTAAACATAGAATGTGGATTACAAGCAGGCCGTATAACGTAATAAAAAACATCTTAGAGAAAGAGTTTGGGTTTGAGTCATTATACGAGTTATGTGACTTCTCAGAAAAACAATGTGAGGCATTTTTTAAAACATTTTGGGAATACAATTTGAAATTAGAGGAACTTAACGACGCACAACTCGAGAATGTTAACAATTTACTTGAATACGCGTTGGAAGGAATGGAAAATCAAACAATATATCCACCACATACAAAAGGGTTGATTTACGGGATCATTAAAATGGCAGCCCTTTATGTGAGTTACGAAATTAAGAACTCAACCATTCCGTTATGTAATTACAATAAAAATTACCATCATGACTTACTTCGTTCGTATAAGAGTCGCAGCTGTGACTGCTGCAGGTGCTGCTACTGCAACGACAGTTGCAGGGAATGCGAAGGTTATAAGTATTCTAATGATATTGCATTGTATCAGTTAATGTATGCTTCAAGTCCTTTAATTCTGTACCTAGCAGCTGTTAGTGTTGTTCATAATATAAGGGAAAATAATACACATTTTATGACGTGGTATATAAATGTCGAAGTGTACAACTTCTATGAAAAATTCTTGGAAAATAAAATACTAAGACGGTATCGCGAGAAAAATGGAATGAATATCTATGTTCCGGAAATTATTACTGCCTACGAAAAAGAACTTGCATGTTCTATTTTAAAGCATAAAAAATTGGCGGCTTATGTTATTTTCTATGCATATAATCGGAGTTTATTTAATAAGAAAGATTTAGAAGAAATAGAGGAGATGATAAAAGTCGTGGCAAATGGAGAAGAGAGGACTGGCCTCATAGATAACGTAGTTAACGGAATCCCGATATTTATACACTACACATTTACTGAACACTTTGCAGTCGAATATGTTTGTGATTGTTTGAAAAACCAAAACTTTAGTGAAGAGACCGTAGCATTCTGTATTGAAATGATGTTTTATGCGTATCGTTTCACGCAAGTACGTATAATTTTTGATGACAAAATAAAGACCGACAAGACATTGGCGAGTGTTTTGGAAAATAATAAAGATGTGATATTCAAATGGACGAAGAGATGTCTGTAGTCGTGGTATAACCGTTTGCGGTCATCTAGGAAATACCTATTTTTTTTTATAGTGACGGATAAATTATATAATCTAGAATCATTTTTTGATAAAGTAGTTGATTTTGGTAGAAGATATACTAACATAACTGAGCATGAGAATCACATGCTGACATAACTAATTAGAGATCGAAATCGACTTTGGAAACAATTAGGAAGAGTCTGAACTCTAGTTCAGACTCTTCGTATCATACTTGAACAGCGTCGACCGCCGATATACCACTATTATAAACGACTCAAAACTAAATAGGGCCCACCACGTTTTTAGGCTGTTACCTAAAAATATTAATGAATATGGGGTTTTTATGGATAGATGTGTTTGGAAAAGGGTATCAATGGTAAAATTGGTTTATTCTGATCGATTGACACAAAATAAAGCACTTTTTTAAGGGAAATTATCTTAAATTAACTTGAAAAATAAACTCAGTGTATCACCCATTTCCTGTAGGTATTTGATAAAAAAATTTGCCTCCTCAGCTCTGTGTGCACTCTCTGAGCCTATCTGGTACACTTTCAATAAGATATTATGTAACATTTTGTGCCGGTATTTTTTCCGAACAGAGTTTTAACGCGTTTATGAGCTCCTGTTGATTGTTTACAGGGCTGTAATTTTCTTTAAGGCTTCTTTTCAATTGATTCCATACATGCTTGATGGTATTGAGATCGGGACTCATAGCTGGCCATGGAAAAACCGAGATATTGGCCTCAGAAAGTGCGCTTTGTGTTGCACGAGCCGTATGTGCGCGAGCATTGTTGTACGATTCACGCACAGGCAAAGCTGCTTACGCCGCGCGCCGCGACCTACTTTTCGTAACTTTATTTTATTGACATTAGTTATAATTACAATATTCAGTTGACACATAGCTGCCCTAGCGAAGAACCGCGGATAAGTATCCATCATAAATTTCGTGTAACTTTTACGAATAAACCTTATATCGAGAATTTGTGTTTTCGTCAACTCACAATCAATAACTCAACTGGCTACTTCTGAGCCATACAATTTTCATGCATAAAAACAAAGTAAGCGCCCACTCTTTGTGAAAATGATGACATGAGGTTTTTTTTTTTTTTGGGGGGGGGTGGGGGGTGTGACTTCTTCCGCTCTGGGTGGAGCGGGAGGGCGTGTCAGACTCTTACTGACTAAAACCCACCCCTGTTCCTTCCCTGCCTGAGTGCCCAGGGGTGCGGTGACTCATTTTCAGAATTTATCCGCTACCCTTACGTATGAAAAGTGTGGAACATTACACGATTTAGCGTGTCATCCTTGCGCAGGGGCCATACTGATGTTATCCTTGCGCAGGGGCCATCACTAATCGTCTCTGTATCGTTCCAATATGTACTACCGAAGTAAGTACATGACGTGAGGTTGGATTACTCTTTTAACGTAACTGACGTTGGTTCCAGTACCCTCATCCAGAATCACCAGCTCTGTTTTACTTACCAAGCTTATACCCGCCCGCCCATTCCATAAAACTTGGGCCCCGAAAACGGTCTGTTCCGTGGATGATTCCGTAAAAGGTTCACCTTGTTTTTTCCAGTCGCATTTATTCAAAGAAAAAAAATAGCATTATACCTAGCTCACGTTATACCTAGCATCACTGAACCATATATCTTGGGAATAGACTTCTGGAAGTGGTTCAATCTAGCCCTAGACGTTTGACAAGCCATACACTCTTCTGATTCGAATATTCCGAAAACTTTTAATATCTGTAGATAGCAAAAAATTAATACATTACGATACAATCACAGATACTCAGAGACTGATATCTGATTCAATTATTAATCAATTCAGAAATATTTCAACCGAAACACCATTAGGAAAAACACATTTAGTTGAATACCAAATAGATACGGGAGACCATTCACTAATTAGGCAACGTTGCTATCGACTTTCTCCAGAAAAACAAAAAGCTTTATATACAGAAGTAGATAACTTGTTAGCTCTCAATGTTATCGAATCTTGCGCTAGCCCTTGGCTTAATCCAGTTATAAATACTCCAAAAAAAGATGGAACGTAGCGTTTTTGTGTAGATAGTCGTAAATTGAATTCAATCACTAAAAAAGATGCCTAGCCTATAGACTACCTTTTATTATTGACATAATCGATAAACCTAAACATGCTAAATTCTTATCTTCTATTGACATCTCGAAAGCATTTTGGAAGGTTCCACTTACGAGTTAAGGACAGGCCCAAGACCGCTTTTATATGTTTATATGTTTCAATTTAAAGTCATGCCATTCGGTTTAACTAATGCACCAGCTACCCAACAACGTTTTATGAATAGCTTATTTACTACCGAAAACCTAGATGATTTCGTTTTCTCATAGCTAGATGATATAATAATAATCAGTAATACTTTTGACGAACATATTACTCTTCTCAACAAAGTTCTACAAAAGTTAAAAGACGCTAACATAACAATTAATTACCCAAAATGCTCTTTCTAAAGTATTTAGGAACGAAGAGTTTAAAACTAAAGTATTTAGGTTCGAATTACAAACCGATCCAGATAAAGTTAAGGCTATCTTAGACCTTCCTACACCTCGTGAAGCCAAGAAATTTTTAGGAACCGCTAGTTGGTACCGACGATTTGTCCCAAACTTCAAGACATTAGTAGCTTCGCTTAACAAGCTCACTTCAACTTCTAAAAAAGCACCACCGTTTAAATGGAATTTAGAAGCTGATACAGCCTTCAAAGTCATAGAAGAAGTTTTAATCTCTGCCCCAAATAGCTTGCCCTGATTTTACCAAACCTTTTGCAGTTCATTGCGACGGTTCCAGTTACGGCATTGGAGCTACGCTTACTCAAGACTTTGATGGTGTCGAAAGACCCATAGCTTATATGAGCAAATCCCTAACCGGTCCCGAAAGGAATTACTCAATTACTGAAAGGGAACTTCTCAGCATCATTCTTTCTCTGGAACATTGGCGTTGTTACCTCGACTATGGCCAGAAATGCACCATTTAGACTGATCACTCAGCTTTGCAATGGTTTCTTCATCTTGACAATCCCTTTGGATGTCTAGCCCGTTGGAGCATCCGTTTTTCAGCCTTTAACTTCTAAATAAAACACAAACATGGTTGTGATCATTTAATACCAGACGCGTTTTCACGTTCAGTCCCAATAATAACAATTAATTATAAACGCTCGTTTACAAACGATCCCTGGTATACTTCTATTTACTCCAAATGTAGCACTAAACCCAGCTGGACCCCTGACTATATATAAATTCATGTGCGAATACTTTATTAAAATCGGAATACAATTGGAAAGAAGTAATTCCCTTAGAATACAGAATCCCATTAATAACTGAAAATCACTCAATGCTATATCATGTGTGTATATTTCGGCAAAATATATCAAAGATTAAAAACAAGATATTTTTGTCCTGGTATGTACAGAGATGTATCTCATCATCATCCATCGGTTTAATGGGTAAGCCTGAACTTAGCTCACGCGCATTCCAATGTAGGTATATCACTCGATTTAATTGTACCGCTACCGACAACTTTAAAACATAATAAATAAATTTTTGTAGTCACTTGCTGTTTCACAAAATACTTTCTGATTTATGTACTTACTAAGAAATTTTACAGCATCAGTAATTAAACATATTTTAGAGAATTTGGTTTTCATGATCTATGGTGTACCAGAAAACATCATATTAGATAACGCGCCACAATTAAAAAGTCATGAAATACCAAATTTAAAAAACATAGCTGAGAATTTTTTTGTAGTATTGACTACCTCAGCGAAGTTTGCCGGGAAGTCTAACTCGACACATTTGTTGCTAGATACTGCAAACAACATTAGAATGTGTTAAATCTGCATTCTAATGGAAAATAAAATAAATAAAAATACACTACTAATGACTAGGCAGCATGGTCTCTGACCTTAGCCTATTCCAAATGGAAAAAAAAACTGTTTTGTTTCACCTAACGGCAACAGCAAAGAGTAGTCGGTGAATTATTTTATGTCCTTATTTACAGCACTTATTTAAATCAGCGAAATATATGTAATATATTGAAGTATGCCTAAAAACTATTTATATCACTAGTTTAAATGGAGTAAAACATTCTAACGCGTTGAACTTACGGAAAACGAAACGTTCAACATTGACGTGACAATATGTCAAGTTTTTTTTGGCGGGATTTTCTCGAGTGCAGTTCAGTGGCTGTTTTAATTATTCGTTTATTGATTCCTAGTGGATATTGTGATGTAAAATTGGTGTAGTTTTGTGTCTCAAGTGTCTACGCGACTGGACAATATGTGGAATCATTGAAACAGGCGCGATCTCGGTAAAATAGAGCTGAGAATTTTATTGTAGTATTGACTACCTCAGGGAAGTTTGCCGAGAAGGCTGACTCGACACATTTGTTGCCAATTACTGCAAAAAACATTAGAATGTGTTACATCTGCATTCTAATGGAAAAAAAAGTAAAAATACACTACTAAAGACGAGGCGGTATGGTTTATGACCTTAGCCTGCCCGAGAAAGGGCGAAGAAAAAAAAAAAAAAAAAAAAGTGACTATATGTCAAAAGTGTTAAGTATCATAAGTGTCAAATATTGTTAATTTTGTACGATTTTGTTTTTTTTTATTTCTCGTAAACCATTAATTTCCTCGCCTTAAAAACTTTAAGTGGACGCTTGCAACAATAGGTAGGTATGATCTTTCAGTAAAAAAAATATGGACTCCCAACTCCACGACAGATCAAGTAAAGCTTAGCCCTTCTAAATAATATTATCTGTCTGTGAAAAAAATATGGACTCGAAACTCCACGTCACAATCATCTAAAGCTTAGCCGCCGATTTTTGTAAGCTTACCAGCCCCCCTAGCCAAATAACTTTTTTAAATAGCGTTATAGCTTCTTGCAAAATGTATGGCAACAACATTACCTGGAGAAAACTGTCACGTGACTCACGCCCAGTAATGTCGTTGGCATACATTTTGCACGAAGCGTTGGCGTTAACGTTAACAGAAAAGTATTTTGTCTAACCCCCTACTCATTCATTGCCTACATAATATGTTACCTCATTTGTTTCTCTGAGGCTGTATATTTAGTGGTAATTGAACTTAGTTGCTGTTGTAACCGGTCAAGTTCGCACTGCGAGTCTTCTGTGTCAGTTTGCTATTTCCTAGTACTTTTGTTTAAGTTCAAAGAATACCTAAGTGCCATGTAATTGTTCTAATAACCTTTCCCTATTAAGTTTTACATTTTTAATAGAACTTTTGTTTTTTAACCATTTTGTTAGTTTTAACAATGTATTTGTTTAATTTAATATATTTTGTTTTTTTTTACTAGACATTACCCCTTTTTGTTTTTTTATTATGTTTGATAGGCTCGCGTTTGACCACTATCTCACCTGATGGTAAGCGATGATGTGGTCGAAGATGGAGCACGCTTGCCTAGAAGTAACCTATTCCTGTTTTTTTTTGGCTGGGTGCGAAATCATCCAATGACATCTCCCACTCTGGGTGGAGCGGGAGGGTGTGTCAGAATCTTACTGACTAAAACCCACCCCTGTTCCTTCCCTGCCTGAGTGCCCAGGGGTGCGGTAACTTATGTTGAGAATTTATCAGCTACGGCTGACTTACCTAACTGACTGATTACCCCTGACTTTTTGACTTGATTTAGAATCATTGTCACTTGTCAAATCTATAGTGCCTGAGGGGCCTACTAGATCAACCATTGATGGGGCAATAGGAACCAATTCATTGAATAAACTTTGATTCAGCGAGGCTGTGATGTTCAGGTTTGTTGTCTCAAGATGTGATATTTGAGTTTGAGTGTCACTTGAGAGTAGTTGCAATAAATATTTGTGATTAAGAGCTTGTTCATACTCTGTGCTAAGCTGGCTGAATCGTTCCACAACAAGTTGGAGCTTATCCCGGTTTCTATGGCCTCAGTGTATTGAATGTATAACTGAGCTATTTCCTATTCTTATCATATGGCTTCAAGGAGCGCTTTTTCACTATCATTTATGTCCTTAATCAGTTGATCACAGCAATCCTTAGACGCCTTAATTCACTCAAACCAAGATTGAGTCTAGACTCCTCTTGGCGAGCATAGGCGCTTCGGAGTGATAGGCATGATTATCAGGAATAAAAGTGAAATTAGAATAGACTAGGCAGATTGTGACAAAAGTGGAAAAGGTAAGAAAATGAAATTAAGAAAGGTAAGAAGTTCTGTCACCAACTAACCAAGGTTATGTTTAGGTTTGTAGGGTCATTGGCATCAATATTTTGCTGTATGGAAAATATTGACTGTATTATTCAGTAAAATAATAGAACGTAGACAATGTAATATCAAGTAAGATATAAAGTATTGTACCTGATATCAAGAAGACAATCGAAAAATTCAATCAAGCCGGTAACCTAACTATCACCCAGTTTCGTTGAACTTTTTACACCTGTTTGCATAAATTTAACACTAAAAACACATTAAATGACGTGTATAACTCCAGCTTCCTCATATGTGATAGAATAATCCTACCTATGCCCTATCCAGCTATAAGATGCCACAAAAACTTTGTTAATACAGCATGTAACAAAAACCCTAACCGATCCTGAAGGGTATTACTTGGTATCGTACTGCATACACTTATACATAATCATTTAATGGATACGAGATAATTATTTTTCCCCAATGAAAATAATTAATTAAAAAACAAAGGAAACACTGAGCGCTCGACAAAGTTCACCTACTGTTTCGTTTCAAAGATTTCGCCTGAGCGAGAAAGAGTGCCTACAGCGCGGCTAGTGCAGGGCGGTATCGTTTGAAATAAAAATAGGTAAAAATGAAAAGATTTCACCGGCCGGTGGAGTGTTGTTAACTTATGAAAATTTGCCATATTTACTGTTAAATTTCGCATATTTTATAAAAATAAAAGATCTATAACTTTTGGTTTTTATGAGTTACATTTTTTTACAACTTTTTCTAGTAAGTATGTATGTTAAACCAGGAATACGCATTTATTGGATCGGACAGGGTTTTTGTTACTTGCTGTATGAGTCGTTTAGTGTGTTAGCTGGAGTGATGTCACCCCAGCTTCCTCATTCAATACAGACACACCAGTGAGGTTAGGGTTTTGGACTTAAGGGCCTTCTCGCGGTCCAGTGGCGCCCTCATTGAATAAAAAATCGTAGCATAGCACAGAAAATAAATATTAAAAAATCCAACTCCAAAGTAGTAGGCAAAAGTGCCAAAAACGGCCGTTTCTGACACTTTTGCCTACTACTTTGGATACGAAACATTTTGAGACCTGTTATAACAACGTAAAAATTCAGTATCCTCTTTGTAACAAACGTGAAGTCAGAAAAATAAGGCATAATAGCTGCACAAGGCAGAAAAGAATCTGTTAAAACTATGATCAAAAACGTGTGTGTAAGCTGGAGTGACGTCACCCCAGCTGCTCAATCATATCTACAAAATGCAAGAAGATATGACTACGTATTTGAGCTCAAAAATTAAGGCATGATAGCTGCCATAGGCACCAAAATTTTCAAATCTCTAGTCAAAATACTCTATGATTTAACCGATAAACATATGTAAGCTGGAATGACGGCACCCCAGCTGCAAATGTCATATCTTTTCTTTTCAAATCAGGTCTTGTAGTTTCCACGTAATAATATTAAAAAAACCGATTCCGCGCCAAAAATTCAAATTATTGCTTCGGAGTAGGTAATTATTGCAACCAAGTTTGCACTTAGTAGGTATTCTATTATTGCCCCATTTTTGCATCTTATAATAATTAATAAGTAGTATGCCTAAGTCCAAGCCTAAAATCCAGCAAATAACCTTTTTAATAAATAATAATAGAATAGAATACTACTTTATTGTACACCAAAACAGTTACTCAATTGGTTAGTAACAATATTCCTTAACAACTATGTTAGTAAACATAATAGGGCATTACACCCATTTTTGAAAAATGTCTCAATTAGATTCTATAGTGCTATTAGACCATTAAAAATAAAACACAAAATTATTATTCAATCAATAAGTGCCATGAATTGCATTAAAATTTAACATTTTTAAATTTCGCACGTAATTTGACGAAAACGCTGGACGCAGTGGACGCCATATTGCTCCGTGGTCGTTCCACCGCGGTCATGACGTCAGTTGGCTATGTAAATAAAAGTACAAAGCGTAGATATGCTGATCAGTTGACAGTTGACACTTTATAGTTTTCATATCCGTATGACGTATAACATGTCGGCTACTATTCCATGGTGTTAAAAAACAGATTAAAAAAACTGAAAACTTTGAATTGAATTTTAAAATTTATTTTGTTATTATAGGAACTAAAACTAACATTTTCTGACTGCTTTTTGCCTAAGCTATCTCAATAATATATTTTTAGTTTTTTTCTCTTAAAGAGTAAAATACCCTATTATAAAGGTGAGTGAAACCCCAACGCCGAAGTAGAAAGCTTGCAGCAGCGATTCACACCAACAGTCCAGTGTGCTCGCGACACACCGCAGAATAATGTTGGGGCTGGCGCGCACCCGGCGCACCAGGGAAGCGCATCTTTTTCGCATCGTTGCGTAGAAGCAATCAATACGCGCTTCAGCAAACATTCCTATTATATTGGATGCGAAGAGCGCTGTACGATTTCTGAGTGTAATCTACCCACAGGCTGCACGTATAAAATGAATATGCACGAAATAAGGTTTTTTAAACCTCTGTAGAACACCGTGCAAACCTGCGAGCGGACAGGCAAGGTTTCCAAGCTTTGGGGGTAAAATGAAAATTAAAGTTAATTTCAACCTGCCCGCGCCTGTTCCCAACTATCTTGGGGTCGGCTTCCAGTCTAACCGGATGCAGCTGAATACTACGATTTTACATGGAGCGACTGCCTATCTGACCTCCAAAACACAGTGACTGGGTAATAAACCAGTCTTATCAAGGGAAACCCCTTGATAAGACTGGTTGTCAGACTTTCTGGCTTCTGACGACCCATAACGACTGTCAAAGATCTACGGTTGACAGCCGGGACCAACGGCTTAACGTGCTTTCCGAGGCACGGAGGAGTCTCGGTATGTGAAGATGATCACCCATCCATAAAACAACCCCGGCAAGCGTATCTTAACCTGACGGATCGACCCGTGCGGCTGTTATTACTTTAGCCACGAGCTCATCACATTCTAGTTAATTTCAATCATCAATTTTTTTTTAAAAGATTGGCATTTACAGCTACGGGATGGGTTGGAAATGTATGTAAGTAAAAATGATAATTTTGAGAAAAAGAAAACGCTAATGGTCCCGACATAAATACGAGCAATGTCGCAAAAAAATACTATCAAACTGTAAAGACCGCATCGAAATGGGTTCAGCGCTCAGAGAGCTTTTAGGTTGAAGAAACAAACCCACAAAAACAATAGTCGTTCATGTTATATAGTGAAAAAGAGAAGTAGAAGAAAGAGTATACCGGAGTCTGTTTCCTGATAGCTACAACCTGGGAGTCTTTAAGTCAAGAGTGAATAGGTTACTTCTAGGCAAGCGTGCTCCATCTTCGACCACATCATCGCTTACCATCAGGTGAGATAGTGGTCAAACGCGTGCCTATCAACAATAAAAAAAAATACTCCAGAGGTGGTCCCGTATAAATTTAATCGAAATTGCTCTAGCGCTTTTTGAATAAATCAACAAAAACGAAAAATGTGTTTACGAAGATGACGTTTTGGTCTCCTCCAATTACGAGTATGTTCAAATTCCTTGTTTCATGCTATCGGGGTTATCAATTCGAACGTAACTCTAATATTTAGTTTTAGTTCTGGAGTATAACGACTGAAAAGTGAAAAATATTTTGTTTTACAAAACAATACAACTGACTTCCAAAAAAGAAAATATACTAATTTCGGAAGTCGGTGTCAATTAACGGAGAAATAAAATACAAACACCGACTTCCGAAATTAAATTATTTAATTATTATTATTTTTTGTAAAGAAGTTTTTCAATTTTTCGTTTTCACATTTAGCAAAGAAATACAAGGTGAAATTGAATGCTTGCTTATGAAATGAGATGTTAATGCATTTTTCTTTTTTTACGTAAAATTTTTATATGATTGCACAGCACAAAATGTATTTTTTTAAATCATAATTCCGCCTCGTTTACGCGGCGAACTTTTTTTTTTGTGGGGTGGGAAATCATCCAATGAGGAGTGGAGCGGGAGGGCGTGTCAGGCTCTTACTGACTAAAACCCACCCCAGTTCCTTCCCTGCCCTGAGTACCCAGGGGCGCGGTAGGTAACTCTGTTTCTAATTTATCCACAACCCGCGGGCAGGCATCGGCCATGACGGGCCCCGTCATTATTGCTGACAACTCTTTGAGGCGCGCGTGGAACACTAGGCGCCGTCGACTCTCGGGCCTGGTGCGTGTGGCGCGGGGATCGAACGAAGTAGTCGATATTGGTTACTTGTTTTGGCTTCAATTTACGGTGGTGTACTAGGAATCTGGACATTTTATAATCTAAGTGAGCAGTACTAAATTGATAACTTTGGGAGATATAAAAACACTGCGACATCTCCCAAAGTTATCCCCGGCCCAGTGTATAATTTTGTTTGGAGGTGACAACATTGCTGGAGTGCACCTCCCCAGGTGTGTAGTAGCCCTGTTAGTAGGAGTAGTAGCAGTTTAACGCTAAATATATACAGGGTGGAGAAGACAATACGACAATAAATGAAAACACGGACAATACTAGTTCATAAGAATAAGTTATGCTATCAAAAAAATCCTAACATCGAAAATAAAAAAAATAAAAATTTCAAACAAACTAAATGGCATAAAACTAGAAACGAAATAGAACACCATTTATAAATCTTAGTTCACTAACCTGTCGTAAGAGCGGCAACAACGCGCGGTCCTGTAGCGACTTGATTTTTTGGCTTTTAATTATGGATTAATGCTCAATAAAATTACACTGAATCACAGATTATTAACCAAATAATCAGGCATCTCTCAACCGCGTGTGTGTATTAATCAAATTATTAATCACGATCAGGATGTAGGTAGGAAAGTCACTAAATTTTTCGTTTTTTAATATGGCCGCCATGAATTCGAATACACAAATTGCACCGTCGTAAAAGGTTATTTCTAACGTCTGACAAAAGGTCCCCATTCGCAGCCATGAGTTTTAATTTATTAAAAGATATGATTATTCTATCTTTTAAATCATCAACAGTATCAACAGCTGTTGAGTACCTACACTTCATTTTTGATATGACCCCACAAGAAAAAATCCAGTGGTGTAAGGTCGGGGGACCTCGCTGGCCGACGCGTTGGTCCATAACGGCCAATCCACTGCTGTCCGAACATTTGAGACAAACGCTCTCTAGCAGACACCACTGAATGAGCTGGTGCTCCGTCTAATTGGTACCACATCTGCCTGTACGCAGTTACCGAAAGCTCATCCATGTACTCGCAAACAGGTCCATTGAGGAGTTCTAAAAACTTTTCAGCATTTAAATTAAAATTTAAAATTCGTTCCTCAAGGGTCACTTTTACATGTGGAGGAGCACTATCCACATACGGGATTAAGGATCGATTTTCTCGCATCCTCTGGACAGCTTGGACAATGGTGCGCCCGTTGGTCGGACAAACTCGAGTGTTTCCAAACCTCTCTCGGTATGTCCGTTGTCCGTATAGCCAAAGCGGCATTTCTTTGACACTCCCCATAAATTAAAATCATGTCGGTGTACTCCGAAGCTGTGTAATTGTAGCGCGGCATGATTATTAAAAATAAAAACACGAAAACAATAAAAACTAAGCGTCTAATTTCGCACAATTCACTCACTGTTTAGCTAAATACCTATTAAAACGTTACGTGTCCTGTCTAGTGATGGGATTCTACCCGGGTAAATTCCTAAAATGGGAATATTCCCGGGAATATTGCCATTGAATTCACCCAATGGGTATTTATTCGGGTATTTATATTTTTATGGTCAATTTATACATATTTCACATAAATCGATTTTTGAAACTTAAGGTTTTCGATTTCCTTGTACAAAAATAACAACTATAAATGTGTTACACTGTTTTATTCAAGAAACGTTGTATAATATAACCATACTACGAGTACAATAATTAAACTAAGTATTAATAAATAACTGATGCGCTTAACGGTTAGCTTTGTTTCAATGACCAAGCCGGTAGACGCCGGCGGTGCGTGGTGTTTCTATTAGAAAAAGTCAATTTCTGAGCGCTTTATTCAAGCAGATAATTGTAGAAAAAGGTTCTGGCGAGCAACTAAAATTGCCCAGCAAGACGCGTTAGGGCAGTTACCTTCATACTGTGCGTAGTTTGCAAAATAGCAAGGCGGCTCTACAATGTTTGACAGTACATGAAGATACAATAAAGATCCCAGTTGATATTAAAGCAAATTCACTAGACGAAGAATTTTGGAAAATGATCGACGAATCTACTGCAATTTTAGAGCCAATAACAGATTACATATTTAAACTAGAAGGAAACGAAGCGTACATAAATGACGTGTACATGTCATTCAAAGATATAAAATCACGTCTGGTAAAGACCAGACGAGCGTCTGGTAGAAACCAGGAAGCAGAAAGCTGCTTCCTGGTTTTTCTTCTTTGGTTGACAATAATGTCAGGGAGAGGATTTTAAATGCAGTTGATAAACGCAGAGGGAACTGCATAAAGCCCATTCATCTAGCAGCCTATATGCTAGATCCAAAATCTCAAGGCATCGAACTCAACGAAGATGAAGAAATCATTGCCATTGATTTCATTCATGAGAACGGAAGGCAGTTACACTTTGAAGTAATGACAGATTTAGCTAATTATAGAGCAAGAGAATGTTTGTGGGGAAAATCTTTTGTTTGGACCAGCCTCCAGAAAATGAATTACCCTTAACTTGGTGGAAAGGAATTTGCAAAAACAAACCTCTGAGCAAAGTTGCATCTTGTCTTTTAACTGCTCCCTGCACCTCGGCTGCAACAGAGCGTACCTTCAGCGTTCATGCAAATATCCACAGCCTTAAATGGAATAGGTTAACAACAGAAAGAGCTGCAAAGCTGGCCTACATATCATATAACTGGAATTTTTTACACAATAAAAAAGACGGAGAAGTAGATGAAGAAGATGAGGAACCCACTTCAAGTCCTTTTATGGTTAGCCCATTGACCATAAACAATATTGAACCTAAACCATCAACTTCTGGAAGAAATACAAGAGAAATTGAGTTCTGCGATATAGCAAAAACATTCTCCGATGACAGTGATTTAGACAGTGATTAAATGAATCTCAATAACATTTTACCTACTTACTATTTTAAGAGTATTAAATTTTAAGTGAATTTTGTCACCCATAACCTGATATTTAAACAATCATTTTCATAATTGAACCATGCTGTTGTTGATTAAATGATTTTGGAGTTTGTGTTTTTGTTTTTATTCAGTACTTACTAATTCAATCGTCATAGAAATTAATTTACCCACGATTTGGGAACTTTCCCGGGTAAATACCCGTTTTGGGAATGTTCCCAGGAATATTCCGGGTGGAATGATGGAAACTTTCCGAGTCGCCCATCACTAGTCCTGTCACCAAAATAAAGCGTCCAATTTCGCACTAATACCGCCGTAAATGAATTTACAAAACACGACACACACGAGCGGCGGGGAAGTACCTACATCAAAGACGCGGCGCGAACGAAAGTTAGCGGCACCTGCGGCTGCACTACAAAGCGAGGACGCGTGACTCATCACAGGATCGCGGCCGGCGACACACTAACCTAAATTTGTTGTAGCAAATTTCTTCAAGAAAGCGAAGTAACAAACGAAACTAGATTTATCTCTTTCGCACACACTAAATTTTCTATTAATATTATGAGTGCATTGCAATTTCCGCATTCGTTACTTTCTTATCCAACTCTGATGACACGCTTTATGACTCTTATTACTCAGAATTAAGGTATAATTTTCACTAAATTAGATGAAAATACTAATTTGGCGAAAGTGTTTATGTCCTCGTAGCGAGTTGGCAACGTGACTTTAATGTTTTGATGTTTATACCGATGTGGGTCGTTAACCTGACAGTGTTTCCCTATTATCAGATACATCATGTAGCAAATGTTAAAAATGAAAAAAAATTTCCTGTGACTAAACTACTGGATATATTCAAATGATTTTTTGTATGTAGACTGAGAACGTCTTGAGGTATGCGAGGTTTAATTTAATGTCGTATTGTCATCACCACTCTGTATACGGAATATTAATTACGACAAAAAAAGTCGAAAAGTCAATTTATAATATTTTCTATTTGTTTACAGGCACTTGCTCTCCAGCCGGACATCGTCGATCAAGTTTCGTGCTGCGGAGAGCTCCCGAGACTGATTGCCATCTGCTCCCTGTTCTACACGCTATTGTGTCAAGTAGTTTTTATTCAAATATGAGTTCACCAGTTTCAAAAAAAATAAAAAGAAGTGATCTTCCAGTTGACCGAAAAGTAAACGATCCTCTAGTTTACCGAAAAGAAAGAGTAACATGCGGCTATAACGGATGTGAGTACGAAATTAAACTTGCTGCCTTAATACATCTTAATTTGAAATATAATGACAAAGTCAACAACTTCCTGCTAGCTACAAATCTCGCTGCAGCATGGCCGTTTGACGACATCTGTATTTTAATACAATGGAAAGAAATAGAACGTAAACCTACATTTGTGTTCATACAAGCCAAACATAAGGTGAATCATAAAAAAGTTGAAATCAAATTGGTGGAAATCTTCAAAGGTTACAGGAATATTCAAAATAAATTTAATAATAAAGAAGAAGGGTTATTTAAAGGCAAATATGAGGAGTGTGAATGTCACCTCATTTTATACACGAACGAAGATTTTGAATTGAAAACAGTGCCAGTAACTGGTAACTGCCCCCAACTGAATGATATTATTAGAACGGGTATGGACGGTACGGTCAAGCGATTGAGCGAAGAGGAAAAGAAAAAACTTATTAAAGGTTGGAGTAAAACCGATACTGATTTGAATGAAAACGATAACTTGACGTGGAATCAGTTCTTAAACAGTCTGCTATTGTTCAGTGGACAAGCCAACGAGGAGGGCGTGGAAGATATGATAAGGAAACGCATAGGAACACATAACCAACTATTTCTTGAAAACACGTTTCAAGTTAAGACCTACGCAGCGACTGCTTTATATATCAGAGAATTTGTGGATTGGTGGAAGATGCTAGACCAGGCACCGTATCTAACAGAAAAGGACGACTTTTTGAAGATATCATTCAACAGAATTATAAAAGACCCACTGATGAGTTCACTTAACATAATATATAAAAGTAAAATAAAGCATAATTACGTATTCACTGACGACGCAGTGAACTCCTTGAACTTGCAGAATCATTCAAGTACTGTTATCATAACAGAGAGCAGCGTAATCACTGTTGTTAAAGTGATGCAACATTTCAAAAATAAAAACCATGTTCTTATAGATCTAGAATCTATAGCTAGCCTACAACATGGAGAACGTAAAGTATTATGTGAAGAGTTGAAGACCACGGAAGATAACGTTCTAATTTTTGTATGTGATAAAGTACCTGAACAGGAAACTTTTAAAGACATTGGAGAATCAGTTAAAAACAAAAAATGTATTTTAATTACGAACAACAATAGTTTATCTCAAAAATTAAAGGAATCTTTCCCAGAAGCCAAAGGCGAGAAATACAGCGAAGTACACGACAAAAAAAACAGACTGTCTGATTTGAGTGAAGAATCACAAGGGACATTTCTGGAGACCGCCACAGTTATGTTTCAAAACACAGAAGTGAAATTGGCTGCCATTATCGATGATGAATCAAAAGTGTATCTGAAAGGAGATGTTTTGCATAAAATATTCAGTGGAAAAACTATTGCAGTTGGGACATCAATAATAAGAGGAAATTATGATGAAATAAAACACTTCTTGGTTGACAGAAATGTAAAACATAAACATACCTTTACAACTTTAAAAACTCTAAACGATATAAAAGATGATTTTGTAATTCTAATAGCAAAGCCCGGGACGGGCAAGTCAACTCTGCTCACTCAGTTATCTATTAAAACAAAAGAACGCAACCCAGAGGTTTGGATAGTAAGGATAAACTTATTGGAATATTCGGAAGAATTCAGCAAATGGAAGGAAGAAAATACAGGCAATGACTTGTTAGACACTTTAACTTTTATGTGCCAAGTTATACTTCGCGAGAAATTAGACAAAAACCACAAAGTAGCAATTACGCTGGGAGAACAAGATAATACAGTGTTTCTAAAACATTGTACAGCAGACCCTCTAACTGAGTTAGAGTTAAATTTGTTTCTACATTTTTATTGTAAGAGAAAAATGGTATTTCTATTTGATGGCTTTGATGAGATCTTCCCACATTATAAGGATGTTGTCATAAAATGCCTTAAAACTATCAGTAATGATCCCCGTAAACATAGAATGTGGATTACAAGCAGGCCGTATAACGTAATAAAAAACATCTTAGAGAAAGAGTTTGGGTTTGAGTCATTATACAAGTTATGTGGCTTCTCAGAAAAACAATGTGAGGAATTTTTTAAAACATTTTGGGAATACAATTTGAAATTAGAGGATTTTAACGACGCACAACACGAGAATGTTAACAATTTACTTGAATACGCTGTGGATGGAATGGAAAATCAAACAATATTTCAATCACATACAACAGGGTTGATTTACGGGATCATTAAAATGGCAGCCCTTTATTTGAGTTATGAAATTAAGAACTCAACCGTTGCGTTATGGAATTACAATAAAAATTACCATCATGACTTACTTCGCTCGTGTAAGACTCCCACCTGTGACTGCTGCAGGTGCTGCTACTGCAACGACAGTTGCAGGGAATGCGAAGGTTATGATTATTTTAATGGTATTGCACGGTATCAGTTATTGTATGCTTCAAGTCCTTTAATTCTGTACCTAGCAGCTGTTAGTGTTGTCCATAATATAAAGGAAGATAGTACACATTTTATGACGTGGTATATGAATGTCGAAGCGTACACCTTTTATGAAAAATTCTTGGAAAATAAAATACTAAGACGGTATCGCGAGAAAAATGGAATGAATATCTATGTTCCGGAAATTATTACTGCCTACGAAAAAGAACTTGCATGTTCTATTTTAAAGCATAAAAAATTGGCGGCTTATGTTATTTTCGATGAATATAAACGGAGTTTATTTAATAAGAAAGATTTAGAAGAAATAAAGGAGATGATAAAAGTCGTGGAAAATGGGGAAGAGAAGACTGGTCTCATAGATAACGTAGCAAACGGAATCCCGATATTCATACATAGAACATTTACTGAACACTTTGCAGTTGAATATGTTTGTGATTGCTTGAAAAACCAAAACGTTAGTGAAGAGACCGTAGCATTATATTTTGAAATGATTTTTACAGAGTATCATTTCATGGGAGTACGTATAATTTTTGATGACAAAATAAAGACCGACAAGACATTGGTGACTGTTTTGGAAAATAATAAAGATTTGATATTCAAATGGATGAAGAGATGTCTGCAGTCGTGGTATAACGGTTTGCGGTCGCCACCTGGGAAATACCTATTTTTTTTTATAGTGACGGATAAATTATATAATCTAGAATCATTGTTTGATAAAGTAGTTGATTTTGGTAGAAGAAATACTAACATAACTGAGCATGAGAATCATATGCTGACAGAACTAATTAGAGATCGAAATCGACTTTGGAAACAATTAGGAAGAGTCTGAACTCTAGTTCAGACTCTTCGTATCATACTTGAACAGCGTCGACCGCCGATATAGGTACCACTATTATAAACGACTCAAAACTAAATAGGGCCCACCACGTTTTTAGGCTGTTACCTAAAAATATTAATGAATAATGGGTTTTATGGATAGATGTGTTTGGAAAAGGGATTTAAAAATTGTTTTAACGTAATCAATGGTAAAATTGGTTTATTCTGAGCGATTGACACAAAATAAAGCAACTTGGGCCCCCAAAACGATCTGTTCTGTGGATGGTTCCGTAAAACGTTCACCTTGTTTTTTCCAGTCGCATTTATTCAAAGAAAAAAAATAGCATTATACCTAGCTCACGTTATACCTAGCATCACTGAACCATATATCTTGGGAATAGACTTCTGGAAGTGGTTCAATCTAGCCCTAGACGTTTGACAAGCCATACACTCTTCTGATTCGAATATTCCGAAAACTTTTAATATCTGCAGATAGCAAAAAATTAATACATCACGATACAATCACAGATACTCAGAGACTGATATCTGATTCAATTATTAATCAATTCAGAAATATTTCAACCGAAACACCATTAGGAAAAACACATTTAGTTGAATACCAAATAGATACGGGAGACCATTCACCAATTAGGCAACGTTGCTATCGACCTTCTCCAGAAAAACAAAAAGCTTTATATACAGAAGTAGATAACTTGTTAGCTCTCAATGTTATCGAATCTTGCGCTAGCCCTTGGCTTAATCCAGTTATAAATACTCCAAAAAAAGATGGAACGTAGCGTTTTTGTGTAGATAGTCGTAAATTGAATTCAATCACTAAAAAAGATGCCTAGCCTATAAACTACCTTTTACTCGTATTATTGACATAATCGATAAACCTAAACATGCTAAATTCTTATCTTCTATTGACATCTCGAAAGCATTTTGGAAGGTTCCACTTACGAGTTAAGGACAGGCTCAAGACCGCTTTTATATGTTTATATGTTTCAATTTAAAGTCATGCCATTCGGTTTAACTAATGCACCAGCTACCCAACAACGTTTTATGAATAGCTTATTTACTACCGAAAACCTAGATGATTTCGTTTTCTCATAGCTAGATGATATAATAATAATCAGTAATACTTTTGACGAACATATTACTCTTCTCAACAAAGTTCTACAAAAGTTAAAAGACGCTAACATAACAATTAATTACCCAAAATGCTCTTTCTAAAGTATTTAGGAACGAAAAGAGTTTAAAACTAAAGTATTTAGGTTCGATTTACAAACCGATCCAGATAAAGTTAAGGCTATCTTAGACCTTCCTACACCTCGTGAAGCCAAGAAATTTTTAGGAACCGCTAGTTGGTACCGACGATTTGTCCCAAACTTCAGGACATTAGTAGCTTCGCTTAACAAGCTCACTTCAACTTCTAAAAAAGCACCACCGTTTAAATGGAATTTAGAAGCCGATACAGCCTTCAAAGTCATAGAAGTAGTTTTAATCTCTGCCCCAAATAGCTTGCCCTGATTTTACCAAACCCTTTGCAGTTGATTGCGACGGTTCCAGTTAGGGCATTCGAGCTACGCTTACTCAAGACTTTGATGGTGTCGAAAGACCCATAGCTTATATGAGCGAATCCCTAACCGGTCCCCAAAGGAATTACTCAATTACTGAAAGGGAACTTCTCAGCATCATTCTTTCTCTGGAACATTGGCGTTGTTACCTCGACAATGGCCAGAAATTCACCATTTAGACATCACTCAGCTTTGCAATGGTTTCTTCATCTTGACAATCCCTTTGGATGTCTAGCCCGTTGGAGCATCCGTTTGTCAGCCTTTAACTTCTAAATAAAACACAAACATGGTCGTGATAATTTAATACCAGACGCGTTTTCACGTTCAGTCCCAATAATAACAATTAATTATAAACGCTCGTTTACAAACGATCCCTGGTATACTTCTATTTACTCCAAATGTAGCACTAACCCCAGCTGGACCCCTGACTATATATAAATTCATGTGCGAATACTTTATTAAAATCGGAATACAATTGGAAAGAAGTAATTCCCTTAGAATACAGAATCCCATTAATAACTGAAAATCACTCAATGCTATATCATGTGTGTACATTTCGGCACTTTCAAAACGTATCAAAGATTAAAAACAAGATATTTTTGGCCTGGTATGTTCAGATATGTATCTCATCATCATCCATCGGTTTAATGGGTAAGCCTGAACTTAGCTCACGCGCATTCCAATGTAGGTATATCATTCGATTTAATTGTACCGCTACCGACAACTTTAAAACATAATAAATAAATTTTTGTAGTCACTTGCTGTTTCACAAAATACTGTCTGATTTATGTAATAAGAAATTCTACAGCATCAGTAATTAAACATATTTTAGAGAATTTGGTTTTCATGATCTATGGTGTACCAGAAAACATCATATTAGATAACGCGCCACAATTAAAAAGTCATGAAATACCAAATCTTTTTCAATAACACAAAATTCCCAAAGTTCATTATACGTGTCGTTATACCTCAATGGTTAACAATACAGAGCGTTACAATAAAACCATAATTTCAGATATTGCGTACTTTGTAGGTACAGGACAACCATCGAACTTGGGATTTGAATATCCACAAAAGCCAATTCGCAATAGGGAATATGCATGATATTTTTTATTTGTTCAATTAAAGACTTATTAACTGTAGTGAACAAATATGAAGGAATTTTCAAAATATCATTATCAGCCACGAAGTTATAAAGCTTTAAAGTTGCTATTTAGAAAGAGAAGTCCGACGTGTTTTTTGACGTCAAAGGACATGACGCCCATACAACTGCAATAGAAAACAGCGTTTTCGAGAGAGGGACAGATATGTTTGTTTTAAATTGTTACATCTCGTTTAATTTTCTATCAATTTTGATTCTGCTTTTCCTGTTAATACTCTATTTTGGTATATGCATCGATAAACAGGTTAGATAACAAATAGTTTTTTCATGCATATTCCCTATTAACACTCCAGTCAACGAAACTACTACCCCAGCTTTCTTAGTATTTTGATGCGAACTTGTCACTTGCGGTTCCATTTATACATCGACAGACCTAATAGACGACATAATATTCGCACCACGATATGAATACGCATACTTAGGCGCGCCCACCAATCTAATGCGACCTCTTACAATAAACATCATCAGTACTTAAGAGTTTAACGAAGGTGATATCGTTTGGAAGTGCAATTACACTAAGCTCTTCAGACAAATATCATACGGCTAAACTTGCACCGTTTATAAAGTGCGTAGTTACAAGAAAGATTTCTTCTCTAGTATATAAACTCACTGATACTTTTGCTAAGCCATTAGGTCGTTGGCACATTAAGGACATTAAGCCGATTTCTAAAACCCTAAATCAAAACACACGTTCTTGATTATTTCTCGCGATTTTCTTTTTTCTTCGGAATTACCTACCTTTTCCATGGTAATTCCCTATTAACTCTTCTCCTATAAATGTAGGACCCTGTCTATAGTATTTTTTTTATATTAGGTGTGATTAATTTTTTTTTTAATATTAGGTTTACGTCATTAGTTCAGTAACGTCCCTTTAATTAACATAACAAACGATTCTTGCATCGGTGGTTATACAGTACAAGTTTTATAGTGGAGCGGTTGATTACTCCCTTAATAAGCCATAATCACACTAGGTACTAATGGTAATATTTTTACCTCTTCATTATTTAGAGCGGCTAGCTACTCTTTAAACAAGCCTTAGGTCCGCTAAATATATACAATACATAGGTATAATTTTAGGTTATTCCCTTAATACATAGTTATTCATTAACGTGCATAGCATGAAGGCTTATTTGCCTTGTCTTATGTTACTTGTTACAGCAGGTAAATAGACTTATATCATAGCTTCTTTTCATCATAGAATTTAATATCAGCGGTTGGTGAATGATACTTTTAAATAAGCCTACATTGATGTAGGACAATATAACGAGTTTTGTCTATTAAATAGGATAAACTTTTTTTAACTTGTGTTATGTTCTGCACTTGTAAGCGAACATAACTATGAACGAACGAAGTATGGAAGTGATAGATTGTTCCTTTTGTAAATACACGTTGTACATAACATCCTCGCCTTCTTTTTCACCTCACTCATAATCATCCTAGTTAAGATAATTTTTATATAAAATATGATGTTAATTTTTTTTCTTTCCGGGGCATCCGGGTTTTCTGACCTCCATTCAAATAACGTATTCAAATAATACTTGCCTTCTCTGTCTAGCCTCTGTTTTTATTTAAAAAATCAGTTCAAATTCAGCTGCTGAGCTAGAATAAGCTCCCCCTTATCATTGTCATTTTCCTACTCTTCAATAACTGACAGTTACCAGTTTCCAAGAGTTGTGCAGTTTCTATAACTAGACAGATTCAGGCATAATATGTACCTAGTCACAGTGTATGGTGTACGTACGATTAATTAGTGCTACACACCTATAATCTATCTTTTGTGAATATTATAAAAACTTTTTTACAAAAAATACAACAACCGACTTCTAAAAATTGCAAAAAAAAAAATATTTCGTAAGTCGGTGTTTATATTTTGTTTTTTCGTTATTTGACACCGACTTCCGAAATTAAAGTTATTTTGCAATTTCTAGAAGTCGGTTGTATTTTTTGTAAAATGTTTTTTATTTTTCACTTTTTAATTGTTATACACCAGAAGTAAAACTAAATTCTATAGTTATGCTCGAATAACATGGATTTGAACATTTGGAGACAACCAAAACGTCATCTGTGTAAGTATACATATTCATGTTGATGTTGATTTTTTCAAAAAGTGCTGAATTAATTTCGATAAAATTTATATGGGACTACCTCTGAAGTACGACCTACCGAACAAAAAAGAATCATCAAAATCTATCCACAAATGGCGGAGATATCGCGTAATAAACACAAAAAAAAAATACAGATGAATTGAGAACCTCCTTTTTGAAGTCTGTTAAAATATACGGCTTAACTCGTCGTGTTTATTATCTCCTCATCTACGGTCGTCCTCTACGACCCTCCTCTACGTGTCACTACTCCGTCCCTCCGCAACGTGACAACCTACCTAATACTACCCACCTACCCTACCTCTACCTACCTACTTACCCTACCGTCATCCACGATACTTTCTACTTACCTGTCTACCTACCTACCTACCCTACCTACCCAACGTACCCTACCTACCCTACCTACCCAACATACCCTACCTACCATCTACCCAACATACCCTACCTACCACCTACCCTACCTATCTACCTCACCCATAGTTGTTTCTTTTGTTATAATTACACACACGTCCCAAAAATAAACAGTAAACAAACTTATAAAATTATGTAATGGTTGTAAAAAATGTTCTTGGATAATAAACGGAAAAAAAATGTGTCAAATTGTCACAAACAAATAAAAAAAAACCTAATATGATAACCTCGTCCTTTTTTTGTGTCGGTTAAAAAGTGTAAATTTTCACAAAATAACTTATTTTGATCAATCAATCAATTTTGATAATAAACGAATTTACGTAATGGTGGAGCGCACAAGGACGTGACCTATCTCTGCAAGAGCTTGCTGCAGACTGGGCGTGATACTGCTTACTTGCTAAGCACGCGACAGTAGTGCATCGTGCAATGGCGATGCGTTTGTTTTTAGTTCAATGTCGTGTTCGCTAATATGAAAGTTATAAAATAAATAAAATAAAAATAAAATAGGTATCAGCGAAATGAGAAGATTTGGAGAAGGGATACATGATTACGGAAACTATATTTTATATTATAAAGGTGAAACACATGTACAATATGGGGTGGGTTTTTTTAATTAAAAAGAACCTAGCACACAGAGTAGAAGAAATAAAAGGAATATCTGAAAGAATAACAATATTGAACATAACGTTGCCTTTAAATAAAGAAGAAAACTGGTCAATCATCCAGGCATACTCTCCAACTGAATCGAATAAGAAGGAAGATACTCGTATAACCAATATAGAAAAAATCTATGAAGATCTGAAAATTACTATGCAAAGTTGCAACAAAAATGTTATAGTAATGGGTGACTTCAACGCACAAATAGGAGTACGCAACAACAGCGGAGAAGAATATACGGTGGGACAATATGGACAGGGAAAAAGGAGCAAAAATGGATCCAGACTAGTCTCCTTTGCTCTAGAAAACAAACTTAAGATCTTGAATAGTTTTTATAAAAAAAAGAAAACAAAGAAGTGTACATGGACCTCCCCAAACGGACTCCATACAAACAAAATTGATTTTATCATGTCAAATAAGGCCAAAATCATCAAAGACGTATCCGTCATACACCACCTGAACTTCAATTCGGACCATAAAATGGTTCGTGCAAAACTAACAGGAACAAAAATAAAGACCAAAAGGCGATTTCGTACAAATAATTCAGCTATTGTATGTACTGGTAATACCACTCAACTTTTGAGTAACCTATAGGATTTTAAAAATAAAGAAACAAAGGAACCACTGTCGATTCAGGAACACTACGCAGAGAGTAAAAGAGTAATTTCAGATGAGACTTAGCAGTTATTACAAGAAAGGAAGGAGTTATTACAACAGAAATAAAAGACAATTAACCGTCCCAAAGTATCAGAACTCAGCAAAAAGATCAACCAAAACATCAGGAAAGACAAGAAAAACAAAAGGCATTCCACATTAAAGAAATATATAGAAAGAACCGGTGGAATTAAAAAAGCAATAAAGGAATTGAACAATAAAAAAGATTGGACGCTAAAAGTAAAGACCATAGATAACAACTATACAAACAAAAGAATAGAAATACTAAAGGCAGCTACAGACTATTATCGAAAGCTTTACCAAAGCAAAAACCAAAAAGAAACAAAAAATAAAATAAATAAGAATGATTCTGAGGCAATCCCGAAAATATTAAATGACGAAACAATTAGAGCAATCAATACGCAAAAGACAGACAAGACATCAGGTGCTGATCAAGTCACAAATGAACTGTTAAAATCTATTAGACCAGTCATTTGTCCTATATTAACAGATATATTTAACAAAATAATAGACACTGAAATTATCCCCGAAGACTGGACTAAATCAACAATAATATTGTTACATAAAAAAGGAGATAAAGGAGATATTGGTAATTACAGACCTATAAGCTTGATGTCCAATGTCTATAAAGTCTTTTCAAAAATAATTCTGTCACGAATCACTTCTACCCTCGATGAAAACCAACCAAGAGAGCAGGCGGATTTCCGCAGTAAATATTCAACAATAGACCATATACATGTTCTAAGGCAGGTTCTACAAAAATATAAAGAGTACAATAAGAAATACTATTTGGGATTTGTTGATTATAATAAGGCCTTCGACTCCTTGGAACATGAGTATATCTGGGAAGCACTACGTATACAGGGAATACATGGAAAGTACATACGTATACTCCGGAACATATACTCCAAAAGCACAGCCCAAATCAGGCTTGAAACTACGGGTGAAGAATTTCCTATAGAGAGAGGCGTCCGGCAAGGAGACCCAATTTCTCCTAAGTTGTTTTAAGCGGCTCTAGAGATGATATTCAGGAATCTGCAATGGGATCATGAAGGCCTGAACATAAATGGTGAAAAACTAAACCACTTACGATTTACAGATGACCTGATCTTATTTGCAGAATGTCCAAAAAAATTAGAGCAAATGTTACGACAACTGTCAGATCAAAGTGCGAAAGCTACACTTACAATGAACACGGCAAAGACAAAGATTATGAGTAACTCTTCACAGACGCATACCATCATAGTCAATTCAGAGATGATAGAATATGTCGAAGAATACGTATACCTAGGACAACTCATAGCCGCTGAAGACACCATGCATACAGAGATTGAAAGACGGGTAGCCAATACATGGAAGAGATATTGGTCACTCAGCGAAGTCATGAAAAACAAGGACATGCCTATCAAAGAGAAAAGAAAACTGTATAATATGTGCATTTTACCATGCTTAACTTATGGTTGTCAAACATGGGCATTGACAGATAACTTGATAAATAAAATAAAGGTATGTCAAAACGGCATGGAGAGAAGCGTAATGGGCGTCAAGAGGAAAGATAGAATAAGATTAGAAAAAATTAAAAATACAACTAAATCTAAGGATCCAAAGAAAACATGTAAAAGTTTAAAATGGCGATGGACGGGACATATGCTTAGAGATACGAATGGAAAATGGACAAAAACCATAACAGAGTGGTATCCCAGGGATGGGAAAAGAAGTAAAGGGCGTCAAACAAAAAGATGGGAAGATGACCTCAAAAAGGTAGCGGGTCCAGAGTGGACGAGAACAGCGAGAGACAGGCAGAAATGGAAAGCTTTAGAGGAGGCCTTTGTCGAAAGACAAGCTGTGAAGTGAAACCGATCGTGTAGTCGATCAGTTCATAAATAAATATCATTATTAATAAGGAAAATGTGTGTACTGTAAATTTGTAGAACAGCAATAAAGGCTTATTTTTTTTTTGTTTTTATTTTAATAAAAATATCTATCCTTAAATTCGAATATTTTTGAAGGCCACCTACATCGCGCAAGCAGAGTTCACCGCGCGATTTGAACATACACAACAGTGGATCCATATACAAGAATGGTCTGGAGTAGATATGATTTGATAGTGATTTTCACAGTTTGATTTTTGGGTACGACTTTACTTGATCTGCCGTGGAATTAAGGGATGAAATTTGGGTGGGGGTTTAGACCCCCCACCTATGAATGAAAAAGCGAGGAAACGCGAATTCATTAAAAAAAGGGAGGCCTTTTCTATAAAATTAAAAAAAATCGAATTTAGGTTATTTATCCAGACAATTTTTATCCAACACAACACAACAATTTTACAACAACAACGTTTTTTTAAAATTTAGCTGTTTTTGGTTTTGTAAAGGGGTCACACTTCTAGCTTAACCTAACCACTTTTTTTTAAATAATTAACATAATCTAACTAGTTCGGTTCCGGGTAGTCTACATATAATGTAGTCGTTTCTGTAGGGGTCACAGTTTTAACCTAACCTACCTTAACCATTTTACTGAAGCAATCAAAGCCACTAAAAAAACCACTAAATCCAATATATTTATTCACTAAAAGGAAATTCTAAACCACCAAATCTAGTGGATAACCCACTGAGTTGGCAACACTGTTAATGTGACAAGTTGACAACACTTGTGAAATTGCGTCGTTTCAGGAGTTTTTGGCGGGATTTTCTACAGTGAAGTACAGTGGCTGTTTTAATAATTCGCTTATGGATTCCTAGTGTGATGAATTGAATGAATTGTGATGTAGAATTGGTGTAGTTTTGTGTCTCAAGTGTCTACTCGACTGGACAATATGTTGAATCAATGAAACAGGCACGATCTTGGTAAAATGTTAAAAAAAGTAGCTAAGAATTTTTTTGTAGTATTGACTACCTCAGCGAAGTTTGCCGGGAAGTCTAACTCGACACATTTGTTGCTAAATACTGCAAAAAACATTAGAATGTGTTAAATCTGCATTCTAATGGAAAACAAAATAAATAAAAATACACTACTGATGACTAGGCAACATGGTCTCTGACCTTAGCCTGTTCCAAATGGAAAAAAAACTGTGTTTGGTTTCACTTATCGGCAACAGCAGAGTAGTCGGTAAGTTATTATAAGTCCTTATTTAAAGCACTTATTTAAATCAGCGAAATATATGTAATATATTGAAGTATGCCTAAAAACTATTATATCACTAGTTATACCTATTTATTTCATCATTAAATGGAGTAAAACATTCTAACGCGTTGAACTTACGGAAAACGAAACGTTCAATGACGTGACAATATGTCAAAAGTGTCATAAGTGTCAAATATTGTTAATTTTGTACGATTTTGTTTTTTTTATTTCTCGTAAACCATTAATTTCCTCGCCTTAAAAACTTTAAGTGGACGCTTCCAATAATAGGTATGATTTTTCAGTAAAAAAAAATATGGACTCCCAACTCCACGGCAGATCAAGTAAAGCTTAGCCCTTCTAATAATATTAGGTATCTGTCTGTGAAAAAAATATGGACTCGAAACTTCACGTCACATCATCTAAAGCTTAGCCGCCGATTTTTGTAAGCTTACCAGCCCCCCTAGCCAAATAACTTTTTAAATAGCGCTAAAGCTTTGTGCAAAATATATGGCAACGACATTACCTGCGGAGAAAACTGTCACGTGACTCACGCCCAGTAAGTAATGTCGTTGGCATACATTTTGCACGAAGCGTTGGCGTTAACGTTAACCGAAAAGTATTTTGTCTAACCCCCTACTCATTCATTGCCTACATATGTTACCTCATTTGTTTCTCTGAGGCTGTATATTTAGTGGTAATTGAACTTAGTTGCTGTTGTAACCGGTCAAGTTCGCACTGCAAGTCTTCTGTGTCATTTTGCTATTTCCTAGTACTTTTGTTTAAGTTCAAAGAATACCTAAGTATCTAATTGTTTTAATAACCTTTACCTATTAAGTTTTACATTTTTTATAGAACTTTTGTTTTTTAATCATTTTTTTAGTTTTAACAATGTATTTGCTTAATTTGATATATTTTGTTTATTTTTACTAGAGATTACCCCTTTTTGTTTTTTTTTTGGCTGGGTGCGAAATCATCCAATGACATCTCCCACTCTGGGTGGAGCGGGAGGGTGTGTCAGAATCTTACTGACTAAAACCCACCCCTGTTCCTTCCCTGCCTGAGTGCCCAGGGGTGCGGTAACTCATGTTGAGAATTTATCGGCTACCCCTGACTTACCTGACTGACTGATTACCCTGACTTTTTTACTTGATTTAGAATCATCGTCACTTGTCAAATCTATAATGTGAGAGGGACCTACTAGATCAACCATTGATGGGGCAATAGGAACCAATTCATTGAATAAACTTTGATTCAGCGAGGCTGTGATGTTCAGGTTTGTTGTCTCAAGATGTGATATTTGAGTTTGAGCATCATTTGAGAGTAGTTGCAATAAATATTTGTGATTAAGAACTTGTTCACACTCTGTGCTAAGCTGGCTGAATCGTTCCACAACAAGTTGGAGCTTATCCCGGTTTCTATGGCCTCAGTGTATTGAATGTATAACTGAGCTATTTCCTATTCCTATCATATGGCTTCAAGGAGCACTTTTTCACTATCATTTATTTCCTTAATCAGTTGATCACAGCAATCCTTAGACGCCTTAATTCACTCAAAGCCAGATTGAGTCTAGACTCTTGGCGAGCATAGGCGCTTCGGAGTGATAGGCATGATTATAAGGAATAAAAGTGAAATTAGAATAGACTAGGCAGATTGTGACAAAAGTGGAAAAGGTAATTAGTTAAAAGAAAATGAAATTAAGAAAGGTAAGAAGTTCTGTCACCAACTAACCAAGGTTATGTTTAGGTTTGTAGGGTCATTGGCATCAATATTTTGCTGTATGGAAAATATTGACTGTATTATTCAGTAAAATAATAGAACATAGACAATGTAATATCAAGTAAGATATAAAGTATTGTACCTGATATCAAGAAGACAATCGAAAAATTCAACCAAGCCGGTAACCTAACTATCACCCAGTTTCGTTGAACTTTTTACACCTTTTTGCATAAATTTAACACTAAAAACACATTAAATGATGCGTATAACTCCAGCTTCCTCATATGTGATAGAATAATCCTACCTATGCCCTATCCAGCTATAAGATGCCACAAAAACTTTGTTAATGTCTGTCCAAAAAACTTAGCTCTGCAGCATACGCCGTAAGGAAAATTCGTGGTTTAACTGATTTAGAGACAGCTCGCTTAGTATACTTTAGTTATTTTCATAGTGTGATGTCGTACGGCATTCTGTTGTGGGGAAATGCCGCCGATATTCAGACAATTCGTGCAATTTATAAATTAAGTCCCAGACACTCCCTCAGAGACAAATTTAAAGAGATTAATATTATGAAGAGGGAACCTCTCAATATATTTATGAGAATCTCATGTATGCACATAAAAATATTAATCTGTTTAAAAGGTACAGTGATATCCATAGCATAAATACTAGGAACAAACACAAATTTATTGTACCTAAAACCAGGCTCAAGAAAAAAATAGGTGGTTCGTGTAGATGCCAATGTTTACGTTTCTATAATAAACTTCCTAGCCAAATTCAAGAACTAAGCATAAATAAATTTAAATCATTTATTAAACGTAAGCTATGCCAGAAAGCTTTTTACACAATTGATGACTTTCTTGAGGACAAAAAGGCGTGGGATTGAGCTGCTTCAATGATATACATGAGCCATTGTTTTCATATGTACTACTTACTGATGAAATTTTTTATATATATTTTTTTTAATATTCGTTTTTGACATGAATACTTGTATAGTATTATATTATATTTTTTTTATATTGACATTTTATTATTATTATTATTTTTTTGACTTGAATACTTTGTTAAGTATTATATTTATTTTTTAATTGACATATTATTATTACTATTTTGTTTGACACGAATATTTACTTTGTATTATATTTTTTTTTTTTTGATTACTTAATTATTGTAAATGTGACTGTTACTTATTAAATACATTTTTAAATATTTCTTAAAAAATAATATATAAAAAACATTTAAAAATATAAAAAATAGTAGCCCACCGGTATCGGGAACAGGGTCCAAGCTACCACCGGTATCGGGAACAGGGTCCAAGCTACCGGCGGTCAGGGCTCCAGAGAGAGGAACCGCCTAACAATGCGAGCCGTGTCCAGAAGTACTGCTTTCTGAATCAAGCCCTTGATCCTTATTATTATTATTATTGTAAATGTGAGGACTATGTGGGTTATTATTATTATTTTCTCCTCCTTTTTACAGTAATTTTTAACGTTGTCTGACAGTTTGAGTACTTTTGCGGCCTACCCAAATGTCGTTTCTTTGGTATTGTTCGTCATGTCATTGAGCTCCTTAGTGGTTTTTAAGTTGAGCTATTCGACTATTGACAAATGCTTGCACTGACTGGACAGGTCCACTCAAATATGTTTGGTTCTTTCTTCAAAAGACCACTACAGACACTAAGCTGCATGGTCCTCATATAGAATAATGTGAATGCGAGAACTATGTATGTACGTTATATTCATGTAGATTTTATGATTGTCTGGCAGTTTGAGTATTTTTGCGGCCTACTCAAATGTCCTTACTTTGGTATTGTTCGTCGGTTCGTTGAGCTCCTCAAAGTTCTGAGTTGAGCTTCGCGATGACTGACAAATGCTTGCACTGTCTGGACAGGTTCACTCGAATTCGTGTGTTGCTTTCTTCAAAAAGCTCATCCCAGACATAAACGTACATGGTTCTCATATGATTTAACCAGTACACACTTTAAAAGAGACTTTGACCTCTGAGTTTGTTTCGGTGTTTCTTCTCAGGGTAGTCAGCTAGGAAACACCGGCCTCATCTAGTTTAAACTGACAAAAAACATTGACGTGTAAAAGTGTTCCTTGTAACCTATTTACTGAATAAACATCATTTATCATTTAATACATTATGTTACAAAAACCCTGTCCGATCCTGAAAGGTATTACTTGGTATCGTACTGCGTACACATTACGTAATCATTTAATGGATACGAGATAATTATTTTTTCCCAATGAAAATAATTAATTAAAAAAAAGAAAAATTTATCAAAGGAAACACTGAGCGCTCGACAAATTTCACCTACTGTTTCGTTTCAAAGATTTCGCCTGAGCGAGACAGAGTGCCTACAGCGCGGCTAGTGCAGGGCGGTATCGTTTGAAATAAAAATAGGTAAAAATGAAAAGATTTCACCGGCCGGTGGAGTGTTGTCAACTTATGAAAATTTGCCATATTTTATTTACTGTTAAATTTCGCATATTTTATAAAAATAACTTTCTAATCTATAACTTTTGGTTTTTATGAGTTACATTTTTTTACAACTTTTTAAACCAAGTATGTATGTTAAACCAGGAATACGCCTTTATTGGATCGGACAGGGTTTTTGTTACTTGCTGTATGAGTCGTTTAGTGTGTTAGCTGGAGTGATGTCACCCCAGCTTCCTCATTCAATACAGACACACCAGTGAGGTTAGGGTTTTGGACTTAAGTCAGAAAAATAAGGCATAATAGCTGCACAAGGCAGAAAAGAATCTGTTAAAACTATGATCAAGAACGTGTGTGTAAGCTGGAGTGACGTCACCCCAGCTGCTGAATCATATCTACAAAATGCAAGAAGATATGACAACGTATTTGAGCTCAAAAATTAAGGCATGATAGCTGCCATAGGCACCAAAATTTTCAAATCTCTAGTCAAAATACTCTATGATTTAACCGATAAACATGTGTAAGCTGGAATGACGGCACCCCAGCTGCAAATGTCATATCTTTTCTTTTCAAATCAGGTCTTGTAGTTTCTACGTAATAATATAAAAAAAAACCGATTCCGCGCCAAAAATTCAAATTATTGCTTCGGAGTAGGTAATTATTGCAACCAAGTTTGCACTTAGTAGGTATTCTATTATCGCCCCATTTTTGCATCTTATAATAATTAATAAGTAGTATGCCTAAGTCCAAGCCTAAAATCCAACAAATAACCTTTTTAATAAATAATAATAGAATAGAATAATACTTTATTGTACACCAAAACAGTTACTCAATTGGTTAGTAACAATTGTCCTTAACAACTATGTTAGTAAACATAATAGGGTATTATACCCATTTTTGAAAAATGTCTCAATTAGATTCTATAGTGATAATAAAACACAAAATTTTTATTCAATCAATAAGTGCCACGAATTGCATTAAAATTTTACATTTTTAAATTTTGCACGTAATATGACGAAAACGCTGGACGCAGTGGACGCCATATTGCTCCGTGGTCGTTCCACCGTGGTCATGACATCAGTTGGCTATGTAAATAAAAGTACAAAGCGTAGATATGCTGATCAGTTGACAGTTGACACTTTATAGTTTTCATATCCGTATGACGTATAATGTCGGCTACCATTCCATGGCGTTAAAAAAACAGATTAAAAAAACTGAAAACTTTGAATTGAATTTTAAAATTTATTTTGTTATTTTATGAACTAAAACTAACATTTTCTGACTGCTTTTTGCCTAAGCTATCTCAATAATATATTTTTAGTTTTTTTCTCTTAAAGAGTAAAATACCCTATTATAAAGGTGAGTGTAACCCCAACGCCGAAGTAGAAAGCTTGCAGCAGCGATTCACACCAGCAGTCCAGTCTGCTCGCGACACACCGCAGAATAATGTTGGGGCTGGCGCGCACCAGGGAAGCGCATCTTTTTCGCATCGTTGCGTAGAAGCAATCAATACGCGCTTCAGCAAACATCCCTATTATATTGAATGCGAAGAGCGCTGTACGATTTCTGAGTGTAATCTACCCACAGGCTGCACGTATAAAATGAGGTGCAATATGCACGAAATAAGATTTTTTTAACCTCTGTAGAACACCGTGCAAACCTGCGAGCGGACAGGCAAGGTTTCCAAGCTTTGGGGGTAAAATGAAAATTAAAGTTAATTTCAACCTGCCCACGCCTGTTCCCAACTATCTTGGGGTCGGCTTCCAGTCTAACCGGATGCAGCTGAATACCAGGATTTTACATGGAGCGACTGCCTATCTGACCTCCAAAACACAGTGACTGGGTAATAAACCAGTCTTATCAAGGGAAACCCCTTGATAAGACTGGTTGTCAGACTTTCTGGCTTCTGACGACCCATAACGACTGTCAAAGATCCACGGTTGACAGCCGGGACCAACGGCTTAACGTGCTTTCCGAGGCACGGAGGAGTCTCGGTATGTAAATATGGTCACCCATCCATGAAACAACCCCGGCAAGCGTAGCTTAACCTGACGGCTCGACCCGTGCGGCTGTTATTACTTTAGCCACGAGCTCCTTACATCATTATCACATTCTAGTTAATTTCAATCATCAATTTTTTTTTTAAAGATTGACATTTACAGCTACGTGATGGGTTGGAATATATGTAAGTAAAAATGATAATTTTGAGAAAAAGAAAACGCCAATGGTCCCGACATAAATACGAGCAATGTCGCAAAAAAATACTTTCAAACTGTAAAGACCGCATCGAAATGGGTTCAGCGCTCAGAGAGCTTTTAGGTTGAAGAAACAAACCCACAAAAACAGTAGTCGTTCATGTTATATAGAGAAAAAGAGTAGTAGAAACAGTATACCGGAGTCTGTGTTCCCTGATAGCTAAAACCTGGGAGTCTTTTGGTCAAGAGTGAATAGGTTACTTCAAGGTAAGCGTGCTCCATCTTCGACCACATCATCGCTTACCATCAGGTGAGATAGAGGTCAAACGCGTGCCTATCAACAATAAAAATAAAAATAAATACTCCAGAGGTGGATATCGCTTTTTGAAAAAATCAACAAAAACAAAAAATGTTTACCTATACGTAGATGACGTTTTGGTCTCCTCCAATTACGAGTATGTTCAAATTCCATGTTCCATGTTATTGGGGTTAGCAATTCGGACGTAACTTTAATATTTAGTTTTAGTTCTGGAATGTAAAAAAAGTGTAGTTTTGTAAAAAACTTTTTTACAAAACAATACAACCGACATCCAAAAAAGAAAAATAACTTTAGTTTCGGCAGTCGGTGTCAACCGACTTCCGAAATTAAATTATTTTATTATTTTTTGTAAAAAAGTTTTTTTTAATTTTTCGTTTTCACATTTAACAAAGAAATGAAATGAAATGGTGTATGCTATTTGCTGATGACATTGTGCTGGTTGCCGAAAGCGACTTAGAGGTTCAGAGCATATTAGAGACGTGGTGGCAAAGACTGGATAGTGATGGCCTGAAATTGAGCAGAACCAAAACAGAATATCTGTTCTGCGATTTCGGCGGTATCTCCAGTCCTATGCTTGTAGCTCTCAACGGAACGCCTATACCGATCTGCTCTGACTTTCGGTACCTCGTATCGCTTGTTCAGGGGGATGGCGATATAGACCGAGACCTAACGCACAGGATCAACTCAGGATGGATGAAATGGCGACAGGTCACTGGAAACAACTTGCGACCGACGGATGCCCCTTAAGTTAAAAGGGAAAATGTATAAGTCCGTGATTAGACCTGTCGTACGGTATGGATCAGAATGTTGGGCTGTGAAAAAGACGGGTGAAAAAATATTGCAAGTGGCGGAGATGAGAATGTTGTGATGGATGTGTGGAGTAACGAGAATGGATAAAGTGAGAAATGAGTACATTAGAGGTAGTTTCAAAGTGGCGCCAGTCACAGAAAACTTGAAAGGGAACCGCTTATCTTGGTATGGTCATATGAAGAGGAGGAATGAAACACATGTAACTAAAAGAGTTATGAATATGAATGTGGATGGATGGAGAGGGAGAGGGAGGCCAAAGAGAAGATGTATGGATTGTGTGAGGAGTGATATGAAAGAAAAGGAAGTTAGTGATAGCGTGACGGCTGACAGGACTGAATGGAAGAATAAAAACGTGTTGCGCCGACCCCAAGTAACATGGGATAAGGACAGGAAGATGATGACATTTTACAAAGAAATACACAGTGAAATTGAATACTTGCATATGAAATGAGATGTTAATGCATTTTTCTTTTTTTTACGTGAAATTTTTATACGATTGCACAAACTGTGTTTTTTTTTTAATCATAATTCCGGCTCGTTTACGCGGCGAACGTTCCTTGATGTGTGGCGCGGGGATCGAACGAAGTAGTCAATATTATCTACTTTTTTTGGCTTCAATTTACGGTGGCGTACTAGGAATCTGGACATTTTATAATCTAAGTGAGCGGTACTAAACTGATAACTTTGGGAGATATAAAAACACTGCGATATCTCCCAAAGTTATCCCCGGCCCAGTGTATAATTTTGTTTGGAGGTGACAACACTGCTGGAGTGCACCTCCCCAGGTGTGTAGTAGCCCTAAGCAATTTAACGCTACATATATACAGAATATTAATTACGACAAAGAAAAGTCGAAAAGTCAATTTATAATATTTTCTATTTGTTTACAGGTACTTGCTCTTCAGCCGGACATCGTCGATCAAGTTTAGTGCTGCGGAGAGCTCCCGAGACTGATTGCCATCTGCTCCCTGTTCTACACGCTATTGTGTCAAGTAGTTTTTATTCAAATATGAGTTTACCAGTTTCAAAAAAAATAAAAAGAAGTGATCTTCCAGTTGACCGAAAAGTAAACGATCCTCTAGTTTACCGAAAAGAAAGAGTAACATGCGGCTATAACGGATGTGAGTACGAAATTAAACTTGCTGCCTTAATACATCTTAATTTGAAATATAATGACAAAGTCAACAACTTCCTGCTAGCTACAAATCTCGCTGCAGCATGGCCGTTTGACGACATCTGTATTTTAATACAATGGAAAGAAATAGAACGTAAACCTACATTTGTGTTCATACAAGCCAAACATAAGGTAAATCATAAAAAAGTTGAAATCAAATTGGTGGAAATCTTCAAAGGTTACAGGAATATTCAAAATAAATTTAATAATAAAGAAGAAGGGTTATTTAAAGACAAATTTGAGGAGTGTGAATGTTACCTCATTTTATACACGAACGAAGATTTTGAATTCAAAACAGTGCCAGTAACTGGTAACTGCCCCCAACTGAATGATATTATTAGAACGGGTTTGGACGGTACGGTCAAGCGATTGAGCGAAGAGGAAAAGAAAAAACTTATTAAAGGTTGGAATAAAACCGATACTGATTTGAATGAAAACGATAACTTGACGTGGAAACAGTTCTTAAACAGTCTACTATTGTTCAGTGGACAAGCCAACGAGGAGGGCGTGGAAGATATGATAAGGAAACGCATAGGAACACATAACCAACTATTTCTTGAAAACACGTTTCAAGTTAAGACCTACGCAGCGACTGCTTTATATATCAGAGAATTTGTGGATTGGTGGAAGATGCTAGACCAGGCACCGTATCTAACAGAAAAGGACGACTTTTTGAAGATATCATTTAACAGAATTATAAAAGACCCACTGATGAGTTCACTTAACATAATATATAAAAGTAAAATAAAGCATAATTACGTATTCACTGACGACGCAGTGAACTCCTTGAACTTGCAGAATCATTCAAGTACTGTTATCATAACAGAGAGCAGCGTAATCACTGTTGTTAAAGTGATGCAACATTTCAAAAATAAAAACCATGTTCTTATAGATCTAGAATCTATAGCTAGCCTACAACATGGAGAACGTAAAGTATTATGTGAAGAGTTGAAGACCACGGAAGATAACGTTCTAATTTTTGTATGTGATAAAGTACCTGAACAGGAAACTTTTAAAGACATTGGAGAATCAGTTAAAAACAAAAAATGTATTTTAATTACGAACAACAATAGTTTATCTCAAAAATTAAAGGAATCTTTCCCAGAAGCCAAAGGCGAGAAATACAGCGAAGTACACGACAAAAAAAACAGACTGTCTGATTTGAGTGAAGAATCACAAGGGACATTTCTGGAGACCGCCACAGTCATGTTTCAAAAGACAGAAGTGAAATTGGCTGCCATTATCGATGATGAATCAAAAGTGTATCTGAAAGGAGATGTTTTGCATAAAATATTCAGTGGAAAAACTATTGCAGTTGGGACATCAATAATAAGAGGAAATCATGATGAAATAAAACACTTCTTGGTTGACAGAAATGTAAAACATAAACATACCTTTACAACTTTAAAAACTCTAAACGATATAAAAGATGATTTTGTAATTCTAATAGCAAAGCCCGGGACGGGCAAGTCAACTCTACTCACTCAGTTATCTATTAAAACAAAAGAACGCAACTCAGAGGTTTGGATAGTAAGGATAAACTTATTGGAATATTCGGAAGAATTCAGCAAATGGAAGGAAGAAAATACAGGCAATGACTTGTTAGACACTTTAACTTTCATGTGCCAAGTTATACTTCGCGAGAAATTAGACAAAAACCACAAAGTAGCAATTACGCTGGAAGAACAAGATAATACTGTGTTTCTAAAACATTGTACAGCAGACCCTCTAACTGAGTTAGAGTTAAATTTGTTTCTACATTTTTATTGTAAGAGAAAAATGATATTTCTGTTTGATGGCTTTGATGAGATCTTCCCACATTATAAGGATGTTGTCATAAAATGCCTTAAAACTATCAGTAATGATCCCCGTAAACATAGAATGTGGATTACAAGCAGGCCGTATAACGTAATAAAAAACATCTTAGAGAAAGAGTTTGGGTTTGAGTCATTATACGAGTTATGTGACTTCTCAGAAAAACAATGTGAGGCATTTTTTAAAACATTTTGGGAATACAATTTGAAATTAGAGGAACTTAACGACGCACAACTCGAGAATGTTAACAATTTACTTGAATACGCGTTGGAAGGAATGGAAAATCAAACAATATATCCACCACATACAAAAGGGTTGATTTACGGGATCATTAAAATGGCAGCCCTTTATGTGAGTTACGAAATTAAGAACTCAACCATTCCGTTATGTAATTACAATAAAAATTACCATCATGACTTACTTCGCTCGTATAAGAGTCGCAGCTGTGACTGCTGCAGGTGCTGCTACTGCAACGACAGTTGCAGGGAATGCGAAGGTTATAAGTATTCTAATGATATTGCATTGTATCAGTTAATGTATGCTTCAAGTCCTTTAATTCTGTACCTAGCAGCTGTTAGTGTTGTTCATAATATAAGGGAAAATAATACACATTTTATGACGTGGTATATAAATGTCGAAGTGTACAACTTCTATGAAAAATTCTTGGAAAATAAAATACTAAGACGGTATCGCGAGAAAAATGGAATGAATATCTATGTTCCGGAAATTATTACTGCCTACGAAAAAGAACTTGCATGTTCTATTTTAACGCATAAAAAATTGGCGGCTTATGTTATTTTCGATGAATATAAACGAAGTTTATTTAGTAAGAAAGATTTAGAAGAAATAAAAGAGATGATAAAAGTCGTGGAAAATGGAGAAGAGAAGACTGGCCTCATAGATAACGTAGCAAACGGAATCCCGATATTCATACACAGAACATTTACTGAACACTTTGCAGTTGAATATGTTTGTGATTGTTTGAAAAACCAAAACGTTAGTGAAGAGACCTTAGCATTCTATTTTGAAATGATGTTAACACAGTATCGTTTCATTGGAGTACGTATAATTTTTGATGACAAAATAAAGACCGACAAGACATTGGCGAGTGTTTTGGAAAATTATAACGATGTGATGTTCAAATTTCTGAAGAGTTGTCTGCAGACTAGTATGCTCTTCCACTAAACCGATCATCTGGGAGCGATGTTTATGAGTCCAACGCCATGCGCGCGCACGGGAAGGTTTCCCGATAAAGTGCCCCGCGCCTGTTTTAAATTATAGCTTAATATCTAGGAAACTACTGAAGCTACACACAAAAAAAATACGTGTGTATAGCTGAAACTATAGAGAGTTGACATATGTGAAAACTAAAGTACTATCTTACCATCAGGTGAGATAGTGGTCAAACGCGAGCCTATCAAACATAAAAAAAAAGTACGATAACGTGGTCTAAGTACTTTAAAAGAAATGTAAACGTTAACGTAACCGTTAGCGGTAAACGTTACAATTTGTTTAACCTATGTTTTTACCAATAATTTTGTAGTTTGTGTCTTTAAAACCTACTTATCATCAAACTTGACTATATAACCTTTTTTTTGATACCCCTGAGTCACTACGTGCAATGTTCTAAGTATCACATTAGACCCACACAATCACCCCAGCCCACAGAATTTTAGCGTCAACGGCGGGTCAAGGTTACGCCAAGATGGAATATTTACCTATTTTCTCATTGTATTTTACTGTTCTATCTGTTTGTATATACGAATTATTAAGTAATTATCGTAATACCAGTGATGTTTTACGAGATTACTTAGTAAATCGTACTTAAAATAAATAAATAATACATTATTTACTTACGTAAACATTCCGGATATTTCGATGTTTCGTATTTCAATATTATCATTTTTAACACACATTGAATGACATGACATGTTTAGTTATTCGTAAAACTTTATTCTTTGTGGATTTTATAGATATTAATCACAATTACACTCGATTTTAAATAAATTCTAGTTAAATAAACAATTCACGTAAAAATACATCGTGCCATTTTTGACAATGACATTTGACAGACGACATTTGAACTAGTTATTGTAATTTTAACTCTAATCTCTACAAAATAGTATCCCAACGGTATCGGGAACAGGGTCCAAGCTACCGGCGGTCAGGGCTCCAGAGAGAGGAAGCGCCTGACAATGCGAGCCGTGTCCAGAAGTACTGCTTTCTGAATCAAGCCCTTCATCCAGCCGCCTAACGAGAGCCTCCTGAGGTGTTGGTCGAGGCTCGTGGTTAAAAGGCCATTGGCTGACAAGACTATCGGCACAATGATCGCCGAGTCCACATCCCACATCGACAACCTCGCGAGCCAAGTCAAGATACTTGATTTGTTTATCTTTCTCAGCTTTCACGAGGTTCTCGTCATGCGGGACGGCTATGTCAACAATCATTGCACGCCTCTCGATTCGGTCCACCACCACTATATCAGGCTTATTGGCTACAATAGTCTTGTCAGTGATGATGGACCGATCCCAGTACAATGAGATATGACCATTATCGAGAACTGGGTCGGGCACGTACCTGTAGTAGGGCACTTCCGATTCCATAAGAGAGTATTTCAAAGCAAGTAGCTGACGGATAATCCTGGCTATAAGGTTGTGCCTATGCAAGTACTCACCGTTAGCTAGACGAGAACAACCAGAGATTATGTGGCGGATTGATTCTCCCGGACGATGACATTCTCGACATGTCAACCGTGCCGTCCTTCACAATAAATCTCCGGTAGTTTTTCGTCATGATAACTTCGTCCATAATTGCACAGACAAAACCTTCGGTTTCCCCAAAGAGGTTACCGTCAGGCAGCCAGGCTACGGACGCTAGTTGGTCTACATCGGACCCATGTAGGGCCCGGAAAAAGCGTCCGTGAAGTTCCTTACTCTGCCATACTTCCCTGCGACCGTTAGTGTCAAGCACTAGAGGTTTGCGCCAGTTCTCGTTAGCCAAGGAGAGTGGGGTAAGGCCCTTGTCCACCGCCACTACATCTCGATGCATACCCACGTCAGCAGCTAGGAAATATTCCCTCAGACTGCATACCTCGCTGTTGTGGACGGTCTTGGCATTTAAAAAGCCTCGGCCTCCACACTTCCGCGGGATATACAGTCTCATCACTGACGAACGTGGGTGATGCATTCAGTACGCAGTTAGTAGTGTACAGACCGGTCTATCCAGGGTGTCAAGTTCTGTTTGAGTCCATTTGAGTACGCTGAAAAAGTACATCAATACTGGCATGAGGTATCAATGTTACTGACATGAAGCAATCGTTGAAGGCGCGCACCTTGTTTCCGCCCGATAGAAGGCTATTAAATACCTTCTTCAGGCGGCCAAAGAAGCGCTCCCTCAACGATTGCTTCATGTCAGTAACATTGATACCTAACGCTTCCGACATACCCAAATACTTATAGGTTTCGGTTGGAGAGAGGGATCTCAGGTTTATGGAATCCGAGAGTTGTGTTCCCATGGATTCCACTATCTCCCCTCGCTTTACATGCATGACTGCACATTTGTCCACACCAAACTCCATCCTGATGGCACTACTGAAGGTTTCAGTTACCTTCAGTAGCTCCATCAGTTGTAGATTGTTGGGGGCAAAAAGTTTCAAGTTATCCATGTAAAGGAGGTGAGATATTACCTGACCACCTCTCTTCAACCGATAGCCTAGCCCTGAAGCCTCCAGCAGTGTGCTTAGAGGGTTCAAGGCTAGGCAAAACCAAAGCGGACTCAAACTGTCACCCTGGAATATACCCCGCTCGATCCTTACCGGTTCTCTATTCCTCTGGATATTTCGACATCCTGGATAGCGAAGGACCGTCCTCCATTGCCCCATACACGACATCAAGAAGGTGCGTAGCATTGCATCAACTTTATATAATTCTAGCACCCTCATGAGCTATGTATGAGGAACTGAGTAATAGCCCTTCTTATAGTCTATCCAACATGTCGACAGATCCTTTCGGGAACGCCGAACCTACTGGCTCATGGTCATATCTATGAGGAGAAGCTCTTTAATACCGCGGGACCCATTCCTACATCCATTTTGAGTGGCAGACATGATACAGTCACTATCTATATGTGTGTTAATCTTAGCTCTCAAAGTGGATGTAAGAACCTTATAGACCGTCGGTAAGCACGTGATCGGTCTACAATTTTTAGGTTCCGCAGTACTACCTGTTTTATGGAGCAGGTGGTTTATTCCTGTTGAAAGGAACTCGGGTAGCGAACCAGACTCCAAAGCTGCCAGGTATTGAGATGCCAAGCGAGCGTTCGACTTTTGTAGCCACTTTATCCAAAAATTGTGTAGCCCGTCCGGCCCTGGAGATTTTCAATTAGGCAACGGACGGACTGCACGGGCTACATCTTGGGGGCTGATAGTGATTGCCCCCATTTCTGTTATTGAATCGCACGCTCGCTCGATCTCCCGAGTCCATTCACCTTCGGTGTGACTGACAGGCACCGACCAGATGTTGTGCCAGAATGAACTCATGGCGTCATCATCCGGCAGACGCGTGTCAGTCTCACCTTGTTCCGGTCGCTCCCAAGTCCTATATACCCACCTTTCATTACTCCGGAATGTGCGATTCTGGGTGTATCGCTCCACCCGCCGCTTATACCTACGGATGCGGTTTGCCCATGCATACACCTTCTGCTTCAGAAAGTCGATGCGCTCTGTGACACGGGACATGTAGTCTCGGGAGCTGACATCAGTACCCGAAAACGCTTGTCTCACAAAGCGCATCACTCTTGGGCGAGTGTTGCCCTCCCTGAAGCAGATTAGTTTGCCGATGAGTGCTCTGGCCCCACCAATACGACACTCGATCCTGCGCTGCCAAGCCGGTACGGCTGGTTTCGGTCGTGTAGCTCTGTCATTAGGGAATTTGACGTGAGCTACACGACATGCCGCTACAGCCACGCAGTACATTATCAAGTGTGTGTCGGTGAGGTCTTCACAGTTATCAAAAATAATTTGACGACTGCGAACCCAGAGCAGCCACCAGCGCCTTATTCCTATTATGCATGGGCAAACGAGGCAAGCGTGGCCTAAGTTCGGGTGGCATGTTGCGATATGCCCGAATAGCACACTCCAAAGCACTCCTCAATTAGTCATTGCACTGGGTACTTACGTTTGTAACCATGTCACAACACTCCTCGTCAGCGTGGCTGGGAGCATGGTTAGACGGTGGTACCATCAGTGGTACCACAGTCTGCGACGGAGGGGCAATGACATGGCTACCCATTTCAGTTCGGAGGCGATCAAGTACAGTATCATCCAACATATGATTACGCTGGATGACCCGCACCTGATCCGACAGTCCGCCGAAACGTTGACGGCTGCCTCAAGCACCTGAAACAAAGAGAGCATCCGAACACGGTACGCGGTCAGGTTGTTACCTCCCTCTGTAGCCCCATAGTATGAGCGCATGACATTCTCGTTGATGGCTTGTGTCCATCGCATGCGCTTCACACTTCCGCCGGGAGCTGGGACCCTATCAGAGGCCGGTAGGCCTCGAGGTCCTAAGCTGCTCGGCGGCCGGCGTCCTCCCCGTCGACGCGCTGATGGTGGTGTCGTCGGCGGCGAGAAGAACTCGTCGCTGGAGCTCGACGCAACTGCCACGGCCGGTGTCACAGCACTCACGGTGGGGTTGGGTTCCGGCGGCGGCGAGGCGGAGCTGAGCGACGAGGCCGGAGGTGGTGGGCGTGCTTTTCGAGCTGCAACTCTTGTCAACAGATAAAATTTGTTATTATTGTAAGTACATCGTAATATTTGTTGTTTAGGTATATGTCATCTGTCGTTTTTCTTGAATAAATTTTTCTTTTCCATTTTTTATAAATTTTCTGGGATTTATGGTTGTATGAGTTATTTATTATATAAGTAAACTTCAAATTTTGACAAATTTTAGAGTAAATATAACGGACAGCGTCAGTAACTTAACCAATCAGCACGTTTAATTTACGATAACAACGCACTAATCATAGTAAAGACAAATATAAAGCTAAAGCATATGCAATAAGTCCCAAGAAAGTAAAAAACTGTTTTCGGAACCAGAAAGCTGTTGACTGTAATCAGGCTCGCTATTGGTCGAAGATAAATAAGGAGAATCAGACAGCCAATAGTAGACCGGCAAGCGCAGGGGTACGGGCGACGCGGGAGCGCGGGATCGACCGCTTCAAGATTATGGCGGCACGTACGGCACAGTACACAGTCCTCGATCGCTATCCGCGATCAAAGTCAATGATCGCGGTCAAGATTGATAATGTACGAAGTAGATTGATGGATTGATGCATCTGATCGCACGGATTTCTTAATCGCGGACTGCGATCGAGATTAACTGTGTACCCGACAGCCCGCTGACAGGTGACTGACCTGGCTCTCGTCACAACAGCCCTGAAGCCCTAGTTTTTAACCGACTTCCAAAAGGAGGAGGTTCTCAATTCGTCAATGTTTTTTTAACCGACGAAAAAAAGAGGACCAGGTTCTCTGTTCTTTTTTTTCGTGTATGAATGTTATGCTATTTCTCCACCTGTAGAGGATCCACCATCACCCCGGTGTTGAAAATGGCGCCATCACTCTGACCATAGCTAAATATAGCTAGCATAGTTCGTTTTTGTCATGTTTAAAGTATGCTTTATTATGTCCTAAGTATGCCTTATTATGTCCTAAGTATGCCTTATTATGTCCTAAGTATGTCTTATTACGTTTTAACTACGTATTATTATGTTTTAAATGTCATAAGAATAAAGGTAAAAATATGTTCCATGTCAAGGTTTATGAGGTAACTTTTTTGTATAGCGCAAGTAGTGCATGCCACAGCGCTATAAATTAACCAATTGTGTTAAAGTCCGTCGTAAGTAATTTCGGCTAGTCAGCGATTGGTTGATCATATTCATGCTTCTCATGATTGGCTACAGACAGTGGAAAGTTTTCGGAGTCCACCATGTTGTTTTATGTATATATTGAAATACATATGTAAAGTTCCTTTGTTTTTATTGTAGTTTGTAGATTTGTGAGAATGTGAATTTAGAATCTAATAGTAAAGTATAACGTAGATTCAGTTTGTCCTTAGAATACATACTTTGTATTATGTATAAATGTCAGTTTTGTTGTTAGTAAGACCAGTAAATATGTAAAAGTAAATATGCAGGTGTTCATTACATAAGAGATAAGTAAGACTTCTCTGATTGGTTATCGTTAGAATGTCAGAATGCCTGTGATTGGTCGAAACTTAATGTTCAAGTTAATTTGTAAAATTAACAAAATGTATTGGCTGTCCGGGTCTGCATTTGCTGCACTACGTGCCCCATAGTATTTGGGTAATATATATAGGCACCCCTGGCAGTCAAAATTAGTCTCTCAGCGTTAGTGACTCAAGTGAGCTCGTAGGCCTCTGGCTTCGCTCCTATCGCCTAGTACCACACCTTGTACGGCGGTTTAAAGTGTCTTGTACCACTCCTTGTACAGACATTAGTTACTGTCCACTATTGGGGCAGTAATTCATATTGTGTTTCAACTGTAATTCTGTGTAAACCTGTGCTTCATTTGACTTTTTACAATTTACCTTTATTTTATGTACCATTATACCATTTTATATTTCAATCTGTGTATCAATTGAATGACCCACTTGCTCAATTCATCACACGTGAGTGTCGCGAGACAACAATACGCCAGTCACACACAAATCCTTCAACCCTCGCGCCTATCGCGAAAAGCATCGTCAACAATTTGGTCCTTCGTTCGCCGGATTGTGTGTTGTGACCAGGGACTTAAAAACACCTTCATAAAGGTTACAGAATTATAAGTGTTACATATTGAATGGATAACAGAATCAAAAATGTAACACTTTTATATGTGTTTTTTAATGTGTTAACCCAAAACACTTACAAAAGTGTAACCGTAATATATCTGTAACAGATATAAAAGTGTTAACAGTGTTAATAAGTGTAACAGGTAAAAGCGACGTTGCCAAATTTACTATTAGACAGTCGCAACCCAGTCGCCGCGCGCCGTCTGTTATATCCGTGCAAAACACGTACTCGAAGCATTTAAAATATTCGCTGCAATGGGTCAATCAATCCTTTCTTTAAAAAACCGTCGCAAGTGCGAGTCGGACTCGCGCGCAAAGGGTTCCGAACGTATCACATATTTTTTAAATGGGTTATAAAAAAGTAAAAATCTTTTTAAGTCTAACTTTTACACGAACTTAAAAATACTAATTAAAACTTAGATTCATAAGTATTTACGTTTTAATTAGTATTTGTATTATATTTTTGGGGTCAGGGCAGCAAGAATCTAATTTTTTTTTTTGGTCGGAATTCCTAAGACTTCTTCCGCTCTAGGTGGAGCAGGAGGGCGTGTCAGACTCTTACTGACTAAAACCCACCTCTGTTACTTCCTTGCCTGAGTGAATTTATCCGCGACCCCTTGGCATGCAGGCATCGGCCATGATGAGCCCCGTCAGTGGTGGCTGACATACATCTCTTTGAGGCATGCGTGGAAACTATGCGCCGTCGATTCTCTGGCCTGGTGCTGATCGGACGGCGAGCTACCCATTACTCGCCGTCCGCAGGCCCGCGTCTATGGTGGCCGGAGATCGTCCTGTGACCACCGACGCCCTAGGCGTCTCCTGCGGCGGCTGCGGCTGGGGGCGTGAGGCCATTCCGTTGAGTCTCCTTCAACCGTTAAGCCTCCTCCTTCGCAAGCATTACTGATTCGCAGAAGGAGGAGACTGCTTCCCATTCCCTCTCGCTCCGTACCATGACCTGGACCAGGGCCGAACGCGAGAAGCCGTTGCCACCTATCGCATCCACGAGGACACGGCGGTGCTCCGCTCAAGCGGAGCAGACCTTCACCGTATGCTCCACCTTGTCCTCTGGACGCTTATGCGTACCTACTACTATAATATTTAGGCTTATCCTTAAGAGGCCGTACACGAAATTTTGGCCGATTTCACTGATTTACGTGATTTTACAGTTAAAATTATGCATTTCTATCAGTTTTAATGCACAACATGAAAGATAATTTGAATTTTGATCTAATGAATGAGCTAGATTTGAAGCTTGCGTTGCGTATTTATTACAAGTCGAGATTTGGGTTGTTTTAATAGATTTTTTATTGCCAATTTTTTGTAATTCTTTTTTGAGAAATGGATTGATGGTGAACTGGAGCACAGATAATATAATACTAGCGTAACTGGAGTTTATTTTTTGCTGTTTAAATTTTATGAACGAGAGTTCTAAATAGCCAAAATCAAAAGCAATTCTTTGCCCATTTTCTCTAAAATTTGACTAAATTAAATATTTTTTTACTCAATTTTTTTTTTTATAAAAGTTGTTAAAAGTGATTCATACATAATAATACAATAACAATAAATTAAATTTTTTTCATACCTTTTATACGTCAAAATGATGATATTCTAAACCCCTTACAGCAATAATTCATACAACCGTCGTCGGTTTGTGGTTGATTAATCGTAATTATAATAAAAATAAACTTGCTCATACATTAGATCATTATTGAAATAATCTTTCATGTTGTGCATTAAAACCTTTACAAATACATTATTTTAACTGTAAAATCACGCAAATCAGCGAAATCAGCAAAATTTCGTATCCATCCTCTTAAAACAGTGTAAAAGACGTTCACGCCTCAAGCTTTAAAGAAATGTTAGAGTTACAACTATACGCACGATAGGAAGTAGGAATCGCAACTGCAATATTATGATCGTCTAGTCGGCCTCAACGCCGCGCCGTCGCGCGCGTTGTTGCCATACCGTGCAATTATATCTAAAACCATGCTAAAGCTACTTATTTCTGTTACACATATTAACACTAATTAACAGATATAAAAGGTTACACTTTGATTCGGTAACATTATTGTTTCTGTTACATTTATAAAGGTTTCTTTTTAAAACAGTTTGAAAAAAACAGTGTTAAAAACACTTTTGGCGGTTACAGTTTGAGTCCCTGGTTGTGACTGGGTATTATGAGTGAGCATAGTGCGGTCACGACAAGAAGCAAGTCAAGAAGAATGGCCAGTACAAGACACCTAGAGTCGGACTCGGGCGTGCCCAGTGAGAGGGCGCCCGCCTCACCATCAATGGCACCAACGACGTCGTCATTCCCCACGCCGGCAATACCTCTGGTGGGTGGTCGAGTAATAGATCACCGTAATGTGAAAGCACCAGAGGTAACGCCACGAAGAGGCCGTGGAAGGGGAGAGTCGAAAGAGCCCAGTGTCGCCGCCTCATCCAGGAGCGGGCAGAGCCACTCCACGTACCTGAGGAGGAAGGCGGAGTACGAGGCACAAAGGGAGTTGGTGCGGCTCAGAGAGGGGCTGGTGAGGAAGAAGCTGGAGGTCGACTTAGCGGAAATTGACGCTGAGAACTCATCGGGTACGGACGAGGAGGGGACTACAACCCGACGTGTCGAACAGTGGATGGACACGACTCCACAAGAAGATGGACAACAAGAGTCATCGGAGTGCCGTGTACCGTCCACACTCGCCGTACCTACACACAGTGACGCGCACGTGCAAGTGACCGCGTCGGCGCCCGCTTCGTACAGCGGAGCGCCCGCGACCGCGCCCGTTACGTATACCGGTGCGCCCGCGACGTATGTTACACGCGCCGCGACGCCAAGTGCCGCGGTGGCGACGAAAGTTAGTTCCTGCGCTATGACAGCGCCCGTGCTACGGTTTGTGCCCAGTGAACAAAGACGACCACCCACAGTGTCAGTGCAGTTTGCGGATCCAGTGTTGGCGGCGCCAACTCGTGAGGTTGCTGGTCCGCAGACATCAGCAGCAAGGGGGGGAGTAAATTGGGGGCACGAGCCCGAGGACGCGGAGCGCAAGCCAAGGGACAACCGTTTCGACCAGTTGGCCGACGCTATTGCAAGCATAGCTCGGCCACGCCCGGTGCCAAGGCAGGCTTACGAGCTGCCCATGTTTGGTGGCAACCCGGCAGACTGGCTCGCATACAAAAATATGTTTTGGGAGACGACGGCCCAGTACAACTTCAAGTCATACGAGAACCTAGCTCGGCTGCGAACGTCGTTACAAGGCGACGCAAGGCGGGCAGTGGAAGACCTGCTGCGCACATGTTTGAATCCAGCCGACATAATGAGGGCGCTCGACGAGGAGTTCGGCCATCCGAACCTATTATTGGAATGTGCCATTAGGAAAGTGCGTGCATTACCGAAGATCACCGAAAGTGGACGTGAGTTGCGTACGTTCTCCACCACGGTACGTAATTGTGTGTCGTTATTGAAGAATATAAACGCGAATGGATATCTCAACAACCCACAGCTGGTAAGTGAATTGTTGTCTAAACTTACGCCTATTCAACGTGCACAGTACGGGGATTTTGCGATGGGGGTGGCATCGTCACAGGGCATTGATGTCAGAGTGTCACCTAGTTTAGAATTATTGTCAGAATTTCTAGTGCACCTAGCCAGGGCTACTTCATATTATGTTCAACTAGACTTGCCTAGCCCTGGCCCAGCTGTTAATTTAAAATCGAGATCTGCTGTGCCTAACAAAAGTAATCAAAATGTCAATAAACAGAAATTGTTCGTGCAAGCTGAAGCGGACACTGAAAGACAAACAGCTGATTTTAAAAATGAGTATAAATGTTCCTTATGTCAGAAAACGCACACTTTACTGCATTGCGAGAGATTCGCTAGATTAAATAGTGAAGAGAGGTGGAGACACGTCAAAAGTACGCGGGTATGTTTTAAATGTCTAGTTAAAGATCACCCACGTATCCACTGTCGAGGTAAAAGGTGTGAAAAATGCAACGCGGCACACCATGTAATGTTACATCAGGAGAAGAAGCACGAATCGGTAACCAACATGCGAAGTAATGTAGGTAGTGCTCTCTTGAAAGTTATACCAGTGACGGTAAAAGTTGGCAACAACATTAAGAAATGTTACGCCCTATTGGACGACGGGGCCACTGTGTCTTTGGTGGACAAGAGTCTAATTGGAAATGTTAAAGGTGTCCAAAAACCAATTAGAATCCAAAGCGCACGTGGCATCGAATTATACGATTCTAGTTCCAAGGAGATAGAATTGTCAGTACGCGGAGCTACGAATAAAACTTTTAAAATTTTATGTCGCACGTTACAGGACCTGGACCTGCCGGCGCAGTCGGTGCCTGCTGGCATCATGGAGGAGCATCGCCACCTCCGTGACTTGGGCTGCAAAGAGATGTTGGGAGCCAAGCCGCTGCTGCTGATCGGGCAGGACAACTGGGAGCTACTCGCCAGTGAGAGGACACGCCGTGGAAAATCTGGTAAGCCGGTTGCCTCTCTCACGAAGTTAGGGTGGGTGGTTCATGGCCCTCTTAGGAGGGTGTGCTCCGCCAACAGTACATGTTATGTAAATTGTATGTCCAGCTCATTGCCCATGTTGCCTGATAGGGTCGAGCAACAGTTTGACCTGGGGCCAATAGGGTTAGCTCCGGGTAAACAGCGGGATAATGAGCAAGCTGCTACCACCTTCAGGTCGAAGGATGGTATGAAATGTAAAGTCATGCAAGCCGCTGCCATCTTAGGGTCGACACTTAGGGAGTCGACAGATGGTATGTCAGGCGAAGGCGTGCCGGCCTCTGCCATCTTAGGGTCGACACCAAGAGAGTCGACAGATGGCAAACTAGGGGTAGTAGGTGGAGTAGAGTGCAAGCTGCACCGTGATGTTGATGTCGCAGCTGCACATTGTAAGCAGATAGACAGGTCACTCGAGGAGGGGTATGCCTCCAAGGTAGGAGGCAAAGTGGGCCATCCAGGGTGGTACCCGTCTCATCATGCTGCCGTACCTATCAATGGTACGGATATGTATGTATGTCGATGTTTGGTGGGTGGTAACATGGCGGCCAGGTCAGTGTGGCGCCTCACTCGTAGGGAGGAGGTAAGGCCGCGTAGGTCGCCAAAGATACTGGCGCGCTGTGCTGCTGCTCCACCCAATAGTATATCCAGCGCAGGGGTAATGAGTTGGATGTACAAATGTAATATGTTCGTGTCTCACCATTTGGGTGACATGTACTCGCGGAGTGGGAGAGGGGACTGGCGCTGGGTTTCTTCGGCGAAGAACCCAGCTGACGTGGCAACCAGCTTGTCATGGCCAACTAGCAGCGGCGCATGGCCGTTGGGTCCCGCCTTTCTTTGTTGTTCACAGGAGCGGCGGCAGGCATGTTCCGACTTGAGGTCAGGAGGTGCCGACGCTGAGCGGGTACAGGGTACCCACAGACTGGCAATACGTGGAGAGCCAGTAGTCGACCACGACAGAAAGTCGACAAGTGGACACAAGCAGCGGCTAGCCTGGTTCGGCAGACGACGTAAGCGGCGTCGGGACGCCACACACTCCGCAGAGAATGTGCACGCCGAGGTAACGACATGTCAAGTGTGCCAGCCGGCTCGAGATAAGCCGGCGGCGCCAAATTATGTGAGACCTGCCGGCCGCAAGGCCGCAGGTGACGCGACGCGCTTTCGTGCGTTGCGGGGTCGACTGTTTCGGCCCCATGGAGGTCAGCATGGGAAGGCGCCGGGAGACCAGGTGGGGCGTGTTGTGCACGCGCCTCGCCACACGCGCTGTCAACGTGGAGTTGGCGGCCTCGCTGAGCGCCGACTCAGCCATCCTCGCCCTGCGGCGCCTAGTGGCGCATGTACTCCGACAAGGGTACTAACTTTGTCGGGGCCAACTCCGAGCTTCGTGCTGCGCTGCGGGACCGGACCACACCCGGGTCCAAGAAGAAGCCGTCGGCCGGGGTATAGCCTGGCACTTCAACCCTCCCGCGGCCCCACACATGGGTGGCTGCTGGGAGCGTTTGGTGCGTTCCATAAAGAACGCCCTCAAGGCGACGCTGCGAGAGCGCGCCCCACGTGAGGAGGTCCTTTACACCCTCCTCACCGAGGCCGAGCTGATAGTGAACAGCCGGCCGTTATGTTACGTCTCTGACGACGTGAGTCATCCCGTCGTTTTGACACCCAATCATCTCCTGCTGGGCTCAGCCGCGGGAGATGCTCCGTACGTGCGCCCTGATCCGGGCGACATCGACTCACGACGCATGTGGCGTCGTGTCAACGCGTTGGCAGACCTCTTCTGGCGCCGGTGGCTGCGGGAGTTTCTTCCGGCTCTGCAGCGGCGACAGAAGTGGACGAGCGACGTGCCCAACGTCAAGGTCGGCGACGTCGTGCTGGTGGCAGACGAGAATAGGCCACGTAACCAGTGGGTGAAAGGAATAGTAAAAAATGTAAGTCCCGGGATGGACTCTATAGTTAGGGTAGTCGACGTGGAAACGACTTCGGGGGTCTTACGTAGACCTGCGGTCAGGGTGATTGTGCTTCCTACCGACGGTAGCGTGATCGGTTGAAGCCTTTCACGGGGGGTGGTATGTAGAGGATCCACCATCACCCCGGTGTTGAAAATGGCGCCATCACTCTGACCATAGCTAAATATAGCTAGCATAGTTCGTTTTTGTCATGTTTAAAGTATGCTTTATTATGTCCTAAGTATGCCTTATTATGTCCTAAGTATGCCTTATTATGTCCTAAGTATGTCTTATTACGTTTTAACTACGTATTATTATGTTTTAAATGTCATAAGAATAAAGGTAAAAATATGTTCCATGTCAAGGTTTATGAGGTAACTTTTTTGTATAGCGCAAGTAGTGCATGCCACAGCGCTATAAATTAACCAATTGTGTTAAAGTCCGTCGTAAGTAATTTCGGCTAGTCAGCGATTGGTTGATCATATTCATGCTTCTCATGATTGGCTACAGACAGTGGAAAGTTTTCGGAGTCCACCATGTTGTTTTATGTACATATTGAAATACATATGTAAAGTTCCTTTGTTTTTATTGTAGTTTGTAGATTTGTGAGAATGTGAATTTAGAATCTAATAGTAAAGTATAACGTAGATTCAGTTTGTCCTTAGAATACATACTTTGTATTATGTATAAATGTCAGTTTTGTTGTTAGTAAGACCAGTAAATATGTAAAAGTAAATATGCAGGTGTTCATTACATAAGAGATAAGTAAGACTTCTCTGATTGGTTATCGTTAGAATGTCAGAATGCCTGTGATTGGTCGAAACTTAATGTTCAAGTTAATTTGTAAAATTAACAAAATGTATTGGCTGTCCGGGTCTGCATTTGCTACACTACGTGCCCCATAGTATTTGGGTAATATATATAGGCACCCCTGGCAGTCAAAATTAGTCTCTCAGCGTTAGTGACTCAAGTGAGCTCGTAGGCCTCTGGCTTCGCTCCTATCGCCTAGTACCACACCTTGTACGGCGGTTTAAAGTGTCTTGTACCACTCCTTGTACAGACATTAGTTACTGTCCACTATTGGGGCAGTAATTCATATTGTGTTTCAACTGTAATTCTGTGTAAACCTGTGCTTCATTTGACTTTTTACCATTTACCTTTATTTTATGTACCATTATACCATTTTATATTTCAATCTGTGTATCAATTGAATGACCCACTTGCTCAATTCATCACACGTGAGTGTCGCGAGACAACAATACGCCAGTCACACACAAATCCTTCAACCCTCGCGCCTATCGCGAAAAGCATCGTCAACACCACCACTTGTGAATAGATTTTGCTTATTCTTTTTTTGTTTGGTAGGCCATATTTTAGAGGCTGTCCCATGTAAATTTTATCGAAATTAATTCAGCACTTTTTGAAACAACACAAAAAATATTGACTTAAACACTGATGACGTTTTGGTTGTCTCCAATTATGTTCAAATTCCATGTTATTGGGGTTATCCATTTGGAGTTATACATGTAGTTATACATGTGGAGGTCATTAGGTTATACATGTGGAGTAACGAGAATGGATAAAGTGAGAAATTAGTACATTAAAGGTAGTTTAAAAGTGGCGCCAGTCACAGAAAACTTGAAAGGGATATCTTGGTATGGTCATGTAAAGAGGAGGGATGAAACACATGTAACTAAAAGAGTTATGAATATAAATGTGGATGGATGGAGAGGGAGATTGAAGCCAAAGGAAGGAGGGATGAACTGTGTGAGGAGTGATAAGAAAGAAAAGGGAGTTAGTGATAGCGTGACGGCTGACAGGACCGAATGGAAGAAGAAAACGTGTTGCGCCAACCCCAAGTAACATGGGATAAGGGCAGGCAGATGATGATGGGGTTATACATTTGGTCTTAACTTTATTATTTAGTTTTAGTTCTGGGTTAAAAGTGAAAAATAAAAAACTGTTTTACAAAAAATACAACCGACTTTTAAAAATTGTAAAATAACTTTATTTTCGAAAGTCGGTGTCAAATAACGAAGAAACAAAATAAAGACGCCAGAAGTCGGTTTTATTTTTTGTAAAAACGTTTTTTCCTGTTCTCAAGTGAGTAATAAAGAATATGTTCGTTGTTATCGCATATTTACAAGTGTTATTGATGTTTGTCTGGTGTTCAAATAAACACGGCAAGTGCCTTTCAACGTGACCACTGTATTTTTATTGTCAAGAACCCTATGTGGGCATAAATAAGATATACATGAGTACCTAGATTAACCATTTATGCCCTGACTACACTAGCTGCGCTGTGAACGCTTCTAAATTATCTTTTTGTTATGATGTCCTGTAATTTCTTTCTGCTGAACAGACTGTAGCAGGAACAACTCACATTACTGTGACTAGTTATTTATTTAGTGCACCCTTTCGTGGACCTATAGTTACGTCTATCATTTGATATATCGGGTGTAAAAAGACAGTTTCCGAAGCCGAAAGCCAATATTCTACCCATTATTTGTATATATTTTTTCCACTAGACCATACCTGGGAATCCACTGGTTCTGGAGATATTGAAGGTCAAAGTCGCAATTTGTTTTTTTTTTTACGAAAATTAATTCCAAGTGTTATTACGAAACTTTTTTCCAAACTAACATTAAACCTGAATTTTAAATTTTTTATTTTTTGGATATTTCGATTTTACGCATTTGCGGTTACAAAAATGCAATGAATATCAATCGTAAGTATTCGACATTTACCTACGTGGCTTAGAGCGAAGGGGCGCGGTTTAACTACACTTGCCTTTTTTTTTTTTTGGCGGGCTTTGAAATCATCCAATGACATCTACCGCTCTGGGTGGAGCGGGAGGGCGTGTCAGACTCTTACTGACTAAAACCTACCCCTGTTTCTTCCCTGCCTGAGTGCCCAGGGAAGCGCTAACTCAGTTATGAATTTATCCGCTACCCCTAGGCATGCAGGCACCGGCCATGATGGGCCCCGTCAATGGTGGCTGATAATCATCTCTTTGAGGCGCGCGTGGAACACTACGCGCCGTCGACTCACGGGCCTGGTAGTGATCGGACGGCGAGCTACCCATTACTCGCCATTCGCAGGCCCGGGTCTACGGTGGCCGGAGATCGTCTCGTGACGTCCTACGTCCAATGTGTCTCCTGCAGCGGTAGCGGCTGGGGCCGTGAGCGCCACTTCGTTGAGCGTCCCTCACCCATCCCGCCTCCGCCTTCGCGAGCATTACTGCTTACGGAGAAATCGCGTAACATACATACAAAACAAAAACATACAGACGAATTGAGAACCTCCTCCTTTTGGAAGTCGGTTAAAAAGATTTTTATTTAGGTATACTTTATTCTATACTTTTTAACCTGTGAAGCCCCATGGCAAAATCCGGGTTGTCAAATTAAACCCCGAGGACAACCCGGGTTGACAGCCGATTTTTTTTATTTTTTATTCTCTTTAATTTTTTTTTTTTTCGTCCGACTCACCAGTGAGTTGCGGGGCTTCACAGGTCATTCGAATTTATTGAGATGCTTATCCTGACACTAGGAGCGTATCTATTATCCCACTGCTGTAAGGCCGACAGTGTCAGTACCTGGGGTGCTGCTGCCCCAGGTACTGAGCCTTGTAACTTCTTGTCAGTCAAAAGAAAACAGAATCTATACGCCCTGTACTATAACTTGTTGTTGGGGGTTCATATCCAGAATTATTTAAATAAAAGGCTTCCGATGATTTAAGAGCTGTATTCCGTGCAATGACAAGATCAAGACAAAAAAAAAGAAAAAGTGAACTAAGTAGTAGGTACATAAAGATACATTCTTAAAAGCTAAGCGGTCATGCAGCGAGACGTGTTTGAGCATTATTGCTCACTAAATTTGAGCAGGCGTTTCAATAAGAACGTCAGCATTCTAAACACTTGTCTTAGCCTTATTTCATCGGGCTACATTGTTAAGTGCTATATGCTGATGTTTTTTTTTTTTTAATTTATTTAATTAATGAAATTACAATAAAGAGGTGTAACTTATTTTTAAACTCGCCAAACTTTTACGTTTGATGGCGAGAGGCACTCTTTTACATAAAAAATGAACCACCTTATGTACTTAACTACTACTTATAATAATATATTATACTGTTATGGTTTCACAATGTGTTTAATTCTGCTTGCAATAATAATAATAATAATTTTTATTCAGACAACCATTGATCCATTTCATATACATTTAAATTTATTTTTTAAATTTATATTGTTAGTATGAGCTTAAAAACTATGTTAGTACCTAATAACTAAGAGAGACTTAGTCCTCTGGGTGAGGCTCCACACCAGTGGGCTGTCTAACTTGTTGCCTATTACCTTCAGGATGCTGTTACTGCTCCCACGCAATCTGCTTAGTAGTGAGGCTGTCTTTTTGCGCCAGGTGGCCTCAAAGCCGTCTGTCCTAGACTCAGCGAACATTGTTGACGCACTGCAGAAGCGCGGCAGACGTAACAGCGCCCTGTAGGCATTGTTAAACTGGATGCGCAGAGAATTGTAAGCCCTTTGGGTATATCTGAACCACAGGCTCGCTGAGTACAGAGATGTGCAATACGCTTTGAATAAAGTTACTTTCACCGCGTCCGCACATCGAGCGAACCTGCGTGCCAGCATGTTCGCCCGGACTGACAATGCCCTGCGCTCCCTCTCCATGTCTACATCATCTCCAAGGTTTTCGGTAAGCAAATGCCCAAGATACCTAAATTGGTACAGGCTGATAGGTGTGAGTGATTTATGCACAAATTACATAACATTGCAAGTACTCTAGGAAGGTGGAAACCAGCATGCCTTTGATGTTCCACGCTGAGTGCGTCATACCCCGGTGATTTTCCTCCCTTCATACTCCCGATAGCACGTTCAATATCCTTGGCAAATATTGAAACTGAAATATTCATCCCCTGACTCTCAGCATCGAACCGTCCGCATGCCGGTCCTAAGGGTGACTTTACTACAAATTGTTCCTTAAAAACATTAGCAATGTCTTCAGGGCTAGAAACACCGCCGACACTCACTGGGATGCCAGGCCTAGCATTTAATTTATTTGTACACTTCCAAAAATTACTAAAGTCCCTATTCGTGTAGTGTGTCGCCATCAAGTCCATTTTTATCTGTTCTTGATGGTTTTGACACCACTTAAGCTTACCTTTAAAAATTTTACGCGCCTCAATCATGTCTCTGAACAATGGCCCGCTAGCTGGCTTACCGTAGCTCACCCATGCATTAAATGCCCGCCTGGCACACGAGTAAGACTCGCCCACGTGCTTATTCCACCCCGCTAATAAGTTTCCATGTTTACGTTTCTTTATCATACAGGTAGTAGCCGCAGTGTTTCGTAACACATTAATTATATTATCATATAATTTATTGACAATATCCTTATGGGAATTATTGTGACAGATTTTTCCACAACAACTCTGAAACTCACATGGGAAATCTATAGTTTTTAAATGTGTATTACATATTTTTGTGTACTCATTTATCTGCTCTGGGCTCCTATCTCCCCATTTTACTTTATTACATGCTGTGCTCTTCAATAAGATTTTTTGTGTAATAACATTAAAATTACATGTAACAACTAATGGATAGTGGTCTGACCAATACACATCATACTTTACATATATATCTACAACACACGGCCACGCGGCCCTCGTGACAATACAATGGTCTAGCCATCTACGACACCCGTGTGCCTCACTAATGAAAGTGAAAATATTAGACGATAAACACAGTTTATCAGTGTCGGCACATATCCAGTCCTGTTCCGCAGAGAATTCCAAAAGTTCAGAGTAAAATCGCTCACCTGGATGTGCATTTACGTCTCCGAGAATGAAAACAGATTCTACACCACTTTCCTCAATAATAGCACTAATCGCACTTAGGCAGTCTGTAAACTCAGGTACGTTCTCAGCACAGTCCGTAGGCATGTAGACACTAACAACCAGCACGGGCCGATCGTTTGTAGAAATACGAATAGCCGATATACGCGGGTTTGCACACTGTACCACTGACACAAACTGGAATACAGATTTACGCCATAAGAGCGCCACCCCTCCAAAGGGCCTACCCTTGAGAATACCCACACTGGTGTCCACCGCAGAGGTCCCAGTGCTGCCAAAGTCTTCGTGAATGTCCGCCAGGTAAGACAGTTCAGAGGGCAGCAACCACGTCTCCTGTAAGGCAATGATGTCTGCAAAACCGCATATCTGTTTTATACCTTCCACAGATCGTTTTATATTTTTGCAGTTAAATGTTACCATAGTGGCATTATAATACATGCTATGCGATGCAATCCTATACAATGTTTTTTTTAATTTTGTCTTAAGTGTTCCTTTACTAGTTTTTACATTTTCTCTTAGTAAATCTATTTTGTTAAACAATTTAGGTACCAAATAATTAGATGTTCTCTTCCCATAATAATTTGTTATCTGTGGTTGAACCAGTTTGTTCTCTCTAACCCTACGTGTGTTGTACTTGTTTTTAACATTAACTTTATATTCATCATTATAATAATATTCCAGACCGACCAAATATTCTACTTTTTTATTTATGGGTATAATTTTACAGATGGGAAATAACTTCTCATACTCTTTGTTGCACTTATCTTTAACGATTTTATTTATTTAATAATAATCTTTATTTGGAATAGTTACAAATACAATACAAAAATATTTTTATTGCTTCATTGCTTCATAGTTTACATAAAAGTTTAGTGTTTGGAGCTTCCCTGTAAGCAAGTAATGCCTGTGTTGGGAAACCCCGCTCTTCCATAGCAAAGCAATACAAATTTTGTAAACTAGGTATTTACACTAATAAAGTACAGAAGAATTATACACTACAGAAGTTACGATATAATAATGAAATATAAGAAAATCTTGCTTGCAGGTGTGTGTTCAGGGTTATGTAGGGCAGTGTGTTGTTTATGTAGGATATTAGTGTTATGTTGCATGTGTGTGAGTGTGATGATAGTAAATTAGTGATGGATGTCGTAAGGGCGTGTGTTCCGTGAGTTGTTAGTATTTTTGTTTAGTATTATTTTACTTACATAAATGCGTGTGATATATGAAATGTGTGCGTATTAAGTATTTGGTATTTAGTTAGAGATATATGTGTGGGTGTGGTGTGGTGTGTGATTATGACTACCTATCTAATATTTTTTTACATAATGTGTTCCAAGAGTGCCTCTGTGTCATTATATGTTAGTGATTTTATCCAATTTATTAAAGTTGTTTTACAATCGTGGTATTGTTTTGGGTATATGTATATTATCCTGTTGATTTTATTATATAATATAGAAGATCGCTTATTGTATTGCCTTGCGGCGAATTCAGTTTTTGTGTGGGGAATTTGTGCAATTAGGTCTTTTCTTCTTTGAGCTGTTATGCTTGAGTCATATTTTAAGGATTTATGCATTTTTAAAAGAGTTTGGATTACGTATAATTTACGAACTGAGAGTAAATCACTAATCTGATACAGGTTTTCAGTAGGGTGTCTTAACTTTTTAAAATACATGATCTTAATTAGGGCTCGTTGGGCTCGTTCGACGTTGATAAACTTAGTTTTTGTAGCCCCACCCCAAATTGGGATGCAATATATTAGGACTGACTGTACGAGAGCTATGTAGATCTGATTTAAAATATTTCTAGACGGGTTTCGGACACTGTTCGTATTTATTTTCTTTGGTGCGATATGTCTCAGAGTCTTGAATATCCAGCTTAATCTTCTAAGTCTATTCGTGACTTGATCAAGGTGGGGATACCAGGATAAACGTTGGTCAAGTATTACTCCTAGGTACTTTGTCTGTGTGACCTGTTTAATGAGCGAACAGTTACAATGTCTATTATTAATGTCTCCGCACACATGAACTTTTATGTTAAAGTCCTCACTAGGTTGTGTACTTTTGCTTATACTAAAACATATATAGTTCGTTTTATACGTATTAAGTGTGAGTAAGTTATTGTTGAGCCAGTTAGCTACTTGGGCCATGCCCAACTCTGCTTTTTGTTTCACATCGTGCCAGGAGCTCCCTGAGAAAACTATCGCGGTGTCATCAGCGTATGAGAAGACCTTTGCGTTATTGATGTTCATGTTACAGAGGTCATTGACGTATACCAGGAAGAGTGTTGGGCCCAGTACGCTTCCCTGTGGAACGCCGAATGATACTTCCACCTGATCACTGGTAACCTCTCCTACTCTAACTTTCTGTATTCTCTGCGAGAGATAATCTTTTAATAAGTTGAGCGCCGTTTCCCGTATTCCAGCCTTTTCCAGCTTTCTCACTAGGATAGGAACAGAGACGGTGTCAAATGCCTTCTTGAGGTCTAAGAACACAGTCAAGCATTTATTCCCAGAGTCAAGTTGCTTAGTTACTAAAGAACTCAAAGCAGTAACTGCGTCCTCAGTGGATAATTTTTGCCTAAATCCGAATTGCGAATGGGATAATATGTTGAATTTACTTAAATATTTCATTAATCTATGATTTAATAATTTTTCGATAATTTTTGATATGCAAGATAAAACAGATATAGGTCTGTAGTTATTGACATCGTCTCTGTCCCCCCCCTTGTGTACTGGGGTGATAATGGATTGTTTTAACAGAACAGGGAAAACACCTTTTTGGAAACAAAGATTAGTCAGGTGAGTTATTATGGGAACAATTAAAATTCTAGCAAATTTTATAAATTTTGTGGGGATATTGTCCCAACCAGGGGCACTGTCAGACTTAAGACTTATCAATGTTCTATCAACTTCATCAAGGTTGGTGTCTAGAAGAACGAAGGTGTTTTTTTGGGACGGTAAGTTATTTAGTTGATTATTTGGTTTAGATATATTAAACTGGATTTCTTGAGCTAATTGTTTACCTATATTTGCAAAATGATTGTTAATAAAATTTACTGACTCATGAGGCGATGTTCTTATATTAAGTATTTCAGAGTTATGATTTTTAGATTTATTAGAATAAGTTAGATGTTTAATATTTTTCCAGAGCAATTTGTTATTCGTAACTGAATTTGTAAGTAAATCTCTTTCATATTTCCGCTTTAATTTTTTTATTAAATAATTACAATGATTCCGGTATCTAGTATACGTTACTTTGAAGATTTCATTTTGTGGGTCAAGTCTAAATTGTTTTTGTAGATTGTTACGATTTCGTATGCAACGTAGAATACCAGTCGTAATCCACGGCTTAATTATACGCTTACTATTTGGTACCGTTAGGATAGTAGTGTTATTTTTTAGGGTTTTGATTAGTTTATTAATGAGAAGATCAGTCAATAAATTGGGGTCATTACAGAAGAGTAATTCAGATAAATTTTGTTGTTGTAAATCTTTCAAGGCCTGTTCATAATCAAGAATAGTAGTAGTTTTGTTAGGAATGTGAATGTTTTTTAATTTAGTTAAAGACAGAAAGGTAGTGTAATGGTCAGTAATTGTGGTATGTAATACAGCAATAAATGGCGATACCTTTTTCCTTTGTATTTTTATCATGAAGTGATCTAGGCAGTTCTTTTCTCTAAGTCCTACATCGTACTACTACGATGATGATGACATTGTTAAGTTGAGGGTTTCCTATGATGACCGTCCAGATCCAACATCAGATCATGGACTACCTATACCTTTTTTTTTTAGTCAACACAAAATCGACTCGGCACTTTCTTGTTTAGTTTTTTTTTTTTTTTGGGATGGGAAATCTTCCTATGACTTCTCCCGCTCTGGGAATTCGGAAGCTCTCTCCGAATTTATCCGCGACCCCTTGGCATGCAGGTATCGGCCATGATAGACCCCGTCAGTGGTGGCTGACTTATATCAGGGCTCGGAACCGGTTTCGAAATACCGGTTAATATTGCTCATAAAACCGTTATAATATAGTTCATCGATTAACCGGTTAATAACAAAAACGGTATCGACAAAACCAAAATAATTTTGGTTACCGGTTATTACAGAGAATAGAATTTTAAAACTCCAGCTAACCTGAATAAACCGGTTTTACTCAGAGCACGCCCGCCGCCGCCGTTAGTCACATTCTCGCGCGTTTACGTGTTCGTGTTTGTTTTCTTTCGTCGTTCACCGCAGAGAGAATTGGGTTCGCATATTTCATTCAAGTGTCGTGCGGCCGCTACTTAATTCGAGTTTTATAATAACATAGATAGACAGTGTTACTAAAATATATTCTATGTTCGATTATAACCCAGACAAAAAAAATCTAAGTGTTTAACGAAGGGTGTAATTAGGGTTGTCAACTTTTTTCAAAAGAACTAAAGTATGTCTGATTTCAGAGACATGTAAACAAAGAGTACCAACTTAGAAAAAAGAGGCATTTAGAAAAAATATTGAAATATAGAAATTTGCATGGGTATATATAGGGTGAATGGCAATTAGTGACCGATACTTAAACACGTGATTGTACTCTAGATTACAATCAACTTTCTAAAGAATCTTTTTTTTTATACGTATTCACTTTTTTCACAATAACAACAGTTTGAAATTCGTGCTTTGTTAGCACTAAGGCAAAGGGAGTGGTGCGGGCGGCGGGGAAGTGTGCGACGCTACTACTAGTACATTTGCCCTTGCCCGAGGTCAGACTATCAGCTGATAGATCGTGCCTACTTTAATGTTACGGCGTGCGCGTTCTTTAATATTTTTTAGTAATGCGGACATGCGTTGCATCTTAAAAGTATTAGTCAAACACGCTGTCTTTGAAAATATTTTTTTTAATTTAGCAACAACCGAAACATGTAGGTACCTACACTGCTTAGGTACACCGAAAACGGCACGTGTTGCCCGGCCGAGCGGGCTTGCGAACCATCAAAACCACCAAACAATCAAAAATTTGAGAAAGAAACCAGATTTAATAAAGAGTAGTAGTACCCTCAAACTTATTTTATGTCTTTTCCCCTTTAATTTTTTTATTTTTTTTTTCGTTTACTAATATTAAAATATCAATTTAGTAGGTAATACATATTTATTTAATAATTAAATTAACATTCCTAATTGAGATTAATTCCCTTTTTTTTTATTTTTTTTTTTATTTTAACCTTCTAATCTACTTGTCATCCTAGATACTTATTATATTTATCTGTCCCTTCCTCTTTTTTCTTTCACATTCTTAGCTGTCTCTTCTCTCATTCCAGGGTGCCTCTTGGGTTGGCCTGTCAACATGTTGACCCGTAGAGCTGCATCCTTTGAGGAAAAACTGAAGGCTACGTTAAAAGAGTTAGGAACTATTAAGGAGCAGTGCAATAAGCTGCTTCAGGAAAGGGATGATAGTGAGAAGGAAATAGAGCTTATTAATCAGAAGAACACTGATCTAAAAAAGCAGTTGGCTGAACTTCACACACAGCATATGGACGTACTTGACCAGCATCAACACCTCCGTCAAATTGTGTCAAATTTCCAGCAATGTAGTGACACCCATGAACTGGCTTTGAGACGCATATCTGAGCTTGAGCTTGAATTAAGCAAGGCCCACAACACTTTAAGCCACTTAAAATCTCTTAAAGCCGGTGAAGAGTCTGCGAACACCTGCAGCCTATATGATGAGTTGGTTGGTAGCGGGTCCGGTCCCATATGTGTTGAGCCAATAGTAACAATAGATTTAACTGATGACACCATCACCAAATGTAACTTGTTAAATAGCCACAACAAAATAAAGAAATATATTAAAATTAATAGATTAATTAGAAAAATTAAAAAATCATTAAAACATCAAAAATTAAACAAAATAAATAATAAACTTAGACAAAACAAACTTAATTTATTGCAAGAATTAAAGGATTGCAATAGTGAATTAGAGCTTTGTAAAATAATGTATGATAATGACACTCAGCGCCTTCAGAATGAACTGTTTGTTAGGGAATATGCTCTAAACGATATTTTTAATAAATATGAGGCTTCTCAACAAGATCTGAGTAAGCGCATGCAGGAGGCCAATGAATTGGTTGACCTGGTTACGTACAATGCAGAGAGGTATGAGTCTCTGACAAATAACCTGTCTTGTAACTGTGCATGCTCTCAGGCACCACAGCCTCAGCACATAGCACCCAGACCCTCAGCGGCTCAGCCTGTCGATAGCTGTAGTGATAATCTTAATATAAATAATGTGAATACCACTACTTATGTTTTTTCTGACAAATTTGGTCAAGGTTTTGGTACTGTTTTGAACCAGTGTTCACAACATAGTATAATAAATAATTGTTTACCCGGTGCCAGTTTTAGCCAATTAGTAAATAATATTAGATTGACAAAAATACACCCCAGTTCAACTATTATACTATTGTGTGGGGACAGTTTAGCTATTAAGAAAAAGGATGTAATTGATTGTGTCAATTTGATGTTACATCTCAGTGAGACAAATAAGATTAAATTTATTTTCTGCGCTTTGCCTTATTCAAATTATTTGTCTGATGAGCAAAATAGGCACATCTATAATTTAAACTTGCTTTTTTATAATAGGACCTATCGTCACAGTGACGCTATTTTATATTTTGATTGTAATCAATTTATTACTGATTACAAACTAACCAATACTAATATGTATTTATCACCTAGTAGTAGGAGACAAATTGCTAATCTTTTAGCATACAATATACAGCGTGACACAGGTACATGTTGTGTACCAATGATTACAGTTAGTAATAATTCTAAAATTTCAATTGATACCCCTAGTTCTTTAAACTATTAGATGCGACAACGGGTAAGCCTCATAATATGTTGAATGTTGTACATCAAAACATGCAAGGTCTGTCCGGCAAAGAACTAGAGTTATGTTTATTTATAGAGAACTATGACGTTCAGGTTTTATGTTTAACTGAACATTGGTTGAAAGAACATGAAGTAGTTTTTATTAATGATGATTATTTTACTGTACAAAGTGCATTTGTAAGAAAAAATATAATTCGCGGTGGATCATTAATCCTTGTTTCAAATAACTTGAAATGCAAACAACGTTTAGATTTAGTTAATCTTTCCATCGAGCACATTGTTGAGTTGTCTTGTGTTGAACTTGAGCGATACGTTATAATTTGCGTTTATCGACCCCCTTCTGGTGATTTTGGCCTTTTCGAATCGGTAATGGAGGATTTAATTAATAAAATAAAATCAAGTAATAAAAGTATAGTGATATGTGGAGATTTTAATGTTAATATTTTAGATGATACTTCATTAAGTGTCAGGTTAATCAATCTGTTTAGGTCTTATAATTTAAACAACTTGTTTTATGAACCTACTAGGATTACGGCATCCTCATCGACTTGCCTTGATAACTTTTTTAGTAATTGTAATTCAGAAAAAAATTTAGTGTTAAGTGACTTAACGTCTGACCACTGTGGACTATTAGTTAGCTTTCCTATGCCACAAAATAAAAAGCCGCTTAAAATAGAATGCAGGCCTTATACGGTAAGCCGTTGTAATAAGTTTAAAAATAATATAGCAAATAAACTTACACCATCTTTAGTAGACAACGATAATCCTAATGAAATCTATAGAGCCCTTTTTGATGTTGTGCAAAAAGAGTACCAAGCCATTTTTAAGTCTAAAACTATAGACGTTACGGGTACCTCCATTGGCTTCAACCAATGGGCCACTGCTGGTATATATAAAAGTAGAGCGAGACTATACGAGTTATACGGTTTAAAAAGATATAGGTTCGATACTCCTTTTCTAGAGTATGTTAAAAAATATTCTAAATTGTTTAAGAAGATTTGTGTTGCTGCTAAATCAAAATTCTTAAGCGAGACAATTAAAAATTCTGATAATAAAATAAAAGCCACTTGGAAAATAATAAATAATGAAACGGGAAAGTCGGTTAAAAAAGTAAATCAGCTAGAGATTCTATTCGAAAACAAATTAGTTAGTAAACCAGCTGACGTAGCTCAGGCATTTAATGAGTTTTTTGCCAACATACCTATAACTACAACTCGCTTCTTAAATTCATCCCCGTCTAAAGCTGAAAGTCTTTTGAACGGTAGTGTACCTAAGTGCAATCAATCATTTAGTTTTGAGCATGTAACACCACTTGACGTAGTTAACGTTTTTAACTCTCTAAAATCAAAAAACACAGGTGATTACTGGGGCATCTCAATTAAACTTTTGAGTGATATAATAGGCATCGTAGCGCCTTATCTTGCTGTAACTTTTAATAAATGCGTGGACTCAGGAACTTTTCCTGATCTCATGAAGTGTAGTAAAGTCATACCTCTATTTAAATCAGGCAATAAAAATGATATAGGCAACTTCAGGCCTATTTCCATCCTGCCTGCATTTAGCAAAATTTTTGAAAAGTTAATACTGAAGCAGTTGCTAACATATTTTAATGTAAATAGCCTCCTTCATAATGATCAATATGGCTTTACAAAAGGTCGATCGACTACAGATGCGGGTGTTGCTCTCCTAAAACACATATTCAACGCATGGGAGAACTCGCAAAATGCTATCGGAGTTTTCTGTGACCTCTCCAAAGCTTTTGATTGCGTACACCATGACACGCTTTTGCGTAAGCTGCGTCATTATGGTCTCCAAAACGAAGCTCTAAATGTAATTGATTCATATTTATGTAATAGGTTCCAATGTGTAGATATCAATGGTGTTAAGTCTTCCGGGCTACCAGTTCATTTAGGTGTGCCTCAAGGCTCGATATTGGGACCATTCTTGTTTTTGGTGTATATTAATGATTTACCATATTTTTTAAAGGGTATCTGTGACGTAGTACTGTTTGCAGATGATACCTCTCTTATCTTTAAAGTAGATAGGAATAGAAATGATTTTGATAACGTAGATAGCGCTCTCTCAATGGTTACGGATTGGTTTACGACAAATAACTTGGTTCTTAATGCTAAGAAAACTAAATGTATAAAGTTTGCCTTACCTAATGTTATAAATCTAGGACCTAATGTCATCTTAAATAAAGAAGTGCTTGAAACTGTGGACTCGGCAGTTTTTTTGGGTATAACTGTTGATTCCAAACTTCAATGGGGCGCACATATATCAGGCCTATCAGGAAGGCTCAGTTCTGCCGCCTACGCCGTCAGAAAAGTTAGACAATATACTGACGTTGACACAGCACGGTTAGTCTATTTTAGTTATTTCCATAGTGTTATGTCTTATGGTATTCTTTTGTGGGGTAAAGCTGCGGACATACAAAATATATTTGTTTTACAAAAACGTGCTGTACGAGCAATCTATAGGTTAAGGTCAAGAGTTTCTTTACGAGAAATTTTCAAAGAGATTGGAATTCTCACGGTGGCATCTCAATTCATTTTTGCAAACATATTATACATTAGACAAAATATACATTTGTACAAAAAGACCAGTGATATCCACAATTTTAACACCAGAAATAAGTATAAACTTCATGTTCCTTCCCACCGTGTTCGTAGGGTTCATGGTTCGTTTGAGGGTCTCGGTATCGAATTTTACAATAAGCTACCCCGTTCTTTTCTTGACTTGCCTTTTAATGCATTTAAAACTAAAATTAAATCTAGTCTCTGTTCGAAAGCATACTATTCCATCAACGACTACTTAGAAGATAATAATAGTTGGTCGCTGTGTTGAACGCAAGACAATGTTACACTTGATGTTCTTTCTCCATATTTAGCTTATGGTTATAACAGATTATATGAGTTCATATAATAATTGTCTACCAAATTTAGTGTGATGGCCCTAGTTCATCACTTGTGGCTTCGAATCACAGCCCTTTGATAGTTTCAATCTTTGTTCTTGTAAGCAGGCACACCAGTTATGTATGGAGGCTTCTTTAATTTGGTTTAGTGTTTATGCTTGAGTTGGTTTTTAATGGCATGATTGAGTGTGCTAGCTGGCAAGTGGCGGATTATTTTATTTAATTTTATGATTATATTTTAGACGGCATATATTTATTTTTCTGTTTTACATAATGTTAAGATTGTTGCTTAGAATTATATAGATTCAAGTTCTTAAAACTTAACAGACAGATGTGTTGCTGGGGAGTTTGTTGGCCACTTCTTCTTCACAGCTAAAACACTAGGAAGTGGTGACGGGCGGGCGTTTTTTTGGGGGACTGTCTTTATGTAGAACTTTGACGTTCAAAAAGTGCTGGTTCTCAGCCTAGTTTGAATAAATGACTTTTGATTTTTGATTTTGATTTTGATGCTCTGTACGATACGAGACCACGTTTAACAGCTGATTGCTGCAGTCACTTGCCTCGCGCGCGCGCGTATTTCAAACTGTTGTTATTGTGATAAAAGTGAATAAGTATGAAAAAAAAGTTTCCTTGGGAAAGTTGATTATAATCATGAGTACAATCACGTGTTTAAGTATCGGTCACTAATTACCAGTCACCCTATTTAGGCCAAGAAAACGAAACGATACAATTTAAAAAAAAAATTATGGTAGATTCCCTACATGTAAAGTTACTACTAGTTACTTATAATTTATTTTTCTTGCCTATCCTATTGTGTGAGGTATCGTAGGATAGGTCTTTCAAAATCATTGCAGGGTTGTGCAGACTATTTCTTGATTCAGAGATTCGTTTTCGAAATCATCATCATTTCACCCGACCAACGTCCACTGCTGGACATTGACCTCCCCTAAGTATCGCCGCAATGACCGATCCTGTGCGGATGTGCAACCGTCACCAGGTCATCGGTCCATCTTGTTGGAGGCCTTCCAACGCTGCGTCTTCCGGTACGCGGTCGCCACTCCGGAACCTTTCGGCCCCATCGACCGTCCGTTCTGCGGGCAATGTGCCCAGCCCACTGCCACTTCAGTTTAGTCATTCTTCGGGCTATGTCGGTAACCTTGGTTCTCTTGCGGATATCATCATTCCTGATTCGATCACGCTAGGAAACTTCAAGCATAGCCCTTTCCATTGGCCTTTGGGTGACTTTAAGCCTTCTGCTGAGGCCCACTGTGAGCGACCACGTATCGGTTCCATATGTCATCACTGGCAACTCGCACTGGACTTACGTCTTGAGACACTGTGATATGTGGGAAAAGATACCGCGCAGCCTCCCGAATCCCGCCCAGCCGAGTCGGATTCGACGATTGACCTCTTTCTCGAAGTTAGCCTTCCCTAACTGGACCGTTTGTCCCAGGTAAACGTACTCGTCTACCACTTCAAGTGCAGTTTCCGATCTTGATAGGAGTGGGTACTACATGTGTATTTACCATGATCTTGGTATGTTCATTTTAAGACCCACTGTTTGGGAAGCTCTAGGCTCTCTAAGGTCATCGAGCATTGTACTGAAGTCTTGGGATGATTTCCCACCCGGCGCGCGTTGGGTCACTACGCGCCGTTGTCGACTCGGGCCTCGCCCTTATCGGAAGGTGACCTACCCGTTGCTCGCCGTCCGCAAGCCCGCGCCTACGGTGGCTGGCAATTGGCTTGCAACTCCTGACACCCAGGACGGCTCCTGCGGTGGCTAAGGGCGTCAGGACGCGAAGATTGTCTCTCCCTCACACGACTCGCGTCCTCCTTCGCGAGCATTACTGCTTCGCAAAAGGAGGTGACAACTTCCCATGTCCTCTCACTCCGTACCATGGCTTGGATCAGGGCCGGAGGCGAGAGATCACCACCGCCGATCGCCTCCAACGAGGACATGGCAGTGCTCCGTCCAAACGGGGCAGACCTCCACCGTAACCCTCAAGGATAAGTTAGCTCTGTTAGTTTACGAGTAATAGTCGTCCAACTTATAAAATGTATCTACCTGGAAAATTTCGTACAAAACTCAAAATCCTTCGAAAAAGATACTTAGCTTAAGTTGTTACTTATCTAATACTTAAAACAAGTAATAACATGTAAAATTTTGGAAAAATAAAACCGGTTTTTTCGTTTTTAATTTAAACGTTATTGTCCTTAAACCCGTAAATTCAATTAATGTTTACTCATAAAGCCCCCTTCTAAGTCCACATGTTATAACGGGCGTTTACGGAACCCTACACTGCGCGTGGCCCGACACGCACTTTGCCGATTTTTATTAACTTCAATGAACACATCAAAACAAAACTCACACTCAAAACAAAATAAGGGCTAATAAAATTAAAGCATTAAAATGTAGGTACATTTTAATGTTTTAATTTTATTAAATCAGCCTGTTTCCTGTAATTTTCAAGATATTTACAATGGATTATTTTACGTTAAATTTAGGAAAAATACAGTATATTTATCATTTATTAGAGAAAATGCGTTTTTTTGGAAAAGTTGAGAAAATTAAGGAAAACAACGATTTGAAAAAATGTTACATTTTACACTCTCGTTAAAAATTACGAACCCAGTTTTTCATTGTAGAGTTCCACCCCAGACCATAATCTCTGTCTACCAAAACGGCCTGTTTCGTGTATGCAGGAATCTGAAACCTTTACTCCAGATCTTCTCCACACTTTAATGCGTCAATCATTCGAAAACCTAAAGAGCACTGCAGCCTAGTCCGAAACACTCCAATCCGGATGTTGCTTTGCAAACTTTAACCATTTGCACGATATTATGCTACAGTTAACTGAATATTGACTAAGCGTCTTCTTGAGTATTTATGGTCTTCATGAACTCAATTTCGTACCATTTTGTCGTCCACACGAGTGCGTGAAACTGTAACGCATTTTGTATAGTCAGTGCCGTGGACGCTCGTGGTTTTCACACAGTTAAACGGATATACCAGCCTTCTTGAGCTTTTGTTTTTTTTTTTGAAGGGTGGGAAATCATTCAATGACTTCTCCCAATCTGGGTGAAGCGGGAAGGCGTGTCAGACTTTTACTGATTAAAACCCACCCTTGTTCCTACAGTTGCCTTTGTGCCAAGGGCTGCGAATTCTATTTCTATTTCAAATTTATCCGCGACCCCAGGCATGCAACGGCTCAAACGGGCCCCGTCAGATACTGCTGACATCTCTTGGCGGCGCGCGTGGAACACTACGCGCCGTCGACTCTCGGGCCTGGTCCTGATGCCCAGGGCGTCTCCTGCGACGGGTGCTGGGGGCGTGAGGGTCTCTGTTGAGTCTCCCTCACGCGTTCCGCCTCCTCCTTCACGAACATTACTGCTTCGCAGAAGGAGGCGACTGCTTCCCATTCCCTCTCGCTCCGTACCATGTTCCGGACCAGGGCCGGGTGCGATAGGTCGCTGCCGCCGATCGCTCCACAAGGACACGGCGACGCTCCGCCCAAGTGGGGCAGAACCGTATGCTCCACCGTGTCTTCTTGGCGATCCGCACAGTGGTGACACTCGGGCGTTTTCTCCCGCTTTATACGACACAGGAACCTCCTGCTTCAGCCGTTTCTGGTGAGGAACTGCGTCATTAGGATGCTGTGGTGCTTCTCCAGCCACTCAAAGATGGGCCTTACCACCGCAGCCGCAATTGTGGCGTGCCCAAATCTTCTTGAGCTGTTGTAAACCCAGCTTTTACAGAGCCACACCGTCTCCTGGTACCAGTTTCAAACATTTTGAACAGCTCACCGCGAATACCCCGCCATTAAACTTATAGCGCGCTCTGGCCCTCCTGGATCAAGGTTACGACCCTAGTCGCTTAAAGTGCGTCCATCTGTATCCTTACAAGAAACATTATGAAATTTAGGAAACGTTATAAAATCAAACGTCACAAAAACACAATTTCCATGTGTACTTTAAGCAATAAAACCAAATTTTAAGCTTAACCACTGGATTAATTTGTGACTAGAAACGTTAGGGAAACTTTAAAGAATCCATAATTTTACATGTACAAATTATTACAAGCACAGAATCACAAAACTTGAGTAATGTGTTTAATATACAATTTTATAATGTGGCCCTTATTTTGTTTTGAGTAGTTATAGTAAACATTGTGTAAAATAAACACATAACCCTCCTTTGCGTTCCGCAGTCGGGTAAAAAGAGTATTTAGGGTACTATATTAATATTACAGATTATAAAGTACACCTACATGAAATAGAGTACAATACTCTATTTTAGAATACGTTTGGCAACCCTAGTTGTAATCAATACATAAGGTAAGTTTTAATGTTTATTAATAAAATTATTGCAGGGTATGGTAGAAAGGCTTACGAATTTAGTAAACCAATTTAATTTATTTAGGGTTACGAAAGACTTGTGAACACAAATGATATAATATTACCCTATAACTAGTATGGTATAACAATATACACCATAAAATAACAACACAATTCATGAATTTTTTTTTTTTTTTTTTTTTTTTTTTTTTTTTTTTTTTTTTTTTTAAAAACGTTGCCCCACACTAGGAATTATTCCTGTATCGTGGGTGCGTTCACAAACATGTAAACTCACATACACAGGACACCCAGACCCGGAACAACTGTCTGTAGGCCATACAAATATTTGTTCCGTGCGGGGATCGAACCCGCGACACGCAGCGCAGCAGCCGAATGCTCAACCACTGCGCCAACCGTGCCGTCGTAATTCAAGTGCACACACGACAAACGCCGCACAGAACGAAACTACTCAGCCAGCAAAGTGAATACACAAACTTGTGAATGCGTAATTGCGTATTCGTTGGCGTAGAGCGAGAGCTTTGTATGAGAGATAGCGTAGTAGGTAGAACTCGTTTATACCGTCGAAACTCAAATTAACCGGTTAATTTCACTCAACAGAAACGGAATTTGTGGAAAAAACGGTTTCTTCATTAACCGGTTAAAATACCGGTAACCGAAACCTTAACCGCAATCGTTTCAGGTTCGGGGTCAATGACCAAAACCGGTTTGGAAAATTAACCGGTTTCCGAGCCCTGACTTATATCTCTTTGAGGCGCGCGTGGCTCATATCCTAAGCTAATCTAAAAAACGTCAAAAATTAACAATAACGCACGGTACGAGTATGTTCTGTCTTCAATTTTCAATGGTCGCGTCCCTCATTGAATTGAACATGAAACACAAAAAACAATGATAAATATCACATAAAATTATACAACGTTGATATGACAGAGGGGCATTAAATTAAACTACGTATACTATACGTGTTTAGTATTAATTCGATACGGTATAAAAATAAAAATAATAATAAATGAGGTTTTTTTTTTTTCAAACAAACTAAATAGCTTACAATTCAGAATAAAACGCAACCACCCTTTATACCATACTTTATACCCATTATCCTTGTTTGCATTGCCATCTTATAGCGAAAATGTACTTGTGACTTGCGTGAGAACGGCAACAACGCGTCGTATCGTAGGTTATACTCAGATTTATCGTTTTAAGGTGCATGACCTGTGCGTATAGACATAATCAGCTGTTAGGAAAGATACATCGTGTTCAAACGAGGCCAAAACTTAAAAAATCGTTTGTGACTAAACTACTGCTCCGATTTATTTGATTTTTGGTACAGAGCTTGAAAATAGTACCTAGTATAGGCAGTTTAAAGGAAAGCCCCTCTGTCGTATCAACTTTGTATAAACAGATTGTTTACATTGTCAAACGTAATAACGTTGACGTACCAAATGTCTGACCAAAGAGTAATATAATATTGTTACGTCGACCGTATTACACTGGAACGTTCGAGAATGTGGTCGAAGTTTCCAGAAGTTTCCACTAGGTTCGAGAACATTCCATTGTGGTACTGTGTAGAAGTTCATAGATGTTTCTAGAATATTCCACTTTAAGATAGTTCGACAATGTTCTGGAAACTTCCATGACCGTATAAATAGGCCGGACGGCGGGCGAGTGAGTCAGTCTGATTTCGACTACGGATGCGAACGGATGCGAATACAAGCGATTGCGAAGAGAATAGTGATTATTAGCGAATTATTGTTTGTGTTTATAAGTTGTTGAGTTAATAAAGGATATTTGGTTAATTAATTGGTGTAAAATAATTTATCCCATACCCAGCTCGTAACAAATTGGTGTCAGAAGTGAGGGATAAATTATGCCAATTTTACCAAAGGACGACACGGAGGGTATTCGTACAAGGAGTCAACGGCAGCAAGACATGGATCAGAGGCGGTTTGGAGATTCCCCGATACAGACGCCGGGTGGTGTTCAACCTGCGACAGAGCCAGTCGCTGGCCCATGTGGAGTTTCTTCGGCACCAGCGGTGCCAGACTTGTCTGCGCTAATGGTGCTGTTGCAAGAACAGGCCCGTCGGTTGGAAGAGAAGCTTCAACAAGATAAAGAGGAGCAGGCCCGCCGCCAAGAAGAGCAGGCCCGTCGGTTGGAAGAGAAGCTTCAACAAGATAAAGAGGAGCAGGCCCGCCGCCAAGAAGAGCAGGCCCGCCGGATGGAAGAGAAGCTTCACCAAGACAAAGAGGAGCAGGCTCGCCGCCAAGAAGAGCAGATGCTCCTCATAAAAGACCTTCATTCAACACTTGGCAAGGAGCTCCAGGTGATGAAGGAGCAGGTTCACCAGCATGAGAATCGTATCTCAGAAACTGAAGTTCAGATTGCTGGGGTGAAGAAGGCTTTAGGTGAACTTAGGGCTGGAGACGGGGTTGTGCCTTCAGTGGTTGCTGCACCTTCGGCACGTGGATTTAAGGTGCCGCCATTCGACGGAACATCTTCATGGTCGGCCTACAAAATTCAATTTGAAGCTGTTATGAAGGCGAATGGGTGGACCAAAGAGCAAGCTATGACCGCGCTAACCTTAGGCCTCCGAGACCAGGCCCTAACCATACTTGAGGCTCTTGGCAAGGATGTGACCTATGAGCAGCTGCTGGAAGCCTTAGAGTCCAGATATGGTGACGCACACTTGGAGCACGTATTTCGCGCTAAGTTAAGAGATCGTGTGCAACGTAGTGCCGAGAACCTACAGCAGTGGGCCTTGGAAGTTGAAAAGTTGGTTCGGAAGGCTTACCAGTCTGCCCCTGCACTCATCAATGGCAATCTGGTACAGGCGTTCATCGACGGAATACGTGACTTGGAAGTTAGAGCCGCTGTAAGACTTGGGCATCATGAGACACTGAAGGACGCCTTGGCCCATGCCTTGGAAGTAGAGGCAGTGAGGCAAGACCATCGAACACACCGTATCAGGGAGGTTGTGGCATCACCTGTACGCGATCGTCCGCAAGGGTATAGCCCTAGGTGTTACACTTGTGGAGAAAGGGGTCATCTTCGGTCAAGCTGTCCAAAGCGAAGCACACTGAGAGAAAATCAATCCCAGCAAGATAGGGCGACTGATACGACTGCCCAGCAACAGCAGGGAAACGAGTAAACGCCAGGACTGAGGGGCGGGTGCTGGCTGGTATTGAAAGAGCCCCGAGGATCTCGATCTCACAGGCCCATGACGGAAACAGCCTGATCATCAAAGGCGAAGTCAACGGAAAACCATGCAAATTGACGTTGGATACTGGAGCTTCTCACACGGTCGTCAATTCTCATCTAGCAAGTCGGTTCCTTGGGGACTTCTTCAATAACCACGACCGTATACAATTACTGACAGCTACCGGTCAGCACATAATCGTCCGAGGCAGGAAGGAGGTGGAGTTAAAATTAGGTAACAAAATTTATCGGCATAATGTCATCGTGGCTGACATAGTGGACGATTGCATTCTGGGTTTAGACTTCATGCGGAAACATCGTTGTGAGATCGACGTTGATCAAGGAGTATTGAAGTGTGGTACGGAGGAAATCTTCATGGAAGGTGTACCATCAGGAAAAGTGTTCCGTTTGAAATTTGACGTGTCAACACTTTTGGAAAACTGTGATTTAACGGAAGTAGAAATGGATAAGGCTAAGAAGATGTTACTTCAGTACGCCGACTCTTTCTCTACAAATGATGCTGACATAGGAAGGACAGGAGTGGTTCAGCACAAAATTAATACTGGCAACGAGTTACCAATCCGTCAACGACCAAGAAGACTGCCGGTTGCACGTGAAAAGGAAGTGGAAATGATGATTGAGGGTATGGTCAAGGATGGTGTTATAGAGCCTTCATCGAGTCCATGGTGTTCTCCTGTGGTCCTGGTGAAGAAAAAGGACGGCAACACGCGCTTTTGTGTGGACTATCGACGATTGAACGACGTCACGAAAAAGGACAGTTACCCACTGCCTAGGATCGACGACACATTGGATACACTGACTAGAATGAGGTGGTTTACCACGCTAGACTTGAAAAGTGGCTACTGGCAAGTGGAAATAGACCCTAAGGATAAGGAGAAAACTGCATTTTCAACAGGAAAGGGGCTATGGCAGTTTAAAGTTATGCCATTCGGATTGTGCAATGCTCCTGCGACGTTTGAAAGGCTAATGGAGCAAATACTTGCCGGATTGATCGGAGACGCATGTCTTGTCTATTTAGACGACATTATTATCGTGGGCCGTACATTTGAAGAGCACCTTCAAAATCTCAATCGAGTGCTGTCAAAAATCCGGACGGCTAATCTTAAATTAAGTCCGAAAAAATGCTCATTTTTCAGACGACAAGTGAACTTTTTAGGACACATAGTTTCGGAGGAAGGTGTTCAGACAGATCCGGAGAAAATCGTCGCCGTCAAGGATTGGCCAGTTCCGAAAGACAAGACGCAGGTCAGAGCATTTCTGGGTTTGTGCTCCTACTATCGGCGGTTTGTCAAGAATTTTGCCGACATTGCAAAACCTCTACACAAACTCACTGAGGAAAAGCAGCAATTCTGTTGGGACGAGAACTGTAACATCGCATTTCAGGAATTAAAGAAACGTCTGTGCAATACACCTATTCTGGGATATCCTGACACTGAAAATGACTTCATAGTTGACACAGACGCAAGTAATACTGGAATTGGAGGCGTGTTGTCTCAACGGAAAGGAAACCAAGAAGTTGTTATAGCTTACTACAGCAAATCTTTATCCAAACCGGAAAGAAATTACTGCGTTACGAGACGGGAGCTACTCGCCGTAGTAAGGACATTGCAGCACTTCAGTAAATATTTGCTTGGACGGAAATTCCAATTGCGAACTGACCATGCTGCATTAAAGTGGTTATTGCAATTCAAGAATCCAGAAGGACAAGTGGCAAGATGGATCGAACTACTACAAGAGTTTGACTTCGTTACTGAACATCGTAGTGGGAGAACTCATGGTAACACAGATGCACTGTCTAGAAGACCTTGCCCAGAAGATTGTAAGCACTGTACCAAGCAAGAGACTAAGGAGGCAGTGCCCGTGAGGATGCTAAGAATGGATCTCAGCAATGAATGGAAGGAAACCCTACAGCTTGCTCAGCAAAATGACACGGACCTCAAACCGATCTTTGAGTGGATTAAAGCTGGTGCTCCGAAGCCCAAGTGGAGTGATGTTGCGGCGTTAAGTTCCATCACAAAGAGTTATTGGGCACAATGGAACAGCTTGGTTATCCAGGATGAAGTTTTGTGCCGTAAATGGGAAAACGCTCGAGGAGACAACTGTCATCTACAAATTGTTGTCCCCAAAGCCAAAGTACCTGATGTTTTACGGCTCTACCATGATGGATGTTCAGGAGGACATATGGGGGTAAAAAGAACTCTACTGAAGATACGAGAGCGGTTTTACTGGATTCACTGTCGAGAGGATGTTGAGGACTGGTGCCGCAAATGTACCAGTTGTGCGGCTGTGAAAGGACCCCAGACACGCAGCAGAGGTGCTTTACAATTATACAACGTGGGAGCCCCCTGGGAACGGATAGCACTAGACGTTGCAGGACCATTTCCGGAAAGTGAAAACGGAAACAAGTACTTCATGGTTGTCATGGATTACTTCACAAAGTGGCCAGAAGTCTTCGCCATTCCCAACCAAGAAGCAACAACAGTCGCAGATAAATTGGTTCAGGAAGTCTTCTGTCGTTTTGGAGTACCCTTGGAAATTCACAGCGACCAAGGGAGGAATTTTGAATCACAAGTTTTCCAGGAGACTTGTCGACTGATGGGTACTCACAAGACCAGAACCACTTCTTACCATCCGCAATCTGATGGAATGGTAGAACGTTTCAACCAAACGTTGGAGAGATATCTGGCAAAAGTTGTGGAAAGCAGGCAAAGGGATTGGGACAAGCACATACAGCCATTTCTTCTGTCCTACCGTAGTGCAGTTCACGAAAGTACGACTGTGACACCAGCCTTCGCGAACTTTGGAAGGGAATTACGGTTGCCTGCAGATTTAATCACCGGAACCCCCCCTGATGCCCCACGCAGTGTAACCGATTATGCGAATGACTTGCGTAACAAGTTGAACGATGTATATGAGCATATCAGACAATCCGGCCAACAAATGTCTGATAAGATGAAGACCCGATACGACCGGAAGGCAAACCATAGAGGTTTTGACGAGGGTTCACTGGTGTGGTTGCATAACCCAGTGCGCAGCAAAGGGAAGTCTCCCAAATTGCAAGCAAAATGGGATGGACCATACCGAATCGTGACCAGGATCAACGATGTTACCTACCGAATACAGAAGGGTCCACGAGGTGCGCCTAAGATAGTCCATGTAGACCGATTGGCGCGATACTACGGGACTAATGATGCTCGGGACGAGCATGTCTAAGTAGGGGGCAGTGTTACGTCGACCGTATTACACTGGAACGTTCGAGAATGTGGTCGAAGTTTCCAGAAGTTTCCACTAGGTTCGAGAACATTCCATTGTGGTACTGTGTAGAAGTTCATAGATGTTTCTAGAATATTCCACTTTAAGATAGTTCGACAATGTTCTGGAAACTTCCATGACCGTATAAATAGGCCGGACGGCGGGCGAGTGAGTCAGTCTGATTTCGACTACGGATGCGAACGGATGCGAATACAAGCGATTGCGAAGAGAATAGTGATTATTAGCGAATTAGTGTTTGTGTTTTTAAGTTGTTGAGTTAATAAAGGATATTTGGTTAATTAATTGGTGTAAAATAATTTATCCCATACCCAGCTCGTAACAATATATATGTCTGACAATTATTTGTCATATCAAATGACATCTGACACCACTGTCTATTCTCTAGAATTTATTTTTTAAAGAACAAGAGAATTTTCGAAAGACAATTTATAAAAATATCTTCATAAATTTCCAAAATTTATATTTATTTACATTATAGCTTATATGCTTTATCAAATTATTTGTATGCAGTTCATGATTTCCTTCGCATATTTTTATTTTTATAGGATGACTTGGATCATAGGATTTACTAAATCTGCACCTTCTTACATTTATGGTCGTCAACTCGTTTATTATGTTGCTATGACAACACACGTCAGCCAGAATAAATAAAATAGACACAAAAGTAACTTTATTTTTACCGAAAAAATGGACACCATTCCTCTTAGCAACACTCGGGAGGGTACAGACCTCCTCCTCCAGAATATCCCGGGAAAAATGTCGCTCCGCTTGCTGTGGAATGCTGTGACGTTGTGAAGTGGCATTTATATTGCAGTTTTCACCCCGGAAGATATCCGCTGGACTATCACCTAGTGGAATTATAATAGAACGCCTCTCCTGGTACGCAGCTCTGTTCCGACTCAATCTTCATCTCGAAGTTCTCTTGCTCGCAAATATCAGCAGAAACACACTCTACTTGAACAAAACTATCGTCACGAAATCAGCCGAAACAACATCTAAATGAATAAAATTCTCATTCGACTCGTGCTCGCCTTGATTCCTGGTTCTCTGAAACATTATTTACAGGACTAATTGGAAAGGACTGACCTGATTCTGTATTTTCATCCACGTAATCCTTCTTCACTTCATTATTAACCTGGCTGCTATCATCACAGTTTTGGTCATCATCGCCTAGGCCGCACTCTCCATGGTCTTGCACATCATTGACTGGGCTAGCCTCAACGCAGCTCTGGTTACCATCGTCATATTCATCCTCATTTGTTTCGATTATTGAGCTAGAAAATAACTGTGCATCATTATCCTCGTTCCTATCATCTGACTGTTCATCCGCCTCGGACACAACGTCCGGCCTCTCAAGATTATAAAAACATCGATTATTCCGCTCCTTGCAAGAAACACATTTGCATGGGAATTCCTTTCTAAGCTCTTCGCAAACCGATTCGAATTCCATACCATACTCGAACGTATATCTAAAGAAGTGTTGGGCTGCGCCCTGGAGCCACACTCCTAAAATGAGAGCATAATCACTCTTTCGCCACTCGTTGGCAATGGCCATCGACACGAACTCGTCGATGAATTACTGTCGGCGATTGGTGAGGTAGCTTTGAAACCACCGAAGTGGTTTACCCTTTACGCCAGCTGTGTCTAGCTTTTTTAAAAGAAGATTTGTTGAAATGGTGTCGAACGCTTTAGCAAGGTCTAAGAAGACCGCCATGCAACGTTATGCCTTTTCTATGTCTGAAATTAGGTTATGTTTTTCAAGAAAATTAATAAGACGGGTGTTTACAACCTTTTCCAGGCTTTTGAATAAAATACTGAGTAGTGCTATTGGTCTGTTGTTTTCAGGTTTGTCTTTAGGACCACTTTTGTGTATTGGGCTTACTGCCGCAACCTTCCATTGTTCGAGAAATATTTCTGTTTCCAGGCTGAGGTTGATCAGGTGGGTTAGAGGTGTTGTTATAATGTTATGTATTTTTTTTTATAAGTCGTAAGACCCGACAAAACCGGTGTAAACCGGTTTTGTCAGGACCTGGAGAGCTTTCGATTTTTAACTGTTGTATGATTTTTGAAACTTCTGTTTCGTCAGTGGGGTGTAGAAAAAACGAGAAAGGTGAAGTTTTTAGTGATGTGTACTTACTAGTGAGGTCTAATAGTCTTGTCAGTATTTTATCAGCCAGGTTTTTACCTACGGATGTGAAGTATGAGTTGCACTTATTGACGGACTCGACAGGGTCAATTGGGTTTGTGACTAAGTTAGACGTATTGAACTTAAACCGCTGGGATTGTACATTAACTTTAGAGTTTTCCACAGCTTTTGAGAGTTTTTGTTATTTTCCTGGATTTCTCGAGTGTCATATTCGATTCTAAGATTCCGTAAGAGGTTGTTGCAGAAGTTTTTGTAACGCTTGTTGTTCAGCTTTTTGGTCTCGTTTGTGGGGTCACCTCGTAATGATAAGTGTAGCCTGTCACGGTGTCTCATGCATCTTATGAGTCCGGGTGTGACCCATGGCTGAATGTTATGTTTGCTTCGGGAAATTTTAACTAGGCGTGTGTGTATTTTAATTAATTTGGAAATAATACCAGTAAAAGAGTCGGCAACAGAGGTAAGACAGTGTTGGTTGAGGATGTCAGCCCAGTCAATATTAGTTAAGTCTGTTGCTAAATCGTCCTCGTTTAATTTAAGTACCCTAAGATTTCTATTGGGCTTAGTGTAGGTGTTTTTGGAAGGAATGTTGGCTAATACTATATCATGGTCTGTGATGGAGCTTTTGTAAACCACGCCTTTGAGTTTGGTATTGCTCTTTATAAATATATGATCAATACAAGATTTTTGTCTAGTCGGTTTGGTGATTACAGGAAGTAGACCATATGAAGCCATTAGGCACATATAGCCATGGTGTTTATTGTTTGTGGTGCTACAGATGTCTATGTTAATATCTCTGGTGATTATTAGTGATGGATCTTTATTACCAGTTGTAAGGATCATCTAGTGAAGCGATAAAGTTTGTGAGGTCGGCAAAAGATGGTGAACGATATAGCCCGAGTATTGCAACCTTATTGTTCAAAATTAGGAGAAGGTTGTCTGTTTCCAGTATTTCAGATTCGATAACAGTTACATCGTAGTGAATTTTGGTGTATATGTTTTTTTATTTTTGTGGGGTGGGAAATCATCCAATGACTTCTCCCGCTCTTGGTGGAGCGGGAAGGCGTGTCAGACTCTTACTGATTAAAACCCACCCCTGTTCCTTCTTGCCCTGAGTGCCCAGGGGCGAGGTAACTCTGATTCGAATTTATCCTCAACCCCCGGGCAATTGGTGTATATGACTAAACCGCCATTTTTGTTGTTTTGCTTATTTGTTCGAGTAACCTTATAACCAGGTAAGTGCTCCAGTATTGTATCTTCGCTTAGCCAGCATTCTGTAAGTACGATGGCGTCTATGCCAATGGCAAGTCGATTGAATGCTACTGAGAAGTCATCGAAATTACGTTGGTAACTTCTGATGTTGATGAAAGTAGTTTGAAGCTAGGCTCGGAATCGTGAATTTAATATAGTGATCTGCGATCCAGAAAGTGTCTGCGCAATCAATATCAGCGCTGTGGTCATAAAGAGTTCTATGACTTCCCATTAGATAGGTGGTCGGCCTTGTGATTGGAACCTGTGCTGCTATATCCTTCATCAATGCTGGGTGTAGACCATATTTATAAGTACCTATATATGTATAATCTAAAATAAAGGTTGGAACCCTGCCATGAGAAAAGAAACATGGTTCCCAATGTACATATCGAACATGTGCTACAACCATATGGTCACTGCAACCAATACTTACAGCGTTTAGCACCATTTTATGGCATTTTAAACTTTGCGTTGGTGCCCTTAGATCTGCGACTCATTTTGAAGTCTTTTCAATTACTTTTCAATCGATATAATAAAAAAGAGAGTGACTCGTTCAAGATCAAATCCAAAAAGAACTGTCATCTAGCAAAAATCACGCTCCATTACGCGAAATCATTTGTTTCAATTTACACATAGTGTGACGCATAAATTTTAGTTAGGTGTTTATTTTATTATATAGAATTAATTATTACACAATTCAATCATACTTCAAACCACAATGTTGTCTAGCACCATCTAGTGGCATTGTGGTGAACTGTATTGATCGATCAGAGCTGCAATAGAACATTACTTTCTACTAGATGTCGCTGCAATCTCTAAATTAACTATATAATAATTTTTTAAAATGTTACAAGGTGCTTGTAAAAATATAAGGAATACAACAAAGTCTTTAATTTAAAAATTACCTAGGGTTTGTCCCCTTAGACCACGATAGCATCTGGAGGGCATTTGAAAGTCAGGGAGTGGAGGCTCGCCGGGGCGAAACTCTGCTGCCGCGACATGTCGCGACTCGGCGGACAGAGTCCGGCAGGATCTGAGCAGATGACGACATGGAGAGAGCGACTGTCGCAACCCAGCACTGGGGACGCCACAATTGCAGCGGTAGTGCTCCTCTTTGAGGAGTGGCTGGAGAAGCGCCACGGCGTCCTCACCTTCCTCTCGCGCCCGGCCCTGGTCCAGGCCATGGTACGGTGCGAGAGGGAATGGGAAGCAGTCTCTCATCATTTCAGCCGAAAGACATCCACTGCTGGACATAGGCCTCCCCCAAGTGTCGCCACAACAACCTGTGTGTCTCGCATCCATCGGCTACCCGCGACCCTCACCAGGTCATCGGTCCACCTTGCGTCGTTGCCTTCTTGCGTCTTCCGTTAATTATCTTTTTATATAAGTATAACTAGCACTTCGTCTGCTTGGAATTCAAAAAGTTATAGCATAGGACACTCACAAATAACGTGGCTTTCTATTGGTAAAAGAATTTTCAAAATCTGTTCAGTAGATCCAGAGATTACCCCCAACAACCTTACCTCTTTTCTTCTGTACGTGTGTTTATCACCTAACTCCTCCTAAACGGCTGGACCGATATGGATAAAATTTTGTCTTTATATTTCAATGGGTTCCTGGATGGTTTGATAACACTATTGGACCCGGCAGGTGGCGCTGCTGTCGGTAAGTTACTGATCTTCTCCTAAACGGCAGTTACGATTTTCATGATATTTTTTGTGTACGTTCGAGTGGTCAAAGGACCCACTTCCAAACTTGCAAGGGCAAGTTTTGAATGCTTTTCCGGGCAGGATGACGTGTGCCGGATCCGCTAGTATTATACAGAGTTTGAAATTTTGTGTGGTAAATAATACTCGCCAATGGTCCGACTCTTTGTTTCCTAAAAACGCGATACCTTTTTGTCATGTTTTCATAAAATTTCGCCTACTTTAATGGATAAGCCATTATCAAAGTAACAAATATTTTGCTTTTACTGTTCAAGATTGACACATCATGTTAGTAGACCCCAGGGAAAAATTTTTTTTTACAAAAAAAACAACCGACTTCCAAAAAAGAAAATACACTAAAAATGAAAAAATAACTTTAATTTCGGAAGTCGGTGTTTGTATTTTACTTCTTCGTTATTTGACACCGACTGACGAAATTAAAGTACTTAATTTTTTCATTTTTAGTATATTTTCTTTTTTTGTAAAAAAGTTTTTATTTTTCAGTTTTTAGTTGTTATACCCCAGAAATAAAAACCCCAATAACATGGAACGTGGAATTTAAACATTTTGGAGAACACCAAAACGTCATCGAGGTATACGTATTTTTCGTTTTTGTTCAGTTTCTCAAAAAGCGCTGAAGCAATTTTGATAAAATTTATATGGGACCACCACGGGAGTATATTCTTTCGGATAAAAAAGATTGGAACATAAACGGCCGTTTTTGTTACAAATGCACGATTTAGCTAAACAGCTATATTTCAAGTGTTGACAATGTGTTATAAAATTACGTTATTGCCTTTTCTACACTAATAATATACCACATTTTGTATTTTTGATTCTATTTACGAGTTATGACATTTTTTCAATTGGCGGCGCTAGTGGACTGTAAAAGGCCCCTTAAGAAAAAAAAAAAAACATACAATACAGTCGAACATAGAACCTCCTCCTTTTTCGAAAGTCGGTTAAAAACAGAATCTGTCAAGATTCGTAAGTTTAGGGGTCAGTCAGTTGATTCGTTACCCAAAAAAAATGTTTCTTACAAATTTGTTCCTTTTTCAAGTCACGTTGGAGTTTTAGAATACAATAACTGAAGTCAATACAGTGGTTATGGTCTTAAAAACTACCCAAAACTAAATCGCAACTTGGTGTAGGTGGGGTGGGTCTTCCCGGAAATATATCCAATGACAGAGAATAAACCGGGCCAGGTAGTTACAGGCACGCTGTCGACCTACACTGATTCGGGCTGCGGCTATCTTCGAGTGTACAGACTTCGGGAATACGGGTCAAGAATAACGGGAATAAAAACACCAACGATACTTATTTTTGGTTGAGTATACATTTATTTAGTGAGGGAAAACAAATAGTTACACATAATTTCAATACCAATAATAATAGCTAAATACAAAAAACATTACCCGCGTTATTCTTATCTTAATTTTAAGTAAGTATTTATAAATAAAAAATGATGAAGTGGCTAATTGCTCACGAGAAAAAATTTAGCTCATTAAAAAATTAGTAGGACCAAAATTAAAAATACACACAAATACAATTTAAATTATCAAGCTAAAAAATAAATGGTAATCAAAATAATTATAACTTTAAAACATAGATTCAAATTACAATTACTTAAAGAATTTAAACAAATCACAAAAGCAAATTCAAATCAAAAATTAAAAAAAAATAGTTAACTGACTAGAACAAAAAATAAAAAATAAATTAAACTTAAAGTCAAATTACAAAATGTTCTTGTTTCTATTACTTGACTATTTCTAACTATTATTCTATAAAATTTCCTTTCCAATGGCTACAAAAAATAACAAAAAGCTTTTGGATACGTGTGCGCTATAATACAAGCTCTTGTTACCTTAACGAGAACCCCAAATCACTCGCTAGTTCAAACTTAATTTTACATGTTTTTGTTCAACGTGCTTACATAAATATCGCCTAACTGTAACCTCGGCAGACCATAAAGGAGATGGCAGGATGACTAAGATGACTTCCTTGAGAATTGGAAAGAGGTAACACAGAACCGAAAACAGTGGAAGGAATCGACGGAGGCTTTTGACCAGCAGTGGGACAGTACAGACTGACACATACAATATAATAACTGTAACTTAAAACTAAGGCGGAATGGGGGTTGATGCATATTTTGTGAGAAAATTGCCAGTCTATAACAATTCCAACCATTTCTTCAAACCTGTCTAAAGAAAAGTTAGATTTTCAAAAAATCATTTCTTTTCGTATGCCTATACCATGTCATGAACAATGAACATGTTCTCTAAATTTCGCGTTTCTACGACCCGTCAGTCAGTCAGGACAAATACTTTTGTACCTATACATAAGTACATAGAAAAAGTCGTAACATTTAATAGTACGAATCTAAATAAAAAATAACAGTATACATTTAATATTGTAAACCTAAAACCAAGTTTACATAAATGAAAAAGTGATAATATGATTCATCATCATCATTTAAACCGAAAGACGTCCTCTGCTCGACATAGGCCTCCCCCTGTTCCGTATGGTGTCGGACGTTAAGAATATTACCACCCCATCACTCCCCGTGGGTGTCGTAAGAGGCGACTACCTTGATTCACCAGAGAATTTATGGGCAGCAACATTCTCTGTGCATTGTAACAGCTACACTAAGATGGCAGGAAGGGTTGACGCCTTTTTTATTTATGATTATAGAAATGATATTTATTTAGATCGATTATATTGATGAGGTAAATTTCGAACGAAAAGTATCTACTAGAAATAAAGTAAATAAAATTCTTTATACACATAAACAACAATGGACACTCGGCTAACATGCTTGGACTAGTAAAATCTAACAAAACGTAACTTGATGAAACATACTTATATCATTTCATTCGCCTTTATAAATATAATATAGTACGACCTTCAATATATTTTTAAAAGGTGGGCGAATCAAGTAATTATAAAATATATTTTTTAAGGTTATGTTCATATTTTAATAATCTGTGGCATTCAGGTTAAGTCTATTCTCTATATCTACACATATAGAATGGAGCATTATCTGTTACGATGCGAGGGGAAATTCTTTCAGCAATAAAACATATCACTCATATGATTTGCTCTAGGACAATGTGTCGCGAAATGCGGTTTACACATAATCCACAGTTAACACAGAATGCATGAATACATTTTTCCACTTCCAATATCGATTCAAAACGTAATTGCATTACGTTTTGGAAAACAGAAACATCGAACAGAACACAAAGTCGTTGTCGCCGAAACCACTCAAAGTCTCAAACTACAACGTTTTACGCAGAAAACTTTTTTAATTTCTATGGGTATACATGTTCTGTGGTTTCTATTTACTTGTCAATAATGGAGGGACGTATTCAATCGATTTATGGCAGTATCGATTTTAGATGTTAAATTATTAGTTTTTTTATTTAATTTATGGCTTTAGTTGACTATTTACCACGAAGTAACATTAGATTCTATTAGTGGCTAACCGTAGTTTAATAATCAATGTGAATTTATACGGTTCACATTGCCTGGGATTTAATTTCATTTAAGAAATAAAAACTACTTAGGCTTAAGAAAAAGTATGAACTTCTCTAGTAACGTAAGTAATTACGGATGCGTTCAAAGTTAGATATTTTAAACTACGTTCTATTAATTAAAGTACGTAGTACTTTTTTAACGATTATTTATATTTTCACTGCTCTTAAAAATAACCTGACGGTATCCAATAAGTACATTAACAATGCACTACATGGTTGGTGACAGTCTCATATCGAGACTAATTTCTGTTTTTTCTTAGTCCAAAGTGCCCATTGTTCTTTGTTAATTATTTTAATAACTAGCTGTGCCCGCGACTTCGTTCGCGTGGTTGTCGAGAACAAAACAACGTCGTTTAGATAAGAGTATATCACCTTTTTGATGATTTAGATAAGAGTCCTGACTTTGGTATAGTTGATTACGTTAATGCTTCTCTATATACTATGTTAGCGGTGGAATTACCCGGAGCATATACAAAAAGGTTGTTTGGGTTGCTAACACGTGATAGAGAAACATAGAGTTGGCCGTGTGAAAAACAATCAAAAGTAAGGTCTACACCCGCAACGGATAACGTCTGGCCTTGGGCTTTATTAATAGTCATAGCGTAACAGAGGCTTACAGGAAATTGCACACGTTTGAAAGTAAACGGAAAATTATTGGGGATAATGGGTATCCTGGGAATGAAAACAACATCACCGGAGCCGCAACCTGTTAAGATTTCGGCTTCGATGACATTTCGTTGGAGATTTGTTACTCTCAACCGAGTTCCATTGCATAGTTTTGGTGGGCTTAAATTTCTGAGTAGAATGATTGGTACTCCGACTTTTAAATAAATTTTGTGTGCTGGAAGACCTGGTGTATTTAGAGAGTCTAAAAACTCTACTGGATAGTGGGTGGCATCTCCTTCTTCTAAAACCGTGTTAATAGATAAATATTCCCTACTTTCTCCAGAAACATGTACCAATATTTGAGAATTTATTGCTGCTGCTTGGTCGTTGCGAGGTGCCAAAATAGCTCGTTGGCATAGCCAAGCAGCGTCATGGTTCGAGATCTCTGATGGATCTCCGTATACAGAGGAAATGAGTTCCTGCTGTGAGGCAACAGAAGAACACAGGCTTTCGACTAAAGTTACTTTACCTCCTTCTTGAGTCGGGTATGTGCCGTTACCAATTTGAAGTAGTAAATTTGAGAAAACCTGCGCGTTTGCGTCACCTCCCAAATATGCTCGCATATTAAAGCTCAAATTAGTTAATATGACACTACGCCATAAAATAGAGCTCTTTAAACAGGCACCTATTTCATCGGCCCTCGTTCCTCTGGGTATTATAGGGAGTGTCTGCCTGAAGTCTCCACAGAATAGCACCGTTAAGCCTCCCATCGGTCGGTCATTTTGTCTTATATCTCGCAACGTTCTATCTACAGCTTCCACAGCTTTACGATTTGCCATCGTACACTCGTCCCAAACGATAAGGGCGCAATCGCGTAAAACCCTTGCTTTATCACTATTGCGAGACACGTTGCAAACAGGGTTTTCTGTGCGGTCCAAGTCGATTAAATGATAAATGATAAATGATAAATGATAAATGATAAATGATGTTTATTCAGTAAATAGGTTACAAGGAACACTTTTACACGTCAATGTTTTTTTGTTAGTTTAAGCTAGATGAGGCCGGTGTTTCCTAGCTGACTACCCTGAGAAGAAACACCGAAACAAACTCAGAGGTCAAAGTCTCTTTTAGTGTTCAAATCCATACAATGTGGACTGGTTAGATCATATGAGAACCATGTACGTTTATGTCTGGGATGAGCTTTATGAAGAAAGCAACACACGAATTCGAGTGGACCTGTCCAGACAGTGCAAGCATTTGTCAGTCATCGCGAAGCTCAACTCAGAACTCTGAGGTGCTCAACGAACCGACGAACAATACCAAAGTAAGGACATTTGAGTAGGCCGCAAAAAATACTCAAACTGCCAGACAATCATAAAATCTACATGAATATAGCGACATACATAGTTCTCGCATTCACATTATTCTATATGAGGACCATGCAGCTTAGTGTCTGTAGTGGTCTTTTGAAGAAAGAACCAAACATATTTGAGTGGACCTGTCCAGTCAGTGCAAGCATTTGTCAATAGTCGAATAGCTCAACTTAAAAACCACTAAGGAGCTCAATGACATGACGAACAATACCAAAGAAAAGACATTTGGGTAGGCCGCAAAAGTACTCAAACTGTCAGACAACGTTGAAAATTACTGTAAAAAGGAGGAGAAAATAATAATAATAACCCACATAGTCCTCACATTTACAATAATTAAGTAATCAAAAAAAAAAATAAAAATATAATACTTTACAAAGTAAATATTTGTGTCAAACAAAATAGTAATCATAATATGTCAATCAAAAAAAATAAAATAAAAAATATAATACAATACTATACAAGTATTCATGTCAAAACGAATATTAAAAAAAAAAATATATATATAAAAAATTTTTCATCAGTAAGTAGTACATATGAAAACAATGGCTCATGTATATCATTGAAGCAGCTCAATCCCACGCCTTTTTGTCCTCAAGAAAGTCATTAATTGTGTAAAAAGCTTTCTGGCATAGCTTACGTTTAATAAATGATTTAAATTTATTTATGCTTAGTTCTTGAATTTGGCTAGGAAGTTTATTATAGAAACGTATACATTGACATCTAAACGAACCACCTATTTTTTTCTTGAGCCTGGTTTTTGGTACAATAAATTTGTGTTTGTTCCTAGTATTTATGCTATGGATATCACTGTATCTTTTAAACAGATTAATATTTTTATGTGCATACATGAGATTCTCATAAATATATTGAGAGGGAACAGTCATAATATTAATCTCTTTAAATTTGTCTCTGAGGGAGTGTCTGGGACTTAATTTATAAATTGCACGAATAGCCCTTTTCTGTAAAACAAAAATTGTCTGAATATCGGCGGCATTACCCCACAACAGAATGCCGTACGACATCACACTATGAAAATAACTAAAGTATACTAAACGAGCTGTCTCTAAATCAGTTAAACCACGAATTTTCCTTACGGCGTATGCTGCAGAGCTAAGTTTTTTGGACAGTTTATCTATATGGGGGCTCCACTGAAGCTGCGCATCCAAAGTTAAACCTAAGAACACTGTGGAATCCTCGGGTTTCAACTCTTCACCCTTTATTGACACACCCTTTATTGATTGGTATTTTAAATGTTGTATGTGCAGTTTTTCCTCCTGGTAATAAAGTGGCAGCTATTCCTGAGGAAGCGACGGCAAGGGCAATTTTGTTTTGGCTCCTTATTTGAGCCAAGATAACTTTAGTGAGGAAAGTTTTACCTGTTCCACCAGGTGCATCTAAAAACAGCATTTCTCCTAATGAATGTTCTACACTACAGCATACTCTATCAAAGATTTGACGTTGTTCTGTCGTCAAATTTGAACAGCCATTTCGCAATATTTCTGCTAACTCTTCGGGGTTGTAATTTATTTCAGATGTATACTCCCTATTAATTCGTTCCCCACCAACTGTCGGTGTCGGCAAGCCGTATTGACTGAGGGGGTTCCCTCCTATACTTGTAACTATATCTTGTATAGCCAGCAAAGCCCTATTATGGCAGCTTTCACGTACTTGGTCAGAAGTTTCACTATTTATATTTTGCTGTCTCAAAAAATCTTCGGCAAACGCGTCTTTATATTTTTGCCACAACTGCCCAGCGTCCGATAGGCCACAAAATGTCAACAAAATGGCAAATAAATGGCGCAAACGATGTGGACTATCACTGACGCATGCTTCGGCTAAAGCATCATCCCAATGCTGATCGCCATCTAATAAATGCCGTGCGCGGCAAGCAGCTTGAAATGTGGGATATTCTATATCGTCCACTTTGCGGAGCTCAGCAAAAGAAGTAGGTCCTCGCACTGTGTGAAGAAGAAGGCGTAAATAATAACACTCTGCATTATTTGGGTGCACCGTGTATACTCTTCCAATCACGTGTTCTTTAAAAATGCCGGACTCGCCTTCTACAGCAGTTCCACGTCTCCTGCGATTAAAAACACCTTGCTGCTTGTTATAAGTATAATAATGTGGCACTTCATTGTACAACAGAGACTTAGCGAAATTGTCTCTTTCGCAAAGGCGAAAGAATGCGAGCAAGGTGGTTTGTCTTGGGTTGTTCATTCTTTCTGCCACATTTTCTGGCTGAAAGTAAACTCGCTGCCCGCCTTCCAGGTGCACGTCAAGATGGATGACTGGCGGATACCTTTCATGAATAGGGAAACTCAAAATGCGCCAAACTGCCTCCGAAGAGCTTATGTATCGGCCAGATTGATACCTTGTCACTTCATCAAATTGGTTGTTATTTCTTAGTGCTATCATGGCTTGATCACTACCTTTATTAACATATTTACATATATATTTTATAGATTCGACGCTATTACAAATTTCAACATTAATGTGTGCTTGAAAAGCGTTTGACAAAACTGGAGAATACGGTACCACCCAACTATTATTTAGAATTATTTCTTGTCCACGGAATCTGACAGTAGCTGTGAAACCACCTTGTGACGGTGATCTTCGCCGGTATTGCGGATACCCATTTTCCCCAGCCATAGTTAGTTCTTTCAGTGCTCTGGGGTATTTTTTTGAGCATTGACCATCTTTCATGCACGGTGATTCCCTGTTTAAGAGGCCACATGGCCCGTGAACCATATGTGTTTTTACTATGTCATGCAAAATCGGATCTGCATTATAGTCCGGAAATTCTGCACTTATGACACTGTCTATAGCATCGGGACGAATTTTTTCTTCCAGCCACAGAAGAATGTGCGCGTGGGGTAAACCACGCTTTTGCCACTCGACGCTATACATAAAACAAAGAGTTGAACCGAAAACTTTCTCCTTTGTAAGTAGATTAATCAAGACTTTGAGTTTTAAATGAAAAATCCTAGCAATAATGTCATGTCTGTCGTATGACGCCTGTCCTGTGAGAAGTGCCTGGCAAATCTCCGTCCACTTTGGATTTGTTGTAAATGTTATAAAAAGGTCCGGCCGGCCGTATTTACGGACGTAACAAAAAGCATCTTGCGTTCGTTCGTGCATATACCGCGGACCGCCTGTGAAACTGGATGGCAAAATAACCAATCGACCCAAGTTTTCGACGTTATTATCTGATTGCATGGCGTCCCGCAAGTGCACGTATTCTTCAGCGCGTAACCGTCGCTGGTTAGTGCGAATATACACTAAACGTTCAGTTTCTATTTTTGCGTACATGTCCACAATAAATTGGCTGAACAAACCACGAAATCGTTGCAAATATACGAAACTGTTTTGCCTTATTTGTAAAAGGTAGGAATAGTATTGTTGAGCAGATATTTTTTTTTGATAATTAGTGACTCTCGTAGTAGGGTTCACTTGGTACAGCCCAAAATTGTACCCATCTTCACCATGACAATAAATTAGTGGATATTGCAGGGCGTCGTAAGCTCGGTGGGTTTCCAAAATGCGTTGAAGGCGATCGTCGCGTGTACGCAACACGATATCACGTCTCTCACACTCCTGGTCGACTAAAACAACTGCAACTTCATCTGCGACGGGTGCATTGTGTCTTCCACGGTGTTCACCCACAGGACGTCTATCGGCACTTATAACAATTTTGAAATCATTGCTGCCTTGTGGAATTGACTCCAATGCAGCTTTGAATTCACGAACGTACTGGTTAACGTGATGCAGCAATTCTTGAAGTTGACCCAAAAGCTCAGCATTGAGCTGGGGAAAATTGTGATTTCTAACATTGAGCTGTTGCGTGTAATCGGATACAAAATAAATTTGGAGAAATTTGGGTTCATTTTCTGGCAGCAAAGATCCAATAAGGTGATAAACTTGACCTTGTACTTTGAAGGTTGGCATGAACGGTCCTTCCGTTATTTGTTTTGCCCCAAAGGAAGTCATTTGGAAAGCACTGTTATATAAACGAATATTATCCAAAAAACGGTTCGACTGGGGATGATCGCCATTCAGGAGACTTTTAAGTAAGTGTGGTGGATCTTGGAAATTTGGAAGAACAATTTTTCCATTTGAGCAGCACATTCCATCTGTCTCTTTCCTCCATTTCAAAGCATGACAAAAATTACAAATTTCTCTCATGTCACCCACGAAAGTAAAGCCAGCATAATTAATTCTAGACGAATATGTGAACCCTGATTTTTCCCTATTGTCCCAAGGTAATAAAATATTTGCATCGTCATTTTCCATGGACTCATCAGCTCCGCTATTTGTTTCTCTATTCATATGGTATCGAGCTCGTTCTATTTCTAGGCGAGATTGACGTTGTTCTGCTGTTTCTGCTCGTCTTAGTTCATCTATTCTTTCCCTTTCAGATGCAAGATAACTTTCATTGTTTCTTTGTACACCTACATAGTTATGTCTAGCTATTTGTAATCGTTCTTCTCTTTGGGAGAGAGATTCAGACTCGCGCGAGAGAGCGTGTCGCTCTCGGTCAGATGACAGACGTGCTTGGCGTTCCTCGATACTCTCTTGAGAACGCAAAGTCGCGGTCCGAGTTCTTTGCGAACTTAAGCGCGACTCCCTTTCTGTGAAAGTCTCTGACTCGCGTGAGAGAGACTGGCGCTCCCGATCAGCAGACAGCCGAACTTCGCGTTCCTGGATATTCTCTTGAGAACGCAAAGTCGCGGTCCGAGTTCTTTGCGAACTTAAGCGCGACTCCCTTTCTGTGAAAGTCTCTGACTCGCGTGAGAGAGACTGGCGCTCCCGATCAGCAGACAGCCGAACTTCGCGTTCCTGGATATTCTCTTGAGAACGCAAAGTCGCGGTCCGAGTTCTTTGCGAACTTAAGCGCGACTCCCTTTCTGTGAATGTCTCTGACTCACGTGAGAGAGAGTGGCGCTCCCGATCAGCAGACAGCCGGTCTTCGCGTTCCTGGATACTCTCTTGAGACCGCAAAGTCGCGGTCCGTGTTCTTTGTGAACTTAAACGTGACTCCCTTTCGGTGAACGTTTCCGATTCACGTGAAAGAGCGATGTGCTCTCGGTTAGCAGATAACCGTGCTTCACGATCTTCTTCCGATTCCTGAGACCTACAAAGTCTCATCCTTTTCGCATTTCGGCTACGCAGCGAAAGGTTAGTTTTTTTTCTTTGAGGCATTTTCAAGGAAAATTAAAGCAATAAACAAAACTAACAACACTTATGACTGAATAGCCTACAAACTTAAAAGATCGGTGCGTCGAACAGTCTCTAGTGTGACAACGTATCGTCTGTTCGTGGTCGTGACTCAACGAATTGGCAACACTAACTTACTGTATAACGATTGGCACTATTGGATTCAAACTACGAAGTAAATCAAATACAATCTTTACTTCGTACTTCAAACCAATGACCAAAGTTGACCAAACGAAACCAATAAGATAAGCAAATACTTTTTTTTCGACCAATTTAGAAAATCGATAAACCAAGCAACCAAAGAACTTTTACGACACACGCAAGAACTTTTAAGACACCTAACGAAACCCAATTTGCCTAGTAAACACGGTGGACGTCATCCTCGCGCGGAAAATCTTAACACCGCGATTCAGAAAATGACGTCATTTGCACAACGCCATCTATCGGATTTAGATTTCAACTATCAACATTAGTTCTATTTTTAGTCTTAAGATGTCGTTGCAAGTACTATACTTAATTGCGTAACGTAATATTTTACTTCTTGAACTCACTAAATTAATCATATCTTTTGATAGAGTGAACCGATTTCGATGAAACAAAAACTAAGTTAATCCTCAAGTTGCGTATAATTTTTGTATATAAACATTGTCAGCATTGAATTCGTAGATTTTACGTGATGTGCGCACAAACAAACAGACAAACAGACAAAAATTTCAAAAATGATGGAAATGGGTTCTGTTACTTATCTTTTCACACGCTGGCTATTTTTTGTTTCAATTTCTTCAATGTACAAAAATGACTTTTCTACAGATTTATTATATGTATAGATATGACGTATGTTCCTGTCAATGTTTTGTACCAGCTTAAGCCGAGTCGATTCTCTTAAAGGATCGACCAAAATCCGTGACACAAACACCTAAGCCGAGTCAGACAGTTTACAAGTTGTCTGTCCCATGCAGTGCATTAGTATTGATAAATGATTTTTATTTTGTAATAAGTTATATAATAATAATACTTTACACGTCAATATGTTTTTAGTTCAAGCGAGATACTACACCGGGGCCGGTGTTTCCTAGTTACACTAGAAACACTGAAACAAACTCAGAGGTCTCCTTTGGTCGTGGATAAATTCGAAACAGGACTACCGCGCCTCTGGGCACTTAGGGCAGGGAAGGAACAGGAGTGGGTTTTAGTCAGTAAGAGTAGTCTAACACGCCCTCACGCTCCAGCCAGAGCAGGAGAAGTCATAGGATGATTTCCCAACCCAAAAAAAAAATTAGGTCTCCTTTTTTTTAGAGTTATACAATCTGCACTAGTAATCATATGAGAACCATGTACGTTAATATCTGAGATGAGATTTTGAAGAAACACACCAACACCACGCAAAGCAAGCATTTGACTACGCCGCAAAAGTACTCAAACTGCAAGATAATCATTAAATTTACGTGAATATAAACCTATGTTTATGTGAGGACCTACTAGTCCTCACATTTACAATAATTATGCGATATGAGGACCATGCAGATTAGTGTCTGTAATGATTTTTAAAGAAAGAACCACACATATTTGAGTAGACATATTAAGAGGCCGTACACGAAATTTTGGTCGATTTCACTGATTTACGTGATTTTACAGTTCAAATAATGCATTTCTATTAGTTATAATGCACAACATGAAAGATCATTTCAATTATGATCTAATTAATGATGTTGACGACACGGTTGGCGCAGTGGTTGAGCGTTCGGCTGCTGCGCTGCGTGTCGCGGGTTCGATTCCCGCACGGAACAAATATTTGTATGACCTGCAAATATTTGTTCCGGGTCTGGGTGTCTTGTGTATGTGAGTATACATGTTTGTGAACGCACCCACGATACAGGAGTAATTCCTAGTGTGGGGCAACGTTTTAAAAAAAAAAAAAATAGATTCGAAGCTTGCGTTGCGTATATATAAGTCGAGATTTGGGTTGTTTTAGAAGATTTTTCATTGCTAAATTATTGTACTTTTAAATTTTTTTTCTCAAGAAATGGATTGATGGTGAACTGAAGTTTATTTTTTTCTGTATTAATTTTATAAACGATAGTTCTAAATAGCCAAAATCAAAAGCAATTCTTTGCCCATTTTCGCTAAAATTTACTAAGTTAAATGTTTTTTTACTCAATTTTTTTATATAAAAGTGGTAAAAAGTGATTCATACATTATTTAAACGAGTTTTGCAATAATACATTCTAATTTTTGCATACCGTTTAGACGTCAAAACGATTCTTAATTATGTGATTTTAATATTCGATTCTAAACCCCTTACAGCAAAAATTCACAAAACTGTCGTCGGTTTGTGGTCGATTAATCGTTATTATAATAAAAATAAAAAAAACTATATAGCTCATACATTCGATCAAAATTGAAATGATCTTTCATGTTGTGTATTAAAACTTATAGAAATACATTATTTTAACTGTAAAATCACGTCTGTAAAATCACGTAAATCAGCAAAATCGCCAAAATTTCGAGTACGGCCTCTTAAGACAATGCAAGTATTTGTCGAAAAGCTTAACTAAGAAAGTAACTATGAAGCTCTGACTTGACGAACAATATTGAAGAAACGATATTTGGGTAGGCCTCAAACGTAGGTACTCAAGTATTGGATAGGTTATGCCCAGCCTCATCCAACATGCATTGGGATTTCTCGTCTCGTATAGCAGCACAGGGCACGGCACCACAGATTTGGTCCAATAGCGTTAATGAAGAGGATAACGATTTTTTTATGTCCTTTTACATTTTAATTGCGATTATAAACTTATTTGCAGTTGATAAACTGACCGTGACCTGCCCCCTTAGCCAAAATACATTTCTGTTAACGTTAACGCTGACGCTTCGTGCAAAATGTATGGCAATGACATTACTGGGCTTGAGTCACGTGACAGTTCTCTCCGCAGGTAATGTCCTTGCCATACATTTTGCACGAAGCGTTAGCGTTAACGTTACAGAAATGTATTTTGTCTAAAGGCTCTGTACCGACGTATGGGGACAGCAGTTTTCAAATGGCAATGTTTTTCTTCAATCCGTTGTATCATTTTTAATGGAGCAATGTTCAGCGCTTTCATAGTTCATAAACTTCAGGGGGCCTACTATGAACTCTTAGAGCAGGTCAATTTTAGACGAAAAATAACCTGTCGTGCTAGTTCGTACCATGAGCGCGCCAATTAGCAGGCGAGCCAGCGATCACGTGGCCTAAACCGGTGAGTGACTACGTCACAGCATTTCAGCACTGACCTGCGACTTATCCTACCATCAAGTATTTTTTGACATTTAAAGATCCTACAATTGAACTGCCCTGCTGTCATAATTTGCAGTCTTGGGGCCTACTATGAACTCTTAAAGCAGGTCAATTTTAGACGAAAAATAACCTGTCGTGCTAGTTCGTACCATGAGCGCACCAATTAGCAGGCGAGCCAGCGATCACGTGACCTAAGCCGGTGAGTGATTACGTCACAGCGTTTCAGCAGACTGACCTGCGACTTATCTTACCATCAAGTATTTTTGACATTTAAACATCCAACAATTGAACTGCCCCGCCGTCATAATTTGCAGCCTTGTGAAACTAACTTAAATTGACCTGTTTCAATTAAAAAATACAACAAAAACGTAAGTAATTGTAAAAATGTGCATAAAATATATTTCGGACGTTATTTCAAAGTATTGTTATACATAGAAAATCCTTTAGATGCAGCTGTGTTATCCTTTATTTTAGATATGTGATGAAGATGAAATTTTTGAGTTTCTCGAGGCAGATAATTGTTTCAATATTGTTAAACAAAACGCTAAAATTCAAAGAAATCTTATACGAAACTTGATAAAACCATTTGCTTGCATTTCCTTTTGTTAAACGATATAGGCTCACTAAAGAGCTTGCACTTGAGCTCTGTAACGAGCTACGAGCTTTCATGCCACGCCCTACGAAATCAACAGATTTGTCGATTGAAGTCAAGGTTAGTACATACTAATTTATTCTATTTATCCGGCTAATCATCGTAATCATATGTACCTACCTAATTGATTCTGTTGCTATGTTTCAGGTTTTATTAGCATTATCTTTTACGCGAATGGTTCGTATCAAAGACCAACAGGTGATATCGCTGCACATTCTGTTGCACAGCAAACAGTATCAACTGCAATCGCACAAATAACAGAATGCCTAAATCTACCACATTTTCGCCGAAAATATATAAAATGCCCAGCTAGTCCTAGTGAACGGCGAGTAAATGTGGGTAAATCCTGTAAAATTCTTTTGATTTTATAATTTTATTTTACTCTGAATGCACAACTTTGTTTTACTTATTTCAGATTTTTAAACAAGTTTGGTATGCCTGGAGTTTTAGGTTGCATTGATGGATGTAGCAATAAAACGGCCAACACACCATGAAGAACGTTTTTACTGTAGCAAACAACATCATTCTTTAAATGTGCATGTGGTAGGTATCTTTATTAAGTAATAAGAATAAGGTACATTGCAATCATTTTTTAATGTAACACACAGAGTAGACCAAAAACAAAATAGATTAAAAAAGCATGACAATATATTACAGCTAATTTACACAACAATGATTTATATTTTATACTTTAAGGGTCTACTAACGGTCCAGTGGCGCCCTCATTGAATAAAAAATCGTAGCTTAGCACAGAAAATAAATATTAAGGAATCCAATGTCACGTTTGTTACAAATAGGATAAGTATTTTTACGTTGTTAAAACAGGTCTCAGAATGTTTCGTATCCAAAGTAGTAGGCAAAAGTGCCAGAAACGGCTGTTTTTGGTCACCGGATCGTTAGTAGGGCCTTAACACTAAACACTTGATTCTCAACAAAACCAGTTCAAAATGATTGTCTTGAATTTCTATTTAAAATTGTATAAACATATTATTATATGTCAATGTAAAAACAATCATCCTATTTGACTATAAGACTACTACTAAGTAATAATAATATACATATTATATGTAATGATATCAAACAGTTTTTCTTGTTTGATATAAATATATAAGATAGATTATTATAAGATAAAGTTATTATCCTAGTTAGTGATATTGTGTAAATTAAAAAAAATGACTACAATTCTAGATTTGCAACTCAGACATGGAAATTATTAGCGTAGATGCCAGCAATGGAGGAGCAACCCGATCATTCATATGGACCATCCATCCATTAAAAGTACATATGGAGGAGTTTATGTGGCTTTTAGGTATGTAAAAACAAAAAAAATACAAAGATTGTCTGAAAACATCTGAGTCTATAATAAAATCAAGTAATGTTTAGATCACCAATTTGTATATTTTTTCTAGGTGATTCTGGATATCCGTTAAGGAAGACCATGATGACTCCTATTATAGATGCTTCTCCAGATTCACCTGAGGCTTACTACACTGGATTGCATGTGAGAACTCGTAATGTGATAGAACGAACAATTGGACTTCTTAAAGCACGCTTTAGATGCCTACTAGTACATAGGGTTCTACATTATGAACCTCAAGTAGCGGCATCTATTGTAAATGCATGTGTTGTACTGCACAACATTTGCAATAGGGCCAATGTTCCTGTGCAGGAGTTCGATTCTGAAGAAGTTTTAGAAGAAGCACAATTGCAACCTTATACTCAAAATATGACAAACAGCACTTCAGAGACGTTCAGACATTCTTCCAGGAGGGCCCAAAATCTTGAACTGCAATATGGCCTCTCTACTAGAAGAGAGCTTATTGCACATTTGTGGGAGCGCCGACATGTAACCTAGAATGTTAAAATAATTTAAGTACATACATAGCTAACACCTGTAAACAAGCAATTCTTGTTTAAATACATATAATGTGAATCTCGGAAAAGGCTCCAACCAATTAATGAAATTTAGTATGCTAAAGTTTCGATCTAGCTAGGTTTCATTTTTATAAAACGTCGTTTTATCCAAGTAAAAACCGAGCAAAGCTAGGTCATGCAGGTACTATATTTTTAAATCAGTTATATAATTATTATTAGGAGATTACTAAGTTAATATAATATTTGTCGTCATTAGTAAATTTATGTTTTAAAGTGTATTGTAAGTCAGGAACTAATTACCTATTGTTTATGCTGTCTAATGTAGCTGCTATATGAGAAAGTACATTGCAAATATTTCTTAGGCCTGTGCCTATTTTTTGTGTTGCCTCTGCTCGCACTTGGCTTGATTGGACGAGAGCTCTTCTTGCCATCTCTTGAGACATAGGTGCTAACCGACGCCGCCGTCTCCGGGACTGAGTAGACGTCATAGCTTCTGCTGGCTGAGTGAGTTGGGTTGACGTGTTGCCTTGTTGATGCACAAGATCTTCTTGAGACGACTGTTGGACGTGTGGTTCTTGGAGGGACGGTCCAACAGAAATGTTTCCTCCCACAACTTCATCAGGCATTAACAAAATAGATGGGGAGGGCATTTTGAGAAGCACTTAATGTTGATGCCTGAAATTAATTAATACAAAACTTAGTGACTCTATTATGTAACAAGACTAAGAAGTTAGTACCTATGTCATTCTAAATAATAGATAATTAAGTTGATAGACTGAAAATGAAGTCTCAAAAAATTCACTCTTTACCTTTAGGTTTTGCAAATAAATATTTGATTTGATTTGATAAAGAGTGAATTTTAATTATATTTAGTATGCTTTTAACTCTATGTCTAATAAGGATATTATAGTTAATTCTCTTACATTTGAGTGTCAAAACAAAAGTTCATGGCTACAAATTTTGAGTACTTTTAATTCTAATTTCTTCAACAAATTGGAGTACCTAATTACACCATTGCTATTATAATAAAGTTGGAAATGTAAATCTATTTTTATTTACAAAAATTCTACTTACATGAGTGCTTTCTGTGTGAAATGGGTCCACTTGGATTCCTGGAAGACCCGCACCATAATCCTCACCAAGAATTGACAGATATTTTTTTTCTATATCTGTAAAAGCTGCCGGTTGATTCTGTTATCAGCCCAAGTTTTCCAATCCTTGCAAGCACCACCAACAACCGAATTTAGTTTTTCTGCCACCTCAGTCCACATTCTTCGGGACATTTCCCGAGCTTGAGCACTTTTATTGTAGCCCATAGCGATTAATAGCGATGTCTTTGTGAACATTCAAAAAATCCCACAAAGTTTCTAATTGTTCGTAAGAAACTCTTCTTGAAGCCATGATCACAAACACTTGCCTGCCACTTACAGACACGGCCGCAAAACTAATTTCTATTCTATTTTCAGTTAATAATCTAAAGTTAAACTTGAAACTACAAAAACTAACTTATAATTCTTATAAACTTACACCTAAATGCTCGTAATTTTTTTTTATTTACCTCGAAGGGAAGGCTCAAGTCTTATGATCATATTGCCTAGTCTTACGTAGTGTATTTTTACTTTTTTTCCATTATAATAATAATAATAATGTTTTATTGACATAAAGGTGTTACATTTTCACTTGAAGCCCTGACTCCTGTGCTAGGTAGTACCTGTGTTACAGGAGTCAGTGTCTTCACCCTTTCGTGGAACATTAACAATTTACAATAAAATTAAATTCAGAACAATTAGTGCAAGCTTGCTCATGTGTAGTGTGTAATGTTGAGTGTGTTGTGTGTATGCGAGTATGTTGTATTTTGTGTGTGTGTGTGTGAGTGCATTTGTCTGAGTGTGTTTGGTGGTTGTAGGTACTTTGGGTTATATCAGAGATTGTTTGCCCATATTACTATTTAGTTATTACGAGTTTTGTTCTTTAACTATGTTTTCTGTCTGTGAGTAATCTAGTGTTTGAAGCCATGTGTTTAGTTTCATCTTCGCTTTCTTTTTAGTTAGTGGGTTGAAATTAAGAATTTTGTTTAATTTGTTATAAGTATATATAAATAGCTAGGTATAGGTGTTGCCGTCGAGCGGATGCGGTCTTACATTTGACTGTTTGACATATGTTACCGATGGTTCTTTTATTTTTGTTTGCGTGATTTATGGGTGTTACTTCATGCTGTTTTAATGTGAGATTTTGAAGGTATAGTTGTCTCACCGTAAGTACTTGACATACCTCATACAGGCTTTTTGTAGGGTACCGGTAGGGTTTGAAGGTCATGACTTTTAACAGGGATCTTTGGGTCCATTATAATGCAGATGTAACACATTCTAATGTTTTTTGCAGTCTTTGGCAACAAATGTGTTGAGTCAGCCTTCTCGGCAAACTTCGCTGAGGTAGTCGATACTACAATAAAATTCTCAGCTCCAATTTACCGAGATCGCGCCTGTTTCAATGATTCCACATATTGTTCGATTGCGTAGACACTTGAGACACAAAACTACACCAATTCGCTCTCACAAATAATGTCAAATTCCTTTTTTTGCCACCAAACAATGTTTCCTTCATCACTCTTTTTAACTGTTATCTTAGACACCTAATTAATTTGTATAAAAACCGTAAAACCGCTTATGTATTTTAGAACGTTTAATTTTTATTAATCTTACTTAATCTGTGCTGCCAGCTTACTGAGCAGTATGTAGCAGGCCAAAAGTTGGCCTGCTGCAGGTCAAATGTTGACCTGCTGCAGGTCAGTGGGAAATGCTCATGGTACAAACACAAAACTTGTCAGGTTAACATGCTGTGTTGAACTGCCCTGCACTTGGCAAATATTTTTAAAGTTTATGGTAGGCCCCCAGTAATGATACCTTGTTTTTCGAAACCCGCGGTGCGCAAGTCCAATTCGCACTTGGCATTTTTGGCACGGTTGGCGCAGTGGTTGAGCGATTGACTGCTGCGCAGCGTGTCGCTGGTTCGATTCGCGACAGAACAAATATTTGTATAGCCTACAGATAATTGTTACGGGTCTGGGTGTCTTGTATCTGTGAGCTTATATGTTTGTGAACGCACTCACGATACAAGAGTAATTCCTAGTGTGGGGCAACGTTTTATTAAAATCTAATAATAATTATCAATTTCTAATAATAATAATAATAAACGCGTGACTCTTGGTTTTTTTTAAAAAGCAGGTCTGTCAGCCTTCTAGCCGCAGAACTATAACTAAAAAATTGTTTGAGATTTCTATGACTAGTTTTTGGTTCCATTGAATTCAAGTCGCGCAATTCTAAACAAATCCTATTTTTACATTTTATTATCGCATCTTCATAATTTTGCAAAGCACTTACCAATGTCCTGTCAATGTCCATTTTTATATTACAAATTCTGCGTATTTGTTCCAAAACATAGTGGTCACTCACCATTATGTCTAAGTAAAATGATACGGTCTCTTCACAAACATTTCCGTGTTTCAAACAATCACAAATATATTCAGCTGCAAAGTGTTCAGCGAATGTTCTGTGTATGAATATCGGGATTCCGTTTTCTACACCTACTATGATGCCAGTAGTCTCTTCTCCATTTTCCACTTTTTTTATAATCTCTTTTATTTTTTTCAAATCTTTCTCACTAAACAACTTTCTAATATTATATTCTATATGACTACCTATATATTTCAAAATAGCATAAAACCCCAATTTTTTGTACATTACAATAGATTTTGCAAGTTTTTTTTTGTAACCAGTAAAAACATCAGGCATATAGATATTCATACCGTATTTCTCTTGATACCGTCTTTTGATTTTATGTTCCAAACATTTTTCGTATATTTTATAAGGGTATAAACGTGTAACCTCTACAAACCACTCCTTAAAATTATTGTTATTGCTTTTTATATTATGTTCAACGTCAACAGCTGCTAGGTACAGAAGTAATGGATTCAATTCACACTGTAACGATCTTTTTGGAAAATTACTAAGATCTATGCATTTGCTGCAAGTATGCATGCAGTAGCAGCATCTGCAGCAATCACAGGTGTGTTTAATACCAAAAAAAATTTTAAAAACCATATGATCATGATCTTGTTTTCCGTATTTCCATAACGGAATGTGTGTGTTCTTAATTTTATGACTTAAATAAAGAGCAGCGTTTAACAAGACAACTTTCATTAGGTTGTTTGTAAGGTCACCATAAATAGTATACTTAAAGTCGTCAAGTAATATTTTAATATTCTCTAGTTGTGCGTCGTTTAGTTCTTCCAACTTTAAATTATATACCCAATAATTTTGTAAAAAAATGTTTCCTGCGAAGTTATCCATTTCGTAAGATAATTTCAACCTAAGCTCTTTCTCTAAGATGGTTTTTATTTCGTTATACGACCTGCTTGTAATCCACATTCTATGCTTACGAGGGTCATTACTAAAAGTTTTAAGGCATTTTATGACCACTTCCGTATAATCCGGACAGATTTCATCAAAACCATCAAAGAGCAGTATTATCTCACTGTCATAATAAA